>OY728155.1:362859933-365259933 GCA_963277665.1 Viscum album | reverse complement strand
ATTCTTCCAACACCTTAAAAGGTGTCCATTAAGATGACACTATATTTATATATGATATATAATATGTTTATTTTTTCTTTAAGCTTCTGTATTTTTAATTTTTGGCATACCTTCATGGTTTCCATTATGTGTAAACGCCATATCTTCATTTTAGGAAGTGCGGACTACCGCCCCTCAAAGTGATTTGATTCGTTAATGCCGTATGTGGGACGTATAAAGGATGGAGTTAATAATATTATATATGATATTATACTAGAATTATAATATACCTTTATATCATTATGATTCCATTCTATAAAATACGAAATAGAAATGAAAGTAGCGTTCAAGCGTACGTACGACTTACCATCTCCATGAACGGTGCATTTCATTTCTTACCTCTAAATGTTATGTAATATTATAAATGCATGTATATACTGGATATATATGATATATATGATATCTAAATCATGAATATAACTCTGGATATAATGGATACATGAAAAACTTGTAATTATAAAGAGTTTATTTTTGACTCAAGTGCCAATGATTGTTAAAATGACCATTATTAACTTAAATAATTACATAGTGTTCATGAAATGGTAACAAGTGATATAAAAGGAATAATGAACTTGAAAATTTTTCTTAAGAAAGTAGAAATTAACTCAAGTTTATTATTCAGGAGATTAATGAACGATCGAGTTAAGTCGGATACGAGGTAAGGGAATTCGTCTCAATCTCCATTCATTGAGGCATATTTTGTTCTAATACAAGGCTTTTTTTAAACGGTGTATAAACACCTTTGAATTTTAATTTTATACAAAAGGAATATTTTTCTATGATTCGTTTTTCAAAATGACAAAAAGGACTATTTCCTTTAATGTACGCGGTGACAACGACCTTTTCCTCCGCCGTGAGTATTATTTGGTCTTTGGCTTCCTCAACAAGCTGTGATGTTTTTTTAAATGAAATAAATACCCTATACTCTTTTATGTATTTTGGTATTGAAAATGGTTTTTATAATGGATTTTTTATTTCAATATATTTAAGTGATATATTGTGTTTTAAATATGGAAATGTTTTCTTCCCATTATTTTTGTTTTATGTATTATGATTTTATAATGGTACTTGGAAATTTGAAGGGTGGTTACGTGATAAACCATATGACGGGTGGTGCCGTGAATCCCATGATAGGTGGTTATGTTATAACGTCCAATGCATTGGGTATGGAAGTTGGCCATATGGTTATTCCATTAATTGATATGTGTGGAAGTCGACCGGATGGTTATTCCACTTTAGTATGTTTATGTCCCAAGTTACCTTCATATGTTATGTGTTCTTTATATGGGTTTTATGATAATATTGTGGTTACAAAACGGTAAGTAAGGATATTTTATACAATAAAGATTTTTTTCTTCTTCATAAAGGTGAAAAGTATTACTTTGATAAAGTATTCTTGGTTTATTGGTTGTTTTGAAAAACTAATAGTTTTCCTCCTTTGTGTATCCCTTACTGAGCTTTTTATGCTCACCCCATGTTTTTTTGAAATGTTTTTCATAGGACATAATGTGGAATAGGGTCGAGGAAGGGATCAAGGAAAATTCATGCTTTCTTAATCATGGAAATAGAAATGACATTTTTTTGAGTTCATGTTTTGAAAAAAAAGGAAAATTTGTAGAAGTGTCTACTGTGTAATCTTTTGAGATGTAATAGTTATTATATAATTCTCTAAAAAACTAAACCTGAAAAGATCCTCAATGGGAATTATTCATTTAATTCAATATTAAGTAATGTTTAAGGCCGGGGCCTTATGGTTATGGATTAATTCTAAAAAATTATAAACTTGAAAAGATCCCCAATGTCAATTCTTGACATAACTCAAGATTATGTAATGTTTAATGTTGGGATCATATAACCCCACTTTTTTAATATGTGATTAATGTTCTGAGGAGGAAATTTATAAATGTAAGGAATAATTTAACAAACTATGAAATTAACGTATAAATTCTATTTTAGGTTTATTAATATGAAATATATTTTTATATTGACTATAATAATAAAATTATCTAATTTATAAATCAAAAAGAAAATATTTTCAATTATAAAATATATTAATAAAGGGTTTTTTAATAAATTTATTTTATAAATTAAATAATATCAAATTTAATAATTAAGAATTAATTTTGAAATAATCCTTTCTGAACTCAGTTATATGGAAATATTTTGTTTTTTGTGAAAATACTGCTTTTTTCAAGAAAAATTCAAAAATAATGATTTTTGAAAAAAAAAAGTATTTTCTTTTCAATAAATTAAATTATTAAAAAGTCCCATTATGTTTTTAATATTATTACAAGTAACATAATTATTATTTTTTAATAGTAATACTACTTAATTAAATTATTATAAATTTTATATTGGATTTGAGAATTTATTTTTTGGGTTTTAAAAGGGGATGATTATAAAATGTTTTCCAAAATGCATAATTTTTCTCCATTTTAATCCATTAAGATAATCCATAATGTGGAAGGTGTTAAATGAAATAAATATATTATAAATAAATCTTTTTTTTTTATTTTTGTATGCATACAATGATTTTTATTAATCATAGATTTAATATAAAATCATCTTTCTCTCAAAAAATATACTTCATTAAAACATTCTTTTTCATTAAATATATGGGTTATTTAAATTAAATTCCCCGATATTATGAAATCAATTTAGAAAAATGGAACACATATTTGGAGTAATTATATTTTTTATTTTTTAATAAGGTTGTTGTAATTTTTGATCATAATGAATTGTTGAAAGAGTAAAAATTAATTACCTGGATTATGGTAGAAATAGACATACTAGAGGGTTAAGAAAGAAGATAAGAGAAAATTGAACTAAAACTATTCTAAAATCTAAATTATTGACATATTTTTTCCATTTCATGTATGAGTTTTAGTAAAGATCAATTTAGGATGCTTTTGTAATTTAACAAATGTGGAAATACTTTTTTCTTTTTAAAAACTAAAAGTGTTCAAATCATATCACTAATAAAAGACCACCTAATATTTTATCCTATTCACACATCCAAATAAATTTTACCTGGTGATACATTTTAAAATATCATAGTTATAATAATTACAAAAATATAGATCATTTAGTTTGATAAAAACCCCCCATATAGTTTTTTTGCTGCTTATCTAAGGAGGTTTCCTAAAGAAGATATACCATGCTTAACCAAGTGAATTTATTTTATTTCTTCTTCAAACTCCATTAAATATTATTTGACTATTATTATATTACAAAAAAAATATCTATCATATAATGAAATTTTAATCTGTTAATTTAATAAACATATTTCATATCCTCTTCCATAAAATCGGAATTGAAATCATCATTCCTGTAAAATGTTGTCTACCAAACCACAAATCGATTTCATTCATTTTACATCATAATCTCTCACAGATTGTTGTAATGATTGATTTAAGTTATATATATATTACATATCTATAATTTTGAATTTAATATGTCATATATTCCATCTTCAATTCCACTCCATGGGGGATATGATAATGTTGTTCATCTATACATATGTACAAAAGAATATTCTTCATTTCCTTTCTCCGTATGAAATGAATGAAAAACTACCAAATAATCGTTTCTACCTAACTAATTTTTGAAATTATTAGTATATTAGTTCCATTTATTTTTCCATAATCATTATATCTAATTCTAAGGATATTATAAATTCTCTACAAGACATCAACACTTTCTTCTGACTCTAGTTACAACTACTTCAAAACATTTATCTATTTATTGTTTTCCTCAAACAAATGATACTATGTATACTATATAATAGTGTCTAGTAAGTTTCATCAATTTATGCATACGGATAATTGATCAGACCCTATCTCACTCTTATTGATCAGTGTCACATTCAATCAGATAGTCGACACCACATAATTTCTGATTACTCTTGAACAATTTGGTGAAAACAGAATTTTGTTATTTTATATTTCATGAACCAACTAAAAAACAATTCAATGTTATGAAAATGGTTGAATACAATATTTATTGACAACTATTCCCATTTTTCATCGGTACCATATGCTTAACTTATTTATTTTTTTCATTTATACAAGAAACACAAAAAAAAAATTTCCCTCATATTGATCGGCGTAACACCATTTCCAATTAACACTATTTGTAGAAATATCATTAATTTTATAATTATTGTTCACATGAACTTACAAAATTCACCGAATTATTTCTCTGATGATTTATATCTCGAAAATTATTGTTCTAATTAAATACCTACATTCATATTTATTGAAGTTTCAAACAAAAATTCATAGCCTTGAAACAGTTTTGTATCTAGTGATCTCACACCGATAAACAAAGACTATAGAATTTTCCAATTTCATAGATATTATTTTCCCACAAACTCTTACATTTTATCATGACTTCCTCATGATATTTAGAACATTTTTATATATCTCTAGAATCATATATCTTTCAATTTAATGTATTGTATCTTCCAATCCTTCCAACATTTTTTCCTTTCTAACCAAAATTCAATCTGATTATAAACACTTGTTCTCTGATATTCTATCATAAGGATTGGTCAACACATTTCGTAGACAACTTATAATATCTTATAATTCCATTATCATTATAGAAAAATCATATTTTCACTATGTTAATTCATAATCTGATATAATTCTTTATTCTCATTCAAACATTCATTCTTGATCCAAGGTGAGTCTAATTAATCATTTCTCTAAGGAAACATCTTCACATATTTATAGAATTCATTGCTTATTTCTTGTAAAAAATTTGAATTAAAATAAATTTTCCGATCACCAAATATTACAAAGTGATTTGATATATTTGATAATAAAAAAAAATCATAAGATATAAACTTCTCTATCTTCTAATAAATGAATCTAGTAGACTTTTTCCCAATAATCCTTATTCTAATATTTTCTATTTATTTTCATAATTTATATATGGTGATTGTTTAGTAGTTATATTACATAACTATTAGTTTATTTTATTTTTAATATTAGTAATTTAATATTACAATTTTGAGTATAGTTTTCTTATAAAAAAATAGTTTTTATGGAAATATATTGTTTTGTTAATTTTTTTTATTTCTATTCATGGTTTAAAAACTATTTCCTTAAAAATTATGCATTCATAAAATTATAAATTAAAATTTATTTCAAGGAAAATTATTAATCAATTTGAAGGATTGTTATTAGATTTAATTTTATGAAATTTCAATTAAATAATAATATAAAATTGTAAGAAAAACATTAATTATTGAAATATCAATTTGAATGAATTACATAAAATTCTTGATGATATTTGAATGAGTGTTCATAGCAGGATCCTTATATACACCAATGGGTGTATAATGATATTATTTATTCTTTAAAGATACTTATTTGTTCCTCATAATGATTCTATATATGTTATATTTTTATAGGATGCAATGAGAGGTGGTTAGTTGTCGTGGGCCATATGGAGTCAGTTTTAATTCTATAATGGTTTGTTCTAGTTTATTTTCTAAATTATTTTTATTGTCTATTTCAGTTAGTGGAATTTATTTTTATTTTAAAATATTTTCTATTTTCATTACAGTGAGTTTTATTTCATGATTTTGTAATGGGGGGTTTTGATGTTTGATTCTGTTCATCACATGTTTGGTTTTTTTAAGAATATTCATTTCACATATATGGTATCCCAATTAATGGGCATTATATGATAAATTCTAAAAAAAATTAATGTTTTGATTCATTCTTATTTCTGGTTGAATGTTTCCAAAGAGAATATTCCATGACTCCAGGGAATTATATTATAATCCTTGGTGATTGGGAACACCATTCATGCCTAGTGGGGGACATATTTAGTTAATGTTTCAGAGGAAGCTCATGAGGTTCTAATATAATGGAATCTAATTATATATTTTCAAAATTACTAGGTTCATACATATATATCATGTTATTTATTTTTTTATCATTTGAAAATTAAAAAAAGGATACTTATAATTAGATTATTTTATCATGAATAGGTCCCTAATCACTACTATTCATAGTATTTCTTCAATTTTCTTGGGTATCAATGATTTTTATTTGGATTTTGAGTTTATTTATTTTATTTAGTTATGAGGAATATTATTTTTAATTAATGGTTTTTTAACATATGTCTTTGTTTTGGTTCATGTAAATATATAATGACTTTTTAGTTGATTGTGGAAGAAGAAATATGGTTTTATGGTTTCTATCATGGAATGGATGACCATTTCAAGACATTTTGAATGGATTAGATGATTTTATATTACCTATATTATACTTAATTTAATGTCACCTAGACTAAGTTCAAAACTGATTAAAAATTATAAAACCTCCCAAATTATTTTTTGACATTTTATAATTCCATAGAGAAAATTAATTTTTTACCACTTATTTGATATGACTTAAATACTTGTTTAATAGTTTTTTAATATTATTAAAAAGTTTTTTAATTTAATGTGTTATAATATTTCCATTCATGATTATATTCTAGATTGTTAGGTTTGAGAAGGTAAATATTCATTAAATCATGATTTCAATACCAAATTGGGGGGTTTATTTAAAATCAAACATAATTTCTTCTTATGGGACACATAATAATTTAGATTACTTATAGTTTTTTTAAAATGTCTAATGTAAAAATTTCTATTTTTGTTAATTATTTTAAACAGATCCCATATTTTTTTGGATTTATTTTAAATTTTAATAAAGATGTGAAATAAATTAAATATATTTCAAAAAGATTAGACAATTTACTATGCTTTAAATTTCTTAAAAATTGAACTATATAAAAATATTACATTTTACCAATATTTTTATGGTGATTTAAAAGAGATATTTTTATGAGGGATATCACATATTTTAGAATTTAAAAAAGAAAAATTACGAGTTTTCTTAAAAGGTAAATTGATTTTGTTTAAATTATATTCGGTCATTTTATGAATGGAAATAAATTATTTTTAGATGTGTTTTGTTTAAAAATGTGAACAGACATATAAAACTTGTTTTTGAATACCCATTATCAATTTACTATAACATTGGAAAATAATAATGTGGTGGAGTCACCTTATTTGGTTTAAAAAATGATTTCATTTTTTTAGTATTGTTTACATATATTTTTTTAAATAATTATTTGAATACTTAATAGATTTTGGTAATTTTATGGAAAATAAGTTTTATGTTGTGAAAATTATGTTTCTCATTTTAGTGGATTTATATTTTTTTATTTTTCGTTAGTATTGGAGGTAAATTTGATTTAAATATGAGATATAAAATAATGAAATTCATGCATCCTTTTATTTAGGCCATTCAATAATAATTTTCTTGAGTAAGAGTGGAGATTTTATTCCAAATAATGAATCCTAGGGTCACTATACTTGTCTCAAAAACATAGTTATTTTTTGAAAAATATTTCTAAATATTGAATATTTTTTTGGGATATGTAACATTTCTTATATATGGACCATATCCAGGATTTCATATAACAACATCCTCATTCTTCAACCTTTTAAGGATATCTCATTATAGTGGAGTGGTTAGAGAGGGTCAATGGAATCATCATTCCTCTAGACATATTATTCCCTCCATATTAAAATCATTAGGTTTGTTCTTTTAAAGTGACCATATTGGACATCTCAATATTTCTTGTAAATTAAGACATCAAGATTAAAAGGAGTCATGGGTACACAGAAGTTATCATTTATAACTTCTTATTTATTCTTGATGATATTAATGGAGATATAATCATTTATATTCAAATTTATTTTTTATAACATTGTGAATTTATATTTTGGATCTTATGATGTGTTGGATATTATTGTGGTGTAACACCTCAATATTAATATCAGTTCTTATCAATCATTAATTGTGGCCTATGTTTTGGGCATTTTAGTATTTATGTATTAAATTCATTATCCTTGGGTATGATAATTGTGATTGAGAATGAATATGATTAGTTTCCTATCAATTGTGATCCAATTTATCTTTTTGGATTCATCATGGTTTGTAATCCATGGATCTGGTTTTTAGTTACCCTCCATTATTTTCTATCACAAAATATTATAGATGGATTATTCCATCTATGTGGATATATCTATTTTGGTTCATTTATTATTTAGTTGTTCCATGATAATATTTTTGTTGGATTATATCTTACTTATCCTGGGTGTTTCATTTTAGGGTTAAGAACATATTTTATTATTTCGAGTGACTTATAAGAATGGTTTTTAGGTATTTTTGGGATGAGTGTTTCCTTTAAAATATACTTATTTCGTAGAATTACTTATTTGATTCATACCAAACTCAACATTTTTTTTAATTCAATGAATAATAAAAATATAAAAAATATATGATATTGTCAATGAATATCACCAATGAAAAATTAAAAATTATTTCTTGAAGGAAAGATCATATATTTTCTCATAAAACAAATAATTAATTTAACTTGGTAAATTATTTAATACATATAATTTCTTCATTGAAGAAGTTATTAATCACATAAACCGCTTTTATATTTTAATTTCATTTCATCTAAATTGTCCAAAGAAGAACCTATCCAGTGATGAACCAAACATAGTAATTTGATGTCAATGAATCACCAATGGTACTTTAGGTTATATGGTTATGGTACAAATCTTATTCTGTAGTAACCTTTTATTTCCAAACAATACATTTAGGTTTAAAGATTTACTCATGATCTCTATTTTTTAAAAAGATTATGAAGGTGTAATCCCTCAATTCGTGAAATATTTATAGATATTGTTTCTCTATATGGTGGAGAAATTACCTAAAAATTTATGTTGTGGAAATTAATTCCTATCCCTAGGAAGTGGTATAGTGTGGGTTTTATAGAGTTAGGTTCATAAATAAATAACTACAGAAATTCCCATAATTACTATTTTAATTCCCATAAAACGCCTTGACTAATGAATAATATATTTAACCACATAAGCTTAACATGGACTAGATTTCCATTTATAATAAAGAAAACTTATTTAATCAAATAAAATAATTTTTATTTATAATATATTTAATATATTATTCCTACCGGAGATGATAGTTCATTCTATACTTATTTTTCACATACCAAACCATAAAAAATAAATATATTTCATTCAATAAATTGATATATAGAGTATACACATTCATGCAAATAAATATTTATTTCATTATTAAACTCGCACATAAATATCATTAAAAGATAATTCTAATAAATATATCTTGAATAATATTTATTTCTCAATATGGAGAATGATATTTATTCTAATAATGAAATTATAAAATAAAATAATTTAAATAAATATTTACACTAAGTTTATGACTATGTAGGAATATTCCTAGTGGAATTTGATGGGTTCTCCTACACTCTAATTTCAATTTCCAACAACACATAAAGGCACCAAGGAAGATTAAGCTAACATCACAAATAAGAAAACTGCATTTGATTTCTTACTATATAATTTACTCCCTTTTTCATGATATAATAACTTGTAGGATTCGTACTAAAGGGATCAAAATATATACAAAATACGTATCTCAATGAATTAATAATATCAATGTATTTATACTCTATAGAATTGGAATTTAGTTCAGTAGTTTCATTTCAATCATATGCATAAAATATCAATTTACATAATGGTGTGTGTGAAAAATCCTTCCATGAATTACCCATTAATTACATATTAGTCACCATACACCCAACGTATTTTATTTATCAAGACTAGTATCCATTGTAGGGTTCATATATTCATCAAATTATTTGATATTATATATTTATTATGCATAATAATAAACTCTATGTTTTATTACACATATTAATTGATAATAATTTATAATGTCAAAAAATAAAAATCATTTTTGATTAGTCTATTATCATAAACCCCCACTTATATATTTCCATAGTTGAGCAACATATGAAGAAGTATCAATGCCATATGAGCCCCTACCCCCTATTTTATATACCTTTTATTTCCAATCATATTCTATCAAACAACCATAGAACATAAAGGATCAGAATATTATCATAGGATTTTATGTTTCTCATCATTGTAAGGAACTGTTACAGTAATGAACCAAACTTCTTATAAAAAAATATTTCACTTTAATATAGAGGTATTAATTATATATCATACTGATCAATGCAATAATCATTTTGGTCTAGTGTTATGGAAAATATAGACACATAAAAATTTATTTATAGGTGAGATACATAATCTCCCACTATATTCTTCATAATTATATCCCTTAATTGAAATTTCATATATAATACCTTTCTTCATATCATGGGTAAATGAAACAGAATAAAGGGGGATCTCAGGTTCTTAGTAAGAATATAAAAGAGAGATATCTATGTAACATTAGAAAATGTGTATGTGAACCTGAGAATAATATTTAAAAACCATAAAATTCATATCAAAAATCATAAACATGAGTCATGGAATATATGTTAATATTTTATACGACATAAATCATAAGGTAAATAATGAACATGATCCATAAGATAATAACATAGGCATAAAACATATATTTTTCATATATACATCATCATATAATGTATTATGTTATGTATACGCATAATGAATATCATGTCATGATAATCATTGTTCAAAAACTTATGTACCTACTTTAGGATTCAGATAAACCCTCGTGTATCATCTTTCTATTGATAACCTCTCATGTACCCTAATCTAGGAAAGTAATAACTTCATGGGAACCCACTTTCAGGAATTGGATAACCTCCTGTATACCCTTTGAGATCAGATAAAAATAATCTGTACTCAATTCATTTTTGGGATATAATGGTCCCAAATGTAATTATTATTATTTTACCACCATAAATGGTTATAACATAACCATATTCCTTAGATAATGAATATGCACCATCACATAATTAAAATTATACATTTCTGTTCCAATAGATAAGAAAACATCCATCATATTAGATCACATGAAGTGAAATTCATTTAATAACCTTGAAATTATATCGTAACCCATGGAAAAGATTTGGGTTTTATCATTTCATTATATAACAACCCATGGATAAAGAACTGTGTTTAATAAGAATTTTATCATGGTATAACCCATGCAAGGGAAAGAGGACTCCTATAAATAATTTCACTATAAACATAAACCATCAACAGAACAAATTAGAATTTTATTTTATAATTATATCTTTAATAAAGAAATGGTTAAATCAAAGGATGTCACCTTAGAATAAAAATGTTTTTTCAAGATAACATGGAACATTTATGGAGGAAAAAAACCATGCACTATAAATTTAAAAAATTTTGTGGAAATCATTTTATATTAAAATAACCTTGAAACATATAAAGGGCGAATCAAAAATAATTTATATGATTCCTTGAAGAAAACATCCTTAACACTTTGAATATAACATTTTTAACAGAAATATTTTCTAAAATCCTATTATTAGAAAATAAAATCGATAACAAAAAATTTATTATTTAAAACAATGATAGTGTATGGTGGTAGGAAATACCATTCAAGGAATGAATAATAAAAAAATTATACCTTTCACATATTTTGTAACAAACTAGTAGAAATTATCTACAAATGACCTGAATATTCATTCTAACCCATTTTGAAAAAATTTAAAAATTGTTAAATAAAATTTAATAAATCATTTAGGGAATGTTAAAACAATTAATTTTTTTTAGAAAACATGGTTTGGAATCTAAAAGGTTTTTCGAGTGAAGATGGGAATAAATGTAATTTCTATAAAGAATATTATTTTGAAATCTTGCGTAAATAAATATATTAAAAAAGTGAAAAGAATTTTTTTCATGACATAAATATATTAGAGTAATCTCATGAGTTCCTTGAGAGATGAATCTTTGTTTTTCATCATTGTAAACAAAAACTTAATACATTGTCCTAAATATGATATTTTATCATAAATCACATGCCACATTGGTATCATTAAATCTAATGCCCAATGAAGTCATTTCATTAAATTAAACTTATAATATAATATTATTGGTCATAGGGGCTATATTTATTATTTATTAATTAAGACAGGTTCATAACATGAAATATGTCTCAAAAAATGAAAATTAAGACAAAAAACTTTCTGTATTAGTAACAGTCGAAACATAAAATCAATTAAACGTACATCCTAAAATACATATTTAAATACCCATAATTTTCATATTGATAATAAAAAAATAAATTTATTTTCAATATATACACTATATAAGTAAAAGATGTGTAGAATATGGAATGAGTCTCAAAGAAGTAAAAAAATTGGGAAAGAATCACCTTACTATAAGTTTTTACATATATTATACATGATAATAACTAATATAAAATAACTATAAGATTATTTTATATATATTTAGGGTGCACAATATTATGTATCATACCATATATGATTTAACAATGAACATTTATTACCTATTAATTAATAATTTCTTTCTGAAATCATGTTTTCGGTAATAACATCATTGTTATTTGGGTATCATTTAGTTTTTTATTTTAATTCCTATTATGTTAATAATGGTTCCATAATATCAATAATTTCGAACATGATATTAATATCATATATATTATTTATATATATATTTAATGTAATATAGAAAATATAGAGAGATAAACTAAACACCCTAATCATGGAGACAGTAGGTTGTACGGACGCATGAATATTGTTTTAATACTATTGACAAATGAAATGAATAAAATAATGAAAATATATTACCATTAAAAAATGATAGATATTTCATATATATTATATACTTCTATATAAAATTATACTCATTACCTTTAAATTAAATCTTATGTGAAGAATAAATCATCTTGTTTCACGATGCAACAGTCCTCCATAAAAATGAACAACATTATCATATTCCATAAAAATGAAAAGTAAGAAGTAAAATGTCATATAATGATTTGAAAATATTAATAATATCATAAATATAATAAATAAAATAAATTTATCATTACATCCATCGTGAGTGGTGTCGATGGATGATAAATAATGATGGTTATCAAGTAGGTAGTCCTTCATACACACGAACAAAGATTTCATATCACATTATAATGAACAGAAGATGGTTCTAGGTCATTAGTGTAATATAAAAATTGACCAGTATATTTCATACGTTTTTTTGTTATTTTATCATTTTTTAACAATAATTTAATGAGGTGGATGATGAAATAAAATAAAATTCTCAATTACTGGTGTTTCCACTTTTTGCGAAAGTAATTATTACTTTGAACAAAAATCATTAATATGTTATATTTATAACCAAAATAGAGATCCTAGGATATGGGGATCTAATATATAAATTTATTTTTGTTGGTATTTTTTTTAATAATGGTTTTTGGATGTTTTAAAATAAGAGTATTGATGGTGTACTTTTCTAATCGAACTCAGGAACACATTTGTATGTTTTCCATAGAAAACGTTTTGCCCACTATTTTCACATTAAAAATGACTAAAATGGAAACTTATCATTAATTTAAGATATAATTTATAAAAATGTACATCCAATGGGTATTGGAAATGTTTTGGGTAATTCTTAAACCTTATATATTTAGGTTAACCCAGAATAAACCTATTTGTAGCATAACAATGGTCATTAATTTTTACAATATTTAATTTTAATTATGTTCAAAAGTTATATTGAAATTATTAGATAATATAATTTATGATTATTCCAAATATTGAATTCATTTTTCAAAATAATATTCAAATTAGTGGATCATTTTAATTAAAATTTAATCTTGTAGATGTGATAAGAAATCTGGTTTCCAAAGATAAAATGTTCAAAAGATTAAATAGTTATAATATCATAATTCAATATAAACAATGATTAAAATGGCCTAAATGTTATTAATAGATATATAATTGTAATACTATTTCATTTAAAACAATAATGAAATAATTTATATGTTTTAATAAATATATATGAGAATAATAATCTTAATAAAAACTAGGATTTTTTAAAATTCACTCAAAATTTTGTCTTTTTAAAATATTATAAAAAATTCACTCTGAGATAATTTTTTAATTTTTATTTTATAGATGAATTTTATTTGTTAAAATTACATTTCTAAAATATTTACATAATACTTTGATTATTTTATCACAAAATTCAATAAAAGAATTATTTTGGAGAAATAGTGTTTTCCAAAAAAATAATGTATTTTAATAAAATTAAGTAAATTTTATCAATAATTTTTTGTTGTAGAAAAAAATTATAATTAATATATAAAACATTTAATTACTATTCATATCTCTATGTTAAATGTATAGGTTATAGTTGTCATTGATTAGATAATATAATTAATATATCGGCATTTTTTTAAACATAGTGTGTCTTGTAATAAAATCAATACTTGGGGTTTTAGGTAATGAAAAAAAACATTATATTGCATGTAATTGAAAATATCATGAAGATTAATTATATTTGAAAAAATATATATATTTCACAAAATCATGAGATGATACATTTTACCTCTCTAAAATGAATTTCTCACTAAAAATTCATTACATTTGTACCAACATATGTGGAAACATCCTTCACATCATGTCCTCAGGTTCTCAGGAAGCATACTCAAGTTGGTGTTTTCACCACAAAACATTGACCAGGTGAGTGGTCTTTCTTCCTATAAATTTATTTATAGAGTCTAGAATCTCTATGAACATTATTCATAATAAATATAACTCTCAAATTTTATGACCTCAAAGTTAAATAAATATGATTGATCAGGTGTATAGTTCCTAATCATAAATACAAGGTACACATAAAAAATGAGAGAGGATTATTTGAAGCACAAAGTGATATTCTTTGATCTAGATATGGTCAACAATTTCAAAGGGACTGGTATAACTAAAGAATATTTTTATTTCTTTATTCCAAATAAAACATTTAAAGAAACATATTCACAACAACATCCAATTATATATAACATCAATTAATGTTAGTGAAACATTTCTATCAACATTGTTCAACCCTTAGATGATATCAAATATATCTATCATTCTTTATGGTTTCATCAATTTTCAAACGTACGAGAAACATCATTTTTCCAACTTCATTCTGAGACATTATATTTATTAAAATTTACCTATAATGGTTATCATAAAAATCCATCTAAATCTGTGTGTGAAAAATATTATTGTAATAAAATGCAAATAAAATATCGTTTTGAGCCTAAACGCCTTGGAAATCTATAGAGAAGGATTTTAGCATATCATTTAGGTTTGGAATTTCTCTCTCAAACATACCATATATATTAAGAGATACGAAATGATAAAAATAAAATTCATATCAAGATATAACTAAATACTTTTACAAAACATTCAGGTAAACCTTAGATCCCAATTATATAATTGAGTATGGTACACCATGAAACATTACCACTTTCAAAATGTATACAATGTAAACTACAATGAATGATAAATAACCTATAATAGCAATAAATATTATAGAATTTATAATGTGGGGGACTACATTCCAAAATTACATCATCATTACAGGTAAGATAAACACCAAATTTTAGAACCTTTTATTACATGTCCCCAAAGTGTAATTTCCATCCACATAAAATGTCAATGTCAACAAAACAAATAAAAAATGATCAGTTTTTCTGCCATAAATATCTATTAAAATAACATAAATCTTTACAAAATTACATCAAATAATACCTAAAATGGGATCATCAACCTTAAATTCATAATTATATGATGGTATCCATGACTGTTATGTAAATATTACATATATACATATGAAATTACAAAATTTAATTTCCCCTTTATTCCTTATATAAACCCATATCTTATACAAGAAAACTTCTCCTTGGAATCTTGGGTTCATAATTGTATTTATTGAATATCAAATGTGATTTTATTGTTTTTTAATACATGAAGATGGAAAAGATCATATGAAATTTGAATAAAAGATAAGAAATATTATTTTCCTAGTGCACATTCAGAATAAATCAGACATCAAATTCCAAACTAAGGAGGGGAGGATAATGTTCAGTATTCATCATGATTAACATAATTCATTATGATTGCATAATCGTTCCTTATTTCATTTATTTAAGATGTTTTTATGGATTATCATATATATTAAAACCTTAATTGGGGAATTTATTTTCAAAAATTCAAAATACCTGGATCCAAAAAATTTGGAGTATTGGTGGTCCATTATATTGATCTCTCCTTCCATTAATTTCATTGGTTAGACTCTTCATATCACTTATCCATTATAATACTCAATGTATTGTTTTTAAAATCATGTAATACCCTTTTTTAATTTTGAGAATTCACCAGATTTCTTCTTCCCACATTCCTAACTGGTATGTGACTGAAATTACATTCCAAAATGTGATTTATTTGAGTCATCACTATACTTAATCTTCATTTTCTTATAAATCCCATGGGAATGGTCAGAATACCCAATTTCTATTCCAACTATTAATGCACATAAAATTAATTATTTATAGTTATTATGGTCTCTTATATCAAACCCTTATCAATGACTTGGTCTTTTTCTCCAATATAAAATGATAAATTTTTATTTCAAGAAATATGATTATACCCAAAGAATACCATCCATGTCTTTTAAAATTATTTTATAAAGAAAAAATGGATTAATAATCCATCTGTATAAAATTAAGAAATCCATTCTATGTAATTTTAAATAGAATAAGAGGAAAATACTTACTAAAATTATCCCATTACATCGAGTTAATTAACTATTCTGAACTTTTATTATTAATAAGGATCCAACATTGATCTATTTTACCGTTTAAATGATAGTCATTCAAAATTAATTGTTCATGCTTTGAATAGTAGACAAGGGAAGACGTATTTTCAATGGTACTAATCCATTTATTAATAACTATTGGATCTGTGGACCCACTAAAAAAGTGTGTATATTTTCTCATGAATGAACATTATATAATTCTGTTCTATTCTTTCCTTCTTTTCATATTTATTATGATCCAAATACTTAGAAATATTTTGGAGAATTGTATTGATGTTTTTCATTCAAGTTAACATGAAATATTGTTTCTCTAGAGGAAAACCATTGCACTGCATATTTTATTCATTATTAATATAGTTCATTCAGGTATCATCCATTGTATAAATCTAAAAATCATGGTTTGAGAAACACTATTAATAGTGAAAACCCACATAATCAAGAAATATCATTTATATGACCACTTTAAAAGGATGACTTAATTTCAATCTATGAATCCTAATGCCTAACACTGGTCATTAATTATCATTATTCAAATAATTTCTATTGGTTAGTAATGCTTTTGGGCATTTATAAAAAATACATCCACAGTTTCAAACCAGGTGTGTATCTAGTTTATTTTTTGTGCAGCAAGTCATTATTTGTTCTAGATAAGTTCTCCATTTTCAAAGTTATTTACCATTGGAATATTTATTCAAAATACACTTCCACTTATAGTATTCATACAAGGATGTAACTACATGGAAAACTATTACTCTATCATTTACCAAATGTCTAATACATTTTCATATAATTTTACTAATCAGTAGATCTGACCATTAAAATATCTCTCGAAATATCCTTATAAATATCCCTTAGGATCTGACTAAATTATTATAAACCTAGTTTCCAATGGTTACCTAATCCAAGTTCGGATACATCCGTTAATTTACCAATGTTCTCATATATGAATATTAAACATTAATAGAATAATATTAATAATATAACATAATGAAAAAATCTATATTCATTTATGTATTTGTTCCTTTAGAAACATGGGAAAATAAACTACTGGTCCAAAACTAAGCTACATCATCTTCCAATATGGTCCTTATAATTATAAACCTTCTAAAACATGTCATACATAATACCTTTCTTCATATCCTTGGGAAAATAAATATAAGGATGATCTCAAGTGCTCGATAAGGGTAAAATTTGATATATCTGTATAACATAATAATACTGTAATGTGAACATCATAATAACATATAAAAACTGTTCCCTATATATAGACTGATAATTCACTTTTTATTCAGTCAAAAGAATACATACATCAAAGTCAAGGAGTCAAGGGGGGAAATAATGGACGCTAAGAACATCTTTTCACATAATAAGAATATAGTCAAAAGGAAAGGACTCAGGGTGTTGTAAATAATCAAAATCTTTCCCTTTATACCTGTTATAGCTGGGAAATTGGCCAAATAATTCCCTTCGTGCCATGTGTGTCGAACAAAAATATCATGCGTGATATAAGTCTAGCAAAGCCTTAGTGTGTAAACTAGCTCCCAGGGGATGTCACCTTTCTCCATAATGAACATGGCCAGTATAGCATAGTCAATTAACACTTTTTAATTTGTATATTAAATTTCTTTAATAAAGGTAGGATAGTAGATATATATTTATCCTCAATAGGGAGAGAATTACCAACACCAAATAAGGCCAAAACCTCATAAGAATGGAGCCATAGGTATGCTGGATGTGCCCACTCCCTCTCATCTTCCGATTCAAACAGTACCTATCCATGTTCAACCTAAACCCCAAGAATGAAGGGTTCCATATACCCCATTTTTTTTGTTAAGGATGTCTAATATCCATATAGATACAGTATTTTGGAAAAAATTGCCTTATCGTGATGGAATTACGAGAGTTATTTATCAGCAACCTAGTTCTAATAGAAAGAGATTTACCCACACATGACGATGTATGATATAAATCAGGGAACTATACATTTATTCATTATGATCTTGAAAAAGGATCTCGTAAGCAACCGATAATACCATTCCCCAAACCATGACCTCAATCCCTATATGGCTGGACCCTGGGAACTAGTCTTCATGAATTATCAGAATCAGACCATAAAAAATAGTGACATTCATACCTTGATGAGTATAGTTCATGATTCTATTTTCTTAACCACCTTGAAAAAAATATATGATCAGTTATCTCCTGATGCAGTGATCTACAGCACTGGAAGAAGGAATCTTGGACAACACCTCTTCACTGGACACTTTTATCCAATGGAATCACATGAATCCTCATGCTCCAAACAAATAAATTCATCTTTCTAAGGATCTCCATGCACCAGAATTTTGATGCCCACACATATAGGTAGCTCTAGGAGTGAATTGAGTTCTTGAAGTCATGATAAGAAAATTGAAAATAAGGGGATCCAAGGAAATTACACCTATCTGGTTTGTCAATCAACTTAACACATTTAAACGTTTCCATCTGTTCCCTATTTAGAATGTCCTAAATAATAACTATATAAAAAGTATATTTTATTGAATAAAACTATTATAGCTAATAAGACCATGAAAAAGATGACATTGTTTAACCAATTATCTTTATACACATTGAAATCTACATGTCCAACCATCCATATAATAATTCCATCCAACTCTTTCATGTGTAAAAGTAATCATTGGTCCAGTCCTAATAATCTCAGGGAGTTCATATCCTAGCTTCTATAATCCTCTCCCTATCTTCCCATAATGAATTTAGAACATAGGAAAATCCCCTCACAGGTTTTCCAAGAAAATATAGCACATATAGCTTGCATGGTTTTCTTCACATCACAAAGGCCGATTCCCCCTTAATCAATTGATTTCACTATTCTTTTCCACAATTCCCAATGGCATCGGCCTACTTCCTAATAGTCCCCATTAAATCATAAGTAATATCAATGGATGATATCATAAAAATAAATTTATTTTGTAAAACGACATATAACATCAATTGGGGAAAATTAAATTTACAATAAATTATTAAACTATTGTTAAAAAACATTTCTATCATAATAACATTAATATCTTATAAAGGAATCTTTAAAATATTACAATATTTTTTTCCAAAAAATATACCTTCCACGTTGAGGAAAAATTTATTAATAATATAAAAAAACTAACATTAATTTTCGTTGAAAATAAACAAAAATAATATAGTAGAATATTTATATCATGGATTGTTCATGGAAGCCATAAATACCATTCAATCCATACAAGGTAAAAAACGATTCCTTTCATATTATTTGTAAAACACAAAAGAGGTTTGTTTTGATAATGACATGAATATTACATTCTAAATATTATATGAACATTAAAAACAAGGCTAAAAATTATTTAATAAATCGTTTTGTAATTGTTAAAAATATTTTTTATAACATTATTTATAACTTATTTTTTGAGGAAAATGGGCGTTCAACTGAAGAGTGAAATATAACAACTTTTGTTATAAAATATTTATTATAACTATTGAGTACATGAAGGGAGTAAATTCAATGGAAAATATATATTTTCATGAAATAACTTTATTATAATTAAATTAATGGGATTCTTGTGATATGGAACAAACTATTTCATCATCAAGAATATAATCATAGAAAATATTGATAAACATTGAGATTGTATCACAAAACCCTTACCAATTTGGTAACATTGAATTGTAATAACCTTGAAGAAATAACATTAACTGAAACTTATAATATAAATATTTCAAATATAATCATGATATTACATTTCATATAGACTATATATACATGTAGACGATAGGTGTATAACATAACATTTCACTCAACGAAAGAAAATTGGAAAAAAATACCTTACCACCTTCATAAAATTTGAACAAAAAACCCATTCATAGTGATAATAAAATAGATATGTAAATACCCATAATTTTTATTATAAAAATCATAAAATACATTCATGGGTTGTATATGCACCACATAAAATAAATATGAGTTGAATATGGTTGGTTTCACATTAGTAAAAAGTGATACATAAATCTATTACTACTAGTATGAATATAAGGCCCGACCTTAAACCTTACTTAATATTGAATTAAATGAATAATTCACATTGAGTATCTTTTCAGGTTTATAGTTTTAGAGAATTAGGACATAACATTTACATCTCAAAAGATTACAAAGTAGACACTTCTACTATGTTTCCATAAAATAAAAACTCTTAAAAATAAACATGTCTAGTTCCATGTTTTAGATAGCATGACTTTCCCTTGATCCCATCCTTGACCCTATTCCACATTAAGTCTTATGAAAAACAATTCAAAAAAACTTGGGGTGAGCATACAAAGCTCAGTAATGGATACACAAAGAATGAAAACAGTTAGTTTTTCAAACAATAAGTAAACCATGTATACTTTATCAAAGTAATAACTTCACATTTATTAAGTAATAGAAACTCTTCACTGAATAAAAGATCATTACTTACCCTTTTGTAACCAAAATATTACCATAAAACCCATATAAAGAACACATAACAAATAAAGGTAACTTGGGACATAAACATACATTAGTGTAATAACTGTACGATTGACTTCCACACATATAACTTAATGGAGTAGAAATATGGCCGACTTCCATACCCAATGCATTGGAGGTTATAACGTAACCACCCGTCCTGGTATTAATAGCACCACCCGTCATATGGCTTATCATGTAACCACCCGTCAAATGTCCAAGTACCATTATAAAATCATAAGACATAAAACAAATATAATGGAAAGAAAACATTTCCACACTTTTATCACAATATATCACATAAATATATTGACATAAAAAATACATTATAAAAACCATTTTCAAAACCAAAATACATAAAAGAGTATATGGTAATTATTTCATTTTAAAAACATTACGGCTTGTTGAGGAAGCCAAAGACCAAATAATACTCGCAACGGCGGAAAAGGTCGTTTTCACCACGTATGTTAAAAGAAACATTCCTTTTTTTCGTTTAGTAAAACTCTTCATATAAAAATATTCCTTTTATATAAAAGTAATAGTAAAAGGGGTTTAGACATCGTATAAAATAAAGTTGTGTATAAAACAAAATATGCCTCAATGAAAGGAGATTGAGACGAAGTCCCTTACAAAGAAATTTTTTTAAATAAAATAGATCGATTATGTGTATTCACTATAATTAAACATAAATAATGTATAAATACATGATATGAGGTAATAATATCATGACTTAATTTGAAAGTATGAGATTAACCCAAAGAATGGAAATTAGGTTAAGTAGTTCCCTTACCTCGTGTCCAACTTGACTCGATCGTTCTTTAACGTCCTGAGTAATAAACTTGAGTTAATTTATACTTTCTTAATAACCTTTTTCAAGTTAATTATTCATTTTATATCACTTATTACCATTTTATGAACACTATGTAATTATTTAAGTTAATAATGGTCATTTTGTCGATCATTGGTACTTGAGTCAAAAATAAACTCTTTATAATTACAAGTTGTTCATGTGGTAAAATATCCATTATATCAAGAAATATATTCATGATGTATTTATCATATATATCAAATATATCCAGTATATACATGCGTTTATAATATTACATAATCATTTAGAGGTAAGAAATTAAATGCAACGTTCATGGAGACGGTAAGTCGTACGTACGCATGAACGCTACTTTCATTTCTATGTCATATTAATGGAATTAAAACTAAATGAGAGATATATATATTTTAATTCAAGAATTATATTCATCATTTATACGTAACATAAATCATATATAATAACTTTAAATCCATCCTTTATACATCCCACATATGGCATTAACGAATCAAATCACCTTGAGGGGGCGGTAGTCCGCACTTCCTTAAATGAAGATATCGCGTATACCCATAATGGAAGCCACAAAGGTATGAAATAAATTAAAAATAAAGAAGCTTAAGGAAAGCATAAACATATTATATATCATATATAAATATAGTGACATCCTAATGGCCACCTTTGAAGGTGTTAGAAGAATATTGAACAATCATCGTTTCATGAGACAGAAATTCACCATCCACAGAAACAGTATGTTCTTTAACCATTAGATGTAGGTGTGTGTAAGTGTATCTTGAATGCTTCATATAATAACATCCTAGTATATTGATGATACTTTATTTGTTACAAAATAAATTAATAAAAAGAGTTTAGAGGGTTGGAGAAGAAAAATAAAACAAAATAACACAAGAGAAAACACTACCTTTAAAAGGGGTAACTCTTTTTGATTTGAGTTCAAAGGCTTCCTTGGGAGGACTTCCTCACAAATTGAGTCTTCTAAGAGTAATACAGAGATGTAGAGAGAAAAAATGGGCAGATCTTGTTAGAACCAAAGGCTTGAGAGGTGTGGGTAAGGTGGTAGAGGTGGGGGCCTTTTATAAGAGGAGAGGAGGGGCACTCTTGGAAAGTTATAAAGGATTACTTTATTATAAAATGGCTTTCAGATTTTAAAGGTCCCACATTGATATAATTATAGGATAATGTGATAAGGGTTCGAAATATACTCATCCAATGGGTCATTGAAAAGTATAAGTCTTAGATTTTACATTAACTTTCAATTTTATTTAAATTGTTCATTAATGAGGTAATCACTACATCATCATGATGTCATAAATAATTTAATTTATTTAATGTCTAAAAATTATAAAAAAAATATCATGATGTATGAAATATTTTTATATTTATAATGAATATTTATAGTAAAAAATATGACTTGTATAACCCCACTTAAAAATTGTTTTAGTAAAACAACTCATGTTTTTGACATTTTTGTTTTAACTTTAAATAAAAAGTTTTTAATGCCATTTTCCTACCAATGTGGCTCCATGGGGTCCCCAGGTTGACCCATGGATTGTCTTGGTAATCCATGACACATCCAATAAGGGTACGACATGTGTAATGTTCATTTCATATTATTAAAACATTATTTTTACCTTAAACTACACTAATTACCTCTAATCGCGATTACAAATTTAAAAGTTACTATTCACCCAAAAATTATTTTAATCCCATTGAACCAAATTTTACTTCTTAATGACAACCATGTATGTCAGATTTTTTAAATTCAAAAAACAGAGGTGGTAAAATTTTATTTAAACGAAAAATTAATTTTTAAGTACCACTTAGTGGTTTCACTATTCATCAAAAATTGAAGTTTTTTAGAAAAATACCAAAAATTCACCCTAATCTATATTTGATATTCTAAATTCAAAAATGAAGTCTATTATAAAAAACTAAAAACATATAAGTTGCATTAATTAATTTAATAATTAATTCCCGCTGTGAGAGCAAATAGTGTGTTTTTATGAAACAATAAGTATCAAAAGATTGACATTAGTTTAAGTCCGATTTTAAAGTGAAATTAATTCCAACGAACACTATTGGATTAAATGGTAAAAATATATTCTAATTTCACTTGAAAATCACTTCAAATGATAATATAATCATATAAATAAATTATATTAAAAAGAGGTTTTGAATTAAAATACAACATTTTTCACTATTCATTAAAAAAATGAACTTTATCGGAAAAATACCAAAAATTTAAAAAAAGTTAATTTTGAAGTCCCGATTCTAAAAAAGAGTTTTGTTTGGTACAATAGAATGTATAAGAGTGACCAAAACTATATTTAATGACAGTTCTCCATCAAAAGACGATAAGTGAACCTTTAGTAAAAAATTGGGTATAAATGCCTAAAATTGAATTCTTTTCGTATTTTAAGTGTTTATATTTAATTGGATAAATGTAAAAACATTTAAAAAACATATATAAACATATTTTAGTTATTTCTATCCATTCCCGCTAATACAATGACTATGTGTTAACTACCATTTAAAATAATATTATTTTATTACTAGTGTGCAACGTAAGATTTCAAAGAAACTATTTGTTGCGTATTAGGTACGCTATCAAACATAGAAACCCCTTTAAAGTAAAATTAATATTTAATTCGTAAATATTAATAAATATGAAAATGATTTATTCTTTATTTACCTAGGATGTTACATCCTTCCCCCTTTTGGGAATTGCGTCCTCACAATTTTATTCACTTATCAAAATAAGAGGGGGTATTTATCCCTCATAGGATTTTCAGATTCCCACATTGCCTCTTCAACCATATGGTTTTTCCACAAATCCTTTACCTGGTAAATTACCTTATTTCACAACACTTGCTCTCTTCGATCAAGAATCTAGACTAGTTGTTCTTCATAAGAGAGATTCTCTTCCAACTGAACTACCTCTGGGCTCAAAACCTCAGATGGATCTGGCATATACTTTCTCAACATAGAAATATGAAAAACATCGTGTGCTTGAGATAAACGCGGAGCTAATCCTACTCTGTATGGAACTGATCCAACTCTCTCCAGATTTTCATATGGTCCAATGAACCTTGGAGTCAGCTTTCCTTTCTTACAAAATCGCATCACACTTTTTAATGGTGATACTTTGAGAAAAACACGATCACCTACATCGAAAGATAGATCCTTCCTCCTGTTGTCCGCATAACTCTTCTGCTTACTCTGAGCCGTTCTCATGTGTTTCTGTATCAACTGATCTTTTTCTGCCAACTCTTCCACCAATTCTGGTCCCATCAACTTCCTTTCACCCACTTCATCCCAAAAGCTGGAGTTCGACACCGCTTCCCATATAATTCCTCAAATGGTTCCATCTGTATACTGGAATGAAAATTTTTATTATAAGAAAACTCAACCAATGAAAGATGTTGGTCCCAACTTCCCTGATAATCAATAGAGAAAGCACGTAGCATATCCTCCAATGTCTGAATTGTTCGTTTTGACTGCCCATCTCATTGCGGATGAAAAGCTGTACTAAAATTTAATTTAGTACCCAACGACTTTTGAAGGCCTTTCCAAAATTTAGAAGTAAACCCGGGATCACAATCAGAGACAATGGATAGGGGAACTCCATGAAACCTGACTATCTCTTTAAGATAAAATCGGGAAAGTTGATCTAGAGAGAAAGTATCTCGAATATGAAGGAAATGAGAATATTTAGTCAAGTGATCAACAATAACCTAGATTGCATTATTACCTCGATATTTCTTCGGCAATCCCACAAAGAAGTCCATGGATATATTCTCCCATTTCCACTCTGGCACTGGTAAAGGCTGAAGCATCCCTTTCAGTAACTATCGATCTGCATTAACCTGTTGACAAGTCAAACACTTCACAGTAAAATCAGCAATATCTCCTTTCATTCTGTCCCACCAGTAATACTCCCGCAGATCTTTGTACATCTTAGTACTTCCAGGATGAACTAAAAATAGAGAACTATGAGCTTCACATAAAAACTCTCTCTTCAACTGTGAATCATAAGGCACACACAATCTCTTCCCAAATATCAAAACACAATCATTATCAATGTTAAATTCAGTCAACTTACCCTTCTATACCAGCTCTACCTTTTTCTGCAACCCACTGTCTTTCTTCTGCGCTTGCTTAATTCTGTCTGATAGGGATGATCTCACTAATACTTTTTCGACTCAAAGCATCATCCACTTTATTTGCTTTTCCCAGATGGTAATGAATTGTACAATCATAATCCTTGATTAATTTCAGCCATCTCCTCTGTCTCATGTTCAATTCTTTCTGAGTGAATATATACTTTAAAATTTTGTGATCAGTATATATTTCACACTTTACTCCACACAAATGATGCCTCCAAATTTTTAAAGCGAAAACAACAGTAGCTAATTCCAAATCAAGTGTATGGTAATTTACCTCATGAGTTATCAACTGATGTGAAGCATAAGAAATTACTTGATCATTCTGTATTAGGACACAATAAAGTCCTTTCAATGAAGCATCACTATATATAACAAACTCACCATTCCTAGAAGGAAGTTCCAAAACTAGAGAATTCACCAATCTTCTTTTCAAATCCTTCGGTAGTAACCTGAGTCAACTGTGCCATCACTGCAAAAAACTGTTTAGTTCTGATTCTGACCATCTCAGGATACTGATTTGAAAGGTCATTTTCCTCTGTATGACTTCCCATAAAATTTGTTCTGTTTCCTCTACGAAAGACCATTCTTTACAAAGAAATATCTTAGGCGAAGCAACATGGTAATCTATTAATGATATATTATTTCAATTATAACATAAATTAATATATAATTTAACAATTTTCTAACTCCCAATGTTGTCTAAACTGACCTTTGATACCAACTATAAGGCCCCGACCTTAAACCTTACTTAATATTGAATTAAATGAATAATTCACATTGATGAACTTTTTTGGTTTAGAGTTTTAGAGAATTAGGACATATCATTTACATCTCAAATGATTAAAAAGTAGACACTTCTACTAAGTTTCCATAAAATAAAAACTCTTAAAAATAAACATGTCTAGTCCCATGTTTTAGATAGCATGACTTTCCCTTGATCCCATCCTTGACCCTATTCCACATTAAGTCCTGTGAAAAACATTTCAAAAAAACTTGGGGTGAGCATAAAAAGCTCAGTAAGGGATACACAAAGAATGAAAACTGTTAGTTTTTCAAACAAGTAAACCATGTATACTTTATCAAAGTAATACCTTCACCTTTATGAAGTAGTAAAAACTCTTCACTGAATAAAAGATCATTAATTACCCTTTTGTAACCAAAATATCACCATAAAACCCATATAAAGAACACCTAACATATAAAGGTAACTTGGGATATAAACATACAAAAGTGGAATAACCATACGGTCGACTTGCACACATATCACTTAATGGAATAACCATACAGCCGACTTCCATACCCAATGCATTGGAGGTTATAATGTAACCACCCGTCCTGGTATTCACGGCACCACCCGTCATATGGTTTATGACATTACCACCCGTAAAATGTCCAAGTACCATTATAAAATCATAAGATATAAAACAAATATAATGGAAAGAAAACATTTTCACACTTTGATCACAATATATCACATAAATATATTGACATAAAAAATCCATTATAAAAACCATTTTCAATACCAAAATACATAAAAGATTATATGGTATTTATTTCATTTTAAAAAAATTACGGCTTGTTGAGGAAGCCAAAGACCAAATAATACTCGCAGCGCTAGAAAAGGTCGTTCTCACTGCGTACGTTAAAAGAAACATTCATTTTTTTCGTTTAATAATACGCTTCATAGAAACATATTCCTTTTTTATAAAAGTAAAATTCAAAGGGGTTTATACACCATATAAAATAAAGTTGTGTATAAAACAAAATAAGCCTCAATGAAAGGAGATTGAGACGAAGTCCCTTACAAAGAACATTTTTGAAATAAAATAGATCAATTATTTGTATTCACTATAAGTACACATCAATAAAGTACAAATAAAAGATATGATGTAATAATATCATGACATAATTTGAAAGTAGGAGATTAACCCAAAGAATGGAAATTGGGTTAAGAAGTTACCTTGCCTCGGGTCCGACTTGACTCGATCGTTCTTTAACGTCCTGAATAATAAACTTGAGTTAATATGTACTTTCTTAATAACCTTTCTCAAGTTCATTATTCCTTTTATATCACTTTTTACCATGTTATGAACACTATGTAATTATTTAAGTCAATAATGGTCATTTTGTCGATCATTGGTACTTGAGTCAAAAATAAACTCTTTATTATTACAAGTTGTTCATGTGGTAAAATATCCATTATATCAAGAATTATATTCATGATATAGATATAATATATATCAAATATATCCAGTATATACATGCATTTATAATATTACATAATCATTTATAGGTAAGAAATGAAATTCACCATTCATGGAGACGGTAAGCCGTACGTACGCATGAACACTACTTTCATTTCTATGTCATATTAATGGAATTAAAACTAAATGAGAGATATGTATATTTTAATTTCAGAATTATATTCATCATTTATATGTAACATAATTCATATATAATAACTTTAAATCCATCCTTTATACGTCCCACATATGGAATTAATGAATCAAATCACTTTCAGGGGGCGATAGTCCGCACTTCCTAAAATGAAGATATCGCGTATACCCATAATGGAAGCCACAAAGGTATGAAATAAATGAAAAATAAATAAGTTTAAGGAAAACAAAAACATATTATATATCATATATAAATATATTGACATCTTAATTTCCACCTTTGAATGTGTTAGAAGAATATTGAACAATCATCGTTTCGTGAGGCAGAAATTTGCCATCCACAGAAACAGTATGTTCTTTAACCATTAGATGTAGGTTTGTGTAAGTGTAGCTAGATTGATTATTATAGAAAAATCCTATTATATTGAAGATACTGTATTTGTTAAAAAATAAATGGATAAAATGAGTTTAGGGGGTTGGAGAAGCAAAATAAAAACAAAAGAACACAAGAGAAAACACTACCTTTAAAAGGGGTAACTCTTTTTTATTTGAGCTCAAAGGCTTCCTCGGGAAGACTTATGCCCAAAGTGAGGATTCTAGGAGTAAGAGAGGGATGTGGAGGGACAAAATTGGCAGAGCTTTTCCAAATCAAAGGCTTGAGAGGTGTGGGTAAGGTGGTAGAGGTGGGGGCCTTTTATAAGAGGAGAGGAGGGGCACTCTTGGAAAGCTATAAAAGTTTACTTTATTATAAAATGATTTTCGGATTTTAAAGGTCCCAAATTGATATAATTAGAGGATAAGGTGATAAGGGTTCTAAATATACTCATACAATAGGTCTTTGACAAGTGTAAGTCTTAGATTTTACATTATCTTTTCATTTTATTTAAATCGTTCATTAATGAGGTAATCACTACATCATCATGATGTCATAAATAATTTAATATACTTAATGTATAAAAATTATAAAAAAATATCATGATGTAGGAAATCTTTTTAGATTTATAATGAATATTTATAATAAAGAATATGACTTGTATAATCCCACTTAAAAATTGTTTTAGTGAAACAACTCATGTTTGTGACATTTTTATTTTAACTTTAAATAAAAAGTTTTTAATGTCATTTTCCTACCAAAGTGGCTCCATGGGGTACCCAAGTTGACCCATGGATTGTCTTGGTCTCCCATGACACATAACATAATGGTAGGACATGTGTAAAGTTCATTTCATATAGTTAAAACATTATTTTTACCTTAAACTACACTAATTACCTCTAATCGCGATTAAAAACTTAAAAGTTACTATTCACCAAAAAATTATTTTAATCCCATTGAACCACATTTTACTTCCTAATGAAAAAAATGTATGTCGGATTTTTTAAATTCAAAACCCAGAGGTGGTAAAATTTCATTTAAACGAAAAATCAATTTTTTAAGTACCACTTAGTGGTTTCACTTTTCATAAAAAATTGAAGTTTTTCAGAAAAATACCAAAAACTCTCCCTAAGATATATTTGATATTCGGAATTAAAAAATGAAGTATATTTTACAAAATTCAAAACATATAAGTTGCATTAATTAATTTAATAATTAATTCCCGTTGTCAGAGCAAATAGCGTGTTTTTATGAAACAATATGTACCAAAATATTGACACTAGTTTAAGTCCGATTTCAAAGTGAAATTAATTCCAATGACCATGATTGGATTAAATGGTAAAAACATATTCTAATTTCACTTTAAAACCAATTCAAACGATAATATAATCATATAAATAAATTAGATTAAAAATAGGTTTTGAATTAAAATACAACATTTTTCACTATTCATTAAAAAAATGAACTTTATGGGAAAAATACCAAAAATTTACACAAAGTAAATTTTGATGTCCTGATTCTAAAAAAAGAGTTTTATTTGGTCCAATAGAATGTATAAGTGTGACCAAAACTATATTTAATGAAGGTTCGCCATCAAAAGGCGATAAGTGAACCTTTAGTGAAAATTAGGGTATAAATGCCTATAATTGAATTCTTTTCGTATTTTAAGCCTTTATCTTTAATTGGATAAATGTAAAAACATTTAAAAAACATATATAGTCATATTTTAGTTATTTTTATCCATTCCCGCTAATACAACGACTATGTGTTAACTACCATTTAAAATAATATTATTTTATTACTAGTGTGCAACATAAGATTTCAAAGAAACAATTTGTTACGTATCGGGTATGCTATCGAACATAGAAACCCCTTTAAAGTAAAATTAATATTTAATTCGTAAATATTAATAAATATGAAAATGCTTTATTCTTTATTTACCTGGGATGTTACAATGAACTTCAATAAAAAAACCTCAAAAATATTTTATAATAAATATAAGTGTATTATAATAATATTAAGGAATTATAATCATATTTATCATTCATTATATGATTAAATTATGAATTTTTATAACCTTTTTATCAAAACATCAATGTTAAAATCAAGAGTTAGATAAAAACATCATTATTTTCCAAGTATGTTTTGATATTCTATTTTAGGTCCACCTATTATTACCATGGTAAAATATTATCCATAATTTTATGAATGAAATAAATATCATATATTTTCATTTTATATGTATTTAATATTGTCCTTAATATTTAGAGATGGAAAATGAAATTCACTATCCATGGAAATGGTATGTCGTACATACACATGAATATTGTTTCCATTTATTGATGAATGAAATGAATGAATGGTATGTGATATATTACAGTTATAGAATAATTTTGATGTAATATATAACATATAGTTTTATTTAATATTTTTCTTAATACATTCCATGAATATCATATTTGAATAGCGAATCACATTGTTTTCTGAGGTAATAGTCCAATATAAAAATGAATTATGTTATCATATTCATACAAAATCTAATGTAAGATGTATTAAATAATTTAATTATTCCATAATCTTAATAATAACATATATAAAATATTTAATTAATAATTCCATCATTGTATCCATTAGTGATAGGTGGCGAGGAAAAATGAATAATATCGGTCTATGAGATGGTAATCCAGCATACACATGAATGATAATTTTGTATATAATTTTATGAAAAATAGGATGATTTGAATTAATTAACTTAAAATTAAAACATATGTTTGAATGTTATATACTAATATTATTATAAAAATATGGTTTAATAATAATTTAATGTGGTCTAAGAAGAAATAAAGTAAAATGATCGATTAGAGAAGTTACCTCTTCTTGAACAAACATCATTAGGTTTTCCAAAAACTCCACATTAGGTTAGATTACAAGAAAAACTAAAGCATATAGGATAAGGTTATAGAAATAAGTAAGATAGTTTTAATGGTTTGTCATAAATAATGGGTTTTGAACTGGTGAATATGAGTTCATATGGGTTGTACTTTTATATGTGTGGTGAGTAGAACACTTGTTTTATTGGTAACAAACATTTGTGAAACAACATTTTCACATTACAAAAGGATCAAATATGGGAAATTAAATGATTTTAGGTAAATGTATTTCCATAAAATGGGGTTTCATATGTTTTAGTCATTTTTAAGCCTATTCTGTTTAGTTTTATCGCCCGATAGGAACATTATTACCTTAACCATGTTCATGTATTTTTTACTCTTTTTTATTCAATAAGGCATAAACAAAGTTAAAAATATTGGATAATAAAAAATATTCTGATATAAAATTTTGAACCCCTTTTTTCTAATTCCATTCCCATGATTTGAATATTTAAATTTATAAATAATCCCACTAACTCGATGAGAAAACAGATTTCTTATGATATGGTTTTCAAAATATTAAAATTGATGTCAATCCAAATTCAATAAAAAAAATATTTTAATGACCTTAATTTTGATAAAAGATATCTAATCTATCAAATTGTACTTTTAAAACGAAATGAAAACAATTTTAATTTTTTTAAAAGATTATAATGAAATTTAAATTAACAATAGAAACTAGTAATTTTCACCTTTCATTGAAAAAGAATCATCCCAAAAAAATTATCAAATATTCTTTAAAATATAATTTTTAAATGTATATTTCAAAATAAAAGTTTATTTTTTCGTATAAAATTTCCAATTGTGGTAAAATAATTTATTATTATATTTACCATAAAGTACCATATTTGTTTTGAGAAAGTATTACTTTCAAACAATATAATGACTTTTCTAAAAAATATGTGTTCGTTTTATAAATATGATTTAATTATACAGAGAAATTATAATTATTAATGTATAATTAGTTATTTATATTCATCAAAATATATTTAATGGATATTTTATAAAAAACATATCTAAATAATATTAATAATATATCATAGATTTTTAAAATCCAAGTGTCCAGTGTAATGAAAGCTAAACACAGAATTGCATATAATGCAAGCTAAACTCTATATTGTGTACAATGAAAAATATCAAAAGTTATAAATTTATCAGAAAAAACATTGTCACAAAATAGAAGGGTGTTATTTTCTTAAAAATATCAACACAATATATATTCAAAAGTATTTTTCACATTAATATTACATAGTAGAAATATCAATATAATATAAGGTATTTATTAATAATAATCAATATGAATATATGTGAAAATTTCATAAACTTTTTAATTTTAGTGACTAAACAATATGGTAATCCCACATAAACAAGATCTAAATCCTAACCGATTGATTGGTTGAGACATGTTTATAATAATTATATATATTGTGGCTATTTATATTGGGCCTACTATATTTTTGAGGCTATTGTTACTATAACCACATGCTGTTAAGAAAATATCCAAACTGAAAGAAAACAACATTGAGAAATTCAATCAAGATATAATATTCACAAATATAAGCTTCTTATTTTCTAATTAGTAGTTTTATTTTTCAGATAATACCATGGTATAAGATTATCTAAATAAAGATAATCCACTTACTATTTTGTATAACTAAAATTTGAAAAATTAATCTCTAAAATGTATCAACATTTATATTGTACTTAGTCATTATAATAATGATAGCAATAGGATATAAATAATTTCTTCCATATTTCATTAACCTCACAATGTTCATGGATAAAATATGTATTTAGGAAAAAATATATCAAATTAAAACCAATATTGAAATTTCTCTTTTAACTAGGAACCCATATTGCTATACCTTCATAGATATTATTGGATGGTTCCAATGATAATTATATTTTTGTCACTTTTTTTGTATTAAATTGTATGGAATATGTAGAGGTTCTTTAAAATATTATTTTCTACCAAACAATAGGAAATAATTTCCAATAACGTAAGCTGGTGAAATTTTACAAATCATCCCCTCGTATACCCACAAATGTTTTCATAGATATAATTTATTCCATATGATTTGAAAAACATTTCATATCTAATTTATAAATATTATATATATATGAACCACTAATTTATTAATAAATCCAAAGATAATTTTTTAGATCATATTACCTAGAACTATGTAGAAATTATTTTTCATTCATAGTGAAGAAATTTTAGTGTATAAAAAATCATTTGACTGATTTTTTTCATATTTTATAAACATATATTTCCTGTAAAATTGTAAGACTCCCACTAACATCTTGGAGACACATGAAAGTTATTAATTAAAATTAATACTCTATTCTCATAATAATTTCATCAATCTGTAAATATATATGTTCAATTTTTATATCTTAAGGGAATTGAGTGTAGTTATCAATTATTTTTATGGTTCATATAAAATCTTTTAATGATGTTCAACAAATAAAAATTACCTTGAGATCCAATATCTTAGTAAATGATCCTTGAATATTGTTTTTAAATGGTGATTTTAAATAAATTCCTGAATTATTATATAATTAAAGGTTAAAACATCAACTATGACTTAGAAATCATTTTGACTATCAAGCATGATTTATTGGCATTTAATATTACAATTCATAATATATTTATCTTGAAAAATTAAGAGTTGTATAATGTCTTCAATATTTAAAATAAATGTTCCGAAAAATATTTGTTTATTGATTCCTTTACCTTATTTTTATAGAATTGTTCAATATTCTCCAGTTTCTATTGATTTCATTTTTTAGGTTTAATTATCTATAATGAATAATATACCAATTATTTTATTGAATATAAAACCACCACTTAGTTTTAACTTTCTAAAGACTGTGTATCTATGAAACATCTTCTCCCACTAAGCGTAAGAAATCCTATTTTATTTAAAATCATGTGAATCTACATACTAGAGTTCATTGATTTCAATCCTATTCCTATTATATCCAAATATATGTACACCCCTCTTTTAAAATATTTTTTGTCAAATAGAATAAGGGAATATACATTATGGTAATAAAAATACTAAAAGAGATACAATATATATGAAATTTATGTTATCTCATGGTTTAATCCATATTTTATCAAACAATGAACATAAAATAATAACCATAATACATAGTAGTATATTTCTCATTTTTTATTTAATATGATATCAATTAGTCAATGTTGTTAGAAATTTGTTTGTGACTATGTTATAATTTAAAAAAAATTATTAATAGAATTTCTTGAAACATTAAAATTATTATGATACATTATATCAAGTAACTTATATTATAACCAAAATATTCCTGTATAACATTATGTGTGTTATAAAGTCCAATCACTCTATGTTTTAAAGATATATGAATATGTGGTTAAGATACTATCTGACCAAACAACCAATAGGGTCATGTTGCCTTTTCCAAGTGTATCGATTTCTTTACTTAACGTTCTTGATATCTTGTAAATTAATATCTAGATGTTTATGAATTTACCACTTATATTTATCTTTTGAATAGTTCTCTTAGTATTTTAATGTTAATTCTGATAAATTTGTAACATACCTTTATTTATATAGGTTTATTTTTCAAAATAATTTTTGTGACTTTGTTATCATACCTATTAACTTATTTCAAGAGAGACTATAACATCCAAATATATATAAAATTCCTAATTATTATCTGTTTTAAATGATAAGAAATAATCATGACATAGTGTGGTATTCATTAACTAGTATTTATATTTTTCATCAATTTTATATTTATAAATACTTGGAATCAAAAATTACTAACACTATTATTCAGAGTATGAAATAAGAAAAAGAAATTCCATGTATAAAACTATTATTTTTTCAGTCATATTAGAAATTGAGAATTCTTTTAGTTATAATTAACAAAAAACAAAATTTCACTTTAATATATGAGGAATTCATGGTGTTAAATCAATTTTTATCTCATCAAGGAATAACCATTCACCATCTTCATTAAAATAAATTGAACATATAACAGTATTTAATAATTTATTAATTCATGTGTTTGAATTCATATATATAAAAATATTTTATTTAGGACCCATTATATAAAATTGAAAAATAAATTTAATGAATATATATATTTTTGTAACATTAAATTCAATTCCTCAAAATCTATCTTCTATTGAATTTTTCATACCACATGAGAAGAAAATAAAATCATGTTCAATTTCTCTCCCCTTTATATTTCATCTCCTAGTTAGATATTGGGTAGATACCTTGTACATATATTTATCCATAGCTTTTTCAGTTTTACCGTCCTCTTGTTCACTATATGTTATGAATTTTTATTTTGATTCATGTTTTTATCAATACGAAAAAGAATAATAATGGGATATAAGAGATAATTATAAATTTTATTCATGTTATAAATCAAAAAGAAATCTTGAGAATATTTTAGGGGTTTTGTAAAGTACTAGATTCTTTAATAATTCAATATTTAGTATAAATCCTAAAATATCTATTTTCTAAATGTAGCCAATAACATGACGACATAAGGTTACAATGAGAAATACAACTCTTTTTTATCAAAATGTTTCCATTTTAGATCTAAAAACATTTATTTATAGATAACATAAATGAAGTTTAAATGAATAAATTTAGAATAACATTGGCATTCATGATTTCAATAGATTTCTTTGACTTCATCATAAATTTATGAAAGTATTAAAAAATACCATACAATGCATCATTTTTGTGTTTTTAATTCATAGTGAACTCTTCATCACATAACTCCTTAGCAGCTGGAATTTTTTTATACTATATCATATATAGATTATGTTCATGGAATAATAAAAAATGAAATAACATATGGTCTAGTACCATTAAATTTTAAAGTAAGAACTTTTTATTTGATAGCATTTATAACTCGGAACTCCAAATGCGTAATAGAACATAATATCTCTAGAAATTATTATCTATTTAATATGTTAAATAAATTCAATATATGTTATATCTATCAATGAAAAAAATAGTAATTTAGATCTCTTATATGCAAGAACGACCTTATTTGATTGCTTGTGTTTCATGTATGAATGAGTTTTACTAAAAAACAATATATTATTAAATATTATTATTAAACATAATAATATATAAAATAGATGTTAAATTATTATATATGAGTATTAATATTGATCTTATGAGAATATATTATTTACATAAATATTAAATTTCTTCATAGTTACAAATTAATTAGAAATGCATATAATAACTGATTGAATAAATTTGAAAATATAATTATTTTTATGCTCAATTTTTTTTTACCGAAATAAAATAAATAAATTTAAAATAGTGAGTAATATGTTTTTGATATATATATATATATTATATCCAATAAAATATTTTTTAGTTTCATCCAATATATTTGATAGAATTAAGAAAAAATGAAACCCAATTTTATGCATAAATTATATATATTTATTAAGGCAATTTTACAAACCTTAAATGGAGAAATTATTTTGAATATTATTTTTGAACCTATTATAAATTTGATACATTAAAATAAAATACATATTTATAATAGAAACATAAAAAAATTACTATGATTTTTTATATTTATCTATGATGATTCATTTTAAAATGAATAATGAAAAAAAATTAGTTCAAAACATATTTTTAGTGTAATATATTTATATGATTATTTTATACATATTATTGGTTTTAGAGTCTAATTTGTTAATAATTTTATTAATTAATATAATTTTGACCATTGGAATCAATTTCACATTGAAATTTACTAAACAAAAAATCTTTTATCATTTTTACTTTGAAAAACAGCATTGTTGTCCCATCTAGGTGAATAAATTTAAATGAATTTTTACCATATATGTGATTGAAATCTCTAAAAATGGATTAAATATTTTTAATAGAAATAATTTATAATTTCCAATTATACAACCTAAATTTACAATTACTATTAGTGAATGTTATCAAAATTAATATCAATGATTACGGATAAGTTAAGATTAATAATAGATTAAAATTTAACCTTATGGCCTAAAATAAACTATTAACGTTTCGAAGATCAATTTTCTAGACATATATAGACCCTATCCTATATTTTTATGATGTTTTATCCTTATTGTATACACATTCAAAATTAAAAACATTGGAATAATTTGATGTTCACAATATTACCAGAGTGTCACTCCTTCTCTACTATAAAAGGTCACCACTTCTCCCCATTACTCATGCCTCTAAAACCACTTAGGTTCGACAATTATATTCCAAAATACCTACCAAAAGTCCCTTCCATCTACCTTTATTTGTCTCTTTGGTTATAAATACTTCTAAGGAATCCCTTTGGTATAAACCAATTATAGTTACATGATTTTTAATGTTTCATTTTCAAACAACATCTTTTTATTCATTGAATACTCCAAACCATGAATTACTTAAAAACCATGATTAAATTATTACAAATGAATCTAGAATACATGGTGATGTTTTTTTATTTTGTGTTTGACCTACACTCACACAATCTTCCATCTAATTTGTAACTAACATATTTTTTATTTGTATGGAGAACTACCACTTCATGAAATGATGAATGTTGATTTTCCATTTACACCCCGCATGGTGGCCATTATGATGGAAACTATATTTTTATATGTAAAATATTATATTTATTATTTATTAATGATTATTAAATTTTTTTATAACCCATACCATCATACTTACCATTTTGTATAAATACGATAACCTCCTTTGTGGAAGTATTGACTACATCCACCTTAATGCGACATGATTCATTAACGCAATACATGGAACAAATAAAATATGGTGTTAATTAAAAATATTTGTAATAAAAAAAACTATATATGATATTCATTACATAATTACCTTTATAAAAATATTATATTTATCATTTTCATTATTACCCATTCACATAATTAAAAAGTGATAACATCATTTGTGGACGTGTAAACTACCACCTCCATGACATGATATTATTAATTTCACATCACAATAGATATATATATTAGTATATATGTGTAACAGCCCAAGATTTTATAAAAAAATTCTTTTTAATTTTATTACAGTCTTATGTTGTATGCTACACCAAAAGGAGCTTGCACAACACGCATCCTTGTCTTGCCTTGCATTCCACGCAATCGCGACCTTCCTCGATAGCGTGTGTAATACGCAATACCGAGTTTCACTAAACAACGATGTGCTATTAAAATATTATTAAAACTAGCCGTTATGAATATTAATAACCACTTTTTAAAATTCTGTAAATCTTATTTTTCAAAATGAACTTCATTCTTGGATTCGGAGTAACGAATTTAGCCTAAGGTGAAATTTTTGTACGTTTCGGATAACTTTCATATTCTGATGAATAGTGAAAAATAACTAAATTATAATTAAAAACAACTTTTTTAATCGAAATAATTAATAGTGATAAATTATTAATTTGAGTGGTTTTAAAGTATATTTAGAATATATTTTTACAATTTAATACAATGTTGGTCATTGGTTGTAATTTCACATTTAAACCAGACATAATCAAGTGTCAATCTTTTGATATATATTGTTTCCTAAAAACACGATATTTATTTTAACAGCGGGATTTAATTATAAAATTAATTAATGCAACTTCTATGTTATGAATTTGGTAAAATAGATTTCATTTTTGAATTCAGAATATGAAATATAGCTTAGGATGAAATTTTGGCATTGTTCTGAAAAACATCAATTTTTGATGAATAGTGAAACTACTAAGTGGTAGTTAAAAAAAACTGAATTTTTCATAAAACTTAATTTTGCCACTTCTGTGAATGGAATTTCGAAAATCCGAGAGACACGGTTAATATCAAGGACTAAAATGTGGTTCAATGAGATGAAAATAATTTTTTGGTGAATAGTAACTTTTTACTTTTTTACCACGGTTAATAGTAAATAGGGTAACTAAGGGTAAATATGATATTACTATTACCCTAACACATGTCCTAATTCTATTGGACAAGTGTAATTCGACCAAAAACAAACTTAGGAATAAAATATGACCATTTAGGCCCACTTGGATTAGATTAGGACATTTATTATTAATTTATTTAAAGAAAGGTTAAAATAGTTAAAATCAAAGTTTAATAAGTAAAGCATTTTTAATATGGGGTTATACATAAGATAAATTCGATTGTAAATATTCATTAGAAAGCTAAAAAGATTTCCTACATGATGGTATTTTATTTGTAATTTGTAGACATAAAATAATTTAATTTATTTATGACACAACGATGATGCAGTAATTATCTTATTAATGAAATATTGACATAATTGATGTTATAAACACCAAAATAAATGTAATTTGAGATTTTTTATGAATTCCACTAATTTTCTAGGTTACTATGATATATTAATGTTGATTTAATAAACTTTGTTCGATCATGTAATTCTGTTATGACTTTCACAAAAATCATATATCAAATAGTGTCAAAATTGACACAAAATAGTTTTTAAATCAAATATTATATTATTAATTGTTATTGTATTCCTAAAAATCTAAGGTTCGGCCAAATGACTTAGATAAGGATATAAATATTAATAATAGACAATTTGGGGTTCTTTTGGCATGTTATAGTAAGTTTATTAACCATATAGTGAAAGAAAACAAAAAGACATGGTAAAAGTTAAATTATTTAACTTAGAGTTAAATTTAATTGATAAGGTTAAAATAATATCCTAAACTTGTCTAAATTCTATTGGTTGATAGGATTTCGACCCCTCCCCACCTTATCTTCGAAATAAGACCCTTCGGAACCATTATAAACCGATTTTGACTTTAATATAAAATAATATTTTGAGATATTCCTAAGGTGCCCCTCTCCTCCCCTATAAAAGGACACCTCCTCCCCCTCCTCCTCACACCAATTTGAGCACTCAAGCTCGTCCAACCCCTGCCAAAATCCCTTCTCCACTTCCCTAGAAACATCCTAGAGGTTCTGGTATTCCTCAAAGGCCAATTCTAGTGCCCTAAGAGGAGGTCTCAAAGAGGCACTTCAAAGAAGAGGTAATTACCGTTACCAATTCTTTCATCTTTATTTCTTCTTCCACTTCTTCTTCTTAGGTTGTTTCATTATGAAGTAATAAAATCAGTATCACTAATATACTGATATGTTATTATAAGTATGAAACAACCCTATTTCACCATCTATCCATCCTACGGAAAAAGAAATCACCGCGCGTGCGTACGTACGGAATACCGTCTCCACGCCGTGGTGTAATCTATTTTCCACCACCACCTTACATGGATGGGTATAATGGTGTAAAGAATAACTATACATAGTTATTACAACATCATATTGATTCTGATATATTGTATAATCCACTCCAATTCAATTCAATATTTATAGAAATGATATCATCGCTCGTGCGTACGTACGGACTACCGTCTCCACGACGCGATGAGATTCATTCTCCATGTTAACCATTTAAGAATGATTATAATGTATATATAAGAAATAATAATGAAATATATGACATTATAAAGCTACTGGATTTATTTATATATATACATATGTATGTCATCTACTTATTTCCATTTCAAGACAATAAGGAAAGGAAAACAGCGTTCATGCGTACGTACGGACTACTGTCTCCATGAACGGTGTTTTTCATTTTATTTATCTATCTATTATATATATATATATATACTGAATATATATGATATATAAATCATATTTTATATTCTGGAAGTAAGTAAATCATGATATAAGTAATAATGATGTCAAGAACAACAAGTCAAAACACCTACGATAAATGAAACGATTTTACCCAAAACGCTTCTTTAACATGGAATTTACAAAAGAACGGGTAATATAATGTCATAAGTGAACCATATATGATATCATAAGAATGAATATGATTCTGTAATAAGTCAATGACATTATTTAAATCATTATACAGGAGGTTCAGACACATACGAAGAAAATTGGACCTAAGGTAAGGGAAATATCACAATCTCATTTTTATCCGAGATTGTTTGTTCGTAAGTATTTACTGGGGTGTATTTTATCATCCACATCCATGTTCCCTCAATATGTAATATTGTTTCCATCCACTTGCAATAGTTTAAATCCAATTTTACCCTTAGGTGAGTTTTTAGTAAAGAATATGAAAGGAATCTTTTGTCGTTTTTCCATACGAGGTACTTTTTGACTTTTCCGACAAAAGTACGAAGAATGTTTTTTTGTTAAATTATACGGCATGAATGGATTTTTAAAACATTACTTCAAAGAAGCTTCCTTTACAAGTTTTCAAGTTTATTTTTAATCAACTTCATTTATTTTAAAGTTGTATGACATGTTATGAAAGGAAAAAAATTTTTGAAGAAGAAAGGATATTTTCCTCAAGAATTCAATTCATGTGTTTTATCAAAATTATTTTCCATCTAAGATAATAAAGGGTTCTGTTTCTATCCATATTTTTACATTGATTTGACTATGTTATGATGGAATTATGTTTATGAATTCCTTTATCTTATATGAATTGATTTATGATGTCATGATGTTTCAAGAATCCCATTTTTGTTATATGTGTTATGCGATGATGTATGTTTTATGATTATGTGGAACACATAAGAAAGGATTCATTATAAGATGGGTGGGACCTATATCTCCCTCCAATGCATTGGGTAAAGATTTTATATCTCATGAGATAGACATGGCTGGAATGGTAGGTTATACCGGTTCAGTGAAACAGGACTGAAACGAGGGTTACTCGATTCAGAAAGGGACTTTGTCCACTAAGATAGTCTTGGCAATGAGTCTTGACTAACAAGAAATGATTCTCTATGATTATGTGTGTATGCCACAAAGTTTAATGTTTTAATTTATGATTATTGTGATTACATTTCACTGCCATGATTTATCCCATGTTATGAAATTATGCTCTCTTTTGCAGGTTAAGATTTCCAAAATGTTATGTTTTTATGAATACGATGTGATTGATATTTCTTTTATTTACCCTTACTGAGCATTTGAGCTCACCCTTTTATGTTTTCTTTTCCCCAGGATATAAAGAAAGGTTTTAGGTAAAAAAAAAGGGAAGATCATTATAGGAGATGTTGAAGATCTTTCACCACGATTAGAAGATTACATTCCGAGTTTCCAAAGACACTAAACTATTACGATCCTTGTGTGTGTGTTTGTTTGTTATGTACTAAGTATTCCGAAAAAGTAATGTAATGTACATGTACGATAAGCTTCGGGTCTCTACAGTTGGTATCAGAGGAAAGTTTTAGTCAACCTTTGGAAACTAGGATGCGAAAACATTAGTGAGATTCCTAGAGATATTTCTAAGGTATGTCTAGGGATGTCCCTAGGGATAAGTATACGTATAGGTTATAGTAATAGAATTACGCTAACGATCATAGAATTAAACCTAAGATGTTGGATATTGAAGGTAATCCCCCTTTATTATGTTGTTTTCCCTAGCATGATTTTTGCCTCTCACACTATTCTTTTTGGGTTTTAGACGATGGCTGGAACCCGAAGGAACCGTGTTGATCAATGCAATGGACAATGCAATGATTTCCCTCCTGAACAAACAAATGTTATGGGAGATGGAGTGCAAAATCTTATTGCTATACTTACACAAGCTATGAATCATTCTGGACTTCCAAATGAGCAGAGAAGGGAACAATATTCTATTGAGTCCTTCATGAGGCAACGTCCACCTTCTTTCAGTGGGACTTCCGATCCACTTGTTGCTAAACAATGGATCAGTACCACTGAAAAGATATTTTCAGTTCTTCAATGTTCTGAACATGATAAAGTCATCTTAGCAGTATATCGTTTGGAAGGTGAAGCTGATCAATGGTGGAATCTTATCAAGAATACGAGGCCAAGGGATGAAATTGAGTCCATGGAATGGGACGAGTTCAAGAACTTGTTTTTCAGTAAGTACTTCCCTCGTATTCTTCGAACAAAGATGGAAAAGGAGTTTATTGAGCTGAAGCAGAAGGATGATGAATCTGTTGGTATATACGAAGCGAATTTTACAAGACTTGCAAGGTATGCATCTGGCATTATCATCCAACCTGAAAGTAAAGTTGATCGATTTTTCAGTGGCTTAAAACCAAGTCTTCGAAGGGCATTAGCTATAAGAGACTTCAGTAGCTATGAAGAAATTGTGCGTTGTGCTATCAAGGTAGAAATGGAAGTTGGTGTTACATATCCATCTCATGGTTTTGACAAGAAACGAAAGATGGAGTTCAAGGAGAAATCTCATAATAATGGTGAAAAGAAGATGAATGTTTCCTTATGCACAAAGTGTGGAAAGAAGCATGGTGGAGATTGTCTTAAAGGGACTAGAAAATGTTTTAAGTGTGGAAAAGAAGGTCATCGAGCAGCTGAGTGTCGAAGTAATGGAAAAAGGGATTCTAATGAAGTGAATAAAGCAAACACTGCAGAGAACGCACCACCAACACTTCAATGCTTCAAGTGCAAGGAAATGGGGCATTATGCTAATAATTGCCCTAATCCAAGGGTTAGTGATGATCAACATGAGCAACCACTGAAGGCAAAGGACAAAGGGAAGTCACATGCGATCACTATTGGCGATGTTGAATATGATAACGATGTGGTGGAATGATTAAGCATTTATGTAATGGGATTCCAAAATAATGTTGTATCATTGAGTATTGCAATATTTATTGATGTGGTATTCAAAGTGATTGAGATATTTTTTTTGGAAATAAGATGATATGCGCATAATGAAGACGAGAAAATGAAATGTTTAATCGTATTCATGAGCTCATGATTGATATAAGGACTAAGTGATATCATGGATTGAGTATATAGAATTTTGAGGATTTTGGTATGTGGAAAGTGTTAACTTTTTACTGCACTCATGTTTTCACTAAGGTATTCAAGAGAATACACGATTAAGGACTTTGAATGTTTGGAATGCGACCAACAAGACATATCTTATGATATGTGGGGATCAACGACAGTATTAAATCTCTGGTAATCGATGTCACTATATTATGAGAGTGGACTGCAGTATTATGTATAAGCCTAAAGATTAGACTGGATTATGTTGGACATAAGTTAGTATTGTTTAAGGATAGAAGATTTTCGATATTATTGATGGGATGTTATAGTAACGTAGTTTTAGAAAAAGGACAACCTGCAGGACGGGCGACAGCCCATCGCTTCGGACAAGGCTATGGGAATCGAACCCACAACCGAAGTGCGGCTGGCCTTTATCGCCTACCACTGACCTACAGGAAGTCCCTGTTTAGTAGAAACTAGTTTTATTATATTAAGCAGTATGTTATATGAAGTATAAGTCCATTTTAGGAACCATATATGATTAATCTCACTATAGATCGATTTATGCATATAATTTTTGCTAACCTTTTGTTTGAGACAGATGGAATGAACCGTCATTCTATCACATGATCTGCTAACACTTCACGAAGAACAAATTCAACTTCATTTATTTAAGAGATGAAGTGGAAATTGTTCAAGGCACGAACAACAGTGAGATTGTACCAAAATAAAGTACGTATTTATTCTAATTCAAAATTTTCAACTTTAGGGAAATGATATTGAAAACCAAAAATGTTTTCCTAGTGATCTTATACCTGATGAATCGGATGGTACCTTAGATCATCACAAATTTATGGATTTGTGATTACTAGATTTTCCATAGCCATGTTCTCTACCACTCTCCATCAGAACATGATGGTTAGATTTCTCTTCCATATCCATATTTTCACCTATGTGGAAACCCAATGATTAGTTTATTTGGGTAACCGTTACGTTTCATACTTTTGTTTTTAAAGATTGGTTTTGATATTCCTTTTTACAATGTGGGTTTCTATTAAAGAAACTTTCAAATAGTTAACCATTTATAACCCCGACGAATTTCGAGGGCGAAATTCATTTTAAGGGGGGTAGAATGTAACAGCCCAAGATTTTATAAAAAAATTCTTTTTAATTTTATTAAAGTCTTGTGTTGTACGCTACACCAAAAGGAGCTTGCACAACACGCATCCTTGTCTTGCCTTGCATTACACGCAATCGCGACCTTCCTCGATAGCGTGTGTAATACGCAATACCGAGTTTCACTAAACAACGATGTGCTATTAAAATATTATTAAAACTAGTCGTTATGAATAGTAATAACCACTTTTTAAAATTCTGTAAATCTTATTTTTCAAAATGAACTTCATTCTTGGATTCGGAGTAACGAATTAAGGCTAAGGTGAAATTTTGGTACTTTTCGGATAACTTTCATATTCTGATGAATAGTGAAAAATTACTAAATTATAATTAAAAACAACTTTTTTAATCGAAATAATTAATAGTGATAAATTATTAATTTGAGTGGTTTTAAAGTATATTTAGAATATATTTTTACAATTTAATACAATGTTGGTCATTGGTTGTAATTTCACATTTAAACCAGACATAATCAAGTGTCAATCTTTTGATATATATTGTTTCCTAAAAACACGCTATTTATTTTAACAGCGGGATTTAATTATAAAATTAATTAATGAAACTTCTATGTTATGAATTTGGTAAAATAGATTTCATTTTTGAATTCGGAATATGAAATATAGCTTAGGATGAAATTTTGGCATTGTTCTGAAAAACATCAATTTTTGATGAATAGTGAAACTACTAAGTGGTAGTTAAAAAAAAACTGAATTTTTCATAAAACTTAATTTTGCCGCTTCTGTGAATGGAATTTCGAAAATCCGAGAGACACAGTTAATATCAAGGACTAAAATGTGGTTCAATGAGATGAAAATAATTTTTTGGTGAATAGTAACTTTTTACTTTTTTACCGCGGTTAATAGTAAATAGGGTAACTAAGGGTAAATATGATATTACTATTACCCTAACACATGTCCTAATTCTATTGGACAAGTGTAATTCGACCAAAAACAAACTTAGGAATAAAATATGACCATTTAGGCCCACTTGGATTAGATTAGGACATTTATTATTAATTTATTTAAAGAAAGGTTAAAATAGTTAAAATCAAAGTTTAATAAGTAAATCATTTTTAATATGGGGTTATACATAAGATAAATTCGATTGTAAATATTCATTAGAAAGCTAAAAGGATTTCCTACATGATGGTATTTTATTTGTAATTTTTAGACATAAAATATTTTAATTTATTTATGACACAACGATGATGCAGTAATTATCTTATTAATGAAATATTGACATAATTGATGTTATAAACACCAAAATAAATGTAATTTGAGATTTTTTATGAATTAAACTAATTTTCTAGGTTACTATGATATATTAATGTTGATTTAATCAACTTGTTTCGAACATTTAATTCTGTTATGACTTTCACAAAAATCATATATCAAATAGTGTCAAAATTGACAGAAAATAGTTTTTAAATCAAATATTATATTATTAATTGTTATTGTATTCTTAAAAATCTAAGGTTCGGCCAAATGACTTAGATAAGGATATATGTATTAATAATAAACAATTTGGGGTTCGTTTGGCATGTTATAGTAAGTTTATTAACCATATAGTGAAAGAAAATAAAAAGACATGGTAAAAGTTAAATTATTTAACTTAGAGTTAAATTTAATTGATAAGGTTAAAATAATATCCTAAACTTGTCTAAATTATATTTGTTGATAGGATTTAGACCCCTCCCCACCTTATCTTCGAAATAAGACCCTTTGGAACCATTATAAACCGATTTTGACTTTAATATAAAATAATATTTTGAGATATTCCTAAGGTGCCCCTCTCCTCCCCTATAAAAGGACACCTCCTCCCCCTCCTCCTCACACCAATTTGAGCACTCAAGCTCGCCCAAACCCTGCGAAAATCCCTTATCCACTTCCCTAGAAACATCCTAGAGGTTCTGGTCTTCCTCAAAGACCAATTCTAGTGCCCTAAGAGGAGGTCTCAAAGAGGCACTTCAAAGAAGAGGTAATTACCGTTACCAATTCTTTCATCTTTATTTCTTCTTCCACTTCTTCTTCTTAGGTTGTTTCATTATGAAGTAATAACATCAGTATCACTCATATACTGATATGTTATTATAAGTATGAAATAACCCTATTTCACCATCTATCCATCCTACGGAAAAAGAAATCACTGCGCGTGCGTACGTACGGAATACCGTCTCCACGCCGTGGTGTAATCTATTTTCCACCACCACCTTACATGGATGGGTATAATGGTGTAAAGAATAACTATACATAGTTATTACAACATCATATTGATTCTGATATATTTTATAATCCACTCCAATTCAATTCAATATTTATAGAAACGATATCATCGCTCGTGCATACGTACGGACTACCGTCTCCACGACGCGATGAGATTCATTCTCCATGTTAACCATTTAACACTGATTATAATGTATATATAAGAAATAATAATGAAATATATGACATTATAAAGCTACTGGATTTATGTATATATATACATATGTATGTCATCTACTTATTTCCATTTCAAGACAATAAGGAAAGGAAAACAGCGTTCATGCGTACGTACGGACTACCGTCTCCATGAACGGTGTTTTTCATTTTATTTATCTATCTATTATATATATATATACTGAATATATATGATATATAAATCATATTTTATATTCTGTAAGTAAGTAAATCATGATATAAGTAATAATGATGTCAAGAACAACAAGTCAAAACACCTACGATAAATGAAACGATTTTACCCAAAACGCTTCTTTAACATGGAATTTACAAAAGAACGGGTAATATAATGTCATAAGTGAACCATATATGATATCATAACAATGAATATGATTCTGTAATAAGTCAATGACATTATTTAAATCATTATACAGGAGGTTCGGACACATACGAAGCAAATTGGACCTAAGGTAAGGGAAATATCACAATCTCATTTTTATCCGAGATTGTTTATTCGTACGTATTTACTGGGGTGTATTTTATCATCCACATCCATGTTCCCTCAATATGTAATATTGTTTCCATCCACTTGCAATAGTTTAAATCCAATTTTACCCTTAGGTGCGTTTTTAGTAAAGAATATGAAAGGAATATTTTGTCGTTTTTCCGTACGAGGTACTTTTTGACTTTTCCGACAAAAGTACGAAGAATGTTTTTTTTAACTTATACGGCATGAATGGATTTTTAAAACATTACTTCAAAGAAGCTTCCTTTACAAGTTTTCAAGTTATTTTTAATCAACTTCTTTTATTTTAAAGTTGTATGACATGTTATGAAAGGAAAAATGTTTTTGAAGAAGAAAGGATATTTTCCTCAAGAATTCAATTCAAGTGTTTTATCAAAATTATTTTCCATCTAAGATAATAAAGGGTTCTGCTTCTATCCATATTTTTACATTGATTTGACTATGTTATGATGGAATTATGTTTATGAATTCCTTTATCTTATATGAATTGATTTATGATGTCATGATGTTTCAAGAATCCCATTTTTGTTATATGTGTTATGCAATGATGTATGTTTTATGATTATGTGGCACACATAAGAAAGGATTCATTATAAGATGGGTGGGACCTATATCTCCCTCCAATGAATTGGGTAAAGATTTTATATCTCATGAGATAGACATGGCTGGAATGGTAGGTTATACCGGTTCAGTGAAACAGGACTGAAACGAGGGTTACTCGATTCAGAAAGGGACTTTGTCTACTAAGATAGTCTTGGCAATGAGTCTTGACTAACAAGAAATGATTCTCTATGATTATGTGTGTATGCCACAAAGTTTAATGTTTTAAGTTATGATTATTATGATTACATTTCACTGCCATGATTTATCCCATGTTATGAAATTATGCTCTCTTTTGCAGGTTAAGATTTCCAAAATGTTATGTTCTTATGAATACGATGTGATTGATATTTCTTTTATTTACCCTTACGGAGCATTTGAGCTCACCCTTTTATGTTTTCTTTTCCCCGGGATATAAAGAAAGGTTTTAGGTAAAAAAAAGGGAAGATCATTATAGGAGATGTTGAAGATCTTTCACCACGATTAGAAGATTACATTCCGAGTTTCCAAAGACACTAAACTATTACGATCCTTGTGTGTGTGTGTTTTTGTTATGTACTAAGTATTCCGCAAAAGTAATGTAATGTACATGTACGATAAGCTTCGGGTCTCTACAATATGGATAAAAAATGTAGTATTTATTATATAATTATCATTCTATATAGATATTATTACACTTACCTCCTTTTAAAAATGATCATTGAATAATGAGAATGTTACACATGAGTATGTATGACCTACCATTTCTATAATTATAACATTTATTCATTTTTTAATAAAACAATTTTATGATTTTTTAAAAGAATAATTTATATATAAATATTATAATTATTTAATTAATATTATTCTTTATTTGTTATATATTAGCCCCTTTGACCATTGTTTACCTACCAATGTTTTTTGACACATAAACTGTATTTGGTCAAAAGAATCAACACGAACATAAGTATTTATGTAATTATATAAAATATGGAAATAAGTGAGATAAAATTAATTATGAACATTTAAATGGTTATCAAAAAATTAAATCTATCGAATAATTTTATTATACATGATGTTATATTACATTCACCTAAAAATGAAACTCAAGGTAAGGGATTTTCATCTAACTTTTCACTCATGTGACATAAATGCCATGTTCTAAATCTCTTATATTATATGGTATAAATACTTCCCATTTTGATATATTGTATAATTATGTCACTTTATTTAATAATATTATACTTTTAAATTTATTTTTAATCTTTCACGGATCCAATGATTCCAAATCTACTCAAGTATTAAGGGATTTTCAGCTCATGTTTTACACTTGTGAGATAAATGTCATATTCACCAATCAATTATTTTGTGTTGTATACCTACTACCAATTTTTCTATATTATACCATTATTTACATTTATTACATGGAATGAAAAGTTTAAATTCATTATTAATCTATCTTGTATACCTTGATTCAAAATATACTCCGGTAGTAAGGAATTTCATCTCAATTTACATTCCACTAAGACATATTTGTTGATATACACATAGTTTCTTTTATATTGTGTATATAATACCCTTTTTAAGACATGTCATGAATATCATGACTCTCATAATATTATATATTTCATTTAATATTATTTCTTTGTTGAGGATTATGATCTATAATGATTCAAAGTGGTTTGGCATACTTCGTAATTTTTAGAGCTTATTATACTCAAAAATAATACTAATAATATTACGATGGTATATACATTTCAAGAAATTAAATGAACATTCATAAATATATCCTTTTTTTATAATCGAGTTATTCATGATCATTTTCATTTATTTGTACCATTTTTTCATTCTTTGGTTCTATAAATGTGTTATTTTCTTTTATGAAATCTTATGTTTATTTTTCTCTATAATCAGAGAAACTGTTTTCTTCTAAAAATAATGTTTAATTAAATAGTTTCCCAAAATGATTTTAAAAATTATTTTGTAATGAAATTTGTACCTTTTTTCTCTTTTACCAAGTTTTTTTAAGAATCATCTTTTTTATTTCTGAATAAGATATTTTTCTAACACTTTTTCCCTTGCAAAAAATGGATCTTTCTTTTTACCTCTTATGATAAGTACGGATTTATCCACCGTAATTTATCTTTACCTTAGAAGTTTAATTTTTTTTTTATAATTACTTTTATAAAAGATATTTTTCATGTAAAATATTTTCAAATGGGTTTTCCAATGAAAAAGGATATATTAATCCAAAAAAGTTTTGTAGTTATTATTTTATTTCATTAATGAAAAAAACAAAATATTTTTACTCCACTTGGGATACATTGTGTTAACAAAATCATTATCCTCCCTCTTGATGGATTTTGATTTATTTTACTGAGGATAATATTCACATTCCCAAACAGGATCTCTTTTAGTCCCCTTAAAACATTCAACTTATTTTGTTCATCTGACAATGAATTTTCCCTAAATATCCATATCATTTTATGTGAATATAATAATTGCCTATAATATATACCATTTTTTATATGGTGTTAACCATGAATGTTATTAGATTATTTTTGGGAATATTGAGAAACTATTATATACTATTTCATACAAATATTTGATAAGGCACATTTTTATAACGATTAGTTGATATATTTGAAATGCTTTTGATAAGTATGACAGGGATGGGGCCCGATTATAGATCACCCCTCAATGAATTAGTAGAATCATGGGATGAGTTAGTTGGCTAGCTGCTTTAGAAGGGTTCATAGCCAATAGCAGAACTGTATTGTGAAAGTTATTGACAGAACAGAATCAATATTCCATATAATCATGGCATCTAATAATTTATCACATCCCTCATTTAGTTTTAATTATTATTTATCTATGATATTTGGCGTCAATATATTAATGGATTAACTTAATTTTCTGTTATTTAGATAGAATGTGATTTAGTTTCTTACTCTACCATATTTATTTTACTATATCTAGTTATTTGAATTGAATTTTTTTCTAGTTATTATCTTGACATATTTATATACACTTCCATTTAGTTTATCGATTATGTGGAATTTTTGTTCAGTTATTAACCTTAGCATACTGACTATTCTAATTGATTCATTATTTATTTCACTATATTTTCTCCTTACTGAGCATTTGAGCTCATACTTATTATGTTTCTTTCCCTACGAATCAAGGAATAATACTATTAATTATATTAAATTTTTTACTAGATGGATAAGACTTATCCTCATAGAAATTTATTTAGAATGATAAAAATATTAATGTTGTAATTTTTTGCAGTCATTTGTAACACATGACACATTTATGTTTCTAGTGTACCATGACTACTAAAATCTCAGTCCTTCAGGATTTGATTCCTTCTATTCATTACAATGTAATTGAAATAGAACACTAGCTCTGGGATATCTGGGGTCCAGTCTCCACAGTTTGTATCAAGGTAATCTTAATAAAAAAGTTGGGAGCTATATTTTGAAAAACATAGATTGAAGAACATAACCCTATAGTAGAATTTCATGAAAAGTGTAGAATAAAAACTTATTATTTATATAAGGTAGATATTATATTGGTATTTTAAGAAGGATACCCCATTATGGATACTATAAGTGGATGTTGTTTTGGTATAGATGTACCTAGAAATAACAACTTCGACAAGGTGTGTTTGTTCTGACTTGGTGGAACCAAGTTCATGACAATGGTCCTTACTACACACCTTGTTTAACTATCAAGGGGTATATACTTAAGATAATCATATTTTTTATACAATCCACTATAAAGGATTTTGACAATGTATATCCTAGGTTTAACCTAAGGGGTTTTAGATTTAAGATAAGGTAGCATGGTCTTGAAATTATAGAAATTCTATTATGGATTAACATTAGAATATAGAAGTACCGATGTTAATATAAAATAGATGATGTAATTGTGTATTAGGGTCATATGGAAAACCATAGTTAAGAGGATATTTTGTGATTAATCTAATTTCAACGATGTCCATCATAGTAATTTTAGAAATTATATTAATATGGTTCTAGAAATGGAAAGCCTATAATCCAGGTGATAACCAATCATATCTTGTAAGGAAACATGTCTTGAACCCATGAACAATGTATGATAAGGGTTTCATTCCAACCACTGACCTACACAATTCTATAGTTAAAATTTCATTGTTTTTAGTTAAACAACACAATGAATAAATATTAATTTATAATGAGTTGTGTTAATTTTTATTTTTAGAGAATAATTTATTCACCATATTCATTTTTTAAAATAGTTATAAGAAAATATTAATATTTTTCAATCTTTTATTGGCCTTACAATCCGTTAATTCTGTATTTAGGTGGATGAGGCATCAAAATTAATTTTTTAAAGAATTTTAAATTCAAAAAATAACAACCAAAGGATGAAACTGTTTTTATAGAAATATATCAAGTATGTATATTTCCATATATTCTTAATTAGTAAAATAATTTTCGAAAATTAAGAAAATGATCTAAAAAATGTTGTCATAATACCATAATCATTATTAATATGAGGGTTTCTAAATAATCAGTGTGTTATGTCCTTGAGGCCCTCAACCTTATATTGACCATTCACTTGTTTATGTTGGATGAATCCGATCAATTATGATAAATATTTAAATTTTACCTTAATTTATATATCTCTACTTTAAACTAATATTTATCTACTTAAACACCTAGTTATATGTTTTCCCATGTGACTTTTTACTTCACATTTTCTCATTGATACAATATGTTTTACGAACAATTATCATTATGTGGGATTTAGTTATAGGAAATATCAAATTATCTATTATAAAGATTGAATTTAAATTGTGAGAAAGTAATTCATTAATTTGGACATAATGTAACACCCCAAAATTCTAATGTAATAATATTGTATTTGATAGCGTGTAGGACATGCTACACCAAGATCCAAAGGGAACACAATATCCTTAGAATCTATAATATATTCACTATTAAAAATAAATTTAAAATTATTTTATAACATGAAATTCAGGAAAACCCTATGTTAGATTTCCTTACATGAAATAATGACCTTATTCGATAGCTTGCATTATACGCAAGAATAAGTTTTACCAAAATAAGATATTATAATATATTTCTATTTAATATAATAATATATAAATTGGACCTCAAATTAGTAGTTATGAATAGTAGTAAAAATATTATAGACATCTATTCTTTACTAAAATGTAAAATGAATTCATAGGTTACAAATTATTTACCAATGAATAGAATAACTGCTTGAATATAAAACAAAATATTATTATTTATATGCTTCAAATGATCTTTTATGATAAAAAACTAAATTAATTAATATTATTGAGTTCGTTTAATGTGATATATATTATATTGTAAATAAAATATTTTTGTTATTAATCCAATATATATGATAAGATTAAGATAAAAACAAACCCAATTTTATGCCTAAAATACTATATTTTTAAGGCATTATTACCCCTTCTAATAGAGACCCCATTTTAAATCCAATTTCTGACCATTTGATAAATTTAATATATAAAAATAATGTTATTATTTAAAATAGGAACATAAAAATTTGTTTAAAGTGAATTGTTTTTAGTATTTTTATGAGATGATTCATTTTTTAATGAATAATGACAATACTGAATTTTAGTTCAAAGGTTTTATTCATATGATATAATTATAAGGGTAAATTTTAATTTTAATTTTATCAATTATTAGTTATTTATTATGTTTATCAATTATGAAAATTTAGTTCATTTTAATCAATTTCACATTGAAATTGACTATAAAAACATAGAAAACTTATGGACATTTTTACTTTAAAAACCCTCGTTATCATCTTTTCTTCGAGAATGACTTCAAAACATTATCTACCATTTATGTCAATGAAATTTCGAAAATGGGATCTATATTTGAAATCATAATAATTTATAATACCTAATAAGACCAAAATTTATTTGACCAAAAATACTAGTGAATGTTACTAAAATAAATTACGACGATTAAGGTTAAATTAAGATTAATAAGTCACTAATCCATAAACATGAGGACCAAAACAACATATAATTTGTTTAAGAACTAATTTATGGAAATATGTCAAAACTATACTTTTTCACTAAATTTTACCGTTAATAGATCCAATTGAAACATGAAAAATGTGGTGAGAATTCCTTGTCAAAATATTACAAGAGTGAAACTCCTCCACTATTATAAAAAGACATCCCCATATTCCAATTACTCACATCTCTTAAACCACTTAATAATAGATAATATCCACCCAAATAGATTCCCCAAATACGAAATGTATACCTAGAAACCTAAATATCTACATAAATACTTCCATGGACACCCTTTGGTATAAACCAAGAGTTGTTGACCGATTTGTTTTGTAAAATTTTCCAACGATCTCTTTTAATTCATTTACTTATACACACCTTAAATTATTTTCAAATAATTCATATAAGAAGAAAACTTATCCTCAATATACTGTTATGGTTTTATATTAAGGGTTGGAACTACACTCAAACACACTTTGATCTAATGGTTAATGAACATAATGTTTACATGTTCTGCGAACTACTGCATCACAAATCAATGATTTCCCATTTTTCTATTACCACCCCTTATGGAGGACATTATGATAGAAAATATATATATGTGTGTGTAATATATTATATTTATTATTTCATTATTCATATATAATTTAATTATAACACATATGCTTATAATTTTTATTTTTTATAAATAGTTTTACATTATATATGGTTGTGTGGATGACCACCTCCTCAAAGCAATGTGATTCGTTCACACTTTACATGAAATGTATAAAATGTGGTTTAAATAAAAAAAATATTTTAAATAAAAAACCAAAATATTATATTCATGACATAATTAAATTTCTATAAATATTATATACAACAATATATTTAGTACCCTTTCACAAACTTAAAAAGTGATAATGTCATTTGTGTGACATGTAGACAACCACCCTCTCGTCATGATGTGATTCTTTTTCAAAGACAAAAATTACATATATAAGAATATATTATTAAATAATATGGTATTTAGGATATACTAATCATTCAAAAAATATGTTATTCTACTTATATTTTTTCCATAAAGATCATGAAAAATGAGAATGCAACTCATGTGTATGTACGACCTACCGTCTATGTGATTGTTACATTGATTATTTTTTTTTCATAAAAATATATAATGATTGTTTTTTAATGTATAATTGATGTATAAATATTATAATTATTTAATTATTATTATTATTTTCATGTTACACATTGACCTCTTTGGAAATAGTTGACCTACCAATGTTTTTTGTGACACATAAACCTAATTTGGCCCAAACAACCAACGTAAACAAAATTTTTTAAGTAATTGTATATAACATGTTTATAAGTGAAATAAAGGTAATGATAAAAAGGAAAAATATTCTCATGAATTTTAATTGTTCTCATAATTTTATTATGATATATGTTAAATGACATTAACCCCAAAAGGTAATGTAAGGTAATGGATTTTCATCTACCATTTTTCAACTAGGAGATAAACATTAAATTCACCACTCACTTTTTTTTGTATGGAATAAATACTACCCATTTTCAAATAATATATCATTATTTACCTTTATTTAATTATATTAATAATTTTAATTTATTTTCAATATTTCATGGATCCTATAATTATAAATCAACTCAAGTAGTAAGGGCATTTCCTGTTACTTTTTACACCCATGATATTAATATCATATTCGACACTCAATTATTTTACGTGGAATACCTACTACACATTTTGATGTATTATATAAATAATTAAATTTATTTAATGATATAAATCATTTTAATTGATTCTAAATACTTCATGGATACCATGATTCCAAATCTACTCATGTTGTAAGGGATTTTTTTCAATTTACATTTCATTGAGACTTATTTGTTCGTATGCACCTAGTTTCTTTTACATGGTGTATATACAAAACATTTAAATTATATATCATGAATATCCTTACTCTCATGATATTATATCTTTCATTTAATTTTATTCTTTTATGAGTTGTCAGTTTTAAAATTATTCAATGTGGTATTGGATAGTTTGGAATTTTTAAGGATTATATTCCTAAAAAATATAACTAATAATAATTCAATGGTATTTAAATTTAAGGAAATTAAATGACCATTGTTCAATAAATCCTTTATTCACCTATGGTTATTAATGACTATTTTCATGTATTTGTATAGTTTTTCCACACTTTGGTACTAATCATGTTTTTAATTTTTTTTGGAAACCTGACATCATTTCTCTCCTTAGTCGGAGAACATATTTTTTTATCAAAACCATATTTGATTAAGATGATTATAAATTTTATTAAATGATCTGGTAAATACATTTTTACCCTTTTTTCTTTTACCATATATTTAATTAAATCTTCTTATCTCTTTATAAACAAGTAAATTTTCCTACACTTTCTACCCTCTAAAAAGGAATGTTACGTTTTTACCTCATATGTGATATATGGATTCATCCAACATAATTTCACTGATGGTTACATTGAATGATTAAATTTTTTAATTTTAATTAAAATATTTTTAAAAGGTATTTTAAAAAAGCAATTGTAAATGATTTTTAAAATCCAAAGGTTTTTTTTTCTAAAGATTAATTTTGAATTTCTTTTTTTACTTCATCATTGAAAACAACACTATATTTTTACTCGACATGGGATATGTTTTATTGATACCATAATTATCCTCTATATCTATTTTCTTTATTGATTTATCCAAGGATAATATTCACTTTCACTTCCTTGATCCCTTTTAGTCCCCTTGAAATATTCAACTTCATTTGATAATTTGGAATGGATTTTACCCTAAGTGTTAATATCATTTTTTTCATGGATATGATCATTAAATAAACTATATGTCATTTTTATATAGTGTTTTCTATGAATGTTTTTAATTATTTGTGGAAATATTAAAAAATCATTATATTCATTTTCATAAGGATTTTTAATACGACACATTGTTAATTTTATTATTCGATATATGAGGAATGCCTTAGACTATTATGACAAGGGTGGGGCCTAGTTATAGATATCCCCTAGATGCATTGATATTCTCATGGGATGAGTTGGTTGTTTATCCTCCTTATAGGGGTTATTAACTGATATCTAAAATGTATTGTGAATTTAATTGATGGTATTTGTTCTATGTACCATGGAAACATGTTGTCCAATAATTAATCACATCCCTCATTTAGTTTCAGTTATTATTCTTCCATCAGATTTTACATCGATGTATCTATGTATATATTTTGTTTTCAATTATTTATATGGAATTTGTTTTAGTTTCTTACCTTTCCATATTAATTTTTTATTATCTAGTTATTTTAAAGACATGTGTGTCAAGGTATTACATACCCATATTGTCTATACACTTCTATTAAGTTTTTTCATTACCTGAAATGTGTATTCAATTATTTCACTTACTATATTGAATATTCTCATTCATTAATTAATTTGTCCTCTATATTTTCCACTTACTTAGTATTTTATATGACCCTTATTGTGTTTCCTTCCACATGAATCCATGAATTTTACTATGAAATAAATTTAGGGATTTACTATATGGATTAGATTTATCTTTAATGTTATTTATTTAGAAGGAATTAAAACAATAAGTTGTAATTGGTGTAGTAATTTTTCATAATTGTATGATTTTGTATGTATTTTACCAAGACTAATAATCTCTAAGTATATTCGGATTTGATTCCTTATAATCATGCCAATGTAATTGATAGTATACATTGGTTGAGAGTTATCTAGTTTCAGGTATCTCCATATAGAATTCCTATAATTTACTAACAACAAGGATATTTTACCTCACCATTATTTATCATAAGAGTTACATAGTTGGAGAATAGTCCAATTAACTTCCAAAATAGAGAAGAAGAAATAAGTAATTTACTTGATTTCAAAAATTTAGGAAGTGAAGTAATTTTTTAATATTATATATATCCAACTACTAGATCATGTAAATATATCCTATTCTAATGAATGAAAAATATGATATTGTGTGTAAATTCATTTATAAAGGATCCATATCCCCATTCTCATATCCTATCTATGTTTTGATTTATTTACTCGAAGGAATTTATGTATTCATTCTATCTAAATTTTATTTCTCTGATCTATTATCCATTGAGTGAAAAACACAGTCGTAAAATACATATTTGCGTTTTCTAATCACTTTCCTATAAATAACATTAAGTCTATAATGGGACACTTATTTTCTATCCAAATTGTTTATGTTGACCCAGAATATTCTTAGGAACCTTTAGAAAAAGTAAGTTTCCAGATGTGGGATAGACCATCATTTAGTTTTATGGTTTCATAATTAATTATGTAATGGAATATGTAGTTTGACTAAATATGTTATTGAGGGATTTTTTTTATTTTGTGTCAATTTATTATTTTAATCCATTAACAACCCATGTTAAAATTATATGCATGTAACATAATATATTAGATATATTTTTATAAAATATATACACATAATCACATTATTTTATTACATATGAACATGAGTTTTAAATAATACATTTTTTAATGTGATTGCAATAAAGAATACATAAAATAATTAACCATTCAAAAAAATAAAAAAAATATGGGTAAATATAATGAGCTTTATATAGATGTTTTTTTATAGAGAGGTTAATAATAATCTTTTAACCTTAAAATAAAAACATTATGAGCCATTTTTGGATAAAGTTATAACATTCAATCTATGTCATCTATATTACCTAGGATGACAGAAAATAATCTCAATTTAAACATCCTCCAATAAACTGATGGATACAAAATTTTATAATATTTAATCATAGATTTGTGAGGGTATCAAATAGAATGTTTATAGGGTATATATGATAGAAATAAGATACATTTTTTCCTGACATAATAAGTGTAGGGGTTAAAACCTAGGGTAAAAATTTAACATTATAAGAATAATCATAAAAAATAATGAAACAATTAAATAAAACTAAGTCACACATATAGAAATGTAAGAAAAAATAAAATTAATTTAAAGAAGTTGTAACACAAAGAGATTTTATAACATATTTCTATTTTAAGATATATGACTTCTTCTATATATTTCATTAAAAGATATGCTATGTTTAAAATAAATATGATATTCTATTAAAATATTTAACGTTTATCCCAATGTTTTTAGATTAGTGGGCACTAATAAGAATAAAAAAATTATGAAAAATAATTATTTATACATGTATAATGTGAATTCATTGGGTATAGTTTTTTTAAAAATGACTATAAAAACCACTGAAGGTGAAAGTGTTTTTCTTTTAGAAAATTATTTCCATGCGGACATTGTATTTTTATCACAATAATTTAAATTAATCTATATTGGTAAATTATTTTTAATGAATTTTATATATTATATATAAAATAATAAAATTGGAATTCATATATTAGTTTTATACTAGGAATGGAGTTGGAATATATCTATTTTTATTTTTAAAATGCATTTTTTTATAAAATGGTGTTCATTGGGTATTGGGTGATTAATATAAGAATTCTATCTTCCCAATAAATAAATTTAGTCCTATAAAATTTATTCTATAATTTGAATCATCATAGTTAATATAATTTAATCAGTCAAACATAATTGTTGGTCATTGGAAATATCAATCATGATATAGATTTTTCATATTAGTAATGTTAAAATAGGTAATACATTACCATATTTTTTGGATAAAGAATTAAAATAAATCTCAAAATTGATTTTAACATATTGTATTAGTGATTTTGGAAAAAGAAATTTTGTTAAATCAGTTAAATGATTTATTTAAATACATTATTAGGAATTTTATAATCGAAACATGACATTTGTTAAGATATGTTATAATTTATTGAGATTAAAAACTTCTTTGGGTATTATTAATTAATGGAATTTTTATAAGGTTACATTCATTTTTAGATTCATCCAAAAGACAAAAAACCATCCTTTTTTGTTAAATATCGAAAACAATTTATGGAATTCAAATTTTTTCATTATTTCAATGAAACTTTATTTATATGAATAAATTGAATATTGTTGTAAAAGCTATTTTTCATCTATTTTTTTCTTATTATAAAAAATTTAATTTCATTCCCCTATAGATAATGAATATGATAAAATAGAATCATAATTTTTTATTTTCATATCAAAATTACGTTATATTTCACATTTAAATTTTTTAAAACAATTTTGTTATCATTGAATAAATTATACTTATCACGAATAAGAATAAAATGGGTAAAATCTGATCTAACTACGAGATAATGACTAAACATTATAAAATACATATCTAAATATGACTTTTTTATTATATATTCTCTAAATCACATATTATATTCATGTTTTAGGTCCTTAGTTTTATATGACATAATTTTTATATAAATTGATTAATATTTTTTGAAATTTAAAGTGCGCATTTTCCCTCACATAGAACAGGGCACATACTATCATCATTTATTACCAATTTTTGGGAAGTATACATTATAAAATACCTAACCTCAATAAATAATATATTCATTATCTATATTTTTTATCTTATATTATTTAACTAGTACAATCTTTATATGGATTATTCTTTAAGAAAAATGTGGTTCATCAGAGAAGATTTAATCGTTTTACCCAACTCTTTAAAAATATATTTCTTACTCTTCCAATAAATCTATTTTCCCCTAATATAAGATGATTTTTTATCATAAATATATTTTATTATAATTAATATTAGAAAACCATTTTCACCTCTTTATCATAGAATGGGAAATTAATTTATCACTAATGCATACGTGTGGACTACTACCTCAACATAACGATATGATTCATTTTCCAAAACCATATTTCATGGTAGGATATTATGGTGGATTTAATTTTTATATGTTACATTTATGAAATAAATATAATTTATTAATGTTAAATTTTTATTTAACATGTTTTCATTTGATCCATCAAATATTGGAAGAATCACTCATGAATTTATATGGATAAACTTATTTATGAATTGATGTAATTCAAAAATTTTCACCACTTTATATAAATGGATATAAAATTAAATAGAATGTTTGTAGATTATTATTATTTCATTATGATTATTATGTTTAATACTAAACCACAACAACAATTCAATTACTGGAACCATTAAATTAAAAAAAAATTAGATAATAGACTAGTTTCTACCTAAATATTCTTTTTAGTGAATAAATTGTTAACAATATGATAATTGGAAATAATAAAATTGGTGATACATGATATATTATGTATTAATATGGTTATAATATATTTAGAATGAATCAATATTTATTACTATATTGATTTTATTTTTTGAAAAGTATGATGAGTCATGAGATGAGGGAATTATATCACAATTTCATTTCTTTTTTGAGCCATCTATGCTAAATTACCATTGTAGAAAATTATGTATATATAATACATTAATTATAATCTATTTTCATATCCAATATTGGTACATGTAATTTTAAAATAATATTACCAATTTTTTACCTTCGCTATGAAAAATTATTAAGATAATAAACTTTACAAAAAAACCATTATTTCCCCTTTGGTGGTGAAACATTTTCTCTAAAGTCCAAATTCCTTTTAAAATGTTTTATTGAATGTTATTTCTATTGTAAAATGATTGAATAAGGTAGTTATTACACATTTTTTACTTTCTATGAATAATTAAATATTTAATTATATTTTGTTTTTTGAATGCAATATTTTCACTAAAGGAATGAATGAATCGTTATTTTAATATATACCAGAAAATGAATTTTCCTTCTATCATTAATAATATTTGAAATTAAGATTCATTTACATGATTGATTATTTCCTTTAAGAAATTAAAAAAAATATTGTTTCATTTTAAATATGCGATTCAAAATTTAAAAGTGTATTTTCCTCAAAAAAACGTTTGAGGGATCTCCTAAGGTATTTTACACTTTTAAAAATCCACTGATGATTCCTATTACTATATAGGGGATTGACATGATAATTCCATTCATATTGTTTCTCTTTTTTAAGGCATGTGATATTAAAATATTGTGGAAATGGATTTTATTTTTACAGGATATGCTAAGAAAAAATGATAAATATTTTTTGGACCTTGTTCAATATATGAGAATTTATTTTGATTATGTGACTATTTGGTCCATAGAATCCCTATAATGAATTTGAGTAATTTATTTATTAAAACTCTAGGGATATTGATGATAATCGTTGACATTATTTTGAATATAAGAGTTCAACTTTTGATATGTGAGTATGATTAATTATAGTTATGCTCACAAGAGTCGTTATGATTGTGAATATATATGTTTATATTTTGATGTGTTAGTATAATTTCTTTATGTTATTCCCCAATTATTATGTGTATTTTTTATTTAAAACAGTAATTTTAACATGTTTAGGACTTCCAATTCTTATAATACCACATTCACCTATTATGAATCTATAATTATGATAACTTCTTTGACACCCTTTTTTATTATTTTGCTGCATATATATTAATTTTTGAGTTTATGATCAATTATTTTAAGGGAATTTATCCTTAATGATGTCAATAGACACTTTATTATGCTACCATACACTTATTATTATATTATTCTAATGCAGATATGTCTTTTTCTTACTCGTACATAGAAATTGATCCAAATTGTTTTACTTCCATTGATTTTGATAGAAGATTTATGAGTGGTATATATATAATGGGAATAATATTCAGATCATTATGGGAGATTTTTCTAATATTTTAATTTTTTTTATATAACTAGTCTCCCAGAACAATAAACATTTATTTTCTACAAACATATATATTTGTGATATATGTCTCATATTCATCTAAAAATAAGAGATATTTATCATTGTTATACAAGGGCGTCAAAAGTTATAATTACAGAAACGATGATTTAATTTTTGAAATTATAGTGATAAAACATTAGTCATAACCTGTAGGGTAAGTTTATGTCAATTATAATAACCTAATATCTATTAAAAAATATTTTGTTTATCAAATAAATGACATACATGTCTTAGTATAGTCAAGTGGTTGTTATTTTCACCTAAATTCCCCTAGGGTTAGTAACTCTTTATCAGCTACATTGGGTATTTACTCGATCATAATTAGTGCAGTATGAGTGGACGTAATAATAAACACCTCTCTAGACACTCTCAAGGGATATTCATTAGTTAATTCATATTTTATTTATTAATTATTAAGAATGATTTGAATAGATAATGATAATGGATGACCAATGTTTAACCAAAAGTGTCATAGGTTGAGAAGAAGCTATCATAATTATGTAAATAATTTAATTGATTATCATAAATATATGGTTATTCACTTTTATTATTCTACCTTGATTGTTAAATATTTTTTTATTTAATTAATTGAAGAAACCAAAAGAAATCATGTCAAATATGAAATATGATTTCCATTTTAATAACCATCCTAATATGAAACCAAATGGATTTGGAGAGAGTATAAAATATCTTGTTACTATGATCACTAATCTTCTTCATGTTATGACATATAAAAAACCATATAGTGATTCTGAATGCACCAAGGTGGGAGAAACATGCCATTGATCTATTCTTCAAACAATGTCCCCCTTCCTTCTAGGGATCCTCTGACCCACTAGTTTCAAATAAATGGATCAATTCCATTAAAATGACACTTCCTTCATCATTTATATTATAATGAGAATGATTTCATAGTAGTATATTACCTGGAAGTTGAATCTAATCAATGGTGGAATCTTATCAGAAACATATTGTAAGAGGAAAAAATAAACCCCATGGAATGAGAGGAGTTTTAGAAGGTATTCAAAAATAATTACATTCCGAAAAAAACATTGAGTAAAATGGAATGTGACATTCCATAGAAGTAATATATGGATGATTAATAAATTTTTACCTATGAAGAACACATTACAATACATTCAATGTATTCTTTTAGATTTGTAATTGATCATGTGATAAAAATTTATTGATTCATTAGTGGACTGAAACAAACTATTCAAATAGAGTTCGTTGTAATAGATTTTCATAACTATGAATAAATAATTCATTGAATTTTGATGGTAGAAATAGAAAATTCAAACTCAAATTATATATTTAGCTTCATTAACAAGAAGATAAAATTATTCTTTAGGTAAAATTGAATGTTAAATCTCATGGGGAAAAGATATTCCAACCAACTATATGCCCAAAATATAGAGGAATTAACTCAGTATATTTTATGAATATAAATTGTAAATTATTCAATTGACTAATGGTCAACCATTGTGTAAGTGATTATCAGCACGGGTAAATTTTTTAGAAAAAACAATAAAAGGATAAAAACTATTTAACCAATAGAGATAAATGTTTTCGAATAAAGGCGAATTGGTATTACAAACAATAGTTCCCATATACATGAGGTATTAAGGATGGTATGTCTTAAAAATTCATCTAGAAATAGGTTAATTGGAATTCCTTTTCTTTCGCCACTAAAGTTGGTCATAATAATTACCTGGGGAGTGTTTCCCCTGTCATTAACTCTTCAACTGAAAATGTTTTCATTTATTCTATGTTGGATGACTAATTTATATTTTATTTATTTTATATTGGTTTCTAATAACCACCTAAATTTATAGATTTTGATTTTTAGTAAAAATCCTTAATGGAATTGTGATCACATGTCAATCCTAGAGATATTCCTAGATTGAATTTTTTGGGAGTATTCTTTGTGTATGTCTTGTGATTTTCTTTAATGTTGAATTTGATGTTAATAGGGTATGTATTGGATTTGTTATCATATCGATCAAATGAATTTTTGGAGAATGTATGTCATGTATAACATTCCATATAAACATTTTATTATTTATATATTCAAATATAAAGAATAGCATCCAAGGGGAATCACTTCCATTATATGGGTATTACTATATATTCATGATGGATATTGATCTTAAAAGATAGGGTAAACTCAAAATTAATGATATTAATTTTTAAAAATATAGTTATATATTTATTAAGTACTGGACTAGAATTCCCTTAACTTTTGAGTTTTAGATCTCAATTTAAATTATTCCAGGTTCGTTGCCTAATTCAAAGAATCAATGTTGGGTGATATTGATTAATTTGTAGGAATATAAGATTAAATGATATGTGAATCCAAAAAAGGGATTAATACACCTTAGTTAGTCACCATTGGGATCACATAATATTTTTATTAGAAATTATGACTTGACAATGTATTATTTTTTTCATTATCAATAACTTAACTATATCCCTAATAAATAACAATTATGTTTTACCTAATATTTATTGATGGTTTGATCAAGTATGTTCAGTTTAATGTTTTCCCAAGATTCGAATTCCTTATAGATATCATCTATTGAGGTTCATGAAAGAGTATATACTAAATATATCCTTCAATATGATGAATGGTCATTATGAAGTTAGGATAATTTTATTTGGAATATATAATTTCACTATTATATTTTTGGATCTAAGGAATAAAATATTTAAAATTGTCCTTTTTTAGTTTGCGGCAATTATTATACAAGATATTTTTAATTATTATAAGTGAGTGGATAATAATAAATATATTGTTTGGAAGACATTGAAGAATGATATGTTTTATTCTGAATTTACCAAGTGTGGTGTTTCGCTAGAGAATGTTACATTCATTTTCATTATATTCTCATGTGAGGGTATATTGGTAGATCCTCCAATAATATAATTTATTTCTTGGTGGACCACAAATACCAAAGAAATTGAGAGTTATTTTTTCTTATTTTGGAAGGATACATTTAATTATTTTTCATGTTTGTCTCAGTATTTTCTAATCCACTAACCATATTAACATGAAAGGGATCCAAGTTCCTATGTAATGACATTTCTTTTTTATATTTTAAAGAGTTAAAAAGAAGGTTTTTGAGAACCATTATATTCATAATATCCATCGTGGAAAATATTTTGTGATTTACAGTGCTTCATTGATGATGTTATTGGGAGGAAACATTATATAGAATGATATTGTGTAATCATGTGCCTCTCACCAATTAAACATAGGTGGTAAAATTACATGACCCATGATTTAGGGATGGAAACATTTATTTTCCATTGAAAATATATATGAATTATCATTGTATCCAAATGTATGATATATATAGATATGAATTATAAATCCTTGAATTATATTTTAACATAGAAAGATTTTTCCATGCACGAATAGAGGTGGTTGTAAATGATTTATGATAATGACCACTTAAGACCCAACCACCTTGGGAACGTGACAAGGATGATGATTCCCTATGTAGGAGAATCCATATTAGTTATTACTTGATATGTATTGAATGATATATAAAATTTATATATTTTGAGAAGATAAGCCTTGAAATCATGATGAAATGGTGAATATGATATCTTTTTTCCATGAATGATAAACAATCCATCCATGTGGCGATTAAAGAGGTGCAAAAGGAAGATAATGAACTTTAAAAGAGGATATAATTGTTCATATGTTCATCCTTTATAGATGAATAGTTTAAAAAATACATTAATGTATTAAGTGATTTCAAATTACTAAAAATATTATATTCTTAAATATTTATGGTATATGGCTGAAATTATCAAAAATGAGGCATTTATTTTTCACTTTTTAATTTATGGTAATTTTCTTGTGCCATATATAATAGAAAGTTTAAATTTTGCAGTAATTTTAAGATTGGTAAACAGTGGTTAAAACTCATAGAAAATAGTTAAAATGAAATGAAAACAAAGATAAACTTCATTGTTTTTTATATCATCTTTATCATTATAAAAATAAAATATTATTTATTTTGGTTCAATTTTTTAATAAATGTTACTTATTAATATTTTAAAACATAAAAAATTCATTGTGTCCCACTCAACTAAATTATAAATGCTCACCTTCTCCCAAATATTATTCAAACATCTTGAGACATATATCTAAAAAAACCTATTAAATTTAAAACATCATTATCCAAAATCTAGAGGTTTTGATCTTTCCAATATACTAACCATATGGTCCTTAATAGTATATCAAAATATGGTTTATCCAAGAGATGGTACTCATTTTTACAACTCTATTATATATATTTCTACTTCTATTTGATATAACAATATTTTACCAAAATATAAAATAAAATATAATTTATAATAATTATAAAGATATTTTATTATTATTAGAGGACAACCATTTTCCATTTCATTTCCATCCTAGTAAAAGAGAAAAACATCACTTATGTGTTTGTATAGCTTACCATCTCCACATAGTGGTGTAATTATTTGATCACAAAATCATTACATGTATTGATATAAAGATGTAAATAATAAATATAAATAAACTTTATGATATATTTATTATTATAAAAATATAATATGGAATTTAGCTTCCTTCTATTAAAATCATTATAAATTGTAATGTCTCTTTTGCATATGTGTAGACTATCTCCTCCATGAAGTGATCTGATTAATTTTTCAATTCCACCTTTATTGGATGATCCTATATAAAAAATAATATAACATATATTTAGGTTATGTGTAGGAATTATATAAATGATTTACACTTATAAAATTACAAGGATCAGAACTACAGAACCATAAATAACATAAAAAATGAAAAAGTTCACCCAATTAAATGATTATTTTATTAAGGAATTATTAATATACTGTTATTAAAATATTATTAGTAGATGATATATGATATTATAGGTAATAAAATGGTTCATTTATATATTGATAATAAATTTAAATTTATAATCAAGGAGTTTAACATCACCTATGTTGTTATTTTGACATGTCTTAAGGGTTTCTCATCTCACTTTTACATCTATTATACATTTGTAATATTCACAAATTATTATTTTTTGTATAGAATATAATTATACAATGAAATTATAAATCATGAATATATTTATATACAAGGTATATAATCTACAATTTGATGAAATATTTTTCCTGGTGATTATGACTCAAAAAATTAGCGCATTAGTAAGGGTTTATTAAAACATGTCATTAGTATTTAGTATTGTTTATGTTTAAGTCTCCATTCGAGGAATTATATGATATTTATATCCTAAACATAATCTACTTTCTTAAACAATGGTAATTTGTGAATATTAAAATTTAACCACTCATTTTCCTATAATTACTCAAGCGACTGAAAGAAACTTTTTAAAGAAAATCAAAATTATTATGTATTCAATCAAGAATATTTGTCAACCATATAATTTTATTTAATAAAATATTTTTTTAGCATTATATAATGATTTATCTAATCAATTTTACCCATTTTTCATCATACAAATAATTTCCAATGGAATAATCATTGTCATTCTTTGAATGAGGTAATTTTTATTACATTTTACAAAAAATTAGTAAGGAAAAATTATTATAACATACTCAGTAAAAATAAAATTAATCATTTTCACGAATACAAAATTATTTGAATATTGTTTTAATATTTTACTTTTTTATTTCAAAATAAATTATTTTCCCCAATTTTCCAGAAATTATAAATTTTTAAATTTAATTTTCAATCTGGAAAGGGTTTTCTCCACAAGTATTATTAATGAATTTTATATAATATTTATATTATTCCATAAAATGAAATATATATCTTACATATTATCCACTAGAGATATTATTTTATGATAACATATATATTCTCTATATTGATGATTTATGTTAGTTTGATAGGATAGAGTAGGGGAATTATGTATTTATGTTTTATAGTATAAACAGTTTTTTATTTTTTGGCATGATGATTATGTTATATTCTCTCTCTATAATTTAATTTAATTAACCATATTATGTTATGGGTGGTACATAGAATTATGCATCCCTTTGATTCATTTATATGGAACATTAGAAATAATATTTTTGATATTTGGTTATTCCATTACACATTTATGTATGAAGACCTTCCACTAAGACATAATTGTATGTTTATGGGGTCCATCATTTTTCATTCCATCATTATGAAATATTTTATTAATGTCCATGTGATTATTATAACAGTTATTATATTGATGGATAAGATTCAATATCATTTTATTATCTATATTTCATTTTTTATAATCATTTATTTTTGACCTATTATTATTCTTTCTTAAAGTATAGATTAAATTCCATATGATTTTAGTTATTATATCATTATACTGGTTATTACTCATTTACTCAAGAATTAATAAACATTACATAACCCTTAATGATCATTTTAACCCACCTATTAATATTTTTATTCTAGAGTATATGATTAAGGCATCATAGAATGAGTTCAAGGACGCAAAATAATATACTCAAATAAAATAAAATATTGTATTTTATGCTTTCAAATGTACTGTGAGACTCACATATGTTTGTAGTTCTCCAACACAACAAAAATAATAAATACTTTTTTGATATATAACTTGTATCTAATTAAAATGTAGAAATTCAACAACAAACATTATGATACAATGTTTGGGGTCCTAATATTTGAAAAGATAGGCAGTTTAGTGGAAACAATCAAAACTAAATTTAATGTAAAATATATAATTTAACCTAAAACTATGATATAATTTTAAAATTTATAACATTTTTTGATTATATAATAATATTTTTTCTATGGTTTATATCAATTGATCTTTCATGTAATAAATACTTGTCTGGAAACTACAAGTGGACATGTTTTGGAATGAATGCATTTAGCGGTAATAACCTCAAAGAGTGTTGTTCGAGAATATCTCAAACATCATTCTAGTAAAATATGAGTGGATCCATAATAAAAAAATATTCTTAAACTACCATGACATATGATTTATTCAATTAGAATAGTATCTATAAAACATTGTGTTGAATAGTAAAATAGAAATTATAGAAATCTGTGATATTCTATAGTGATATTAAATAAACCTATATTATATTAGTTTGATAAGTATATGGTTTATCAGAAGTTTAAAAGAATATATATGCATTTTAAGGTTTTATGCAATTGGAGTTTAAAAAAATTAATTATATTTTGGGAAACATTTATTGGAAAATAATATGTTCATTAGTATATGTTTTATTGAGAAGGCTATTTGAGGAATAATTCTGTTATTTATTTTTGACATAAAGATTATTGTTATTTAAAACTAGTAAGGCTAATAAAATCATTGATGTTAAGATAATAATAGTCAATTGAGAATATTTTTTTGAAGAAAAATATGCAATCATAAAAAATGAAGAGATAAAAAGTGATTTGATTATTATTTTTATTTTTGGGGATGTTCATCACATTTATTTTTACATTATATGAATTATATTAATATAGTTTTATAAAAATGAAAACATAGAGGTTGTGGGACTACCCATCACATTTGGAAAGGCCTCTGGGATTGAACCCACAATCTAAGGGTGGTAAGGGTGTATGTCCAACCACATTCCTACATGATCTACTAATTAGTAAGATATTTTTAAACATAAATTATTTGATGTATAAATGTTAATTTTATTTTGAGAGTCATATTATGGGAACAATTAGTATTTTTATATTAAGCCAATTAATGATATTTTTGGAGAAGTTTTATTTTCTTGTGTTATATATATAACAAAGTGGTTAAATGTAAATGATAATTTGTGAAGAATTACATTATGGTTCATGTAGTATAAAACGATGGGTTTGTGATAACCTCATTGGATAAAAATTCTATAATTTTGAGTTTATTGAGGTCATTTTGGATATGGGGTTATTTATTGACCTTTATTATCCCATTGGTTTCATTTTTGAAATTCAGAGATTAAAATACTACTTATTCATACGAAGGTTTATTCAATTTTTTAATTTTCCTACATTATGAAAATAATTTTTATATAGAAAATGAATAAGGAATATCTTGTTATTAATTTTTGAATATTATTATATATTATATTTTAATATTAGTTCTTTAGGAATTAAACACTCATCATTAATATTTATTTATTATAGTAATAGATTGAGTAAAAACTTACAAAATCACAAACAATGATGAAATATTTTATATAAAACTGAAATAAATCAAGTAAATATATTGTCCAATTTTCTCTATCATTATTTTAATCAAATACCTTATCTTTTAAGAATGGATATTCAAATAAATATTTTTCCATTTTCCTTCATTTTAGATGAATTTATCATATTTTCACACCTCAATGATTTTTAGTTTTATGTTAATTGATGTTCTATTCACTGTGTTATCTATAAATCTCGACATTTGTTTGGATATTATTTTTCAATTCCTTGTCTATATATTAACTTATAAAAAAATTATTCATATCTTGGAACCTGAATATGTTTTATTTTGTGTACTGATTTTGTTCCTCAATTTCCCTTTTCAAAAAAGTTTTATCATCCCTCTAAATAATTTTTTCTTTCAACAATAGATGAAACATTGCTGGACTAGATGAAATTATAAGTTCACAATATATTTTAGGGTTCATAATTTAACAACATTATCATTTATAATATATCAAAATTTAAATAAATATAATTTCATTGATATATTTTGTTTCAAGAGATGCAGAGTGTAAAAGAACCACGATAAACTTTTAAAATATTAATTTTTAAACCATATATTTAAAACATGGATATTAAAATCTTGGGTATGACTAGTTTTATACACATTATTAATTAACTATATAGGATATACTCAAAAAAAAATTATAAATTATTTCATAGAAAATAATCACTCATTGTTTAGAGTTCATTTTATTCTTCAAAAATATAATTTATTCAAAAATAAATTTTAATTAATCTTATGAATAATATCATAATTAATAAATCTATAGTTTTCAAATTTTATTTTATCAAAATAATATTAATTATTATGTCAACATATAAAAATTATCTTTGGTCAAAATATGTAAATTTTTCAAAAAAATATCTATTTTAAATGAAAACTAAAAAGCACTTGTATTTTGTAACATTGTTTTTTAGTTTCATTGAAAAAGAACCATAATATTTTTGATTTTATCCATTATAAATAAAATTCTACATTATTTATAAATAATATAATTACATACATATGAATCAACATTAATATTTTTCATGATATAAAAAACCATTTGACTTAAAAATGGGGTTTTCAACAAAATATTTTTCATCACACTTTAGGGTATTATCATAAAAATGAATTTATTCCACATAGAGAGATTTAATTCAATGAAATATATTACATATTTTCAATTATTAAAATTTATTTTATTTCATATGTTCAACATAATTTTTTATTATAATGAATAGTTAAATTATTAAATATCTTCTACAATGATAAAAGGGAAAATTGGGTTAGGAAAAGAATTAAACTAAATGATAAAGCTACCATTTTCCAACTGAATTATTATTGTTTGAATTTATCTAAACACATATCACCAAATTATCTATATTAAAACTTATATGGTTAATTTTTCAATGAAAATAATCTACATAATATTTCATGTAAAAAGATACATAATGTCACTCCCTTGTAATTAAATTTTCATTTTATGTTCATATAGTGATAAATTTATATTATGAATGAATATTATATTTTATATTGAAAATATTGAAAAAAAATTAGGATTGTAACTACTTTAGGTATTTTGTTATAAATATAATTACCTTAAATTATTAATTAAATTCAAAATAGTATTTATTCAAAAATTAATTTTTTTTGAGAATGTATTAAAATTAATCAAATATGGGAAAAAATCCACATGAGTTTTATAGATTAATATACCATCATAATTATTTTTAGTGATTTATATTTTAATTCCATTATTATTTTGATGGCTTTCTAGTCGAAGAAAATTAATAGTTATTCCTATGGAATTAATGATATTTTATAATAAACAATACTTTATTAAATTATTTTAAAAATTTTCAAAATATCATCTTCAGAAATTTAAATAACATATCATTTTAAAAATATCATAGTACCTTTATGGGTAACATGTCCATTTATGGTGACATTCATGACCCTTATAGTGTTGAAAATTTTCATTTTGTGGAAATGTTTGAAATGTTTAAAAAGTTTAAAACTAAGTGAAAAGAGTTAAAATGACCTAAAATATTTAATAAGAATTATTGGATGGTTATATTTATAAATTACCCTTTTAAAATTTTAATATGTGTCATTTTTTATATATTTTACTAATAAATTGACACAATAATATTTTAAAACATAGTAATATTATAAGTGTTCAAATCACCTCAATAATAAAACAATTCATCTTCCCAAAACTTATTTATGCCCATTTAGCCATATATATTGACCAAACAATAGAAAACAATCTCCCCAATATCCTATTAAAAATTATTTAGGTTTATTTCCATCAAAAATACCAAACCAATGGTCCTTAATAATATATTTCAAAGTGGTTTCCCTAAGATAAGGTAATTTTTTATTCAAATATTTAAAATTTATTTCTTCTTGTACATAATATAAATCCCGTTTAACCATAATAAAATAATAAATATTGAATCATTAATACACATAAATTTTCTTATTATTATAATAAAATAATTTTTAATCTACTTTCTATCATATTAAAATAGAAAACATTTCGTGTGACTACATACGGTTTTTCATCTCCACATAGAGGTGTAAATAATTTTTCTTCCCCAATTCACTATGATATATATATTGATATGAAAAAACTGAATACAAATTATATTCATGATATAATTATGATTTTTAAATATAATATTTAATTTACCTTCTTACATTCATCTCATTAATTATCGTAACATCACTTGTGAGTTCTTGTGGTATACCACAATCAAGAAGCAATATGATTCATTTTTCAAGCCTCCTTTTATTAGTGAATCTTTAAATATATATATAATGAATATATATGATATTTACATTATTTTTAACACTATGGAAATTATTTCACGATGATCCATGTATAAGAATTGGAACTATAGAACCAAAATATACATGAAAAATGAAATTGTTAACACATATAAATGAGGATTTTATTAATTAATTATTAATAATTTTTTATTAAAATATTATTGATAGGTCAAATATGATATGATAAGAATGAAATAAATTCTTGTTTAGAATTATAATAGATAAATATTGTTTGTAAAGGAGTTCAAAATCACTTATGAAGTTGGTCAGTCGGGAGGTAGGGGTTTCTTATATCACCTTCACTTTTATAAGACATATGATATTTCAAGACTTTTTTATTCTAAATGGTGTATATAATTAAAATTTGTCATGTTATATCATTAAATTATTCATATTAATTTCTATTATTGTTTCATTTTAATTTTTAACTTTAATGAGGGTTCTAAATCAAAAGATATCACAGTCATAATTGTTTATTTCTCAATATCATCATTATTAAATGTTTTTTTATGTTTAATCCTCCAATGGGGGAATTAAATAAAATTTATATTATAATACCATTATATCTTATTTCCCATTGTTTATTTATTAAAATTTAATTTCTTCAACACATTTTCATCTATTTATATAAATAAGAGATCAAAAGTTTATTTTTTTATGTAAACTATATATTTTTTATTCTATTGATGATATTTTTATTAGATGTCAAAATTTTGATTCAAATATTATCAAGATCTTTTATACTATTCTCTAATAAATTATTATCTATATTTTTTGGATATTTTTCACACTCTATAATTTTTTTTTCAAATTATTAATTTTTTCATTTTATAAATAAGGATATATTTGTCTTTTTACTGAAAATGTTAAGTGAATAATTATTTTAATGTGCTGATCATGAATAGAATTTTCATATCCGATGATCATTTAATAATTTTATTTCTTATTTATAATTTTTCGTAATTCCTTTCAATGAAATTAATATTTATTATATTTATAAATTTTTAGTTTTATAAGGTTACTTTTTAGGTGAAAGTGATTGTTTCATCTATAATCTTTTAAATTTAAACTTTTATAGTATTTGAATTAATTAATGACAAAAGCCCCTTATTTTACATATTATCTATTTCTAATATTTTGTATCATTAGCATGGATATTATTTATCTCAGTTATTGGTGAACATTACATATAGCAAGATTATTCACATTCTGTATTTAGTTCATTCACAATTATAATTAGTTTATTTTATGTAATGTTACTAATGTGGTATTTTTTATTCATATGGAGAATCTATTGTACATATAATGTTGTGTTTGTGGTAAAAAACTACATTTCTTATCGATATGTTAGTAGTTCTCATGATAAAAACTATTATTGGTATTTTTCTATGGCCTTTCATATTAATTTTAGATTTCATGGCATGAGGGCGTGGCTTTATATTTATGATATCTCTAATTATATATTCCATCATTATAATATAATTTTGTTAGGTCAGTGTTAATATTTTAGTTGTTATGGAATTTATTGATAACATTCAAGCTCATGTGATTAATTATATAGAATTATATGGAATTATAGGTTCATCATTTATTTCTACCAAATTATTATTCAATCCCATGATATTGATTAAATAGAATTTGTTTTCATTTATTTACCTTACCATAATGATTATTCCTTAGGTACTAATTATTGATTACACTTTACATAACAAGTACATAGAATTTTAGATCACCCAACATTTTTTCTCTTTCAATGGAATATAAACAAGTATCATTTGATGAATTGAAGGATATATAATAATATTATAAAAGAAAATATTTGGTTTTATATTATGGTTTCAAATGTATTTTGAAATTGATGTATGTATCTAGATTACTAAGACTACTAAAATTTTTGATCCTTTCAAATTAGATTGCTATTATATAACTCCAATGTAATAAATTAACAAATCCATTTGGGAAACTAGTGTAATTTTATTTAATAGAAAAACTAAGGTGATGTTAAAACAATTACTCATAGTAGAATGGAAATGAGGAAACAACACAATATATTTTGACATTATACCACCTAAACACATAAAAGTATATAATGTTAGTTGATCACCTTAAAATGAATCACATTTCAATAATACTAAATAGAATTTCACACATTGTATTAACTCCATGATATATATTATGAAATTGATAAGTTTGTTGCAAAATAATATTTCATTATATCTAACTAGGATCTAAGGTTTTCCTCAAAGTTATAGAGTACTTTTTTGTTGGATCCAGGTATATAGATCATTTTCTGTACTGCATTTCATCATCATAAAGATGGTTAGTTTGAGCAGACTATTCAAAACAAAAAATAATTATTTAGATCATGTTCTATGGATCTTAATTTTGATTGGGATCAACACTTTTCTATACTATAGATTTCAGAGGAAAATAGATTCCACTTGACTATTCAGACTACTCAGGAATCTTACTATAGTAGGAATTATAAAACTCCAATGTGGAGGGATAAATCATTATATGGAATGCTACTAGGAACAGATATAGCTATGGAAATAAATTACAGTTTCATATCCATTCAACATCACATTTGGGGATCTAATAGTTAATAGATATTTAGTTTTGATAATTATCTGTGAGATATAGTCTTAAAAGAAGTTGGGAATATATTCCAGAAAATATCTCACCATATAAAAGATTTTATTTTTTAAATAATTGTAATTTTATCCCTTTATATATTTTTTCCTTATAAAACCTTGGTTTTATACGTATTGTTTCTTATCTACTGTTCATTCCACCAAATCTCTCTCAAGATCAAGACGTGTTAAATGTAACTCCCTCAAGGAGATAAATAATTGATCAATAACTTATAATAAACAAATATTTCATTGAATTATATCAATATCACTCTTATGAGAAACCACTAATGGAAATTATATATAAAATAGAGAATGTGTTACAGAACAAGACCACTCACCAGGTTACAGTTTTATTGAAAATATACAAATTATAAAAGGGTATGTGGGAACTTGATGATATAATGAGGCAGAAGTATCCTTAGTTGGTTTAATTACAGTGGTGTAATTATATATGAAAAGTAAATATAATGGGGTTATAATGTAACAAAATTATGTTTTATGATATATTTTTCATTAAATAAAATAATTTATTCCATTTATTTCTTTTCATGCAACATCGAGTATAAAAGAACCACTGTATACTTTTAAAGTATTTTATTGTTACATTATATAAGATTCATTTTTAGGTATTAATATTAATATATAAATTATGAAATTTTGTTTACACTTGTATAAAATGAATTAATTTGTTATGAATCGGCTAGAAATGGATCTGAGGTCATTTGAAGGTAAATTTTTTTAAAGAATTTTATACATGTAATGTATGTTTAGGATAATAAATGTAAATAATATATATTATTGAATTATTTTAATGAAATTGAATTAATATATACTCAATCATATATTTTATCATTCATCTAATCATTTTCCCATGTCATTGAATTAGAATAAACAACTTTTCATATTAAAATGCATTCTTCTAAAAATAATTTTATTACGTTTTACCCACTTTTCATTAAATTATTTTCTTCCCAATATTGAAATTTAATATTTTTAAAATTGATTATAATATTTTGTAAAATATAAATTTTAATTATGTAATATTTTTGAAATAATTTTTTATCACTATGAATAGAAATGATGGTATTGATTTTTAACATTGGTAAGACTAAAACATATAAAACTAGATTCAAGAAATCGAATGGAACATTGAAATATATATAACACATGAAATTATAATATTTTATTTTTTACTTTTCATAATAAATAAATTTTTATAGAGATATATAATCTATTCTTAATAATTATTTTGAATTTGGTAACCCAATCATGACATTTATGGACATGAGTTATAATTTTTTTCATTAAAATCAATATTTGGGTAGTTACATTTATTAGTATAGATGAGAGTTTACATTATTTTTGCATTGATCCAAAAATAGAAAAAACATTATTTCATTAAATAACCAATAATTTCATGGAAACCAACTTTTTCATCATTTCAATGTAAAATTTGTTTCATGCGTTAATTAGATATTTTCCTAAAAAATATTTCCATGTATTTTCTATTATAATATTCAATCTAAAATTTTCAACCTATTGGAATTGAATATAAAAATATTCCATAAAACTTTTTAATCATAATTTAGTCATTTATTTAAAATAAAACATTTATTTATTCTCAAATACTTACATTGTATTGGAAAAAACATTATCTTTTCTTGGTAAAGCATGAAATTGATTTAAAGTTGATTAACTATGATACATGGATGAAAATATATCTCTAAACAATTTAAAAATTAATTTATGTGTTTAATACAACCATATCATATAGAATTTTCAAATATCATGTCAATATGTTCCCCTTGACCTGATTATGATAAAAAAATTATTTAATCTTTTTAAGTAATTCTATGTGTCTACTTTTCATCACATAGAAAATGAAAGACCATGTCATCATTTAATCAGAATGTATAAGGATTCTATCTCAACAAATATAAATCCTCATAACTTCTTAAATTCATTAAATTCCTCTTATATGATATTTTATTCTCCTATGAACATCCTTTGAATGCTTAAGTTTTATGACAATGGTGTTCTCTCAAGAAAGTGGTAATCACCAAACCCAACTATCTCATAGTTTATTTATTCTTACACTTAAATTAAATATATTGTATCCAATATAAAATATTTAATAAGTTATCATAAATACAGTAGTATTTCAAAATATTAATGGGAGAACCATGTTTCACCACCTTTCTATAGAACATGAAATGAAAGTTTCACTTATGCATGCGTGTGGAAAACCACCTCCATGTACAGATATGATTCAGTGTCTATAACCACTATAAATAGGTGGTTAATTTTGTGTATTTAATGTTATTATAAATTGTTTTGATATAATTTATATTCTAAAAGTTAATTTATTCTTTACCTTTAATATATTCAATCTATAGAAGAGTGCAAACATCCCTCGTATGTACAAGTATATTATCTTCTCTATGAAGCTGTGTAGTTCATATTCATTGAAAAAAAATTAAATGGTCATAAATTTGTATTTATTTTTCAATTTTATTCTTGTTTAATGATTAATATTCACGATATTAAGAATCCATGACCATGGTTCATGTATGTATACCATTAAACCATAATATACAAGGAAAACAGACTAGTTTTCACAAAAATGTTTATTTTAATGAAGAAATTGTTAATCATTGGATAATTATAGATTATTAAGGGTTGATATAAAATAATTTATGAGGTAATATAGTTTTTAAATACATCATTAATAAATATATATTTACCATATTGTATATTTTAATGTTTTTGAAGTAAGATGATACTTGAGAGAATGTATTTATGTTATAGTCACCTTTATTTTCAGGACTGTTTATGAAAATATTCTCTCAATGAAAATCATATTGATATTGCACTCTAAAACATGAATATTGTTTCTCATCTTGTTATTCAGGTAATTTTCATGTAACAGTGCCATTTCCCTTTATTTTGTTTCTTAAAATAATTGATAAAATATTTAAAATATAATCCAACATTGTTTTATTTTTAGCTTGGAATCATTTTCTTCCACGTACATATTATAATTAAAATGAATTTATAAATATTTTTATTATTTTCCATTTATTTATTAAATAATTTTTAATATATATTTTTAAAACTATAATATTTTTGAAATAAATATTATTTACTTTTTTCATAGCTATAAATGGAATATTTATTATGAAAAACACATAAAGAGCATACTTTCCCACTATCATTACTACTCCTTACTTGGAAACATTCTATACAAGTTTCTACAATTATATTAAAATTAAAATATTTTTATTAATATAATATTAATTTTTTATTTTAAATAACTGATTTGAAAATGAAAAATATTTTCCCCAAGAAATGATTCAGTGATCTCTTCTAAAATTTTTATCTATGAAAACATATTTTAATTTTTCATATAATTCACTATGAATATGATAATATGATAACATCCATATTATTTATCTTAAGGACGGTTGATAGTGATGATGAAATATTGATGAATCTCAATTTCTTTTCACAGGTTATTTTATGACCAAATGATAGTTGTTTAATTACCATAAGGAATATATATGACCAGATTAGGATTATGTGACAGCAGGGTATCAAATAGAACATCAATTCATTAAGTAATTTGATAGTGATATCTCATTAGGTGGTTATGGAAGGAATAGATGTGATTTAGAATATAATAATTCATATTTTAATGTGTGACATTGATTTCTTCTCTATATTCACACATTATTTAGTGTGGACGTGACTGTGAAGATATATGTCTATTTTTCATTATTTAAGTATTATTTCGTCGATCTATATTCAAAATATCATTTCTAACATGGTTTTTAAGAGATATGTTCATAATAATATGATTTTATAGGATTATGGTGCCAAAATAATATGTTAAAATTTTTGAATTATCTATAATACTTTGACAAACATATTGTTCATGATTCGGGATATGACTTGATTTTAGAGTTTATGAGGAATGATTAATTAAATATAAAACTTTTCTATTGATAAAATGAAATTATTATGTTATAATAGCCTTATTGTCATCATATTCTCTCAGATAATTAATATCACCTACATTTTCAATTATTAAGAATATGAGATCACGTTTTCCAATTTTTCCTTTCATGAGTTTTGATTCATTGAATTACTTTTGTTATGTATATAAGGGTGATAATATAATCATCTATGTATGTGATGATGAATATATTTTAATAAATTCATTGATTTTGTATCCAGTCTTCAAAAACATAAATTTTACACCCTTAGACATGTATATTAGTTATGTGTATTTAATATTTAACAAAAACAATGCAATATTTAAATTTTTTGTACATGAGTCACCTCACATAAACAAAATATGCTTTTACAAAAAATTATTTCTTTTTAATTATTTTGAACTAATATAAATAGTGAATGAATCAATTAATTATCATTACTATTTAATTTATCTACCTACATTAATATCCATATAATAGTTCGTGTGTTTCTATAACACTACAATCTTAATCAAATTATATAAATTAATTTTATTTTGAATTAATTTTGTGTATGAAATTTATGTTGAGACAACATGGAATGCACCCATATGAACCACCCTTCATGTTCCTTTCCAAATATTATTTACCCACATTGTATATAATAAACATGGTGTATCACAAAATTACATGATGTGTATTATCAATAAAAGACTCAGTAAAATGCATGTAATTTTATGGATTTTACTTCTTTCAATTCTCATGGATTTCACAATGTAAAGAACATAAATGAAATGTAGTTTAGAAATTTAGAAAGATATTAATATAATTTTTTAATATATATATGTCTGTGTCTAAACTATTACATTATGTGTAGTATAAATTAATAACATGAATAAATGTTTTGAGAATGATAAATTAATATATTAATTTATTTTATATGCAATATAAATAGGTAGGATACACGGTGTCTATATGCTTACTAAAGAAATGTATATTGAATTTCTATCTATCCACAAGACTTTTATAAAGATTTTGATTCTATGTTGATCAGGGAATGTTTTGAACAACATTGGATCTTATGGTTCTTCTGCACAATATGTATCTTATGATATTCCTGGAATTCAGTCTCAATATTCATATATTAATCCACAGAAAGTGGTTGATTATGGATTTAAACCATTATAAAACATGAACAACATTATTTGTATACATCTCACGTGATCTGTAGTTAAAAAATCAATGTTTCAACATATTCTGTTCAAAAACATTCATGTAATTAAAATTTTCATCTATCCATTAGACTATTTGTGATTTAAATACTTTTATATTCCATGTAAACATGTAGGATACAAGGTATCTACATGCTAGATACATGTAGTTTATATCAATTTTATATATATCCACAAGACATGCAAAGGGATTTGGAGACTATGTCAATCATGGAAATTTATGAGCAAAAATCCATATATGGTTCGGCTACACACTGTGTGTCTTTTCAGTATCATGGAATTCAGTCACATAAATTATATATTAATTGACAACGTGTTTTATACTATTAAAAAAAATGTAGACAACACAATTAGAATTCATGTTACATGATTCTTATTTATATATATTATGTTTTACCTTATTCTGGTCAACACATGTCTTTCAATTATGATGTGTATTTATCCACTAGACAATTTGTGATTTATTCATCATTGACCATGTACTTTGAATATGGGTATATGATATGTACTTTATGGTTGAAAGTCGTGGGGTCCCTTATTATTTAGCCAAAAATCATGGGACCCCCATATGGATCCCTCATATGTTAATCATGTGTTTCTAATCCACTCAAGGTTATTTTACTGATAAATAATAATAATAATAATAATAAAAATAAATAAATAAATAATAATGATTTTATTTCTATAATTATTAAACTAAAAATAAAAACTAACTAAAAATGTGTAAATCAAACAATGTTTAACAAATATTAAGAATTTTAACATGACTACTACAATAAAATTTTAATGTTATGACCATAGTGGAACCACCAATTCATGTTGTGTCTAACATGAATGTTATCAGATTCAAATAATAATTTGAAGTGTTCATGAAAAATATGACATCACTAATGAATTTATATAATGAAAAATGAAAATGATCATCAGAAACTGAGTGAGTGTGATTTGAAAAAAAAAATTATAATTAATTATATTATAATAATTATCCCATCCTTGGAATTCATTCTCAATGATTCTATAGATATTATGAAAAAAAAACTCAATTACACTATCGTTATGTAGACAATATCCAATGAGGATCCCTTTAGTGGTGATAAATATTTAATATTTTATTATCAATGCTTCCTTAATGGAAAAATGGGTGCTAGTTTTGTGGTGACTATAATCTTGTGTAGTTACCTTTGAACAACACACAATACATTTAGGTCAAAGGATTAATTATTTTTTATCATTCCTATGAATGGGAGGAAGGTTATGCTCTTGGTTCTCAAGAGAGTTCAAGTTAATTTTTCTCTCTTATGTGAAGAGAATATCTAGAAAGTTCTTACTATATAAAATATTATCAAATCCTATAAAATTTAGAAATTATTTATATATTGAGTTAGGAAAAATATATTTAATTTTACAAATTCAATGTATTTTTCATTTTATTACTTACAAAACCAGTGTCTAAATGAAAATATAATTTTTATTATTCAGAGGACACATCATAAACGAGTGGATAAAAAAAATTATGTCCTTAAATTATTTAAATTCAATTTAACGTATGATTGCTACCTATTCAGATAGCTCAGTTCACAATTCGTAAACATTTACAAAACATTGAGTCCTTAATATTCATTGAATAAATAAGTACATATATATATATAGTAATCCTGGTCACATGAATAAAAAATTATTTTTTATTCAATTCATATAAAAATATGATGACTATGTATTTGGAATGAAAACTTCATGAAAAATACTATTTCTTGGTCTAAAGAATAATCATTATTCTCATAATTAAATACCAGTAATTTAATTGACATTAGTATAAACTCCAATTGTTTGAATCTATTGGATTCTTCATAAATAGTAATAAATAGGTTTACCTAAATTCTATAATTATCCAAAGAAATATACGGTACCAAATAATAATAAGTTAATTTCACAGTGATGAAAAAAACACAGTAACAATTACTATGTAATATAATCCATCATTCAAGGTATATCATGAAAAATTACAAGTACATATGTCACCAAAACTATATTATGGATACTACTTTATTTGATTTCTTAAAATGAGACTTTTTATTCACCTTTTTCATGGAATTAAGTTTTGTGGCTTCATATCATTTAAAGGGTTGAGAAATAAATTTAAATTAAATTGAAAGGAAAAAACCTACGTGATGTTATTCATTAATAACATATCAATCATGAACCATCCATCATATCCTACTTTTAATTATCTTAAATCATCATGGGTTTGGAAATTCCTCAAATTACATGTTTTGGGATTTATATTAAAAATAATATTAAAGTCCATAAGTCATTTCACATGGTCATGGATAGAAATTTCCAAGAAAACATATGGTGTTGTAATTAATTTATGTGGTTTTTTTTCATAACTATATCTATTATAGATTACAAAGTGTGATCCTTAGGAAAGGAATTTCAAATATCTTATGACACATACCCCTGATATCTAGTATATTTTGTGTCTAGATAGATGATGGAGTCCATCTATTGATTATATAGTTTAAAAATATCATCATATTATTTGAATGTTCCTATGAAATAGGGTAATGGTTATGAAATAATTATTGTGATATATACTCTAATAAATCATCACAATAATTTCATACAGTTGACCATTTAATATAATTTATCATATTTTATAATATTCATTTCAATTAGTATACTTTAAACCTAAAGTAAAAAATAGTTGGTTGTAGGGAACCAAGTCCACCATACTAGTGTTATGGATTCATGGGGCTTTCTATATTCTTTTTATAATATTATAGTGGATATGAAAATAATTTGGATTCCATAGTGGGTGCTAGTGCAATTTAGTATTTTCATATTTTGATTATGGGTTTAGTTTAACAAAGATATATTGGATAAAAAATGAGGATGTAATTCTTTTATCATGCGGTATAGCATTTAGATGGTGTTTTTCCACCTCATAGAATCTTATCTAGTTTCCCCGACCCTTCTACCATTACAAATGAACTTATGAGAATATAATGTGAATTAATGGAATGAGTAGTCAAATGAATACATTAATTTTCATTTCTAAATTTTAAATTTTTGGATTATTTACCAAGACATTGAGTTATGGATATATTTTCCATAATTTTTTTTGAGTTTCGGTTATGGGTGCCTTATTAAATTGAACCGTACAGCCTACATACACCAAACATCATTCATATTTCTTATTTTCTTATAAATTTTGTGCAAGGATTTCCTAAAAATATGAAAACACCATTTTTATGTCCAAACTATTTCTTGTCAAATACAGATAGTTGGTTCTTGGTCTGGAAAACATTGTGTCCAAACAATTCGAGATTTCCATTTTTAGTGTTTATAAAATTCCAATTTTTCTCCTCCTTGATTTTAATCCTTGAGACATCATCTCACCTCTCACTCAACCCCAACAACCAAATGCATGCACCCCAATTTACTTACCTCTAACAAATGATTACTCATTTGGATTTATTTCATATATGTTCTTGTATATTAATGTTATGCGACAATAAATCCCTTATCCCCAATTTCATCCATATATTTTCTATTATTTTGGTCATCTCCCATGAAACCAAGGGGTCATGTTATCCAAATTAAATGTACTTGGTGAAAATAAAATTTTTTATTATCATTTATAGAGAATTTTTACATAATATTATTTTCATCTGGGCTCCCACCATCAAATAAACCATGTTACTCTTATGGTATGTTATGTGATTTTATGAAATTACATTACCTAAAATTTCATTGAATGATTGAACTCTCTTAATTATATTATATACCGCATTATAATTATTAATGGTTCACTTTATAGATGATAAATAATTTCCATGGTTTTCCCAGTTAGCATTATTTTATGTAAATTAAATTGATATAATTTATTTTAAAATGATTACTTTAACAATTCTATGTTAATGTATAAATTCCTTAGAGGTTGTTTTCATTTGAAATATAAATTTTGAAAGGATTTTTCCCACTACTATTAGTACGTCTTTAAGTTATTTTCAATTTCATTTGATTTTAGTAATTTCTAGACTAATTAAAATGGGATTTTCCACATTTAAAAATGATTCTATAGATATGAAATGATTTTCAAATGAAGTTTCAGTTTCTAAATGGTTTTCAAATGGATTTAGAAATTATGTTATTCTTCTCTATATTATGTACAATAATCTATAGTGTAAAATTAAAAGAGCCCTTAGGTCTTATCTCATTAGATCATCAAGGGTCCCATTATCATTATGGTTTATACACCCAGGGTTATCCAAGGTAAACCGACATTCCAATCTCGGGGTATCCTTAAATAACCTCCATTGTATCACCCATTTCATGTTAGTTATTAATATCACTCACACAATAAAAAATAAATTAGAACTATATATTCATTTATAAATATACCCATGGCACTGATTATTTCATGACTTCTCCACTTTTGTAAGAGACAGAGAGAAAATATCTAAGTTGTGCCTCACTGGGGACATCAATGCTTAATTTTAGTTGGATATGGAAATCTAATATTTGTGGTAATTAACACAAGTATTGGTATATTAATCTATATGGGGAAAATAAAAAACACTTTTCAATAGATTTCATATTCTAGGGATAGGTTTCCATTTCACCACATCTATATGGGAAATCCATCACCCATTATAATTCACCTAAGAGACCCATTACCCAAACATATCCACCTGAGAAAACAATCACCAATGAACAACCAACTAAGGGAACCATCCCCTAGAATCCTTCAATAGATAGACTGATCTCCCAAGAATAACCCCTGAACTGATCCATATTTGAATTCCATCCACTTAGGTGATCCATCACCCATGTTCATCAACATCAGTGACCCATAATCTAAAGTCATCAACTTGAACTACCCATCTCCATAGGTAACCTAGTAGGGTGTAACATAAACTTATTCCTACACTAGGGTGATATACTCTTCTTAATCATTCTCAAGGGAAAGGTATCCCTAATTTAATATTCAAGGAGATTTTTCATTCTAATCATCGCATAGGGAAACCAGAATGATCTTATTTCATGTAACGCAGTAACAAAATATCTAGGGATTCTATTAGGATGTTCAATCACTATGACCACTTCTAAAGACAAAAAATTGGAATAATCCGAGAATTCACAACAACAATCACCAGTTTCAAGTATGAATTACCTTGATAAAGGGGTTCATAATCATAATCACATATTTCAGTGTTAAAATTGAACATATTTTAAAACATGGTTAGCCTAGGTACAAGATCGGTCTCCTAATGTAGTTGCTGAATGTTTCTATTATTCTGAGGGGATGGATAGAAATATTTTTTTTATTCATACATCTAACCAATTATTTGGATATACCCTTATAGTTATTTGATTTGTTGAATTCTTCATTACAATTTCCTAAAAAATTTGGATCCAATGCATTCATATTTATAATAGAACCCTTTAAGTGGATGTGTGAAACCAAATAATGTAATCATTAAGTAAGAATAATGCATAACCTTATATCCTCTACTCCCAATAGGGATAGTAAATACTTATATATGTAAGCCCCGATGAATTTTCTATTCCTATAACATCGTGAAATGGATAACTATATACCATTATGTTAAACTGTGAGGCCAACATCCTAGTCATGTGATGTTAAAATAAAAAACATTTCCTTTCCACGTGAAATTAAACTATATGTTATGATCTCACTATGTGAACATAAACTATGACATTCAAAATATATGGGTTTGATTCATATTTAAATGGTATGTATAGTAATCCTCTATGAGGTTAAATCCAAAAATTATAAAATATAATGTCAATCCCATATGAAAATATCCCTTATTGAATCACCACATCATCTGGGTTAACATATTCCTCTCAGGTGCCATATCATATCTCCATCATCAAGAAATATTCACAGTAAGACCCATTCCACTAAGGCCACATCCCTTTTGAGATCAACCAATCCTTTTAAAGAAATATTCCCTTCAAGTTCATCCCAAAATTATCTATCATTCATAACTAAAATGTTTACCATTGTTAGGAATATTTCACATAATCATCATTATAAAACAATTTCAATTATTTGGAATGGAACTTCTAATAAAACAATATAATGTACAAAGATACCCATTATATGGAATAAAACATTGTAGGTTTTAGTTTCTTTTACAAGGATATATAGAAAATCCCTTTAACGGAAATATTTACAAAACAAATACCCTCCTTATTCTTTGATAGTGATGAACATAATATTTATTTGATTTGTGGATATAAATCAACTTGATCATTAGATTATCATATCTACATAATAATAAGAAAAATATATTGAACCTCTATTAAATATAATTTTCCAAATATATTAGTTACCTATGATACATGAAGATATAAACATTGGCATATGATAAAAACTAATTGATAACTTGAGGGTGACTATGGTCATTCTCAGATTTAGGAAATAATAAAAAAACATGACTTAAAACTATAAGAGGGTCATACAATGGTCAATAATTCATTAAAATAGGGTGTGATGATACCCAAATTCTATCCAATCATCCATTGGAATTTCATAAGAATCATTTGGTTAGAATCCCTAATGACTTTCTATCTTTGGAAAGTTAGTTTTCAGTAGTATCTCCTATGATGGATATGTTAGTTATTAAAAATTTTCATTTCCATTAATATACCACCTTAGAAACCATTAAAAAATGGATTAGTGTCTCGATATAGGTATCATACATCATCACTCATCCCCTATCAATAATTTACTAGGCCACACCATATTGGATTGAAATAAAAAATGTTTAACTCACATAAATCCTTCAAAAACATAAGATAATTTGATTTCCTACTAGTTGAACCATTTTTCTCTTATATTCTATGTGAACAAAAATAGTGACCCCAACATGAACCTTTCACCTATGAAACTAGTTAATTAAATATTATTCTATTTTTATGTTGTACTAATCTCTATTTTTATTACATTCTGTTCCATTAGTTTCCCTTCTCAAAATATCACTTCAATCTAAATATATGACATCATCATTATGAGAGCATTCTATATCATCAGTTTCCAAAATATTCATGATCCCCAAAAATTTTAAGGAACCATCACATTCTCAAAAGTCTATAGAACTAGGTGGAAAATTCAAGGGGGTGGTAGTAAAAGTTGATTGCTCAATCAGTTCCCTGGAAACTGAATGTATGGGTCTGTAATCACTAAATCTTATGAGGATATCTCAGATGATAAAATCTATAATAGAGATAGTAATAACATTCCCCACTAATTACTGATTTATTTTTATATTCATAGATCCTTATAAATAAAACATTATGTTAAATAGGAATGTGGATCAATTAGTAAACCACAACACTAATTCACATCAGCGGTCTCCAATGAGATATCCAAAAATTCATCATCATCATCAACATGAAACCACTTCCCCTCAACCAGCTTCTAGAGGCATTATCTAACAAATCGTTACCATAGAAACATTGACTCAATAATTTAGAATATATTTCCATGTTCATAGAGAATTAAACTAAAGGGATGGAGATCCATTTTTCACTTCCACTAATTAATTTGAACAAAATACTATGACATTTAATTGTGAGTTGTATTATATCCTAAACTATAAAAAAGAGTTTTGATAGTATATTATAACATCATAATAGAAGATGAAGTATATTACCAACTCAATGAATGAATTCTAACATCATATATAGAATGAAAAATAAGGATAATATTGGGTTTATATCCATCTTAAATTGAATATTTTTACCATGGTATCCTAGAAATGGAAAATGTGAATGATAACATTGCTACTAAAATTATTTTAAACTGAAAACATATTCTATTTTTGAAAGATTAAATCCACTTTCATATAATATAAATCTAATATAATCACATAAATATTCAAATAATGATATTTTTAGAAGTGTTTTAGTATTTTTCACATGTCTATATTGTCACATCAGATAAAATACATTTTCATTATCCATCCCAAGATGACTATCAACATATTCTGATAAAGATCAATTCCAAAGGTCTGGAAGATATTATCTCTTTAACTAGTTTGTGTATTATTATTTCATAAACCATCTCAGGCTACATGAATATTCATGTAAAAAGATAATGGCATATACCAATGGATATAAAAATTAATTCATGCTTTCTAGAACAGTTTGAAGGAATCAATTGGCACATCCTTGTACAAAATTAGAAATATCCAAATATTCCAATCCAAACCATCAAATTTGGGTATCATTATTTTCAACCTAAATAAGTATCTACTCTATCAGAAGTGAAATTTATAATTTCCACCTATGCGGGTAATCGGCATATTCAGATAAAGGGTGATGACAAGGGTCGAGTTCATATTAATTCATGAATTTGGGTGTCTGTATGTTTCAAAATCCATCAAAGTAATATAACAATTCCATTTGAGGATTGATGGAATGAAATAACCGATATTGAATGTTAGGCACAAATTATAACTCATTCTTATGGAATCATTGTATATATTTCATTGGAAATTAATGATAATTTACATATCCCTATTCCAAAAACTATAGAATTATGTCATCATGTTATACATGCCTAAAAGAAATATATAGAGTAATTTAATTTTCTTAATCTCTCCCAAGAGGATTATAAATGTGTTTTGATAATGGAAAAGACTAAAGGACAATTTAAAATTCCCATTCCAACTGGGGTGTCTCTATATATTCCTAAAACCATATCAAGGATGATAAAAATTCTGATAAAAGATAATAAAACTACCCAATGTCTAAAAATGGAAATAAAATTTTTCATTACAGATTATAGGTATCATTAGGTATAATCCAAAAAAACATAAGGGATATGATATTATTCATTCCATGAGTTGGGGGGATATATTATAGCTCCACTAATTACATGGGAGTAACCTAAACATCCCTGTATCTATAAAGACTTCTAGTATACCCATAATAGATTATATAAAAAATTTTTATTATAGGTAAATAAAAACCCAAAAGTAGTCCCATATTTTTTAATATGTTATTTTTATAGAAACACCATCATTTAAGGTTATCCACCCTAATAATTTGATCAATGGCTCTTGAGGACCTCCAAATGACATATTATTTGGAATTCCACTTTGAAACCATATAAGTATCGATCAAGATGAAACACTTTATAACTAAAATTACGATAGACCTTCATATAGTGATAAGATCAAATGTTTGGAAGATACTCCCCTTTCAATCACACTAACTATTTACAATTAATATCCTTTTTGATCTAATAGATCATCACGATGAGAGAGTAATCTGATAATCAAATTTATTCTGACAAATCCATTGCATTGATTAGTAGATGAATGATCAGGGACAATCAATCACATGACCTAAATTGTGACTCATGTTTCTCCACATTCATTTATATATGGGAACCATCCGTTATTTGATAACGTAGATCAAAAGAAACTATGAGGGTTAAATACGGAAAATATTTTTCCTAAAGGGATAATTAATATGGCATTAATATATTAATAACCTTTTATAAGGACAGCCTCGAAAATATATTATGGCCCATCAACATTCCCTATAATGACACCCCAAACACATAAAATGAAGAATTCATGCAATACTTGTGTCATAACCAATGGGTAAATTTTAATTGGATAAATTATATGTACCTTCCTTATTAAGGATACTATTACCATCTCTATTTAGTAAACAAGTTTATTGTCAAATATAACTTGCTACATCCTCATTGGCCCAAATCCTAAGGTAAAAAATGATGATATTTTGTTTTATGGTTATAAATAGTCTTGGGGAACCTTGAAAAATATGCATTCAAGTATCGTGAAGTGTAATTATATAGGGATACAAATATAATATATTACTTCACTTCACATTATTCTTAGGTTAAAAGGTTCCCTTAAATCCATCATCTCGAAATAAAAGTACAACATGAGAGGTCACATATCTGAATAAAAATTCTGAAAATTATTTAATACAAAAAATCCTCAACATATCTAAATAAAAAAAGTTGTGTAACCGGAGAGACAGATTCACTAGTAATATCCTAATCAAGGCTTTCAGAATAGTCTAGAACACGTCTTAACTGATAAAACCATAGACTATATCCATAGGTCCACCATATGTGGAAAGGATATCACGCTCTAATTATGTGATACACCTAGCTCAAATATAATTTAAAATGATCTAAATAAAGAATTTTTCATCAGCATAAATCATTTGAATTATCTATAGGAAACCACATCCCTTTTGGTAGAATTAATTTTTACCATCACCTTAACCCCTTGGGACACCAAATCATTACATGGTGTTAATGATATTTATTCGGATCCACATCTTCTATAGTCTATTGGGAAGGGGGATTTTTACCATTGCCAAAACCCCTACAATCATCAAATCCTTATTGGGTCAAACATTTATTATTGGAATATATAATAAATTCTAATCCACCATGGCCTAGAAAATTATTTTCAACTACTCAAGAAAAATCAGAAATGTTCCTGTATGGAATTAATTTTATTTAGTGAAAACCCCAATCATTCTTAAATGCACACGACACACTAGTATCATTTATGGAAAATTTTGTGATGATAGTTAGAGAATCCCTTTAAATCACTATTCACATATTATATATAAGGACTATAGGATAAACAAGATCAATCACCAAAAATAATACTAGAGGAAATATACCAATGATAAAGGAGATACAGGATATATAAGGCCCCAGCCTTAAACCTTACATAATCTTGAGTTATTACGAGATTACACATTGAGGATCTTTTCGGGTATAGAGTTTTATAAAATTAGATCATAAAACGTGCATTATATTCCACATATAAACAAAGTGGTTACATAAAGATAGTATTCTTCATTCCCATCAATGGAAACACATTTAAAATAAAACATGGATTCTTTCTTGACACTTCCTTGACACTATCATCATATCATGTACCTTTCCCTTGACCTGTGAAAATCATTTCAAGAAAACATGGGATGAGCATAAAAAGATCAGTATGGGTTATAAAAACATATAAAGAAAACATGGTTACATATATACATAATAATGAAATCATACTTTACCCATAAAACATAAGAATTTTAACATACCTCATCAAATCATGAATAAATCATAGAAATCATAAGACATAAAGGTAACTTGAGGCATTCATAACATTCTTACGTAGGGAGTAACCCTCTTGGTTATGTTTGGAATACCCATCACAATATATTCCCTAAATCTCTTCGGAGAAACCTTAACATTTCACTCCTTCGCGTTACCCAATGCATTGGAGAGCTATATCGGGCTCACCCGCCCTTAGTTTATCACGGAACCACCCGTCTTCATAATAATTCCCATGAACCATAACATAATTCATATCACATAAAACATGCATAAAAGAAAACATAACATATCCACCTTTCAATCAAAATATATCAATACAACACATTGATATAAAAACATTATGAAAACCATTTTCAATACCAAAATAAAAGAAAAGCAAAACATGGTTCTTATTTTTCTTTTAAAAAGAAGGTATGGCTTGTAGAGGAAGCTGAAACTCAAATAACGGTCTCGACGGCGGAGAAGTCTTTGTCGCCACATACGTACGACAAAAACATTCCCTTTTGTCGTTTAGTAAACGCTTCGTATAAAAAAGATTCCTTTTGAATAAATGTAAAAGTCAAAGGGGTTTATAAACCGTATAAAAGAAAGTTGTGTATAAAATAAAATATGCCTCAATGAAAGGAGATTGAGACGAAGTCCCATACCTCGTATCCGACTTGACCCGACAGTTCTTTAATTTCCTGAATAATAAACTTGAGTTAATATCTACATGCTTATGAACCTTTTTCAAGTTCATTATTCCTTTTATACCATGTTATGAACACCATGTAATAATTTAAGTTAATAATGTTCATTTTGTCGGTATTTGGTTCTTAAGTCAAAAATAGACTTCTTACACTTACATGTTGTTAATTTGGTCAAAGTTTCATTATATCTAGAATGATATTAATTATTTGGATAACATATATATCATATATATTCATCATATACATTTATTTATAATATTAAATCACATTTAGAGGTAAGAAATGAAATGCACCGTTCATGGAGACGGTAAGCCGTACGTACGCATGAACGCTAATTCCATTTCTATTTCGTATTTTCTGGAATGGAATCATAATGATATAAGAGTATATTATAATTACAGTATAATAACATATATAATATCATTAACTTTATCCTTTACACATCCCACATATGGTATTAACGAATCAAATCAATTTCAGGGGGCGGTAGTCCGCACTTCCTAAAATGAATATATCGTGTTTACCCATAATGGAAACAATAATGGTATGCCATAAATGAAAAATACAGAAGATTAAAGAAAGAATAAACATATTATATATCATATATAAAAATAGTGACATCATAATGGCCACCTTTGAAGGTGTTAAATGAGTATTGAACAATCATCGTTTCGGGAGGCAGAATTTCGCCATCCACGGAAACCGTATGTTCTTTAACCATTTGATGTTGTTGTGTGAGAGTGTAGCTCAAATAAATCTTATAAAAACATCCTAGTATATTTAAGATACTTGTGTTTTACAAAATAAGTAAATAAAAAGAGTTTAGGGGGTTGGAGAAGCAAAATAAAACAAATGAACATGAGAGAATGAATTACCTTTAAAAGTGTAACTCCTTTTTATTTGAGCCTAAAGGTTTACTTTGAAAGGATTATGCCCAAAGAGAATCCTCTAGGATGAGGAGAGGGATGTGGAGAGAGTAAATGGGCAGGGGTTGGACGATCCAAAGGCTTCAAGAGTGTGTGAAATGAGGTAGAGGTGGGGTCTTTTATAAGAGGAGAGGAGGGGCACTTTTGGAAAGTAAAGATAAGTTACTTTATTTTAAAAAGAGTTTCGGTTTCAAAAGGTCCCACATTTCTATACATCAAGGATAAGGTGATAAGGCTTCGAAATCCACTCATCCAATTGGTTTTGGTCATGTGTAGGTTTTAGATTTTTCATTATCTTTCCATTTTATTTAAATCGTTAAATAATGATGTCATTGCTGCATCATTATTATGTCATAAATAATTTAATTTATTTAATGTGTAAAAATTATAAAAAAATACTATGATGTATGAAATCGTTTTATCATTCCAATGACTATTTATATTCAAAAATCTGATCTTTATAACCCCATGTAACAATTGTTTTCGTAAAACATATTATGTTTGTGTCATTTTTACTTTTACATTAAATAAAAAGTTATTTATGTCATTTCCCAACCAAAGTGTCTCCATGGGGTACCCAAGTTGACCCATGGCTTGTATTGGTCGGCCATGACACAATCAATGAGGGTAGGACATGTTTCAAGCTCATCTTATTTTATTAAAGCCTTATTTTTACCTTAAACTACACTAATTACCACTAATTGCGATTAAGAACTTAATAAGTTACTATTCATCAAAAAATTATTATAATCTCATTGAACCACATTTTACTTCTTAATGACAACCATGTATGTAGGATTTTTTAAATTCAAAACACAATGATGAAAAAATTTCATTTAAACGGAAAATCAGTTTTTATAAGTACCACTTAGTGGTTTCACTATTCATCAAAAATTGAAGTTTTTCAGAAAATTATCAAAAATTCACCCTAAGCTATATTTGATATTCCAAATTCAAAAATGAAGTCTATTTTACAAAATTAAAAACATATAAGTCACATTAATTAATTTAATAATTAATTCCCGCTGTCAGAGCATATAGCGTGTTTTTATGAAACAATAAGTATCAAAAGATTGACACTAGTTTAAGTCCAATTTCAAAGTGAAATTGATTCCAATGACCACCATTGGATTAAATGGTAAAAATATATTCATATTACACATTAAGACCAATTAAAAATATAATATAATCATATAAATAAATTATATTAAAAAGAAGTTTTGATGTAAAATGCAGTATTTTTCACTATTCGTTAAAAAATGAACATTGTCAGAAAAATACCAAAAATTCACACAAAGTAAATTTTGATGTCCCAATCATAAAGAATAAGTTTATTTTGACAAAAATAGTTTATAAAATTTCCAAAAGATAGATTTAAAATGGGTTTTCCATCATAAGGCAGTAAAACAATCTTTTAAGAATATTAGTGTATTCCATGCTTAAGATTGGATTTATTTTCATTTTAAGCCTCTAAAACACTATATTAATCATTAATAGACATAGATAAAAATATCTATTATTAATTACTTACTTGGGATGTTACATCCTTCCCCCCTTTAGAAAATTTCTTCCCCGCAATTTATTTACTTATCAAATAAATGAGGGTACTTTTCCCTCATTGCATTTTCAGATTCCCGTGTTGCCTCTTCAATCATGTGGTTTTTCCACCAAACCTTTACCTGGTGAATCACCTTATTCCGTAACACTTGCTCCCTGTGGTCAAGAATTTGTACTGGTTGTTCCTCATAAGATAGGTTCTCTTCCAGATGAACTACCTCTGGACTCAAAACATGAGATAGATCTGGCATGTACTTCCTCAACAACGAAACGTGAAAAACATTGTGTACCTGAGATAAAATCAGAGGTAAAGCCACTCGGTAAGCAACCGATCCAACTCTCTCCCGAATTTCGTATGGTCCAATAAACCATGGACTCATCTTTCCTTTCTTACCAAATCTCATCACACTTTTCCAAGGAGAAACCTTGAGAAAAACATGATCACCTACCTAGAAAGATAGATCCTTCCTCCGGTTATCCGCATAACTCTTTTGCCTGCTCTGAGCTGTTCTCATGTGTTTCTGAATCAGTTGAACTTTTTCTGCCATCTCTTCTACCAATTCTGGTCCCATCAACTTCCTTTCACCCACTTCATCCCAGAAAGCTGGAGTTCGACACCGCTTCCCATATAATGCCTGAAATGGTGCCATCTGTATACTGGAATGAAAACTGTTATTATATGAAAATTCAACCAAAGAAAGATGTTGGTCCCAACTTCCCTGATAATCCATAGAACAAGCTCGTAGCATATCCTCCAATGTCTGAATTGTTCATTATGATTGCCCATCTGATTGAGGATGAAAAGCTATACTAAAATTTAATTCAGTACCCAACGACATCTGAAGGCCTTTCCAAAAGTTAGAAGTAAACCTATGATCACGGTCAGATAAAATAGAGAGAGGAACTCCATGTAACCTGACTATCACTTTAAGATACAAATGGGAAAGTTGATCAAGAGAGAAAGTATCTCGTATAGCAAGGAGATGAGCAGATTTGGTCAAGCGATCAACAATAACCCATATTACATTATTACCTCGAGATGTCTTCGGTAATCCCACAACAAAGTCCATGGATATATTCTCCCATTTCCACTCTGGCACTGGTAAAGGCTGAATCATCCCTTTCGGTAACTTCCGCTCTGCTTTAACCTGTTGACATGTCAAACACTTCATAGTAAAATCAGCAATATCTCTTTTCATTCCATCCCACCAGTAATACTCCCGCAGATCTCTATACATCTTAGTACTGCCAGGATGAACTGAAAACGGAGAACTATGAGCTTCACATAACAACTCTCTCTTCAACTTTGAATCACAAGGCACACACAATCTCTTCCCAAATCTCAAAACAAAATCATTATCAATGTTGAATTCAGGCAACTTACCTTTCTGAACCAGCTCTACCTTTTTCTGCAACTCACTATCTTGCTTCTGTGCTTGCTTGATTCTATCTGATAGAGAAGATCTCACTGATACCTGAAACAAAACAGAAGGACTTCCTGCACCAACAACTTTTATGCCAATGTTCATCAAATCCTTAACCAAAGGATCACGTTCCAAACGCAACATTGTTAATGAAGCAATACTTTTTCGACTCAAAGCATCATCCACTTTATTTTCTTTTCCTGGATGGTAATGAATTGTACAATCATTATCCTTGATTAATTCTAGACATCTCCTTTGTCTCATGTTCAACTCTTTCTGAGTGAATATATACTTTAAACTTTTTTGATCGGTATATATTTCACACTTTACTCCATAAAAATGATGCCTCCAAATTTTTAAAGCAAAAACAACAGTAGATAATTCCAAATCATGTGTAGGGTAATTTACCTCATGAGTTTTCAACTGTCGTGAAGCATAAGAAATTACCTGATCATTCTGCATTAGGACGCAACCAAGTCCTTTCAATGAAGAATCACTGTATATAACAAACTCACCATTCCTGGAAGGTAGTGCCAAAACTGTAGCATTCACCAATCTTCTTTTCAATTCCTAAAAACAATCATCACATTCTTTTGTCCAGATAAACATAACACCCTTACGAGTTACCTTAGTCATTGGACTAGATAACTGTGAAAAATTTCTAACAAACCTTCGGTAATAGCCGGCCAAACCAAGGAAACTACGAATCTCTATTTGATGGACTGACATCTGCTGAAGTAGTTGCAAAGGATTTCACCACCCCTTTTTGCATGTAGTCTAACTACTTCTCATCACTAAAGCTCTTTGTCGGACACTCATTTTCATAGTGACCCATCTCATTGCACTTATAACATTTCACTAACTGTAAATCAAATTTGTTCTTACCTTCACCTTGATCCTTTTCAGTGCAATCACGAGCCTTATGTCCCATCTTACCACATCGGTAGCACTTTCCAGAATTCAGAAGACATTCCACAGCATGCCTTTTGCCACATTTATCACAAAATGGAAACTTAGTTTTCTTACCATTAGACTTTTTTGAAGAATTCTTACCTTTCTCCTGCCACCTCGGTCTCTTCTTCTGCTGGTTGTTATAGAACACTTGGTCATCGGCAAACTCCATTTCCACCTTCTCAGCACATCGAACAAGATTTTCATAACTTTGAAACTCACGAGAAGCTAATGTCCTTCTATATTTTGGCTTTAATCCTGAGTAAAAATGATTGATTTTACTATCAAGGTCTCGGATAAAATTTGGAGAATACCTTGCCAATCGAGTGAACCTTTCTTCATAGGTAGCCACTGAGTCTTCCTCTTGTCTCAATTCCAAGAATTTCTTTTCTATCCTAAGTCGAACAACCTTAGGAAAATACTTTTCAAGAAACATACCTTTGAATTCATCCCAGTCGAGAGCATCAATTTCATCAGCGCCCCTGATATTTTTAACCATCGACCACCACTGATCTGCCTCACCCTCCAAATAGTAAATAGAAAGACTAACCTTTTGATTGTCTGAACACCCCATGACATCGAAAATCTTCTCCATTGCTTTAATCCACCCTTCAGCTAGCACAGGTTCAGATGATCCTCTGAATGATGGGGGATGTTGCCTCATGAAATGTTCCACCACTGACATGTTCCTCTGCGGTTGATCTGGCTGATCTCATGCATGGATACCACCACCATTTATAGCCTGAGTAAACTATTCCATTACTGCAACAAACTATTCAGTTCCAATTCCGACCATCTCAGGATGCTGATTCGGAAGGTTATTTCCTTCTCTATGCCTTCCTAGCACTGTTTCCCTGTTTCCTCTACGGAAAACCATTCTGAACAAACATGTCTTAGATGAAGCAACATGGTAATCTTCAAATACTATATCACTTCAATTTTACCATAAAAAAATATTTTTGGATAATCATTTAATAGAATTATAACTCCTAAAGTTATCTAAACCGACCTCTGATACCAACTATAAGGCCCCTGCCTTAAACCTTACATAATCTTGAGTTATTACAAGATTACACATTGAGGATCTTTTCGGGTTTAGATTTTTAGAGAATTAGATCATAAAACTTTCATTACATTCCACATATAAACAAATTGGTTACATAAAGATAGTATTTTTCATTCCCATCAATGGAAACACATTTAAAATAAAACATGGATTCTTTCTTGACACTTCCTTGACACTATCATCATATCATGTACCTTTCCCTTGACCTGTGAAAATTATTTCAAAAAAACTTGGGATGAGCATAAAAAGCTCAGTATGGGTTATAAAAACATGGAAAGGAAACATGGGTACATATATACATAAGAATTAAATCATACTTTACCCATAAAACATAAGCACTTTAACATACCTCATCAAATCATGAATAAATCATAGAAATCATAAGACATAAAGGTAACTTGAGGCATTCATAACATTCTTACGTAGGGAGTAACCCTCTTGGTTATGTTTGGAATACCCATCACAGTATATTCCCAAAATCTCTTCGGAGAAACCTTAACATTTCACTCCTTCGCGTTACCCAATGCATTGGAGAGCTATATCGGGCTCACCCGCCCTTAGTTTATCACGGAACCACCCATCTTCATAATAATTCCCATGAACCATAACATAATTCATATCACATAAAACATGCATAAAGGAAACATAACATATCCACCTTTCAATCACAAGATATCAATACAACACATTGATATAAAAACATTATGAAAACCATTTTCAATACCAAAATAAAAGAAAAGCAAAACATGGTACTTATTTTTCTTTTAAAAAGATGGTATGGCTTGTAGAAGAAGCCAAAACTCAAATAACGGTCACGACGGCGGAGAAGTCATTGTCAACACATACGTACGACAAAAACATTCCCTTTTGTCGTTTAGTAAACGCTTCGTATAAAAAAGATTCCTTTTGAATAAATGTAAAAGTCAAAGGGGTTTATAAACTGTATAAAAGAATGTTATGTATAAAATAAAATATGCCTCAACGAAAGGAGATTGAGACGAAGTCCCATACCTCGTATCCGACTTGACCCGACAGTTCTTTAATCTCCTGAATAATAAACTTGAGTTAATATCTACTTGATTATGAACCTTTTTCAAGTTCATTATTCCTTTTATACCATTTTATGAACACCATGTAATAATTTAAGTTAATAATGTTCATTTTGTCGGTATTTGGTTCATAAGTCAAAAATAGACTTCTTACACTTACATGTTGTTAATTTAGTCAAAGGTTCGTTATATCCAGAATGATATTAATTATTTGGATAACATATATATCATATATATTAATCATATACATGTATTTATAATATTAAATTACATTTAGAGGTAAGAAATGAAATGCACCGTTCATGGAGACGGTAAGCCGTACGTACGCATGAACGCTACTTCCATTTCTATTTCGTATTTTCTGGAATGGAATCATAATTATATAAGAGTATATTATAATTCCAGTATAATAACATATAAAATATCAATAAATTTATCCTTTACACATCCCACATATGGTATTAACGAATCAAATCACTTTCAGGGGCGGTAGTCCGCACTTCCTAAAATGAAGATATCGTGTTTACCCATAATGGAAACAATAATGGTATGCCATAAATGAAAAATAAAGAAGATCAAAGAAATAATAAACATATTATATATCATATATAAAAATAGTGACATCATAATGGCCACCATTGAAGGTGTTAAATGAGTATTGAACAATCATCGTTTCGGGAGGCAGAATTTCTCCATCCACGGAAACCGTATGTTCTTTAACCATTTGATGTAGTTGTGTGAGAGTGTAGCTCAAATAAATCTTATAACAACATCATAGTATATTTAAGATACTGATTTTGTTACAAAATAAGTAAATAAAAAGAGTTTAGGGGGTTGGAGAAGCAAAATAAAACAAATGAACATGAGAGAATGAATTACCTTTAAAAGTGTAACTCCTTTTGATTTGAGCCTAAAGGCTTCCTTTGAAAGGATTCTTCCCAAGGGGAATCCTCTAGGATGAGGATAGGGATGTGGAGAGAGTAAATGGTCAGGGGTTGGCCGAGCCAAAGGCTTGAGGAGTGTGTGAAATGAGGTAGAGGTGGGGGCCTTTTATAAGAGGAGAGGAGGGGCACTTTTGGAAAGTAAAGATAAGTTACTTTATTTTAAAAAGACTTTCGGTTTCAAAAGGTCCCCCATTGCTATAATTCGAGGATAATATGATAAGGCTTAGAAATCCACTCATCCAATTGGCTTTGGCTATGTTTAGGTTTTATATGTTTCATTATCTTTCCATTTTATTTAAATCGTTAAATAATGATGTCATCGCTGCATCATTATTATGTCATAACTAATTTAATTTATTTAATGTCTAAAAATTATAAAACAAATAATATGATGTAGGAAATCTTTTTACCTTTCCAATGACTATTTATAATCAAAAATATTATCTTTATAACCCCATGTAAAAATTGTTTTCGTAAAACATATTATGTTTGTGTCATTTTTACTTTTACATTAAATAAAAAGTTATTTATGTCATTTCCCAACCAAAGTGTCTCCATGGGGTCCCCAAGTTGACCCATGGCTTGTCTCGGTCGGCCATGACACAACCAATGAGGGTAGGACATGTGTCAAGCTCATCTTATTTTATTAAAGCATTATTTTTACCTTAAACTACACTAATTACCACTAATTGTGATTAAGAACATAATAAGTTACTATTCACCAAAAAATTATTATAATCTCATTGAACCACATTTTACTTCTTAATGACAACCATGTATGTCGGATTTTTGAAATTCAAAACACAATGATGGAAAAATTTCATTTAAACGGAAAATCAGTTTTTATAAGTACCACTTAGGGGTTTCACTATTCATAAAAAATTGTAGTTTTTCAGAAAATTACCAAAAATTCACCCTAAGCTATATTTGATATTACAAATTCAAAAATGAAGTATATTTTAAAAAATTCAAAACATATAAGTCACATTAATTAATTTAATAATTAATTCCCGCTGTCAGAGCAAATAGCGTGTTTTTATGAAACAATAAGTATCAAAAGATTGACACTAGTTTAAGTCCAATTTCAAAGTGAAATTGATTCCAATGACCACCACTGGATTAAATGGTAAAATTATATTCATATTACACATTAATACCAATTCAAAAGATAATATAATCATATAAATAAATTAGATTAAAAATCATTTTTGATGTAAAATGCAGTATTTTTCACTATTCGTTAAAAAATAAACATTGTCAGAAAAATACCAAAAATTAACACAAAGTAAATTATGATGTCCCAATAATAAAGAATAAGTTTATTTTGACAAACATTGTTTATAAAATTGTCAAAAGATAGATTTAAAAAGGGTTTTCCATCATAAGGCTGTAAAACAATCTTTTAAGAATATTTGTGTATTCCATGCTTAAGATTTGATTTATTTTCATTTTAAGCCTCTAAAACACTGTCTTAATCATTAATAGACATAGATAAAAATATATATTATTCATTGCTTACTTGGGATGTTACAGGATATGACCTTGATATAACCTTTAAAAAGGATACAAAAAATAGTGATTCACTCTATTACTCAGAAGATGATGAATTGATTCAGGCTACCGAATATTCCTCAGTGAACATATTCACTATCAATCTGGTAAAGAATTGTGACTAATATCTGGAAATTAAAGTGAAAAATGGGGAAATATCTTCGTATGATGTGGGTTATATTGAAACATTGGATGGAGTGTGCATACTTAGTATCATAGGAAAACCCAAAACCTCACACCTCAAAATGATGAATACCCAACTCATTAATGTTATTCCTATAAAGATATAGGGAAAATAATGTTTACACCCTACTCTCTACATAAATTGGCATAAGTAATATCCAAAGTAGGGAATATGGTGTAATAGGAATATAAGATATTAAATATCAAATAGCTCAATAAAGAATTACTCAGGTAAAATATTACCACCATGAATCAAACTTATGTATAAGTTAATACTTCTCCTTCATCAAATCGAGATTGGGTTAACATACTCGTAGGATCATATTTTGATACTTAGGTTGAATTTGGATCAAGAAAACTATTTTTATTGAATTAATAAATTGAGTAATATCATGATTTCTAACCATTATGGTAGTAAATTCACTAAAGTTAGTGTAGTCACCTAGTCTAATCCTGAACTAGAATTAAGAATACAAATGTTAAAAGATTAATATGTCATTATTTTTATACTAATTTAATTTAAGGGGAATCCCATGAAAGCTTCCCCCAAAACTCCTTAGAACCATGGGGTAACATAAAACCTAAATGTATGTCAGGGAAGGACGTCCTATATTGGTTCAATGAAAAAGGAAGTTGTATCATAAATGGGATGAATCAAATCCGCCACCATCAATTTTAAAGAATCATTTTTTCATAACCTTATAGTTTACATTACATTAAAAGTATCATATCTCACATTTTTCATCATGATACTTCCCCATAATGGGGCCACAATGCAAATAAGAAGGAAAAAAGGATGTGGTGATATATAAAAACATTATTGGGTCTGGAATAGTTTGATAAAGAATAATACAATTAGAATCCATTCGTAGTTGGGAAGACCTTTTTCATTAGTTCCTTTACCAATTTATATCCATCCTAAGTAAGAAAAATATAAATTGACCTCACTAATTATAAATAGTGTGAAAATGAGAGTGTCTCCATCTTTATCACTAGATAGAAATTTTATAAAAACATGGTCAATATTTCTCCCCCAATGGAGTAGTTATTGCAAAATTGTGTGATGAAACTTCATAATGAACAATAGAAAGCATTGACCATTATTATGTAACTAGACCATTTACGAGGGTTTTCTAGCACAATGTTATTTCTAGAGGTCTTCTTTCATCAAACAATCTATACAAGTGGTCTATATCCATAACACAAGTGAATTGTTTTGTTAAGGTATAATTTTACACTAACAAATATCACCACTAATTTTGGAAACACGCATGAATGATCCAAAACACCCAAGGAATCCCATTAAGTGATGAAAACAACAATACCACCACCATAGATGTGATTATAATTATCAATTATACTCATGATATTTGGAATGAAAAAAAACCAAATCCTTCAAAAAATATGTAGTTCATGGATGCTTCACTATATTCAAGGAAACTAAACTCCTCAACCATTATAATCCTAATATACCTAATAATGTATGCCACAATGATCATCCTGGCTATTTTAGTTTTCACTATATTTTCATCCACATAATCCAAGACAATTTAATATTCAAATAATTCCTTTATAAAATGGATGATTCGTTGTAGAAGTTATTGGAAATACCCCAAATGCATGTAACCCATATGTCCACCATACAATCAGTAGAAGATGGTGACTGGAATGATTATATGGATCAACATGACAAGAAGATTAATGACTAAGTAACTTAAATTATATTTTATCAGGAACATATAATTATTGTATCACATGTCTATCAAATAATTGGGGAAATAGATTGTGCAAAATTATTAAATGGTACATTATGATGCTCAACATCTATTGACAGAAGCAACCAAAAAATGTAGAATAGAGAATAGGATAAAGAGTCTCATATAGCTCCCAAAATGTCCCAAACTCTATTTTATTTCATTACCTCATAATTTTGAACATGGAAAGAAACCCATCAAACATAATCCTCTATTAATTTCATACACATATGAGACCCCTTCTCAAATGATTATTTTTATATATATTCTAATTATTCATAACTAACATGGGAGTCTGAGGTAGAGATTATGGAGACTGAGGGAATATGGGGTTATAAAATAATCATAGGAATAATTATTCTAATCATATTCCCATTAAAGAAATATATTTTTATGAAACCCAAAACAAATTTCTTTAGTAATGCAGACTAGAGCTCGGACGTACCCCTAAATCTATGATGTGTTATACAAACCCAATTTTCTTGGAAGATCAGTTGGTGGATTTGAAGATTTTGAATTATTCAAAACTTGTGGGATGATCATATTGACATCACCCATCAATTAAATGTATACATTAAACAATTATCAAATCACTAAAACATTCTACCTTAAGGGAATCAACCCATGAGCTACATTCCGTGAGGAATCACCCTCTTAGAAGCAAAGACATCGGGTGAAAAAAATAGGAAATACTGATTAGATGGTGGTTATCCTAGAAAATGAATTAATTATAGATTATCTTATATATTCAAAGGAATTATGATATTTTTATTCTAATAACCTCTATCTTAAATATGATTTTATTTTATTATTATCCATACTTGAGGTGTATTGAGTGGAAATGACTTCAATAGAATATCATAAGATGATATCATTCATTGAGATGGAATGATATGATTCCATTCCAATTAGTATCAACAACTTGTACGTTTCTAGTATGATTAGAAATTATGAAAATCTAAGGGTTCTGATCCATAATATTTTTTAGACATATAGTATCCTTTTTTAGACTCTCTATCATTTTGGATAAGGTGAGGAATATTTTTTCTTCTCAAAGATAACCATTAACGGGTGTGGAAGAAGGAACAAAAACCTTTTTTAAAGATTAAAATCACATCACAATTAAGATAAATAGTATGAAACTCTGTATCCTTTTTTAAATTTGGACACATCTAAAAATTTATTTTTCAGGAAGGCCTTTTCTCCATAGTCGTAAATCGGTGTCATCGATATATAATAAATGCTTATATTATATCAGAAATGAAAATTTTAGAGTGTTTTTTGGTGATTGATAGATCAATAGTGGTAATAATAATGACTAGCAGGTGGTGGGTAGACATTTTAAAATTTTAATAATAATATAGAGTTTATAAAATAAATATTTACAAAGATTATTTTATTCTTTAAAAAATGTATAGTAGACATAAAATGAATAAACAAAATGATTTATAGTGGTTTTAATCATAAATATTGTGTTTTGATCCTCAATCTTCTCTACTCCATGATAATATTGGTACCCACTAATAACCTCAATTTTAAAGGTGTGGGAATATTTTGGTATTCAATATCTTTTAAATTAACATAGAGGCACTACCTGGTCTTTTTATAGGATAACAAACCTAAGTTTGTGACCTGACTTTTGATTGAGAGTCATGAGAAAGTCATCGCTTTTGGAGGTGGAATTACAAGAAAATTCAAGACATTATGTTTATTTGTAAAATCATAAATCATACTAGAAGAAATACATATAAAAAATTAATTATTTCATGTAGTAACAAAAATATATTGAGAGAAGTAGATAATAAATAATTTAAATTATGTTGAAGCTTAATGATCATTGATCAATTTAATAGAAGATGGTTGAATATTAAAGGTCGTCTGTGATTACAGTCAGAGTATAGAAGTCATATAATATTTTAATATAAATGAGAGAAGGATGAATTATTTCAAGGTTTTATATCTCAAAAAATGTTTCGAAGGATCTTAAGATGAATTGTTTTTTCCTTTAATATTTCTCATAGATCATTAAGAAAAAGCTCATTATGTAAAATCTATATGTCTAATAACTGCATGAAATTTTTTAATTTATAACAATAAAATAATGTCAATGTTACCTTCATTTGTGAAATCCAATCCAAAAGTTAAATAAAAAAATTGAAATTTATTCAATTATGAAAATTTAGTATAAATATTTAAATTATTAAGGAAAATTATTAATTCATAATTATAATGTAGTTAAAATAAAATCGATAAATGTTGTATTTATTGAGATAAAAAACTATTGTATAAAAAACCATTTTAAAATAATTAGTAGCTTGTATATGTTTATATAAATTTTGGCAATAATATTTTTCAAAAAACAGAATATTATATTTTAAAAAATAAACTAAAACATTTAACTAAATTATAATTTTATCAATACTAAATAAAATATATATATATATATATATTTTAGAGAGATTATTTTCAAATAACAGTGGAATTAAATACATGGTGGTTGATTTTTGTACCTTTTGTCCAAATAATATTGATTTACCAATGGATTCCAATAGTGGATTAATCATGAATTGATGTCCAATGGTGGGATGATAAACCATTGGAAAAAAATTTATTTACCATTTAATATGATGTTCAACTACAAGAACAAGAAAAACAACTCAAAATATTAAAGTTGGCCCTATTGAAAAAGGTTTTGACCACTATATGTTCATTGATTATCATCTAAATAAACTAAGATGGTGATGAAATAATTCCATATTTTAATTTTTATAGAGATCATGTAGTTAGGAATTAAAAATAATATATATTGGTTGTATCACGTTTTATATTGAATTTCAATTAATATCTAATATTTTATTGATCTACGAGAGGAAGAATAATCTACAGGTTAATGACAAAATAGAACACCAGATGATCATAGAGATTCCCTACTAAAGAAAGATTTCTTATTTATGAGATATACTACTAAAGAAAAGATATATACCAGGGTATTTGAAATTGTATATATAAGATTTTATGGTTTCAATTATAGCCTATAATACGCATTCAGCCTTTTTGAAAGAAGAAACTTGTTTTAAAGAAAATATTACAAAACAAAAATAATAGGGACAATCACTTCATTAAAACATTTCATGTTTTCTACATATAGAAGTGTATTCCCATTTTAATTGAAGTAGATATATAATATTCTTATTAAATGGTCATGTTTCTTCAACCATTATATGAAGATGATCTCTAAGATGTGTGTTGGTAGAAATATAGACCAATAGATAAAACCTAAAAGGAGGAATATGCATGGTGTGAAATAGGATAGACATTGAAAAGGATAAAATTAATGAACAGAGAAACCCTTGAGTACCAAGAGAAATAAGAGGAGATGTTTTCAAAAAAAGTATAAGCACATGAGATTGATCAAAATGAGAATGAATGGTAGAGACAAATCGGATTTAATTTCCAAGATCATGTCTGGTTTTACTTTAACTCGGGTGAAAAGCATTCTGTCTGGCTTGTCCCAAAGAAATTTTACAATGCACTAATAAATTGGTATATCATATAACTTTAATCTTCCTATAGTTAGAGCTGACTACTAGGGATCATCCCGGGTTAAAATATTATAAACACGAGCTTCGGCCAAGTGGGCTTACCCAACCCAAGATAGGAGCTTTCTAAGAAAGCTATGAGGGCCTTATACATTGGTCTACCTATAGTAAGATTACATTATATATGAATGGGAGCTCCTCCACAACTATGTGAGATTCCTATTGTAGATCCTCCATTAGGGTTGACCACTAGGGTCCCCTAAGATTGGTTGAGTGATATCCTTGGTATCTCCCATAAGATGGGAGAATGTTTTATGACATAGTAATAAAACCAAATTAACAATCCTTATATAAAATTACAAATGTAATAATAATAAGAAAATAAATATTATTAAAAAAATCATAATAACTCTACATTTCAATATTTAAGAGAAACATATGTAATTATAAAAATATTAATTTGGAATAATATTTTTTTAATTTTAATTAAATTTTATGAGGAAATAATTTATCAAATAAAATAATTGTGGTAAATTATTAAAACAAATTTCAAATAATAAAAAAATATTACCCCTTTAAATATAGTGATTCCTATAATATTGAGGTTGTTTTAATAAGAGATAAGTAAATAAACTTATAAATGAACTGATCATGTGGTATATCATACAACTCATAGCTTCCCAAAGTTAGAGTTTGATACTTGGGATCAAATAGGGTTACACTATCACACACATTGTCTTAAACTAGTAGGTTTACCAATCCCAAGAAATGATACATATTAGTATTCTATAAGGGCCTTATACATTGGTTTTACCATGGTAAACTTACACAATGCATGGATGAGAGCTCTACCAGCTCTATAAGGGATACCTATTATAGACCCTCAGATAAGGTTGACCACTTGGGTCCCCTAAGAGGGGTTGAGGGATATCCATGGCATCTCAAATATGGTGGACCAAATTTTGGGATATGGTAATAAAATTATCAATCCTTAAGTAAATTTAGAAATGTATTAATTAATAAAAGATTAATATTATTAAATAAAATTAATAAGAACTCAACATTTCAAAGATTAAAAGGTATATATGTAATAATGAAAAGATTAACATTGAATAAGAATCATTAATGTTAAAAAGAATCAATCAGTCAATCATTTTCCAAAAAAAGAAGATGGTTAAATTATACAAACCAATTTCAAATAATAAATAAAATCAACCCCTTTAAATATTAGGATTCCATGAATGCTGAGGTGGGTTTCGACAAGAGATTAGAAGGGAAACTGGTGATAGAGGGTTATATATTTTTTTACTCTAAATGGTTATTGAAACATTCATTCCAACCCATTTAGGTGGTATATATTTATATATATGTTTCAATTAAATGTGATAGGGGAAAATCCATCTATTGAGTTTAATTATTGTTTATAAGAATCACTAGTTTATGTCTATATAGTTATATTCATGCATGTGGAATTCTGACCATCAAGAGTTTGTCTGGTCGCAAGATGGGTGATTAATTGCACAGTTTGAATCACCATTAAATGGTATTCTCATTCTCCATAATTTATGTCTAATTATTCAATTAATCCATCATTCGGATTAAATAACAACCTGAAACCGTGATATGATATTTTAAAAAATTATAGAAATCATTTTCAATCCTGATACATCAATGCATATTTCCCAAATGATAATGGATAACAAAGTAAGAATCTTTGGGGTTCTCCCAAACATGGTACCCTTTAATTATAACTCTCAAGGACTACTAATTAAATATATCTTACAAAAATAATATAGATTTATTTGTACTATGTAAGATTACTCATAAAACTTTAATTAATGTTGTGATAAATGATGTTTACAGTCACTGTAATGATTCCTCTATAGTATTTGAGAATGGCATATATGTAACCATCATTGGAAATAGAAATATCAATATAGTCATAGAATAGGACTGGTGGTATAATTTAATTAATGTCTCTAGGCCTCTAGAAGAGCAGGATATATACATATCCCCCTAGAAGAAGAACCATTACATGACCACATTGAATTATACAAACATTTTAGTGTATGATTCTAATATGGATTCCCATCACATGGTCCATCCAAAACATCATTGATGAATAAATAAGGATTCCTTACGAATGAATCCCTCCCATGATTATATGGAAAATTATATTGTTTAAAATTATTTCATAGAAAATTTAATTTTATATGTGAAATATCTTAAATGGATCCAATATATCTTCCCCATTAGAGAAAAATAATTGGATGATATAGGTCTACATAAATTTAAAGGATCTCATTTGACATAATCCAAAGGATAATTTACTTGCTTCAATTTAGAAACTCCTAATTAATTTGAATTTAAGAATCAAAGTTGTTCCCTTTATAGATGGGTATTCAAGGTACATCCATATCTGGATAGCCCTTGAATATAAGGATGCCAAAGCTTTTAGATCACCCTAAGATATATTCTCTTACAACAATATCCCTTTCAGTTTGTAGAACATCGTCACTACATACTAATGAAAAATGTATCACATCATGAATCCAAGTATGGGAAGAATCAGATAAATATATGTCAATTATATTTTGGTTTAGTCATGGATGTGTGGTAATAATTTAGTAATCCTCCAAAAAAATATTTAGAAGCTTTTAGTAGTATAGATTGAAAATTGACTCTATTATGTGTTCTTCAAGGTAACTTTGGGGAGTTTCCTTTGACTTGTGTTATGATAACTCATCATCAAGGTACACCCAATGATGCATATTATGATCATTATAATGAAAAATATTCAAAAATGAATGTATTTTATAAGGATTCAATGATTCCTTACATACATCTGGCACTTCATATACATTCCAATTGAAAACAAATCTCCTCTTTAACTATTTTATGAAGAGGGGATACAATTATTGATGGGTTAATGATTTCCCAAAAAAACCTTTAAAAACCTGATGGAATATCTTCTACACACATCAATACAAATACCAAAAATAGAAGTTGTTTAACACATCTAACATGTCTCTATTATTGATCAATCACTGAATACCCTTCTTGCATTGAAAATTCACGGTGGATGAGAAACTTTTATCTTCTACCTATGAAGGAAAATAATAGATATTGATACCTAATATTATGAGGTTGTTAAAAATTACTTCATACTCTTTCATTATTTAAAAATGAATAGGCACTGCATGATACCCATGAGGCATTCCTGGTTTCTCAAATTGAATCATTCACATATATCCTCAACTCCCCAACATGTATACTATATCTCACCTAGTTGGAAGAAATCCAAAAATAATACAAAATCTAATTTTTATTGAATAATTCAATTAAGGTGAAATCAAAAACTATATTCCTTACAGTATATCATACACCATAGAGAATTTATGAAAATAATAATCATTAATATGAAGAGGTTTTTTATACACATGATACTCCCCAAATATTAGATAAATTTTTAATGGATTCTCTCAATATTTTACTTTTTAATGATTGGAATTAATAAATCTAAATTTATTCGGTTAGTGGATTATCTTCATATCCCTAGATATGGAAATTAAAAATTATTTTTCTTAGGGTCTGAATATTTCTCCAAAATTAGAAATTATACAATGATCTTATCATGAGAAATGAAATCAACCTGATGTTGGACATATATCATTTTAATGTTATGGTGTATTTAAAACAACCGATCAAGAATGTAAATTTTGAATACACCTTTTAAAAGGAATTTCATTCCCCTCTACATGGCTATATGAGGGGACTGATAGAGGAATTCCCTTTGGAAACAAAAATGAACTACACCACTCTGTCATAGAATTATTGTGAACATATATTAGAAAACGATTTGAAAACCCTAGTCAAACATGATATGAATAAGATAATGTTATGTATGAAAAATATTATGGTAGTCTCCTCAGTGATTATATATGATATGGAGGAGGTTAATGAAATTTTCACATCCACAAGAAAATATGTTCTAATATCCTTACACCGATAAAAACTATCACTAGATGGATGATCCCCATAATAGATATCCTCCATAAAAGGATCATTCCATCTGAACAATCCATGAATGAAAATATTTGATGTTAGGAAAAAAACATCTCCCATTGTGGTAGCCCCAAAAATAAAATATCCACTATGATTGTTATTTTTATGAAGTCCTCCTCAGATTCATTAATGAAAGTGAGACCCTTTCCATATGATAAAAAGTCCTTATAGGATCTTATGATGCACATCATTCAAGAACCAAACACCCCCCCAAAATTTGGAGTAGTTTATATTTGTAGCTAAGGATGGTATAATACTCTTTTCAATTCACTATGAAGAAACATACCTAGAAAATACATGCCAATTTCATTAACTAACCCCAATATTTTTAGTATAATTCCAAATAATTATGACAATGTTTATTATGGAGAATGAATTTCATGGGGCTGTATCCATGATCCCCAAATTTTAATTTTATATATATCATAACTGTCAAAAAATTTATTATCAAAGTATCTCAAGGTCATACTAAAAAAGGAATTCAGGATGAATAATATCATTAATTTTATTAATAAAACATTATTTCATGTTTTGGTTTCCCCTGCACAATATTTAAGGAAAATTGTACTAATATTTATCCATCCAAGTTGAAATGGTTTTATAAATATTATAACATTTATTTAAACCACTCTTCTTACTAGAACATAGTGGTAAATGTTCATATAGTGTCATCCAGAAAGTATCAAGATAACATGTTAGAAAATATAATGGATGAATACAATAAATCTTGGCTAGGAAAGCTCAGGCATGCCTTATGGCCCTATCGTACCAAAACCCAAACTACAACAAGATTGACCTTAGTCTATCTTTTTTATGGAACAAATAATATTTTAACCATAGAATCACTATTTAATTCAAACTAATTCAATGTCTATAGTTATCTATCAAAAGATGAATAAACATATAAACAACAGGATGAGTTTGAATGAATTGATCAGAAGAGGTTGCATACACTCAAAATATATAAGTACCATGGGATTTGATGTAGTGATCCATTGATTAGATAGTTATAATTGTGTGTTCCTCTTTGGAAATTTTTTTCATTCTTAAAATGCCTATGATTCCATGGACGATTCCTAAAAATATAAAAACCAATTCATAAGAACCTTACATCATACATAAAATTTACTCCAATGGATATTACATTTAGGGAATGATGGATGGGGATGGCCTCACACCCCCTACCAATGGAATATTTATCAATAAATAAATAGAATATGTATTTAAATTGTTATATATATATATTGGAAGACAATGAAATCCATAGTGCCTACATCTATAACAAATTAAGTTACTATATATAAAAATTGTTCCAATCACATGACATAAAAATAAATTAAAAATGCCACACCATATGATGTAAAACTATATAATGGAACTCCATCATTCATGAATTTAAACTGCTTAGAGTGGCCTCAAATATGAATAACTTCCTCCCCTACATGGATAATTATTCCATGTATATTTATATTGAATACTACTCATTAATGGCTCCGTGAAAAAAATACACATTTTCCTTTCATATTAATGAGATATGTAATGAATATTTATCTTCATGAACTATATATGGCCTATTTCATTCCCTCAAAAAATAAATAATGATTCCTAAAATTCATGAACTATATCCTTCCATATAAATCTGAAAATTCCCTTACCGCATCTTAGTATATGATCAAAAATTTATTCATTAATATAATTTATTTCTCTTTCTCAGACTAGGATGACAATCTTTTTATTTTCTTCTAGATCCATAAAATATGAGAGATCTGAATATTTCCCACCTTATATATGAACTAGATCAATGTTGGTGAACCCATCATGGGATACATTATCTTTTTACACATGTTATGGAAATTTACCTCACCCATATGTATATGATCTGGGTCTATATAGGGCTTATCCTCAACAACTATGTGTGGCCTTAATAATGAAATTTTAGGATATGTTCTGATGGTCATGTTCAATTACCAGAGATTCAACAATATGTCATCTATAAATCTAAAACCATTTTGATTTGAATAGGGGTCTAGTATCCTAAATGGAAGTTTCTCCTTTATTCTAATCACTTTAATTGGAAATATTTTGGTCCCTCCCATATTAACCTAATCTAATTATTACCTACCATTTCAAATGGATAAATTATATTGCGTAATAATTTGATCATTGGAATGAGTAATGGAATATGGGTTCTATTGCTACATTTCAGTAAACATTTAAAGTAATATATCTACACTCGATATAACTGTATTTATTATGTGAATTGTATAAATGACACCTGTATTTTATAACTTTCCATTGAAATGGGATATCCCATAGCCACCACCAATTTCTCACAAAGATAATCATTCAATTTATTATAGAGGTTACAGTTGACATTCCGAATATACATTATTAACATTCACTATGTCATAATGATAAGTAATTATTTCAAAGCTTCCTGATGCTAAACTATGAGGTGCACTTTCATTTCGGATGACCATAAATATCATGACACTAGTGTCCTCATTGCATGACCATGAAATTTATAACACATTTTTTGGGAATTTGATCCTGAAACAATCCCCCCCCACATTAGACAACATCATGCATAACAATAAGCTTCATAAAGAATATGACTTTTTATAATTCTAATTCCTAGGTATGATAGTTGGATCCATAGAGGAATTATTTCTTTAAATTTAATTTATGTTTAGGGTCCAAACCAAACCCCAGACACTGATTTCAATTTATGAGCATGATTTGAATTAAGAACCGCTTTAGAACTATCTATGCCTTTATTCTTATTTTGAAAGGATATATAATTACTACTAGACCCATTTTTTTAGTTATTGATATAGAATCAATAGAAAATGACCAATTTCCTCTAAATACAAGTCAAATATGTGAAAGGGTTATTATTGTTTTGAATGGAACTTGGATAGCTTCTTATAACATCATAATAAATATATATGTTTGTATCTCTTTTCGGGGACCCATTTTTAATATAAAAAATACCTATAATACACATTCCTCCTTGAATATGATCAAGATCATTGCAAGGGTAAACTGTTTAATGAACTACATGTGTCTGGATTCATATTATTGTGGGAAATATAGTGACACAAGAATGTTTTTTCCAACACCAATCTAGTATTTCCAAATAAAAAATATCATTCCCCTTTATTTGATTCAAATATATATGGTTAATTACTCATTAAGAAACATTATTTGGATTTATTAATATTAGAATATAACATGTAGAGATTCTAAGAATTATTTTCTTGGGCTCAGAATTGATTTCCAATATTAGAATGTAATTTACCAATTTAAAAGTTATATATACACATTGGACACCTCGTCAAACCAAACTATGGATAGATAGATTCCTTTTATGTTTGTACTAGTAGAAAAACATCAGTCCTTGAAGAATGAACATAAACTACATGAATTTTTTTTACCTTAACAGAATATGTTAAAAAACAAACATATAATTGATTGCCATAAGATGAAAAATTGCATTAATATTGGGTTCTTTTATATAACACTAAATGACACATATCATTATCCATTTTCATTTATTATTAAAGGAAATAAATATACTAACCTTGTTCATAAATAGTTTTGGATGCTGTTAAAATATTTTTTTTATTATGTTAATCAATAAATCACACTTCGTATCTTGAGGGCCTCGTGTTTCAATAAATTTTTCAAGTTATTGTTAATAAGTGTGTTTCAATTCAATGAAATCCTTTTCTTTAATATTCATCCATTCCCCACCATGGATCTTGAATTAATATCCCCATTATTTTCATTCAACTGGAGCCATTTTCTTCTCGGGAAAAAGTTCCACTAAAATCATACACTGTGAAAATATTGTGGTGGAACTAGAATTTGAATGTCTATAGTTATAATTGGTAATATATATTCTCATACCATCACTCAGGACCTGTGAATAATTTTTCATAATTAAATGGGTCCTCATCCTCAATGGAGATAAGGGTATTAGAGTATTTTTTTTCATTGGGAAAAAATTAGGTAATAGCTTCATGGTTTCTATATTTTTTCCATGAATCATGAACTATATTTTTAAAAATTTAGTCCCCACATCATGCCCTTAAACTTTGTGAATTTGTTTCCTTTAATCATTACCTTAATTTGTTTTTCTTTGGTTTACACATCATAGACCAATGTTGTGTACACCCTGGTAAAATCTGCATTGACCATAAAATTTTGTAATGGATATTCTAAACTAATAGCCTTAATATAATATATACATTTATTCAAGACATTTCAAGATGACATAAAAATATTTTAGGCAGGTAAAATGTAAACTATTTACTCTCTAAACCACTAACATCTAGGTCTTAGTCAAAAAATATAATGTAAAGTGAAAAACATGAAAATCTGGTTGGGCCCACTACAAAACCCTAAAAATGATGAGTTATGTACAGTGTATACATTGGTCCATGAAATGTTAGTGAAATGATCTATCATTTACCTTTTACTTTTTTATACATTAAATACAAGGTTATGGAACTTAAGGATACCTAACCCATCCTTGAATACCATTCTCCCATAACCTACATCATATCCTATGTGTTTGAATGATCGAATATCTTTCTTGACTATTGGCAACAAGAGTACTTACTCAAATTGATTATTTTGTTGGGTATGCATACATTCCTCAATAAGGTTAGTCATATGTTCCATCATATTTATCGGTCACCAAGAATAAGATTTACTTAAAGGATGGGACCTCTAATGTTTATATTACATAACAACGTACCAATAGAACATGTAGCTCTAATATAGTCAGTCATCATCCTTTGTTTATCTATGTTATCTCATCATACATGGTTTGAACACCGTGGGATTTTATTTAAATGAACTATATAAAAATTATTCATGTGGATTAATATCCTCTACAATATGACACCATATATTATACAAAATTCATTTACATTAACTACTGAATGGAGGATACATATAACTCTCCATACTGAATTATTTTAAAGGTAATCCTGGGTAGAAACTAATTTTAAATTAAATAAACATTCCATGTGCATGGATTAGGAAAATTTAATAAATTTAAATGAAAAATACATGAATCTTGTAATGTATAAATTCCCTAAATGGTGGTATTTGGGAAATCCATGTTATAACCTGCTCAGATTCCTCATATGTTGCCTAATAAAATCATATATATCATATAAAAATATAATATATTATGTTGTTTTCAATATGATCCTAGAAGAATTCAATATATGACCACTAGTCCCATTGTCCATGGAAAATATAAAATAATTCACCCATTATTTCTAAAAACATGAACTGTCTTGAACAAAAGAATCCATATAATAACCACCCCATTTGTGGTACTTGTCTTGTTAAGTAAATTATCATCCAAATCAATTAAATATAGTTTACAACAATGATATATATGTCGATATTCGTCTATGAGATGCACCCAATTGGATATCATTTAATTGTACCAACTCTAGTGGTATGATGATTGAAATTATGAATATATTTTTCTATGAGCAATGAAAAAGAGGAAATACTTTTAGCACAAATTTTTTTGAATTATGATTGGCCATGTTAATTTTGAATTAATTTTTAGGACACATTGATGTGTCTCAATATGACCCTATAAAATTAATTATTTTTTAAATAGAATGGAGTAGGATCCAAATAATTATTAGGAATGAATAAAATGGGTTTTATTTAAGTAGTCATGAAAATAGATGTATTAACACATGTCAATGTAAAATTTGTTAGATATTCCCTATTACAAGAAAATATCTGAAGTTACATAATGATTATAGAGTCTATTAAGTCTCAAAAAATACATTAAAATTATTATATATTTTAGGGCTCATCCACTTAACGGAGGGAGAGTATATCCATGTCAATAATCTCATTTTTCATCTTAGTTGGAGGATGATCTGTAGGAATTTAGATCCATACAGTATTTTACTTGTCTATGTAAATCTCATGTTCAAGTTGACTTCTCCATGAATCCACCTCATCTGGTATAAATTATTTACCTTTATCCTTCACTTTGTAATAGGATGATTTCTAAATAACAAAAACATAATATCTTAAAATTGTGGATTAAATAAGGCCTAGTTTATCCATTATTGTGATGATTCTCAAAATTGTCTTTTTTGGATAACCTTCATTATATTATCATGAGGATCATAGTAGTTAAAGGACTCACATTCCATTATAATGAAATTATGTGGATGTTAATTCTAATATGTGTTAATCTCATACCAGTGTTTGTTGGAGATCATCATACATATTATTCTCCAATAATGCTGATGTGTGGTCTTATAATAGTCTACGGTATACTTATCTAGTTCTCAGTCACTCCTTAAAAATAATATATATTCTAGAATTGGGTCACTAAGATTTATCAGGTTCCTTCCCTCTTAGAAAATTGAAAATGGGGCATAAGCCTATATATTTAGATCCTCTTCATGTGGTGGAAATACTATAAAAATTAGGGAGTTATTTTTCCGTTTTTGTGTTTTATTTAAAGAAATAATAGTGAAAATAATAACACTTTGATATATATAATTCCCACTATGGTGGGAAATATCTAATATTTATTACCAATAAATACTTTTCTCCAATAAGTGAACCCCATTAGTGGTAAAAAATAGTGTTTACCATCAATGGAGCCAATCCTACCGGTACTATAATGTCATCCCCTATTTCCATATAATTGAAACATCTATAAAACCATAGCATTCCGTTGTGATTGCCTCATATTTCACTGGATGAATATGACTCTCAATGTTTAATGGGTCACATTTAAAAGGTTTAGGGATAGTCACCAAAATAATCGAATCTAGTTGAACCTCTTGAAGTTCATCTGGTAACATTCCCTCATTAATGGCTACCATGATATTCTCTAAATTTTTGTTAGGACTTATTGAATATAGTGTATATTGTTGAAGTTACATGCATTGATGGTACACCCTTTTTTGTTGGTTTACGCTCCTTGATAGACACTAATGTTTTGGTAGAATTTTGTTTCCTCACATAGTGTACTCTTACTAGCAAGATTATAATTTTCCTAAGATATATAAAACATGTGTGACCCTATATTCAACAACAAAAGAATTAATAATTCAAAATGAATAGTCATGAAATCCAATTAAAATGGAACCATTACATTTTATATTTTAGGAATTTGGATACTGATCTAATGTAGGGCCTTAAAATCCTAATGAATGACCATAGAAACCGTTGTATCCCACAACAATTATGCCTTAATATATATACACTCATGATTATCCACAATATTATAATATTATCTAAAAGAATACCCAATTTAATTTATATTTGTAACTTATTGGGATTCAAAATTATAGTCAGGTACCCCTGTTTATTAGGCCAGCTAAACCACCTTAGTGATACCTCTTGAGGAATTGGTTTAGCCCATTATTCGGAAGGAAAATTGGGCTAAAACTTCATTAGAGGCCAATGAACCTCATATATTATCTACTTATTTTATGGATTCCAATTTTCCATACTTTCATTGATTAATTGATATTCAATATTGACCTGGGGGGTGATCTATGATAGTATCCCATATAGGCACAACGATATCCATGAATAGGATTTGATAGACACTATCACAACAAATTCATATTTGGAGTGAAAATTTATCATGGATTGCAGAGACTCTTATGTTATCATCACCTTGAGATATTAATCTATAACAAGGTTTTACTCCAACTATACATCAAATAGAGGAATAAATTTTTTTATTGAAGGCATTAGTATTAATGATTAAAGTGTTAGGGTTCATATAGTTCATATATTATTTGATTTTCCAACTGAGCCACTAATATGTTGTCCCTAACCAAAATCATATAGGATTTTATATCAAATGTATCCTTTACATCCTTTATGGTAATTCGAAAATGGATTTATCTGTATTTCAATACATTGAATTCCATCTAAATAGTCAAGAGATTGGCATTGGAATCTCTGATCAATGATAACGTCATGGTTCTATAAATTGATATAATGGATAATTAAAATTAGTATTGTCGGGTATCCACTATACTAAATAGATCATATTCATTATAGTAAGCCACCTATAGCCCCAAAATATCATGAATAACATAGACATATAGAATGAATCATTCTCTCTAGGAATATCCATCAAGAATCATTGGGTTTTAACAAGTATTATTATAGTAAAACCCATGTGAACCATTATTCCAATCATTACAGTCATAAAAAAGATGCATCCCTATTCCATTGTTATAATAGAACAATTTATATAGATAACCACTTATTTACATGTTTATAAAAAAACTAGTTGAGTATCTAAATTTACTCTTAAATCAATGATGTATCCATTCTTTTCAACATCACTTCGCTCAATATCCAACCGGTATCTCCCTAAACCCCCCATCTTATGAAAGAAAGTACATTATGTTCAGAATTTCCATGTGAACCTATGCTCATTTGGGACTAAAAATTATCATCCAAAGTTAAAAAATTGAATTTGACCAAAGGGAATATTTCTTTCTTTAAAGAGTATTTGGTAGGTCTCAATAGTGCCCCCACCAGGTACAACACCCATTGGTGATCTACCTGGGTGGCCCAAGGGGTAAATAATTCCTTATATATTGTCACAACCTATCCCCTGAGGCTCGTTCCATGACTACCCCAAGCACACCATCCATAGTCCAAGGGCTGGCAACTAGCACCGAATGGCATATTCCCTAAAACTGGGAAAGCATTGCCTTTATATCCAAAAAACACACTAAACCAAGAACATAGCAAGATACGAGCACAAGAAAAATGTAAAGTAAAAAAGAGTGTGTATAGTAAGTAAAAGGAGCTAGAATATAAGAACAACTAGAAATTACAAGAAAACTGAATGTACGAGTATACTAAAACAACTCATGTGGACACCCACCAAGGATCCTACCTGAAGGGTAGGTACAACTCTCAAACGATCATCTATGTGGTACACCTCATCTAATGTACACCTCCAAGATACCTCTAGTACTAGTTCTCTTTTCCATAGTTATCACTATCTGTCATCTGCACCAAACACAACAAGGTGCGGGTGTAGCCCTTGTAGGGGTGAGAATGATGATATTTAGTTGGGAACTCGAGACCCTCAAAGTTCTCACAAAACCCGCAAAGGATAAACCAAATATCATGAATACATATGACAACCCTACTTAGGTATATGCCCATACATATACCTAGGTTATCTAGTATACCCATCTCATTTAGGGGGAATCATAAGGCATAACTCCTTAGCCAAAGAACAATTGTTCCAAGAAGGAAAAAATACCATGAAGGTGACACCACAAAGTTAAGTACCATAAAGGTACGCCACATGGAAGAATACAACAAAGGTATCACTATGATGGTAAGTAACACAAGGGTATACCACATAGAAGAATACCACAAAGGTATCCCCATGAATATAAGTACCAGAAAGGTATTCAATACAGAAGAATACCGCAACGGTATTACCATGTAGGTAAGAACTCACCTCCAACCATTTATAACATAAGTACGGTAGTAAAGATGATTAGATGTAAGTACTGAATCTGTTGGAACTATATTCTTCAATGCATGAATTGGAGTATGGTTTTTTGTTGTTGTCAATCCTCATTGTAAGTTCAGAATGTGTACCAGCAAAGTTTTTTTGGAAAAGAGACTTGAGCACCGTGTACTTGAAGGATAGGAAACTTGCTTGCCATATGTTTTTCAGGATCAGATCATGGAAAAATGGCAAAGGGATAAGGGTCGTGCAAGTGTTGGGATGGTCGCGCAAGTGACCTGCTCGCCGAGAAAGGACTTGTGCGCCGATGCCTAGGAGGTTTGGAAACTTACGCGCCAGTTGTTCATCATGGTCAGAACTTCAAAATATGTCAATGGAAAGTAGGTCTCGCAATTATTGGTTGGGTTGCGTAAGTGAGTTGCGGGAAAGAGGCTATAGAGGTTGGAGCGGCACGCCGGGATTTGCGCACCGTGAGGACACTTGCGCGCCACCGCGCATGGGGTTCAATTAGCCTATAAATAGAGAACCACCCCACCACATTTTAAACGAAGTTCAAGACTTAGAGATCTTTCAAGCTCTCATCACACAAGTAGTTGAGTCGTGCAATTGGTAGTTGGGTCGCGCAAGTAGAGGCGATGTGCCTGTTGGTGGCTGCGTGACCAAGGCGGTTTGGGAGCTAAAGGTGTAGAGTCACGCAAGATTGGAGTTGAAGGAGGCAGTGTCATGCAAGTGTGTTGGTGTAACCTGCGCGCCGATCTTGTACCTCTCAAGTGACTTGCGCACCATTCTGGAAACTTGCGCGTCGGTCTTGGAGAAGCGCGCCAGGTGAGTTTTTTTTACCCCGATCCTTTTGGAGTTGCACGAAAAATGGAAGATTGCCCGATACCATCGGTGCAATGTGGGATTAGTATATGAGTGAAAGCTGGACTTCAATAGAGTATCTACATTCAACAGAGGATGCATTCTATTGCAATGATGAAGAGACCTTCACGTCTATAAATTGAGTGTGACTTCACCAAGGGTTGTGAACCAGGGGGAGTCAATGGGAGTGTCCCGAGGGAAGTAGTTGGCTATTATAGAATCTTTGTAAAGGCAGTGAGCCTGGGATAGAGTGACTATTCCCGAACCATTATAATCCACAACTAGTTAATATTACTTGAATTTGGTATGACCGACAACTTGTCGGCGTATGCTCTTTGGACGTAGCCCTTAGTAGTGAACCAAGTAAAAATTGACGTGTCATCTCTTTTCATGTGAATGTTTCATTGCTGATCATATTTCTCATACAGATTTACTAGTTCCTACCAATGTGCGAGCAAGATCCTTATTTTTAAAAGAAAAATTTAACCCCTAATTCACCCCTCCCCTCTCAGGGTGTCCCTGGGTCCTACAAAACCATTTTAATATTTTAATAGGAAGACCCACGTAGGATCCTAAATCATCAGACCCATATAGTATCCTAATATAGAAGACCCACTTAGGATCCCAGAGTAGTCTCATGTGGATTTCCTCGAGCAGATCCATGTGGGACTCTCGAACATAGACCCACATAGGATCCCAAATCACAGAACCACATAGGATCCCAAAGCATAGACACACATAGGATTCCAAAGTAGCGACCCACATAGGATCCCATTCTGATGTTACAGACAGCTACAGGGTTCCCGCACTAAGCACTCTGGATTCCAGGAGAATCCACCCATCAAGACAAATTCCGATACTCCAAATTTCATGAATTCCCAATAAGAAATATTAAAAAGGACCACCACATGATAGGGGACTCAACGCAATAGATGATTCATTAATCGGAAAACCGATCAGTATGTTATTGGCCTTTTTGTCCCTAGGGTCCAGTTGGATTCATGTTCGATCCAACCCTAATGTACACCAACTTTATAAAAAACTCAGGTGGGTTATACCAAAACAACCGTCTCGATACATGGGTTCTGGTTCCGTAGAAGGTTCGTCAAATAGATGCACGTAGCTCATGATATGGCCAAAATAACGAAGAGGGTCATAGTGATTCTAGGTCTAGACCGACCCAGCCCGACCCGGCCTCATCCGACCCGACCCGATTTGTGTCGACTCAGCCCAGACCTCTGGTGTAACCTAGCCTGCTAGGTTCCCTACGGTGTATTGGTCCGTGGTGTGGCGTCCCACAGTGAGGCATCCCACAAGGAGGCGGCCCGTGGTGTGGTGGCCCACCACGGCTGGCCGGATGGCCCAACCCCTACTTCACGTGGTGCAGTCGCATGCCACGCCTTTGCCAGTGGCCGGCATCGAGCTGGCCTCCCTACTCTCGCCACTACGCCACAAGGTCGTGGCTCCTACATATCGGGCGGTGTGGATGCATGCCGCCGTCCCCTTCGCACGGTCGGTCGGAGTGTCGGACACTGCCCTTGCTCTGCTGCGTCTGACGAGTTGTGTTTCTTCTCTGGTGGAGCAGTTGTGCCACGACCATCTTTGTGGCCGACCATGGTGTCGTTCGCCATTCCTGAGTCCTACCTGTTCCAATCACCGGCACCATTTTCCATCCTCATCCATCATGAAGAACACAAAAAAAACTAAAAAGGATTGTAGAGAGGTTGGTCCATGTTCGTTTGGACCTCCCCCTCCACCTTAGAGCAGTAGAAAGCGGGTCAAGGGGAGAGGTTCAACATAAGTGAAAAATTATGAGAGTAAACCAAAATCACACCACTACCACAAGGGATTTTTGACATCAGTTAGAAGGAGTCGAGAGGTATAAGATGATTTCATTGAATAACGTCATCGTTCATTGCCTCCGCAAGGTGCTTCTAATCCGGGCTCGAAGTCAATTCCTCGTTCTTTGGTGGAGCAAGATCTTCATTGGAGAGGCATTCTTCATTGGTGATGGAAAAGTTTCTCCAAAGTTCTCCAGGTCTTCTCCAATCCTTTGACAACAATTATCCCCCAACCCTATAAAAATAATATCCAACTTATGAAAATAATTTTGGCCATTAACTATGTTGACATTGGCGTAATTAAAAGCATTACGTTGGAAAATTAATTTAGAGGAAACCTAAAGTCACCTCCCTCATTAAGAAAGGATTTCAAGATTCATGTGGTCCCCACCATTAATAATTCGAATTTGGGGGGTTTCTTAGCTGGGTGGTCCCCACCACTACACAATCAAATTGGGAGGTTATAAAAAAATAACAAAATTCGTTCATTATTTTATTTTTACTTCCACAAGAAATACAAAAACTAACATTCACCCCCGACCAACTGTGGTCGATGTGAATATCTCCTTATGTGAATATCAGCACTGCGTGTTCAAAAGTGCCCTCCAATTTCTATTCTGAGTACTGGTTAAAAAGCTAAACATACATGCTCACACATTTACAGAACATACTTGAAAAAAGTTCAGAAATTCATTTTAGGCACACTGGGCCTTGGAATCACGGGCCGTCAATTTTTGTGGACTCGTAAAGTTCCCATATAACTAAAAAAATTACATGGAATTTTACAGGTCTTTAACTTCTCCCCACCTCATGGATTTGTGTCCCCAAAAGCCAAAACACAAACTTGGAAAACAAGTGGGGGGGGGTACAAATCATGAATCTAAGCCTCCCTCTCCCAGGTTCTCTCTTAGAGGTTCCTCTGCAACCAACGTACATTCATCAAAGGTATCGACCACACACGAAGGACCCGCTCCCATCGATCCTCAATCTCTACTGTAAAATACATTAATGTCAACCCATCATAGATGTCAATCTCTCCATGGTCGATTACATGTGAAGGGTCATGCTTGTATCTCTTTAACTAGGATACATTGGAAACTTCGTGCATCTGTTGAAACTGAGGTGGAAGAGCTAAGTGGTAAGCCACCTCTCCCATTTTTCTGAGGACCTGCAAGGGTCCAATGAACCTTGGAGATAACTTGAATCCCAGGAGAAATCTCTACAAACCTCATCGGGGTGAGACCCATAGAAAGACGTGGTCACCATCACCGAACTCCAGAGGTCTCCATCTCCTATCAACATAAGACTTCTATCTTCTCTGTGTAGTCATCATCCTCTCTTGGATGATCTTCACCTTCACCATGGTAGCCCATACCATATCGGGCCCCATCAGAGCTGACTCCCCTGGGTTATTCCTACTCAAAGTTTATCTGCAAGGTCAGTCGTACAGTGCCTCGAAAGGTACAATCCCAATGGTGGAGTGATAGATATTGTTGTATGCAAACTGCACCAAGGGAAAGTGATCCTCCCAGCTGTGATCGAAGTCGAGGATGAAAGCACGTATCATGTCCTAAAGGGACTGAATGGTCTACTCAGTCTAGACATCCATGTGAGGATTAAAGGCGGTGCTCAAATGAAGTTGTGCTTCGAACTCCTCCGGAAACCCCTTCCATAAGCCGAGAAGTGAAACATTCATCACGATTATAGAAAATTTTTGAGAGTACTCCATGTAGCCGCACAATCTCTTGCATATAGAGGAATCCCAAGCTCTCTATTGAACCCTACTCTCTAATAAGTAGGATGTAGGCCAACTTGGTGAGTCAGTTGATGATAAACTAGATAGTATTACGACCCCTAGATGTACGTGGATGTCCTGTCATGATTTCCATGGATATCCTGTTACACATCCACTCTAGGACCTCTAAACGTCGAACCAAGCCTCCTAGTACCTAATTCTCCACCTTCTCTTGCTGATAAGTGAGGGACTGAGAGAAAAACTCTAATACGTCTTTCTTCATTTCCATCCACCAGTTCTGTCATCGGAGGTCCTGGTACATCTTCTCCTCTCCCGGAAGTACCATTAGAGGGGACGTGTGGAACTGCCTCAAAATTTCATCCTGAAGTTATAGTGGTACAATTGTACGCCCTCTGAAGAGGATGCCATGCTCCCCACCTTCTGAAAATCAATAAGGTGTTTGCCTTGTGGATATCTGAACACGTCGAGCCTCACAGTCAATGTCCATGCGATTTGCCTCCCTGACTCGATGAAGAAGTGGGGGAGTGACTGTAAGAGGCTGATGAAAGGCTACTCCATCTCAGTCCTCAAAGGATATCTGCAAAGCGGCAAACTGCACCATTGCCTCACCTAGCAGTTTTATACCAGATCTCCTGCAGAGTGCATCTGCTACAACATTCCCCTTTCCAGGAGTATAGACTATCTCTAATTTATAGTCGCGGAGGAACTCAAGCAAGTGTCGTTACCTCAGGTTTATGTCCTTTTGAGAGAAGATATTCCTGATACTCTTATGATCAGAGTAGACTGTAAAATGTTCACCCATCAATTAAAGTCACCACATCTTCAAGGAAAAGACCACTGCTTCTAGCTCTAGGTAACAGGTAGTGTAGTTCTGATTATGTTGTCTCAGTTGTCGAGAACCGTATGTGATAACTTCTCGCTCCTTCATCAAGAAACATCTGAGCATATTCCTTGATGCTTTGTAGTAGACTACATTCCCAACACCCTCCTATGGCAGCCTCAAGATGGGGCCACTAGTCAGTCTCTACCTTAGCTCATGAAAACTCCATTGGAATCTCTCCGACCACAGGAAGGGTTCCTCCTTCTTCATCAATGCTGATAAAGGTTATGAAAATCTGGAGAAATCTGGAAAAAAAACTCTGGTAGTATCCACCTGAACCCATGAAACTCCATACCTATGTCATAGTCCTGGGTGGATCCCAAGAAAATACCGCCTCAATCATCAATATATCCACTCTAAATCCAGCCTCCGAGATGGCATGTCCTAGAATATGAACCTCTCAAATACAGAACTGGAACTTTGAGAGCTTACCATAACGCTGGTGCTCTTAGAGTATGTCCAGAACATTCTGAAAATGATAGGAATGCTCCTCCTCAGTCGCTGAGTATATCATGATGTTGTCGATGAAGACTACAACAAAGCGCAGATGATATGGCTGAATGATCCTGTTCAAGAGTCCCATGAACACTAATGGAGAGTTTTTTACACCGAATGGCATAATGAAGAACTCATAATGGTCATACCGACATCTGAAATCCTTCTTTTGCATGTCCTCATATCATACTCTGAGTTGGTGATAGCCTGATCTGAGGTCTAACTTCGAGAACCACTTTACTCCATTCAACTCATCAAAGTGGTCGTCAATCCTCGGGAGTGGGTATTTGTTCATCACGGTGACCTGGTTCAGGCACCGATAGTCAAAAAAAAGTCTCAATCTCCCATCTGCCTTCTTGAAGAACAAAATCAGGGCTGTCCATGGAGAAACACTGGGCCAGATGAATCCCTTCCACTGCAAGTCCTCTAGCAGTACCCACAGCTCACGAACCTCCGTGGGAGCCATCCGATACACTGGTGTAGATATCGGTGCCCTCCCAGGGTACAAGTCAATGTAAAATTCCATCTATTTATGAGGAGGTAGTCCTGAAAATCATCAGGGAAGACATCTATGTATTGTTACACCACTACAAGATAGCTCAGACTCTCCACATCAACCGCTAAAATTGAAAGGCTAGCCAACTGATGAGTGATTGGTTGCACTATCCTCTGGGTAAGTCTATCTTGTTCTATAAAGTATCTCTTCTTTTTCGGTGAAGGGAAACCTAGTCTCATCCATGTGTACACTACACAATTTGCACCTAATACAGTCAATATGATAATGGACTGTAGATAACGAGTCCATACCCAAGATGATGTCGTAAGGCCTCGACACCGCTACATTGGTATACCAACCGAAGCTCTCGTATCCTAAAGTAAGCTCACACTACTGACACCAGTGTGTAAGAATCGAATCCTCTCCCGTAGGATTATCTTAATGTAAGGATTGATCCATTGACTCTGTCAGAATCTCTGAGCTCTGAATGGGGGTCGTGGAAATTAAAGAGTGACTGGAACCTGTGTCTATATGTATTTTAGATGAGTTGGAGTTGATGTGGATTGTAACTCGTATAATCTCTGAAGCTCCATGGTCATAGGCCTCAACTACCTAGAGCTGAGATCACCCATGTCCACCATCTCCATGTGGTTGGGGTGGACCACCTGGTGGTACTGGCGGTAACATCTCGAATCAACACCCACCACAAGCTTCACAACCATCTCCTCGGCCATGTCTGCCTACTCCCTGCGGACCACCTCTGTCAAACCTCTGTCTCTAACTGGGTGGTCTTTTGACCATCTTCTGATCATCCATGCAACGGATCAGGAAGTCACGAGCCATGTGACCCTACCCTCTACATGTGTAACACTTCTTGATCCTAGCATGACTAGCTCTATCTCTGATGCCCCGCACAACTACACCAGAATCCTATGGTATTCCAATAGTAGGTCAGGTCCTCTTGGACCTCTGTGACATCTGTCTGCTTCCAGCTACAGAAAACTCCACTACGTGACGCCCATTGGTGGGTCTCGCTACTGGTGACTTCTCAATCAAAAAACTCTCTACTAAGAGGGCTCACTCTAACTCCCCCACAATCGTCAGGATGCTAAGAGAAATCATCGAAGCCCAGATCTCCCTCCATAGTCCCTGGTCGAAGGTTTGGGCCCTGACGAATGGGTCATGCACCATATCAATGGAGCGTGAGAAGTCAGTGAACCTCACTAAGTACTTATCCATAGTAATTTTTCCCTATTGAAGATGAAGAATCTCCTATTTGTGCACTGTAAAAAGGGTCACTAGGAAAAACTCTACCCAAAAGAGGCTCTCAAAGTCTGCCTAGAGAAGTGTCACCTTGTCGTGAACATGGAGCATCATGATAGCCCATCTTCTCGCTACTACCGGAAGAACGCTGGCCGCAAGGATCACCATGAGATCAGCTGCTGTCCCTAGTAGTCAGAAGACTCTCTCCACGACCTCCATCCAATCCTCATCGCCTATTGGTCCATATATCCCATGAACCTGGGTGGCCTCTAGAACTAGAACTCGTGAAATGCGCAAAAGTGGCCTGCACCCTCTACTACTGGGGCTGGTGGAATAGGTGGCCCAATGAGTAATCTTACCACTGGTGCCTCTGTTGGTGCCTCTTCTAAAGGAGGGCCATGCACTGAGTCCTCGTCACTCGGTGGTCCATCATCGCGTACTATACCTGGACCCTAGTTGGGTGTCTGCGTGGTGGCATCCTAAAAAGAAATATGGGTTCCACAGTTAATAAGTTATACCTGGTGAGATGACTCAAAAATTTCACATAGAAAACATTTCGAAACACACACTCAATCAGTGTTTTCATGCACTGAGTCAGAAATTAGTAGTTAGGGTCATGGTTTTTGTATACGTCGGCCATCACACCAACACTAGATTCCCTTAACTGATAACTACACTCACTACACTTAACACTATTTCTGTTAAAACATTAGAGTCTAATGTTCTACAGTAGAACCAACTGCTCTGATACCAATTTGTCACGACCCGTCCACCAGGGCCCATGTTGTGACTACCCCAAGCCCGCCTTCCATAGACCAAGGGCTAGCGACTAGCACCGTAAGGCGTATTCCCTAAAACTGGGATGACACTACCTTTATATCCTGAAAACACACTCATCCAAGAACAAATCAAGTTATTAACACAAGTACACTGTAAAGTAAAAAGAGTGTGTAGAATAAGTAAAAGGTGACAGAATACAATCCCAACTGGAAAGTATAAGAAAATTAAAAGTACAAGTAAACTGAAACAGCTCATGTAGACACCCACCAAGGATCCTACCTAAAGGGTAGGTACAGATCTCGAACGATCATCTCTGTGGTATGCCTCATTTAATGTCCACCTCCAAGCTACCTCCCATCCTGGTACTCTCATCCTCAGTCAGCGATGTCTATCATCTGTACCAAACACAACAAGGTGCGGGCATATCCCTTGTAGGGGTGACTATAACGATACTCAATAGGGACCCCAAGAGCTCAACAGTCTCACAAAATACAAAAAGGATAAACCAAAAATCCTGAAAACATCTTAAAACCCTACTTAGGTATATGACAATACATAAACCTAAGTTATCAAGTATACCCATCTCATTCATTAGGAATCACAAGGCCCATATCCTTATCCAAAGTACAATTCTTCCACGAAGGAAAGAATACCATGAAGGTAACACCACAAAGGTAAGTACCACAATGGTACGCCACACAGAAGAATACCACAAAGGTATCACCGTGAAGTTAAGTACTACAAAGGTATGCCACAAAGAAGAATAACACAAAGGTATCACCACGAAGGTAAGTACCAAAAAGGTACATCACACAAAAGAATACCACAGAGGTATTACCACGAAGATAAGGACTCATCTCACACGAGGTATAACTTAAGTACGATAGTAAAGATGATTAGCTGTAACTACTGAATCATCATACTCTGTTAAGAGGAAGACCCACGTAGGATCTTAAATCATCATAACCACATAGGATCCTAATACAGAAGACCCACATAGGATCCTATAGTAGTCCCATGTGGATTTCATAGAGCGTATCCAAGTGGGACTCTCAAACATAGACCCACGTAGGATCCCAAATCATATAACCACATAGGATCCCAAATCACAGACCCATATAGGATCCATTTCTCATGTTACTACCAGCTACAGGGTTCCCGCACTAAGCTCGCTTGATTTTGGGAGAATCTGCTCCTCAAGCCACAAGTCGATACTCTAACTGCCACGATGTCCCCCAGAGATGTATCCCAAAGGAGCGCAACGTGATAGGGGTCTCAACGCAATAGACGGTGCATCAATCGGATGCTCTGTCTGTATGTTATTGGCCTTTTAGTCCCGAGGGCCTGGTTGGATTCATGTTCTATCCAAATCAGCCATACCCCAACATTATCCAACACTCTAGTGGGGTATACCAAAAGGACCGACTCGATCCAAGGTTTCTGGCACCATAGATGGTTCATTAGCTGGACGGCCGTAGCTCATGATATGGCCGAAGGAACGTAAAGGGCTGTAGTTGGCCTGGGTCTAGTTCGACCCGGTCGGACCGACCCTGCCCGACCCGGCCTGGGATGACCCGATATGGTTCGGGTAGACCCAGCCCGACCTAGGTCCGGCCTTGGGTCTGACCCGGCCTGCTGGATCTGGGCCCGCCCACAGTGAGGCGACCCGCGCTGTGGCGGCCCGCTGTGTGGAGACCTGCTATGGGGCTTCCCGTGGTGGGGCAGCCTATGGAGTGGTGGCCCACTGCAGCAGGCCGGACGACCTGCCCCTCCTCCACGCATTACGGTCGCACACCGCAGGCGCGCGCTGCACCTTTCCCGGCTACTGGCAGTGATCCAGCCACCCTTCTCTCGTTGCCGCGTCACAAGTCCATGGCTCCCGCACGCAGGGTGGTGCAGATGTGCGCCACCGTCCCCTTCGTGCGGCCAGCCGAAGTTCCATCTACCGCCCTTGCTCCGCCACTGTTGATGGGTCACGACTCTTCGCCAGCAGCGCGGTTGCACTTTCGTCATCGTCTTGGCCTTCTGTGGGCCCAACCTCCACTCCTGAGTCCCACTAGTGCCAATCACAGGCACTGATCACCGTCCTCCTCTATCGTGAAGAACACATCAAAAATCATAAAGGATTATGGAGTGGTCAGGCCATGTTCGTTTGGCATGCCCCATTCGTGATAGAGCAGTAGCAAGCGACCCAAGGGGAGATGTTCGACATAAAAGAAAATTTATGACGGTAAACTAAAATCACACCCCTACCTCGAAGGTTCGTTGACGTCGAGGGGGGGGGGGGGGGTTGAGTCGAGAGGTAGAAGATGTATTCGTTGAAGAAGGTCGGCATTTTTTGCCTCCGCAAGGTGCTTCAAATATGGGCTCTGGGTTGGTTCCTCGTACTTCTTTGGAGCACTTTCTTCATTATAGAGGCGTTATTCGTTCGAGAGGGAATAGATTCATTAACATTATCCATGGCTTTGCCAACCATTTTCCAATGATTTTTCCCCAAACCCAATAAAAATAATAGCCAACTTATTAAAATAATTTTTTCCATTAACTGTGATGATGTTGGCGTAATTAAAAGCATTACATTGGCATAATTAATTTAGAGGAATACTAAAGTCACATCCCTCATTAAAGAGGGAGTTGAAGATTCAGGTGGTCCCCACCATTATGAATACAAATTGGGGGGGGGGTCTCCTAGCTCAGGTGGTCCCCACCACTGCACAATCAAATTTGGAGGTTTTAAAAAAACTTTGTTCATTATTTTATTTTTATTTCCACAAAAAACACAAAAACTAACATTCACCCTCGACCAATTACAGTCGAGGTGAATACCTCCTTAACAGAATATCAGCGCTACGAGTTCAACAGTATCCTCATATTTCAATTTCGAGCACCAGTTAAAAAGATACAAAAACCCACTCACACATTTTCTGAATGTACTTAATAAAGTTCAGAAATTTATTCCAGGCACACCGGGCCTCAGAATCATGTGCCATCAATATTTGCAGACTCGTAAAATTCCCATATAATAAAAAATATTACATGGATTTTTCCGGGTAATTACATATATAAACACAATTATTTTCCTCCATAAGATAATTTTAAAATACCAAATGATGATTCCCACCTCATCATGGGTGACATGAAAATTATTATCCAGTGGTTTCTAGTAAATCAGAAGTTCAAGAATCATATTTTTATTTATAAATGCATATGTATGGGTAATCCAAAATACCTCCTAGATAAAACATCACTTAGAGGGGTCTCAAATTAGTTTTATGTAATCATAATGTAGTAATCTTGCATTCACTCATCCTTAAATGCAAAAATAGTATATAGTCCTCATGAATACATCTGACCCATGGTTTGATCAGTAGAGGAATGGTTAATGATGGTAAAATGAAAATGAATATCAATTTTTTATGAGAGTTTGTTGTTGTCTGGATCTACCCTATTATGAAGAAGCGTGCAATAAATTTATCTTCCAATTGGGGATATAAGAACCATTTTCTAATATATTCATGATGGACTTGTTTTTGTATGATTTATTCCATAAAATCATGAGGTTGGAATCTAGATGTCGAATATCCTCATTAGTTAATAACACATTCCCTTAACATTTCATTTGGGAATGATTAACCTCAATATATGAATAGGGAGAGAGGGAATTGAGAAGCTGCTTCACCTAGGTCTTTAGATGCCCTATTAGGTATCCTATGGCACTCCCATACCTAATGCATTTAAGGAAGATGTTGGTAGAACTATTTGAAGGTGAGAACCATCATGAAATACCTCTTTTAAAATGTCAAAATATGAGTTTAGCGGTTGGTTTTTGTTATGTGTATATATAAACCACCACTAAATTGTTCTATGATTATTTTGGTAAACCATAGATAAATATAGATACAGATTTCAATTAGTAGAAATCCATAAAAAATGCTACAGAATGATTTAGTAGATATTTTTTAAAATCAGAATAATTTACTCTTTTGATTTAAACCACCAAAAGATTATATCACAGTTGTTTTTTATTTTTTAAATTTTTTCAAAAAATTCATAATAAGTTTTTTTAGTTTGTTTATTATTCTTTTTATTGTTGTTATTTTTTTATTTAATTATTTAATTATTTAATTATTTTATAATTTTACTAATTTTCTATTTTATTATCTTATTATTATTATTTATTTTTTTAATTTATCTAATATATATTATTTTATTATTATTATTTATTTTCATATTCTTTGAATTAATTATGTTTTTTATTTTATTATTTTTATTTATTTTTTTAATTCTAAAATATAATTTATTATTTATATTTATTATTTACTATTCTATAAATTATTTAATTTTTTATTTTATTATTGTAATTTTTTGTATTCTAAGAATTAGTTTATTTTTTATTATTTATTTATCACTTTGAAAATGCACATGCACATGCATGGATATCCAAAATACCTAAAATCTGTGTCATATGAGATTCAAACCCCTTAGATTTTGTGTATCCTCTAATGATTTTACCACCCTTTGTGGTTCTTCATTCGATGAATAAATCGAATTTAATATACTTATATATATTTTGATGTGTAAATAATAATAAAAAGTTCTAAACAAATTAATAAATAAATAAATATCAAATAAATAAATAAATAATAAATAAGAAATAATATATATATATATATATAATAAAAATAAATAAATATTAAAAATTTGAAATTTAATTTAATAATAAAGTAATAGTAATTTAATAATAATGTAATTTTAAATAAATAATAAATTATTCCTTAATGTATGCACAATAACTACATAATAAATAAACTAATAAATAAATAAATAATAATTTAATAAATAAACAATTAAATAATATATAAATAAAAATAATAAATAATAAATAAGAATCAATAATAGATAAATAATAAATATGAAATAAGAAATAACTAATACTTATAAATAATAAAAACTAAATAATTAATTATTAATTATTAATTAATAAGAATTAATTATTAAGAATGAATAATTAATTTATTAATATTGAATAGATAAAAACTAAATAATGATTAAATAAATAATAAATTGTAAATTAATAATAAAAAATATAAATATAAATATAAAATATAAAATATTTATTTAATATTTATTTAATCGCAATTTAATAATTAAAATAAATCAAAAATTAATAATTCAATAATGAATAAATACTCAAATAAAAAATAATATATAGTAAATGATAAATAATATAAAATTAATAAAAAATAAATAAATATATAAATGGGTAGAAATATCTATAAATATATATACACATATGAAAATTTAAAATATATATATATAAACAGACATTTATGCTACAAAATATATACAAACACACTTACATATATAATTATACATTTATATAAATATATATATAAACATAAGTAAATATAAATATGTCAACATATATATTTACTCATGTATGATATAAATATATGTAAACATAAATATATAAAAAAATTTACAAATGTATATATATATATTTAAACAATTATTTGTAAATTTGTATAAAGAAATATATATAATTCACACACACATGTTTATATATAGTCATAACTTGTATAGGTATATATATACAAATTAATGTTTTTTATATCGTATATAAAATCAGTAATTATTTATTTTAAATAAAATGCATAGAAAATATTTATTTCCTTATGGTTTAAATGTTTTATATTAAATTACATATATATTTATATTTTTACAAGTGTTTAATTATATGTAAATAAAACAAAACATCCATATATTTAGTTATAAATTAAAGTACATTGTAAAAAATTATAAAACTTTGAAACCATAATATCAAAACTAATGTAAACTTGAGGAATAAATTCAGTCCCCACCAACAAAAAGAAAATAATAATCCCTAAAACAATCCTAGAATTCCATTGAATGTTAAAACATTGGGAAAAAAATACTCAAACTCAGTTTCGAAGGACTTTTATGCATTTTTTGGCTATTAAAAATGTTATCTGGGTTAATTTTTTTCACTAGTGTATAGATCTTATCGCATGCTTCGATTTGAAATGTAGTAGAGCCCAAATGGAAACCAAGATTTCACGTTTTAGACAATTGAAATTCTTGTTTTATTTATAAATTTTATTGAAATTATAATAAATTTTATTCTTTTAATTATTACAAAATTTAAATTGAATTTAGTTTTATTTCATTTCGGAATCTTTTATTTAACTTATTTTGGAGGTAAAACGGACTCCAAGATCAAAAGTTCTGGTCAATTGATGATAAAGACTTATTTTCAAATTGTTGAATATTTTATTTAACTATAAAATTAATATTAGAATTTTTTTGAATATTTAATAATTAATATATTATAATTAATTAATTTTATAAATAATAAAAAATATATGAGAGTAAATAATAAATAATGAATCATAATTAAATATTTAAATCACTTAATTTTTTTCCTTTAACATGGCGGTGGTTTTTAAAAAACATCAACTTTTACCGATATCTTTTAGAAAATCATAGTTATTTCTTTGATGTTTTTTAAAGAACCAATGCGAAAAATAAATTAAATTTTTAGGAAAAAAACATATTTAGAAAACATTTACTGGTTGTTTTTGAAATCTCTGATAACAAACTGCCGCTAAATATTTTTTTTCTATAATATATATCTTTAGTTTTCATATACATGGGTAAAAGACACATCTAACCCAATCATCATAAGAATACCATCAACCAAGGTGCCTTGCCAGAGGAACCCATCTCCCGTACTCGTCAATAAGAGCGACCCATCACCCAAGATCATCCACCTGGGTGACCCATTTCCCAAGCTCAACCAGCAGAGTGACTCAACAGCCATGCTCAACTATCTGATAGAACCAGCACCTAGGATCCAACACATAGATTTCCTATCACCCAAGGTTATCTACATGGGAGACCCATTGCCTAAGGTTTCCAAACGGTTTCCCAAATTCATTAACAGGGTGAAATATACCATTGGACCGACACTATGGTAATAATCTCTTATAAAACCGTCATTATGGAGATTTTTTATCTAGGAACTCTTGTAGGGTGAGGTTTTCTCAAATAATCACTCTAGAAAACCATCAATTCAATAATCTATAAAATCCTGATCTGAACGACAGGGTCAGAACCAGAAAGTCGCATGACATCATGAATGCCTCCCCATATGTAAGAGTCTTCTAACTAGAATTGAGGTTCTAATTCCCTCACAGGTGAGACTATACCCTCACTATCATGTAATAAGATCAATAATAAATAATGAATATTTAATAAATAATAAGACTAATCTTGGAAAACGTAAATTGTGTACATGGTAGGAAAATAAAAGAATCTCTTAATGTGAAATGCTAGACCAAAATGAATAAAAGATCTAATAAATAAAATAATTATAGGGTCTCCCAGTGTCTATCATGATGCACCCCAGATACATGCCCTAGTTGTTCAATCATCCTCTATAGGGATTTTCCCTTTCACCAAGCCTCTCATGAAATCTAAATGTGCATAAAAATTCACATGTAGGGTGTGAGTACAAGACTCAGTAGGATACCTTCAATGTGTCCTTAACTTGGTGTTCTTTAGTATACACGTTTATGTTATAAGATTAATAAATATATGAAGCACATAAATATATAATCAAAAATAGAGTGTTATTCAGGTAACCAAGATACCACAAATCAGTGTTATACCTTCTTTGACTCCATCCTAAAATATGACTGAATGGGTCAGAAGAAGCAAACCAACCCTTATACGGTGTCTCCATAGTGTAGAAGAGGTGATACTCATAGTCATATATCCCTCAAGAGGACCATGTCACCATGATTCTCTATATAAGAATAACTAATAGTCACATTAACCAGGATATCTCATGGTGAATAGATCTTTGAATCAAGGCTTCCTTGATCATACCCTTGAACCGACTCCATGGCTACCTTGTACCACTACCTTGTGCCCATTTCTCTCATCTCTATCATTAAAATCAATCATTCTCCCTCCCTATGGGATAATATTTCATGACAATCCACCTATCACAAATACCACTAACAACCAGCAAGGTATGGTAATACATATACATAGAAAGCACACAGGTAGTTATAGTATATCAACATGACTATATCGAAGCATACACAAAAATATTTTCTCATAATCAATCATCGATCAAAGCTACACCAATAACACTCATGAAATAAAAAATTTTTATGGTATACAATGACATGAGATCAAAATCAAGAATGTTCAATAAAACTTCCAACAAATATAATCATTATGTAAAATGTGTAAACATGATCCCCAGAATTTAAGTAACGTACAACCAAAAAAATTGGCAAAATCCTCTTCCCGATTTTATTATCATCAAAGGATACACATTAATGTATGTAGTTATCGCCACACCAATGTAGATAGAATTTCAAGGGTTTCCTAGAACCCAAATAGAAATTTTATTTCCAAAAGAAATAAAATATGATATACAATGATATCTTCTCCCTCATGGATAATTTTTGAATTATTTCTTTCAATATATAATGTAGTTATATTTTCTCTCTCCTAAAAAATTCAAAAATTATCATGTATATTATCACATGAAATGTTTGTTTTCATTATTATATAATTTTAAAAGTATAATCTAAATTATTTTATGGAGTGATAATTTATCTTTATTAGATAATTTTAATGTTTTAACCTAAATTACCTCATGCAATGATAATTTTTCATTCATAGAAAAATTTAATATAATCATATAAATTATCTGATATGGTGATAATTTAACTTTCTACAAAATAAATTTAAATTATCACATGTTACATTAATTATCTTTCCAATAAAATTTTAATTTATCATTTCAATATAGCACAGGTGTTTAAAATTATCCCTCAATAATTTTATTGTTGTAATTTCAAAAATAAAGTGATTGATAATTTTTTTAGATTACCCAAAATAATTTAATGTTTTCTCCCATTAATAGTTTTTTATCAATTATTCACCAATAAAAATTGATATTATCATTCAAATATTTTATTCAAATTACACTTTGATAATTTAGTCAAACATAATTTGATAACCTGGGGGAATTATCATTGATCATTTAATGAAATTATGATTCGATAATTCTTCATATTTATCATTCAATAATTTCTCACAATTATTCTATGCTAATTTATTTAAATCCATATATAGAAAAAATTATGATTATAATTTTATTTAACCTTACCTTATTCTCTATTTATATTTTTTTTATTTTACAATTTTTTTTTTCATAATTTGAATTATGGAATAAAAATAATTGTTAGAAAAAAAATAAACAAAATAAATAAAACAAAAAAGAAGGCGTCACCCGAGAGAGGCCCAGTAGGTATGGTCACACATTGAATTATATGTGAGGAATAGGAAAATGAGGTAAATATTAACCTATATTATAAAGTGGACACTCTATGTCATTTTCACTCAGGAATACCCACTACAAACCACAATGACCGGTTCAGTTATAAAAAATACCCAAACTCGTGTGTTCATCATTTCAAGAAATTATATGCCCAAATTTTATCATATTATTCAATCTATAATTGAAGGAGGATGACTTATTTTCACCTAATTAAGGTGGTTAAAACTTTAATGGTTCAAATATAGTTAAAACCGAAGCTTTGAACTTATTCCATTGACGAAAATCAACGTTTTGGGTGTTTGGAGAAGAACGAGGGACATTTTTTCATTTTAATTAAATATTTTAACAATTACAATATTAAATTAATTAATTTAATGAGAAGATAGCCCAAAAATTAATCAAACTGAAAAGTTATACCATTCTTATAGTAAACCCCCATTCTGGACATAATGGTGGTCTCAAATTTCACATATTTCACACCATTTGGGAGGTATTAATAATTTATTAAATAAAAATGAAATAATTTATTAATTAAAAATATATTTTATCATTATTGAGCCATCCAAATGTATTGTTCTTACAATTATTATACCCCACCTAGGGTGAAAACCATATCTTGGACCAAATATTGGTCTTAGATTTATCATTCAATGCACCATTGAGAGTAATTTAATTATTTTGAAAAATAAAGTATAAAAATTTATTAAATAATTTATTATCGCGAGTGAGGATTTCAAATATCCAAAGAGTTCAAATGTTATACCTTGGAAAGGATAAACTCTACATCCCAAACCTAATGGTAGTCTCATATGTTTCATACAATGCACTAATTTTGAGTTATTAAATTATTTTGAATAAATTGTGCATGCTTAATGTAATATTTTCATTCTATATTCACTAAGGCGTTACATGCCTCAAATCATTCACCAACATAGTGTCCGACTCTGCTAAAATTATATTGAATATTTTAAGTGTTAACTGTGATATTAACCTTACAAAAAATAGTAAAATAATTTATTATGTTATTTCCCTTCATAAATCATTTTATTCATGTATGAAACCTATAATTAATCCACAATAGGGTTTTATTATATTTTAAAAATATGGGATGTTAAAATTATCCCCCTATATCAACTTCTGTTCCCTGAGAAATATCATTAGTGGGGTTTCTCGAATAACTCAGGCCACTGAGCTTGAACACCACAATCACATTCTTATGTATTTTCATAGATCTATTCATTCTTCCCCTAAATCTATACTATTGGTAAATCCATTTGTCACAATGCCATCTCACATTAACATATGATCCACACCAAACACTCCAAAAAAGAGAAATCAATCTCTAAATCAACATCCTATCAATCAATAACATGGACAGGGTCATGTATGTACCTCTGATGTTGTGATTCATGGAAAACAATGTGCATAACTCGATAGAGATAATGGATTTTAAGATGATATGTTATTTCCCCTATCAACTCGGGGATCTCATAAGGGAATAAAAAAACATGGTTTGAGATTGCCTCACATCCTCAAATGTGTTTACCCCATCCAAGGAGTCACTATGAGGAAAACCTGATTTCCCGTAGCAATCATCAAGGGTCTCATCCCACGATCGCCATATAATCTCTATCTTATCTGATCAATGATCATCCTCTTCTATATTAGTTGCACTGTCTCTCATAGGTATCTTGAACAATACCATGGAAAACCACAACTACCTTACCCAACTCATTCCTATAATATAATGAGTAACACATCATCCCTTAATGATCCCCATACGTTTCCATACAAAAATAACCCTAATAACATTTTTTTTTGAAAACTCCATAAAGGATAGGGTGATCATCCCAAGATCCATCAATGTCTAGCCCTCAATGTCCAAGAAAATCCTCCAATATTCGTATAGTCACCTTAGACTATCTTTTTTTTGGAGGATGGTATTCCATGCTAAATATCATCCGAGTCCCTATGATTTTTTGAACCCATTACAAAAGAACGATGTAGAATATGAATTTGTATCTAAAATAATGCGCAAAGGGACTCCATGATGAAAAATCATTCTTAGATAAAAAATCATCATTGATTCTCCAATAAGTGACTCTCTCAGATCGGTAAGAAGTGAGGAGACTTCATTAACCAACTGCAGTCACCTAGACTATGTCATGACATATTAGGGTCCTTATTAACCCCATCATAGATTCCATAAATAATTCTTCCCACTTACAGAAGTTTATTAAGTGAGGTTTTAATAACTCACCTACATGAAGGCACTCGACCTTCACCATCTGATACATAATACAACTGGAGACAAAACATGTAGAGTTATTAATGAATATGGTGAATTAATGTTGGGGTGATCACACTGTAGGAATAAACACTAGTACTTCCCTACAGGACACCCATCCAAGTTCTACTATCTCCCAAGCATGCTTAAATTCATATTGAAACACGATTAATCCCTAATAGGACACCCAAACTTGAAGTACTCTCACCCAATTACGCTTAAAAGCAAAGTGAAATATGAGTACTTCCTTGGAGTTCACCCATCCTAGTACTACTCTTAGATGAGAATGCATAACTCTATAGAACTAATTTCATCTCAAAATATTAGCATCTTCATATGCTAAACCTAGTGCCTCTATCACAGGTTTAGGTTCCTCTATTTGATGTTTTATTTAAGGCAGTTGTGGTATATGTAAAAAATAAATCTCTCACTGAAGATATGGTTTCTACCACACTTCAATGTGTGAAAGACCACTTCCAACTCCAATTCATGTGTAGGGGTAGTTCTTCTCATGGTTACATAGCCAAACAGATTCATATGAAGCAACCTGCATTTTTTTTCATTAACAAAACTCCCAGTCCATCGCACGATGAATCAAAGTACACTACATACTTAATCCCAAGCTGAGGGACTATTAGTGATAGAGATTTATTTAACCTTTTATTTAGCTCAAGGAAATATTCTTCACAATATTTTGACCATAAGAACTTTACTCCTTTATTTTTTGATGCTATCAAGGGAACAGATAGTCTGGAGAAGTCTTGCACAATCCTTCGGTAATATCCTACCATTATTAAATATATTCTAATATAAAAAAGTTTTGGGGAAACTTCCAAGACCCGACTTCTCCATACTTCTCCAAGTTTACTGATATACCGATCTGTGAAAAAACATATCATATAAATGTCACTTGTTTAATCTAGAAGAAAAAATTTGACAACTTGGAATAAATCCCATTTTCTCAAACTATACTTCAGAATATCTCTAGGATCCATACATGTTGTTGTGGTGTTCGATAGTAGATAAGGATATCATCTAGGAATAAAATTAAGAAATAGTCCATTTATGGATATAAGGTATTATTCCAGATTTCCAAGAGAACTTTCAGACTGTGCTTTAATCTGAAAGACATTACCAAGTACTTATATAGTCCATACCTCTATGAAACACCATCACTATAATATACTCCTCTATTACTCACAACTAGAGATGACCCAATTGATGATCAATCATGGAGATCCACTAGGATCCCTTTAGCTAATCTAAAAGATCGTCAATCCTAAGAAACAGATATCAGTTCTTCCTTGTCACTAGTTTTAGCTTCTTGTACTAAATGCATAATAGAAGAATACCATAAGATTTAGTGGAGAACAAAATAGCTGAACCCGAAGGTGAAGTACTTGATCTGATAATTCCCTCCTAATCTATGTCATCAAGAAGATCATAGAGATCTTTCATCTTTGTTGGTTACTATATGATATGGGGAATCAAAATGGTTTCACTCCTGATATGATCCAAATATTAGCATATATTTTCAATCTTTCAAAATATCTCCAAGGTCAATCATTTCCAAAAATATATCAACCCATTATTTATTATTCTAAGATCCATTGGTTCTCGGGATGTATGAAGATTGTTGGAGTTGAAAATTTTGGGACACTCAACCATAGTTTGAAATCTATATTCATAGAATAAAATCAAATAGAAATACTTCCTGTTGAATGGTCTCTATTTACTAAAAAACAAAGTAGGTGAGGGATAATTTTCAACTTCATTTTCATATACATCTAGTGGTAAAATAGAAACATACTGCCATGTGAAAGTAGTATAGTTTTCATCCTAAGTATTCCCATATGACAATAGTGAGGTAAAATCTCCCAAAACTAGATGGAAACACTTTAAAAAATAAAGGGTCATTAGAATCAACCTTAATTTGTATATGGGATCACAGAAGGTTTCTCTGTAAAAATTTATGGATGAAAATAGGTTTTCCTAGTAGTCTACCCTTAAACCAATGTTTACCCCTCTAGCACTAACCCTTGTATTTGTCCATTCATGTTATTCAAAGTATTTATGTATATAAAAAAATAATAGCCTTCTTAGTTAAACTTATTATTATAAATAAATATATATCACACATCATAGATACACATATATATCACACAAAACAAAACTATCTAGAAAAGATAACACAAATCAAGCCATTTAATTAATGAAATACTATGATGGAAAACAAAAAGTATATATATATATATATCATGTGAGATAACATATGTAGTCATGATATATAAACATAAATGAAATCATAGAAATCATATATTAAATCATTTATGTCACCCAAGGTGAATTTAATCAAGTGTAACAAGAAAAAATAAATTTTCCATTTTAAGGAAACTTGGAGGTCCACTTTGTAGTGATGGCCATGAGCTAGCATAGTTCCTTGCCTGAGTCCCAAAGATCCAAACTTCTGTCTAACATATCCCAATCTAAGACAAGGGAAGAAACAAGTTAGTGCCACAAGATTCCCCAAATCTATTTTTGTAACATCCCAATCTGAACCATAAGGTTCATGCCAAAATTTCACATGACCAAATGAATATCTTCTCATATGCAAGAGGCCTCCGACTTGGAAAAATGGTCTAATTTATTAAATTGGGAGAGTATATCCTCATTATAAAATAATTGGATCAATAATAAATAATTACTATATAATAAATTATTATACCAGTCATGCGGGATGTAAATGACATGTATTTTATTGAAATAAAATCAACTCTTAATGTGGAAGCCAGGTGAACAATTAACAAAACTGCTGATAAATAAATTAAATATAAGGTCCTCTAGTGTCTATCTTGGTCTACCCCCGCTCCATATTCCACATAACCGTGCATCATCCATAGGGACATTCTCCTATATATAGTATCTCCTGAAATCTACAAGCACAACGAAATGCTTGAGTACAATGTGAGTACAAGACATAGTAGGACACCACTAATGTTTCATTAAACCGATGTGCTCAAGTATATAAGTTTGTGTCATAATTTGAATAAATTTAGTAAGCATATAAACATAGAATCCAAAAATAAGTGGTAGTGTAATAAAAAAGTGTCCACAACCCCCATCCTCACCTACTTTGGATCTATCCTTGAAGATAACTAAATGAATTGGAAGAATCACCCCGTCCCTTTTACGGTGTTCTCATAGTGTTGTTGTGGTGATACCTAGCATAATTTATCCCTTAATAGGACCATGTCACCTGGATCATCTGGATGAGAATAATTAGTACAGACATCTACAAAGATATCTCATATCGAATGGAACTTAGAATTAAGGCCACATCGAGCAAACCCTTCACATAACGTGTTGGCTACAGCTTACCTCTACCTTACGCTCTCGTCTCTCATCTATATCATTTCAATCAAATGTTCTACCCTTTTTGGGGTAATATGTCATGACAGACCATCTTTCTCAAATACCACTAACATCTAGCAAGGCATCTTAATAAATATACAGGGTGTGTAAAAAAACATGTATAGTATATCGAAATGAGTATATATCATAATACACAACAATATTAGATCATAATCAAACTTGTATAAAATTTAGACTAATGTCACTCATGGAATCACAATAGTTATTATTGGATATACTCTCACACATGTGTTCAAAATCAGCCATTGTCAATCAAAGTGAAAAAAATATAATAATTAAGTAATCATGTCTAAATGGGAGACCAAGAAATTAAGGATCATCCTAGAAAAAACTTCAGAAAAATATCTTCATGGTTTTATTACTGTTAAATGTGACATGTCAACATCTCAAGTTGTCGTCACATATTCTTGAGGTATGTCAAGAGTTTCCTAAAACCAAATAAGGTATTTTATTTCAGAAATAATTGACTATGATATATAATGATATCGTCTATATTTGGGATAATTTTTCAATTATTTATTATAATATCACATGTGATGATATTTTATCTCTCCTGAATAATTCAAAAATAAATAGTCAGATTATCAAATTTCATGATAATTATCATTCATTGTTAATTTAAAAATTATCATTAAAATTATCGCATGTGATGATAATTTATCTTTCATGGATAATATTTATATTATTATCTAAATTATCCTCTACGATTATATTTTATCTTTCTTGAATAATTTTAAAATTATCATCAAAGTAGTCTTATATGATTATAAGTTATCTTTCTTAAAAAATAATTTAAATTATCACATGTGATGATAATTATCATTCTTTTATAATTTTAGTTTGTCATTTCAAAATCGAACAAGTGTTGGGAATTATCCTTCAATAATTAAATTTTTTAATTTTTTATAAATTACTGTCTGGAAATTTCTTCTATTATCCAAAATAATTAAATGTTTTATCCCTATACTAATTTTTGATAAATTATTCAACGGTAAAAATTGAAATTATCATTTAACTAGTTTTTCCAAATTATCCTTGGACAATTTTTTAACATCATCTAATAAACTGGTGGAATTTCCATTGACCATTTGATGACATTCTTATTTGATAATTCATCATATTTATCTTCTGATAATTTTTCCAAATTATTCAGTGATAATTTATTTCAGACCATCTGTTGAAAAATTTAGCATTATCATTTTACTTAATATCAAATTATCCTCTATTAATTTATTTTATAATTTAACTCTGTTTTCATAATTTAAATTATCAAATAAAAATTAAAAGAGAATAAAATAAAATACAAATAAGAAAGGAAGAAGATGTCTCATAGTAGAGGTCAAGTAGGTAAGGTCGCACGCTACCTAGATTCCGAGGAAGATGAAAATCATATAAATCTTTACTGATCTTATAAAATTGTTTCCAAAGGTTATTCACACTAGAAATGATCCACCACAAACAATAACGACCACTTCAGTTATAAATAATTCCAAAACCCATGTGTTAATCATTTGAAGAAATTAAATACCCAGATTTAATTTTGTTTTAATCTTGAATTGATTGAGGATTCCTTAATTTCACCTAACTAAGGTGGTGAAAAATTTAATGGGTAAAAATAGTTAAAATGGGAATATTAAATTTATTCCACTAGTTGAAATGGTTGTTTCAGGAATTTGGTTAATAATGAGGGACTTAATTTTCATTTTTATAAGTAATTATAAAATTTAAATATTAAATTACATAATCTAATGAGTGGATTGTACAAAAGACAATCAAACATAAACGTTATACCCTTAAATAGGGTAAATCCACCAATATAAGCCTAAATGCAGTCTCATATTTCTCACACCACTCTCTATTTTGAAGATATTGATTATTTATTAATTATAAAATTGAATAAATAATTAATTAAAAATAAAAAATATTTTTATCAAGAGAAATATATCCAAACATCGGATGCTTACAAATGTTATACCCCACATAAGGTAAACCCCATGTCTCAAAACTAATGGTGGTCTTTTATTTCTCATACAACCTACTAGTTTGGGGTTATTAAATTACTTTTAAAAATAATATAATAAAAATTATTAAATGAATTATTATCTCGAGAAAGGCATTCAAACACCTGATATAGAAAAATTATATACCCCAAATAGGATAAACACCATATCTTGTATATAATGGTTGTCTCCAATTTCACATATCATGCACTGTTTTTGAGATATTGAATTATTTTGAATAAATTCCTCATGTTTAAGATAAAAATATTTAATAATTTTATTCCATTTTTTCGATGATTTATAGGCTTCAAAATATCACAACATATTAGTTTTCATTTTCAAAAATATTCTATTGAATATTCATAGTGATAACTTGGCTTTTAACCATACAAAAAACACTCAATACATTTATTGAGATATTTTCATTGATAAATAATTTTTCCAAATAATACACTAATAATTTATTAACAAGTTGGTGTTTATTATCATTTTAAAAATTGGGATATTACATTATCTTTGGAACATGATACCGCTTTATTCAAGGCCCTTATATCGATATTTTATCACTATGGACTCTTTTTGAGCCACCAGATGGGAATGAAATGTGGATATACTCCAATTACACTCCTTTAAATTATTTATTCCCTAGATAAAATGTGTTTCATTTGTTTCTACATCATCATATAGGGTCCCTTGGGTATTTTATGCCATTTATTCCCTTGGTTTTTGGGTTACTTATATTTAAGAAATCAATGAAAATTCACCAATGACATACAAAAAAACATTAATACCCATTTCTAAAAATGGTCAGTCGTGGCATGTTTTGGATTCATGATTTCACCAAAGGGGATATGCATCAACCTTTGAAATAATACCTCTATATATGCATACTATTCCCTAACTATGTGAAGGACCCCTATTTGTATCCACAAATTTTCTAAAAAATACACTTTAATGTTTCTCAGCATACATGTGAAGTTAATGTGTAAGCCCCAATAATGGAATAATTGTGCTTGAAAACCTAGTAACCTTCTCTCCTCCACTCTAATGTGGTTCAGGGTGGCCTCATATGCATAATCTACACTCAATTCTCATTTTTTTAACATTTCAAGACATGAAAATTCCAAGGATATTATGCTAAATCGTGTTTCCTATGTCCTAGTCAAAAGATGTTAAAGTATATGATAAAATCCTTTACTTGTATTATAAAACTATATGTTATAATATTATCATCCTTAAATAATGTTATTCGAACAATATCAAATTTTATTTTATTTTAAATGGAAGTCATCGTATGCCTATATTTGATTAATACCTGATATCATAAGTCTTATCTCCACCCCCATTAGGAAATATAATTGGTAGAATCCCAACCTTAACCAGAACATCATATTCTTCTTAAGATACATATAATGTAAACATCATACTAAAATGTTCATAGAAGATTTCATTGATGCCCTTACCTTTCATTAAAAAATTTATGTTTTAAATAGTAATTTTCGTTTTTTTACATTTTTACCATGTAAAAAAATATTATACTAAAATATTTTTAGTTATTAATTGAATAATTAATTTGGTAACAAGATGTCTCAATAATGTATTTTAAAAACAATTTAGATTATTAATATTTTGAAATTTTTATTTACTATTATGAATATACATTGGACAAGATATAGCTAAAATTATCTCTACAATTACATAGGAAAAATGTATAAGTGAATTAGAAATAATAGAAAATGGCTACATGAATTATATATCTAGAAAAAATAGCTATGTGAAATAGCTAAAATGGGATAATGAACATGTAAATCATATATGTCATAAAAATGGCTATGAGAATCGGCTATATAGATAACAAAATATATTTCATGTAAAATTTCTAGATCTAAACTATTTTTTATATTTTAAAATGTATACATTAACATGATGTTCACAATTTCATCTACGTAAATATGGGAAACTCTATACATCAACTAAACTCAATCAGAATCACTTCAAATAACCTCCCTCATATCTCAAAAATAATCATATGACACCCAATCCAATAGAAAATGTCAAATGGATAATTAATTTATTATAATATAATGAAAAATCAAGTATTGAATCTAGACACAGATAATGATTAAATATAAGAAATTATGGGAATTCAAAGTCGATCACACTATCTTTAATATATGAATTAAAATGGAGATATTCACATGGATAAAAAAAGAGGAAACATTGACCTATTAAAATGAAAATATATATGAAAATTTAAATAAATAATTTTTTTATATTCAAAAATGTGACAATGGACTTTAAAAGACCATATATTAGAGACTATGTTTCTATAGTGGGAATCTGACACTTCATGGATGAATTATCTAGGCCTCTTATTTTTTTATATTTTCCACTGTATTTTTCAGTGTTAACTGTTTCTATTGTAATATCATATGCATATTTGAATAAATTGTTCTTCTATTGTCAATCATTATTTCTCAGACACACTCTCACTCATTGTCCCCCATGAACCCAATTAATCAAAATGATTAGTAACTAGACCTAGGAATAACTTGGGGAGTAATCTAGTGCCTTCTCTAGTAGCATGTTTTAATTTTTTGGTTTAATATATAGATTATTTATTGTGGTTGTAATCATCGTTGTGGTTTTCTATGGAATAACATATCATTATATAACCAATCCCCTTCAATGTTTTTCCACTAGCAATCATTCTTCCACACACACACTCTCTATCTTTGTGTATTTGTTCTGAACTTGGAAATTATATTGATTAATTTATATTCACAACTGGGGTATAGTATGGTGTTCAGACATAAGATATTGTTTGTTAAATATGTATATTTAATATATGACAATTATGGTTATTTGAATAAAACTCTCTCTATTTACTTCTTTTTTGAAAACTACATTAATTTTTTTATCTAAATTTTCATTATAGTTTTTTGTTTAGTATATCATTCTTAGTTCCCTAATCATTTTCATTTCGTTCATAAAATATAAAAAAAATTATACAAGTATTTAATTGAATATGATGCTCTTCCAGTGAGATTAACATATACATCCATTATAATTCAATTTAAAAATATATATATTTTTTCACAAACCTTTGATAGTTTTTCCAAAAAAATATGACAATGAGGGAGATCTAAGTATTTTTAATCTATTTATTTCATTTAAAATTTTGTAAATTGTTTTCTTTATTTTTATAGAAAATTAAAAAACAATCCATGAAGTATTTATATTACTATTAGTATACATTAACATGATAATAACCTTTGCAACGATAAAAAGAAAAAGAATTTCACAATTATGAATAATCACATATGAAAAATCTTATAGAAACAATATAATAACTGTAGGTCTATGAATGAATATTAACAAAATATATTCATGTATTATTGAACCTACTTGAACTTGATCTAGACACAGAACTAGTTCTAGTGGTGGAATATTTTTTATTCATCTTTGAATTTTAAAAACCTAGGGAGATAAAGTGGGATACATCAAAAGATCCATTCCACTATGCTTAACCATTATTGGAGAGGTTTTAAGAGGTTGTTTTCATACTGTTTTACATATGAAAAATAAACAATATTTTGATGAATTATATAATGAATATGATGTGAATTGTGATATCCCCATCTATAAAAAAATTTAAGCATAATACCTTTTTATCCCTACCATCCTTGGAAAAAGTGAACCCCACAGATGTCGGAATATGGAGAGAACTTTTATGATTATTACTACTAACCTCTATGCATTGAAATTAAACTATAATTAGTTTTATCCACTAAAGAATCATTTGTAGATATTCCAAATCAAAAATATGATATTTCTTTAATGAATTAACATTTTAATTTATTAAAACATAATGGAGTATCTCCTCCTACTATTTAGAATTTTAAAATTTCGGAAACCCTATTTTCAATAGAGGATAATAATGAAAAATAATAGAAACCTGACCAATTGGAGCTCCAAGAATATTTTTTATGATTATAGTATGAATTTCATGTGTCCATAAATGTGTCTATACCTTATATATACATAATCTTGTTATAGTATTTGGGGATATGTGGATATCTAATCTATAAGTTTTAATTTTTTAAATTAAATTTATATTATTTTATTCACATTGATTTTCTATTGATGAAATGTATATTGATTAATCAAAAGAGAATGAAGAGGTTATTGTAAAATTGACATTAAACCACCCCCATGAAATATATATTTCATTTATTTGGGGGTAGATTTGGAGTAACATTTGAATATACAAATAATCAATAAGGAAAGATAGGTTCCAAATGGAATGAACTATATTGTGTGGTTAAAATCAATAAAATGTCTACATACATAAAACATTATAAGTTAGCTAGTAATTATCAACATGAGGTATTATGAAACTAAGGCTAATATGGTGCATCAAACCAAGACATATATTTCTTTTTATTTACATTAATTCTAGTACTTTTGATATCATTCCCTGGAATGAGTTTTAGTAATATATTAGGATGTATCCCAAGCCCCTTTATTCTTTTTTATCTAATTTTTATAGGGATTCATAACAATAAAGAGTGATTTTCATTTACAGTTCTATGAGGATGATGGTTCAAGGAATCCCTTGAACAATGTGAATGTAGGAAGGATACATCTTAATTATAAATGGATTCTTTATAATTATATTCAAAACATGTTCACAAAATATAATTTTTTTTTTCAAACTGAATATTTCATGAAAACTAATGATCATTTTTCATTACTCAATGAGAATAAGATCTTGAATTTATTTAGAAACCCATGATTACATTTTTTCATATTTCAATGAAATTGAGATTTAATGTGTAATATGAAAAATGAAATGATTAGAATGAAAAAAATTATTGATTTTTAACTCATGATTTTATGGAATTGGTTGATTTTTTGGAAATGAAACAACTTTAACAATTTTTATACATTAAATTTCATAAATTCATGTGTATTAATGTTTTATTTATATTCCATGTCATGTGTGATTTTCAAAAATTTATGTTTCATTCTTGAGTGGAATTCAAAACATAGTATATTAAATGCAGTCTTAAAAATATTTCACTAGGGATCATGGGGTGAGACAAAAACTAGAGAATTCATTGAAAATAAATTTTGATAGGACTAAATAAATATAAATTTAATATGATTTAGGAATTTTAATTTATAATACAATATCCTTGAGAAATAATTATATTTACTCATAGTTTATCTCATTGAATCTCTAAATGGATTTGTAAGGATTGATCCACATTATTATCACAAATTAATTATTTTTACCATAATATTGATGTTTTGCATGATATTTTAAAGATTAATTATGGGGATGATGGAATTCAATGTGGAAATATTTAAAATAATTTCAATAAATAAGTTTTGGATTGATATTTTATGTATTATAGAAGGTTCATGATATCATTTATTATACTCCCCATTTTTCTTGTTTTTTCAAAAATAAATAGAAAAAAATATGATGAATAAGAATATGATCAAACATGGGTGAATAAATAAATTACCATTATCATGATGATGATATTTTTTATATGGGGTTAACTGGTGGATATGAGATTCATTCAAAGTATATTATTCAAAAAAAGTAAAAAAATGATATATAAATTTAGTTTGAAATAGTAAAATAATGTATATAAAATTTTTAACAACCCAATCATTCAAGAATAAATTTTCCGTTGTTTTATATTATTAAATGTCTTATGGATAGAAAAAAATGAACTTTTTGTCATTATATCCAAATGGGTTGCAATGACAGTTATGTATCATTACCATTGATAATATAGTTGTTGAACAGTGATGAAGTGATTGATATAAATATATGGTTATTTAAAAAGAATCATATCAACATAGTCAAAGTGGAGGACTCCCTCATCTAGTAGACTTGGACCATACAAAGCTCATTTTTCATAACTTATAAAGGAGGTAGCATCACTTGGATTTACTCTTTCCCAAGGCCAAGCTTTGCTTCAACACGAACAGAATTGCATATGGGAAAAGTTCACGTTAATAGAGATTACCACATAGGTGATGTTATCTAAGACACCCCAAGAGCTTTTCACCATCTCACAACACACTCTTAGGTCTTATGTGAGTGTTATAAGGGGTTATGTAATAAATAATTAGTTACATATTGTGTAATCTAATTTTATAAATAGAATTCTTATTCTATAAATTCTTTTAGGAGAGCAGTTTTTCTTAAAAATATAATGAATTAGATAAATTGATTTCTCAGGTAAAATTTTACTTTTTTGAAAACATTATATTATTTTATTAAACTATGTATTAATTAATATTATTAAAATAGTGTTATAAGAACACTACTTTTAATTATAAGTGATGATTATATATATTCCATATTTTTTTTACTCTCTATATGATTAAGTATTTAGTTTGATAAGAATTATATTTTCATACGATAAAACTAAAATTGATTTTTTAATTAAATATTTTATTTTGATGAATTAAATAATTTTAGGAAGAAATAATATTTTAATAAAATATTTTTATTAAATAATTTTTATTAAATATAAAAGATCATATAATTTTTATGATGTTAAATGTAATTTTTTTTATGTTTTAGAAACCATGTTTGTCAAAACCCATCAATTTTTATTAAATGATGGTTATTATTTTAAAAGTGAAAAATGAAATATTTTTAAAATTATTTTGAATAAATGAATATTATATTTGGACTCAGGACTTTGAAATTATCTAATGCGGAATTTTTCATAATTTTTTTAGACAGTCGAATTTTTGTTTAAAAATTAAATACCTTTTAAATATATAATGTGTTATATGACCTCATAATGACTAAATAGTGTTATAATAAACCCAATAAAAGGGTTATTTGACCAATATATTCTTTACATTTAAAATAATGATATTTTTGGTTTTTTATTAAATTTATGATGCCTTATTAGACCCTCCAAGACTTATAAAATATTTTAACATTTTAAAACAATTTCCATGACAGTATGACACACCTCCACATAAGCAAGCCTAATATTTTTATGTGTTCAGATAATGGAATTATAAAATATTGTATACTAATCAAAAATTACAAAAACCTTGGTAAAACTCTATGGGGTGGTTTGTGGTTTTGATTATTTAAATGTGTAGTGTCCAAAACCAATATAAAAAAGAAATCCCTCTCATTTCCTGTATAAACCCAGCAAAGCTCCCACTTCTCATCACTAAAAATACTTGGCGCATTTACCTACTCTTACCTCATCTCTCTGAAATCCTATAAATGTGACTCAAGATTTCAGGAATCCCCTCCACAATCCTTTGAAGTCATAGACTAATGTAAGGGATCTTCACTTTCCTCTCCTCCTATGAATCTCAAGCATCTTATATGAAAGTAGTTCTTGTAATTTCGATTGTTTATAACATGACTATTTTATATTCATTATATTACTGTATATTTGGTGTTATTATAATTATGTATTATTTATACTCATTCATTTTGACCCTTATCTTAGTCATTACTATGAAAAACATTCGTAAGGGATTTCACTCTTCTCAATTACATTTAACAAACTCTTTTACATTTTGCTTCTTATGTTCTATATTTATATTTTCGTTTATGATTTTACATGACCCCCATACTATAAATTTTATTTAAATATGATTATATATTCTTTTCACTCTCATCAATACCCCCTATGATCCTTGAAGCACACCCGTTACTATGCTAAAATTCCATAATGGATCTTCTACCCTCCTCTTTATCAATCTTTCTTTCCATGTTCTGTCTTCAAATTTATTTTTTCCCAATGATGACATATATTATTATATATAATCCTTACTTCCCATTTTATGTATAAATATTTTGATATTCTTTTACTCTCATTTAACACTCTTTTTAACCCTTATGTATACATTTTACCATGCCGAATTTTCATAATGGATTTCTTCCTTTCTCAATTTGTCCAAGTTTCTTTTTGTTGTTATAACTATTTATTTTCAATAAAAAAATTTAGGGTATAATTAATCACCTCACCATATTTCCCTACTAATTTTTTGATTTTGATATACCTATTTCTCCCTTCTTAATCTGTTCCATGTCCACCCGTTTCCATGCCAAAATTTTGCAAGAGTTATTCTATTTCTCCTATTTCTTCAAGTTTCATTATTATGTTTTTTCATATATTTCAAAAATTCCATGTGTTGAGACATGTATCTATATGAACCCCTATCAATCCAATTTTTTTAAATATTATGAGAGACACTTTTATCCCTCGTCACCCATTTTTATGAATTTGTATGTCACGCTGATATGCTGCTGAAATTAAACCACAATTTTACATGCCAAAATCATAATGTTGTGAATACCATGACCAATTATCTATCAAGGGTATTCACTATTATGAACATATACATATTGATTATATAATTAAATTTATATATTCCACATTAATTTTTTGTGGTATAAATAATTTTCTTGAAAAATTCCATGATATATGATACATGATGCACACTAATGAATGATATGAAATGTTTATGAAGGGTGTGCCCGGATATCATTCATATGCATTGATTAATCATTAGTATTGTGATATGTCATGTTCAATGAGGGTTTAATCCATCTAATTCAAGTGAAATCAGGGTTCACTCAAGATACTTCATGTGAAATGAGAGTTTACTCAAGCTAATTCATGTGAAATGAGGGTTTACTCATGCTAATTCATGTGAAATGAGGGTTTACTCATGTTAGTAAATGTTCAATGACACTTGGATATTGTTAATATCATGTTTTATGTTGTTTCCAAATTTACATGTTATGATAATCATTCTATATCATGCCTTTAGATTCATTTTTCACTTGTGATACATTGATATATCTATTTCCAAACATCAAATGTATTATTCATGTTATGCCTTGTTTACTCCCTTATTAGGCCTTATATAACACTATTTTATTATCTATTTTCTTGGGCATCCCCTTGAAATTCAATGTACAAAGGAATATTGTGGTCATGTAAAAAAAGTCTTTAATAAAGATGTTGTATTTTATGTCTTAAGTTGTTATGTAATGTTTTTAATTTCCCAAGACACTAGACCATTCGATACTAAATGTTTCCTTATGTGAAATTTTATGTAATTAATCTAGTTAAAAATGTAAAAATGAGTAGGGTATTTATAGTTGGAATCAAATGATAAGTTTTTTTATTTATGGTATTAGGATTATTAAACTGTAATGATAGACAAGGGGTATGACAAAGTATAAGAAAAATATACCTTAATTTTTTGAGTTTAGATTAACTGTTCTATTAAGAAAATAAATCCTTGTCTGGATAAGAACAAGAAGATGTGGCTCTTGAATAGGTGTACCAAGGGAAAAAACCTAAAAACACTGCTTTGATTTAGACTTGAAAGGGTACTGGTGCACAAAAATGGGCCTTGATTCACTCTTGGTTCAAAACTCCCGAGGCATATGATTTGGTAAATTCATGAGCTTAGTATGAACCATTATTAAGGCAATAAAGAAAATTACACTAAGAATATATGATGATAAGTAGATCGTGGATAACATAGATTGAATCCTACAAATGTATATGTTAATGTGATAAATGTAGTTTATAAGTTAACCCATTAATGTTATGAGATTCCCCTTTCCGTGTTAAACTATTTAAGACACTCATCCATAATTGTACTTTTATTCTAGCTGATGGCTGATAATATGAGGAATCGAACTAACTACAGATGTGAATGGAAATGTGATGAATGTCCCAATGATAATCCCAATCAAATGAGAGATCAAGTAGAATATATCCTGATTACATGACACCAGCTATCAAAAATCATGATTAACAATTGTTACTTTTTTGGCTTCCCAAGGAAATATATAGAGGAAGAAAACATATAATGAATGTTCATCTAAAAAAGGTGATACGGGAAAGAAGTCTCAATTTCCTTTGTATAGAAAGTATGGAAAGTGGCACCAAAGAAAATGTCACCAAGGGACTAGGAGATATTTTAATTGTTAAAAGCAAGGGAACAAAGTAATAATTTTCCATGAAAGAATATATACTGTGATGGATGAAAAAAAGTTCCATCTAAGGCATTTTACACAGTTCTATGTCATAAATGTGGAGAAGTTGGTCATTATCCAATACTACTCTCTATTTCATGTGATGAGAAGCATGATAAGCATAAAAAATCTCCATGATCAAGGGAGTACAAGAATTCCTAAGCTATGATGGATAATAAAGAATGAAATACGTGTAACCACTACTATAATGTAGTGCATATTTTAATGTATTTGAATTCATGTCATATTAGTATATCCATTATGTTTTCGAAGAACATTGTTTCCCCTACTGAAATAATATTAAATCATTTGGAAAAAAACATTTATAAGTGTTGTATCACATTTGGAAGTTTGTACGAATGTTATTATTAATAAATTTATAAGTATCCCATTAGGGGAATTTGAGGATAAAAGATAGTTTCATTACCTACACCTCAAGGAAGGTGGAAATTCATGGGAATAAATATCTAACACATGACTTGGAATTGGATGAAGTGATCTTCACATTTAAAATATGGTGGCATTAACTCATTGGGAAAAAGTGTGAAATATATATGGTTCACAAATGTCTCAAGTATATATTAACACAGAAAGATATGAACACGTACTAATGAATATAGTTAGAGTAGATCGATGATTATTATTGTTGAATTTAATACAATCTAGGGAATGTGAATAATGTGGTATATGATATAAGTAAAAAGGAAGAAAAAACTATTTCCTTGATGAGAATTGAGAAGGAACCAAAATTATTAGATTTGATGAATATGGACATGAGAATCATAAAAAAGGTAACAACAACAATCCGATAACAAATTATTTCTCAACCATCTCTTTTTAAAAGGATAATGGATGCTCAAAAGGATTATTTGGGAATTTAGAAGAAAGTGGAAACCATCAAAAAGGTAAATTCTCAGAGTTCAACATTAATGAATATGGAATTGTGAGATTTGGGATAAGAATATATGTTCCAAAAATTTGGAGTTAATGAATGAACTTTTATATGATGCACATAGTTCAAATTTCTCCATTCACCCAGGAAGCAAAAATATTTATTGATATTTATGATAGAATTATTGGTGGGATAACATGAAGAAGTAGGTCAATGAGTATACATGAATGTGCCTGGTATGTCCACAAGTGATGGTTGAGAGGTAGAAGTATAAGTGGATGATGAAATAATTACCCATACAAATGTGGAAATAGGAGAACATCACCATGGCCTTTGTTACTCGACATCTGAATACGTCTAATGGAAACAATTATATCCAGGTTTTTTTGAATATTATTTCAAATAATGCACACTTCATTGCAATTTGTTATGATTTCTCATTGTTTCAACTAGTACGGATATTGATCGAAGAAGTAGTAAGTTTGGATGGTGTACCACTATAGATTATATTTGATATAGATCCAAGATTCACCACAATGTTCTATAATAGTCTTCAACATGCTCTGAATACTGTGATGAACTTCAATACTGATTATCATCTTCAAAATGATGGAAAATCTGAGCGTACTATCCAAACTATCAAGGTTATGTTGAGAGCATTCTCAATGTTTATCAATGGAGGATGGGAACAACATCATCGTCAGGTTCTCTTCTCATACAAAAAAAGTTTCAACTCAAGAATCCAAATGGATTTATATGATGCCCATTATGGGAAAATGTGAAAAACATCATCTTGTTTGGATGAATTTGGGGTGAGAAAACTCATAGGTCTAAAAATGGACTAATAAATTGTGGAGAAGGTTAATGCCATTTGGTAACAAATAAAATATTCTCAGAGTTGACAAAAGATCCCCGATGAATTTTAGTGAACGTGACAAAGAGTTTTATATTGTAGATATGGTGGTACTCTGTATATCACCGTGGAAGTGATCTATGATATTTGGGGGGAAGGAAATGCTTAGCCCAAAGTACATCAGCCTTTGGAGGATCCTTGATCGCAATAGAATAGTGTCCTATCGACTAGCACTCCCCCAGACCTATCTCAAGTACATGATGAATTTTATGCTTCACTCTTGAGGAAGTACATAACTAACCCATTGCATGTAATCAATACATAGGTGGTGCCATTTAAGAATGACGTCTCCTATGAAGGGAAGTTGTTGAAGATCATAGATTGTAGGTAAAAATTTCAATGAAATATGACAACTCCTCTTGTCAAACTGTTGTGGAGAAACAACTTGTTTGAAGATGGAACATGGGATCCGAAGAAATTGATGAGGTAGAGTTACCCTCCCATGGATTAGTAAGGGGAAATGGAATTTGAGGGTGAAATTTCTTAAGGAGGGATGGTTGTAACGACCTGAACATTCTTAAATAATTTTTTTATTTAATTAAATTAAATTTAATATGGATATAAAACACATGATTTTTTTATTTTATCCAATTTGGTTTACCTGAATTTTAAGTATCATTACCATTTATAATATATTTTTTGAATACTGATCACTCGACTGATATAAATTTATTGTTTTCTAAAAAGAATCTGTTCAATAAAGAAAAAGGAGATGATGGACTCATCCAGTAAACTCAGACCATATGAAGCTCATTTTTTAATGATCATAAAAGAGAGAGAATCACTTGGATTCACTCTTGACTAATCCCAAGTAGAGCTTCAACACTAATATAATCTTCTATGACATAAGTTCATTTTAACAGATATTACCACTATGAAATGTTATCTGAGACACCCCAAGATTCTTCCACCATCACACAACTTACCCATATGTCTTATGCGAGTATTATAAGGGGTTATGTAATAAGGAATTATTTACTTATTTTATAATCTCATTTTATAAATAAAAGTATTATTCCATAAATTCCTTTATGAGAATATTTTTTCTTAAAAATTTAATTAATTAGATAAATTGATTTTCTTGGTGAAATGGTACTTTTTAGAAATATTTAAATTATTATATTAAACTTTAGTTTTATTAATATTATTATAATAGTGTTATAATAGCACTAATTTTAATTATAAGTGGTGATTATATTTATTCATTGGTGGTTTTACTCTATAAATGATTAAGTATTCTGTTTGATATGAATTATATTTTCATACGATAAAACTAAAATTGTATTCTTAATTAAAGAATTTATTTTGAGGAATTAACTAATTTTTTGAATAAATATAATTTTATTAAAATTATATTAATATATAATTTTTTTTTAAATTTAAATGATCATATTATTTTTATGATGTCAAATATAATTTTTATTAAGTTTTAGAGACTGTATTTGTCAAAACCAGTCAACATTAAATAAAAAATGGTTTTTATTTTAAAAGTGAAAATTCACATATTTATAAAATTATTTAGATAAAATGAATATTATTTTTGGATTTAGGACATCAAAATTATCGAATGGTGAAGTTTTCATGATTTTTTGAGACAGTCAAATTTTTGGGTAAAAATTAAATAACGTTTTTGTGATTTACCTCCACATAAGCAAGAAAAATATTTCAATATTGAAGGCCCTGGGACATATAAAATATTTTATATCACTCCCATTTATAATAATCCATGTGGAAAAACCATGGGATAATTTGTGGTTTTGATTGGTTTAAGGAGTAGTGTCAAAAAGATAAATAATATAGAAATCCCTCTCCATTCATATATAAACCCACCCATGCTCCAAATTCTCTTAAATAAAAATTATTGGATCATGTACCTAATCAGACCTCCTATCTATATAATCCTCCCAAGACACCTCAATCTCTCAAGAATCCCCTCAATCACTTTATGTCAGACACTCATGTAAGGGATCATCACATACCTCTCCTCCTTTCAAAATCAAGCATCGAATTTGAAAGTAGTTCTTGTAATTTTTAATTGTTATAATGTTATTATTTTATAGTAATTCTGTTAATTCTCGTTATATGTTATTTAAATGAGTTATTATTTATCCTCCCTCATTTCAACCCTAACCTAAGCCGTTTCTATGCTAAAACTTCGTAATGGATTTCACTCTTCTCATTTCCAATCAAGATATTCTTTCACATTATGCTTCATATGTTCCATATTTATATGTTGTGTTATGATGTTACATGACCCCAATACTATAAATTTGATTTATATATGATTATATATTCATTTAACTCTCATAAATCTCCCCTATGATCATTTAAGCACACTCATTACTATGCCAAAATTCCATAAGGGATCTTCCACCCTCCTCTTTTATCAAGAATTCTTTTCAAGTTATGTCTTTGAAATTATTTTATAAATATGTTGGGATATATTATTATATATCAAAATTAATTTTAATTTTATGTATAAATTAGGATATCCTCTTTCAATCCCATTTATCCCTCTTATGAATCCTTATGTATACTCGTTACCATACTGAATTTTCGTATGGGATTTCATCATTTCTCATTTTTTTCCAAGATAATTTATGTGTTTATGGAATTTAATTTTCGATTAGAAATGTTTAGTTATAATTTATCACCTCCCCCATACTTCTCTACTTATGTTTAAATTATTATATACCACTTTATCTCTCACTAAGCCATCCCATGTAACCTGTTACCATGTAGAAATTTCGTAAGAGTTATTTTGTTTCTCTTCTTTCTTGAAGTTTATTTATCCTGTTACACATTATATTTCCAAATTCTATGTTATGATAAATGTATACATATTACCCTATTACATTAAATTTTATGTAAATTTTATGATTGATCCCTTTTTCTATCATTATTCATTTTTATGAATTTTTATGTCACGTCGTTAGGCTGCAGAAATTGAACAGCAATTTTCCATGCCAAAATCATCATGTATTGAATTCCTTAAACACATATCTATGAAGGTTATTCACATTTATTGACATATAATTATTAATTATATAATTTCATGTATTTATTCTGCATTCCATTAATGTGTAATAAATAACGTTGATGAATGATTTCATGTTATATGATCCTTGTTTCACACTTAGGCATGAAAAGAAACATTTATAAAGGGTGTTCCCTAATATCACTCCAATGCATTTTTTAAACTTTAGTATCATGATAAACCATGTGAAATCAGGTTTTAATAATTATAATTCATGTGAAATTAGGGTTTACTCTTGCTAATTAATGTGCAATGAGGGTTTAATCATGCTAATTCATGTGCAATGAGGGTTTACTCATGATAATTCATGTGAAATGAGGGTTTACTCATGCTAATCCATGTGAAATGAGACTTGGCTCATGATAATACATGTTTTATGTTGTTTCCACATTTCCATGTTATGATCATCATTCTATAAAATTATTTTATTTTCATGGCTCTCTTGTTCTCCATTGATATGCCTATTCCCTAACATGTACTTTATTATTCATGTTATGCCTTTTTTACTCAATTAATATACTTTATAGCTCACCCTTTTCTTATGTTTGTCCTCAGGATGTCCCATGAAATTCTAAGTATAAAGGAATGTTTTTATCTTGTAAATTAATTGTTTTAAAAATATTGTGAATTTTATGTCTTACTTTGTCATGTAATATTCCTAATTTCTTAAGACACTAGACGTCTTGATCCAAGACATTTTGTATAGTGAATGTTTATGACATAAATCCTGTTTAAATAAGTAATAAATAGAAGGGTTTTTATAGTTGTTATCAAAGGATAGTTTTACTTATTTTTAAGATAAGGATTATAAAACCCATTTGAAAGCCTTAGGGGAAAGATAATGTTTAAGGATAAAATCCCATAATTTTGGTGAGTATAGAGTAAGCGTTTTATCAAGAAAATGCAACTCTTATGCTTTGAATTTTAGGGTAGTCAATATAAAGGGTTGATATTTGTTGATATTTTACTTCTTATATTATTAATTACTATTTAAAAATAAAACTACTCTTTTAATCCTAATTTTTTTGAAAAATATCCCTACCAATCATAATCCTCAATTTCATTACAACATTTATTGAAATGTACTCATCGTTTAATGTGATTTTTTTCATTAAAAAGTTGATATGGTAGATCATTCACATGAATGTGTAGTGGATAATGTTCTCATCATATTATGATAACAATACGTGAATATGAAACCCAAGTTAAGAATGAGTAACATAATTAAATGTGAGGTTGATCAAAACATGGAATGTTTGAAAATAATTAATTAATAAATCTGACGTTGAATTGATATTGAATATGGGACTTTAAATTTTATCCTATCCATTGAAAATTGTGTGATTTAATTTCATTTATGTTTAAATATTTCTACTACAATGTTCCACATTATTTGTTTTTGAGATTCAATGCATAAGGAAAAGAATAGATCTAATGTGGGGGAATTTGATACCCTTATTTTTTAGGAAATTTTTTCCATCAAATTTTAAAAATAAATTTTAATGATTTTAATAATTTTACCATGTATTTTTTTATATTAATAATTGGTTAATTTAAAAATAAATAATTTTTTTGGAGTAAAATTTCAATATTTTTCGAATTTGGCATTATTATCTTGATTATGAAAATTATGGATGTTTTATTTACCCATACATGTGTCCTAGGGACTATATTTGTATTTAATTATAATTGTACATATATTTGATACATAGATATTATATGTTAATATATGATTATTCATTTCATAACAATATAGTCCATGATAAAATTGTAAATGTTTAATATATCTTGAAATATGGAGACCTAAATAACTAACTCATACAAGATCTACATAATATCCCACATTGTTCTTTATAACTATAACACTTCCTAGACATATCATACATTAAAACATTCTTCATAACCTAAGTTAAGGAGACATTATAAAAGGTGAGCATGGATGCTCAATATGGGTAAACAATGGACATATCAACGGTCACATAAGTATAAAATGAGCATAAGTGTATGATAATATGGGATCCTCAATACAATACCATGTTGTCGAAATCATAGATCATAATCATGATTCATGGAATAAATCATGGAAATTCATAATACATTATTCATAAATGGATTAAAGAACATGAACCATGAAAGAATAACATTTAGAAATCATCATGTCAAAAGCAGTAGTTTAATTTGTGTCATAATAATTTCTTAGAAATATTTTGTAATGACAACCAAGCAACACAAACATGATATGTATGTCTTAGTATAACCACCTATGTACCTGATGAGGTCTTAGTATAGCCTCTTTTATACCATAATCTTCTAGCTTGGTATAACCTCTTATGTACCCACTTTCTCTGGCTTCAGATAACCTTTCAATTACCATTTGAGAACATAAACATTAATCATTCCTCAATTCATTATATGAATATATAATTCTATTTCCAAATGTCATAGAATTATAAATCCATTCGTATGTACCATACAAGATCAGAAAAACATTCATTATAACTTAAACTATGGAAAATAATATGGATTTCATCGATATTTCATCATCAATACCCTAAACTACCTAATAAAGTATAATTATGGTATTATTGGAACATATAAAATTTAAAATAGATGTAACATCAATTATTTTATCATTGAATAGTTTTTCTTAAAAAATTTCAATAGAATATTTCAGGAGGAAAATAAAATATCCATTTATTTATAACACATATTAATATCTAAAAATTTCCCAAATGTTAAGGAAAACATTATATTTCAAAATAAACAAGGATAATATTAATGTAATACTAAAACCATGTTATTACCGTGATAGTGGAAAATTATATACATTCCATGAACAATAAATCAAATATTCCTCTCACATTTTTCATAAAAAGTTAAAAGTACCTCTTTCAAAAAATGACAAGATGATTCCATTATTTTTTTTTGTAAAATTTAAAAAATGGGTAAGAAATAATTTTTAAAATAATTTTTTAATATTTAAATCATTCATAAAATAATTTTTAGAGTAAAAGGTCTTAGAATAAAAATTAATTTTCATCCAAAAAAAAAATAATGTTGTTTATCCATAAAAAAATTATTTCAGTCTCTAGAGTACATAGAGGGTGTAAATGAAATAAAAACATTTAATATATTCAAATAAATAAAAGAGAATAAAATAAATGACTAAATTGTGATACAGATAATAAAATATCTATATTGGAAAAAAATTAATTATAAATACCTATAAATAATGAGATTGTGATGTAAATCTCATGCGTTGAGTTTCACTTGCTTCTATGGAAATTTTTCCACCTTAATAATAATATTATATTCAGTATATTTTTATAAAAAAACTTGTACTTAATTATAAAATCATATGTGATATACTTTAAATATATTTACACTAATATATTAATTATTTCTTATTAATATCATCATTTTGGTGTGTTAGCTGTTTCATTTTTCAGGAGAATTTCAATTTTTTTATTTCTACTCCATATAATTTGATCATTGTCCCATTATATTTATAACACTAATAATAATATAAATATCATATATATTTATTATATATATATATATATATATATAAATTTAGAGTTATTTATAAAGGGTAAAGTTAGATAAATGAATTAAACCATTCATAGAGATGATAAACATTATGTACACGTCAATGTTGTTTTCACTTTTTGGTTGATTGAATATAATAATGATAACTAATACTTAACATGTCCATAGTAATTTATATACTATATATGTTATATTTATTTTTGAAATATATATTCATTACCATCTAGGTAAATAAAAAATGTAAAATGAATCACATCGCTTCGTGGAGGTGAAAGTCCATAATTATGCACAAGTGATGTTTTCATTTTTCATTTGAGGAAAAAAGGAAGACAATGGTAGTTTAATAATATTAAAAATTAAATTTTATTATATTAATGTTACCAAATTTATTAATTTATGACAAATAAAATGGATTTATGGGTGGTAAATTAGGAAGAAAAATTTATTTATTGGTTAAAGAAAGAACCTCGCCATTGAAAGGGCTCCTTTAGATCTCCAATTCAGGGAAATAGGGTTATTATTTTGGGAATTTATGAACCTCAATAATTATTAATATAATATTAAGGAAATATATATTCATGGTTTTGTGTATATATATGGGTTAATGTGCTCTAACAAAAATATAAAAGGAGTTTATTTTTATTTCGTAAAGAAATAATACACATTGAATTACTAAAACAATTAATATATAATTAAATAATTCATAAGAGAAATTAATTAAAAAGGATATAGATATTAATAAAAAGCGTATAAGGTCGAAATATAATCATATGATGAAATTCATATAGTTTAGGGTATCATATTATACTTTATCATTTATTTTATCCATTGGTTAACCAATTTTAATCTTAACCATGTTACAAAAAAAATAATATTAAGGGGTTATAATTTTGATTTTAATTTTAAAAATGGATCACTAAATACCATTGTCGGAAATTATAGTGGATTTATTAACATAATTATACTCTTTAAATATTTTTATGGGTTTAAAATAATTAAAAAAACAATTTTATCCAAAAATACCATTAATGTCATTTAAGAATTATTCACATAATTTTATGATTAAAACAACATGATAGTAATGGAATTTGAATTTAAATTTTACCAAGATGTACAATTTTTTCATTCTGAAAATTTTATAGATCATAACAATTCACTAATATTATATAATTTTTAATATATTTAGAATACATTATTTTAATATTTTAATAATTTAATTAATACTATGTCGGGGTTCTGTAAGAATATAATACAATTATTTCAATACAAAAATTGAGAATAAATTAACATGATAAAAAAATTATATTTAAATTTAAATTTTATAATACAAATTATCTTCTTTATATATATATATATAAATTATAGATATATAAAATTCAAGAGTGACATTTTGAATTTTTTTATTACCTTAAATTAATATAATGGTCAAAATCGAAGACATATTGCATGAAGTGGTCTTATATTTTATAATTGGAAGTAAATATCTAAACTACACTCATCCAATATGATAAATTCACATGTTATATGAATATAAAATCTTTATCCCCTTGTTTTATCCCTGTTTTACATATTATATCTTTACTGAGGTGACAAAAATTTACTAATGTTATTATTCATAAAGGAAAAAGATAATGTTGTCCTATTTACCAAATATTTCTCATTGAATCCAAATATATAATCCATTTTTCATTATTCAATTTCTATAAGTTGAATAAATTGATTTTATAATTCCTTTTTAAAATGTAAAGAATCCCATTTTATAAAAGAAATGAATTTTTAAGCATAAATAAGAAAAATATTATTATATCACGCCTAGAAGAAATATTCGATGAATTTTAAAACATTTTATTGAATATATAATTTAAATCCTTCATTAAATCCATCCAATAATATTTTTAAATTTTATTTATTATGATACAAACACATTGGGTTCATAAAAATTGTCTTTTAGAAAACTATTAATGAAATTTCAAATATTTTTTATTCTCCTCTATAACCTATTGATTACCAATGAATCTAGTTTATACATGTGTAAAATAGCAAATATTCATAATTCATATGGCTATATTCATATTAACAATTACAACAACTAGGTGATAACTTTCACATTAAAAAATAATACTGTAATAGGAAATCATATTTTTTTTAAACTCGGTGATTCATTTATCTGGAGGTAGTGAAGAAATTAAATTAATTTGAAATAAAATATACCCTAAAAATATTAGTGTTTTATATTATTCCACCCCATAAAATGAATTTCCCCCTCTAAATTTCATCACATTGATAAAAAAATTAGGATATATCTATTTCGTCACATTCTGAAGTTATTATATAGCTTCTATGAATTTATTGTCCCTATGGAGAACTTTAACCAGGTGATTAGTCTTATTATACATCACTTTTTCTATAAAATATAGGAATTATCATGTAAATTCTCCATAATATAGATCAAGATCACATTGTATGACCTGTAATTTTATTAAATGCGTCGGATTTTGTTTGTAAATCCTCATTGATACATATATAGAACACATCCTAAACATGGGAGAGGTTTAGTGGAAACACCGTGTGATAATCTTGCATCTGTACACAATAATGAATCTTACAATATTCCTAGAGCTCATATTTCCTTTCTCTCAAAATATCATCACCTTTAACAATGGAGAAATTAATAGAAATTCCCTTTCATGATCATCGAATTCCAAATTTCACTGATTGTTTCCAGCATAACATTTATGTTGACTCTAGAATGACATGATGTGTTTTTAAATAAATCTAACATCTTATTCCATTTACATTGATTTCCTAGGTCCCAATATATTTCCTTCTCCAACTATATCCCAATACATTGTTGTTCTACATTTCCTTATATTAAGGGATTATAGGGAGACATCTAAATTCTTAAGTGAAATCTATTATTGTGTGTAAACTAGACATGAGGTAGGTGGTGATCTCATTGATATATGAAATCCATAGAACAATATCTTAGTATACCATCAATGTTTTGAATGGTTCAATCAGATTGAATATAAATTTACTGATGATGTTTAATATTGAAACTCAACTTTATATTCAGAACCTACTAAAGATATCACTATAAATTCAATGTAAACCTTGTATCACAATCACATAAAATAAAATATGGAACTCCATGAAACCTTAAATAATATTTAATTAATATTATCGCAATATTATAATGATATAAATCCTCTCTAATAGTAATTAAGTGTGACGACATTATATGTATATTAACCAAAACTAAAATATCAAAATTTCCTTCATATGTTTGGAGGAGTTCAATGAAATAATATATGGTGATGTTTTCTCATTTGTTTTCTAGTATGAGTAATGGTTCTAACATGTACATATACTTTTGTCTTTCAGAAATAAAATTATAACATAAAAATAAATGAGATAGATATAATACAATATCTCCTTTTTTTGTCGCATAGGAAATACTCTTTCAAATATTTGTTAATCTTTATACTCTGAAGATTAATATTGGATGATGATTTGTATCCTCATCTAACATATACTTCATAAAAATAGTATAGATAGAACACATACATGATTCATGAACCTTATCATTCTATAATATTAAAAATTGACCTGTAAACATTTCTAACATTATACTATAGTTATATACCTTCATTCTAAACATCTTTAATACTCATATGGGCAGATGTTTAAAGTTCTAATTGATCACGATAATATTTACACCACTCCATTAATATTTATATATTAATCCTTTTAAAAGAAATAAATATTGGATCATTTAATATCCTAATCAATGATATTCTATCAGGATTCATTTTACTCAGTGCATCTGTCACCTAGTTAACTTTCTCATTGTGGATATATATCAAGTTAATGTAATCATTAATCTACATTGAAAATCTATTCTATTATATATTCAAATTATTCATAAATAATATATACTTCAAAATGTTTTGGTACATATATATATCACACAATTATATGAAAATATAATGTCTCCATATGCATAATGTAAATATTATTATTGTTAAATCTAAATCATGAATTAGATATCTTTTTTCCAAAAAATATAAATTATCATGGGGAAAAAGATATCACTATATCATCCTACGTTGGTACAGAACCCATTACCTTATTTGATTCTTTTCTAAAGATCATACTTCAATCTCCATTTCATAGATGTTTAACCATAGGTGTGTTGATAAAACTTTTCTTTAGTTCATTGAAATTTTTCACACATTAATTTTTCCAATGTAATATTGTTGGTGACAACTTTTAGGTAAGTCCATGAAGTCCCATTGTTAAAAAAAATGAAGTCATATTTTGAAATGGTTGACAATACTAAGATTCCAAAGGGAGCTTTGTGCACATTTAAAGAATTATGCATAGGATTGAATTTTGTTTGCAAGATATTTCATGCCCAGTGAAACATCCAATATAATCTTACAAAGTGGCCTTCTGAAATCTAGACATGTCTATCGCGTGGAAGATGAATTATTGGCACGCAAGATTGAAAAATGCATGCAAGATCATCCGTGCCCAATGCGGTGTTGAAATTAATATTTCATGAACCACAACTTGCATGTCGCCACCAAAGATTCATGATATAAATATAAACATACCCATGCACTTTAGGGGCGGTTAAAGAAGATGAACAAACACTCTAATGTGTGAATGACAGCCCTTCTGTAACAATGTGAAAGACATTGCCTGAAAGTATTGGATCTTTTGTAACATGCCTCCCAGGGGTCCTCCTTCGGGAGTGTCCACTAGGGCTAGATCCTCACCCATTTCCTTTTAATCTAGGGTATTTTTGTGCAAAATGTTCCTCTTGTACCGAAGTATTCCCTTGGTTGGTCTTGATCTTGTTCACATGGTGTCCCCTTATGTTCATCCACTCATTCTATGCACAACAACCCAATCATCCATGCAACCCCTCTTATATCACACACAACTTCAATCATGATTGATCTCTTCCTTGTGTGCTCCATGTGTCATTCTTACCATAATGAACCATTTCTGATCCCCTATCATGTATGACACCCATATCAGGTGCACACTTCTTCGGTATGGACATCCAAGTCTGTATGAAGTTATTTCAAGGTCCCTTAGGTGGTGGTTCATGGTGTATTTCATGGGATTATTCGTCTCTTCATAGTCATGCTACTATCTATTTCTTCATTGCATATCCACTCTAATGTGAGCCCTTCAATGGATCACTCCACAACCTCTCCCCCACACGACATTGTTGATGTCTTCCTTTCAACAAGGGTTGAAGTTCCCAAGTTATATAAGTCCTAGGGGTGAGGAGTAAATCCTCAGCATCTGAGATGTTGGACCTTAACCTTCCAAGTTCCCGCATCCATGATACATGATGTTAAACTGTGATCACCGTATAAGAGAAAATTCCATTGGGGACTGTGAATGGGATGGGCACCAAATCCTTATTTCTATCCTCTCCCTTTGGTATTTTCCACCATGCACACCTCGGATAGTCTTCACGTAAGCCCCAACACCCTCTAGTGGGATGTTCCAGGTATGATGGCCATATTATCCTCATACATCTGGACAACTTCCTTTTTCATGGGGCCTCCCTCCTAGAGTAAGATCCAATCTTCATCTCTCTCGGCTGCTAACCATGTGTAATCCCTGCTCCATTCCACACAGATTCACCTTTTTCAACATGATACTCAGGTATTTGTTGCCTTTGTTTCTCACACTGAGTATGAATCACATGGGCATAGAAAAAATCATCGACCATGACACCCCTTTTCGGTCCACATTAGTGTGTATGCCACATCCCCCATTTCTGAACTCTGTGAACTTTGATCCTTTCCCTTTTTATATAAGGTATGTAGGAAGCCTCCTCAAGGATCAATCCCATCACCCATCAATACCGACCCCTTCAAGATAGTTTAAAATTGTCCCACATGATGTTAAACGGTATCCCACTTTCTATCCCACATGATGATAAACAATATGATTTACAACTATGTGGGTTTTGATTCATGTATCATAGAGTGGGTATGTAGGGAGCCTCTCAGAGGTTTAACCCCAAACACTGGTAAACATTGGTGTCCCTATTATTGAGATTCACACTGTTGGTCCCCCAATTAGTGGTGTTATACTATCCCCCAAGAAACTATCCTTGTGCAAGCTCCATACTTGATCCATACTCCTTCAACCAAGAGTATCCCTCTTGTGATAGGATATTAACCATGTATAAACCCCATCATTTCTATGGGTCACTATCCTTTTTGTATGCCCCAATTCCATTCTCCATCTAGAACTGTGTGGATTTTGCCCCCACTATGGGGATATGATGGAATCCTCCTTCAGGTTCAAGCCCATCACCCAAGTCCAATAATAATATTTTCCTTAATCCTTTATGTTTCATTAAGGTAGTTTCTTAACTCGAGGGGTTCTACTTTCCTCAGGTCCCATCCATGAATCCATTCTCATGAGTCGCCTCCTCAATTGACTCATCTCCCAACCAAATTATGGGGTCATTAATTTCCACACACTATGATATGTAAGAATCCTACCTGAGGTTCAATCCCAACACCACTATCATCTTCAAATTGGTTCCATCCCATTAATCTCATAAACTTTATCAAATCACCCCCAAGCATCCTTGTTTTACTCTAGAGGTCACATCCCATTGAGATCATATCATCCAATTCCTCACTAATCTTACAAGTACTCAGGATGTTAACCACGCGTAGGCCCTAGCATGTCATCATATTTTCATCTATTTTGTACACCCCAATCCCATGATTAAACTCTTAAAATTATGTGGGTTTTAATCCCTATCGCCTAGAAAGGGTAAATAGAAGGCCTACATAAGTTTCAATACTAGCCAATGGTAAACCACAATGTGCCAATTTTTGGGAAACAATCATCCTCAGATCCATCATTGTTGGGCATCTTGATCCACCGATCTAGTAAGCCTCCTAGACGATTCATCCTATTGTTGAGCACATTTGATCAAATTCTATTAGTGTTATGATTTGTCTGGTCTGTCTCCTCTAGACATTAAACTCGAGGAATACCCTGTGTTAAACATGGTAAGTTGAAGAAAACCTTGGAGACATTCCTATGGAATATAATTCACTTCACTCGATGTGGCATGCCTCGGGCTACCACACCTTTGAGAAGCCCTATAATATGGGGAAGAAAATATTGGTGTACTGGTGTTTCAGCACCTAGACATGCTAGCGATGTCTAATGTGACCAATCCCTTGACCGAAGGTTGCTGCCCTAACATGACTATTTGGAGTGTCATAATAGGAGCAGTGTAATATACTGGAGTCCATGAAGATGGGGAACCGAAGAATAGTTTCACGAACAATGTTTCAAATCTATGAGGGAGACCGGATCTAGGAGAAAAATATTAAGGAGGAATCCATGGAAAGAGAGACCGAAATCCCATCATCCCATTATGATTAATGAAAAAATTCACATGAATATGTGACTGGTGTCACCCACCTTTGGAAAGTGGGAATGTGAGGAAACTGCAAGTTTTTAACAGTAAGAAAATTCACACCCCAATGAATGTATCCGAAACAAAAATGGTGAACCCGAAGTTATTCTTTTAATAAAAATGGATATTATTAGCATTCAGTACATTTTTTTATATGCATGTCACCATATCCATATATTCGGTGCTAGGTCCTACCAAAAAATAGTTGGTAAGGAATGAATGTCACCAATTTTTGGGTTATTTAATCATTGGGTATTACAGTCCATGACGTAATATGTGTGGATATTTCTCTCCAAACATGGAATACTGAACTACGATGGGGAACTGTGCATCAATTTATTATTGTCTATACTACTGAGTGAATTCTCCTACATTTCATGACCCCTGCTAAAGTTATAGGAATCTGATCACCTCCATCCCGTTGATGTAGGGACAGGGGTAGTACAAATGAGGAAATTCCCCATGGATTCGTCTCCAATGTGAAGGCTCCCACACCCCCAGTTACTGGATTCCCATGCCCACTCCCACCCTCGTAATTTATTCAAATAATGGTGATTGATACTCTTGTTCAATGATATGAATGCGAAGGGGTCATCATGACAAGGGGTGTGGTCTTGCAAGACATGTAGGCATAAGTTCCCCATCAATGCCACCACCCACAAGGGCCATGTAGGGAGGCAATCCTCCCCACTCTAACCTTCAACGGCTTCAGGAGCCTATCCTTTGGGCACTTTTATGACTCAATCCCCTATGATGATGAATTATGGGAGGTTCGAGTCCACCCTACCGGGACTTCAACTAGGGAGATACCGAGTAAGGCTCCCACTCGACCTCATTTGTGTCACTAGCCAGTCCTATAGACCGGATAGTGGGGGATTTGTTCCCCTTGAAATATCAGATAATGTTTTTCAAACATGACATAAATGTATGGTGCTAGATCACGAGTTTTCTGCCAGGTGGCATCATCGTCCATGGCCATAGTGGTTTTAGCCACCACTAGCATGATCTATCATCCCATGTCATCATTGGGGAGGATAACCTCCCAGTTTCAGAGCATGGTCACTTCCAAGAGCATCCATATTTGAAGCACTAGTCACCATAGGACCATGATAGACTAGATCTACCTATTACTAGGGAATGTAGTAGCCATCACAGGGCAAACCGTCACAGTGACGTTCGGTATAGAGGACCTCCCCATGCCATTATCATTAGTCCAAGCAGAGATCCTCCTCATCTTTTTGACACCTAGAAAAATTTCTTCCCCATACCTTCGATCTCTGGTATGAAACTTTTCCCCACCTACCATGTTCTGAAGGAGAGGGTCTTCCTTACTCAGTCACCCAATAGCATGAACCCCCCCCCCCCCCCCCATGTGCTCTTCTATTTCGGCAGAGGTCCTCCATGTGACAGCAATAACCAAAGTGGTGCCCCCCCACACTTCATCAATGGAAAACATGGAGGCCGTTATCATGTCCAGTATAATTGGTACGAAGTCTATCTTTATAGCACTAGTACCAGTACTGGATGATGTGAAGATCCTCCCCCGCACTACAAAAACCTTCCATGGAGATCCTCCCCATGTTCTTACAATCTCTAGAGGAGGCGCTCCCTGATCTAGCACTTTTAGACGTTGAGGTCCTCCCCATTTTCTATTATACATTTGTACAGGTTCCCCTCAAACCACAACTCATTAGAGAGGAGTTTTTCCCTATGCCAACAACAGCTGATATGAAGTACCTCCTCATATCCTATCTTGTGTGATTGGATGTCTTCCCCTCTCTAGAACCAATCTATATGGAGGTCCTCTCCATGTGATACCCATACCATGACTTGAAGAACTATCATGGGGTAGGAGGTCATGTTTCCACCTCTAAAGAATGATTCTTGGGAAACAACATATCAAAATCAAACCTGTCTGATTTTCATACGTTGAAGCGGTGTGTGACTCAATAAAGGAATCCTCACCCTAATCCTCTACATTGGGGTCTAGGGTAGGGACTTAGTGTTTCAGCCACATTCTCCCAGAATGTGAGGTACACTAATTTCTAGAATCCTTCTCAAGATAGATAGATGATGAGGGATATTAGGACCCTTTCTTGGGCCTAGCCGTTCTATCCTCCCTATCTTAAACAGGATTATTCTTTACCTCAACCAGAGATAATAGAGAGTTGTTCTGAGGACCAATAAGGGACGAGAAATAGTGTGAACCACTTCCAATGACTTCATCCTTCACACAAAAATCAGGGGATGTTAGTCTTTCATACAGTGATGTGGTTTTTCAATCAGTGCATTCATCGAAAGACATCCCATGATGTGGAAGCTTGTCAGCCCGTGTGCTGTACTCTCCATCATCATGTCCATCATCACAATGGTAATATTCAGTGCCATAACTCATCCTACAACTTCCTATAGTTGAAGAGTGAGGCAATCAAGGATCGGATCTTGTGTCGTAGATGAGAATTTTTTGGTACATTCTAATCATGGATCACCTCTATAAGTTGTTCTAGACCATGGATACATCAGGTTTTAGAATTCTTGAATCTCCCACTTAAGAAGAGGTCATGTGATTTCACAAAAATATTTTGGAAATTCACTTCCATCTCCATCATCAGAGAGCGGGATATCCCATGATCTAGAAACACATTGATGACATCATATATCAATGTTGCATGGTCGATTTGGCTTTGCTCCTCATGGCTTAGCACCCTGACTCGCTCGGTAATCATCAGACCCTCTAGCAATGATGTATTTAGAGTATTACAATGCTCCGAATAATTATAATGGAGTCCCCCCAAATTTAGATCCATGGTTAGGGGTAGTATGTTTCCTTTCATTCCAGTCTTATCCAGTGCCAACCAGACTTTCTAGGTGATATTGAGGATATGCCACTAGGCATAGTAATATTAAACTTGTCTGACCTGTCAGAGGATGACTCCGAACTAGGACTCATTGGATATAAATTACCCCATGGAGTAGTTCCACACCTATTGGTTTTTTTGGAAATGTTACTCATTGGTATTGAAATTTTCTATCCCTTACTGCACCTTCTTCGTCATTATCTATCAGTGGGGACCCGAATAAGGGTAAAGAGGATGTATGGATCGTCAAACCTTCTGACCCATCTAAGTCAACGTAGAAGACAATGGATGACTCTGAAAAGGCTGTGTTGAATCAAAATCTCATAGAACATAAAAATATGGTAGATGCCTTTCTCACCAAATGTGCTAGGAAACGACGGCTAGTTTATGGTAATCCTTGACTAGGGTAGTACAGGAAGGTAGAACCTCCCCTAGGTGGGTTTCCTTCTGATGACCTCATACATCCTACCTATATTGATAGAGTAGAAGAAATAGTTTTTGTATATAGGGCATGAAATGCATCACCAAATTCACTCGATTTGTGTGATAACCCTCCTTGGGACCCATCTTAGGTTCCCCTAGCTGCTCCACAGGTCATTCCTCTAGTGGTCCTGCAAATTTTTCCATCATCAGCTCAACGGGCCATTGGGCCTACTTACAAGGTTGAAAAACCTACCAATGTACTGATGGAAAGAGATCCTAGTCAAGATAGGAATCCCTACAAAGATGATCCAATGGACACTCTCATTGCCCACCTCGAGGCTTCGGAAACCCGAGAAGTGGTGATCCCAAATGATGACAATCCATACACGGCATGGGTTAATGATATTCAAGAACCCATGGGATTAATAAATTTTAAATTCTCCCTCATTAATGGGATGGGAATTCAGCTGCTGCATATGGACCACTTTATTTCATGGTGTAGGCCCATGTGGGGAACTCTAGTACAACATGAGGTTTCCAAGATCTATTGTCTTGGGGAGACACTCGAAGGGCCCACATTTTTTGTTATAGATAATTAATTATAGGGTTATTTGTTGGTTAGTAGGTACTTCATAGGAAGATTATGTATGAGTTCCATTCCACTACCATGAAGACATGAATTGCTGACCTCTCCAAATGCGAGTAGAGTCCTGACGAGCATGTCCCAGATTTTGTTGCCAGGTGGAAGGGCCTCACATATTCCATTGATATGTGACTTAATCATGAACTACGGCTAATAATGTGTGTGGGGAATTTCAAGACATAATTGGCCCCTTCTATAATTAAGAATAAATTCCTAGGGGATTTTGGTATATCTCTGACAAAGCCTAATGTCTAGAAGAATCCTTGTAGTAAGACAAAAATGAAAGTCCATTCCCCCTGAAATTCTTGTAAGAAGATCCACCAAGGCTGATCTAGCCAAGGTATCACAAATAGAGTCCCTCCAGAAGATGGAATTGTTTTTGATGGAGCCACTTCGATAGCTTTGTCATGGTCCACCACATTAGGTGCAGCCTCCATCCCAGCATTTACCCCTCTGAATCAGAAGACGCCCCCACGTAAAGTGACACTGCCACCCAGGTGAGAGAACAAGGTCCCTCATCCTTGTAAGAATCCTCCAACCCCTCTTCTAGTCCAAGCTCCTAGAGCTACCTTCCAGGATATAAGGAACCATTCCAACTCATATAATAAGGATCAGGTCCCTAGTAATTTTCCAAGAACATTAGATTAGGTAATTCTTTGGTTTCCAGAATGCAAAAGTCCCAAAGCTGCAGATTTCACTAATCACCACAGTTACTACCCCTATCACTAGTTCCTTGGGAACACCCTGAAGAAGTGATCTGTGTTTCAAGACTGGCTCCAAGAACAGGTCAATAACGACATAGTCGGGTTAGTTCCATCCCTGGCATAGGTGTCATGTTTGTTTGTCAAGATAGGCAGCGATAGAAAGGGTGGATGGCAGCATGTTTCTAACCGATGGTCTCCAAAATATGATGATCAAATGGATCACAAGGCATTCAAACTTTCCAATAGTATTATATATTCATGTTCAGATCAGTCTGATCCTTCATAAGTCCCAACATTACTAATAGCTACTACTTCTGTGTCAACATCACATCCTCCCTTTTCCCATAAGGGTAAGCATCGATGATGCAAGGGAATGGAATGTCCCCCACCAATGACATCATCATTACATAATATATTTGATTTCATTCCCCTAGTGTTGATGATTTCCCCCAGAATACGTCCAACAGTGGATTATTCTTCATGTAATGACCATGGGTATGCTTCAGTTAATACCGTAGTGATGGTAGACCCATACATCATTCCCGATGACAATGAGAACTAGGTAGACCCTCCAAATGTCCACAACCCTTTCCATCATCGATGAATCTATGGTTATGTGAATTGATTAAATGCATTGGATAGTTCTTTAAGCCATGTTTTTAATTCCACCTAGACCATATAGCCGGCTTAGTGCAGATCTCATCACACACGGCCTTCCCATCTTGTTTTATCAAATTCACCTCCACCATCATTTGTTCTACATGATCAGGAATAAACATTGTGACCGTTATATGGTCAGTAATGTTTTTTCATGGATAGTACTCAGTTAGTTTCACCTCAACTGTTAGTCACTCAAAATGATTCACCTAGTGAGAAACGAGACATTCCCAACACCATCCAAAATCTGCCAATTCACCTAGTAGTTCCTGTCAAACCTCCTGCCACAGAGAGTCCTCATGTAAGTAGAAGTATATGTCTGGCATGAAAGTATGATATCCTCAAGAATATATCCATAATTATTGTGAAGCTCCCTATCCTTGAGTTTCTCTTCCTCTCAGTGGATATCCACAAATCCCTTGTAGATGCTTTTAGAAGACCCCTCTAGTTTGAGATAGACGTAAAAACTGAATAAGACTTCCATAACGAGACAATCTAGCATATGTAATGTCAGAACAATATCTCTTTCACTATAGAAGATGAAATATACCCAATACAGGGGAACATCTCCCCATTGTACATCACTATCGATTTCAATGGAATGGAGGTCCTCCATTGTCTTGTCGACACAAGCTCTAGGAGAAACATTATCTCGATTAAGACACACTGGAATATAGGACTGTCAAAGGAATATATGAGTCCCTCTGACCTAAAAATTCAATGTTATGATAAGATGGAACACACACTAGATTGAATATTTTTTCTGAAGACCTAGTTTGGTTGTCCAATTTCTAGCACCGAGTTTATGGTCGTCTCATAAGACACCTATTATAGTGCGCTAGTGGGTTGGTCATGGATTCACCGACACGAGGAATTCCCTTCTTCATGTCGTTGTTTCTGTAAATACTCCCATAATGGTTTATTTGGTGTACTCCAAGGTGATACATCTCACTTTGCCTCTTTTGAAGCCTGCTACTTGGATGATGACTATTACAATATCAAGTACAAGCATACTTGATCTAATGGGGATGAACATACTACGGCTTCAACTGACCTGTCGAAAGACCTAGATGATGGCTAAATTTTCTCGATTCGTTTATTTGAGGTCGTGAACTCGAACTTGGGACAATGATGTGTTGACTCTAGAACATGGGGTAAGTGCATTCCCAAGTATAATTAACAATGGAAGATCACCTCGTATTCCAACACAAATCAGGCTCGAGTGATCCTAGATCCTTATACTCCTATAAGATATCGAGATGTCCACATCATGGGAAGGAAATATATCATACATTCTTGTTTCATAGGGTTGTCATAAACTGGCTCAAGCTGATGCACCACTGTTACTTTTATTTCATCGAATGTGGTCCCTTAAGTTGAAGGCTAGATGGGATCAGGTCGACATCTTTCATCACTATGGATTCAGCAGCACGAGAATATCTCGATGAAGTTTCCACTACCACCAAGGATGGAACTATGGTTCCATCTAGATCTATCAACTCAAAAGATTTTATTCATACATATGATCCTCTCACCGTGGATGAAGAAGAGGATTTGTATGACACCCTTCCTGTATTCCAATATGGTGTCTCCACTACGATCAACGAATTGGTATAGGTGAACCTCTGTAATGAGATGGATCTGAAACCAATAGTTATCACTACGTCTATGCCTGCAGAAGTGAACCAACAAAATTTTGCTTTCCTAAGGCTACATTGTGATTTATTTTCCTGGATTTATGACCAGATTTCAGGGATAGATCACAAGGTCATTATCTACCATCTTGATCTCCCAAAAATAATTACAGGTTCAAACTGACTCCCACGAAGATGAATTGTTCTCAAGGTTCCATGGTCGACGGTGAGGTTGACATGTTCATCAAACCCAACATCATCTTGTAAGTCCAGTACCTCATATGGTTAGATAACATTGTTCCTGTCGGTAAGTAGAACGGACAAATATGAGTCTTCATTGACTTCTGGGATCTCAACCATCAGTGTCAAATGGGTGAATTTCCCCTTCCAGTGAAATAATTGTTGATCGATGACACTTGTTGGTTCCAATAAATTTTTTTCATGGAGCGGTATTCAAGATATATTAAAATCTAAATGGCTCTGAGGATGAATAATATACCACCATTGGGGCACCACAAGGTACATTATGCTACCAGGTAATGCCTTTCGGTCCAACTAATGTACGTTCCACCTATCAGCATTCCATGCACCGCATATTCAAGCCAATCATGGGGTTATTGGTGAAATTATATGTTTAAGAACATGTGGTTAATTCTACCTAGCATCATGACCATATCAAATATCTTGAGAATGTGTTTAGATACCTAAATTCCAACAATCTAAAGATGAACCACTTAAAGTGTTCCTTCAGGGTCACCATCAGAAAGTTTCTTAGCTTTATTGTCAGATATAGAGGAATTGAGATCGATCTGGAAAATATCAAGTCCATCATCTAGATTTCTCACACAAGCAATATTTATGATCTCCGATACATTCAAGGCCACTTATCCTTGATATGCCGATTCATCTCAAATATGGCTAGCAAGTATATGCCCTTATCTTCTCATATGAATTCAGGTGCCGATTAATAGTGTGATATGGACTGTTAGATTTATTTTGAAGAAATCATGCAGTGCCTAATACATCCTCCCATTAGGATACCACTTATTTCAAGAAAGTTATTGGTCCTCTATGTGATCGCTCTAGAATGACCCCATGGTACCCTTAATTACCAGAAGAATAATGAGGGAATATGGAATATTTCATACTATCTCAACTGTATACTCCTTGATACGGAGACCAGATATTCTTCTATTGAGAAGCGATTCCAAGAACTAGTATTCACAGTAAAGAAATTGTGTCATTACGTGTAGCACCAGGACATACATCTAGTGTCCTTTGTAGATTCGCTGAAGTAAATCTGGAATTGACCCATGTTGAAAGGTCATCTATATCGGTGTCATGTGATCCTCCAATAGTTCAACATCGAGTTTTTCCCCCATAAGGTTATCAAGGGAAAATCATTACATACATTTTTTTCCACCCATCCAGCCCCCATAGAGCAGTCTTTGGATCTTAACATTCCGGATGAGGCAATTATCTTAGTAGATCAATCCATTCTGTTTGGAAAATTCACATTGATGGTTCTTCCTGAAGCCCTAGCAGAAGAACACACAATGACCCTAGACTCAATAGAGTGGTCCCAGGTATCATCTTCATCACATCTGCACATGTTATCTTTCCATATTCATTCTTGTTGTCATAAGGATGTACCAATAATGAGGTAGAGTACCAGGCACTCATCACTGGTCTTGAGTTGGACCTCCATATTGACATACCCCACATTCATGTAAAAGTGGAATTCAAAAATTTCATCAAGAATATCAATGGAGACTACGTCATCAATAATTAGGATCCTGTACCAACAATAGAGCATACTCACCAGTTGATGGCTGATTTCCCTTCTAATTCACAAATTACTAATGTCCCCCGATCCCAGAACAGTTAAGCCGATGCCCTGTATGGCCATGTCACATATCTTACAGAGCCTAGCCCGGATGACTTGATTATCCATGTGGTGCATTGAAGATTCATCACTCTCGTCACACCGAACGATGACAATAGCATGTAGGTAAGCCACCATACTACTGATGCCTCCACATCGGGACCCTAAGGTCCCCTACCATGGTGTTTTAATATACTCATGACTAATGGAACCCCATTATCGAGTATACCCAGAATAGTAATACCCCAATAGATAGAACATAATGTGATCAAATATGAAGGTGTGCAGTGTAGTTCCCCTCTAGAGTAGTCCAAGTCTATCACATATCCTCTAAAGACGTGTGTTTCATGGGATTATCCTCTTCTGAATTTAAAGGGGAGTGACTTCACCGGTCATGTAGAATGTTCATGCATGTTCTTATGGGGATCATCAGATAGGGCTGAAACACTCTCATTAGATCCTAAGATTGGGATACATTTAGTCCACCATAATTCATGATTGTATCATGTCTATGAAATGGTTCCATACATTCCAAATCCATGATAATTTTATGCATTGTCTACCAGAGCCTCTCCACAATACCATGTATTATTGGCCCTTTGTGGCATAGGGACTCAATGTCATGTGAGCATATCCACCAACAGCAGCTCACTAGGGTAGGTTCATTTTGACTACTGGGTATTTCTTTTCCAAGTGGGTAGAGGAAATTCCACTCATGGATGTCGAGGCATGTTCTATCATTGAGTTCATGATCTCTAATATCATCTACAGATTAGGATTCCCTGACACCATCCAAACCGATAATGGAACAAAAATCAGAGCAGTCGATTTGATGAAATTTTATTCTTGTACAATATTTTTTCTAATCATACCTCCTGCAACCATGCACAAGTGAATGGATAGATCAAGGCATTCAACAAAAACCTCTATAACTTCTTGCAGAAGATGGTTTCTCAAAACAAGAATGTTTTCGAGAAAAACTCCCCAATGCTCTCTGAGCGTACTATACGATGACTCGTAATTCCACTTAGTGACTCTATATTCTCTGTTGAATGGAAGATAGGAAGTCCGACCCATCGAAATTCAGTTTCCCTGATTGCGTATAGCCATCAACGATCTACAAGCACCTGACAAAGTAGCAGAAATTCGTATGTCTAAACTACAATCTCTTGATGAGAACTGGATTTGTGCCCTTCCCAATTTAAAGAGGCATCATAACTTGATATCTAGGGCTTTCAATAACTAATTTCCCCTCTAGTAATGCTTATATGGTGACACACTATTCCCCTGAGAATGCCAATGATTCCCATTAGGAAGCCACTGAAGATGGATCCCAAATGGGGGGGGGGGCTTATATCATTAACAAGTTTTAACAAAATGGTTCATACTCTGTAGTCACTAAATATGGTGATCATATTACTGCTCCCACCAATGATAAATTCCTCAAGAATTATTTTTCTAAAGAGTACCTTCCACCGTCTTTACTGCACAATGTTAAACTGCATGATCCATCAATGCTGAAGGATGTAAAACTACATAACACTCATCTTGTATGATGATAAAATGAAAAATGGTCAATGTTTTATGACCTTAAACTAAGACCCCTTTCGTCTTGAATGATGCTAAACAGTAGTACCATATTAGTGGATGTTAAACTTCTCAACACTGTCCTTCCTGATTTTGAGCTATGTATCCTCATCCTGCAAGATGTTAAAATGTAAATGGTATAAGCTCTATTACCTTAAACAATGATCTCATTTTTCTTTGTCACATGACATTAATCTACACATTGTTTCAGAATCATTTTGTCTTGATTCCCATCCTTATGGGATATTTATGAATTCCAAAACATATCATATGTATCTCATCATCAGGTACCTTGACCTCTCTGGAAACTTGGGTCATGTTCTCTCTTAGGATTATGCGATGTGGTATGGAATATTTTTCCTCATTCAGATTGGGCTATTATTTCCACACAACACATATCCCCTTGAGACACTCCTCTTTTCCATACATCCTCATCAGAATATAATAAAATACATTTCATTTTAAAGAACTATGTATGAACTGATTCCTATCCTCAAGGGATATGTAGAAACACCCAAACATTTGCTCATTGGGTTCAGACCAAAAAATATCTTCTTCCAACATGTATAGCTTTCTTTGAGGGATTTCATATGGTGTGGTGTGTGGATTTATACTGTCCCCATTATTTTTAAGTTATTTACCACGCTAGACACATTCCCCTTCGTTGTACCCCCTCGTACATACAACATCACTTTAAATTACCCAAATTTCAGAATTATGTATAACTTTATTCCCATCCTCATGGGATACGTAGGAACACCCGAACATTTCATCTTTTGGCCCAGACTTGGTAACTCAAATTATGCATTATTTCCAGCCCCCTTGGCCCTAACTCTACCGGATGCACGTGGTGTGGTGAGGACCTCTTCTATCCTCATTCACGTCATGTTTATAATAGCCATGTCAGGTACTATTCATTTTGGGATCATCCTTCTCTTCTCCTTACATCTTAGTCACAATTCAATAAACTGCCCAAAAAGTTCATGAACTACATATGGATTGATTCCAGTCCTCATGTGATATATTAGAACATTCATACATTTCATCCTCAGGTCTGACCTTAAGTTCATCTACACATTTATTCAGTTCTCATCTGGACTTATCTACCTCTATTATTCCTCACCAACAAACTCAAATGCACTGTGGTTTAGGACATATAGTTTTGGTTTCATCATGGACATTATTTCACCCACATCTATGCTTCATGTCTATCTTTATTTTGGTTTCCATTATCTTTCATATCCGAATAGACCCTCATATGATATGGATGCTCAGTCTTTTAGATCGCCTACTGCTTTGGGACAATTTCCCAAATGATTTTGAACGACGTTACACGATATGTGACATGTTTCTAATATAGTCAGTGATCAACCCTCATTTATTATCCCATTTCAGGACAATTTTAAATGGATACTATGTTTCGAATATTGTAAAAATTAATCCTTCTTTATTAGGCCACCTCCATCAAACCCTAAAAATTAGAATCTTGATTCACATCACTTACCACTCCCTCATGTTTAGGTGGAATTTAAACACCCTTGGGGATATCCTTATGTGGAACTATGTGTGTTAAAGAGTGTGAATTAATGTCGTGAGGGACATCATCGACTCTACATTGTCCCCCCTAGCTGTGCATTCAGTGTGATGTGAAAATATTATCTGCCATGTTTCCAACATTGAGAATTGCTCACACGGGCTTTGGGATTTGGGTATGGTTTGTGAATGCGTAGAGGAACCAAAATTCTTATGGTCTGAACTCTATGACCATAAACATGGATATTAGGTACCTTAGTCTAGGAATCATGAATTTAAACAATGTGCATTATTATGGAAATTTTTGGTGCGCTATGGACTATTTCTTCCTCATTCACATCAGGTTTCTTTATGTATCCACATCACATATTTCTACTTCAAGAATCTTCACTTTTTTGTCTAAGTTCTATGATCATAAACTAAGATCTTCTACGCCCCAATCGTATGATGTTAATTTATGTCTTCTACACCCAATATGTGTAACAGTAAATTACCTATCTATTTGATGTCTACACTCGAGGAGACGTTGCCTCCTCTAGTATTGGCTACCTGTCGTACCACCTTCAAGAACTTCATATGGCTAGATTCCCATCCTCATGGGATTTTTAGTAATTCCTAGGATTTTTTTCTGTAGTCCAGCCACATCACTAGAAACCCAATTATTCCATTTCGGCCTAAGCATCCTTAGTTGCATGTGTTGTGGCATATAATTCTATCCTCATTCACATAAGGTTCATAATAATCATTCCATGCACCTTTCTTGAGAGTTATCCATTTTTTTCCTTAATTCATGACAATAAACTGCACGGTCATGGACTCAAATCATGAATTTTAACTATAACCCTACCCTAAATAAGTTCATGATGCCCCATAATAACTATGGTATACAATGGAATCCTCTCCAGAGGGGATTTTTCCCATCATTTTTGGTATTGACCACGGTATTCTTAATAACTACATTTGGATTTATTCTAATATTTATGGGATACATAATGATGCCCTAGCATTTCACCTCGAGCCCATCCCCATGGTCATTAATCATTCTTCCCCATCATACCCATTTACTGTCCAAACTCTATGACCTTAATTTATGATCCTATAGTCGATTAAACTTAACTTTTAACATTTAGCCTTAGTGGAGGCAATAAGACCATAAAACTATGTAAAACGTCATCATCATATGACGTTAAACTACTATGTGCATCTTCCTCACCATACAATTCTAAATTACATATCTGTCGTCATAATTTTCATGAAGTAAAACTATAAGGAATTGAGGGTCCTAGTCAAAGTTGTCAATCCCAGAAGTATGCCTAATGTCAATTAAGACAGATACGCTCACCCAATACACTTTCAATGCAGTGGCATAAATTCAAGAGTTTTGGACTTTATCCAAATGACCCATCACTCCATCATCATTATTTTCATGCGCCATATTTTGGATCCCTATTCCATTTTATGTCTAATGGAACCCCATGATGGTTGGGATACTCGTTCTTAAAGCTCACATACCATTCTAGTCTAATGTTCTAGAGAACATCAGAATAAATTTTCATTTTAGTATCGTTTTTCAAATACGGTCAGCGGTAGAGCCACATTTGTTTTATCCCATTTCTAGATAATGGGATATAGATGTGGTGTTTTGAATTTCGTTAATAACAATCCTCTTTTATCATACTATCCTCACTAAGTCCCTAATTTGTTTTATCATAATTATCATTCTTCATTCCCCTTTGTTTGGAATTATTCGAACACCCGTTGAATTATCCCTCTCGTGCACTAGAGTATGTGGTAAAGAGCATTTTGGCTATTCTGAGGATCATACTCTCTGGAAAAGACCCCACTATTGTTTCAAAAACATTGGGTCGTCATCTATGCCCTTGATTTTAGAATATTTAGTTGGCACACTCATACATATAGTGCATAATTTTGTAGTCTTATATTGTTTCACACACCAGGTATGACCTACATGATCATGGAGATTGATTTCTAATTACATCATCGTTATGGTTAGAATGCAATAAAATAAACAGAAAGAAAATAATAACTCAATTCACACAGCTTGGAATAGGAATAAGAAAATGAGATATAGGTTTATGAGTTCGGCCAGCCCATTGAACTTATGGATCGCCCCCTTTGAGGGATTGTTCCATTGCCTCCACCATCTCGCTTGTAGCCTCTAGGGCTGCTTCCGACTCCATGAGCTCCCTCTCTTAGTCAGCTGCTGTAGAGAGTAGCTCGTTAGATTTGGAATGAATTCACACCTCCTCATAATGGATCTCAATAATTTTAGTACTTTATTGTAGGTATTGATCTTGGGAATATACCATCTGGGTCTTCAACTATTAAATCAACTCATAATGGATTGCAATAAATGTCTCCCTTTTATTTTCTTACTCTTTATGCCATCAAGATTCCTGCTAAGCTTCAAGAAATTTATAGGTATTCTATGTTTTAATCGGATGTCGGGAAATTTCACAGCATTGGAGACTCTCATGTATCTTCTTAGCCATATAATCATAGATAATAATATAAAGATAGTGAGAATCCCCCCTTTAGGGTAGAGAAAGCATAGCCATGTGTGATGTTACCCCATCTGAAAAATGCATTCTTCCTATGACTGACTGAGAATGTGTTTAATGCACTTCCATACCTTGTGTTACTACATATCACTCTCCTCATCCATGTTAGTATTAGAGTTGTCTATATACTCTAGATCTACTGGACTGTACCTTGGAAAAACAGCCAGGAGTTCCAATGTAGGGTCCTCTTCTGCCACTCTTTCTTATTCATGAACCTCACCCCACCGACTGGGAGATCAACCCAGGATGATTCATCACCCATGATTGTAGATTCTTTCTCACCATGTGCTAGGGCAGGACCATCTTGAATAGTTCATTCTGTAGTAGCTGATCCAATCACAAGTGGATCTCTCATAGATGTTCCAGAATCGATAGTTCACTAGGCCTCCAACCTTGTGATCACTTTATTTGAAGCAATATCATGGTCCGTTGAGTCCTCTGATAAAATATGTGACCCTATAAATAAAGAAACATACACGATATAAGAACAATGGTGTCTAGTACCTAATCTAAAGAAGAATCTGGCACCACAGGAGATCCCTTTACACATTCTAATTCAATAATCAGTGTTGACCCCATCTAGATAGCCAGAATTTCTTCAGAATCTGAGGCCTCAATTTTAACCCTTCTTTATGGATGGTCACTGCTCACCTCAATAATGGATCATCCATCAACTACTTAAACAATTGTCGGTTCCCCACCAAGATCGGTCACAAATGCAGGCTCAAGGGAATGTTCTTCCACACCTATGGGTACATAATTATCCCTGGATAGAAAGGCATCATAGATATCATCACCAATGTGTTCCTGAATAGGAAAAACATTGGTCAGTGGATTTGAATTATGAATAGTGAAAGGCCAATATAAATGAGAATTGAGACTCACCTCAAGTTGTTCATCCAGTTCTCTGTCAGAGCCAGTTATCTCGCCACTCTCACATGGGATTCCCTGGTGGATGGCAATTTCATATGTTCTATCACCTCCAGGACCTTCACCCCCAACCTTATCTTCTATATCTTCCTCTACTATCTCATTTATCTCTTTCTATTCTTCCTACTCCTATTCATCCCCTTCTTCTTATTCTTCTTCCTCAACATTATCATCCTCGGATAACAGCTTTTTCAGTTCATGTTCCTAGAAAAGCATCACATTATCTATGAGATACAGTTATTCTTACCTCCCTCATTGGCATGTATACATATCTGTGGTTCTCAGATATGGTTTTCAGTGATGAATGTTTACCCACACTTCTACTTAACTGATCCTAATGTATTGTATGTCAATACCATTTCACACCAGCCTCCACCATAGCTCTTTGGTGGACGTAGATTGTTGTAGTGTCCTCCAAAAAGACTATATAGATGGGAAAATGGTGTTGGTTTCCTACATTATTAGATTCATTATATTCTTCCCAATTAATTCCTAGGCTGGCTCATGGGGACGCCCAGGAGAACACCAACCTTCAGCGGGCGGAGGCATATTCTCGCCTTACGAAGCTCCAACCGATGAATTTGCAACCCATGTCGTTCCAACTGGATATATTAATCCTTGTAGCACCTCTATATAGGTACATTGTCTACTTCCCCACTATCCCAACTCCATATTGATCGCCTGGATCTTAAAAATGTGTTTACACCAAATTGCCTCTAGGTACATTGATATCCAATGGTTGGCATACTCTGTTGATTGGACAGAATTGACATGAGTTGGGGGAAGGGTGCTGAATTCTCCAAAACCTATAGTTTTAATCATTCTCTATAGTTTGAGAAGGATTCAAGGATGTATCTATTCGAGAACCTATACGTATACTTTCATTAGAATCTGCTACATGATCCCAAATTGCTAAGAAAACCTTGTCGACACATACAGTTCTAAAATATTTTTCCATCAATCTGGGCTACTAGCACCCCACCCCAGATACTCTACAAGTACTCACTCTGCTCCAATGGGCCTCGCCCATCATCTTCCATCTATCCATCTGAGGTCCTAAATAGATGAAAGTTGAAATTGGTAGGGTTTCCAATCATATGTTTGATCCATTCCTCTTTGAGCACCAGTGGGCTAATTCCATCAATATTCAGGAGGGATGGTCGTAGACCATCGCCTAGAGGATGGATGGAATTTGTGAACTCATACCCACTGAAATGGGGTATAACCCATCAATGAAGAATATGGAATGGTCCACATATACTCATAGGTGTGACCCCTTTAAGAATATGTCCTAGAATGCTGTAGAGCCTAGTGAATAATGGCACAACAAAGATAAACTTGTTCTCGGTGTCCATGATTACAGACATCGCTAGCATTTCTAGATGAACCCCCATCATTGAGTCTATCACGGGTAGAAACTGCCCACTCATAAATAAAGTGAGTATCTTGGGATATCATGCATTCTGGTCCCGTATTTCATTTAGATAAATGCCCCATGATTGGTAATCACCTACTTCTAAGACCATAGAGTATGATCCCACCTTCCCCCTCTATGATATGTTTGGGAACTGATTCCCTTGGCCTGGAATTTTCAACACCTTGTACTATGTTAGAAACATATTTAACTATCCCTATAAGATATATCCATTAGGATGTATTTGATTTGAAGATTCTCCATATCCTTCTCCAATAGATTCCTTGTTAGAATAGGTGTGTGGATCCTATCCACCCAAACATTCATTGTTGGAAGGAACTCTGCGTATCGGTACCCTTCCATGGGAATTACCCCAATGCAATGAATTCCTCAAAGACTAATTCACACCTCCTCATATTGGAGGTGGAAGGCATTTGTTTCGGGAGACCACTGACTAAAAATATCTGGTACAATGTCTTACAGTTGGTAGAAGTGAATCTATGATGTCCACACAGCTTAAAAAAACCCCGATAAACCATAGGTCTTCACAATACTCCTTGTATGTCGGGCATACCCATTTTTCCCATTCCCATCCACTCATGAAATGTACCCTGATCCTTATGTCTCATTTCTTCCAACCTTTGGTCTCATATGTAATGATTCTTCTGAAGGTGCTCATATAATAAGATACAGATTCGTCAGGGGCTAGATCGCTCCCTCTAATAGTCATGGCCTTCAGATTCAAGGGGTAGATGTCCATGTTCTATGTTTCCCTAGTGGGGTGACCGTTGCTCATAATGTTTAATTGTGGAAGCTTTTCCTCACATGTTATCCATCACTATGGAGTATTGGTGTCATGAACCATGCCCCAGGGCCCGTGTATTGACTACCCCAAGCCCACCTTACATAGGCCAGGGGCTGATAACAAGCACCAAATAAGAATATCAAAAAAAGAGAAGTCATTTTCCATTAAACCTAGACACACACACAAATTACAAACTACGAAAAGGAAAGTAGTAAGTAAAACACAATTATCACAAGGAAACTAATGTGGGTATAACACAAACATAGTAAATGGGCCAGAATACAAACCCAAAAAAGAAGAATTCAAACAAAAGGGAGTATAATATTTCTGATATGTCATCTGCTGAAACCCCTATTTGATGGGTAACTGTATATTAGCTTCTGAAACCTATAGAAGTATGCCCCATCCCCATGATCATAGTGGGAAATGCCTAGTCCTATGCCATCGAGTCCTCCATCAAGGCATTGGTCATCTTCATAAGACATGATTATTGTTTCCAAAGCCCGTTCATGAGTGAGTAACACAACACTCAGTAGGGAACAGAATCCAAAATGTAAATACCAAAAAGCACAACCACAATGAAAAACCACAAAACATGATAAAAAACTCAAACCAGGTATAACTCAAAGTAAAAGAAGTAGAATTATTAGTCATAAAGTGAACCATTCTTACAACTGATAGATTCATCATCTTGGCCTACTCATCACCAGGTCTAGTGGGATCACTAAGACCCGCTCATCTCTAGCACTAGATGGATCACGTAGACCCACTTGTCTCTGGACCAGTATGATCACACAGAACCAAATTTCTATAGGCCAATTGAATCACTTAGACCCAATCATCTTTGGGCTAGCTGGATCACTAATACCCACTCTTCTCATTTTCACCTGGATCACCTAGACTGACATGTCTCACAGCTAGTTGGATCACTAAGACCCTCTTGTCTCTCGGCCAGCTAAATCTCTAAGACCCGCTTGTCTCTGGGCCATCTGGATCACATAGAACCGCTATTATATAGGTTAGTTGGATCTCTGAGACCTGCACAGCTCTAGACCAGTTAAATCACTCAAATATTCTCATCATTTACTTCACGTTACAACCAGCAATAGGATTCTTGCTCGTAGCACACTCAATTCTGTGAGAATATACTCCTCTAGACGTCAGTCAAATCGCAACATCTAAAAAATCCCACATAGTGTATTCATAAAAGAATCCATCATCACATGGGTCCCAATAGTGCAGAAAAAACATCAATTGGATTTCCCATCTAATAGATATAGACATTTTCATAAAAGGGGAAGATTGTGTCCTAGTCTAGTCTGACCTGCCCAACCCATCCCAAAGGTCCTGCATGACCCGACCGGATTCATCTGATCTAACCCTACCCAATATGTCCTGGATGCTGGCCCTGGCCCATTAGGCCTTCAAGGACCCAGCCTGGTTTGGCTGTGGGTCTAGCTCATTGGGTCGCCCAACGACCCAGTTTCATCTGGCCCAAAGAGCAACTTGCAAGTAGGTTTGGCATCTTCTTCCTTTCGTATGTGGCTGGTAGAAGCTGGTTGGCCCCTTTACGCACTCTTCGACCCACCAAAGTGAGATGATCCTCCAAATCAGTGCCCCGAGGGGTACCTCCCTCCAACGCCGGTCCACTCACATGGATCAGTCCTTCCGTGGGTCCTGCTTACCGTCGTGCTCTCTAAATCACATCCTTGGACCATGTGGTGCCTCCACACTGTCAGGTGGTTGTGTCTGCCTGCCATTGGCCTCTCTGGTGGCGGCCCCTATCACCACCATTGTTCCATTCCAGCCTGTCTCCTCTCATCTGTCACTGTTGCTAGGGGGTTATGGCATGTGTCCATGACTTGGGTGTTGCGGCCTGGTGTTGCAGACTGCCTAGCCACGACCCTTCCACCTGGAATCTCCTCAATCGATGGACCGACACCATTGTGTCATGAAGAAAGGGAAGGATTAAAGGAGAGAGTAGGTGATGGAGTCGCACAAAAAAAACATAAAAAATGAGTTGGGTCATTTTTCATGTTGACCCATAGGAGTTCTTATTAGTAAGATCACGTAGAGCCTAGAAATAAGTTGGAAAAATCATAGAAAAAGACACCCCCTTTTATCCCAAAACATTAACTATCCCACATGAATGATAGATCCATGGGTTAACTTGTTTGTGAGTTAACCCACATTCATCATTTAAAATAAAGAACAAAAAAAATAAAAAATGATATTAAAATAAAACCCCCTACCTAGGATAATACTGTTGGTCAAGGAAGAACAAGATCATAGACCTCCGTTCTTCATTCGTGATCTAAATCCCACCATTGCTTGTGATTCTTTGAAGGGTGGGAGAAGGTGTGTTCGTCATTCTCCATCTCCACCAACCAATGCCTCAGTGAAATTCCAGGATTTTTCCAACAATCCTTCATTACTTGTTAGGATATTAATTGAATAATAGTAATTAGGATTTCTATTAGGCTATGTTATAATGTCATTATAATAACTCATTAATGAGGATAATTGATGAGATTCATCATCTCCTCGTCATTTCACTGCATCGAAAATGTTCCACCTCTCAATGATGAAGAAAAAAAATAATTTTTTTGAAGTTATTTTATTTATCTTTCGAAAATTTCAAAAAATAGCATTCAACCTCCCCCCGCGTCGGTCGAGGTTAGGCTCCACCTAAGGGAAACACACAATACCAAACTCAAATATACTCTCATATTTCCTATACGAGTTACCATTTATATTTTATAAGGATTTGAAAATAAAATAATCATTATTTCATTATTTTAATTAAGGCCGAAAACTAATTTCCACTATTTTCCTACTCGGGCCAATATTAGGCCCTTTATAGGTGAATCTGAACACTCTAATCTCAATAGCATGCCCATATTTTTTATCCGGGCACTGGTTATAACATTATAAAAACCCACTCACATATTTATTTAATGAACCTTAAAAATAGTTCAAAAATACTTTCTTGCATCTCCAGGCCTCAGAATTACATGTCTTCTTAGAGACTAGTCTTAAAATTATCCCATTTAATTTAAACAAACAAATCCTAGAATTATGGGGTATTACATTACTCTCCCCCTTGGACATTTACATACTTGTAGGAAAAAACAATTGAAAATAAAACAAATGGGGTTATTGAGAACATATCTGAGCATCCCTCTCCAACAAGATCTCCTGCAGATTCCCTTGCTGTCAATGAATACGAACCGAAGGTATTTACCTTCAATGAAGGATCATCTCCTGTCGATCCTCTATCTCTAGCGGGTACTCCATGAATTTCGCCTTGTTATAAATCTCTAGCTCTCTATGGTTGATGATGGGAGAAGTTTTGTGCACGTATATCAATAACTATGATATGATAAAGACATTGTGCACCCTCTCTAAGTAAAATAGTAGAGCCAAGTGGTATGCCACCTCACCCACTCTACACAATATCAGGAATGGTCTGATGAACCTCGAAGATTACTTGTCGCCTTAGCCAAATCTATGTATTCCTCATGGAATACAGACTCATGGGAATATGTAGTTCCCCTATCATCCATACAAGGGTCCATGTAACCTATCATTATTGGAATTATATCGGCTCTATGTAGTATTCATCCATTATCAGATGACATCGCCATTTCATTGGTAGATTGTACCATCTCTATACCCTTGAATGTTGACTCCCCTAGGTATATCCTAGATAAAGGAGACCTTCATGGTCATCCATACATTTCCACAAATTGTGCCATACCAAGGGTGGAGTGGTTTTTATTTTTTTACAAAATCTCCACCAGTGGTAGGTGGTCCTCCAATTGTGACTAAAATCAAGAATGCAAGCTCAAAACATGTCTTATATGGTCTTTATGGTCTAATCTATTTGACCAACCATCTTTGGGTGAATGGTTATGCTCAAGTGCAGTTGAGTCTCAAATTCCTCTTGTAATCCCTTCCGCAACCGGGATGTAAAGCATGAATCATGATCTGATACCATCAAAGATGGGACTCCATCGAGTCAAACTATCTCCTGCACTTAGAGGAATTCAAATATCTCTACCAAACCCTATTATTGAAAGGGTATGAAGTGGTCTAACAAGTTGAGTTGGTCTAAGATCACCCATATGGTTATTATTCCCCATAGAGGTACATGATAAGACTTTCACGAATTCCATTGATATCCCATCCAACTTCCGCTCTGGTACCTCAAGGGGTTGTGTCAAATGTGATGGAACCTACTTCTCAGCCTTCACCTACTGACTAGCAATGCATCTCGAGACAAACTCCACTACCACCTTATTCATTTATGACCACCGATACTAACATCACAGGTCTTGGTACATCTTCACCACACCTAGATGTACCTCTAAAGTGGATGTACGTAACTCCCTCAACATCTCCTTCCGCAATTCCATTAGTACTATGGTGTGTCCTCTGAAAAGGATGATGTGCTCCCCACCAATTGAAATTTCATCAAGAGCTTTTCCTGAGGACATATAGGAACATGTCGTCTCACAGTTGGAATCTCTGAGTTCCGCATCCAAGAATCACTATAAGTGTGGAGTGGAAACTACCATTGACTAGAGATAAGCTACCTCATCTTTATCCACAAAGGATATTTGAAGAGTGGCCAACTACCCTGAGGCCTCATTCAATATTTTTGAACTTGATCTCATGATGAGAGAATCGACAACCATGTTCCCCTTCCCAATAGTATAGAATATGTCGATCTCATAGTCTTGGAGGTACTTTATCCAAAATCACTATCCTAGGTTCAAATCCTAATGAGAAATGATATACCTGAGACTATTGTGGTCAGAGTAGAGGATGAATTATTCTCCAATAAGGTAGTGTCCCCACATCTTTAGTGTGGAGACTACAACTAGAACCAAAATACCATGAGTCAAATAGTTCTTCTAATGTGGTCTTTACGATTGTAATCCGTATGCAATAAAGTCTTTCCCCTACATCAGTACACAAACATGACATGTTCTTGATGCATCACTATACACCACATAGTTGGCGCCCTTCACTAGAAACCTCAAGATTGGAGAACTCATCATGATCTTCCTCAGCCATTGAATGCTTTGCTGGAATTCTTCTGTCAACACAAATGGTTTTAACTTCTTAGTCAGTGATTTCATGGGTGTTACCACTCTATAGATGTATGTTGTGAACCTATGATAGCACCCACCCAACCAAGGAAACTCTGTACCTTAGTAACACTCTAAGGTGGCTCCCAAGAAAGTACCACCTTGATCCTTGCTGGATCCACTACAAATCTAGCATATGAGATGACATATCCTAGAAAGTGACTTTTTTCACTAGAAATCACACATTGAGAGAATTATGTCAATATTGTGCTCTCAGAGTGTGTCTAGAACCTTCCTCGGGTGTATTTCATGATCCTCCTCCTATGCTGAATACACTAAAATGTCATAAATGAAGACCATTATAAACAAGTCGAGGTACAGTTGGAAGATCCTTTTCACAAGTCCCATGAACATATATGGGGCATTCGACGTACCAAACGGCATCACTATGTACTCATTGTGGTCGTAATGACATCTAAAATCTGTCATTGACATGTCCTCGTCTCGCAGTAGAAACCGGTGATAGCCTTCATTGACATGTCCTCATCTTAGATATATGTAGAAGCAATCTGATATGTAGGGGTAGATATCAGTGTCGTCCTAAGGAATAGATCAATGCAGAATCCTACCTCTCTTTGACGAGGTAGTGTTGGAACATCTTTCATAATGATATCCTCATACTTATCCGCCACAGTAAGAAAATGTTGGCTTATCTCATTGACTACACAAAGGGCCATGCTAGACAACTAATCAGTGATCGGATGCACCCTCGTATGTGTGAATCCATATTGAACTACTCTGATTTCCTTCTTTTCAAAAAACAAATAACTGGTCCCATATCCATGGACACAAAACACTATGAGCCTAAAATAGTCCATCTAGGCATGTTCTTTGAATAGCCAGTCCATACTTAGGATGAAATTTCAAGGCATCAACGCCACTACTAGGAAATCCCAGATAAAGCTCTCGACTCCTAGAGTAAGATCACAACACTTGCACCAGCACATAATCATTGAACCCCCTCCTATAAGAGTTTTTAACTGTAAGGATCGAGTCAACTACTCGATCGAAATCATCAAGCACTGAACAAGATATGTGGAAAGAAAATGGAGATTGGAACCTGTGTCTATAATATATACAACCATGTTTGAGAAGACACAAATAATACCTCTAATAATATCTGGAGTAATTTGTTCATAGGCCTCCGTCACCTGAATATAGCATCACCTATATCCACTATCTCTCAGAGCCTGTGGTGGACCACTTGGGGGTGGTGGTGGTATCACCTCAAACCTTCGTCCACTGCATGTCAGTCTTCCCACTCCCCTACCACATCCACAACCCGGCAGACCACCTCACTCAAACCTCTACCACTTCTTCAGTGGCCCTTCGGTTGTTTGCTGATCATCTGTATGATTACTCATGAAATCACAAGCCATGATTCTCGGTCCCCCGCATGAGTATAATGCACTAATACTATACCAAATCCAATTGTCCTGGAGCCCTTGTACCACCGAATCTGAGTCATGTGTTCATCCTCTATATGGTCTGATCAGCATGTACCTCTGCTTAATCTGTCAGATTCCCATCATTGATGACTCCTCCACCCATCTTCCATTTGTATCTCTCACCGTCGGTGCCCACTCAGTGAGGAATCACTCCACCAGTTAGGCTTTCTCAATCATCCCAACCTATGTAGTGATGTAGAGGAAATTCATTGATGCCTTGATCTCCCATAGAATTTCTAAATCAAAGGTCTTGGCCTTAAATAGAGGGTCATGCACTATATCCATAGTGTAACAGGAGAGGTCAGTGAACCTCTAAAAGTACTCTTCCCTTAAGAGGTTGCAAAACTATAAGAGAAGCATCTATTGTAAGCACACTGAGTATAAAGTCATTGGGAAGAATTCATCCTTCAAAACTTGTTTGATGTTAGACTAGGTGAAGGTGTCCAACTCGTATGTTTGGATGGACAAACACCACTATCATCCCACTAATACCTCTTGAAGGCTAGATGCTAGAACTCCCATCTGTTTAAGTGGTTTCCTCACTAAGAGGAAGAGTCACATCACCAACTCTGTCCAATCCTCAGTGACCTGAGTATCTGTCTCCCATTGAATCTGGGAGGTCACTGTTTCTGAAAATCATGTAAGGCACTGAGCCTACTTGCATCCTCCACTGATTGTGTTGGTTGTAACTACTGACCGATGGGCGCTGGTATCACTGGGAAACCACCCTAAGTTGCAATCTCAGCAAATTGTCACTATACAAAAGCCTCATCACTCGGTGGTCCATCCTCATGGGTGCGTAGTAAAACCCTGGATGGTCATATGCATGGAGGAATCATGAAATAAATCAAGAGGGAACATAGTTAATAAATTATACCTCGTGAGCTAACACTAACTCATAATGATCATGATAAAACATTCAAAGACACATGCAACCAGTGTTTTCATATACAGATTCGGCAAGTAGAATTCAGGGTCCTGGTGTATGGATATTTCTACCACTGCACCAATACTGGACTCCATTGCCTAAATACCAAACTTGAATCATTAAACACAGTTTCCCTATGAAAATTACATACAATTAGTTCATCGTGTAGAACCGACCTCATATGATACCAATTTTTCACAACTCATCCACAAGGGAATGTGTCGTGACTACCCAAATCCTGCCTTCCATTGGCTAGGGGATGATGACTAGAACTGAATAGTTATATCCCAAAAAGTGAATACATTTTCCTTTAAACTTATACACATGCACGCAACACAAATTTCATAAAGTTATACACTCTTTAAAAAAAACTATCACAAGAAATTTACTAAGAGATAAATACAAACATAGTAAATGGGTTAGAAGACAAATCCAAAAAAGTAAACATAAAAAAAGGGATTAAAATATTGTTGGTATGCCATCTCCTGAAAACCCTACCAGATGGGTATCTGTAGAGTAGTTGCTGGAAGCTTTAGAAGTATGCCCCACCCACCTGATCTCACTAGGCACCACCTGGTCTTAGGCCACTATGTCCTCCATCAATGAATCGATTGTTTGTGAAAGAAAATGCACATGTATGTGAAGACCATGCATGGGTGAGTAACGCAATACTTTTTAGGGAACCCAATATAGAAAGAATAGTCCACAATGCATAACCACAACGAAAAACCTCAAAATATGATCACAAAGAAAAAAAACTTACACCTGGTATAACTCAAATAATATGAAGTATAATTATCTTAGTAAGGATGAACATTTATACTACTAATGGATTCATCATCTAGGCCCACTAATTCCCCAAATCATTTTTTATTATTTTCATAAAATCACTTTAGAGGGGAAAGTGGGAACCGAAACATTCTCTGATGCATCACACAACCCGGCAGTAATGAAATTCAAATTTCAAAATGAAAAGAAGAAGAAATCATCATCGGGTGCACATCCCATGAATCCCGCGATCAACGTCGTCTCTGCCAAAACACCACTGTCATTCACATCACGTTGCTTCCGAACACTGCAATCATCATCATCGTCATCGTCATCGCCTGCCGTGAAATCCAAACCATACTCACACCGGCCGCTAGTCTCTTCGTCTTCCAGATCACCGATGAGGAAGGCCACCGGAGTCCTTCATCATCATCGCTACAGAACCATTGTAATCATCCAAAAACACCCCACTAAATGCTCATCTCTGGGTCAGCATGATCACAAAGACCTGGTCATCTTTGGGCAGGATAGATCACTATGAGCCGCTCGTCTCTGGGGAAGCTGGAACACTAAGATGTGCTCATCTCTGGAACAACTAGATCACATAGAACTACTTGTCTCTATTCTAGAAAGATTAATATGACCCAGTCATCTCTCAACCATCAAGATCACTACGAACCTCTCATCATATCCTTCATGTCACATACATCCATAGGATTCATGCTCATAGCACACCTGATTACGGTATAATTTGGTCCTCAATCCATCAGTAGCGTCTCTAGTATAATGAAATCTCACTTAGAGTATGCAAAAAGTATAGCATTGTCGCAAGGGCACCAACACCACAAACAACGTGTAAATCAGATGCCCAGTCTGAAAAGATATTGGTTGTTTAGTAAATAGTGGCTGGTTGTTCCCACACCTAGTTCGACCTAGTTGGAACAACCCAACCGACCTGCCCAAGGGGGTCCCACATGACCCGACCGAGAGCAGCAGACTCAACCCGACCCGATGGGGTCTGGGCCGGCCTGGTTGCTAGGCCTGGACCATTGGGCCTTGTAGGTTCCATCCTGGTTTGGTCGTGGGTCTAGCCCACTGGGTCGCACAATGAACTAATTTTATCCAGCCCAGCCCACAACAAGAGGGGCTATTCTTTCCAAACCCGGGCCACCCAACATCCCATCCCGCATCAATGGGCTGGCTCTTCTATAGCTTGGGATGCCCATGTTCCCTGTTTGTTCCATCGTCCCAACCCGCATGGATGGAATATCCCCCCCTTTGCACAGATTCCTACTGGGAATCCGATTCATGTCATACACGTCTAAAAGAAGTTTTCCTTCCCCTTTATACACACTATGGACTGTCGATGGGGGCTGCTCCTCCAACAATGTGCCACCCTACAAATATAGTTTTCTCATGCTGAATGTGAACTTATGTAGAATGGAGGCATAAATGTGACCAGGTGGTCACGTCTATCTACCGCCAGCTATCGGCCTCCATCTCAGTGGCCCATGTAGCCACCGCGGCATGCTGTCAGCATGCGGCCTCCCATCTACATCCGTAGTCATGGGGCTATAAACTGATGTCGCCAATGTGACTGGGTTCCAAATCCTCCTGCCACCACCATGGCCTCTCACTGGTGTCATGGCCCGCCTGGTCACGACACTTCTTCTAGGCGTCTTCTCGACTGATGCACCACCACTGTTGCATCCCAAAGAACTAGAAGGATGAATAGAGACAGGATGGAATCGCATCACACATAGAAGCACCCAAAGAACAATTTGGGTCTTTTTTCATATTGACTCAGAGGTATTCTTGTTATCAGGATCATGTAGAGCCATGAAACACAGTGGTATAGTCATAGAAAAAGATACCCCCTTTTATCTCATAGAATTAACCACCCGCATAAATGATCGATCTGCGGGTTAACTTGTTGGGATTTAACATGCTTTCGTCATTTAAAATAAAGAATGGGGAAAAGAAAAAATTCTCTTAAACTAAGACCACCTACTAGGGATAGCAATATATTTTGGGGAAGAACAAGATCGTGCCCCTCTATTCACTATTCTTGATCTGCAACCCACCGTCACTATAGATTCTTCAATGGGTGGGAGAAGGTGTATTTTATGTTCATCCTCACCACCCACCAAAGCCTCAGAGAAATTCTAGGAATGTGCCAACAATCCTAAATTTCCTTTTAGGATATTAATTGAATAATGAGAATCAGTGTTTAAGTAAAGCTAAGTTGTAGAGTCTTTACACTGACTCATTAATGAGGATCATCAATGATATTCATCCTCGCCTCGTCGCAACACCGTAGTGATGACGTGCCACTACTCAATGGTGAAGAAAAAAATAAAATAACTTTTATGTTATTTTATTTCTCTTATGAAATGTTTGAAAATTAAATTTCTCCCTTGACAAATTCCGGTCGAGGTTAGGCTTTACCCAAGGGAAACACGCCCGCATGAGCTCAATGATACTCTCGGACTTCCAATCCATGTTACCATTTATAAATTATAATGATTTGAAAATAAAATAATCATCACATAATTATTTTATTTATGGGAAGAATTACTTTCCACTCTTGGCCCATGTTGGCTAATGTTATGGAATTTATATGAGAATCTCGATGCTCTATGTTCAACAGTGCCCTTGGATATTTGATCTGGGCAACAATTTAAAAGGTAGAAAACCCCATTCACGTTTTTTTAATGAAAATTAAAATTTTAAAAAATATGTTCTTTCCTCTCCAGTCCTTTGAATTACATGTTTTCTCTGATCCTAGTTTTGAAATAATCCCTTATAATCTTCAAAAAAATATTATGGAATTATGAGGTACTAAAATTGGTCTCAATGACTGGCATCAACACCTCTCCGAAAATACAGAAGTTCTATATTAGTACACTATCACTCAGAACCTAATACTTTTGTAATTGTGTCAACATACCCAAAAGAATTTGATTGTTAGACGTAGTTCTTATTAAAAGAAGAATATGACGGTTTGTGGTCATCTGGGTCCTCTATGAAGTAGGCGTAACTTCCCAATCAGTGTCAGTCGGTTGAAAATCCATTTATCCAACGTCTTAAATTCACAAAGGGTTTTTCCATGAAATAATGAGGTATTGGGGTACAAGGTAGTATTTTATTGAAAGATGAGCATAGGTCATGAAAACAATTCTTCTATGTTAGGTTCATAAATGAATCAAAAACAGTGTGAAAGGGTCTGCAGGTGCATGAAAAACTCAGAACAAATGCGCAACCTTTTGCATAGATATAAATATCGTTCATGCACAGAGAAAATGTGATTCTCGTATGGAAAATTCAATGAGGGGACCCTATCCCCCCCCCACCCGACTTATTTTTATGCGTGGACCTGACCTTTCCATAACACAAATGTGGTCTGCATGCCAAACAGTCTGTTTTTCACGCACTGACCATCAATTACTCTACACTTTGGTGTGACCCTCATAATACGACCTTCGGGTCCCCCTCCAGCCCTGATTTTGGGGGGGTGCATTTGTTGGAAACAAATTTTAGGTAAGTCCATGAAATCCCATTGATAAGAAATCCAAAGGTATACTTTGAATCAATGGAAAATCATGAGATGCCCACGAGACGGTGCATGAATGTTTTAAAGACCACACGCAAGATGGAAAACTCTTCACATGATCTTGTGTGCCAAATGAGATGTGAAATGGAATATTCTATGGGGAACTTACAAAAACCAGATATGTCAGCCTTGTGAAAGATGATTACATGACACGCAAGACTCACAAGTACCCGGAAGATCATCCAATCCCAATGTACCGTTGAAATGACACTTTCACACATCGTATCTTTCATGTCATCACCATAGTTTTTGGCTATAAATAAAAACATACCCCTACACTTTGGGGGACTGTTACAAAAGATGAACTGATGGTCTAATATGAAAATGAAATCCCTTTCACAACCGCATGAAAATCATGGCCTCAAGGTACTAGATTATGTGTGATCTCTCTCCCAGGGGTACTCAATCAGGTGGGTCCACGTGGGCTTTGTCCTCACCAATTTTATTTCAATCTAATGGATTTGGGCATTAAAGATTCCTCTTGCACACAATTTTTCTATAGTGTCATGTCGATCTTGCATGCAAGGTTTCCCCTTGTGCACATCCAATCATTTTGCACACAACCACCCAATCATTCACACAACCCCTCATTGTGTGTGCACCTCTTCAATCATGCATTCTCCCCTACTTATGTGCCCCATGTGTCTTCTTTACCTTAAGGAACCATGTCAGAGCCCCTCTTACACATGACCCCACTTTCAGGAACATACATATCCTGTATGTCCCTCCAGGTATGTATGATGTGATTTGAAGGCCCCTTGTGTGGTTATTCATGTTGAGTTGCCTAGACTTATAGTTCTCCACTCATACATGCTAACAAATATTGCTTATTTTCATAAACACTCTAACATGAGTAACCTACGCCTATCGTAGGGTGTGGGAAAAGTAATTTATTTTCCTAATGAAACATAGTGTCTTACTAGGGTCATCTCACTTGAGGAGATTTATTAGTAGTTCACTCACATAATCAAATTCACCTAAAATACTTCATTTTTTTATTTAATCTATGAATTTAATAAAAATAAATTTAAATAAACCATAAAACTAACATGCAATGAAATAATGATATTAGTGAAGAAAGAACTTTTCCATTGTGGGTTGATTTGTGGGTTCAATTATTCTTTTTATTGGTGTTTAACTTATATTTGATAATTCAATTCTGAGACCTCCTTCTTGAATTACTATTCTTTTATATAGTGTTGTGAAATATTGATTTTATATATCAATATTGATTCCACCTTTTAATATAATCATGGTTGATGGAACACCTCAACCGATCATGTGACATCTCCCAGGACTTAGCTCCATCATATTCCATTTCATCTACTGAATGGATCAACTCCTCTGTATGAAGATCTTGTATCTAGTATAAGGGAGGGAAATGATTTAATAAAATAATAGAAATTTGTTCGAGTTCAGTGTAATGGTGAATGACCATCGCACCCATGCACATCACTCTTGCTTATCAAAAACATAATAAAAAAATATAATTTAAGCACAGAATAAATGGAATTTCCACATACCACCCCGTCCCAAGCCTTGATTTATCCCCTCATTTTTAAGGGTAAGAGGTCACGGTGGATTGAAAAAGAATTTGAAATAAATGAATTAGATTAGGGGTGGAAGATAAGTAGAGATGGAAGAAGATGGAAACATTTAAATAAAAAATATGCATAAGTTTTCCATGATAAAAGAAAACTAAATTAAAACAAAAAGAAATGAAAAATCCTAGGTTAGCAGCATGTTTTTAGGCCTCAACTCCAATTTTGGTGTCAAACTATCTTATTTATCATGGGTGAACTCCTCCTAACATTGGCCAATGGATTTCATCCTTCGGTCTTCAAATTTCAATTCTTTAAAATATCTCTTTTAGATTTTTTGAATATTATCTTCTCCAAAATATTGACCATGTTAGGCCAATTTAATGGCCGAATTGTGCAATGACGTCTTATATAAAGATATTAAAAATTATTTTTTATGTTTCATCAGAATATTTCAGAATTATCCTCCATGTTTATTAGATGATATGGACAATTAATGATGGGAATTTACTCTAGTGTAATGTTTCCTTTTTTCTACCACAACTTGTCAGCATCCATGGGCTGTGTTAATGATGCGAAATCTCCAGGATCATCAACATCTGAACTCCCCATTTAATATTCTTTCAAATACAATTTTAATCACCCCAATTGGATGTGTTATGATCGAATTATGACCAATTCATTTAGGTGGGGTCCACATGGTCATCCAGAGTAACTTTCCAAATTGACGGAATTGTTTGAACCCTTTGATTGCCGAATTAAATCCTAGTTCTAAAACAAAAGATGAATAAAATAAATGTTTAAACCCAATAAAAAAGGAATCATGTCAATTGGATTTATATTGTAAATGATGTTATTTAATTTCCTAGGATATTAAAATCTGTCAATATTTCCAAATTATGATGTTTTCCTATTTTAGCCCAAAACACATCATAAATCCAAAAGTGAGGTAAATAACTCAACTTGTTCAATTATTAGGAATTAAATCATTGAATTAAATATAAAAAATGATGAAAATATTTTCTCTATCAATTCCCCCACACTTAAATTATTCTTGTCCTCAAGAATAAAATCTCAACATGGAATTCAAAGGGAAACAAATGTAACCAATATTTAAATTTCAATGAAATAAAATCAAACGATTATCAATGTACAATAAAATTTTCCAGTTTTACAAAATATATCAATTTAATTTCCCATTTATCAATGAAACAACCAATTAATGCATTTTACTTTTCCCCTTTGAAAAATGATGGAACTTCTCCTTTCATTAATTTCAGCTTCTTTATTTATTATTATTAAACATGCCTAATCATGATCTACCTCCCTTCGGAATCGTTTCTCTCATTACTCATGAAACAATTAACAGTGGAGTTATGCTCATATCATGAGAACATGCTCAGTATCCATGGTTTTGTAAAGGATCTAATTTCCCTACTTTGTAAAGACAAAACACACATAAAATCACGGGGACTTGAAATAATGTTGCAAATAGATTTGTGGCTTAGGGTTGGTGGTTAAATGATTGAAATAATTTAAGACTAGAAGTAGGAGGTTTGAATCTTAATTAAAATGAAATATTAATCAAGTGAAAATTCAGGATAAAAGTCACTCAAATCCCCGTGATAATGTGAAACACAGCACCACCCCCTTTTAATGACATGGGACATGAGTCAATAAATGTTTTCAAAGAATGATATCATTCAAGTTTTCCACCTCTTTTTTTGTAAAGATGAAGAAAAGAACAACTTTATTTATCTCTATTTTTTTTGAATATTTTTTTTGTAATGCTCCAGAAAGGCATAGCTTTATTTTATCCTTTTCTAAGGAGAACTAGATGAAATGAATTAAGCATAATGAAATGATGACTCATGCCCAATTTTCTAATAATACACTACCCCAAATGATGACGCACCCCTCACACCATCCACAAATGATACACATCCCAATGAACGCACATGAAAGGCCCTTCCCCCATACTCAAACATGAATTACCATGAAAAAATACTAACAGTGTGGGTAGGTAAGGAAATATCAGCTTGTAATGTGGATTAAACCAATAAAGAAATTTATGGATTCAATGGGATAACGAAGGATAAATGTATGGGTGGGTCTCAAATAAATATGTGGCTAGACAAAGTAGTGTCTCAATCATTTTAAATGTGTTTTTGGACATTCATTGCTTTGACAAGTTTCAATACAAGTTCAAGCAGGTGGCACGTCCCATGATCACTCATGAAATATGCTCATGATAAAATAGGAATTATTTGTTCTAGAAATCCTCTCAGAAATAGGAATATGATATTGGAAAATCAGTCATGGCATGAATAATAATGAGAAATTAATTCACATGAATTTCATAATTTCAAAGCATGAAATATGGTAGCGAATTTTCATTTACATGAATCAACTAATTCCCTCAAAACATGAGTCCTTATATTAATATCCATGCTTCAACTAAATCAGTCAATTATCCATTTTGCTCATTCAATCATATTAACAGTGAAATCTAAAACATGGCATTACTGGAATCCTAAGAAACTAATGTCTCTTAGATAAGTCATGTAAAACATATTTCAAGTGTGGGAATTCAATTCCATTTTAAAGCCAAAAAAATGTAAGGTGTTTGAAAGATATACATTAAAAGTGAACTCCTTTTTGAAACAAAGCTTCATCCTTCTTTTTGGGGGTTCCCGTTTTCCATCATTAACCTACAAAAGAGAATTACTCAATTAAGTGAAAGGATCATGTCATTAAAGCTCAAAAATATAAGAGGGATTGGGCTACATGCTATGTGACTTCTATGAAAAGAAATTTCAATCAAAATTCCTAGAAAGCAGGTAAAGATAATTTTTGGTACGATTCCCCAAGTGGGCCCTGGATTATTATACTACCTTAAGAGGGCCGTACCAGCTGTTATCCATAATCTGATGGTGGGTAGATCTTCATGGACATGAACCACCACATGTTTTTCTTCCCAGCTTACAGTTCATTGTTTTTGTTGAGGAAAATTCTATTTGATAGAGTACACCAAATCCACCCCTTTACTATTAAGTACCACTAGCTTAGCGGTGGTAGGATGAAGTACGGAACCTCCTCCTCTTTATTTTCTACATGTGCAACGTCTTCTTAAAAATTCAGTGGTTGATCTAGATGTCTTTTATGAAAAGAATAATAAAAGGGAGATTCAAAATTTATATTTTAAATATTAAATTCAAAATATTCCCTTTTAAGGTAGGTAGCTTGTAAATTCAGTTCTTCATGAAAATCCACTGTAATCATTTCTTGGGATTCCTCATGCATATGATCAATGTCCATAGGGAGCTCTAGGTGTTCATCAACAGGTGAAATTTCTCCCTTTTCATATTCCTCCAAGGTGATGTAAGTATTGAATGAATCTAAAAACTCAATTCATAAGGAGTGATACTCAAATCAGATTGAAGGAAATAGAAAATTTAGATTTCATGAAAGGATCATCTCTCTAAGCTACTTCTAGTTCAATCACTTTTTTAGTGATAAGTTCCAGTTGGAGTTGATCTTCACATGATAGAGGTAGGTAGTCAGGCTCCTCCATTTTTTCTTCAAATTCTCCCACATGGGTGGTATCTTCATCTTCCAAGGCTAGAGAGAGGTATAAAGGTACTTTTTCTTCTACTTTATATGGAATTACAAGATCATGTTGCATTTCAATTTCTTCAGATGCACCCCAAAATTTCTCCAAATTCACATGATATCCCCCTTGTAAATCAGTAAAAAATGATCTTTCATCTATCTTCTCCAGCAATGGTTGAGAGAGGTGGAATTAATCTTTATGAATATCCTCTTTTACCTTCTAAAGATCTTCAACATCAAAAACTTGTGGGGAAATTTATTCCATAGCTTTCTCAGGATCTGGCTTCGGTTTAGGCTCAGGTTGATCACTTTGTGCTTGAACATAGTCAAACGTGATTTGCATTTTTCTCCCCATGTCATCCAGAGCATTGCTAATCCTATCCACTTGGGCATTTAGATCTCTATAATCTACATTTGGTTATTGATATTGCACTTGAGAGTAATCATTCCAGGCATAATAATTTGAATTTGAATATATCATGGATAAGTATTTTTTTTAAATAATGAAAACTATCTAAAATTTGAAAATAGAGAAATTAAAGTAAACAACTGATTAGCTCCCCAGTAACAGTGCCAGTTTTGATGCATGCCTGTTGTAGGGCGTGGAAAAAGAAAATTAATTTCTCAATGAAGCAAAGTGTCTGACTTGGGTCGTCTCACTTAAGGAAATTTATCAGTTGTTCACTCACTTAATCAAATTCACCTAAAATACTTTTTTTTGTTATTTTTTTAATCTAAGAATGTAGTGCAATTAAATTTAAATAAATGATAAAACTAACATTCAATGACAGAATGATATTAGTAAAGAAAGAACTTGGCCTTTGTGGGTTGGTTTGTGGGTTCCATTATTCTCATTATTGGTGTTTAAATTATGTTTGATAATACAATTCTGAGACCTCATTCATTAATTACTATTCTTTTATTTAGTTTTGAGAAGTATTGATTGTGTATATCAATCTAAATTCCACCTCTTCCTATAATCAAGGTTGATCGCACACCTCGATTGAGCATGTGACATCTCCCAGGACCTGGCTCCATCATATTCCATTTCATCTACTGAACGGCTCAACTCCACCTTATGAATAGATTGTATCTAGCAGAAAGGGGGAAGAGATTTAATAAAAGAATAAAAATAAGTTCGATTTTAGTGTCATGGGGGAAAACTATTTCACCCGTGCACATCACTCTTCCTTATCACACATATAATAAAACAAAATAATTTAAGCGCAGAATAAATGGAATTTCCACATACCGCCCCCAAGCCAAGTCTCGGGTTAGCACCTAATTTTTAAGGGTACGAGGTCACGGTGTATTGAAGAAGAATTTAAAATAATAGAATTAGATTAGTGGTGGAAGAGAAATAGAGATGGAAGAATATGGAAACAATTTAATAAAAAATATCCAAAAGTGTTACATGATAAAAGAAAACTAAATTAAAATGAAAAGAAAACAAAAATCCTAAGTTAGCAGCATGTCCCTAGGCCTCCACTCCAACGTTGGTTTCAAACTCAACTCTTCAGTATGGGTGAAATCCTCCTTATATAGGCCAATGGATTCCATATTTTGGTCTTCAAATTTCAGATTTTCAAAATCTCTCTTTAATATTTATTTCAGATTATCCCCACCAAAAGATTGACCATATGGACAATTAATGCTGTGCATTTACTCGAGAGGAATGTTTCCTTTTTTCTGCCCCAAAATGTCAACATCCATGGGTCGCCTTAATGATTGACAATCTTCAAGATCATCAGCATCTGAACTTACCATTTAATATTATTTCAAATCCAATTTGAATCACCCATATGGGAGGCATTTTGACCGATTTATGTCCAATTCCTTGAGGTGGGGTCCACACGGTCATCCAGAGAAACTTTCCAAATTTAATGAATTTATCATACCCTTTGATGGGTGAATTAAATCATGGTTCAAAAAAATACGAAGAAAATAAATTTATGAACCCAATAAAAAAGGAATCATGTAAATTGGATTTATATTTTAAATGATATGTTTTAATAACCAATGTTATTAAAATATTTCAATATTTCAAATTTAAGCAGTTTTCCAATTCTATCCCAAAACACATTATAAATCAAAAATTGATGTATATAACTCAACTTGTTCAATTTTTAGGGATTAAATCATTGAATTAAATATAAAAAATGAAGAAAATATTATTTCTATCAATGAACCCTTCAATGGATCACTCCAGAACACCATTCCCACATGACATTGTTGGTGCCTTCCCTTCACCAAGGGTTGAAGTGTGTCGGTTTTGTAAGTCTTATAGGTGATGAGTGAATCACCTCCGTCCAAGATATAGGATGTTAAACTACTAATCACCCACATCCACAACACATGATGTTAAACTGTGATCACTGCATAAGAGACAATTCCAAATGGGATCATGAAGGGTAGCTGCACCAACACTTTCTCACTCCCATCTCCCTTTGGGCTTTGTCACCAAGCGCACCTCGAGCAGTCTCCACGTATGCTCTCTACGATGGGATGTTTCAAGTATAATGGCCATGTCTTCCTCGTACGTCTGGACACCCACCATTTTCATTGGTCCTGCCTCTAGAAGTAAGTCACAATCTTCATATCACTGTTCCCCTAACCATGTGTAAGTACCACCTCGTTCCTCGCAAATGCACCTTTCGCGACGTGAACTTCAGGACTTTGTTGCTTCTTGTTTCTCACACCGATCATGAAGCATGTGGGATTAGTGTAAGCATCGGCCTTGACACCCATTTTTAGTCCACCTTGGTGTGAAATCCCCGTCCCCCTTATCCAAACAACATGTACATTGATCCTTTCCCTTTTTAACCAAGAAACGTAGAAAGCTTCCAGAGGATCAAGCCCAACACAAATAGGTACTGACCCCTTCAGGATGGTTTACCATCATCCCGCATGACCTTATACTGTATCCCCCCTTCCTTCCCACATGACTTTAAACTGTATGCTTTCGAACTATGTGGGTCTAGATTTCTGTCTCTAAGACAGGTTACGTAGGAAGCCTCCACTACTGGAAAAACTGATTTTTGCGACGGGAATAAACCCCATCTCAAATAGTCCATCAAAGATGATATTTGTGATGGGGAAATCAACTCATCGCAAATAACTAATTATTTATGACGGATCTATGGGTCCCATCAGAAAAGGTTACACGCAGTTTGGCGCGGTTTGCGTGCCAAACCATGCGGAAGGGTATTTGCTATGGGGAGGCACCTCCCATCACAAATACCCATAGGTGGTAAATACTATATGCAATAGGATGTTGTCCCGTCACAAAAAGTGTGTTGGCACGTCACTCTTTGAGGTGGGTCTCGTCGCAAATAACCTTTTAAACGCCGACATTAATTAATGTAGTCAAAGGTATTTATGACGGGTCCCATCATAACTATTCAAACCTATATATACCCACCATCTGTTTTTCCTCCCTTCCCCTCAATTCCTCCTTTCTATATTTTTCTGAACTCTATTTTTAAAAGGAATGTTTTCAGAGTTAGTTTTTTTACGAAAAAGATGTAAAGTCCTCTAAAATTATAAGAGATTATGTTCAAAGGTATTTATGTTTTATTAAATTTAATATTCATATCAATTTTTTATATTAATTTTAATTATTGTTGATTAGTTGTAATTAAGTTAGATTTAAATTGTTTTGTCATCAGTAATTATTTGTAATAATAAATTGAAATTATTAGTACTAATTCTTAGTAATTAGTAATAATTACTCATATTTAACGATAATTTGTAATGTAAATAAATAACTAGCAGTAATTTGTAATTACTAGCAGAAATGTGATGTATTTAATAGTAATTAACACTAATTAATAATAATTATGAAACAATTGTAATAATTAGGAAACAATAGTGATAAATATTTAAAATTACTAATAAATAATAATAAATAGTAATAAATAATAATAATTAGTAATAAATACAAATAATTGTTAATAATTATTAATAAATAGTAATAAATAATAATAATTAGTAACAATTAGTAATAAAAAATAATAAATACTAATAAATACCAATACATAGTAATAAATAGTAATAAATAGTAACAATTAGTAATAAATTGTAATAAATAGTAACAATTAGTAATAATAAGTAATAAAAAGTGATAAATAGTGATAACTAGTGATAAATAGTGACAAATAGTGACAAATAGTGATAAATAGTGATAAATAGTGATAAATAGAGATAAATAGTAATAAATAGTGATAAATAGTAATAAATAGTAATGAATGAGAATGAATAGTAATAATTAGTAATAATTAGTAATAATTAGTAATAATTAGTAATAATTAGTTATAATTAGTCATAATATGCAATAATTAATAATAATTAGTAATAATTAGGAATAATTAGGAATAATTATGAATAATTAAGAATAGTTTAGAATAATTATGAATAATTAGTATTAATTCAAAATAAATATTAACAATTAGTAATAATTAGGAATAATTCGTAATAATTAGAAATAATTAGTAATAATTATTAATTATTAGTAATAATTAAGTATAATTAGGAACAATTAGGAATAAATTGGAATAAATAGGAATAAATAAGAATAAATAGGAATAAATAGGAATAAATAGGAATAAATAGGAATAATTAGGAATAATTAGGAATAATTAGGAATAATTATTAATAATTAGTAATAATTACAAATAATTAGTAATAATTAGCAATAATTAGTAATAATTAGGATTAATTAGGATTAATTTAGAATAATTAGTAATAAATAGGAATAATTAGTAATAATTAGAAATAATTAAGAATAATTATGAATAATTAGGAATAATTAGTAATAATTAGTAATAACTATTAATAATTAGTAATAATTTGTTATAATTTGTGATAATTAGTAATAAGAAAGAATAATTAGGAATAATTAAGAATAATTATGGATAAATAGAAATAAATAGGAATAAATAGGAATAAATATTAATAAATAGGAATAATTAGTAATAAATAGGTATAAATAAGAATAATTAGGTATAATTAAGAATAATTAGAAATAATTAGAATAATTAGGAAAAAATAAGAATAATTTGGAATAATTCGGAATAATTATGAATAATTAGGAATAATTAATAATAATTCGGAATAATTAATAGTAATTAAAAATAATTAGAAATAATTAAGAAGAAATAAGAATAATTAGGAATCAAATTAATTATAATAAATTCTAATAAACTAGCACATTTTCCAACAGATTATCAAAACTCCTTTTGCACGATAACTCTTCTCCTTTCAACTCTCACCGACTCAAAAAATTATGAAAAATATGCTTCTACATATGTATATCCAATCTCGTCAGCACGACTTTGAATATCCATTTGTAGGACCACATTTTTCATATTGTTTTCTGGTGGTGATAGTTGCAAGAAGACGATTCATCGACAAAAATGTGGCTCTTTTGTCCGATAACACATTTCGTTGAAATACTTGTCACACTGAAATCACAATGAATATTCTACTTGGAGGTATGCTTATATAGAGTCTATAGAAATAACAATAAGAGATTAGTCAGCAATAGTATCAATATGAGGAGAATATGCATCGATGGCAGTATCAGTAGTAGTAAAAGTATAAGGAGGATATGTATCAATGGAAGCACCAACAATATGAGTAAATGAAGTACATGTGACTTCTGACTCGTAATTTAACGATGAAGTTTCCTCCACCATCTCCTCCATCTCCTCCACCTCCTCTAGATGAATACCCCCACTTATTGTTTTTTTATGATAATACAAATTGATTCAAAAGTTTTTTCAATATGAACTATTTATAGTTTTTTTCTTTTATAATGGTGCGAATTTTGAATACATCATTTTTTTAAATTTTTTAAATTTTTTTATTTTTTAATATTTTTTTATTTATTATTAGTATTATATTTTTTTAATATTTATTAATTTTACAAATATAAATAATAATAATAATATTATATATATTTTTTATTTATTGTTTCGAATATTAAGAATTATAATATTTTTTATTATTTTAATAATATTAATATTATTTTTTCATTAATCATAATTTTATTAAATATATTTTTTATTTTACTCTGTATTTGTGAAGGTACATTTTGCGATGGGACAACCTCGTAAATTATTTATATATTTTTTTAAAAAGGCATTCGCAAAGGTAAAAGGACCCATCGCAAATACCTTTTTGCGATAGACCTGTTGCAAAAAGGGTTCAGTATATATAACATATAAAAACGGAGAACTATTTATAATGGGATAATGGGATAATGGGTCCTTTGAAAAGAATTTTTTCCATGGCCCCATCACAACAAGTGTTTATATATTTAATGTATATAGCTCGAGATCTATTTGTGATGAGACGATTTCCCATCAAAAGTAGTATTTTTTGCAATGGGCTCGTCACAAAAATACTAGTTGTGATGTCTTTTTCTGCAATGGGCTATTTGAAACTGGACCCCGTTGCTACATAAAAATCTAGTAGTACTCTGTGAGGTTCAACCTAAAACACCGATAAACTTCGATGTTCCCTTTTTTGGGATTCAAATCCTTGGTCCACCACTTAGTGGTGTTAGACTAGCATTTGGACAACAAACTATACATAAGCCCCATACTTCTTCCATAATCATCCAAAAAAGTGTGTCCCTCTTGTAATGGGATGCTCACCATGTGTAAGCTCCAACATGTGTCTGGGGCATTATTCTTTGGGTACCCCCTGATTCTATTCCCAATCATAAACTACTTGGACATGGATTCCCATCCATGGGGATATATAGGAAGCCTCCATGTGGAACAAGCCCGTCAGCCCACATCCCATCCTGGTCTCTCCCTTGAGCCTTTATGTTTTGGGAAGGTCATTCTTTAGCCCATGGGTTCTACTTCCTTTAGGTCACATCCATGCATCTATTATTATGAGGAGCCTCCTTATGTGACTCATCGCCCAACCAAAATATATAGACTAAGATTCCCACCAGCTGGGATAGGTAGGAAGCTTCCCTGAGGTTCAATCCGAACACCACTTTCATATTCATGTTTGTTCCATCCCATTCATCTCATACATGTCATCAAGTCACCCTTTTTCCATCCTAGTTTTATGTGGGATACCACATCCTAGTGAGATCATGTCATCCACTTCATCACTAATCTTAGCAGTACCCAGTCCTCTAACCACGCGTAAACTTCAACTTGTCTTTGGGTTTTTTTTCATTGTGTACACCATGATCCCATGATTTACCCTTTCGAATTATGTGAGTTTTGAAACCCATCTCCGAGAAACATTACGTAGGAGTCGTCCATGAGGTTTGATCCCATCCAATGGTAAACCATTGCATCCACTTTGCAGGGATCCAATCATCTTCGTATCTATCATCATTGGGAATAATGATCCAACTATCTAGTAAGCCTCTTATGTTCTCCCTCGGGATATACCTATTTGATCAAATCTAGTCAGTGTTTTGATTAGTCTAGTCCATCTCCACAAGATGTTAAACAAGCGGCACACCCCATGTTAGACATGGGAAGCTGAGGAATACCATAGAGACATGCTTATGGAATTAATTCCCCACACTCAATGTGGGATTCTGTGGGCTTCTCTGCCCTCAAGAATTCCTATTATAAGGGGAAGAAAATCACTACTAGAAAAATACCCTATAATAACGGTTTGGAGAACCATTGGTTAATCCTATAACAGCGGTTTGGATAACTATTGGCTAGTAAGATGTGGGGATAGGTTGATACCAACAGTTTTGGAAAAACTGTTGGTATAAGTAATATGAAAAATATATACCAACTGTTCCATAAAACAGTTGGTATATGTGTTTCAAAAAAGAATAATTCTGTTGGTTTTGATTCTAGTCCCTCTGGTTTATGATTGAACAACCTTACTACCAACCTAACATGACTTTTGTGAACATAATTTCATAAATATATATGTATTATCATAGATAATTTAAATGTTTATTTATTTAATGTTCTCTGAAAGAATATTTCATAAAAAATACATATTACTATTCCAACAGTTCTCAAAACCGTTGGTATAGACCCATATCAACGGTTTTGAGAATAGTTGGTATAGATTCTAGGGTTTTGGCACCTATACCAAGAGTTTTGGACAAACCATTGGTATACTGGGGACCTATGCCAACAGGTTTTCCAAAATCGGTGGTATAGGACCATATAAGTGACCTATACCTACGGTTTGGAGAAACTATCGGTATAGTTCCTTATAAGGGTACTATACCATTGGTTTGCCCAAAACCATTGGTATAGATCTTATTTCATGTATTCAATCCAGATGTACTAGTGTTTTAGTGCCCAAACACACCAGCGATATCCAATGGGAATACTACCTTGACTGAAGGTTGATACCCTAACAAGACCACTTGTAGTGTCCTAAAAGGATTAGTGTAATCAAGTGGCATTCACAAAGATGTTCCACCAATATGAGTTTCACGAACTATGACTTAAACATATCAGGGACACAAGAAATATGTTGAGAATTCTGTGGAGGAATCCACAAAAGGAGAGACCAACAACCAATCATCCTCTTTCATTCAAGCATCAAACTTCCCTGAATAAGTGATGGGTGCCACACACCTTTGTAAAGTAGTAATTTGGGGTAATAGCCAGTTCATTGTGGCATGACGATGTGTGCCTCAACAAAAGCGTCATAAATAAACATGGTTACATTTTTGATTTAATATAGTTAGTGGAATTGATATCCATATGAAATTCCCAATAAATCATCAATAATATCATGATAAATAATTACATTACATATCTCAGTAATTGTGGTGATTTTTGTTCAATTTTCAGTAACTTATATATTTGATATATCTAAATATAAACATTATGTTGAGATTATATAACCTAAAAATAATGTTATTTTATACCCAAATTCACCCAAACTAAATATTCCATAATGATTTTCCTTTTTTATGATATATTTTACAATCTTAAATGGACCTCCATTGTCTTCCTTACTCTTATAAAATATAGGAATATCATTTATAAAGACTGAAACAAACTAAAAAAATTAATCTATAAATACTATATTAATTATATCCGTTATTAAAGTAGGGATTTTTGTAATACCCAATAGAAGAAATATAAATTCATAGAGTAAATACCATGGGAATAATTATATCAGGGGTATATCATCATTCAAGACCCTCAACTGATGAAATTGGGAAGGAAGGTAAATAATGCAATAGATTTTAAATTCATATAGTCGATCAAACAAGTAATAAATATAGGGTATCATATTTTTTTCCTTTATAGTTATCTTGTTATGGTCCCAATAATCAACATAGAGTCACATTGATCCATCGTCCTTATTAAAAAAAGAATTGGTGCACCCCACCGTTACATACATGGCTAAATTAATCCCCTTTAAATATTCTCTAAGATATTCTTCCACTATTGCCTTAACTCATTTGGGGACATTCTATATAGAGTCTTGTAAAAATGTGTATAATAAGGTATGAGTTCTATTGAAATTTAAACAACATTATACGGTGGGAGAATTGGAAAATATTCTAAACAAAAAGAAAAAAACTCAGGAAAATTAATCATATCATCTATTATGAGTTTCTCTCCAAAAACTAAGATAATGCTACTTTTGAAAATGAATCAGGACCCATATAATGGATTTGATTTCCAATAGATGTTCATATTTATCATTTCACAGTTATAGGATCATATTTTGGTTACAAAAATTAAATGTGACATTCCTTCCATAGTAATTGATATTGGAGTTTTGTTAATAAATCCAATTCATGGATAATAGAATATTAAATTCATTTAGAGGGAGAATAATGATATTTTCTGGAAGCACATTCCCATCAATATAAATCCGACAACAATCATAGAAATGATATGTGATCTTTGTATAATTCATTTTTTTAATTTCAAATTCAATATCTAATCATAGAGGATGTATTGTGTTACACATAGAAAATTATTCAAATATAAATAAGTTGGTTGATCTAGAATAAAATAATAAATTAATTGTTACATATTGGAGAGTAAGTTTTCCTTTCAATACATCATTGTCATACCCATCATAAAAACAATGACCTCATTATAGTTCCACTATTCACTATGCTTAAAAGGTTTTTGGAATCAATCATCATTATCAACCATTGGATTTTAGCATTGGTTATCCTAATTCCCATATTCCATTCACTTGAAACAATGGAGTGTGTGTGTTATATTTTATGTTTATTTTCAAATATCATTGGCTAAAATCATATCATCACATTTGTATTCAATTTCCTGATGACCTGTCCACCATAAAATCATTCATTATACTCCTTAAGATAATTTACTCTTTTCCACATTCTACACTTTGATCTTTATAGAGGGATCAAATTCTTCACACTGTGGTATTTATTATAATATTTTCCATTCCACTCTTTTTTTCTTAAAAAACCAATATATTGATGTGTTAATCTAACCTCTATTTCTACCATTGTATCATATATAATAATATCATAATATATACTAAATTAACTTATGGATACCATTATTCATTGACATGGTTTTAAGCCACTAATGAACAGTTCATTCTTAAAATATGATTCAATGATAATTCTCAAAGTGTAACTCAGATATATTGTAATATTTTCATTATAAGAAGTAGTGGATTCATCATACACGTAATTCTACCCATGTAATTAGTTATCCACTTTCATGTGATGAGTACATGTAATTTAATTATTGAATAATGGCTTTCCCAACTCATCCCTCACCAAAGAGTTAATTTATCAATATATAGTTTTTTTGGAGAGACGCAACCACTGACCAAATTCAACATAAAAAATATAGATAGCTAAAATAACATTTTAAATATGAGAAAATTGGAAAAAAAATATTTCTATTTAAATGGTTCTAATACATTTCTAAGAATATAGTGGGTTATTGGATCCATTAGAAGAATGTGGACGATGTTTCATGAAGGAATCAATACAACGATGGTCCAAACATTTTTCATTGGGAAGATCATCGTTATTTTCAGATTGTGAATCTAGTGTAAAAAATATCAATTAAAATTTATTTCAACATCTCATAAAATTTAAAATAATAGGTGGAAAATAACTAAATTATCCCTAAATATAATTAATAACACATTTTATTTAATTTACAACTATTTAATAAAATGAAAATGAATTGTGTAAGTGAAAATTGTCATAGTGAGAAACCACATATTTAAGAAAATCCATTTATAGGATGTATAATCTTGAAACCGTTATTTAAATACATGAAAAAATAGGATTAACCTAATTATCACATTATCATATTCTATTGAAATCCATTAAAAGATTTAGTAAATAAAATTTGAATTAACACAAAAATATCACATGGGATTGTCAATATAGGTTTACATTATGGGAACCCCCACAATAAATTAGTACCATGGTTGAGATATACTCAAAGAACTCTTTTGGTAATTATTAATCCTATAACCAACTATTCTAAAACTTCTTATACATGTTGTATCTAGATATGGATATTTTTCAGGAAAACCACACTCACTTATTCACCTAAAATTATTATGTTATCTAATATATATGATTATCCTAAGTTTTATTGAAAAATTTTATCATCCAAGAACCTAATAGTAATAAAAACCATCTCTCATACCATCAATTTTAGAAAGTACCCATCATACATATTTATTTCATCTTAATAGATGAATATTTATTACATAAAATTTTAATCCAATCTAAGACCATATAGGTTTTGTACTTTTTGAAACATGGGAACATAAATTACATGTTCATAATAGATCTAAAAAAACCAACATAGTTATATGTAACTAGAACCCTTTATTAAAAATATCATACATAATATATTCTTTATAACAATACGAAAATGAACATAAGAAATTCTTTGCTCAAATGTTTAGTAATGGTAATCAAGGGAGAAATTATTGATCACATAAACATAAAATGAGTATAAGGTCACTATATAAAGGGTTAAAATTTTAGAACCATACCCTATATATCATTTATCAAATGACCAAGTCATGGAATAAATATTGACATTTCCATAGACATGAATCATAACGGTACCATTTTACATGATCATTGAGGATATAAACTTCACATAAAATCTGGAAAAAAATACATCCCTAATAATGGGAATAATCTTAACCATATAATTACCATGATAAGGATACACACTAATATATTCATTATATTTTAGTAATTTTATTGCCTCACATTTATATGACTATGTCTTGGGATAAACTCTCTTGTGCCGCATTTTTTTGCTTTGGGATAACATCACCTTTACCCACTTATGTTGCCTGAGTATAAATTCTCATATACCATATGTTCTCATAAGCCTTAATCATTACCTAATTAATTTTATGGATATATAATTCTTGTTATACCCATAAAAACAAAAATTAATTCTTATTTTTTCTGCATGGTCATAAATAATTCTTCATATCATAACACATGGAAATGAAATTTGGCCTCATTGATATTTCATCATTTTAAAAATACACCAACCATATGAAGAATAAACATGGAATCATTTGATCATATTGTAATAAATAATAACTTAAATAAAACTATGTTATCATATATTAATGATTCCTTAAAAGGATCATCAGAATTTTTTTTAAGGATAATACACCGTTCATTTTTTAAAATCTCATATCAAAATATAAAAATATACAAATTATAATTGAAGAAAAATTATTTTAAATTGATCTAAGAAAAGTTTAAATGACTCATAAATTTTTTTTATACATTAATATTGGAAACAATTTTCATTCCTTTTATATTAAAATAACTATTCCTTTTACATTTTTTTTGATGTCAAAAACCCCTCATACAGAAAATAAAAATAATATTCCTTATAAATAGTTTTTAAAATATAATCGTGGGAAAATTAAACATTAAAAATCAATCAGTAATATTAAAAACATTCGAATATTTTTATAGAAAACATTTTCCTGGCATATTAAGGATTTTTTAGCTGAAGAGAGAAATATCAAATTTTCTTTAAAAACATTCCTTCTTTTACAAGATTACTCAAGGAAGGGAAAATGAAATTACAATAAGTTATCTATAGAAATAACTAATTTCAAAGAAAAATCATGATCTTATTGAGAAGTATATAATAAAATTTCATCATAATAAACATAATCAAAACCAATCCTAATAAAAAAAATTGATTGTAATGTTAATCTGGCTCCTCAAGGTCAACGTTCATTGAAGAAGATTTAAAAAATAATATAATAAATTTAAATTTATTATATTTCTTTAATATATTTTGTAAAAAATTATAATATCAATTATACTGAATTTAAAACATTTTAATGATAATTAATTATTAAAATCATCATTTTTGAATGTTAACAATTTAGTTTTTCATAAAAATTTTGATTTATAATTTCTCAGGAATATACTTTAATCATGGATGAATCATATAAATAATTTTAAAAATTTTATAAATATAATATTTATTCATAATATATAAATATATATTCTAATATTCATCCATTCTAGATAATGATATAAAAATGAATTACACCCTTTGTGGAGATGTTTAGTTGTATGTATACATGAATGTTGTTTCAATTTTTAATGTGTAGAACGAAATAAAGGTACCGAAATATTAAAATTTATATAATAATTATTATATCATAGATATATATATATATATATATTAAATATATCTTTATTGCAAGCCATGTAATGTGTAAACCAAAAATGAATCATAATACTTTGTGGAGTTGGTAGTCCACGCGTACGCACAAGTGATGTTATCTTTTTTTCGTATGATGGAGTAGAGGGTAGAAGATGGTTGTTTAATAATTAACATAAAAATTCAATATAATGAGGATATTTAGGCTATTGTTTTTTGATAAATATCACATATTTTTATAGGTAAAATATGAAAAATAAGGTGATCAAAAGGTAGATTACAACTTCTTGAAAAGAAATCCCTTAGTTCTCCTATTAAGGGAAGTTGTTAATATCTTTTAGCAGGACCAAAACATATTTAACCTTTATAGAGTTTTTAAAAAGTTATATTTTTCTGGTTTTTTACAAATTTGTTACTTAATTTGATGTAAATACAAATGGGAATGGGTGTCCCTTTATAAAAGATAGAAATTATACACTTTGAATTTTAAAAAAAGATTAAAATATAATTAAATCATTCTAATGAAAAAATCTTAAAATAGTAATACATTCAATAAAAATGAGTCCATTATTGAAATATAGTCAATAAATAAAATTAATATTTGTTTGGAATTGATTAGAAAATTTATCTATTTATTTAACCCCTTGGTTGATAAATATTCATCTTAACTGTGGTGATATCATTTTAATAATAATGGGTTAGAATTTTATAAAGTAAAAATTGAAAATAAATGACTATGTGATTGGATTTTCAACCATTTCCTCTCCTAATTTTCATCCTTCAATATTTTATGATTTTTATATAATTTTAAACTATTATCATAAAATACTATTAATTGTGTTTTAAGAAATATTCAACTAATATTAATTCTAAATCAAAATAAAAAATAGAATTAGAATATAAAATCTTAACAAAAGTATAATATGTTATTTTTGTCTATAAAATTAATAGATATATATAACTTACCTTAAATTGTGTTAGTTATAATATATTTAAAATCATTTATTATATTTTTATATCCTTTTTTCAAATAATATATTTTCATTTTTAAGAATTTATGTTAATTATTAATCACATAAATTTCGAAATAAATTACCTTGATTAAAAACTAATTTTATTTTAAATCAATATTTTTATCCTAACATTACCATTTGTTATCGTTTTGTGATATATTTTCAGATAATAAATTAAAGAGGGTAAAAGTTTCATTGTATTCTAACCGTAAATTAATATAATGTTCATAATCCAGGATATATATTAACAATTCATGATATAACTGAGGTTTTATTGAAATGGATAAAATCTGATCACCAAGTAGGATAAAAGAACGTGATAGATGATTTTAAATCCTAAAACTAATGTTTTAAACATTTTTTTACCTGCTTTACCCTTATTGAGTTGAAAATAACTTACCAAGGCTACTCATAATAACAAAAAATAAAAAGTGACCAATTTTAAATTTTATCCTACTAATGAATAATAAAAATATATATATTATGATTCCATTTTTTTAAGTAGATTAAATAAAATTTAAAGTACATATTTATAAGGTGATCAATCATTATTTTATGAAAAACACATTTTCAGAATAAAAAGATGATATATATCCTTATATCACTCAAATAAAAAATAAAAAATGAGTGTTTATAAATTTTTTGAATATATGACCTATAAATTTAACTAAAATTAGTTTCCAATAGTGATTTATTTAATTTTTTAAACTCATTACAAATTTCTTGAATTAGAATTGATTTTTAGAAAACCGTTCTTTTACTTTGAAATTTTTTTTTATGTAAGATATTAATTATTAACCAATGAATTAATTTTATTCTTGGAGAAACATTGAATTATTCATAATTTATTTTCTATTATTTATACCCACTATTTTGGTGGCTTAGTAGTAAAATTAACGTTAAATAATAATATATGAATAATATAGCCTTATTCATTTCAACTCAGTGTTTCATGTATCATAAGATATCAATGAAATTAAATTTTTTTGAAAATAAATATACCATTGAATTTTTAGGAATTTGAAAATTATCAATACCTTTATGTGGAAAAAAACTAATTTTTTAATCGGGTATGTGGGAAATACAATTATGTTAACAACCTACTAAGGAAAAGTGTCTACATTAATAAAAAATGTGGAAAATGGCTATGTGAATTTTGTTCAGAGGAAAAAATGCTAAATGAATATGATATGTGGAGAAAATTAGCTTCACCCTGTAAAATGTTTATTTCATACAATACAACGACATAGATACATAGTAATTTGAACAAGCACTTAAAAAATATAGATATATAAATATTTTAAATAGTAGAATGTACTAAAACTCAATCATAGCCACTTTAGCTAACCGATTAACATTCTCAAAAACACTTATTTGATACCCTCCCCATTGAAAATTCCTCTTGGATAATGAATTTATTTATTATTATAAATAATGAAAATTTTAATTCTATATATAATGAAATATTAAATATATAAATATATTCAAAGAAAAAAAGTTGTATACTCTCTCTTTGATAGAGGAATTTGACAGGATATCTTATTTTGAAAAAAATTATACATTGAACAATTAAAATGTAGGAAGATTATAATATTGAATAAAATATTTTTTATTTTAAAAGGAAACAAATTGGGAAACCAATGACTATACATTTTGGGACCATTCTTATATTGATGGAAATAATCACTTCAAAGAAGAACAAAGTAGATTCTTTTTTTTCTTTTCAACATCATTTTTTATGTTTCTCATTTAAAATTATACTTATATTCTAATAATGTTTTATTCCATTCTCATTATTTATTTATTCATCTATCTCTATGTCTCTATTTTTTTCTCCACTATGAACTCTTTTAATCATAATGATGAGTAATTATCTGATGGAATATCACATGGGAGTATTATGATGTTTTAATAGGTGGGATGTTTGATTTATACTTTGTGTTAATATAAGGATAATTTATTGTGAGAGTATTCATTTGTTGGTTATATAAGTCATACCATCACATTCTAAAACCACTATCCATCAATTGGTGAGTAGGATGTGTAATTAACATGGTTATTGTAAGGTGAAAACTGCATTCACAACTATGGTAGGGGAAGGTGTGCACATATTCAAAGGAGTGTGTTCACTAAGTAGATTTCAAATAAAACAATGAAGTTTCTTCTTGTAAAACTCTATTGGGGAATCTTTGATTGTTTTATAACATCATTCAATCTATTTTTATCAACATACAAAAGATATTTTTATGTTTATCATTATATTATCAATCCCCAAAATATTTTTCACCAATTTAATAAAATAGAAAACTACAAAAATGTGGTTAGTGAAATATGAAAAGAGATTTATTGAAGGGAAATATTCTAAATTAACATGATACTTATTAGATATTATGTTAAATTGGGGAAAATATAGAAGCTTTTGAACCCTAATTTGATGGTGATATAAACTAATTATTTTATAACCATATTTTTGAATTTTTTTTAAAATTTTAATAATTAATTATATTTTTTAAAAAAACTATCATATAATTAAATATATTATTAAAATGTCGGGGGTTTTTATTTTAAAAACTTATTTAGTGAAAAAATATGACATTTTTAATTGGAATGGTCGATTTTGATAATTAAAATTTCGGAATCCTTTTTTACCCTTACACATAGACTACGTCCTATGTAAATATAAAATGTGCTCTACCTTTTCATACCAGAGACAACCATATGAACTGGTTAGGTTAAAAAATGGATATATGAATTAAATACATGAGAAAATAGCAACATAAATTTAATAAAATGAAAAATGGTTATGTGAATCCACTATGTGGAAAAATCAAATACAATACTCATCAACATAGAGAAAATATGATACTCTAAGCAAAATGGAAATTTTTATCAAATTATCTATGTAGGAAAAATGATTCATGAACTTGTACTTAAAAAATTATTCTATGTAAATATAGGAAATTCAAGAACATGTTAAAACTAAATTAGAACCACTTAATTTGACCTACTATCCCTATTAAAAAGACATTCATGATACTGATTATAATGTATAATTCCAAATGGAAAATTACTTTATATTATAAGAAGGATGAAGGATGTTTTCAATGAAGGTATACCTAAATATTAATAAAAAATATATTTTATACCATAGTCACATACTCCTTATTTGATATATGATTTTAAATAGATATTATCACATGGATCCAAAAATATGATGATTGAATGATTTAGATTGAGAAATATTTTGATATTTTAGGAGAATAATTATGTTATTTAAAAACTAGACCTCTGGTTACCAATGCCAATAAATTGTGAGAACATACTAATATAGAGGGAATTAGTCACTTCACAAAAGAATTAGGCTATTGATTTTTTAATTTTCCTTCATAGTTTTTAGTTCCACTTTTTTCTCAATTTACCTAATATACATATTCTAGTACATTTTTTATTTATTATCATTTTTTATTTATAACTCCATACTTCTCCTTCTACACCAAGAACTATTATACTCAATATGATGAGTAACTAACTATAGGAATATATCAGGGGATTAATCTTGTGATTAAACAAGATACATGTTCTAATTATGAATTGGGATAAAGTAATGGTGATTTATAGTGGGTGTAATCTTCATTGTGGTTATCTAAGGATCAATTTTTTTTATTGATACCCTTGTTTTAATTATCAAAAAAATCATTTCTAATATATTATTTTTTATTATTTTTGAATGAATTTTATGATATAAGGTGGTTTGGTAAAATTTTGGCTAAGTGTTGGAAACATCCATTATTATAATGGACTTCTTGTTTTGTTTTAGAAACACCCAAAGTTTGAAATTACTATTCATTAGAATAATGTTTAGGATTTAGTAAGAAATAACCAACGTCAAAAAAGACTCCCCATTGAACTAATATGATTGATTTTCTAAAACATATAACATTAGAGATGAGTCAACACTAGGATAAAAAGTTGGATAAGTGACAGTCCTACTTCCAGAGATAAGTCACCATTGACGATAACCTACCATGATACTTTACCAACATCTACGAAATTTTGGAATGTTTAAGTGGAATCACCGTTGCGATAAGTCACTCCAATGATGAGTCAATATTGGAATGGCTCACCTCAATCTTAATACACTGTAAGAGCTATCTGAGCATTCATAAGAGTCTCTATAACTATTTCTATTTATTTTTAATATAATAATTCTATCTTATATATTATCAAATTTAATGCTAATAGTTATTTTAATGAAAATTCTTCAACTATTTCATACATTCATTAAATTTTGTGTTATTTGATCAATATGAGGTGACGATGATCAGAATTAATCTTTAAGCATGTTGATGATACAATATGAATTAGATTATCTCATGAAAAAGAATATAATCATAAAAAATAGAGTTGTGACATGAAAATAGCTAGAGAGTAATAATATGTGTGTGTTTGTAAATAAATATTTAGAAGATGAATCCTAATCTTCAACCGACTGTGAGATTGTGGAGCACACAAAACATATATTTCATTTACTACAATCAAAGTTAAGACTGCATATTATTCTCTATTTTACTACCATTTCTTGAAACCACACTTGATCTATTATTCAAGGTATATCTAAGGAGACTCATGATTTAAAGCATATCAGACATAATAAATCTATATTTTATATAAAGTAACATTATCTCTCTATATTTTTTCATTAAATTATGAGAAATGTCATATTTAATCTTTATATAAAACACACACACACACACAATATCATTTACTTTAACTGGAAGATAATTGATATCTTCTGTACTCCCATTACACTATTTAACCCACTTGTTGTAGAATAGGTCCCTATGCAGTATGTATTTGTTTTATTCTCTATGCTATTGTGGAAGAAATCCATGTCTAACCTGGATAGATGGTTAGGTATTTTTATACATGGTCCATGTTGTTGATTAATATTAGTTTATAAAATAGTGTTGGTAGTAGGTGATTTCCAAGTGGAGAGGGGTATGTATCATCTTGGGACTGATCCTCTTATAACTATTCTAATGTTTGTTTTGTTTTGTTTTCCTTTTTTTTCAGTGATTTAAATAGGTTTTTTAAAGTATATTTAGACCTACTACATTGATAGTTTGTCTTATTTAGTGTTTATATAAGATTTCAATAATATAAATTTATTTAAAATGATACTTATATAATTTTTTCACCTTTATAGGTTATCTTTTTAAGAAATCTATTAAAATATCTGATCAAATATCTATTTATAATATTTATTAACTGGGTTGTTTTAATTATTTTGGGGATTCTAATTTAAAAATATTTTGAAAAGATATTATTATTTGGTACTAAATTCACCACCTAATGAGATATTCACTCCAACCAACAATTAGTATCAGTGGTCCTTTTAAAATATTTTCAATTGATATTTTAGTTGTGTTTTAAATATCCTAAATTTCTATCAAATCTAAACTTAGTTCTTCAATTGGATAATAAACTAGTAGGTTATTCTACAAATATACCCCCATTATATAATAGAAATAACTATGATCAATGGAAAATATAGATAAAAAACATATTGAAATCATGGGTTTTGAAAAATATAACATGATATTACACTGTAATGAATTCACATTACATTTTTTAATAAGTTTAATAATGTTATAAGATATGTTCATGAAAAAATTCTATAGAAATTTTTGATACATTTTATATTTCCCCTAAAGAAACTATAAGGGTATAATAAATTTGATTTAATACTTATAAAATTAAAAATGATCCCTTTAAATTGAAACACGATCTGCTAATTTTTTATATTTATCTCAGGTTTAATGAGATTGTGAACATATTGTTTTCCTTAGGAAATCCAAGTTCATAAAAAGATCTAATTAATAAACTCTTGTGATGCCTTCTAGAGATATGGAGATTTAAATCAGTTAAAAAAAGAATCTTGGGAAATCAGTAAGAAAATTATCAAGGAATCAATTGGTATGTTAATAATTTATGAATAATATCTCAATGTTAATCAAGAATATGATAATGAAATAATGAGAAAATTAATATCTTTCATGACTAATGTATCAAAACAAAAAGATAAATAAAATATCAAGATGATGGCTCCAGCGATGAGGAATCACTATCCAATAGTGATGAGGAAATGGACCATCTTCTCGGATTGTTTGTAAAATTCTGTAGGAGTAATACATTATTTATAAAACTGAGCTATAAGGTAAATTATGATAGTAGAGAAAATTGAAAAAAGGACTGTAAAGTATATAAATATTAAAATGTTATTACATGTTATGAGAGAAAGAAAAACACACTTGTTAATGATAAATATCCAATGTTAATATACACAATGGAATATGAGCACAGGCATTGAAAATATAATAAAGCCATGAAATCCACATGGATTTCCTCTAAGGATAGCTCTAATGACTTAGAGTCAGATCATTAAGAAAATCCTAACAGAGATAATATGGGCTTCATTACCAACATATATGAGGTATATAGTTTATCTCCTAGACATAATTTTGATCATTATGAGAGTGGAAAAATTATCATAATATGTTAAAATAGGAAGTATTAGAGTATTGAAATATTATTGTAGACACATAAAATGATATCAAAGATAAATAAAAACATTTTAGGGAATAATTTGTTTTGTGTGGTAGTGTTAGAAATAACTTAACTATGGAAATGGAAAAATTCACAATTATTATAATAATACACAGAACGAAAATTTGAAAATGAGAAACTAAAAAAATATTAATAGTGATTTACAGATGGAAGATGAAATCTCACCCAAATACAAGGAAATAATTTCTCTCATAAATATTTTTCTTTTTTAGGTTTTCAATCGTCATAGAGAAGATTTTTTAAGAGAACCTTTGTTCAAAAATCCTCTTCTAGAAATGTTACTAAATTTTTTTATTTAATTTTACATAATAAAGTTTTCAATTAGAAGAGTTTACTATAATATTATTAAAATAAAATAAATAATATATTGGTTCATATTTCCCCAATCACTAACATATGGACCCATGAAAATCTAGTTACCCAAATAATTCGTTTCACAAACCTTGTTTTCGTGGAAAACTACTCGAAAAGATCCTATATAAAAATATTATACTTGTAAAATGGGTGTTTGAGGATTTGGAATGAGATTATTCAAGAATACAGAACTTGATTAAGGCTGATGGTGAACATATCACCTTTGGTGACAATGATAAATGAAGTATCATTGTCCTTGGCCAAATCGGTAATAACAACTCAATTTTAATTTTTGGAGTAATTATTTTGAATAGTTTAAAATAATATCATTCAAGCATCTCAAAACTATGTGATGACAAATTTCATATGAATTTTTAAATAATTATTGTAATTTTTTAATGATATAAATGATATAGTATTTATGGAATTGATAAATGATAATTCGTGTGATATTAGTTATGATTCTATAATTTCAAAAAATGTTTCTTGCTTAAGTTCCTTTCATAGAAATTCTTGTGTTTTTTATAGGAGACTAGGGAACTATACCATTCACTCACCTAGAAAACACACTAGGAAAGGGTTAGTCAGGGATCTATGGAAACATGAATTCCATAATGAATTTTTTTAATAATATTATCCTTTCATACAAAGGCCCGATGACCTTTACAATTTTATTATTTTAAAAAGAAATATAAACATAAACTACGTTTTAAGGGTAGAAGGGGTGGAACCCAAGAAATCATCAACTTAAAACAATTCACGACCCGAAGGTCTAGAGAGAAAACCAAACTAACACATGAAACTACCCCTCCCCATCATATGAACATGGAAAATCACTCCACCATTGCAAGGCTTACCAACAATAAAATGTCCTATGTCAAAGCACAAGCCCGATCCGATGACTGTTGTCATACCCTCTCAACAACCAAATCCGAAAAACACTACAATTATGAAGAGAAGCTCTGGAAGTCCTTTTCTGGGGTCTGATCCATGGGTAAAGTTAGGGTGCATCACCATACCATCAGACCTCACAATAAAAAAACCATTCTTCCTTCTAAAATGACCATTCCAAGCACCACCATCAAAGATCATCCTAGACCAACACCTCTGCCTTCCTCAAACCCCCCATCCACCATAGTCACATAAGCCCAAAAGGCTACCCAAGATGAATGAGAACATTCCATCCTCACTTAAGACTGGGTGGCCCAACCTCGCACCAAGTAGGAACCACTTATGAGGGGATCAGGGTCATCCTGAAATAGAAGCGCCACTATGGGCATGCGCCTGCTCTAATCAGAACCACAGATATACCCTTATCAAATTCTGAAACCTCACAACAACAAAAATGGAAGCAATAAAAGGTAGAGAAGATCCCGTAAGATCGAACCAAAATAAACAGTATCGGATCCATCCAGGTAGAACAAATCACATCACACCCAGTCATACCATACCAAAAGTGAATCTACAAAAACTAGTGAAGTTATAACCTAATACCTCCCCCTCTAAATTATTGTAAATCTAACTGGAGACCTGCACCTGATCGCGCCAGATGATTCGGGAAACCCAGGATGCCCGACTAAGCAGGAGAGCGCATACCGAACCTCCAAGAAACCCTGGAACCTGACGAAGTCGGACGAAGCAACCTAGCCATGAAGGTGATCTCACACCGAAACCTGTCGTCGATGGAGATGGATGAGCCACACCACACCGATACACTTCCACAATGATGCACTTCTATCATGCCAAATGAGATCCAGCCGCACCGAGCCACGCTGAGCAACATCGTCGCACCGCCGTCGTGCCAAACGAGATTCAAGTGACACCGCCGAAGCCAAAGTCGTCAACACAGGGGTTGAACAACATCAGGTCGAACACATGAGGCGTGACAATGCCCACCCCAGACAGAAACTAGATGCAGATTTCAAGAGCAAAGACAGGCCAGAGGGGGGAAGAAGGGAAACCAAAACATAGAGAAACCCTAGCCACTGCGGTATGGTAGACACGCCACTCAGAGGCTATAGAGTGCACTGGTTTATTAAAAATGGAAGAATTGAAATATATATTTGAAATTAAATAAATATGATTCAACCTCTAAACCTATTGTGTTGGTTCACATTGACCTTTTTGGACCATCTAGAGTATCTAATAATAATGGGAAGCAATATTTCTATTAACATGTAGATAAATTTCCTAGGTATAACTGTGTATTCTTTTTATCTCACAAACATTATGCATGTTATTATTTTTCTAATTTTTCAAAATATGTTGAAAACCTTGGGGAAAATAATTAAGGCATTCCAAATTTATCTTGGTTATGAGTTTGAAAATCAAGGATTTGAATCCTTTTTCTCACAAAATGGATATAACCATAACTTATCAACTCTGAGGACCCCTCATCATTAGAGATTTTTAGAAATCATTAATATAAAACATCAAGACATATCCCACACAATGCATAATGAATATGACTTACCTATCTACCTATGGATAGAGGCTGTGAACACAAGATTTTATATAATTAAGAGAGTTTTAATTAGACTTATCTTAAATAAAACCCCAAATAGAAATTTGAATAATAAAAAACCTATGTTTAATTATTTTAGAGTTTTTGGTCGCAATGTTTACATTTATAATACTAAGGATAAACATGATCGTCTTTACTCCAAAAGTAATGAGGTAATTTTCCTAGTCTATTCAACATAATGTAAATCATATAGATTATTTATCAAAATAACCAAGACTATAGAAGAGTATATCCAAGTAATATTTGACAATATTGAACCACATGATCCTATAACCCCTTTACAAAGCCTAGAGTATGACTTAACAACATTCACCATAAATTCCAAACCTTCTGATTCAAGTGTAAAACATGGAGAAAAGTCAATTAGTTCTTAGGAACTTCAGGAACCTAAACCTTTTAAAAAGTGTGAGGTGGCTAGCCCATATTTTTTAAGAGTTTTTACTAATCATAAAACCCATTGTTTATATGATGTTTTTTGAGACATAGATAGAGTTACCCTAATAAGATATTCTCTATGAAATCAAGTTGAACATCAAGAATTCCTCTCACAACCTGAACCTAAGAACATCGATGATGCAATTAATGATTAATTTTCATTAATGGATATGAAATAAGTACTTAATAAATTTGGAATAAATATTATTATAGAACATGTTGATAGACCTAAAAAAATCTTGACTATAAGCACTAAATTAGTGTTTAGAAATAGTTTGATGAATATGGCTTAATAGTGAGGAATAAAGCTATATTTTTTGTAAAAGGGTATAGTCAATAAGAGGGTTTATACAATGAAGAAAACTTTTTATCTATATCCAGACTTGAATCCATTAATATATTATTTTCTTATACAGAACAACTAGATTTCAAACTATATACAACGAGTTTCATGATTTCATTCTTGAATGGTTTTATAATTGAGGATATTTTTTTGGAAAAACACCATGGACTTTAAAATCCTTATTTTCCAAATAATCTTATAAATTTAATAATGCATTATATCATTTAAAATAAAATCATAGTGCTTAGTTTGATAGGCTTAGATCATTTCTTATTTCTAAAGGATTTTCATAAGCCAAAGATAATCAGACTATTTTTCTAAAATATTTTCAAAATATTATTTATTTATAGAAATATATGTTGATGATATGATTTTAAAATATTCAAAAAAATTAATTATGTGTTGAATTTTTAAAAATTTTAGAATGTGAATTTCAAATGAGTATAATTAGTGAACATAAATTATTTCATTGTTTTCATAGTTTTTGAAATAATTAAGGGAATACTTTAAATCAATGAAAATATGCTAATGTAATATTAAAATGAATTAATTTGTATTTTACAAAGAGTGGTGACAGTACTATGACAACCACCTTTAAAATAGATCATAATGAAGCTAAGAAATTTGTCAACCAAATTAGTTATAGATGTATGACTGGATGTATTTTATAGTAAACTTATTCCTGACATTACATTATATTCAGTGTGTATATGTGTGCTTTTTCTTTAAGAAAACCCAAAAGGGTCACAAAAATTTATTGTAAAACTGATTTTAAAATTACATAAGAATACGAACAATTTTGAATTGTTCTATCAGAGATGACATACAATTAAATTAGTTAGTTATTCAGATGATGATTTTGGTGGCTACATGTTAGATAGAAAAATAAGCTCTGAAACATGTCTCATTTTGGGAAACTATCTAGTTTCATGTTATAGTAGGAAAAAAATTATTGCACTGTCTATGGGTGAATTTGAATACATAGATACATGTTTCTATTGTGATCCATGTTTTGGAAGTAAATGAACATTTCTATAATATAGATATCAAATATTACATGTCCCTAGAAATTATTACAACATAAGTACTGTAAATAATTCTAAGAACCCTATATCTCTATCTAGAACTAGAAAATATTAGGTAAGTAATCACATCATGAGAGATCATTTTCAAAATGGAGATATAACTATTGAAGACATTGGACGTTAGAATCATCTAGCTAATATTTTCACTTATACATTAAATTATGAGAGAATGGTCTACATAAAACATGAATTAGGTATGATTAATTTTTTTAAACCTAATTTTCTAAGACCCACCATTTGGAGTTTTATTCACTGTTGTAGTGTAATCCATTGTTTGAGTTTTACCCACCCTTGGTGTTTTACCCATGGATGTAGTTTTACCCATCGTTGCAGTTTTACCAACAATAAAATATTTCCCATCATTGGTGTTTTACCCACTGTTTGAGTTTTATCCCCCTTTGATGTTTTACAAAAAATTGTGTTAACCCACCCTTGAGTTCACCCACTGCTAGTTTTAAATCCTCCATTCAATTTTCTATTTATATGTTATTAATTTAATTTTTATTATGATTCATGTATTATTCTTAATTTTGGATTTAAAAATACCTAATTCTCTAAATGATATAAAATTTACACGTTTTAAATTTCATTTCTCACTCCCTCACACCTTACTCTTGATCCTCACCCTGACCCTTTGAATCCAAATTGGTTGCCTTCCCTTATGTTTTCGGAACCCTTATAAGATGATTGGAAATGTTAGTGTTGAGAGAGCCACAAAATCCTCTCAAAAAAATTTTCTTTCATCAAGGAAATATAAATTAGAGTCAACCTGTGTTGTTATTATAGAGACATTGGGTAACACACTATTCTTCCACGGTATGTTTCCCTTTGAATAATTCAATAGATTTCATTGTACGCAACTTTGAGATTCTAACACACTGAAACCAATCAAACTAGCTGTTATAAATAGTGTTACCTAATTTTTAAAATTTTATAAACTTTAAATTTCAAAATGGACTTCATTTTTAGATTCGGAATATCAAAATTATCTTAGGATGATTTTTTGTATTTTTCTGAAAACATTCAATTTTAGATGAATAGTGAAAAAAACTCTACATTATTCGTTAAAACCGACTTTTTAATTAAATAATTAGTTATTTTATTTTAATTTATTTTAGGTCAAAATAGATACATAATACATATATATTTTTAATTTAATTAATTGGAGTCATTTTATAATAAGTATAAATATATAAAATGTTATCGAACTATTTACCATCTTTTATCCGCCTTCTATGAGCATTTGCAAATTTCTATAAAACCTAATTTTCCCGCTTCTGTGAGTTGAATTTCAAAACTCTGAGATACGTGGTTAATATTATTAATTAAAATCTAGTTCAATAAGATGAAAATAATTTTTGACGAATAGTAACTTTTTTTACTTTTATTTACCACGGTTAAAAGTAAAATAGGGTAATTAAGGTTAAAAATAATATCATAATTACCCTAACACGTGTCCTAATTCTATCGGATAAGATTAATTCAACCAAAAAAAACATTAGTAATAAAATATGATCCCATTGGTTCACCTAGATTAGATTAGGACTTTTATTATTACTTTATTTAAAAAAGTGTAAAAAGAGTTAAAATCAAACTTTAATAACTAAACCATTTTTAATATATGGTTATACATAATATAAATTCGACTATAAATATTCATTATAAATATAAAAATATTTACTAAATAATGGTATTTTATTTATAAATTTTAGACATTATATAGTTAAATTTATTTATCACAGAATCATGGTGCAGTAATTACCATATTAATTAATGATTAAAATAATTGACATTATAAATATCGAAATAAATAAAATTATATAATTTTAATTAATTTATCTTCTTTTATAGGTTAATATGACTTATTAGGGTTGATTAAAAAATCAGAAGTAATAATTCCATTATGAATTTAACAAAAAACAAATACCAAATAGTGTCAAAATTGATATAAATGAGTTTTTAAAACAAATATTATATTATTAATTGATAGTATTTTTCTAAAAACCTAAGGCTCGACCAAAGGGAATAAATAAAAATATATATGTCATTAATAAACCACTTTATGTTCTCTTGTAAGTTTATAGTAATTTTATTAACCATATAATATAAAAATAAAAAGAGATATGGTAAATGTCAAACTATTTAACTAAGAGTTAAATCTATGAGATAAGTTTAATATGATGACCTAAACCTATCTAAAATCTATTGGTTGAGTGGTTTTAGACCCATCCCTACCTTAGAATTTAAATAATTTATTTTATAGAAATTAGAAACTAAAAATGATTTTATTATAAAATAATATTTCAAGCTTTTCCTAAAGTGACCATCACCTCTCTTATAAAATGGAATTTCCCCTTCTCGAAAAATCACACCTTAAAATCCATTTTTCTAGTCCAAACCCTGCAAAAATATCCTATAAACTGTCCCACCTTCATCCTAGAGGCCTTCCTTTAGTCATAAACCCAACACAAAGATCCCTTTGGATAAAATCCAAAGAAAGAACCCGAAGAAGAGGTAAATATTTCATCACCTCTTTCAAGTTCTTTTCTTCCTCCGCATCCCCTTTATTTATTATATCCATTCTAAAATAATAAATGCATTGTCTTCTATATAATTTGATGTTATTATACAGTTTTTACCACCATATTCATTATTTTATCCATCCTATAAATGACAAAGTCACCATACGTGTGTATGTACGGATTACCGTGTCGACGTCATGGTGTAGTTAGTTATTCAAACAATTTTTCATTTGGATGGGTATAATAATGTGTATAAATGATGTAAATAATAAATATAACATGATAATTATTCTATATATATGATATAACATCCAATTATATACGATTTTAATATCAAAAAATGATATTGGGGCTCATACGTACGTACGGATGACCGTCTCCACGAACGCGATAAGATTCATTCCCCATCGTAATAATTCAAGAATAATTTTAATTTTATGATTAAAAATAATGCTCATGAAGATAATACCATTCTGTATATGAATCAAATAACTTCTATCCATAATAATCAAGGCTTACATAACCAAGCATATAAAAGAAAATGAAACAGTTAACACTCGAAACGATGATACTACTAAAATATCATTAAAAAGGCAATATTTGAAGATAAAATATGATATCATATTAATTTATATGGATCATGTATAATTTCATACCAATTATTTCACCATTATACAAGAGGTGAATTTAACACATCTTTTTATTACCAGCTTTATAAATAACAATTATATGTTTAGTTCCATTAAAACCTTTTTTAACAAAACAAAATGTAAAAGGTAAAACACGCAACTCCTTTATTTATTTATTTAAGAACATGACACTGAAGAGTATTACAACATATGAGTTACAAGAAAATCTTACTAACCATAAATTTCAAATAAAAATGAAAGAACGATCATTAAGAGGCTACCAAGGATTAAAACAAGCCCGACTTCATAGTGTGGATCACTAGGATCCATCATAAGCATCAGGATGGCCAATGCCACAACAGCCGTGTTGAGTACCAGTGCAATGTAGAGAACCATCCTTAGCTAACAAACAGACTTCAAAATATGAATACCTAGACTTCATATTTATAAAGGTTCCATATATCCTTTTCAATTTTACAATTTTTTCCTTTTTAATATGACTGTTGGGATTTAAATCCGAAGGCCTTTAGGGTCTTGCTAAATATAGTCATAATAATTAAGACTCTTTTATTTTAAATAATTCTTAATGAATCTGTTTGATTTTTGGCCTATGTTCTAAATAAAAAACATAAATATATATCTACACATTCTAATTTTTTTTTTATGTTTTCATATTAGCTTAATTACATGAAGTTACCATACTTTATAAAATTATGTTTTTCTTCAACGTAAAATGAAAATTTATTATTTGGAAAATTTGGGTTAAATAATCAATTTGTTTTAATAACATATAGATGTAAATTAAGATAAGTGACAATAAATAAAGGATAAGTGATATTAAATTATATAAATTGATAAATCAAATAAATAATGGGAAAATAATAATATGTTATAGATAGGGGTAAATAATTTAATGAGTATTAAATTTCCATTGACTTACCTTAAAATAATAAAATATAGATCAATAATTGCATGTTTATAAATAAAAATACAATATTATAATAGGTTTAATAAACAATCATAATAATAATAAAACGATTTCTGTTTTTCTTACAAAACTGGGGAGGTCCGTTTTTTAAAGCGCCGCTCTCCCCATTTTTCCGTCCGATTCAGCACCCTCCCATCACAGCCGTTGATTTTTTATTCCACCTTGCGTCTGAGCCGTTTGATCGACTCCCATCTAATCCTGTCCATTATTTTTTTCAGATCTCCATCTTCCCACACGTCTTCTTCTTCGTCGCCTATGCCTACCGGTAGGGCTAGGATTCGTTTTTCTCCCTTAGGTTGGTGAGTGGACCCAGCTGCTCTTCCTTTCCACAGGTTTGGCACCGCTCCCTCATTACTCGGCCTCAGATACCCGACTGACATCTCCACGCAAGAACATTTCTTTATTTTTTTCTAATTTTTTAAACCCCCAGTTAGCACCGAGGAGAGGGAGTTTTTGCACCTGGTGTCTTTGGATCTTCGACCACCCCATCATCGTCTCTTGCTGCTACCTCTCCTCTTCTCTGAGGTAAGGTAAGGGACAAGTTTTACTTTGTTTTTTAAGGTTTGGTATATATATATATATATATGTTTATATATATATATATATATATATATATATACACTCGGTGCATACACAGGCCTTAAGAATCCCTCTTCCTGCATAGAGAACCAAATAAGGGTAAGGGAAACTCCTTTGATTCATTTTCCTTCAGTTTCAATAGTTATACATATTTATATACACTTTTTATATAAATATGTGTAGATATATTTACAAGACCATATGAACCGATTCAGACCCGTTTTCCCCTTCCTAGAATCAAAACTGAGTAAGGGAGATCTTCTTGTTTTAATTTTCATCTACTTCAGTGATTATACATGGTTATATACATATATATATACTTCATTCATATGTGTATATAAATATATATAAGGGCCTTATGAACCGGTTATAATTTTTCTCCTCTTCCAGAATTCAACAGGGATAAAGGAAGTTTTTGGGGTTTGTTTAATTTCGGTTTTAATGGTTGTATTTACCTATATACTCTTTGTGTGTAAATATATAAGTATTCATACATATATAAAACGTTACATGCATATGTACACATTTCTTTTACATATATATAACCCTTACTTTACTCTGCCATATGAAAAAAATGGAGATTTCTGGTAAATTTATAAACATGTAAGATTATACAAGTACATGGAGCACCTAGATATATATGTACATGTGATTATATAGATGGATATGTACATCTATGTGTGAGAATAAGGGACAAGATTTATTACTTGTTTTAAAATTTATAGCAATATAACATGATGATTTAATAAAATTATTTTTACCCATAAAGATTATTATTTCAAGAATAATACAAAGAAATTATTTATATACATGTTTATGTATATGACGGAGTTTAAGGATAAATTTTTATATAAGAATAGTTCTTCCAACTGAAAATTTCATTTATCAACATTTTGACACTTCATGCATTTTTTGTGGAAAGGTATGGCATGAACCCCTTGAGCATTTACATGTGTCCTGGTGAATGTGTATTTATATGTTCAGTTTTCAAAAACACTATTTCAATTATTAATTATCAGGAATTAGTTTGTATTTTTGACACATATACGTTTCTAATAGTTTTAATGAATGCTAAGACGATATGTATGTTAAACCAGTGGACTGGTTTAACCTGAAATGTTATGTACCCTCGATGTAATTTATTCTTTTAAAAAATGAGTTTCGGCATGTTTTAAAGAGGTGAACTATGAATTTATGGGTTTTAATTAATATAAATGATGTAATTTTACATGACAATCCATTATTTTCAGTGTTATAATTACTATTTAATGTACAAGAGTATGTTGATTTAGTTTATTTACATCACTGTTTAATCTGAAGCCAAAAGTCAAGTCCTTTTTACATTTATGACATGATCCACTGCAAGTTATGAATATGTATGTAAAAATGAGGTTTGATTAAGAATGTATGAATGAAACCCTATGAAGGAATGACCATGTCAAGATATGTGAGGGATGTATTGGACTTAAATGTTTATGGACGGGTGTGCCCGGAATTATATAGCGCTCTAATTCATTGGGTAATGGATGAGTCTCATGAGACGTTATGTGCGATAGTCTTGGTGGTTAGCCTTGGATTGTGCTACCATGGAAACGGGATGGGTAGTTAGCCTTGACCCGTATTAAGTATGTTTTATGGTCTTGATGCAAGGTCTTGAAAAAGTCTAGCATTATACATTCCCTCCACATGTGATGATAAATGGTCAACCAGTGGTTAGTCCAACCAACAGAACATCCCATAGATGAAAATTCCCTTGACTATGAGAATGAAATTATGAAATAAGAACTATAACACATGTGGTATGTTGTTGTAAGAACCTTATGTGCCAATGTATCATGGTTTGAATGTCTTCCCTTCTTACAATCAATCTTTTAGAACTGAAGTAATTTTGGTTGTAAGTTATGCATCATCTATTCTTCACATGCTTGCGCTCTCTGATTCATGTCTTCTTTAAAGATTCATTTAAGTATGTACTTCTTCAATGTGGAAGTGGTTTTCAAAAATGAAGGATTTACATGTTTTAAGAAAATATAATTCTTTGTTTTTAGTGAAGTGTTTTATTATCTTCAAGATGACTGCTTTGAGAAAAAGTTTTCTTAAAACGTTTTAAAATCCCTTACTGGGCATATTTTCTCACCGTACGTTTTTGTTTTAAAATTTTTCAGTCATAGATTTGTACTAATGAAGATTATCAGAAGCAGCTGGTTTCCCAGAACCCTGAGCCTCGCGATCTTCTATAATAATGGGACATGATTTATTGTTGTATATGTTTGTAATAAATTTTTAGTACATCATGCCCCATGGGCACCCGGGTATCGGGGTCCCTATAGTTTGTATCAGAGGATGGGTTCAGGTTACTCTGGAAAACCAGGTAGTATGAATATACAACTATGATTGACTAAATAATTATTTTGAAACTTTTAGATGGCTGATGAAAATGTACCTACTGACCTATTGTCACTTCCTACTGAGGCTCTAGAGAACATTATATCTCTAGCTAGATGTGAGAAATTTCTAAATTATGCCCGACATCGCATGTCATGTAAGCACCTGTATGGCGTGTCAAATTCGACTAGGGTTCTTAGTCTACACTGGGGATTGGGGATGGATTATCTCCTATTGATGATGACCCAATTTCCCTCTTATGAACTTCGGGGAAGGTACTGCGAGGGACTCTTCCGAGTGTTCACGAATGGAGAAGAATTTGGCACGATGCTCGATAACCCCTTTCAAGAAGCTGTTGCTGCCGGAGACCTCCAAGCGGCTTACCTGTGCCAGATTTTTCACTATGGCTTTTGGGGCCAGTTGATGGACTTTGGGGTGTTGGAAGATGAGTCCACCCGATTTTCTCTTAGGCAAGAGTTGTATACTGATGTTTCCCAACTCCATTCCCCTCATGCTACACTCAGAAGACGTCATAGATGTTCCCACGATTTTGACCCCGTCTATTCAGCTTGTGTGTTGTTTGATGAGTTAGGGAGTTTTTCAACTCATTGTGGTGTACGTTTAGTAAACATAGGCTTTGATATGTAAACTTTTGTGTAAATGGATGTTTCATGTTTCCTTTCCTTCCTCTACCTTATCAGTGTTGTTAAGAATTTCATTTCGAATGTTTTTTTTCAGATGGCTGGTCAAACGAACATCTCATCACTACCAGATGAGTCTGTAGAGGTTATTATGATCAGGACATGCATGGTGGATTATCCATCTTTTCTCCACCTGCGAGGGTCTTTCCAACGTCTGCTCGATTTATCGAAAAGTCATGAGATTCTTCGTTCGGGTCAGGAGGATGACTGTGTTTTTCATCTCATCGCCACTGCTCAACTTCCCTGTTATAGGCGAAGGGGAAGGTACTAAGAAGGTTTCTTCTAGTGTTTTACTCTGGCACAAAACTCTTCTGCCAGAGCGTGTTTCCTCATAGCTGCTCATGATGGCCACCTTAGTGCAGCATTTATGTTCCAGGTCCTAAATCTCAGTCTCCTCAACCGCATTATCCCTCTCGATTACCTCGAGTGTGATGTAGTCCATCGAGTTATCAGGGAATTTTTCCACTAGGACATTTCTAATATTTTCACTGCACAAGCCTCCCTTTGGAAGCCTGTGTGCAGTACAAACGAGCAGGAGTACAAGACATTGTTCTCAAAGTGCATCTGGGCTAGGGAAATGGAAGAACTATGTACCAACTTTGGCATTCCATTAACTGAGCTGGATCCCCTATTTCGGTAGAGTTGTACGACTGAGGTTTCTATTTTTCTTTTTATGAATAGAATTGTGAGGATGAAATTATTTGAAGGGGGAAATAATGTAATACCCCGTTTTGTTACAAGCCTTATAAATAACAATTATATGTTTAATTCCATTAAATACTTCTTTAACAAAACAAAATGTAAAAGGTAAAACACCTAACTCCTTTATTTATTTATTTAAGAACATGACACTGAAGAGTCTTACAACATCTGAGTTACAAGAAAAGATCACTAACCATAAATTCCAAATAAAAACAATAGAATGATCACCGAAAGGCTACCTAAGAAAAAAACAAGCCCGCCTTCATAGTGTGGATCACTAGGATCTATCATAAGCATCAGGATGACTAATGCCACGACAGCCGTGCTGAGTACCAGTGCAATGTAGAGGACCATCCTTATCTAAAAAACCAACATCAAAATATGAATACCAAGACCTCATATTTATAAATGTTTGACATAGACGATGCAATTTTACCATTGTTTCCTTTTCAAGATGACCGTTGCAATTTAAATCTGAAGGCCTTTAGGGTCTTGAAAAATAAAATAATAATAATTAAGACTCTTTTCTTTTAAATAATTCTTAATGAAACTGTCTGATTTGTGGCCTAAGTTCTAAAGAAACAACATAAATATATATATACACATTCTTAATTTTTTCTATGTTTTCATATTAGCTTAATTATATGAAGTTACCATACTTTATAAAATTGTGTTTTTCTTCAATGTAAAATGAAAATGTATTATTTTGAAATTTTGGGTTAAATAATAAATTTGTTTTAATAACATATAGATGTAAATTATGATAAGTGACAATAAATAAAGGATAAGTGATATTAAATTATATAAATTGATAAATCAAATAAATAAGGGAAAAATAATAATATGTTATAAATATGGGTAAATAATTTAATGTGTATTAAATTTACATTTAGTTACCTTAAAATAATAAAATATAGATCAATAATTTCATGTAAATAAATAAAAAAACGAGATTATAATGGGTTTAATAAAAAAAGAAATAATAATAATAAAACAATTTTTTTTTCTTACAAAATTGGGGAGGTCCGTTTTTTAAAGCACTGCTCTCCCCGCTTGTCCATCCGATCCAACTCCCTCCCATCGCAACCATTTTTTTATTCCACATTACGTCAGAGCAGTTTGATTGACTCCCATCTAATCCTGGCCGTTCTTTTTTTTTCGGATCTCCATCTTCCCCAGCGTCTTCTTCTTTGTCGCGCACACCTACCAGTAGGGTTAGGCTTCATTTTTCTCCCTTAGGTCGGTGAGTGGACCTAACTGCTCCACCTTTCCATAGGTTTGGCACCGCTCCCTCATTACTCGACCTCAGATACCCAGCCGATGTCTCTACGCATGAACTGTTCTCGGTTTTTTTTCTTCTTTTTTAAACCCCTAGTTTGCACTAAATAGGGGGAGTTTTTGCACCTGGTTTCTTTGGATCTTCGACCACCCCATCGTCGTCTATTACTACTACCTCTCCTCCTCTCCAAGCTAAGGTAAGGGAAAAGTTTTACTTTGTTTTGGTTAAGCTTCGGTATATATATATATGTTTATATATATATATATATATATATATATTTAAATGTATATACACTCGGTGCATACCCAAGCCTTGAGAATCCCTCTTCCTGCTTGGAGAACCAAATAAGGGTAAGGGAAACTCCTTTGATTCGTTTTCCTTCAGTTTTGATAGTTATACATATTTATATACACTTTTTATATAAATATGTATAGATATATATACAAGACCATATGAACCGATTCATACTCGTTTTCCCCTTCCTAGAATCGAACCTCAGTAAGGGGGATCTTCTTGTTTTAATTTTCATCTGCTTCGGTGATTATACATGGTTATATAGATATATATATATACTGCATGCATATGTGTATATAAATATATATAAGGGCCTTAAGAACTGGTTATAATTGTTCTCCTCTTCCAGAATTCAACCGGGATAAAGGAAGTTTTTGGGGTTTGTTTTATTTCAGTTTTAATGGTTTCATTTACCTATATAATCTTTTTATGTAAATATATAAGTATTCATACATATATAAGAGGTTACATGCATATGTACACATTTCTTTTACATGTATATAACCCTTTCTTTACTCTTCCATATGAAAAAATGGAGATCTCGTGTAATTTTATAAACATTATACAAGTAAATGGAGCACATAGATATATATGTACATGTGATTATATAGATGTATATGTACATCTATGTGTGAGAATAAGGGATGATCTTGATTACTCGTTTTAATATTTATCACAATATAACAAGATGATTTATTAAAATTATTTTTACCCATAAAGATTATTATTTGAAGTATAATACAAAAAAAATTATTTATATACATGTTTATATATATGATGGAGTTTCAGGATAAAGTTTGATATAAGAATAGTTCTTCCAACTAAAAATTTCATTTATCATAATTTTGAAAATTCATGCATTTTTTGTGGAAAGGTGTGGCGTGAACCCCTTAAGCATTTACATGTGGCCTGGTGAAAGTGTATTTATAACTTTAGTTTTCCAAAACCCTATTTAAATCAAAATTATCAGGACATAGTTTGTATTTTTGACACATATAAGTTTCTAATAATTTTAATGAATGCTAAGATGATATGTATGTTGCACCCATGGACCGGTTTAACCTGCAAGGTTATGTAACCTTGATCTAATTTATACTTTTAAAGAATGAGTTTCTACATGTTTTAAAGAGGTGAACTATGAATTTATGGGTTTTACTTAATGGAAATGATGTAATCTTACATGAAAATCCTTTATTTTCTGTGTTCTAATTATTATTGCATTTACAAGAGTATGTTGATTTAGTTTATTTAAATCACTGTTTAATGTGAAACCAAAAGTCAAGACCTTTTTACATTTACGACATGATCCACTGCAAGTTATGAATATGTATGTAAAAAGGGGGTTTGATTAAGAATGTATGAATGAAACCCTGTGAATGAAAGTCCATGTCAAGATATGTGATGGATGTATTGGACTTAAATGTTTATGGATGGGTGTTCCAGGAATTATATAGCGCTCCAATGCATTGGGTAAAGGATGAGTCTCATGAGACGTTATGTGCGACAGTCTTGGCGGTTAGCCTTGGCTTGTGCTACAATGGAAACCGGATGGGCGGTTATCCTTGACATGTATTAAGTATGTTTTACGGTCTGGACGCAAGGTCTTGACAAATTCCGGCATTATACAGTCCCTCCGCATGTGATGATAAATGGTCAACTAGGGGTTAGTCCAACCAACATGACATCCCCTAGATGAAAATTCCCTTGACTATGAGAATGAAATTATGAAATAAGAACTGTAACACATGTTGTATATTGTTGTAAGAACCTTATGTGCCAATGTATCATGGTATGAATGTCTTCCCTTATTACACTCAATCTTTTAGAATTGAAGTAATTTTTGTTGTAAGTTATGCATCATCTATTCTTCACATTCTTGCACTCTCTGATTCATGTCTTCTTTAAAGCTTCATTTAAGTATGTACTTCTTCACTATGCAGGTGGATTTAAAAAATGTAGGATTTACATGTTTTATGAAAACATAATTCTTTGTTTTTAGTGAAGTGTTTTATTATCTTCAAGATGAATGCTTTGAGAAAGAGTTTTCTTAAAACGTTTTAAAACCCTTTACTAGGTATATTTTCTCACCCTACGTTTTTGTTTTAAAAAATTTTTGGCATGGATTTGTGCTAATTAAGTTTATCAGAAGCAGCTGGTTTCCCAGAACCCTGAGCCTCGCGATCTTCTGTAATAATGGGACGTGATGTATTATTGTATGTGATTGTAATAATTTTTTAGTAAATCATGCCCCATGGGAACTCAGGGATCGGGGACCCTACAGTGAACCTACCCTTGACAAAGGAAAAGTACAAGGTAAGGGTTAATTTCACAATCTCTTTATTTTTCGAGGTTGTTTTATACGTGAGTATCTACTAGGACCTCTTTATCATCCACATCCGTGTTTCTTAAAAATGAATTTCAAAACATTTTTAATATTTAATAGACAATGGGTTAATGTCATTTATACCCATATTTTACCTTATATGTTTTTTAAATGAATCTTTCATTCATTTTCTAAACAACGTACTTTATGACCTTTTCGACAAAATTAAGGTAAAAATATTTTTTAAAACTTATATAGAGGGTGTGGATATTTTACACCATTATAAAATCGTTGAATCTTACCATACAAGCTTATAAGAAAATTTTGAAAATAAATGTTTTCTTTTATAATTATATTTCTTTTATATGATTTCAAAATAGAAAGTTATATTTCTCTCAAAAAGTTCTGATTTCATCTATTTTAACATCCATTGATAGATTTTAAGCGTATTTGATGTTGATTTATAATGATACAAAACATCCACATTGTATTAAAGGTTTTGTGATATGTTTGATTGTGGATGTGTTATTTTTAACCGATTCATGGTTTACAGATAAAGTATTGACATTTCGTATGCTGGTTTTAATACAAATTTTTATTTTATGTTTAAACATTTTCATATGAGGAATGAATTGGACATAGTAAGTGATTGGTGGAGCCCGCTATTTCTCCCCAATGCATCGTTAAATCCCAAGAGACAAACTAGGGTCTTGGAACAAGGCATTGACAAAATCTTATTTGTAGTCTTGGTACAAGTCCTCAACTATGTGGATATGAAGTCTGGCATTATGAATTCCATCATTATGAATGTGGCTGTTGATATTGCATGTGATTATTTGACTAGTATAATATCCATGGGAATAAGTAAATTGAATTATTTGATTTTTTATTTTTCATATTATGCTGAATTTTAAGTTTAAAAGGTTTTTGTTTTAGTCTTACATTGCCTTAAATGTTTATGATTATTTATAAAAGTTTCCGCTATATTGTTATCCTTACTGAGCATCTAAGCTCACCCCTTTCTATGTTTTATTTTTCCTAGGATGAAAAGATGCATATTATGACTAACCAGTAGGGATAGTATAAGGGATATGAGTGTGGCCAATGGAGACTATGTTGTTGTAGTTTTTAATTTTATAATGTAATCTAAAACTTATGAATGTATCCAGTATTTTCAAGGCTCCTAAACTGATCGGTATTTCAGGATTTGATCCCTTTTGATCATGCCAATGTAATGTCATAATGCACTGACTCTGGGTAACTAGGGTTGGGGAATTCCAGTTTGTATCAGATGAAGTTTAGTATAAACCATGGAAACATGATTAAGAAAAACTCTGATTAGTGAACATTACCCTAAGACAGACTTTGAGTATTAATATATAAGAAATTCCTATAATTTTGGTACTATAGAGATTTTGTGTGTTTTCCAAGCATTACATCTCTTTCTAGATATTAGTTGGTAGAGGCGGCTCTGGGGCAGATGTACCTATGTGTAAAACCCGAAAACACCGCTTTGATCTAGACTCGAATGAAAACAGGTGCACAACAACAGGCCTTGCTGCACTCTCGATTATGACACTCCTGGGGGATATGCTTAGGATAATTCTATTTTTCATTACAAACCATTATTAAGGGTGGATAATTATATTCTTCTTCAAATATTTTTTTTTATTATTATGGATTATATTCATAAACTGTTAAATTTATGTTAAGTGTTATAAAAGTTTGGAATTATGTGTTGTGATTCATAAACTAATCAAGTGTATTCCATTGTTTAGAAATGAAACCTAGTGGAAGGAATGGAAATTATATCAACGCACGTAATCCATATAGTCATTTCCCTCCTACTAAAGATAATTATATTGGAGCTAGTGAAACAAGTGATTCTTATCAGCTTATCACCGTACCAGGACAACTCACTCTGGTTATAAATAATATCTTTACCCATATGAAGCACCCTAATCCTCAACATAGAGGATCAATGTTAGACCACTTCATGGGGAAACAACTACAAAAATTCAATGTGAGTACAAATCCATTATTATCTGAGCAATGGATAAATTCCTTAGAGAAATTATTTCATTCTTTGGGGAGTAGAGAAATGGAAAACTTTGTCATAATAGTTTATCTCCTCACGAGATATGTAGATAAATGGTTCTTATTGATTAAAAATACAAATGAATATGAAGAAGTATAGAATACAGAACAGAGGGTGTTTAAAGATCTTTTGTTCGAAAAATACTTTCATCATGACCATCGAGTGGATATGGAAAGGCAATTTCTGAGTCTGAGGAAAAAGGAGGACAAGAATGTCGCAAAATATAAGGCTAACATAACAAGGTTATAAATGCTTGCAGCATATTATATACGTAACCCAAGGAGTAAGATTGATTAATAATTTTATGGGTTAAAACCATTTCTTCATCGAGAATTAGTCTCGCAATCCTTCTCATCATATGAAGATATTGTCTCAGGTGCTATCAATACAGAAAAAGAATTCTATTAGTCTTAATAATTTAATGCAAAGCAAGAGAATAAAATATCTTCTAAATGCTCTGGAAATTTAAATAAGGGGAGGAAGGGAAAAGATGAATAACCATCATGTGGTAAATGTGGGAAGAACTACCCTGGTACTTTCCTAAAGGGAATGGGAGTCTGTTACAAGTGTGGTGAAAAAGGCCACCAAGCTCGTGATTGTAAGGGGAAGAAAGAGGCTATTGAATGCAATAATTTTACAGAAATGGGGAATTATGCAAATGAATGTCCTAATAACCAGGGGAACTTACCTCAGAAAAGGCCAAGGGAGCAAGTCCATGCTTATGTTATCACTGCTGCTGAGGTTGAAGCTCTGAATGACATGGTGGAAAGTAATTTATTGGTTTCCTCAAGATTAGAAAATTAAATATTTGATTTTGGATCATCTCATTATTTCATATCTTCCCAGTTTTCTATGAAAATTAGATATTTTCAATTTGAGATAACATGGGATTTTTCAGTCAAAACTCCTAAGGGAAGTATCATCGCAACCATGTTTTCTGAATTAGTTCCATTAGAGCATATAATTTTTTTTATCAGTTGATCTCATCATCATACCCATAATTGAATTTGATATAATCCTCAAAATGGATTGGCTTTCATATAATGATGTGAAATTTTATTATGATAAGAAGGAGGATACAAATTTCAATGATGATAAGGAGTACCATATCTTTAGAGCAGAAATTTCACCCCCTGATTCTTATGTAGATCCACCCCCATTAGATCTACAAAATTCAATTATTGGGGAATAAGAGAATGAAAATACTATTGGTGCGGAAAATAATGTTTGAATAGAGGACTTACCTTTTGGGAAGTAATATATTGACATGTTTCCAGAGGATTTACCTAGATATCCTCTAGAATAAGATATTGATCTTTCCATTGATTTAATTCCTTGTTCAAGGCCCATATTGAAGACCCCTTATAGGATGGCCGTTGTGGAATTAGTATAACTAAAGAAAAAACTAGAGGAGTTGAGTAATAAGGGATTTATTTTCCCTAGTGTTTCTCAATGGGGGCCCCTATACTTTTTTAGAAGAAATAAGGGTCTTTGATGTTGTACATTGACTATAGGGATATCAATGCTTCAAAAACTAATGAAAAAGTATCTCCTACCTTGAATTGATGATTTATTTGAACAACTTCATGGAGCTCAATATTTTTCAAAGAATATACATCGATCTTGATATCATCATATGGGTGTGAAGAAGTAAGACATCCTGAAAATAGCATTTCGAACCAAGTTGGGGCATTACAGGTTTACAGTAATGCCTTGGGGATTGACTAATGCACCCTCTATTTACATATATCTAATGAACAGAGATTTCAAGGAATATCTCGATGACATTGTAGTGTTATTTATTGACGATATATTCGTATAATCTAAATTCTATGAATATCATGAAAATCACATGTGCACCCTTCTGAAAACCCCCATAAGAAATGAATCGAACGGGATGATTAGAAAGTGTGAATTATGGCTTCAAAAGATTTCTTTTCTAGGCCATATTGTCTATAAGGATGGAAGATCTGTTGATCCTTCAAAGACCAAGGAAATCCATGATTGGTCAGCATTGACGAGTATAACTGAGGTACTCAGTTTTATTGGTTTAACATGTTATTATCGGCAGTTTGTTCAAATTTTTCATGATTGGCTAACCCAATAACCAAGCTCACATGTAAAGGGGTTAAATTTGTTTGGACAAAAGAGCGTGATGAATGTTTTGAAGATCTAAAGGGAATATTACTCAATTCTACTATCTTGGCTTTATCATCAAGGAACTATGGGTTTTTCATTTATAGTGATGCATTAAATAAAGGACTTGGTTGTGTCCTTATGAAAAATGTTAGAGTTGTTTCCTATGCATCATGAAAACTAAAAATTCATAAGAAAAACTATCCTAATCATGATCATGAGTTAGCAGTTGTAATATTTTCTCTACAAATATGGATACCTTATCTCTATGGTGAAAAATTTGAGTTTTATACTGATCACAAGATTTTGAAGTATATTTTCTCACAAAAATAACTCAACATAAGGCAAATTTGATGGCTTGAACTACTCAAGGATTATTATTTCACAATAAAATAACACCTGGGGAAGGAAAATAAGTTGGAAGATGATTTGAGCAGAAAAGATCATAGAGTTGTGAATAATATGTGAGTTGAAAGGGATCATATTTTCATGAATCTAGTGAAAATGGATATGGGAATAATCTTGGAAGGTGAAACATCTAAACTTTTTCAAGTGGTTTCCAAACGATCTTTACTTGAAAGGATAAAAATTTTATAGGTTGATGATAAGGAGTTTCAAAAGAAGTTTAATGATTTGAATGATGGGAGATTGAGTGACTTAATATATGAAGAATTGATTTTGAAATTTGGGAAGAGACTTTGTGTTCCCAATATACTGAATATAAAAAGGGAATTGTTAGATGATGCACATAGCTCCAATTTCTCAATAAACACTGGTAGAATAAATATTATAAATATTTGAAGGATAATTTTTGGTGGGACAACATGAAGAGGGAGATTGCTGATTTTGTGTCAAGATGTCTGGAATTTCAACAAGTGAAAGCTGGAAGGAAACATCCTGGAGGAGTCATGCAACCTATTCCCATACCTGAGCGGAAATTGGATAACATTTTGATGGACTTTTTCAGGGAGATACCAAAGAATACTAGAAAGAATGAGGCAATATGGGTCATTTTTGATCATCTTACCAAGTCAACACATTTTATTTATATAAGATAAGATTTTCCAATTGAACATCTAACAAGAATATATATACTAATGAAGTTGTAAGAATTCATGGAGTACCCTTATCTATTGTTTCTGATCATGATCCTCATTTTACATCAAGATTCTGGAAAAGTTTTTAGAAAGACCTGGATACTAAACTTCCATTGAGCACTACCTACCACCCCCAAACTGATGGACAATCAGAACAGACTATTCAAACCTTAGAAGACATGTTGAGATCTTACTGAGTGGATTTTGAAGGTATTTGGGATCAATATTTACCTCTGGTATAATATTCTTATAACAATAGATTCCATTCAAGTATTCATATGGAAACATATGAAGCGTTATATGGGAAGAGATGTCACACACAAACATGTTGGGATGATGTTGGTGAAAGAAAACTCGTAGGGCTAGAACTTGTTGAGGAATCAATGGAAAAGGTGATGGTTATCCAAACACACATCAAAGCAGTCTAGAGTAGGAAAAAGAGATATGCCTACAACCAAAGGAATGATTTGGAATTTCCAATATGATTCCATGTTTTCTTGATGGTATCCCCATGGAAGGGTGTTATACGTTTTAGTAAGAAGGTTAAATTGTGTCTCAGGTACATCAGACCTTTCGGAATTCTAGAACGAATTAGAGTAGTAGCTTATTGTTTGGTAATTCCTCCCTGTTTCACCAAAGTTCGTGATGTGTTCCAAGTATCATTATCAAGAAAATATATGCTTGACCCAAGTCATGTACTCAGTTATGAGGAAATTGAACTGGAACCCGATCTATCTAATTGAGAAGAGCCTGTCCAAATTATTGATATAAGAGAACAAGTGATGAGAAACTGGACAACACTTCTGGTAAATGTTCTATGGAGAAACCATAAGATGGAAGAGGCAATGTGGGAACCAGAGGAACTTATGATGAAGAACCACACGAGTCTTTTTATGCGGTAGTATTATAGAAATTTCAAGGATGAAATTATTTTAAGGATGGAAATATCTAACACCCCAAGCTTCCTCAATATGTTTCCCTTTGAATAATGCAATAGCTTTCATTGTACACAACAACGAGATTCTAACTGACCCGGATCAATTAAACAAGCCGTTATGAATAGTAATACCCACGTTTTGAAATTTTATAAATTTTATCTTTCAAAATGGACTCCATTTTTGGATTCTTAATATCAAAATTATCTTAGTGTGATTTTTTGGTATTTTCCTAAAAACATTAAATTTTTGATGAATACTGAAAAAACACTGCATTATTGGTCAAAACCGACTTTTTATTTAAATAATTAGTTAATTTATATTAATTTATATTAATTTATATTCGGTCAAAATAGATACATAATACATATATATTTTCAATGTAATTCATTGGAGGCATTTTATAATAAGTTTAGATATATAAAATTCTATCGAACTATTTACCGTCTTTTTACCCACATCCTTGGAGCATTTTCAAATTTGTATAAATCATTATTTTACAGATTATATGGGTTGGATTTCAAAAATCTTAGTAACATGATTTATATCAGTACGTAAAATGTGGATCAATAAGATGAAAATAATTTTTGGTGAATAGTAACTTTTTACTTTTATTTACCACGGTTAAAAGTAAATAGGGAGATTAAGGGTAAAAATGATCTCATAATTACCATAACAAATGTCCTAATTCGATTGGATAAGTTAAACTCGACCAAAAAAAACGTTAGGAATAAAATATGATCCCCTTTGGTCCACTTGGATTGGATTAGGACATTTATTATTATTTTATTTAAAGAAGAGTTAAAAGAGTTAAAATCAAAATTTAATAACTAACCCATTTTTAATATTTTGGAATAAATAAGATATATTCGCTATAAATATGAATTATAAATATAAAATTATTTCATACATAATGGTATTTTATTTAAAATATTTAGATATTATAAAATTAAATTTATTTATGAGACATTGATGATGCCATAATAACCATATTAATGAAATATTAAAATAATTGATATCATAAATATCCAAATAAATCTAATTTGAGACTTTTAATGAATTCCATTGATTTTATATGTTCATATGACATATTAAGGTTGATTAAATGAATTGTTTTTGGAATAATAATGATATTATGAATTTAACAAAGACAAAATATCAAATAGTGTCAAAATTGACATAAAAGAGTTTTTAAAACAAATATTATATTATTAATTGATATTCTATTCCTAAAAATATAAAGTTCATACAAAGGGATAAAATAGTATTATATATATCATTAATGAGCCACTTGAGGTTATCTTCTAATAATATAGTAAATTTATTTACCATATAATATAAACAAACAATGATATAAGGAAAATGTCATACTATTTAACTAAGAGTTAAATCTAAAATAAATGGTTAATATGGTGACCTAAACCTAAATAAAACCTATTGGTTGAGATGTTTTGACCCATCCCCACCATATACTTTAAATAATTTTTCTTATCCATTAGAAACCAAAAATGGTTTTATAATTAAATAATATTTCAAGCATTTCCTATAGTGACCCTTACCTCTCTTATAAAAGGGAAAATCCACTTCTCTCAAATTCACACCTTCAAAGCCATTTGGATGGACCAAAACCTGCCAAATTATCCTCTCAACTATCCTCACTTCATCCTAGAGGCCTTACTTCAGTATTAAAGCAAACTTAATGATCCATTTTGATCAAATCACAAGGAAGAACCTGAAGAAGAGGTAAATATTTCATCACCTCTTTCACATACTTTTTTCTTTCACTTCCTCTTTCTTTGTTGTTTCCATTATAAAATAATAAATAAATTATCTTCTATATACTATGATGTTATTATAAAAATTTTACAACCGTATTCATTAATCTATCCATCCAATAAATGACAATGTCACCATACATGTGTATGTATGGATTACCGTCTCCACGTCGTGGTGTAGTTGTTAATCAAACACTTCATCATTGGGATGGGTATAGTTATGAGTATAAATGATGTAAATAATAATTTTAACTTGATAATTATTATTTATATATGATAATAGATCCAATTATATGCGATTTTATTATCAAAATAATGATATTGTCACTCGTGCGTACGTACGGATTACCGTCTCCACGAACGCGATGAGATTCATTCCCCATCGTAATAATTCAAGAATAATTTTCATTTTATGATTAAAAATAATGTTTAAGAGAATAATATCGTTATGTATATGAATCAAATATATCTTATCCATAACAAACATCTCATACATAACCAAGCATATAAAGGAAAACGAATCAGTTAACACCTGAAACGATGACACTACTAAAATATCATTAACAAAGCAATATTAGAAGATCATATATGATATCATATTAATGTATATGGTTCTTGTATAATTTAATAAAAATTATTTCACCATTATAAAAAAGGTTAACCTACCCTCGACAAAGGAAGAGTACATCATAAGGGATAATTTCACAATCTCTTTATTATCCGAGGTTCTTTTATACATGAGTATCTATTGGGGCCTCTTTATCATCCACATCCGTGTTTCTTAAAAATGTATTTAAAAAATATTTTTACTATTTAATAGATAATGGTTTAATGTTATTTATTCCCTTATTTGATCTTATTTGTTTTTGAAAGGAATTTTACCATCGTTTTCCAAACAAGGTACTCTATGACCTTTTCGAAAAAATTATTTTAATAATGTTTCTTTTAAATTTGACAGCAGGTGCGGCTATTTTCCATCGTCATAACATCTTTGAAGCTTCCCTTACAAGATTATAAAAATATTTTCAAAAAACGGTTTTCATTTATAATTATATGACTTTTAGATGATTTTAAAATAGAATGTTATATTTCTCTAAAAAAAGTTCTAATTTCATCTATTCCAAAATCCTTTGATATATTTTAAGCTTATTTGAAATTAATTTATTATGAAACAAAACTTCCACATTGTATTGAAGGTTTTGTGATATTTTTGACTATGTATGTGTTATTTTTAACCAATTCATGGTTTATGTATAAAATATTGGCGTTTCTTATGATATTTTTAATATGATTGTGTATGTTATGTTTAATCATTTTCATATGAGGAATACATTAGAATTCGTAAGTGATGGGTGGAGCCTGTTATAGCTCCCTGATGCATCTTTAGGTCTCATGAGACAAAATAGTATCTTGGAACAAGTACTTGGAAAAATCTTATATGTAGTCTTGGCACATGGCCTTGACTATGTGTTTATAAAGCCTGGAATTATGCATTCCATCATTTTGAAAGTGGATATTAATATTGCATGTGATTATTCGACTATTAGAATATCCATGTGAATAAGTAAATGAAATTATTTGATTTTATATTTTCCTTATTATGCTGAAGTTCAAGTTTAAAAGGCTTTTGTTTTAGTCTTATATTACCTTAAATATTTAGGCTAATTTATGAAATATTCCACTATATTGTTATCCTTAGTAAGCATCTGAGCTCACCCAATTCTATGTTTTATTTTTACTAGGATGTGAAGATGTATATTATGACTGACCTGCAAGGATAGTCTAAGGGATATGAGTTTGCCCTATATAGACTGTGTTGTTGTAGTTTTTCATTTTATAATGTAATGTAAAACATATTAATGTACCTAGTATTTCTCAAGCTACAAAATTTATCAGTCCTTCAGGATTTGATCCCTTGTGATCATGTTGATGTTATATAATAATGCAACGACTCTGGGTAACTGGGATCGAGGTGTTACACATTGAACCAAGATCTTCCTAAGAATACAATGGTACCCAAAAAGAAGTTCACAATTATTTTTTGATTTATTGAATGTATTTATTACCTATAGTTATAGAATAAAAGATATTGGTAGAATGGTTTTCTATTAAAAGACCCTACAATCCAAGGTAATAGAACCACTTGTATTATTATATCAGGTTCATTTTAGAGGATGATGTATACTAGGTAAGAAGAAGACTAAATAGACAAAACAATTTTTTCACATCAATACATTGTAAAAAATGTATAACTGTATCAAATGATGGTGTCTCCAATTACTACTAAGGAAATATTCCATGTGATATTAACAAATTTGTTTTTGAGGATTCCTTGGAATTATTGAATGGATATGGGATAGTAAGAAGACTATTTTCTCTTACGATTGATTTTGAATGTCACTTGTTTTTCATGTTTATCCAATATATTATATGCATGATGAATATTTATTTCACATCATTGAGGTATCAAAATTTATATAATTTTTGAAATTTGAAGAGAGGTGGAAAGATCAATCAATGATGATATATAAGGGGTCAGATGATAGAAGTGTGCAATCCATCTTCTAGGTAAACCTCTCCTATATGTCCTAAGTATATTTTAGAAATTCTGGTGGCCAATTGATTAGCTCCTAAAGGAGAGAGAAATGTAGTTAATTGTGGAATATTTTTCATTTCACAATTCATATGACAAAGAATGTAAATAAGTTAGGACCCCTAGAAGAAAAAATGGATTGAGGGTGTTGTTATGATGTATGAGGATTTCAATATATCTAATCACCATTACAGACAGAGGAATCTTGTTAATCATAGCATGGAGCTAGATGTGGTGGGTGATTATTCAAATAAGGATGAATAAGAGATTGCTACCTCTGGTGATGTGGAACAAGAGTTTTCAATGCACGAATGTAGTAACACAATCCTTCCTAAGAGTTTTTTCCATTACTTATACTCCACCTAAAACATAATTATCTCACCCTTCCCCAGATTATATTTTAAAATATGGATGTGGAGAAGATGAAATATATTATTTTTCGGAGTAAAATATCCAAATAACTTATAAATATGATTAAGAAAGTGGAGAGAATGGTGATCAATATGAATAATAAGATGGAGAATTTGGATATGGAAATGGAATTGGAAATTATAAAGAAAATGGAGAAGTATATTAACGTGATAGTGGTTCTGACTATGATGGTCTTGGTGGACACATTGGTGATGAGTATTTTGACATGCCTTGGAACTTATTTCCTATAGGATTATCAATTGTTTCTAGATCTGAATATAGTATGAACCTTGTTGAAGATGTTAATAGAACATCTATGGATGAGTAAGAAGAATATATTAAGGGTCATGAATACCCATCCCTAGATATTCACCTTGTTGTTAGTGATAATTTTGTTCCTATAATAGATGTTTATATGGTTTCATAGAAAAAAACTAACATGAAACAATCTATTTAGAAATTGACTGTGGTACATATTATTGTTGATCATAAAATTTACAAATTTTATATTATATATAATGGTGTTCCTTCAATCATATTGGTGGAAAAAACTCTTGGAAATTGGGATAATATTCTAGGTTATATCAAGCATGGTCTGGAATACTCTGATTTTTATGATGATGATAGTCCAGAATAGAATGGTGGACCTTCTATTTGAGAAGAGAAGTATCATAAGGGGCCTTTAGTAGACAAGATTGAAATCATAGGTTAGATAAAAAGATTTGATTTATATTTTAATATTAGTTACAAGATATTATTTTTTACTAATATTTAGGGAGTTGATGTAGTTACAATTAAATATATGCTAATTGATGTTGTTACCCAAGATGAATTAGAATCCTCCAGGGAAGGACTTTCTTCTGTTTTATACAATATTTTGAATAGTTAACTTCCCATAGTCATAAATATTATAGATAAATATCTAAGAAATAATTTCGGACTTGTGATCTAGCTCATCTGTTCATAAATGAAGATTCACATTCCTAATGTGGAGATAGAAAAAAAAGGATAGAAAATATATTGATGCATTCAGATCTAAACAATATGTGATTAGATCTTAATTTGTAGAATATATTTATTTCTTACTCGATAGATTGGTGATCCTTTCTTCCATGGTTTCTAAATCAAGTCCTCAACCACCTCCACTTAATGTTCAGTTGATCTGGTGACTGGTTATAAAATATATATGTTGTGTTTCAGGATATGTAACCGTCATCCATTAGTAAAGATTAAAGAAAAGAATGAATTAAAGTGATCTTGTCCATATAAGGGTTAGATTACATATATAGGGTATGAAAGATAATATAGATACTATTAAAAATATAATAATGTATTATTTTTTAGGATTTATAATAATCATGATCTAAATACTTTTTTCAAATTCCATTATAATAACATCCAAATTATTTTACTCGCTCATGGTTTAAATGAATAAGTGAATCAGCTGAATGTCATGACAACAATGCCCAAGAAATTTTCAGAAAAGGAAAATCACTTTTGTACTATTATGTAAAGGGGTGGAAATATTATCATGGACATTATAAATATGATGAAACACTTTATTCAAGTTTCTATAACAACATTAGTGGATCTAGATTCCATTCCATTTACTTCTCATCTCATGCCTCCATATTCTAATTCAATTTTTTTAGTTTCGTTGTTACTAGAGATCCAAATTCTTCCGAACCTGGTTGCTTCCTTCACATTAGTTTGAATCCCAGATAATATTTCTAGAATATCATTCCAATCATTATCATAGAGACACCATCTCTACCAGTTGTCCCTACAACCATCCCTATAGTTACCTCCTTATCAATTACTAAATCTTATAGTTCTGAAAAGGGGTAGGGAAAATCACCACTTGTTCTTAAAACCCATCCCCAAAATCATTGAAATTTCCATTTTATGTATTTTTTGTAGAATGTTTTATAACTTGTTTTTTTATTTTTTGTGTTTTACTTCACCTTAATTTTTTTAATATAAACTCTCTTATTATTCATATTTCCTTTCTTTCCATTTCCATTTTTTTTTTCACATTTTGATAATCCAAAAGGTGTATAATGAATCTATGGATTTATATAATATTTTTACTATTTTATTCATTTGGCACCATCCTTTCATTGATACTATCTTTTTAATTACTTATGATATTTTTCCTATTTCACTATCATTGATAACATATGATTTTTAATTTCTTCTTTTGATACCATCTCCTTGATAAAAAATATAATTGATGTTGTTATGATCAAAATATCACTATATCTATTTGAAGAGATAAACAAATCTAATTTAATACCTAAATTTATTCAATATATGGTTTATAATAATGCCATGATTTGTGATAATAAAAAATGTGGATATTCGTATCTCCCTTTTTTAATGACCACAAAATCATGTCTCTTATGATATTAATGAGTTTTGTGATTTCATTTTGTAATAGAAGTATGTTTTGGGACATTTTGGATAACTTTTGAAAACATCCACCATCTAATTGGATTTTTGGATATGTAAGTGAACAACCCACAAAAAAACATTACTCCAATTGAAAGTAGTGTTTTTTCTATATATGGGAAATACCCACCTTCATATTTGATTCATTATTGAAAAAAAATTTGTATCTGTTAAAAACAACTAAAATCATTGATGCGTAACCAACAGGATGGAAATTTAGATATGTGTCAAAATGGCCTACAGCTAGAGAGAAGTCACTATTGAAGAGGGAATTTTCTTGACTTTACCTACCAGAAATAAAATTTGGAATATTCTATGATGAATCAGTACTGAGACAATTCCCCACATAGATGAATCTCTTTTGTCATAACTCAATTCTATCATATGACTCCATGAATGTTTTCTCAATGTTCAGAATAATCACGATCAATAGTTTTGTTTATTTTTAATTAAATATTTTTAATGAATATGTTATATAATTTAATCTAAAGAATAATTTTAATGATAATTCATAAAATATTTCAAACACAAATTAAATATTCTTCTAGTCAGTCCATATGAGGAGAATGGGGCCTGGATGATTTTTATGTATGTAGTTGATACTATTAGAAGTATACAACATCATGAAACAAAGATAAGAATATACAAGAGAGATGGAACATCACAAGAAAAAGAGAGTAATGTTAAGTGTTCATTTGGTAAAATATATTTACATGAAGCATCCTTATCATTAATAGAATGTTAAAGAGTGGATCTTACATAACATCAAGATACTTTCCATTTTTTCAGGTATAAGAGTGCTTATGATTCCTTATTTTTATACAATTTTAAAAAAAAATACTCAATATCATGTTAAAGATAAATCTAAGGAGACTCAATCATTAAAACACATCAAATAGAGTAAAATTTTATTTTATAATTATTTTCATGCTATCTCTATCTATTGTCTTCACTTTTTGAGTAGTGAGTGATTTAATATGTCTATTAAAAATGCACTCTATCTCATGTACTTTAACTTGAATATAATTGATATCCTCACTACTCCGATTACACTTATTTACCCATGTTTGATGGAATAGGTCCTTATATGGTATTTTTCTATTTTATTCCCATAGTTTTTATAGTAGTGGTCCTTGTGTATAAGGCCCCAGCCTTAAACATTACATTATCTAGAGTTATGTAATGAATTAATATTGAAGTTATTTTTTGGTTAATATTTTTAGAGAACTACGCCATAACTATTACATTACATCTCAAATATTACAAATTACACACTTCAACTCTATCTATTGTTTTTCACAATAATAAAGATCCTTAAATAAAAAAATAATTCTTTTCCTGACAAAAATCTTCTTAAATTCTTCCTTTCTCCGACCCATCTTAATACCCTATAAATTTTTTTTAAAAACATGGTATGAGAAAAAAAACTCAGTAAGGGATGTAATTTAAATAAAGAAAACATTATTCCATGAATGCATACCTATCAAAGAAATCATACTCTTCAATTATAAAACATAAGCTCTTTAACATACCTCATAAAATCATAAGATTTATGAATAACACATAGAAATAATTAATCATAAATGTTACATGTGGCATCCATAACATACTTACATTATAGATTTCATAGCTACATAGCGAGTTATGGTAGAATTACCAATCACAATATATTCCCTAAATATCTTAGTCTAAACTTTAACATTTACCTCCGTCATGTAACCCAATGTATTTGGAATCTATATCGGTATAACCCACCATTTCTTTATAACACATACACCCATATATTTACACAATTACCAACAACCATAAAATAATAATAACTCATAAAATATGAATAATGGAAATATAACATTCCCACATTTCCATCACAATATATCATGTCAAGATATTGAAACAATCATTGATTCTCAAAACCATTTTCAATACCAAAATAATTAAAAGGGTATATGTGATTTATTATCATTTTAAAAAAATTATATATTTTTATGTAATCCAAATATCAAATAATTCTCATGGTGGTGGAAATTTCATTGTCACCACCTACATTAAAAAGAGAAATTCCCTCTGTCGTATAATTATATGCTTTGTAGAACATAAAATTCCTTTTGAAAAAGGATGAATGAAATTAAAAGAAACTGTGAATAATAATAGCTATTGTAAAATTAGGTCTTGTATAAAAAGATATTACTCAATTAAGGATATTTATATAATTTCCTTTACCTTGAGTCTGACTAGTCTAGTCCGTTCTTTATATTCCCTTAAATCGGTTAACTTCTTTTGATTTAAGCCAAAAAGCATTCTTAAATTGCCTTATGCCCAATATAATTCTCTTGGGAGGAAGTGAGGGATGTTGAGAGATTATTTTAGTATAATTTGGATGATCCAAGTGGCTTGAGTTGTGTGAGTATGTGGGTATAGGTGATGGAATTTTATAATAGGGAGGCTGGGAACTTTTGGATGGTATTGAAATATTATTTTATTATAAAATAATTTTCAATTTCAAATCGAAATATACTAATTTATTTTAAATATAAGAAGATTTTGGTTCAACTTCCTATGAATAAATCTTTTTTAAAAATGTTTAGGGCACATAATTAACATTATATTTTATCTTTAACCCTTTGTTAAAAACATAATGTTTTACCATGTCATAATGTTTTACCATGTCATCTATCATTTTCATAACATTTAGTAAATATATTCACTATAAAAAGCCAAAATAACCATAATTGGAAATTTCATGAAAACATTAATTTTACATAATTAATTTGGATGAATATTAGTTTTTTAGGATTATTATATCACTTATTAAAATAGTATTTGTTTTAAAAGCTCATTTATGTCATATCTGACATTATTATGTAATTAATTTTTTTTAAAAGTCATCACCACTTGGTTTCTTCTAACCAAAAAAATTTACTCAAATATAATATGTAAATATCATCCATAAAATCATTATATGGGATAATAATAAATAAATTACATTTATTTTAATATTTATAATAGCATTTATTTTAATCATTCATTAATGAAGAAATCAAGGCATCATCACTGCATCATGATTAAATTTATTTATAAAACGTCTAAAATTTATAAACAAATGAACATGATGTATAAAATATTTCTATATTTATAATGATAATTTATTATATCAGATATTTCTTATATAAACCCATATAAAAACCTTTTTAGTAAATCATACATGTTTTTGTTATATTTCACTTTACTTTAAATTAATTATTATAAACTGTCATTATCGCTCCCATATGGACCCATAGGTTCCCAAAATAGACCCAAGGACTTCTATGGTATGAAATAGATAATAAAATAGTATTATGGAATGTTTTCGAGTATTTTAATATTATTATAATATTATTTTTTACCCTTATTTACCAGATTTACCTTTTAACAAAGGTAAATAAAATAATTACCAAAGTTATTATTCATAATGTTAAAAAATAAAATGTACCTATTTACATAGTCTGAACCATATGATTACAAAAATGGAGTCCATTTTTCAAAATTTAAAAAATATAATTCTCATTAATTAATTTAAAAATAATTCATGTTTTCAAAACCAAAAAGCGGGTTTTTAAGAAATAATAATTCTTAAAATATTGACATGTGTTTATGTCTAATAAAAAAGTGAAATTAATTCCAAAGACAAAATTTGCATTAATTGATAAAAATATAATCCAATTAAACTCTAAAACCAATTAAATTTACAATCAAACTATGTAAATGAATTATATGAAAATGTTGTTTTGAATTAAAATGATGTATTTTAAACTATTCCTGAAAATGATTTTTATCAAAAAAATACCAAAATCTTATACAAAGTAAATCTTGATGTACCTATTCTATAAGAGCATTTTATTTTGTCAAATATAAAATATGAAAGTGAAAAACTATATTTTAATTGGGTTTTCCGTCAAAAGGTGGTAGAAAGACATTATAAAAAATATTAGAGTATTTCATGGTCAAAATCCGATTCATTATCATTTTAAGCCTAAAATATTAATTGGATAATTGTAAAAACATTTAAAAACATGTATAATAATAATATTGTTAAATATGTTCATTCTCGTCTATACAATGGCAAGGATTCAACTACCATATAAAATATTAATAATATTATTGCATTTTTTGTCGATATAACTCAACATTGTGTGCGATGTAAGATTTTAGAGAAATCCATTAATATGTGTCAAGTATCATATAAAACAATGCATCCCTATGATATAAAATTAATATATTATTTAAAAAATATTAATATAAAAGGAAATGTATCGTTCAATAAATACCCTGTTTGTTTCATCATTTTCCCTTTTTGGAAATTGTGTCCTCATAGTTATATTAACATATCAAATAATTTGGAGGGGGGGTATTTATCCCTATTATCAATTTCAGATTCCCATGTTTCCAATTCACCAATATGTTTTTCCCAAAAAGTATTAACCTTTTGAATTACCTTATTCGACAGCACTTTATCTCTACCGTCAGGAATCTGGACTAGTTGTTCCTTTTAAGAAAGATTATATTCCAACTGAACTACCTCTAGACTCAAAAAAATGAGCTGGTTCGGGCATATACTTTCTCAACATTTAAATGTGATAAAAATTATGTACCTTGGACACAAATGGAGGTAAATCCACTCTGTAGGCTACTGATCCAACTTTCTCTAGGATTTTATATATCCCAAAGAATCCTAGACTCATCATTCTTTTCTTACAAAAACACATCAAACTTTTCCATGGAGAAAATGTGAGAAAGGAATAATCACGTACCTCAAAATAATGATCCTTACTCTGGGGATCTGAATAACATTTCTGTCTACTCTGTGCTGTTATCATGTGATTCTAAATAAATAGATCTTTTTTCTGCCATCACTTCCACAAATAATGGTCACATCAATCTCCTTTCACCACTTCATCCCAAAAAGGTGGAGTTCGACACATTTTTTCCATTTAATGATTCAAATGGTTCCATCTATACACTGGAATAAAAAATATTATTTTAATAAAACTCAAAAAATAAAAGATAGTTATACCAACTTCCCTGGTAATCCAATGAACAAGCACGTAGCATATCATCAATGGTCGGAATTTTTCATTATGTCTGCCCATCTGATTGATGATAAAAAACTGAACTAAAATTCAATTCAATACCTAAAAAATTCTAATGGCCCTTTCAAATGTAATAAGTGATCCTAGGATCATGATCAAATAAAATGGAGAGTTTAACTCCATGTAACCATAAAATCTCTTTAATATACAATTGGGAATGTTTATCTAGAGATAGAGTATCAAGAATTGGATGAACATGAGAAAATTTAGTCAATTGATCAACAATAACCCATATTTTATTGTTACCGTGATAATTATTTGGTAATACTACTAAAAAATCCATGGATATGTCTTCCCATTTCCACTTTACAACTTACAAAGGATAAATAATCCCTTTCTGTAAATTCTTCTCTTCTTTAACTTATTGAAAATTCAATCATCTCAAGGTAATGTCAACTATAACTCTTTCCATTCCATCCCACCAGTAATACTTCTTAAGATCTCTATACATCTTAGAACATCCCAATTGAACTGAAAATGGAGAACTATAAGCATCACATAATAACCCTTTCTTCAAATTGGAATCACCAGGAATATATAATCTATTTCCAATCCTCAAAACACAGGCTTTATCGATGTAAAATTTAGGTAACTTACCCTTCTGAACTAATTCTATATTTTCCTATAACTCACTGTATTCTTTTGGTACTTGTTTAATTCTCTCTAAAAGATATTATTTCACTACCACATGACACAAAATAGAGGAATTCCCTGCACCAACAACTTCCAATACAAAATTGATCATATCAAAAACCAAAGGATCTCATTCCAAACATAACATAGTTAATGTAGAATTACTTTTCCAAAAAAATTCATCAGTCACTGTGTTTTATTTTCCTAGATGTTAATGAATCGTGAAATCATAATCATTGATCAATTCTTTCCATATCATCTGTCTCATGTTTAATTCATTCCGATTGAATATATACTTTAAACATTTGTGATTAGTTTATATTTCACATTTTACACCATACAAATTATGCCTATAAATATTTAAATAAAAAGCATCATCCTCTAATTCCAAATTATGAGTTGGGTAATTTAACTCATGAGTTTTCAACTGATGTGAAGAATAAGAAATCACCTTATCATTCTGCATTAAGACAGAATCATATCCTTTCAACAAAGCATCACTATAGATAACAATTTCTCCATTTCTATATGGTAGTGAAAACATTGATGCATTCACCAATATTGTTTTCAATTTCTGAAAACAAATAATCACATTCTTTTGTCTAGATGAACATAACACCTTTTTGAGTTAACATAATTAGTGGACTATATAATCGTACAAAATTTTCATCAAACCTCTGGTAATTACCTACTAAACAATGAAAAATGAGAATCTAAATTACGTTTGTGGGTCTTGGACATTCGTCCATAACTTTTATTTAGTAGGATCAACAATTATGTAATATTTATAAATAATGTGACCGTGGAATGAAATTTTTTTTAACCAAAACTAACACTTTTGGTATTTCCCATACAGTTTATTTTCTTTTATGATTTGAAAGACAAACCTTAAATGAATTTCATTCTCCTCAATGCTTTTTTAATATACAATAATATCATCAATAAACACAACCTCAATCATATCTCAAAACAGAAGGAAAATTCTATTCTTAGGATTCGTAAATATTGCTGGTGAATTGGTTAACCCAAAACGAATAACTACAAATTCATAATGGAAATATCTAGTATGAAACATGGTAATTTAATTTTCTAGTTCCTTTACATTCAATTTATAGTACCCAGAAATTAGTTCAATATTCAAACAATATTGACCTCCATATATCTGATCAAAAAAATCATCGATATGGGGCAAGGGATACTTGTTCTTAACATTGATATTATTCAAGGCTCTATAATCAATGAAAATGTCTCAATAAACCATTTTTATTTTTATCAAACAATATATGATCACCCCATGGTGAGGTGCTATGTTGAATTAAACCCTTATCTAATAAATCATGAATTTTCTTCTTTAACTCTATCTGTTTAGTTTGATCTATTCAATAAGGGGGTTTTGTAATTAGCTTAGGATGAGGAACCAAAAGTATAGTAAATCAACTTCCCGATTAGGTATTACAATAGGAAAATAATCAAGAAAAACATCAAAATACTCATTGACCATAGTAACATCGCAAATCTGAATAGTTTCATTATTGTCAACAATATGTTCAAGGAAAAATTCATTTCCATCTTTTATGATTTTCTCTACTTCCTGATATTTTGTCAAAATTAAGGATTCATTCTTGTACACAATCAGAAATTATTTATGAAAACAAACATCTTTATCTAGGTATTCAATCATATAATCATAAATGGAAATCCAATACATACCCAAAATAACATCAAACTCTACTAGAGGCAAAAACAAATGGTTTTTGGTATATTCTTTCTACACACAAGTACATGAAGGTTCTTATAATTTCTTTTTTTTTTCTCACCATTTCCTGCAGGTGTTTTTACCACAAGTTCATGATTCATATCTTGATATTGAATTCCCAATTTCCTAGAAAATTTCATAGAAACTAACAAATGTGTAGACCCAGAATCCAACAACACATTTTCATAATCTGAATAAACAAACATTGTACCTGATACTACTTGATTTGATGGACCAATGACTGTTGAGGTATTTTCAAAGGATTAGACCGCCCTTTCTTCTTGTAGTCCAACTTCTTTACATCATTTGAGTTCTTCATCATACAATCATTTGAATATTGACCCATTTCATTACACTTAAATCATTTTAATGACTATAAATAATATTTTTTCATACCACTACCCTGTTATATTCAATGTAATTATGAGTCTTATGTCAAATTTTACCACATCAAAATCACTTACTAGAATTCAAAAGGAATTCTCCAGTGTGACTTTTACCCCAATTTTCACAAACTGTAAACATATGTTTTTTTTACCATCATAGTTTTTTTGAAGAGTTATTCTTGTTCATATACCACCTCAACCTCTTATTCTGTAGTTTTTCAAAGAACATATGATCACTGGGAAACTCCAATTTCACTTTCTTCTCACGTCAAACAATTCATTCATAACTTTTTTACTCATGATTATCTAATACCCTTCGATACATTGGATTTTATATAGATTAAAGACAATTGATTTTACTATCATTATCCTATATGAAATTTGGATCATACATTTCATATTAAGTGAATTTTTCTTCATTATTTTCCAGGAAGTCATCCTCCTTCCAAAATTACCTGAATTATTTTTCTATCCTATGTTGAACATCCTAATAAATATATTTTCAACGAACGTACCATTGAATTCATCCAAATCAAGACCATAAATCTCCTCACTATCTCGAATATTTCTAACCATTGACCAATAATGATCAGACTCACCTTTGAATCTGTAAATAGTGAGAGTAACCTTTTGATGTTATGTAAAATCCATGACATCGAAAATATTTTCCAGTTTTTTAATCCAACCTTCAGCTAGCAAAGGGTTAGATGATCCTATGAATGATGGGGGATGTTACTTCATGAAATGATCCACTACCGTCATGTTCTTTTGTGGCTGATTTAACTAATATCATGCATGGATACCACCACCATTTGTAGCCAGAGTCAACTATTCCATTACTGAAACAAACTATTCAGTTCTGATTCTGACCATTTCTGGGGGCAGATTTTGTAGGTGGATTTCCTCTTGATGTCATTCCATCTTAGATACATTTTTCCTCTATAGAAAACCATTCTGAATAAAGAAATTTCTTAGAAAAAGCAACATGGAAAATATTTAAATGCTATATCATTTGAATAATACCAATAAGTAAAAATAATAGTATGGATATTATATTAATAATAGTCAAACTCTTGATGTTATTTAAATCGACCTCTGATACCAACTATAAGGCCCCGACCTTAAACATTACATAATCATGAGTTAAGTCAAGAATTCACATTGGGGATCTTTTTAGGTTTAGAGTTTTAGTTAATTACTCCATAAATGTTACCTAACATCTCAAATATTGCAAAGTCGACACTTATACTATATCATATTTTTTTCATAATAATAAAGATCTGAAAATTTTTAAAAAAATTCTTATCTTGATAAAAATGTTGTTGAATTATTTCATTCTCTTACCCTTCCTTATACCCAGTGAAAGACATTTCAAAAACATGGTATGAGAATAAAAAACTCAGTAAGGGGTATAAAATAAGGAAATAAAACATTATTCCATGAATATATACCAATCAAAGAAATCATAATTTTCAATCATAAAACATAAGATCATTATCATACCTCATAAAATAATAAGATATCTGAATAAAACATAAAAATCATAAATCATAAATATAACTTTTGGAATTTATAACTTACATATATTGTAGATTTTATATCTACACAAGGTTTTCCATTTTTAATACGCATCACAATATATTCCCTAAATCTATTGGGAGAAGCTTTCACATTTACCTCTATCACGTTGTCCATTGCATAGGAGAGCTGTCTTTGGATAACCCACCTTAAGTTATTCATAAAACCAAACATATAAATAAATGATTCCCAGGAAAAATAACATAATTATAACACATAAAATAGGAAGTAATGAAATATAACATTTCCACATGGCAATCATGATATATCATTTCATGATATTGACAAAATCAATGCTTTCTCGAAACATTTTTCAATAAAAAAATTCATAAAAATGGTTTATGTTATTTATTTTAATTTTAAAAACATTACTACATGTTATGGAAGAAAAATAAAAAATAATTCTCATAGAGGTAGAAAGTTCTATGTCACAACTTCTGTTAAAACGAAACATTCCCTTTTTAATTCAGTAAAACACTTCATAAAACAAAAGAATCCTTTTAAAAATGGTTGAATGAAATAAAAAGGAAAAGGGAATGATTTTAAATTTTATAAAATAAGGCAGTGTATAAACCAATATTTTCCTAAATGATTGTATATTGAGACAAATTCCATTTCCTCAAGTTGGACTTGTCTCATTTATTCTTTATATTCCACTAAATCTGGTTACTTATTTTGATTTGATCCAAAATGTTTTCTTGAATTTCCTTTTTCCCAAGATAAGGATTCTAGGAGGAATAATTTTGGGAGTTTAATTTTGTATAATTTTGAGGATATATGTTTCTTGAGATGTGTGAGTAAGTTGGTAGAGGTGATGACCTTTTATAAGTGAGAGGAGGGGCACTTTAAGAAGTTATGAAGATATTATTTTATTATTAAATGCTTTTTGATTTCAAATAGTCCCCAACTCATTTATATAAAAGATAAGAGGATAATAGGTCGATCTACTCTCAACCAATATGTTTTATACAAGTTTAGGGAATTTAAATGACCATATCTTTTACCTTTAACCCTTATTTAAAAACATTAACTCATACCATGTCTTCTTGCATTTTCATAATATATGGTAACTATGTTTACAATAGAATGATAATAAAAACATAAGTGGATTTGTAATAAATTTTTTACCATTATATAAGTTAGTTGGACAAATCATAGATTTTTAGGAATATTATATCATTTAATAAAATAGTATTTTTTATAAAAACTCATTTATGTCTAATTTGACATTATTAAGTAATTGATTTTTGTTAATCTCATAACAACTTAGTTCCTTATAACAAAAGTATTTAACTAAAATATAATATTTAAATATAATCCCTATAATTAGTGGATGGCATAAAAATAATCAAATTATATTTATTTTAATATTTATAATACCATTTATTTTATCTTTCATTAATGAACAAATCTGTGCGTCATCATTGTGTCATTTTTTTTATTTAATGTCTAAAAATTATAAATAAAATACCATTATCTAGGAAATAGTTTTAAACTTAAAATGACTAATTAAGGTATATGATATCACTTTATAACCCTATATAAAAAATGTTTTAGTAAAAGATTCATGTTTATGTTATATTTCTCTAAACTTTAAATTAATTCTTATAAAATGACATTATCACCCCCAAGTGGACCCATGTAGTCCCAAAATTGACCCAAGGATGAACATGGTTGGAAATATCTAATATAGTAATATTTTTACATGTTTTATGATAGTTTAATATTATTATAATATTATTTTTTTACCCTTATTCACCAGATTTTCCCATTAACCATGATAAATATAATAATTACTCAAGTCACTACAAAATTGTCCAAAAATAAAAGAGACTTATTTACACAATTTGATCATTAAAATTAAAAATATTGAATCCATTTTTTTTAAATTCCAAACATATAAATTTCAGAAATTAATTTAATATTAATTGAAAATTAATTCATGTTGTCAAAACCAAAAATCAGTTTTTGAATAAATAATAACTATCAAAAGATTGACATGTTTATATGTCCAATTAAAAAGAGAAATTGTTAACAATGAGAAGAATTGGATTAAATGATAAAAATATAATCCAATTACACATTAAAATAAATCAAAAGTACAATCGAACTATATAAATAAATTATATAAAAAGGCATTTTAAATTAAAATGCATGCTTTTTCAGTATTCACTAAAAATGAACTTTATTTGAGAATTACTAAAAAATTACCCAAAGTAAATTTTTATGTCAATATTCTATGGAAGAAGTCTATTTTGTCAAATATATCAAATAAAAGTGACAAAAACTAGATTTAAATAGGTTTATCCATCAAAAGGTGGTAAACATACCTTTTAAAAAATATTAGAGCATTTCATGCTAAAAATTGGATTCATTCTAATTTTAAGCCACTAATATTCTTTCGAAAAATGTAAAAACATTTAAAAACATATATTTTCATAATATAGTTAATTGTGTTCATTTATACCAATACAATGGCTAGGAATTAATCACCATTTAGAATAATAATAATATTATTGTATTATTTTTCGGTATAACTCAACATTGTGTGCAACGTATGGTTTAAGAGAAACTCGTTGTTGCATGTCAAGTACACTATAAGACAAGGTTTAAATTTTTCATAACATTAATATTTTATTCATAAATATTAATAGAAAATAAAATTTATTATTCTATAAATACCTGATTTGTTACAATATGTGACCTAGAATACATGATATCAATTGTTGTATAACCGAATCAGGTTGTGGATCGATATTATTTTCTATAATCTTCTTGGAATCAAGTGATATCCAAGTGGAGAGGATTAGGTCTCAGCATGTAAATAATCCTCTTGTTTGTACTCCACTGCATATTTTATTCTATTTTCATTCAATGATTGAAACTGAATTATTTTAAACCATAATAAAATTAACTACTTCGATAATTTTTATTAATTCGTGTTTTTATTATTTTTTTATTATGAAAATTTATTTAAACAGTTGATATGATATTAATGTATTTTTTAACTAATATCTAATCACTATTAGAGAAATAATTTAAATGTTCTAAACTTATAACGATCTTATAGTTCGATTAACTTGGATGATTTAATTATTTGGGGTATTTTATTTAAACCTTTTTTGAATTGAAATTCTTATTGTGTACTCAATTGATCCCCCTCTGGAGATAATGACTCTAAACAACACTAATTTTTAAACTATTCCACCACAATTGATAAGGTTTTTGTGTAGTGCACTTGGTGATGTTTTAGGGAATTATGCATTCATAGCTAGGGAATAATAAGGTGTGAACCCATGTGATGGAGTGTGCTCACTTATTATAATTTGAACAATCCAAAGAAGTTTCATAATCAAAAAATATCATAGGGTAAATCACATTGGTTTCTAGTTTCATTTATTCTATTTCCATATGAATATAAATTATAGTTTTATGTTATTATTTTTATTCTATTTCACACAATATTTTTCTTTTCATTCATAAAATAGAAATCACCAAAAATAAAATTAATGAACTATGAATGTTTTAGATTGAATATAAAGATCCTCAAGTGAGGTTACTTAGGTGAGCCATTATGTTGTTGAAGGAAATATATAATGGATTTTTCACTACCCAAGTATAATCATATCACCCATCCTTACATGGGCACATTGTTTTCGAGATTAATCAATATGAGTTTGACCATATTCACTTCATGTCTAAAAAATAATGGGTCACTCATATATACGTCCCCCAAAAACCATTGTAAGGAATTTTTTTTCTAGTCATCCATACTACATGAAGTTATTCTATATAGAGTACTCTATTTCACATCAACTTAATTGGTGTGTTATACGTTGTACCCAAATATGTGGCACCAAAATTCATTTTTTCTAATCCCATTTTAAAAGATCCATTGGATTCCTTTTTTCATAGGCCTAATTCTATCATAAGAAATTCCTACCACATTCTTGAATGGTGAAAAATACTATAGAGACTAATTGTTATCTTTAAAATTTTTTGACCTATGAAATATCTTTAATAAAATATAATAAGATAAATTGGTACAAAATGTGAAATAAAAATATATTCACATTGATGGGATAGCTCTGATATTTTTATAAATTCACATTAAAATATAATAATAATTGAGTGATAGAGAGATAATAAAAATTCTTGAACTAGGATTTGGTAATTCTCTAATATCATTACTATATTATATTAGTCATAATTATAGTAGGTAATAATTCCCACCCCAATCGAATGTTGTGAGACCGACCCCCCTTCATATCATACAATTTGATTTCTTAAGTGTCTTTAGTGAGAAACACAAATTAATTCCATCTATTAGAAATTTTGTATGTAGTGATACATATTTCCAAGAATGTGGAAATCTTAGAGAGGTATCACTTTCATCAATACATCTCATTACAAACTGTAACACCCGAGACTTTTATGTTATATAAATCATCAAAGGAATCTTTTTCTACACAACACTTACTTAGCTTGCTTTACACGCAATCGCGACCTTCCTCGATAGCTTGCGTCGTACGCAATACCGAGTTTCACTAAACAACAATATGCTATTAAAACTAGCCGTTATGAATAGTAATAACCACTTTTTGAAATTTTATAAATTTTATTTTTCAAAATGGACTTCATTTTTGGACTCATAATATCGAAATTAGCCTAGGGTAAAATTTTGGTATTTTTCTGAAAACTTTCAATTTTTGATGAATAGTGAAACCACTAATTGGTAGGTTAAAAACTGAATTTTGCATAAAACTTAATTTTACCGCTTCTGTGAATGGAATTTCAAAAATCCGACAGACACGGTTGATATCAGTAAGTAAAATGTGGTTTAATGAGATAAAAATAATTTTTTGGTGAATAGTAACTTTTTACTTTTTTTACCGCGGTTAATAGTAAATAGGGTAACTAAGGGTAAATATGATATTAATATTACCCTAACACATGTCCTAATTCTATTGGACAAGTGTAATTCGACCAAAAACAAACTTAGGAATAAAATATGACCATTTAGGCCCACTTGGATTAGATTAGGACATTTATTATTAATTTATTTAAAGAAAGGTTAAAATAGTTAAAATCAAAGTTTAATAAGTAAATCATTTTTAATATGGGGATATACATAAGATAAATTCGATTTTAAATATTCATTAGAAAGCTAAAAAGATTTCCTACATGATGATATTTTATTTGTAATTTTTAGACATAAAATAATTTAATTTATTTATGACACAACGATGATGCAGTAATTATCTTATTAATGAAATATTGACATAATTGATGTTATAAACACCAAAATAAATGTAATTTGAGATTTTTTATGAATTCCACTAATTTTCTAGGTTACTATGATATATTAGTGTTGATTTAATCAACTTGGTTCGAACATATAATTCTGTTATGACTTTCACAAAAATCATATATCAAATAGTGTCAAAATTGACACAAAATAGTTTTTAAATCAAATATTATATTATTAATTGATATTTTATTCCTAAAAATCTAAGGTTCGGCCAAATGACTTAGATTAGGATATATGTATTAATAATATACAATTTGGGGTTCGTTTGGCATGTTATAGTAAGTTTATTAACCATATAGTGAAAGAAAACAAAAAGACACGGTAAAAGTTAAATTACTTAACTTAGAGTTAAATCTAATTGATAAGGTTAAAATAATACCCTAAACTTGTCTAAATCCTATTGGTTGATAGGATTTCGACCCATCCCCACTTTAGCTTCGAAATAAGACCCTTTGGAACCATTATAAACCGATTTTGACTTTAATATAAAATAATATTTTGAGATATTCCTAAGGTGCCCCTCTCCTCCCCTATAAAAGGACACCTCCTCCCCCTCCTCCTCACACCAATTTGAGCACTCAGGCTCGGCCAACCCCTGCCAAAATCTCTTCTCCACTTCCCTAGAAACATCATAGAGGTTCTGGTCTTACTCAAAGACCAATTTTAGTTCCCTAAGAGGAGGTCTCCAAAAGGCGCTTCAAAGAAGAGGTAATTACTGTTACCAATTCTTTCATCTTTATTTCTTCTTCCACTTCTTCTTCTTAGGTTGTTTCATTATGAAGTAATAACATCAGTATCACTCATATACTGATATGTTATTATAAGTATGAAACAACCCTATTTCACCATCTATCCATCCTACGGAAAAAGAAATCACCGCGCGTGCGTACGTACGGAATACCGTCTCCACGCCGTGGTGTAATCTATTTTCCACCACCACCTTACATGGATGGGTATAATGGTGTAAAGAATAACTATACATAGTTATTACAACATCATATTGATTCTGATATATTGTATAATCCACTCCACTCCAATTCAATATTTATAGAAATGATATCATCGCTCGTGCGTACGTACGGACTATCGTCTCCACGACGCGATGAGATTCATTCTCCATGTTAACCATTTAAGAATGATTATAAAGTATATATAAGAAATAATAATGAAATATATGACATTTTAAAGCTATTGGATTTATGTATAAATATATATGTATGTCATCTACTTACTTCCATTTCAAGACAATAAGGAAAGTAAAACAGCGTTCATGCGTACGTACGGACTACCGTCTCCATGAACGGTGTTTTTCATTTTATTTAACTATCTATTATATATATATATATACTGAATATATATGATATATAAATAATATTTTATATTCTGGAAGTAAGTAAATCATGATATAAGTAATAATGATGTCAAGAACAACAAGTCAAAACACCTACGATAAATGAAACGATTTTACCCAAAACGCTTCTTTAACATGGAATTTACAAAAGAACGGGTAATATAATGTCATAAGTGAACCATATATGATATCATAACAATGAATAGGATTCTGTAATAAGTCAATAACATGATTTAAATCATTATACAGGAGGTTCGGACACTTACAAAGCAAGTCAGACCTAAGGTAAGGGAAATACCACAATCTCATTTTTATCCGAGATTGTTTATTCGTAAGTATTTACTGGGGTGTATTTTATCATCCACATCCATGTTCCCTCAATATGTAATATTATTTCCATCCACCTACAATTGTTTAAATCCAATTTTACCCTTCCATGAGTTTTTAGTAAAGGATATGAAAGGAATCTTTTTTCGTTTTTCGTACGAGGTACTTTTTGACTTTTCCGACAAAAGTACGAAGAATGTTTTTTTAACTTATACGGCACGAACGGATTTATACTGTTTTATAAAGCCTTATTTTCATGAATCTTCATCTAAAAGATTTCATGACTATTTTCAATAAAATCTCTTTCTTTTAAAATTGCATGATGTTTTGTGAAAAGAAATTGATTTTGAAGAAGAAAGGATATTTTCCTCAAGAATTCAATTCAAGTGTTTTATCAAAATTATTTTCCATATAATATAATAAAGGGTTCTATTTCTATCCATATTTTTACATTGATTTGACTATGTTGTGATGAAATTATGTTTATGAATTCCTTTATCTTATATGAATGGTTTTATGATGTCATGTTGTTTAAGAATCCCATTTTTATTACATGGGTTATGCAATGATGTATGATTTATGATTTTGTGGCACACATAAGAAAGGATTCATTAAGAGATGGGTGGGACCTATATCTCCCTCCAATGCATTGGGTAAAGATTTTATATCTCATGAGATAGACATGGCTGGAATGGTAGGTTATACCGGTTCAGTGAAACAGGACTGAAACGAGGATTACTCGATTCAGAAAGGGACTTTGTCCACTAAGATAGTCTTGGCAATGAGTCTTGACTAACAAGAAATGATTCTCTATGATTATGTGTGTATGCCACAATGAGTAATGTTTTAATTTATGATTTCATTTCACTACTATGATTTATCCCATGTTATGAAATTATGCTCTCTTTTGCAGGTTAAGATTTCCAAAAAAATGTTTTGTTCTTATGAAAATTATGTGATTGATATTTCCTTTGTTTACCCTTACTGAGCATTTGAGCTCACCCTTTTATGTTTTCTTTTCCCCAGGATATAAAGAAAGGTTTTAGGTATAAAAAGGAAGATCTTTATGGGAGATGTTGAAGATCTTCCACCACAATTAGAAGTTTACGTTCCGAGTTTCCAAAGACACTAAACTATTACGATCCTTGTGTGTGTGTTTTTGTTATGTACTAAGTATTCCGCAAAAGTAATGTAATTTCAATGTACGATAAGCTTCGGGTCTCTACAGTTGGTATCAGAGGAAAGGTATAGTCAACCTTTGGAAACTAGGATGTGAAAGCCTTAGTAAGAACCCTAAGAATAAGTCTAAGCATAGAACACAATCTTAGAAATGGCCATGAATAACCTAGGATAAGACCATAAGCATGAAAATTTTATTCTTGAATTATGTGGTTTCCTATTATAATTAGTGTTGCTCACACTATTCTTCTTGGTTTTAGTCAATGGCTGGAACCCGAAGGAACCGTGTTAATGCGGAATGCGATGGGTAATGCAATGATTGTCCCCCTGAGCAACCAAACGATATGGGAGCTGGAATGAAAAATCTTGTAGCCATGCTCACACAACTTTCTCAAGCTATGAATCATGAAGGATTTCCAAACGAGCAAAGGAGGGAGCAAAATTCTGTTGAATTCTTCATGAGGCAGCGTCCACCTTCTTTCAGCGGGTCTACTGATCCATTAGTTGCTGAACAATGGATTAGTACTACTGAAAAGATATTTTCAGTTCTTCAATGTTCTGAGCATGATAAAGTCATCCTAGCAGTGTATCGTTTGGAAGGAGATGCGGATCAATGGTGGAATCTTGTTAAGAATACGAGGCAAAGGGATGAAATTGAGTCTATGGAATGGGACGAGTTCAAGAACTTATTTTTCAATAAGTACTTCCCTCGTATTCTCCGAACAAAGATGGAGAAAGAGTTCCTTGAACTGAAGCAAAGGGATGATGAATCTGTTAGTACCTATGAAGCAAATTTTACAAGACTTGCAAGGTACGCTTCTGGTATTATTATCCAACCTGAGAGTAAGATCGATCGATTCTTTAGTGGCTTAAAACCAAGTCTTCGAAGGGCGTTAGCCATAAGGAACTTCAATAGCTACGAGGAAATCGTTCGATGTGCTCTCAAAGTCGAGATGGAGATTGGAGTAACCCATCAGTCACATGGGTTTGATAAGAAGAGGAAGATGGAATTCAAAGAAAAATCTAAAGAGCACACAGAAAAGAAGATGAACTTTCCCTTATGCTCAAAGTGTGGAAAGAAACATGGAGGGAGTTGTCTTAAAGGGACAAGTAAGTGTTTTAAATGTGGAAAGGAAGGTCATCGGGCATTTGAATGCCGTGATAATGGGAAGAAGATGTCTAATGATGCAAACAAAGGAAGGGATACACAGAATGAACCTACTACACTTCAATGTTTCAAGTGCAAGGAGATGGGGCATTATGCCAATCAATGCCCAAATCCAAGGGTTGATGATGATGGTCGACGTCAACAAAATCATAAGGCTAAAGACAAAGGAAAGTCACATGCAATTTCTATCAGCGATGTGGAGTACGATAACGATGTGGTGAAAGGTACACTTACCATCCATTCTAAAGTAGCAAATGTTTTATTTGATTCTGGATCCACCCACTCTTTTATTTCTAAAGAATTTTCTAAGGGTATCACCGTATTACCTCAACAATTAGATGTTGAGTTAGCTGTGACAACACCTAATGGCACATCAATCGCATCAAAAGTTTATAATTCTTCTCCGATCGAAGTTTGTGGGAAAGTGCTTCCGGCAAATCTTGTGATCCTTCCTTTAGTGGAATTTGATGTCATTCTTGGCATGGATTGGCTTTCTCTACATGGAGCTCATATCAATTGCCAAAGAAGGGAAGTCACATTTCATATTCCAGATCAATCTACGATCGTCTATCAATGCAAGGATGAACATAACCTTCCAGTGGAAATTCCTTCCATCTTATGGGTCATGATTCCACTAAATGAAGGTTATTTATCTCAAATGGTTGGAGAGAAACTTACGATTAAGAATATGCCCATTGTACGGGAGTTTGATGATGTCTTTCCGGAGGAATTACCGGGTCTTCCACCGAATCGTGAAGTTGAGTTTTCAATAGAACGCGTACCGGGTGCTTTGCCTATTTCAAAGACACCTTATAGAATGGCCCCAATTGAGTTGCAGGAATTGAAGAAGCAACTCCAAGAGAATCTTGATAAGGGATTCATACGCCCTAGTGCGTCACCTTGGGGAGCACCTGTTCTATTTGTTAAGAAGAAAGATGGATCAATGAGACTCTGCATTGATTATAGAGAACTTAACAAGATCACTATCAAGAACAAATATCCTCTCCCACGCATTGATGACTTATTTGACCAACTACGCGGAGCTCAATACTTTTCCAAGATTGATCTTCGTTCAGGGTATCATCAATTAAGGGTCAAAAGGGAGGATATACCAAAGACGGCTTTCCGTACAAGGTATGGACACTATGAATTTATAGTGATGCCATTTGGCCTTACTAATGCCCCTGCTATCTTCATGGATCTAATGAATAGAGTCTTTAGAGACTATCTTGATCAATTTGTGGTAGTCTTTATAGACGATATTCTTGTCTATTCAAAGAGCAAGGAAGAGCATGAAGATCACTTGAGAATTATATTGAAGACCCTGAGAAAAGAGAAGCTTTATGCCAAATTTACCAAGTGTGAATTTTGGCTTCAAAAAGTTTCATTTTTGGGTCATATAATCTCAAAAGAGGGGATATCTGTGGATCCAGCAAAAACAGAGGTTATCGAAAGATGGTCAAGACCAACAACAGTAACTGAGATCCGAAGTTTTCTTGGTTTGGCTGGATATTATCGACGTTTTGTAAAAGATTTTTCACGATTATCTAATCCACTCACCAAGGTGACTCGGAAAGGAGTTAAGTTTGTCTGGACAGAGGAATGTGAAGAGAATTTCAAGGAGTTGAAAAGAAGGTTATCCAGTGCACCTGTGCTCACACTGCCTTGTAGTGGAGAAAGGTTTGTGATCTACAGTGATGCATCCAAGAAGGGATTGGGGTGTGTTCTTATGCAAAATGATATGGTGATAGCTTATGCCTCACGACAGTTGAAAATCCATGAGCAAAATTACCCAACACATGATTTGGAGTTGGCTGTGGTAATCTTTGCATTAAAGATTTGGAGGCATTACCTTTATGGTGAAAGGTGTGATATTTATACTGATCATAAAAGTTTAAAGTATATTTTCACACAAAAGGAGTTGAATATGCGTCAAAGAAGATGGTTGGAGCTGATTAAGGATTATGACTGCTCAATCCATTACCACCCTGGGAAAGCAAACAAGGTGGCAGATGCATTAAGTCGACAAGACCATGCTAGTTTATCCATGATGAGGATCACAAAAGATCCAATATTTATGGATTTACAAAGGATGGATCTTGGAATTATAATGGAAGGGGAAAAATCTTATCTTTCTCAAATGAATGTTCAACCATCTATACATGTGAAGATTAAAGAGGCACAGAAAGAAGATGTCGAGTTACAAAAGAAGGTGAGAAATGTTCCTGAATTCAACCTTGATTGTGATGGGATAATAAAGTTCAGGAGTCGGGTTTGTGTTCCTCCCATCCCCGAATTAAAGAAAGAGCTGCTGGATGAGGCTCATAGTTCTTCATTCTCTATTCATCCTGGAAGCACGAAGATGTATAGGGACCTGAAAGAGTACTTCTGGTGGGATGGCATGAAAAGAGATGTTGCCGAATATGTCTCCCGATGCTTGGTTTGTCAACAAGTTAAAGCTGAGAGACAGAAGTCTAAGGGGATGTTACAACCATTACCCATACCCGAATGGAAATGGGAAAACATCACTATGGACTTTGTCACAGGACTTCCTAAAACATCCAAAGGCAATAATGCTATCTGGGTCATAGTTGATCGTCTTACAAAGTCTGCACACTTCATTGCTATTAGAGAGGATTTCTCTCTAGATCAGCTTGCCAGGATATATGTAAAGGAAGTGGTAAGATTGCATGGAGTACCACTTTCTATTATATCTGATCGGGATCTGAGATTTACCTCGAAGTTCTGGCGAAGTCTTCCGCATACTCTGGATACAGAGTTGAGTTTCAGCACTGCTTATCATCCCCAGACAGACGGTCAGTCTGAGAGAACAATTCAAACCCTAGAAGATATGTTGAGAGCTTGCTCTATGGATTTCAAAGGAGGTTGGGATCAACACCTACCTTTGGTGGAATTTTCTTATAATAATAGCTTTCACTCCAGTATTCAAATGGCTCCTTATGAATCTCTCTATGGAAAGAAATGCAGGACTCCAACTTGCTGGGATGAAGTTGGGGAAAGAAAGCTATTAGGACCTGATCTCGTTGATGAAATGGCAGAAAAGGTCAGATCTATTCAACAACACATAAGAGCAGCTCAGAGTCGACAGAAAAGTTATGCCGACAACCGAAGAAAAGACCTAGAGTTTGAAGTGGGTGATAAAGTGTTCTTACGAATATCTCCCTGGAAGAGGGTTATGAGATTTGGAAAGAAGGGGAAGTTGAGCCCTAGATATATCGGTCCTTTTGAAATACTGGATCGTGTTGGGAAGGTAGCTTACCGATTGGCGCTTCCACCGAATCTCTCTCAAGTTCACGATGTGTTCCATGTATCTCTCCTGAGAAAGTACATACCAGATCCTTCACATGTACTCAGCTCAGAAGTTGTACCGCTGGAGAAAGATATTTCTTATGAAGAACAGCCGATAGAGATTCTGGATCGTAGCGAAAAAGTCCTACGAAACAAGACCACTCGATTGGTGAAAGTTTTATGGACGAACCACCAACTTGAAGAAGCTACATGGGAGCTTGAGGATTTGATGAGGGAGAAGTATCCTCATCTGTTTGTTACAAAGTGACGAATTTCGAGGGCGAAATTCTTTTTAAGGGGGGTAGAATGTAACACCCGAGACTTTTATGTTATATAAATCATCAAAGGAATCTTTTTCTACACAACACTTACTTAGCTTGCTTTACACGCAATCGCGACCTTCCTCGATAGCTTGCGTCGTACGCAATACCGAGTTTCACTAAACAACAATATGCTATTAAAACTAGCCGTTATGAATAGTAATAACCACTTTTTGAAATTTTATAAATTTTATTTTTCAAAATGGACTTCATTTTTGGACTCAGAATATCGAAATTAGCCTAGGGTAAAATTTTGGTATTTTTCTGAAAACTTTCAATTTTTGATGAATAGTGAAACCACTAAGTGGTAGGTTAAAAACTGAATTTTGCATAAAACTTAATTTTACCGCTTCTGTGAATGGAATTTCAAAAATCCGACAGACACGGTTGATATCAGTAAGTAAAATGTGGTTCAATGAGATAAAAATAATTTTTTGGTGAATAGTAACTTTTTACTTTTTTTTACCGCGGTTAATAGTAAATAGGGTAACTAAGGGTAAATATGATATTAATATTACCCTAACACATGTCCTAATTCTATTGGACAAGTGTAATTCGACCAAAAACAAACTTAGGAATAAAATATGACCATTTAGGCCCACTTGGATTAGATTAGGACATTTATTATTAATTTATTTAAAGAAAGGTTAAAATAGTTAAAATCAAAGTTTAATAAGTAAATCATTTTTAATATGGGGATATACATAAGATAAATTCGATTTTAAATATTCATTAGAAAGCTAAAAAGATTTCCTACATGATGATATTTTATTTGTAATTTTTAGACATAAAATAATTTAATTTATTTATGACACAACGATGATGCAGTAATTATCTTATTAATGAAATATTGACATAATTGATGTTATAAACACCAAAATAAATGTAATTTGAGATTTTTTATGAATTCCACTAATTTTCTAGGTTACTATGATATATTAGTGTTGATTTAATCAACTTGGTTCGAACATATAATTCTGTTATGACTTTCACAAAAATCATATATCAAATAGTGTCAAAATTGACACAAAATAGTTTTTAAATCAAATATTATATTATTAATTGATATTTTATTCCTAAAAATCTAAGGTTCGGCCAAATGACTTAGATTAGGATATATGTATTAATAATATACAATTTGGGGTTCGTTTGGCATGTTATAGTAAGTTTATTAACCATATAGTGAAAGAAAACAAAAAGACACGGTAAAAGTTAAATTACTTAACTTAGAGTTAAATCTAATTGATAAGGTTAAAATAATACCCTAAACTTGTCTAAATCCTATTGGTTGATAGGATTTCGACCCATCCCCACTTTAGCTTCGAAATAAGACCCTTTGGAACCATTATAAACCGATTTTGACTTTAATATAAAATAATATTTTGAGATATTCCTAAGGTGCCCCTCTCCTCCCCTATAAAAGGACACCTCCTCCCCCTCCTCCTCACACCAATTTGAGCACTCAAGCTCGGCCAACCCCTGCCAAAATCTCATCTCCACTTCCCTAGAAACATCCTAGAGGTTCTGGTCTTACTCAAAGACCAATTTTAGTTCCCTAAGAGGAGGTCTCCAAAAGGCGCTTCAAAGAAGAGGTAATTACCGTTACCAATTCTTTCATCTTTATTTCTTCTTCCACTTCTTCTTCTTAGGTTGTTTCATTATGAAGTAATAACATCAGTATCACTCATATACGGATATGTTATTATAAGTATGAAACAACCCTATTTCACCATCTATCCATCCTACGGAAAAAGAAATCACCGCGCGTGCGTACGTACGGAATACCGTCTCCACACCGTGGTGTAATCTATTTTCCACCACCACCTTACATGGATGGGTATAATGGTGTAAAGAATAACTATACATAGTTATTACAACATCATATTGATTCTGATATATTGTATAATCCACTCCACTCCAATTCAATATTTATAGAAATGATATCATCGCTCGTGCGTACGTACGGACTACCGTCTCCACGACGCGATGAGATTCATTCTCCATGTTAACCATTTAAGAATGATTATAAAGTATATATAAGAAATAATAATGAAATATATGACATTTTAAAGCTATTGGATTTATGTATAAATATATATGTATGTCATCTACTTACTTCCATTTCAAGACAATAAGGAAAGTAAAACAGCGTTCATGCGTACGTACGGACTACCGTCTCCATGAACGGTGTTTTTCATTTTATTTAACTATCTATTATATATATATATATACTGAATATATATGATATATAAATCATATTTTATATTCTGGAAGTAAGTAAATCATGATATAAGTAATAATGATGTCAAGAACAACAAGTCAAAACACCTACGATAAATGAAACGATTTTACCCAAAACGCTTCTTTAACATGGAATTTACAAAAGAACGGGTAATATAATGTCATAAGTGAACCATATATGATATCATAACAATGAATATGATTCTGTAATAAGTCAATAACATGATTTAAATCATTATACAGGAGGTTCGGACACTTACAAAGCAAGTCGGACCTAAGGTAAGGGAAATACCACAATCTCATTTTTATCCGAGATTGTTTATTCGTAAGTATTTACTGGGGTGTATTTTATCATCCACATCCATGTTCCCTCAATATGTAATATTATTTCCATCCACCTACAATTGTTTAAATCCAATTTTACCCTTCCATGAGTTTTTAGTAAAGGATATGAAAGGAATCTTTTTTCGTTTTTCGTACGAGGTACTTTTTGACTTTTCCGACAAAAGTACGAAGAATGTTTTTTTAACTTATACGGCACGAACGGATTTATACTGTTTTATAAAGCCTTATTTTCATGAATCTTCCTCTAAAAGATTTCATGACTATTTTCAATAAAATCTCTTTCTTTTAAAATTGCATGATGTTTTGTGAAAAGAAATTGATTTTGAAGAAGAAAGGATATTTTCCTCAAGAATTCAATTCAAGTGTTTTATCAAAATTATTTTCCATATAATATAATAAAGGGTTCTGTTTCTATCCATATTTTTACATTGATTTGACTATGTTGTGATGAAATTATGTTTATGAATTCCTTTATCTTATATGAATGGTTTTATGATGTCATGTTGTTTAAGAATCCCATTTTTATTACATGGGTTATGCAATGATGTATGATTTATGATTTTGTGGCACACATAAGAAAGGATTCATTAAGAGATGGGTGGGACCTATATCTCCCTCCAATGCATTGGGTAAAGATTTTATATCTCATGAGATAGACATGGCTGGAATGGTAGGTTATACCGGTTCAGTGAAACAGGACTGAAACGAGGATTACTCGATTCAGAAAGGGACTTTGTCCACTAAGATAGTCTTGGCAATGAGTCTTGACTAAAAAGAAATGATTCTCTATGATTATGTGTGTATGCCACAATGAGTAATGTTTTAAGTTATGATTTCATTTCACTACTATGATTTATCCCATGTTATGAAATTATGCTCTCTTTTGCAGGTTAAGATTTCCAAAAAAATGTTATGTTCTTATGAAAATTATGTGATTGATATTTACTTTGTTTACCCTTACTGAGCATTTGAGCTCACCCTTTTATGTTTTCTTTTCCCCAGGATATAAAGAAAGGTTTTAGGTATAAAAAGGAAGATCTTTATGGGAGATGTTGAAGATCTTCCACCACAATTAGAAGTTTACGTTCCGAGTTTCCAAAGACACTAAACTATTACGATCCTTGTGTGTGTGTTTTTGTTATGTACTAAGTATTCCGCAAAAGTAATGTAATTTCAATGTACGATAAGCTTCGGGTCTCTACACAAACCGTTCAGAAAATGATTACTAACAAATTCATGGATGTCATTGCCACACTCATTGCCTCTCAATTAAATAATGAGTTACCCTATCTCAGGCATAAAAGGTATTATTTTAAGGTTGATCAATCAAATATCAGTAATATTTCTCCGAATCTTAATCTCACTTTCAAATCCTCATATATTGATTTTATAAATAAATTTGCGATATCATTTTGTGATGCCCATGAATATTAGACCCTATTTGGATTTAGCATGTTTTTTATTTTTACCATTAAAGTATATGGGTTTTTATTGATTATTTTTATGTAATTCATGATATGTATGAATGGATTTAAATGATTTTTTCCTTATGATGGTTTTATTGGTGATATCTAATTTTCAACATATATGATATTGATACATTTGAGGACCATTTACCTTTTGACACTCAGCACTGTTATTTTCACTACATGGAAACCCTATGAACTATGAATTAGATATGGATTTATACTAATTTAAGTTTCTCACTAAATATCTTATGTCCTTATGTTTTAATATGTTATTAGGATAGGGAAATTCCCACAATAAGGCTTATGTGGGAAATACAAGTGAATTGAGTATTTCTTTAGGATTCAAGATAGGTCAAAATTTGTTCATGTATTATATATTATCTAAGATGTTCTCCCTTTTTAAGGTAGTGTGTTTCCCATGTTTCGCTTTTATGAGTGGTGATTCCATTAGGGGTCTCCCACTTTATGCTCATTTCATTTCCCCCAGGTTCACTTTAATTATATGGTACCATTTTACTACTAGTATAATGTTTTTATCATTTGATGATATATATTTCCCATTTGGTAATTATATTATTCCTATAATGTACTGATTTATGTACATAATTGGTTATTTAAAATGATGTTTTTTAGAATTTGTTTTACAAATACTAATATTATGTACTAAAATTTGAACTTTTATGTAATGTGGATGTTCCCGTTCACGTTTAGAAAAGGGTCAATTTAAATTTAATCTCCTTTATAATTTAAAATATAAATAGATATATAGGAAAATGATTTTTCATAGGATATTAATGATACATGTTTTGTTATAAAATTTTATATTAATGAAATTATGAAAAACAACATTCAAACTAGTATTATAGAAATTTATGTTTTTTTAATTTTTCATAATCTCATTGATGAGATATTACATTGAATGTTTAACTCACATACGTCATCCACTATTGGGTGTATTTAACTCTTCTAATTGTCAGAGCCTAATTCATTCACCTTTTTAATTCTTATAGGATTTTCCCATTAGAGGATGTGTTGAGAAGTGTTGAGTGGTCATTGTCTATATGGAGTTATCTATTATTGTTGTTTGTTTTTTGATTTATATTTTAGGTAAAATGTATCATTTATTTCACACTAATATACTTATTTTTATCTTATATTATTTTGAATATATTGTACTACATAATATATATGATTATAGTTTTTAAGGTGTGATATTATAATGTTTTGTTGTGTAATATTTGGTTTAATTTATTTATTTGATACTATTTTTTTAAATGAATTATTTTATAATGTAGATATATGCCATATGTATTCATGATATGTTTTCATTAATTATTTAATTCTTATATGTGGGTGGAATCATTCCCAATAGAATGTTTTTTTATTACATGGTACTACATTCAATTCCATGTCGACCAGGAATCCCCTTCAGGGAATTGTTGTGGATCAAAGTAGGTACTAGATCAGAGATAACCTGGGATGGTTTGTTATATATTGGATATATAGTTATGTGGATTTCATTCCATTCCAGTAGGGGGAAATTATTATTCTATGTGATAGTATTCGTGGAATATTTTCTACACTTCTTGGGTCATATGAAAATTTAATTTATTTTCAACATTAACTAAAATAATAAGATCTATGGGAAATGATAGATTAATTGTGAAAATAACTACAAAAATAATTTCACATTTATTGAGAGGGATGTACCCATTTACATTGTTTCATTCTCCCATGTAATTCATATTGTATTTGGTTCCCTGAAACTAACATTCATGTTCATTATGATTTCATTTATTTTATATTTTATATAATTATAAAGTACTTATCACATCATGACTGTTCTTCTCTCTTTAATTGTATTTAATAATTCCATAAAGATATATTTCTCATTAAATATCATATAAATAGCATGAAATTTTAAAAACCTATAACTACCAAAACAATATTATTAAATATATTCTCAATATATGGATGATATAATTTTATGAAATTAAAATGATACATTATATCGGTGTTGGGGACACATAGTAAATTGAAAATTATTCTCATGGAATATTCCCATGGAAATATTTACAGAAGAATAATATGATTACCCAACCTGATAGTATAAAACCAACATTTATATATGTCATTTGATGTTGATATTATCATATGTTTGTAATGATCATTATACTTTGACATTTTTATTAATGAACATAATGTGTCACACACTTTTGTGTATTAAATAAAACTCATGGGAAATATGTCATTAATTTTTTTTTTGATATGTTGGGAGCATCATGAGATATATTGAATTAATTAATAACAATATAAAGTAATTTCACTTTCCTATATTAGTGAAATATGATGCCATATGGCCATTAATGGGAATGAAATTTCATAATTAAGTCCATAGACATGGATTTTTGTTAGAATGTTATTTTCAAGATTGTTAAAGAATAAGACATTCATCTCATATATTGATTTAAATTGCATGGAACATACTATAATATAAATATTTACATAATGATATTATATTATAGAGGGATAATTTATATGAGGATTCATCTCCTTGTGACAACAACATCCTTATATATTATATCCCTGGTGTGTTGTTAGACAATAACCGTGAAAATTAAGTGGTTTAGAAAAATTCCTCTAAGAAAGTAACATTAATGTTCACATAGAAAGTTTATTCTAAACCATATATAAATTCTATAATAATTTATTTTGTTTGAATAATTTTATTTTTAAACGTGGTTTAATCACTATTCTTTTAAGTTAGATCATAAAAATATTCAGTCAGATATTTTTTGAGAGAATATAATTTTAAATTGAAAAATTAATAAGAATTTAATCACCGTATAAATATTTATTAAATACCAAAAATATATATTATATATTTACTCTAATTTATTTAAAAGTAAAAAAAATTAATATTTTTGTGAATACTGTAAAAATTTATTAATGAATTTAATGAAAATAATATTTATTTATTTCATGGTGAAACATATTGATATTTATTTAACTAAATAACTCATTATTCTTCAAGGCCATGTAAATATCATGAAGGATCGGTGGAATGAGTTTAATTTTCATTTGAGAAATGTATTATTATAAAATATTTGGTAAAATGTTACTTAATTTATTCAATGGAATAATATTTATTTAACTATGAGTTTAGCCCATGTCATTTAAATAATTTTATTTCGTTTATACATGGTGTTTTTTATGGATTAAAATAATTACAAGGGACCATGTGGAAAAATTATTACCTTAAATTACATTTATTTAACCATGGTTATAGAAAACCCTATGTATTCTAATAATTGTGCATAATGAGTCTGAGATGGTTTTATCTAAAAACCTAGTCAAATACTCTCTTATAAACACTTAATATTGTAGATAAATTATCCTCCACCAAAAAAGTGATTCATTCTTACCTGGAAGGATTTTAATGTGATCCATAATAACCACTAATTACATTATACCATTCATAAAATCACTTTAATGAATCTAAGTTTATTATAGGACTTCATGAAACATGTACCGATCTATCATAATGGGAATCTAACATTTATTACTCTAATAAAATGACTGTATGATGAGAAGACATCATCATATCATAAACAAATCAGAATGAAATTTCAAAACAAGTTATTTATTTATTAAATGAATTAATTACAAATTATATTTGAAAGGATTATCCCTTCATGTTTTTTCATTTCCTTTAGTTCATTGTCTATTTATCTCTCATGTTTATTATGTTTTTTATCTTGTATATATCATATTATTAATATATTATGAATAAAATATTTTTTGGTAATGCCAAAATGGTTATATCACTACAGCTAAAACAAGAAATATTTATCAAAATGGATACATAATAATTTAATATTCTTTGATCGATTTTTTTTTGAAAAAACTGGGTATTCACTTATAGTTTATTCAATATTAGACAAAAATTTAATTAATTTTGTTTTCATTGTTTTCACGTTCATAAAAAATATTAACAATTGATGAGGAATGATCGGTGACTCCATCAAGAACAGCTAAGGGATATGGATGATATACATGGACACACAATATGTGACTAAAAGTACATTACATATACCAAATATCAAATCACTTGGACATTCCATATGACAAATGATGTTGGAACCTTCAAATAACAAGTATACCATTTAATATACACCACATTTTTACCATAAAACCTCGGCACAATATCTATCAGATCACATGATGTGTAACTTGTGTGTATTCCATGTTTTCCAATTGGTTTAGAATAAAATTTAATGATATCCATATCTTCAAATAAGTTTCCCATGGTTTTTGGTAATGTCATGTTGTAACATTAATGAGGTACAGGTCTTATAGTAGGTTCATACATCGTGTGACTTATTAATCTATATGTATAGAAAGCATCATGAGTTAGTATGTGAGTTCCAAGAATTCACAATAAGAAAAACACATGGCATGTAGCCCGTTAGCACACACTATGTATGTTGTTTGAGATAAATGGTGAGGAGTTAGGCCTCTATCCCAGTTACATGGTTATAAACAAACATAGCGTGTAACTCATTAGTAAATTTAATCTATCTCAACTAATATATACTCTTACTCCTTAAGAGTCTATCCTAAATACTTGTTACATATCAAAAATTTCTTATAGCTCATTAGTACATTCAGTAAATTCACCTAGTAATATATTGAAATAAATTACATAAAATAATAATTTATTATATTATAAAAACCTAACAACATTTTTAGTAGCTGGTATGTTGACTGCATATCGAGGATTTAGAAATTAATAAATACAATTATATTTCCTGCAAATTTAACTATAAATACCTATCTGGACATCTTTTTTCTAGATATATCACATTACTGTTTTCTCGAATACATTATTGATGTAAATTAAGATAAGTTAGTAAATTAACTAAAGTGATATTTAATTAAAAATAATATTTAATATAAGTAAATGTAATCTAGTGAACTTTTCAATATTTTTTGTATATATGTGTGTGACAATGACCTTGTATCAACCGTTGCATGTGATAACATTATTTAGTTTGATATTATTGCATTCTTTTAAAAATAATTTACTAACTAGAATAATGGATTTGGTATATCCCTATACTCTTTTTATATATGTGTCTGTCTTCATATAAGGTTTTATGTAAAACAGAAAACATATTCTTTGGTTTTGTTGACATATGTGTGAGTAAATCTAATGAAATGGATAGAGATCCTAGGTCAGTAGATGAGTTTCAAGTTTATAGATTAGGTGATACCAATCTATTTGTTAAGTAGGGGAATTTGTTGATTTGTTCAATGAAAATTAATTATTCATTTAGTAATTTGTTCTCCTGGTTTAAGAATTACTTATCATCCTATAGATAAACCAACCATAAGAAATACTCAAAAACATTGGCCATTATATTTTTTTACATATCTGATTCAGGGTTCATTATCCATGGATTCTTAATCATTAGATATATTATTTAACAAGAATCCAAAATGGAATTGAAAAATTAAAATTAATTTTAATTTTTATAATGATATGGTCAGTGACTACAGTAAAACAAATTAAATTTTATTAGGCACAAATAATATAAAATTGTAAATTTATACTAAGAGATAAAAAAATCCATCCAATAAAAACTATTTTGATGTTAATTTATTCCATAACAATAGTGGAAATCAAAACATATTATAAGGTTATTTTAGAAAATCATATGCCAAAATTTCAATAATTTGTGAATTTTTACTTTTTGTTTTAGGTTATCATTTCTATATTTTAATTAATGGATGATCAACATCACAAGAAATAATTAAATTATTAAGAAAATGGTAGAGAAAAAAACTATCATTTACTGATTGGGGAGTCTAATCAACAGAACACAAAGATATGAAGTAATGTAGTTGGCATGTTATTCCCACCAGAATACCAATTAATAGCTGGTTAGGACTCTATCCTGATTAGAAAAATAGAAAAATTAATCCTTTGAGGTAGAATATCCAAAAGAAAATATATTTTGAAACTAGAGGTGAGAGATATTGGGTATCTATAATATATTTGGATATTATAAAAATAAATAAAATTTATGTATAATTTTTCATCAACATAAAGTAATAAAATGTAAAACATATTTATTTTTGAAATATAATGACATGGGACTATAAATATATTAGTGAGATCCATCCTATATAATGATAACATTGAAACTATATCTAATTTATTGTAAAGGACTAGGTGTTTGTGGGTTATTATACTCCATAAAAAATAATTATATATTCCAGAAATATATATTCCAATTAGGTATAACAAGTGGTTAATGAGAAATAATTAACATTATATCTGAAACATTTGGATTATATCATTTATTTTCAATGTTCCATTCAATCATCCATTCCCAATGAAATTTTAATCAAATAGGAGGTTATGAATGAATATATAATCATATCATACCTTCATGATTTTTATCATTACATGGTGAAATAAGGGAGATATGTTTTCTTAATTCCATTATTCACGTGAAATTTTAAAGAGTCAGTTCATGTTGATCCTCATCTAATCTAGAATATAGGCAATATAGGGAGATTACATATCTTGGTATTGAAGATCACAAATGAGATACTCTATCTCCCATTCTATCCAAACTTCTTAATGGTTTATCTAGTTTTAATGTTAATAATAACATGGAAAAAAGTGAAAATATTATTTTAAAACAACTAAAATATATTTTTAATTTTGGTAAAGTAAAGGGAAATGAATATATTTTTATTGTTACAGTAATTAAGAAAAATAATAATAAAGTAAATGGGTCCCAGAATCATCACAAGTCTGGGGCTCTTATGACCCATTATTCTAGGAAAAAGTTAATCCAAGGATAATAGAAAGAAAAATATATAATATTATATTCATGTGGAAATCAAGGTTTCCAGAAGACTGACCAAACCATGTTAATTAAGGGGAATATCAAGGATCAATCACTGTTGAGTGCAATCATTATATGTCTTCACAATGTGTATTAGATAAAAACATTTGCGCATGCATCTATATCCAAAATATTTGAACCAAGTATAATATGAAATTTATAAATGGGATATGTATATATTTGAGTAGTGAATGGATCTCAACATTCGGGTTTGGAGATACTATACTATTACCTATCATTTCTATCTTAGAAAATTTTGGTTTTAAAAGAATATAATAATGGCCCAAATATTACCAATAAAAAATATTGTACCATTCTTGATACAAATGGTGGAATTTTTTTTAGGAAATATTGTTTGATTATTTTATAAAAGGAAATTTTTTATGGCATAACACCATTAATTAATGGCCTCCATATGTTAAATTACTAAAACAATGTATTGGAAATTGATAAAAAACCATGTTCACATAACTCATTTCACACCATATTATGGATTCACCATCACCATCACGTAAACAATTAGTATTTGAAAAATCTTTATAGTAATTGATATTTTGAATATTTTGAACTAATTCAACAAGATATATTTATTTCTTTTTTATAAGTAAAAATCACTAAGACATATTTTAGTGTATTGGTTGAAAGAGACATAATGAATATATAATTTCTACACATTAGTGTGTGTGGACCTTTTTAGTGAAAGGTAAAGGTGTATATTCATACATTAAAATATTTACAGATAAAATGGGTAGATATGATTATGTCTAAATGATGAGTAATGATTAATAATCCACAAAATAATTCAATTTGTCCAAAATTGATTTACATCACCAATATGGAAAGAAGATATGGAGTCTATTATCCAATCTATGAACTAAATATCTTGATGAACTATTTATTGACATTCGATGAGAGTACGTAATTCTATCTCAACTAACTCCACCATATACACAATATTGGAATGGTTTATATAAATGGAGGAACCATACCATATTAGGAATGGTGATGTGTATGATCAGTCATACAAATGATAAATTATCTTTTCATAGATTAAAATTAAATCTTTCAACACAAATCCTAATTTGAGGGCTAACTAAGGTGGAAAATATAATACCATGTGTATTTCCATGTCATTGTGACATTTATAGTTATTTTAATGGGGTAATTGGTGTGTTTCTAGATTATATCCTTGGAGTTTTGGGGGTGTGGGACAATACAATTGAAAAAGGTTCCTAGTTAGTCACACACTATTAATATTTTAAACCATAAAAAATTTTACATTTTATAAAAATAGGTAAATTCTATATTAATTTAACATGTTGGATAAAAATAATTATCATACATGGTTTAAAAATAATTCATTTTTATATACAATAATAATGAGTTACTAATTACTTGATAGAATATATATACATATTGAATAATAAGACAATATTAATTCAACATGTAGTAATCTATCTAATATGGTAAATATATAATATTTATTAATTAGGTTTTATTATAAATGTAAAAAATACTTATAGTGTCCTGTTAAAATTTAAAAAATATTTATTCACAATTTTAGTGAATATAATATTAACTTATTTATTGGTGTATAATGTGGAATCACTGATTCATTAATTAAATAGTTATTATTCAAAGTCCAATAATATTTATGTGGATTGGAAAATTGATTTCAATTTTTTGAAGAGAAATATGATATTAATGATTATTTGAATAAATATAAATTTAATTTTTAATGAAATATTATTTATTTTTTAGATTTATTTCCTGTAAATTAAATTATATTATTATTAGTTACACATGCGGTTTTTTTAGGAATAAGAAAATCATAAGTGACCCTAGAAAAGTATAATTTCATAAACCTATTTCTATTTAAACAAGAAAATGTAAAAACCATGTTATTCAAATAATTATTCACAATATGATCTATATTGGATTATATTAATCACTAGAGTCCAACCCTACTAGAATACTCTTAGGAAATAATATAAATTATCCTACTCTAAAAAATTGATTCTTTCATTCATTAAGGGATTCTGATTCACGAAAAAATGATCAATGTAACATTTAAAACCATTTTTTCAATCACATAGAGGATTCAATTAAAATAATAAAGGGATTTGTGATTAGGCATAGACAATATTATATGCAATATACCATTTTTTCCAATAATAGAATAAAAATATGGCTATAGGTCATCACCTGATCATTGAAAATGTTGAATGAAATTTCAATATAGGGTATTTCAATATTTATTAAAATTGATTAAAATTATATGTGAATATATCCTATCTTGTTGGTTCTAATATTTTTATCACTTATTCCTCATTTTAATTATACCATTTAATAAAAATATTCTTTTTGTAAATATTATATTATTCATAGAATATAACAAAAATCCATGTTTCGTATGGCTAATATGGACTTTTTTTATTCTTGGAACCATCACGTAAACTCACCCAAATCTCTTCACCATATTGATATAGATAATTCGATGACCGATGTATCTAAAAAATTGGAACATAAAAAGTGTAAATGTCATATAATTTCACCTCTATAGATATTTTGAATTTATTTTATTTTATTGTAAAATTATTGTTGTTTTGTTTTGAGAATATCATGAATAAAGATTCTTTACTTTAAACATTTACCAATATTATTATTGAATTTTGTTTCTTGGATGAATTTCCTAAAATACCATGAATATTATTATCAATATAATTAGAACAGTCATTATTAAAAAAGTTCGTAAATTTCTTTTACCTCTCCCTAATCAATATATGAATACCTTATAAAAAAGTACCAAACAAAATATGTTTTTCATTTTATTCAATTAAATTAAACATCCATTTTCTTATTTAAAGATACCATTTGATTTTCATGTCACTAAATCAATATTACCTACACATTAATACATGTGTCATGGTCTTAAATTACTTTCACAATACACATGATTTGAGAAACATATCATCTAATTATTCTATAATTTCATATAATGTAGTTTTTTATTCATAACCCTTCCCTATATGAGTGAATTTAGCTTCAACTAGATCAACACACTCAAATTAGTTATTTAATATTCCCTTAATCTTTATATACTTCATCTGTTTGGTATTTTTATATGGAATCACCCGATCAAAATCAATACTAAAATAATAATATTTAATATTTAATATCATCATTTTTTCATTATTTTCCAATATTTCTATCTGAGAATTTATTGTATTATGTTAAAATTTTATTTAACCATATTGAAGATGATATTTATTAATATATTATTCCATAATAATAACCCTCTTTCATCAAAACAATATTTTAGTGAGATTTAAATATTTTTTATTTCATCATAGCAGAACATTCGTCACCAGTTTAATGAGAAATTAATAATACCTTATTATACATCATGTATTTTTTATAATTGTGATAAAATATGGCCTATTATTACACATTTAAAACAAAAAAAATATTTTACCTTCAATACAACCATTTCAACATTTTAATTCCCTTGGAACATCTGAGACATTAACCACTAACATCTTAAATGTACTTATAATTTTTTATTTTGAGGTTCTCTACCATCGTGAGAAGACTCAATTTTGTTTTTTATATTTAATTCCTTCTCGATATACTGCTATTGGGTGAAGAAAACATTCCCAATGGAATAAAACACTCACACAATCACTTGGAAGAAGGAATCAAACACTCATAAAAATCTATTATAGCAAATGGACTCCAATTGAGTTGAAAAAATTGGAAGAAATTTGAAGGAATTCAATTCCTCAAAGTGTTTTTATTGACATGTGCACCATCACTGAGAAGGGTTCATAGACCACATCAATCGTTAACCACCAGTATGTGGAGCAACCTGTGTGGTGATGGACTACTAAGTGATAGCCAGCGAAGCCAGGAACCCATGAACCACATTGTTGGGGGAATCAAGCATGTGAAGGACACCAATATACCATCTCACAAACTCATTGGTTCGCAAACAAAGAAAATTGGAAAGGTTATGGGAACCATGACTCATAAACTGTAGCCTCCATAAACCCTGGTTGATCGAATCTTTTATAGATCAAGGTATCTCTTCAGGGGATTCCAAAAATAGCACCGCATTCCCATATACACAATTTCCACAATTCCCTATAAAATTATAACTAATGGAATTGATAACATATGGATAAAGAAAGCACAAAGAATACCCTAGTGTTTGAAATTAAGAATTTCGAGATGATTCGGCCTTCAGCCTCAAATCATCGGCAAAACCAAAAACAAAAAATATGTATCCACAGGTATAACTATCCAGAAAAAATTAAATGAAGGAACATTATAAAAATGCTAAAACCTCGAACATGGTTGTTGAAATAGGAAACCATATATTCCTTAGGGTTAAACTCCCTTTGAATGATTATCCCCACGACACTCCTTTGATATGGTGTTCCACATAGTGTCTCACTATGCAGATTTAACTTGGTGCCATGTAATCCATTTGTACACATATGGAACCCAATGTGGAATGGTAGACAACATTCAGGACCATGTACCATTGTTGTGTGTGGTGGTCCTTTCCCGTGCCTACGTACTGCTTCGATATGCCAACAAACCCTCTACCCACATACCATTGTGGTATGCAGATCTCCACCAATTCTCCATAAGAAAAATTTACATAGAATGTGGAGTGTTCGGGTATATTTACCTCAGTTTCCAATCTCACCCCTCGGTAACCATCCAGTCCTCCCTAGCCCCTCCACAAACCAGTCCCCTATTATCCAGCCAAATCTCACTCCAAATCCACTAGAATCGTATGATTAGATCATCTGGCACATCAGCCTTCCCCTCTGAATCTACAATATCCTGGTAAGAGGAGTAACTAAGGCTCTCCCCATAATGGTTCATACTCCAGGGATGTCTATAAGTCTACATTCCCAGAGAAACCTGGATTCCATTCTTGGGATGCAGACATGAACCTCCACATTCAAGGTATTAATGGTGACCACCAACTTTTCCATTCAATGAGGAATGGTTATCAGTCAAAGGAATCAAGTTTGAATATCCTTTTTATGAGAGTAGACATTACTCCGCTATCTTAGAATGTGTTTTGGGGCACTCCCACTAAGGTAAGTTACCAATCATCTAATGTCCAAACCATGTAACCCCCAATGTCATCCCACTTTAAAAGGTTCATCATTATGTGCCCTCTCCCACCATCGCCCCAACATCTTCTACTGTAGGCCCAACTTCTCCCATTAGTAGGAGAGGAGGTGTGGGGTTGGTCGGGTCCCTCACATCCTCTTGTTTCTCACATCAATTATTGTAACACACCGACCCCAGTTACCCAGAGTTGGTGCATTATTACTTAACATTGGAATGATCACAAGAAAGATCAATTCTCGAAAGACCGATTGGTTTAGTAGCCTTGGAAACACTAGATATATTCATAAAGTTTTACATTACATCATAAAGTGAAAAACTACTACAACAACATAATGTCTCTATAGTCCACACTATTATCTCCTCATAATATCCCTACAGGTCATTCATTATTTACTTCTTCACATCCTGGGAAAAATAAAACATAGATAAGGGGTGAGATCAAATCCCCAGTAAGGATAACAATATATAAGAAACATTAAAAAATAAGCATAATCATTTAAGGTAATGTATAACCAAAACAAAAGACTTTTAAACTTGAAATTCAACATAGTATGACAAAAGTAAAATGAAATAATTCCATTTACGTATTCACATGGATATTCTAATAATCGAATAATCACATGAAATATCAATAACACTTTCATAATGATGGAATTCATAATGCCAGACTATCATAACCACACAGCCAAGGCCTCGTTCCATGACTACAAATAAGATTTTTCCAAGGCCTTGTGCCAAGACACTAGTTTGTCTCATGAGACCTACCGATGCATCGAGTAGCTATAGCGGGCTCCACCCGTCACATATTATGTCCAATGCATTCCCATATGAAAAGGTTTAAACATAACATAAACATTCGTATTAAAACTAGCATACGAAATGTCAATATGTTCACCATAAACCATGAATGGTATAAAAATAGCACATCCACAGTCAAACATATCACAAAACCTTCAATACAATATAGAATTTTTGTATCATAATAAATCATCTTCAAATAAGCTTAAAATCCATCAAAGGATGTTGACATAGTTTAAATCAAAACTATTTTAGAGAAATATCTCTTTTCTCGAAATCATTGAAAAGTCACACATTTATAAAGGAAGTAATTTAAAAGATATTTTTGAATCAAAGTGTCCCATACCACTTTAAAACTTTTTAAAAGAAATATCTTTTCAAAACATTCATGTTCATATAAATAAATCCTTAAAATCATTTTGAAAACATGGACATTAATTAAAAATATTTAGAAAGATAAATCATTAAAACATTTAAAATTCTGAATACGATAAAGAGTACCTTTCATAAATTCTTAAAATATTCATTTTGAAATCATTTAAAAGTAACATAATAATAAAATAAAACATTTACTTTGAAAATATATTTATAATCTTGTAAGGGTAACTTTAATAATTTTATAATGGCGGTAAATAGCCGCACCCTCCGTATAAGATAAAAAACATTCTTACCTTAATTCTATCAAAAAGGATAAAAAAACACCTTGTTTGGAAAACGACGGAATGATTCTTTTATAAACCTCTTATGAAAAGTCAAACAAGGGTATAAATGAATTTAACCCATATCATAGTATATAGTAAAAATGTTTTGAAATACATTTTTAAGAAACATGGATGTGGATGATAAAGAAGTCCCAGTAGATTATTACGTATAAAAAACATCGGATAATGAAGAGATTGCGAAATAAACCCTTACCTTGTACTTTTCCTTGGTTGGGGTAGGTTAACATCCTATATAATGGTGAAATAATTGTTATTAAATTATTCAATAATAATATACATTAATATGATATCATATATGATATTTTAACATTGCTTTGTTAATAATATCTTAGAATTATTGTCGTTTCAGGTGTTAACTTACTTGTTTTATTTTATATGTTTTATTACGTAAGCCCTGTTTGTAATGGATAGGTTATATCTTAATCATATCCAGATTTATATCAAGTCCTTAGATACTATTAGTAATCATAAAATGATAATTACACTTGAATGGATACGATGGAGAATGAATCTCATCGCGTTCGTGGAGACGGTAGTCCATACGTACGCACGAGCGATAATATCATTCTTTTGATATTAAAATAATATTTAATTGGATGGTATATCATATATACAGAGTCATTATCATTTTATATTTATTATTTACATGAGTAACACATCATTATTATACCCATACAAATAATAATATATTGAATAACAATTACACCACGATGTGGAGACGGTAAGTCGTATGTACGCACGTATGGTGACATGTTATTCAAAGGGAGGATAGAATAGTGAATATGGTTATACCATATTTATAATAACATTAATTTATATATATGATACTGGAGTTATTATTTTATAATGGTAACAAAAAAGGAAGAAGAAGTGGAAGAAGAAAAGAACTTGAAAAAGGGTGGTGAAATCATTACCTCTTCTTCGGGTTCTTCCTTTTGATTTGATCAAAAGGGCTCCTTAGGTTGGATTTCTGATCAGAATAAGGCCTCTAGGTTGTAGTTAGGGATGTTGAGAGAGTATTTGGGTAGGGTTTGGGAGAACCAAAAGGCTTTGAAGGTGTGAATAAATGAGAAGGAGGAGTGCCCTTTTATAAGAGGGGTGAGGGGCACCTTTGGAAAAGCAAGAAATATTAATTTATAATAATTTAATATTCTGTTTCTAATGGCTCCAAAGTTGATTATTTAAAGTTTTAGGTGGGGATATATCGAAAACCATTCAACCAATACAATTTAGACTGGTTTGGGTTAATATATTAACCTTATCTTTTAGTTTTTAACTCTTAGTTAATTAGTTTGACATTTACCATGTCACTTTGTATTTTTATATTATATAGTTAATAAACATACTATATACATCCAATAGACCCCCAAGTGGTCCATTAATGATACAAATATCATGATATAAGTCTCTTGTCTGATCCTTAGATTTTTAGAAATTTAATACCAATTAATAATATAATATTTGTTTTAAAAACTCTTTTATGTCAATTTTGACACTATTCAATAGTTGTTTTTGATGAAACTCATAACAGAATTATTATTTCTAAAAAGTTCAATTAAATCAATCCTAATATGTAATATTATCCTATAAAATTATTTTAATTCATTAAAAGTCTCAAATTATATTTATTTGGGTATTTATAATATCAATTATTTTAAATTTTCACTATTATGGTAATTACTGCATCATCATTGTGTCATAAATAAATTAAATTATTTAATGTCTAAAAATTATAAATAAAATATAATTATTTATTAAATATGTTTATCTTTTTAATGAATATTTATAGTCGAAAATCCAACACATATAACTCTATGTAAAAATTGTTTTTCTAAAAGATATATGCTTGTGTCATTTTGTATTCATTTTAACTTAATTAAAATAAAGTGTCTCTATCACTTAAAAGTAGCACCATGAGGTCCTAAAATCGTCCCAAAGATGCCTATGGTCGAAGTTTTATCAACCAATAATGTTAGGACACTTTTTAGGGTAATTGTTTTTATTATAATATTATTTGTTAACCCTTATTTACCATATTTACCCTTTAACCATTGTAAATAAAATATTTACCAAAGTAATTATTCAAAATTTATAAAAAGAAAAGTTACCTATTTACACAATTTGAACATCCTGATTACAAATATGGAATCCATTTTTCCAAATTCAAAACACATAATTGTCAGAAATTAATTTAAAATTAATTCCCGCTGTCAAAACAAAAAGTGTGTTTTTAAGATATAATAACTATCAAAAGATTGATACTTGTTTATGTTCGGTTTAATTGTGAAATTATGTCCAATGACCAAAATTGTATTAAATGGTAAAAATATATTCTAAATATACCTTAAAACCACTCAAATTCAAAATTTATCAATATAAATTATTTTGATTAAAAAAGTTGTTTTTAATTAAAATTTAGTAAGTTTCACTATTCATCAAAATATAAGTGTTATCCAAAACGTTTCATAATTTCACCCTAGGATAAATTCAATATTCTGAATCAAAAAATGAAGTCCATTGTGAAATATAAAATATATATAATTTCAAAAAATAGGTATTACTATTCATAACGGCTAGTTTGATTGGTTGTGGTGTGTGTTAGAACTCGAAGTTGCGTACAACACACGCTACTGTATTATTCAAAGGAAAGCATACCGTGGAAGCATGGATGTTTCATTTTAAATTTTTTATGTCCTCATTTAGTCAAAAAGTTTAAAATATTTTATTTAAAAAGGGTTTACTATTAAATGTTGGTAAAAGTGCAATACTAAAAATGAATTTGTTCTTAAATTATCTCTAAGAAACTCATAATATGGATTCTAAAATTATAAGGATTATATAAAGATTAAAATTTAGTTAATACTCTTCATAACCTCATTTGAACGGCTTGATTGGTATGTCTTGGTGCGCTTGAACTTGGTGTTGCGTGTAGTGAAATTTATTGAATTATTTTGAAGAAATAACACACTATGAAATCTTGGGGTGTTACATTCTCCCCTCCTTCAATTAATTGCGTCCTCGCAATTTGAAATTGTTCTTTGAAAATAAACAGTTGAAAATAGAAAATATCTTTGTGGGGAAACGCATATCGAAAATTGGGTTACTAAAATTTAGTCTTAAAATGAGGAAAAAGATAAATGAAAGGGTCACCACAAAATTATGATCTCGATTAGGAGAACATTGGTGGAAATTAAAGAAATATAATTGGAGAAAAATATAAATATTTATATGAAGTGATTGAGGTCATCAATCACAAACAAGTGTAAAATTGAGGTCCTTAAATTCATCAATCTTTGATGATTTGAAATACCATCGGTTCAACAAAACATAGGGTATTAGGATAACACATTTTTGGTTTTAGGATTCCTTAAATAAAGTATAAGAATCAATTTCTTCATAGAATAAGAGAAGAATAAAAATATATTTTTGACAAGTAGAGTTCCATACTTTAACTAATTTCTAACACAAACTCATCTTTCACTCTAAAAGATAATAGAACGAAAAAAATATTCTATTTATCCTATTCATATAGGGTTCCAAATAAAACGAATTTATAATTAATCTACCAGATCATTTAATAAAACTACATTATTTAATCCCGAACATCACGTGGGTCTGTGGTAAGTGATACAACCTTGTCGCCCTTCGGTTGTGGGTTCAAGTCTCGTGGCCTTTCCGGATGCGACGGGTTGCCACCCGACCTCCGGGTTGTCCTTTTATGGAAATCCAAAATAATCCAAACTAGAACTATCCAAAATACTTCAGTCCAAAATTTATAAGGAAGGTAAACACAATAAAGATCCTTTTTTCTGCGTAATAACATGCGAATATCATCATAATGTATTCTTTTAAAACATTGAAACATCCTGAATTACCATAAAACCTTATTGATTACAGTCATGATTTCTTATTCCTTAAAGAATAATAGATATACTCCTTCAATCCAAAAATGTTTTAAACCCAAACAATGATGGAATATACAAATCATTAATCAGTTTCAAGGTAGTCAATAATATCCAATATAATTTATCCAAATCAATCATGTATTATTCCAAAATCACTACCTCAATATCAGAACTATATTATGGTTTATCATTCTCTCAACCACATATTTTCAAAAAATTTATCCTGATATTGAGTCAATTTTCTTTGTTCCACACAATCTCAAGTCCTTAATGAAATAGTACTACAGTACAATCCTTATATACTCTATAATTATTATAACACTTAAATTGTTGATACAACACTCAAATGACATAATCAACACAAGAACTATAATCATTCCTCGTCATCTGTGGTAGTATCATAACTTGATTATTATCCAATAGCATAATTTGCAGCATAGTTTGATGACTGGGACATAGGTTCAAGTAGTGTCTAAACTCCTTGCAAATGAAGCATTGTACATTTGAAAACATTTTCTTACCCTTGCAGTCACGTACTTTGTGTCCTTTTCCTACACACTTATAACAAACTCCCATTCCTTTCAGGAAAGTTCCAGGGTGTTTCTTCCCACATTTATCACATATAGGAAAATTCTTCTTTTCCCTCTTCCCTTTATCCATCGTTCTCTCTTCCATCCTTTTCTTCTCTTGCTTCCCTTTAAATCCATAGGACTCAGTAAAATCATTACTTATCTTATCAACACATGATATTATTTCTTCATATGATGATAATACATGGGAGACTATTTCTCTTATAAATTCTGGATGAAGACCATGAAAGATATGATCCTTATTTATCTTTGGATCATGTGCATTGCCGGAGCTCTCATTCCCTCTACTGGGCACCATTTCTAAACAATGGAATACACTAGATTAGTTTATGAATAACAATACCTAATCCCAAACTAGTAAGACACATAACATAAATTAAATAGTTTATTGATATAATCCATAATCATAAAAATTTCTCCATTGAGGAAGTATATACTCATAAACCCATCATAATAGTTTGTAAAGACAATGAGAATTATCCTAAGCATATCCCCCGGGAGTGTTGTAACTAAGAGTGTAGCAAGGCCCGTTGTCGTGCACCAGTTCCCGTTCGAGTCTATATCAAAGAGATGTTTTCAGGTTTTATCCCTAGGTACATCTGTGCCAGAGCCGCCTCTACCTGCTGGTATCCAGACAGGGATGTGTTGCTCGTAAAAATCACAAAATCTCTACAATACCAAAATTCTAGGAAGTTCTTCTGTACTAATCCTCAAAGTTCATCTCAGGTCTACGTTCTCTAATCAGAGTTTATCTAAATCTAGCATCCATGGTTGGTACTAAACATCCTATGATACCAACTGTAATGCCCCAACCTGAGTTACCCAGAGTTGGTGCATTATTACATAATATTGGCATGATCACAAAAAAGATCAAATCTCGAAAGACCGATTGGTTTAGTAGCCTTGGAAACACTATATATATTCATAAAGTTTTACATTACATCATAAAGTGAAAAACTACTTCAACAACATAATGTCTCCATAGTCCACACTATTTTCCCCTCATAATATCCCTGAAGGTCATTCATAATTTACTTCTTCACATCCTGGGAAAAATAAAACATAGAAAAGGGGTGATCTCAAATACCCAGTAAGGATAACTATATAGTGGAAACTTTCAAAAATAAGCATAAACATTTAAGGGAATATATAACTAAAACAAAAGCCTTTTAAGCTTGAACTTCAACATAGTATAGAAAAAGTAAAATAAAATAATTCCATTTACTTATTCACATGGATATTCTACTAATCGAATAATCACATGAAATATCAATAACAACTTTCATAATGATGGAATGCATAATTCCAGATTATCATAACCACATAGCCAAGGCCTCGTGCCAAGACTACAAATAAGATTTTTCCAAGGCCTTGTTCGAAGATAATAGTTTGTCTCATGAGACCTACCGATGTATCGAGGAGATATAGTGGGCTCCACTCATCACATATTAAGTCCAATTCATTCCCATATGAAAAGGTTTAAACATAACATAAACATTCATATTAAAACTAGCATACAAAATGTCAATATTTTCACCATAAACCATGAATGGTATAAAAATAGCACATCCACAGTCAAACATATCACAAAACCTTCAATACAATATAGAAGTTTTGTATCATATTAAATCAACTTCAAATAAGCTTAAAATCCATCAAAGGATGTTGACATAGATGAAATCAAAACTATTTGAGAGAAATATCTCTTCTCTTGAAATCATTGAAAAGTCACACATTTATAAAGGAAATAATTTAAAAGAGCTTATTGAATCCAAATGTCCCATACCACTTTGAAACTTTTGAAATGAAATATCATTTCAAAACATTCATGTTCATATAAATAAATCATTAAAATCATTTTGAAAACATGGAAATTAATTAAAAATATTTAGAAAGATAAATCTTTAAAACATTTAAAATTCTGATTTTGATAAAGAGTACCTTTCATAAATTCTTAAAATATTCATTTTGAAATCATTTAAAAGTCACATAATTATAAAATAAAATATTTACTTTGAAAATATCCTTATAATCATGTAAGGGAAACTTTGACAATTTTATAACGGCGGTAAATAGCCACACCCTCTGTATAAGATAAAAAACATTCTTACCTTAATTCTGTCGAAAAGGATAAAAAACACCTTGTTTGGAAAACGACGGAAAGATTCTTTTATAAACCTTTTATAAAAAGTCAAACAAGGGTATAAATGAATTTAACCCATATCATAGTATATAGTAAAAATGTTTTGAAATACATTTTTAAGAAACATGGATGTGGATGATAAAGAAGTCCCAGTAGATTATTACGTATAAACAACCTCAGATAGTGAAGAGATTGCGAAATAAACCCTTACCTTGTACTTTTCCTTGGTTGGGGTAGGTTAACCTCCTGTATAATGGTGAAATAATTGTTATAAATTATTCAATAATCATATACATTAATATGACATCATATTTGATATTTTAACATTTCTTTGTTAATAATATCATAGAATTATTGTCGTTTCGGGTGTTAACTTACTCATTTTATTTTATATGTTTTGTTACGTAAGCCATGTTTGTAATGGATATGTTGTATCATAATCATATCCAGAATGATATCAAGTCCTTATATACTATTATTAATCATAAAATGAGAATTATACTTGAATGGATACGATGGAGAATGAATCTCATCGCGTTCGTGGAGACGGTAGTCCGTACATACGCACGAGCGATAATATCATTATTTTGATGTTAAAATAATATATAATTGGATGGTATATCATATATACAGAATCATTATCATTTTATATTTATTATTTACATGAGTTAAACATAATTATTATACCCATCCAAATAATAATATATTGAATAACAATTACACCACGACGTGGAGACGGTAAGTCGTACGTACGCACGTATGGTGACATGTTATTCAAAGGGTGGATAGAATAGTGAATATGGTTGTACCATATTTATAATAACATAAATATATATATATATGATACTGGAGTTATTATTTTATAATGGTAACAACAAAGGAAGAAGAATTGGAAGAAGAAAGGATCTTGAAATAGGGTGGTGAAATCGTTACCTCTTTTTCGGGTTCTTGCTTTTGATTTGATCAAAAGGGATCCTTTGGTTGGCTTTCTGATCAAACTAAGGCCTCTAGGTTGTAGTTAGAGAAGTTGAGAGAGTATTTGGTCAGGGTTTGGACGAACCAAAAGGCTTTGAAGGTGTAAGGAAATGAGAAGGAGAAGTTCCCTTTTTTAAGAGGGGTGAGGGGCACCTTTGGAAAATCTAGAAACTTTAATTTATAATAAATTCATATTATGTTTCTAATGGCTCCAAAGTTGATTATTTAAAGGTTAGAGTGGGGATATATTGAAAACCATTAAACCAATAGAATTTATATAGTTTTGGGTTACTATATTAACCATATCTTTTAGTTTTAAGTCTTAGTTAATTAGTTTGACATTTACCATGTCACTTTTTATTTTTATATTATATAGTTAATAAACATACTAAATACATCCAAGAGACCACCAAGTGGTCCATTAAGGATACACCTATCATGATATAAGTCTCTTGGACGATCCTTATATTTTTAGGAATTTAATATCAATTAACAATATAATATTTGTTTTAAAAACTCTTTTATGTCAATTTGGACACTATTGAATAGTTGATTATTGTGAAACTCATAACAGAATGATTACTTAAAAAAATTAAATTTAATCAATACTAATATGTAATATTATCCTATAAAATTATTTTAATTCATTAAAAGTCTCAAACTATATTTATTTTGGTATTTATAATATCAATTATTTTAATTTTTCACTATTATGGTAATTATTGTATCATCATTGTGTCATAAATAAATTAAACTATTTAATGTCTAAAAATTATAAATAAAATATCATTATTTATTAAATATTTCTATATTTCTAATGAATATTTATAGTCGAAAATCCATCATACATAACCTTATGTAAAAATTGTTTTTCTAGAAGATATATGCTTGTGTCATTTTGTATTCATTTTAACTTCATTAAAATAAAGTGTCCCTATCACTTACAAGTGGAACCATGAGGTCCCAAAATCGACCCAAAGATGCCTATAGTTGCATTGTTATCAACCAATAAGGTTAAGACACGTTTTAGGGTAATATTGTATTATTATAATATTATTTTTAACCCTTATTTACCGGATTTACCCTTTTACCATGGTAAATAAAATATTTACCGAAGTAATTATTCAAAATGTCTAAAAATAAAAGTAACCTATTTACACAATTTGAACATCATGATTCCAAATATGGAATCCATTTTTCCAAATTCAAAACACATAAGTGGCAGAAATTAATTTAAAATTAATTCCCGCTGTCAAAACAAAAAGCGTGTTTTTAAGATATAATAACTATCAAAAGATTGATACTTGTTTATGTTCGGTTTAATTGTGAAATTATGTCCAATGACCAACATTGTATTAAATGGTAAAAATATATTCTAAATATACTTTAAAACCACTCAAATTCATAATTTATCAATATAAATTATTTTGATTAAGATAGTTGTTTTTAATTAAAATTTAGTAATTTTCTCTATTCATCAAAATATATGTGTTATCCGAAAAGTTCAAATATTTCAACCTAGGATAAATTCGATATTATGAATCCAAATATGAAGTCCATTTTGAAATATAAAATATATATAATTTCAAAAATTAGGTATTACTATTCATAATGGCTAGTTTGATTGGTTGTGGTGTGTGTTAGAACTCGAAGTTACGTACAACACACACTACTGTATTATTCAAAGGAAAGCATACCGTGGAAGATTGGATGTTTCATTTTAATTTTTTGATGTCCTAATTTAGTCAAAAAGTTGAAAATATTTTATCTAAAAAGGGTTCACTATTAAAAGTTGGTAAAAGTGCAATACTGAAAATGAATTCGTTCTTACATTATGTCTAAGAAACTCATAATATGGATTCTAAAATTATAAGGATTATATAAAGTCTAAAATTTTGTTAATAATATTCATAACCTCTTTTGAACGGCTTGTTTGGTAAGTCATGGTGCGCTTGAACTCAGTGTTGCGTGTAGTGCAATTTATTGAATTATTTTGAAGAAATAACACACTATGAAATCTTGGGGTGTTACAATTATGAATCACATGGGCATAGATAATTGTGATGATCCCAACATCAAAAAAACAAAAAAAAATGAACTATGAGAACTCTAATTCCCGATCAAACCAGGATACATATGATATCTTCTTGAAGGCACGAGCTCAAAAGGGGTGCCCCTCCAAAAGTGTTAACCTATTTATATCTTCTTAAAGGGGGAACTCCCATGCGTAAGCCCCATGTTTCTAGAACTACCTAGGATTTGATTCCTCTCTCAAGGATACATCAAAAGCCCATCTTATGGGTCTAATGCGATCATCATGTCACCTTCTGTCCCCCCTGGAAGACAATAAAATCCAGAGTGCCTTATTTCACGGATTAAGTGAGCATTTACTTTGTAGCATGTAATCCTTGTATGACTATGATGATCCTACAAACCAAGGGTAACCTATGGAAACACTCTTCAATAAAGAACCATGGATTCACGAACATATGATCACGACTTAAATATATAAGAAAGTCTCGTAATATGCAATAGTCCCCCACCCCCAAACTAGTGCGGTGAGCCTAACTTTCCATCCTCTCGACCAGTGGAGTATTTAAGTTTTGTTGGAAAAATCATCATCCACTGAGAACTTGACATTGGAATACAGGTCCATGAATCGTGGATACATGGGAATCTAGGTGTTTCTGGCCCCACGAATAAACCCATTAAAGACCATCTGAGGATGTTATATCTTAGACGGACTGATTAAACACATACATGACCCCATGTAATCACCCACTAGGACCATTTGACTGTGGAACCTACCTTGTAATATAATAGGGATAAACTACCCAGCCCCCATGGGGTATATCCAATCCTCCTTTAAAGGAAGGCGATGAAAATTGGGTTGAAGCAAAGATGGTGACATGAAAGTTTCAATAATAACGGAAAAATTATTGTCACCTATTGAACCATTATTTGCATTTTTTCACACAAGTTCACCCACATAGCCCTGAGAGGAGAAACAAAAATGGTGAACCCGACATGAATCTGAACCCAAGGAATCAGTCTTACCCCACTCAGACCTCTTTGATTCCTTAAAAAATGGGGAAGGAGGCCAAGATGAAGTTTCAAATATGAATATGATCAAGATATGATACTTTGATGGGGTTTTTGTCATTATATGTCACATATATATATATATATATATTAGGTTCCTACAGAGAAACCTTTGATCCAAATGACATCTTGACTACCATTGTAGACACGTGACCTTGTTATCCCATAGGTGGATGGGCCCTAGATGAAGAGTAGGACACCCTCTCCTACCAAGTATCTTCAATGCTATGTGTCTAACACATTGATCACAAAGTACCACTGAAATGGTACTCTCCCTATGGTGGTGGCTAATTGACAAGCCCTACCATCCGAAAACATCACCAGTCACCTCCTCATTTGTGATCGGCACCCAAGCACAAGGCAACCCCAGCAGTCATCTCAATCTATTTTGGGGCCTGTCCCCAGAATGTGACAATGAGTACCTACCTTATCTCAAGGATGAATATAAATTCAATGCTAACAACTTTATCTAAAATGCACAGAGGTCCTATTCCCAGACCCCTTCCAGAGAGTTCCACCACCGACACCGGGTGGCCAAGTCCCCTCATGTTTAAAAGGACCTTATGATACGGGAACTTGCGGATGTCTATAAGACCTAGGCCCCTCTGGCTGCCTTCCATGGATTGAAAATATATAATCAAGAACATTATTTCAACCGAGTTCTTGAGGGGAAACTCCACCGTACAAATGAGGTGACATTCAGAAGGAGTACATAAAACTCTATCCTTTATGAACAAGCCCATCATAGAAATAGGCTTTCCTAATATGAGCATGTGCATGGTCATTCTAGTGATCTATGGTCCCACCATGAAGACAGAACAAAAAACTACTGGATGATTCATATATCTACTGATGCACAAGAAGCCTGCCATCCAAATAGGATAACATCCAGCTACACGTAGGTACAAATTTCTATTCATGCATATCAAGCCCCCCACCCAACTAGTGTAGTAAGAAAATATGGCATAGTCAAAATCCTACATATGCAAAAAAAAATACCAAGAGACCAATATAGCGGCTAGCGAGCAGATGAAAATCCCATCTTGTGAATATAAATCTCACCAATCAAATATGGTGGCAACCAGTGAAGAGAACTGGTGATAGACTCATTCCTCTATCATGATAGAGGAGTAATACCAGTATATTCTGGAAACCCATTACAAACCAGAGCAGGTGAAAACTCATGCTCCGACATCAAAATAAGCCATGATACACTTTCCATCCAAATATGTTTTCCAACACATCCTCATAATGATGGATGATCAAACATTGATTCTAGACCATATCCTACAAACATTCCAGGATATCATTACATCAGTGTAAAATGCGAGAAACAAGGTCCATGACCCAATTTCCTCAAACGAAATGACTTACTCTCATAGTGGGTCAGTCACTCTGAAGTAGTTATGCATCCCTGATCTAGTATGGGGGTCGATAGAAATATCTTTTGATACACAAGAAAAATAGATCGGAAAAATACCCATTCAAACTGGGGGATGTCTGTATAATGTGGTGGTCTCTCCAAGGCAGGCATACATCTCTACCAAAAATCAAGATGCTCTTGGTCATATTCTGGCTATATAACAGGAACCAACAAGATAGATCCTCATATATGAAGTCCATTGTGATACAAGGCATCCCCAGTTACCAGCAAGAGAGCACTCAAAAATGAATGGTTCCAAAGGTAACTAGAAAATAAAGAGAATATATATGATCATGATCTGCTGAATGTTGGGGTTCTGTACATCCACGAACATATATCAATAATAGATCCAAACCCTTTCAGTCCATTACAATAATATGGAAGTTTTAGTAGTAGTTGTGAATGCCCTCCCCATAATGTCACTAGTAGTATCTCTGAAGGCCCTCCCCAGATATCCCATGTGGTATTTCTCCATGGGCCATGAATGATCAATAACAAGAGCCAATATTCTGATGAGTGTTAGGGTATCCCTCCCCGTCACTTGAAGATCACATAGTAAGAAGATCCTACCCATTCTATTGTCTTCCTTGATGGTTTTCCACAAGGTATACGTGGAAGATATACTTCTACCTATAGGAGAATGTCGAGTCATTATGGTAGTCCTTGCCATGATGACAATCATTGCGAAGGCCCTACCTACAATGGTGGTTTCTGTGAAGGCCCTCCCTATATTATCATCAAGAAACTAAAAGGTACTCCACTCACTGCGGTACATCCTAAAGTCCCTCCTTGGTATGTATACTGCATAAATTCTCTATGAAACCATATTTCAAGTTGTGATAGTAGTCCTCTCCATCATAGTAGTCCTTGAGAAGTTCCCCCCCTAGTGTCAAAAAGTCACAAGAAGGTACTCCCCTCACTCTAGCCTACCTTGAAGGTCCTCCCCACGGTATATATCATAGGGACACTCCCTATTGTTAGGTATCATGGTTCAATGTTATCCAAAACCATTACAACACTGATTGCAATGGTCCTCCCCGAAAAATAAATTCATACCGGTAAGAAGTCCCTTCCATTCCTATAAAAAATGTGAGAAATCCATCCTATGAAGAGGTGATTAGAAATATAGAGTCAGACATATTAGAAACTCATTTTATGATGATTTATATCCTTTCTTAACTAGAGGACTGTCCGAGCCCACACTCATCTTTTGAGCCACCCCTACATCATTCTCATATCAATGATACTCCCACCAGCATTGTAACAACCAAAGATTTTATAAGATACATTCTTTTTAATTTCATTCATATCTTCTGTTGTACGATACACCAAGATTATCTTGCGTTATACGCAACACCGTATTAGCTTGCAGTATACGCAACACTATTCTTGGATCATGTTACACACAATTTCATGTTCGTTTGATAGAAGTTATTCTACACAACATTGAGTGTATATATATATTTATTCAATGTCTAAATAAAATATAGTTGGACTCTGTTATACGAAACAACAAAAGATTCTTGCACAACATGCAACCCTGACTTGGCTTGCATTTCACGCAATCTCGACCTTCCTCGATAGCGTGTGTTGTACGCAATACCGAGTCTTACTAAACAACGATATATTATAATAATATTATTATGAACTAGACGTTATGAATAGTATTAACTAAATTTTGAATTTTATAACATTATTATTAATCTTACATATTTTCTAGAACATTGTATGAGAACAAAATAAATTTTTTAGGTAAAATAAGTATTTTTCAAAAAATGCAGTTTTGTCGCCTTTTGATGGCGCACCCACATTAAATATAGTTTTTGACATGTTTATAACTTCAATTTGACAGAATAAAATTATTCTTTTGATCCAGGATATAAAAATTTACATTGGATAAAGTTTTGATATTTTTCTGATAACTTTCATATTTTAATGAATAGTAAAAACACGCTATATTTTAATTAAAAACAAAATTTTCCATCATATTAATTTATGTGGTTAAATTATAATATTGAATGGTTTTAAAGTATAAATAAAATATATTTTTACCATTTAATATAATGTATGTCATTAGAATTTATTTTACCTTGAATTCATAGGTTAAATCAATTCAATCTTTTGCAATGTTTTAAACAAAAACTCGTTTTCTTTCGACAATGAGATTAATTTTAATTTAATTTCTGCAACTTTTGTGTATTGAATTTAGAAAAATGGATTCCATATTTGGAATCAGTGGGTCCAAATTATGTTAATAAGCTACTTTTTTTTGGGTATTATGAATAGTAACTACGGTGATTTTTATTTACTGCGGGTAAAGGTAAATAAGGTAATTCAAGGTTAAAATAATATTATAATAATTCAAAATTAACTTGAAACGTGTCCTAACCTTATTTGATGAGTAGTGGCTGACCATGGGCATCCTTGGGCCGATTTGGGGACCCCAATGAGCCACTTGGTAGTGAAAATGACAATTTGGATTAATTAATTTAATGTAAAGACAAAATTGACTTTAACAAAACTTTTTTAGTAATTAATTTTTATAAAGGTATATATAAGTTATATTTTCAACTATAAATATTATTTGGAAAGCTAAAAAGATTCCCTACATCATGGTATTTATTTTAAAAAATTTTATACATCAAATGAATTAAATTATTTATGACACAATAATGTTGTAGTGTTTACCACATTAAAAAATGATTTAGATAAATAAGATTAAAATGACTAAAATATCATCCAAAACCTGTCCAATTCCTATTGAATGATTATATTTCGAATAGGAGTCATCTTATCTTCTACATTAATGTGTTTTGGACCTCTTGAAACTGAAGATAAGTTTATAATAAAATAATGTTTTCACACTTTCCTAAAGAGCCCCTCCACTCCCTTATAAAAGGAGACCACTTAAATGCAATTCCTCAAACCTCTCAAGCCTTTTGGCTCGTCAAAAATCTGCCCAACTAAGCTCCCTACATCCCTCTCCTTCCCCTTTAAGCTTTACATTATGCAGAATACTCTCCAAGAAGTCCTTTTGGTTCAAACCAAAGAAAGTTTTCAAAATTAAAGGTAACAGTTTCTCTTAAGTTGTTTTCTTTTATTCTAATTCTCCAACCCATAAAATCTTTTTAATCCTTTATTTTGTGACAAAACCAGTATCCTGAAAATAATTGGATGTTTTTATGAGAAGTATTAGAACTACACTTACACACACCTCCATCTAATGGATGAAGAACATAATGTTTCTATGATGGCAAACTAACGCCTCATGAAACGATGATTGTTCGATTTTCCCCTACCGCCTCTCATGGTGGCCATTATGATGGTACTGTATTTATATATAATATATATTATGTTTATTATTTCTTTATTCTTCTTTACTTCCCAATTATATCAAGGCTTTACGGTTTCCATAGTCAGTAAATACGATAATCTCATTTGAGGATGTGCGGACTACCGCCCCCTCAAAGTGATGTTATTCGTTAATACCTTATGTGGGACGTATAAAGGATGTGGTTAATGATATTATATATTATATTATACTAGAATTATAATATAACTATTTATCATTATGTTTTAATTCCATTAAAATAAGAAATAGAAATGAAAGTAGCGTTCATGCGTACGTACGGCTTACCGTCTCCATGAACGGTGCGTTTCATTTCTTACCTCCATATGTTATGTACTATTATAAATGATTGTATATGATGGATATATAAAAAATATATATGATATATAAATCATTATTTACATTTTGGAGCTAAGTAAATCATGATATAATTTATAATAACATCAAGAACAACAAGTCCAAACACGTACGATAAATAAGATGATTTTACCCAGAACACTACATTAACATTAATTTACATAAGAATGGGTAACATAAAGTCATAAGTGAACCATATATGATATCATAACAATTCATATGATTCTGTAATAATTCAATGAAATTATTTAAATCCTTATACAGGAGGTTCGGACTCTTACGAAGCAAATTGGACCTAAGGTAAGGGAAATATCACAATCTCATTTTTATCCGAGATTGTTTATACTTTAGTATTTACTAGGGTGTATTTTATCATCCACATCCATGTTTCCTCAATATGTAATATTATTTCCATCCACCTAAAATTGTTTAAATCCAATTTTACCCTTCGGTGAGTTTTTAGTAAAGGATATGATATTAATCTTTTGTGGTTTTTCATACGAGGTACTTTTTGACTTTTCCGACAAAAGTACGAAGAATGTTTTTTTAACTTATAAGACATGAATGGATTTTTAAAACATTATTTCCAAGAATCTTACTTTAAAATTTTTCAAGTTTATTTTTAATCAAATTCTTTTATTTTAGAATTGTACGACGTGTTTAGAAAGGAAAAGTGTTTTTGAAGCAGAAAGGATATTTTCCTCAAGAATGGAGTTCAAGTGTTTTATCAAAATTATTTTCAATATAAGATAATAAAGGGTTATGTTTCTATCCCTATTACTAGATTTATTTGATTATGTTGTGATGGAATTATATTTTTATGAATTCCTTTATCTTATATGAATTGTTTTATGATATCACGATGTTTAAGATTCCCATTTTTATTACATGGGTTATGCCATGATGTATGGTTTATGATTTTGTGGCACACATAAGAATGGTATAATTAAGATATGGGTGTGACCTATATCTCCCTCCAATTCATTGGGTAAATATTTCATATCTCATGAGATAGACATGGCTGGAACGGCAGGTTAAACCGGTTCAGTGAAACAGGACTGAAATGGGGAGTGACGTCGGTTCAGAAATGGACTTTTTTTTAATAAGATAGTCTTGGAAATGAGTCTTGACTAATACAAAATGATTATCTATGATTATGTGTGTATGCCACAAAGTTTCATGTTTTAAGTTATGATTATTGGGATTACATTTCACTACTATGATTTATCCCATGTTATGATATTATGATCTCTTTTGCAGGTTAAGATTTCCAAAAATGTTATTTTCTTATGAATATGATGTGATTGATATTTATTTTGTTTACCCTTACTGAGCATTTGAGCTCACCCTTTTATGTTTTCTTTTCCCTAGGATATAAAGAAAGGTTTTAGGTAAGAAAAAAAGGGAAGATCTTTATGGGAGATGTTGATGATCTTTCACCACGATTAGAAGATTATATTCCGAGTTTCCAAAGACACTAAACTATTACGGTCCTTGTGTGTGTGTGTTTTTTGTTATGTACTAAGTATTCCACAAAAGTAATGTAATGTCTATGTACGTCAGGCTTCAGGTGTCTACAGTTGGTATCAGCGGAAAGGATTAGTCAACCTTTGGAAACTAGGGTGCGAGAAATTTAGTGAGATCCCTAGAGATATTTCTAAGGTCTATCTAGGGATATCCCTAAGGTTAAGTATAAGTATTGGTTATAGTACTAGAATTACGGTAACCCAAGATGTTATATAATGAAGGTACTCCTCCTTTATTGTGTTGTTTTCCCTAGCATGAGTTTTTCCTCTCACACTATTTTTTTTGGGTTTTAGATGATGGCTAGAACCCGAAGGAACGGTGTTGATCAATGTAATGGACAATGCAATGATTTTCCTCTTGAACAAACAAATGTTATGGGAGATGGAGTGCAAAATCTTATTGCTATACTTACACAAGCTATGAATCATTCTGGACTTCCAAATGAGCAGAGAAGGTAACAATTTTCTATTGAGTCCTTCATGAGGCAACGTCCACCTTCTTTCAGTGGGTCTTATGATCCACTTGTTGCTGACAATGGATCAGTACTACTGAAAAGGTATTTTCAGTTCTTCAATGTTTTGAACATGATAAAGTCATCCTAGCAGTGTATCTTTTAGAAGGAGATGCTGATCAATGGTGGAATCTTATTAAGAATATGATGCCAAGAGATGAAATTGAGTCCATGGAATGGGACGAGTTAAAGAACTTATTTTTCAATAGGTACTTCCCTTGTATTCTTCGAACAAAGATGGAGAAGGAGTTTCTTGAACTAAAGCAAAAGGATGATGAATCTATTGGTATATACGAAGCGAATTTTACAAGACTTTCAAGGTATGAATCTGGATTTATCATCCAACCTGAAAGTAAAGTTGATCGATTCATCAGTGGCTTAAAACCAAATCTTTGAAGGGCATTAGCTATAAGAGACTTCAGTAGATATGAAGAAATTGTGCATTGTGCTATCAAGGTAGAAATGGAAGTTGGTGTTACTTATCCATCTCACCGTTTTGACAAGAAACAAAAGATGGTGTTCAAGGTGAAATCTCAGAATAATGGTGAAAAGAAAATTAATGTTTCCTTATGCTCAAAGTGTGGAAAGAATCATGGTGGAGATTGTCTTAATGGGAAAAGTAAATGTTTCAAATGTGGAAAGGAAGGTCATCGGGCATTTGAATGCCGCAATGATGGGAAGAAGATGTCTAATGTTGCAAACAAAGGAAGGGATACACAGAATGAAACTACTACACTTCAATGCTTCAAGTGCAAGGAAATGGGGCATTATGCTAATAATTGCCTTAATCCAAGGGTTTGTGATGATCAACATGAGCAACCACTTAAGGCAACGTAAAAAGGGAAGTCACATGAAATCACCATTGGCGATGTTGAATATGGAAACGATGTGGTGGAATGATTAAGTTTTTATGTAATGGGATTACAAAATAATGTTTTATATAGTATCGTGGAATATTGGAATATTTATGTATTGGTCTATTATGGTTTTCAATAATTTTATGGTACCAGTAACCATGGAAAGTGATTGAGATGTTTTTGTAAAAAAGATGATATGTACATAATGAAGGGATAAGGAAAAAATGAAATGTTTGACAGTATTCATGAGCTCATGATTGATATAAAGACTAAGTGATATCATGGTTTGAGTATATAGAATTTTGAGGATTTTGGTATGTGGAAAGTCTTATCTTTTAACTGAATTCATATTTTCACTAAGGTTCAATGGGTATTCATTTTTCAAGAGAATACATGATTAAGGTATTCAACAAGATATATCATATGATATATGGGGGATAAATGATGGCATTCATGTGATTGTTATGTGAAATTTCAATAATCTTTTTCTTTATACTATGAGCTTGGACCGAAGTATTTTAGATAAGCCTAATCATTGGAATGGATTATGTTGGACATAAGTTTGTATTGTTTAAGGATAAAACTTTTTTTTCGATATTATGGATGGGATGTTATAGTAATGTAGTTTTAGAAAAAGGACAACCTACAGGACGGGCGACATCCCATCGCGTCGGACAAGGCTGTGGGAATAGAACCCACAACCGAAGTGCGACTGGCCTTTATCGCCTACCACTAGACTATAGGAAGTCCCTGTTTAGTAGAAACTAGTTTTATTATATTAATCAGTATGATATATGAAGTATAAGTCCATTTTAGGAACCATATATGATTAATATCACTGTAGATGGACTTATGTATTTTTTTGATAACTTTTCTAACCTTTTGTTTGAGACCGATGGAATGACCCATCATTCTATCACATGATCTGCTAACACATCAAAAATGTCAAATTCAATTTCATTTCTTTAACGGATGAAGTGGAAATTGTCCAAAGAACGACCAATGGTGGGACTATACCGAAATCACGAAAGTATTTCTTCTAATTCCAATTTCATCATCTTTAGGGAAATAATCTTGAGAACCAAAAATGTTGTCCTAGTGCCATTATATCCGATGAATCAGATGGTACCTTAGATCATCACAAATTTATTGCTTTGTGATTGTTGGATTTTTCATAGTCATGTTCTCTACCACTCTCTATCAGAACATGATGGTTAGATTTCTCTTCCATATCCATATTTTCACCAATGTTATCCTATATGGAAAACCAATGATGAGTTAATTTGGGTAACCATTATATTTCATACTTTAGTTTTTAATGTTCAGTTTTGTTATTTCTTTTTACAATGTGGGTTTCTATGAATAGTAAACGATTTATAACCCCGACGAATTTCGAGGGCGAAATTCATTTTAAGGGGGGGTAGAATGTAACAACCCGAGATTTTATAAGATACATTCTTTTTAATTTCATTCATATCTTCTATTGTACGATACACCAAGATTATCTTGCGTTATTGCAACACCGTATTAGTTTTCAGTATACGCAACACTATTCTTGGCTCGTGTTACACACAATTTCAAGTTCGTTTGATAGAAGTTATTCTACGCAAAATTGAGTGTATATATATATATTCAATGTATAAATAAAATATGATTGGATTATGTTATACGAAACAATGAAGGATTCTTTCACAACACCCAACCCTGACTTGGCTTGCATTTCACGCAATCGCGACCTTCCTCGATAGCGTGTGTTGTACGCAATACCAAGTTTTACTATACAACGGTATATTGTTATAATATTATTATGATGTAGCCGTTATGATTAGTATTAACTAAATTTTTAATTTTATAACATTATTATTAATCTTACATATTTTCTAGAACATGGTATGAGAACAAAATAAATTTTTCGGGTAAAATAAGTATTTTTCAAAAAATGCAGTTTTGCCACCTTTTGATGGCGCACCCAAATTAAATATAGTTTTTTAAATGTTTATAAGTTCAATTTGATAGAATAAAATTCTTCTTTTGAATCAGGATATAAAAATTTACATTGGATAAAGTTTTGATATTTTTCTGATAACTTTCATATTTTAATGAATAGTAAAAACACGCTATATTTTAATTAAAAACAACTTTTTCCATCATAATAATTTATATGGTTAAATTATAATATTGAATGGTTTTAAAGTATAAATAGAATATATTTTTACCGTTTAATATAATGTAGGTCATTAGCATTTATTTTACCTTGAATTCGTAGGTTAAATCAATTCAATCTTTTGCAATGTTTTAAACAAAAACATGTTTTCTTTTGACAACGAGATTAATATTAATTTAATTTCTGAAACTTTTGTGTATTGAATTTGGAAAAATGGATTCCATATTTGGAATCAATTGGGCCAAATTATGTTAATAAGCTACTTTTTATTTTTGGGTAATATGAATAGTAACTACATTAATTTTTATTTACTGCGGTTAAAGGTAAATAGGGTAATTTAAGGTTAAAATAACATTATAATAATTCAAAATTACCTTGAAACTTTATCTAACATTATTGGATGAGTATTGGCCGACCATGGGAATCCTTGGGCCGATTTGGGGACCCCAATGAGCCTCTTGGTAGTGAAAATGACAATTTGGATTAATTAATTTAATGTAAAGACAAAATTGACTTTACAAAACTCTTTTAGTAATTAATTTTTATAAGGGGATATGTAAGTTATATTTTCGACTATAAATATTATTTAGAAAGCTAAAAAGATTCCCTACATCATGGTATTTGTTTCATAATTTTTAGACATCAAATGAATTAAATTATTTATGACACAATAATGATGTAGTGTTTACCTCATTAATAAACGATTTAAATAAATAAGATTAAAATGATTAAAATATCATCCAAAACCTGTCCAATTCCTATTGGATGATTATATTTAGAATATGAGTCATCTTATCTTCGACATTAATGTGTTTTGTACATCTTGAAACTGAAGATAAGTTTATTATAAAATAATGTTTTCACACCTTCCTAAAGAGCCCCTCCACTCCCTTATAAAAGGAGACCACTTCAATGCAATTCCTCACACCTCTCAAGCCTTTTGGCTCGTCCAAACTCTAAAACACTAATCTCCCTACATCCCTCTCCTTCACCTTGAAGCCTTACATTAGGCAGAAGACTCTCCAAGAAGTCCTTTTGGTTCAAACCAAAGAAAGTTACCAAAATTAAAGGTAAGAGTTTCTCATAAGTTGTTTTCTTTTGTTCTACTTCTCCAACCCCTAAAATCTTTTTAATCCTTTATTTTGTGACAACACCAGTATTCTGAAAATACTAGGATGTTGTTATGAGATGTATTAGAACTACACTAACACACACCTCCATCTAATGGATGAAGAACATAATGTTTCTGTGATGACAAACTAACGCCTCACGAAACGATGATTGTACGATTTTCCCCTACCGCCTCTCATGGTGGCCATTATGATGGAACTGTATTTATATATAATATATATTATGTTTATTATTTCTTTATGTTTCTTTAATTACCAATTATATCAAGCCTTTATGGTTTCCATAGTCGGTAAATATGATAATCTCATTTGAGGAAGTGCAGACTACCGCCCCCTCAGAGTGATGTGATTCGTTTATACCTTATGTGGGATGTATAAAGGATGTGGTTAATGATATTATATATGATATTATACTAGAATTATAATATACCTATTTATTATTATGTTTTAATTCCATTAAAATAAGAAATAGAAATGAAAGTAGCGTTCATGCGTACGTACGACTTACCGTCTCCATGAACGGTGCGTTTCATTTCTTACCTCCATATGTTATGTACTATTATAAATGATTGTATCTTATAGATATATAATGAATTTATATGATATATAAATCATGATTTACATTTTTTAGGTAAGTTTATCATGATATAATTAATAATAACATCTAGAACAACAAGTCCAAACACGTACGATAAATAAGATGATTTTACCCAAAACACTACTTTAACATTAATTTACATAAGAATGGGTAATATAAAGTCATAAGTGAACCATATATGATATCATAACAACGAATATTATTCTGTAATAAGTCAATGACATTATTTAAATCATTATACAGGAGGTTTGGACTCTTATGAAGCAAATTGGACCTAAGGTAAGGGAAATATCACAATCTCATTTTTATCCGAGATTGTTTATACTTTAGTATTTACTGGGGTGTATTTTATCATCCACATCCATGTTTCCTCAATATTTAATATTATTTCCATCCACCTAAAATTGGTTAAATCCAATTTTACCCTTCGGTGAGTTTTTAGTAAAGGATATGAAAGGAATCTTTTGTGGTTTTTCGTACGAGGTACTTTTTGACTTTTCCGACAAAAGTACGAAGAATGTTTTTTTAACTTATACGGCATGAATGGATTTTTAAAACATTATTTCCAAGAAGCTTCCTTTAAATGTTTCATGTTTATTTTTAATCAACTTCTTTTAGTTTAGAATTGTACGACATGTTAAGAAAGGAAAAGTGTTTTTGAAGCAGAAAAGATATTTTCCTCAAGAATGGAGTTCAACTGTTTTATCAAAATTATTTTCCATCTAAGATAATAAAGGGTTATGTTTCTATCCCTATTATTACATTGATTTGATTATGTTGTGATGGAATTATATTTTTATGAATTCCTTTATCTTATATGAATTGTTTTATGATGTCACGATGTTTAAGATTCCCATTTTTATTACATGGGTTATGCCATGATGTACGGTTTATGATTTAGTGGCACACATAAGAATGGTATCATTAAGAGATGGATGGGAACTATATCTCCCTACAATGCATTGGGTAAATATTTTATATCTCATGATATAGACATGGCTGGAACGGCAGGTTAAACTGGTTCAGTGAAACAGGACTGAAACGAGGAGTGACCTCGGTTCAGAAATGGACTTTGTCCACTAAGATAGTCTTGGCCATGAGTCTTGAATAATCAGAATTGATTCTCTATGATTATGTGTGTACGCCACAAATTTTCGTGTTTGATGTTATGATTATTGGGATTACATTTCACTACTATGATTTATCCCATGTTATGATGTTATGATCTCTTTTGCAGGTTAAGATTTCCAAAAATGTTACGTTCTTATGAATATGATGTGATTGATATTTCATTTGTTTACACTTACTGAGCATTTGAACTCACCCTTTTATGTTTTCTTTTCCCCTGGATATAAATAAAGGATTTAGGTATGAAAAAAAGGGAAGATCATTATGGGAGATGTTGAAAATCTTTCCCCACGATTAGAATATTATATTCCGAGTTTCCAAAGAAACTAAACTATTACAATCCTTGTGTGTGTGTGTTTGTGTTATGTACTAAGTATTCCGCAAAAGTAATGTAATGTCCATGTACGTCAGGCTTCGGGTACCTACAAGCATTTCTGTTTGGAATGAAATTATAAAGAAGCACTCATGCTGGGCATACCAAGTAAGGGAGTCCCAAGAAAAACCATAGTAGGATATGTTTCTTATGAGAAGAAAACTAGCTAATGATTATATACCAGGGACATATTGGCCTATGACCACTTATCAATTCAATGTTCCAAGAGTGTTTTCTGAGGAATGTACACATGAAATTCAAATCAATATGTGGATTACTATTTTCAAGGTAAAAGAAAATTTCTTTCTCAATGAAGGGTTTGCAGAGAATGTAAACATGCTATGGGAGCTTCTCCATCCAACTGACCAGCAAGACCCTCTTTATGAATGGTAGCCACAATTATAATGGTGAAAGATATCTTTGAAGTAGCTTGACTCCATAAAATTGACAAGTTTTGTTTCCTCATTGGTGACACCCCATATAGAGTTCATATACGATGATGGGGAGAACACAAAACTCTAAACATCACCCCGTGTCGAATCCAGAATACCGCATTGGAAATGAAATCATGATATGTCATTCCAAATAACAATAACAAAATGAAACCCCTACTCAAGAAATATGTAATACTCAACAAAAACCATCCTATAATAAGTCTCAAAAGTGTGAGGACCGAATCTATTAATCCATTGAGGATCTTCTTAGCAAAGAAACTGATAACATCCAACAGGATTCCCACATAAGGGAAGCCAACCATAAATCAATGATCATTTCTTCAAAATCCAATAAATCTCATATAGCTTCAATGCCATACTCGGGTCACAACCATGTGGGAGTGTGTGAAATAAAAAAGGTGGAAATAGTAGAAACTACCGCTGAAATATGGGAACAGCCCCATCCCACAAGGATGGGGGAATTCCTAACTCAAAATGACCCCATAAGACATACAACTCTAGGCCACAACACATCAATAAATGAACATGTGAAACCCCAACCCACAGGGTTGGGGGCATTTTTTCCTCATGTTCTTGCACAATAAATGTTTGTCTTCTCCCATCTGGGACGAACAATGAGAAGATAAGTCACTCATTCCACCCCATCTCATGGTTCATACCATCCGAGACTAAGGCGCCTTACGAGGTCAGATCATGTATCACTTCGGGTTAATCTTAAAAACGAAACCCTAAAAATACTGTATAATGGAAGGAGAATATACATCAAAGTACGTAAAAAAGCCTTCCTACCATTCGGAACCGGGTACACCACCCCAATGCGTTTTGTATCAGTGAACATGGTAAAAAACTTCATGGATATCAAATTAATTGATAAAAGGGGGGAGGATACAAGAGAATATAGTTCCATCCCTGAGGCATCCCACACTATTCTTGATGGCGTACATACCCGGAACCAATGGGCAGTCCTAAATTTAGGCTTCCCTTTAGTTAATCTAACATTACCTCCCTCTTGAAACCCCAAAAAGAGGAAGAATAAATCCCATGTAATCTATGATCCACCTCTTCATATCCTTGAGAATTTGTCCCTCAATATCAAGGAATGATTTTATAAGATATTAGAAGAAATTAATGAGCTCCGGCCAATTAATTCTAAGCAGCATCAAAGGATCTATCTTCCAGATGTGTACCCCCACAGAACGTCAACAATTATTCACAAAAGAGTTTCCCCTTACATAGGAACTAATCCTGGTGAATGAAGTCAACTCAGAGGCCCATCCATCACAACACAAAGATATCCTACCTTCTTAAATATGGCCCTATAAGGACATCATGACATCCCCCAGCTTGGAAGACATCTAGAGAATATTATGGGGAACCCACAATGGATACACTCGGGTGGGTACCCAGCCCAAATTCTAGCTACACCAGAATGTCCAACATTGGCCACTAAAGCACCTTCCCAAACACAATCCTAAATGAATATGAATCAAGGTCTCTTGAATACTGTCAAGCAACTAATATCATGACAAGAATCCATGGAGGGGAGGTGCACTATGATACAACAAGAGTAGAAACCCTACCATGATTGGGTGAGAAATTTTATGCCACCTCCACACATCAAAAACCATGTATTCCTAGTGATCAATGGATCTAGAGATCTAGAATAGCATCTAATGCACTATGGCTCTTACTGTGACCCCATGATGGGAACTAAAGAGAAGAAAGAATTCTAAAACTAATATGAATCATGAAAACCCTATAGGATTTTTTCTTCATATGGTTTAACACCTTTCCAGATAAGTTTATCATCAGCTGGGAGGACCTCCACTGATAGTTTCTCTTCTATTTCAGTTCAACATTGCCTATGACAACAGTCTGTGATCCCATGAACTGCAGGTAGAGAGAGAATGAAAGTGTTTCAGACTTCATTACTAGAAGGAAAGGCTAGAAATATTCAATGAACTAGCTTCTCCCCTAGATTAAATGCTCACTATGGAATCGATAACCTTCATGATGAATTACGAACACCAGTCATCTTAGTAAAGTGCCCAAGTGGGTTCTAATATTTATCTTCCATTTTCCCAAAGGATATAGGGATCCTTGTAGCAGACCAATATAAAGTCTTGAGTGGTCCCATCATCCCTAGGAAAAATAGAGGGAAGAGATGGACCAACGTATTTCACGCATAAGCCTCCCTTGGCAGAAGCTCTAGTTGCGAGGCCACCTCCGAACCTTGTGGGACCCTCTAGATTCCAACAGCAACCCCACTTTAGAAAGATGAGTAAAGGGGTACTAAAATAAATCATTTATAGTATGTAAGAAATAATGTCTACTCAAACTAAGATGACCAGGTCTACGGATACTTCACAAGTTCCATGAATTGAAACATTATCTAACTACTAGAGCCAAAGCGAGCCGATGAAGTGGGTCTTGACAACTGTCTAAATTATTGTCCCTATCACTGGATATTGGGAACACTATCCAAGAATACGTTGCCTCCAAGGATCTACTACAAAATATGGAGGATTCTAGGAAAGTCATATTGGGGCCACTGCCATCACAAGTTGGATATGTATCCCCCTCAGACCCTGGAGATGTAGTTGAATGAAAAGAAGTATCCAATAAAAAGGAGAAAAAACATGAAAATTAGATTACATGAAAAACAATATAAGAACTCATGGAATCCTCTAGGCACAATTGAAACTACCAACCATTCCCCAATAGATCATGATGAGAAAAAACCTTCATCCTCAGCCCCGCAGTCGTTCAAGGGCCAAAAAGGCATAATGCAGGAGCCTGAAGAAGGGATGCCACCAAATTTGAAGCCAGCATTGAAACATTCAAACCTAATTCCAGTAGACCTGGTACTATCGGAATCGCCCCACCAAACTGTACAATGGGAATCACCCCACTAAATGGTATAATGAGAACCACCCCTCTAAAAGACACCATCAGAATGAGACAGTCAAATATAAACATTTTCAGATTAAGAAATGATCTTTTCATCTGTTAAATTCATTCACATGATTGCCCCATTCCATAATAGAGACTATGGACATGAATCTAAAATCCCTGCACCCATATAGTGATTCGGAGTAAGAGGCTATGAAGGATGAGGGTTTCATAGAAGGAATGCTCGTGGATGGATCCAAATTCCAAGACATCCCTTAACTCAAACCATAAACATTTTGGATGCTTGTGGAATGACCCTCTGAAAGGCATGATAAGAAATGAAATGTTCCACAGCCACTGCCAGAAAAATCTAATCCCAATCTTCTAGGAATATCCATTGGAGGAAGAACAAATATAAAATATCTTAAGGTGTATGGATGGACCGGATTGTCCAAACCTAGAAGGACAGCAACACCACTAGCTCTTGTCACAAAGGCCACACCATCTACATCCAAATATAAAGCCCATAAAGTGTATATGAAAGAGCATCATTGAGCTTAGATGAACCGAATTTTAGAGTATAAATATGATATTTGAAAGTAACGAGCTTCAGTACCAGAAAATCCATCAGTCCTGGATGCTTTGAATTTTTCCGTAGACTATACAAAAGTTCTCATTCAATCCTTACCAAGTCCGCAAAAATCCGAGCCTGATGTAGCAACAACCAAAGTCTATCAAATGGATACCAATCTCAATGTATTCTACGCCTTAATCACCTTCACAAGTAGGGATGAAGATTGCATCATACAAGGGAATATCCAACCTATATATATGTATGGAATGATTGGTGTCATTGATTTCTGTAGGATGTTCATCAACAATGTCTTAGAAGTCAAGCTCCTCCCACTGCGTACACTTCTTCAGCTAGGCTGTGATGAGGAATGTTTAACACTATGCACCGTAACCCTACTAGGACAGGGAAAAATTAAGCAGAATTTATTGGGAAGAATCATGTATAAAACTTGTCTTGGAGTCCTCATGTCCGATTTTGAGTTCATGGCTGTACAAAAAACAATGGGCTTCAATGTTCTATTAGAGAGGCCCTCGTTTCATAATTATTAGGCAATTTCATCATTATACCATATGTGCGTCAAATATTGTGCTAACGGGAAAAATAGGACATTGCATGCCGATAAATCCACATTCCAGTATTTTGAGTCACATTACATCGATGTAGGGTTCATTGAACTGAAAGAGAAGTAGTTTTTGGCCAAAGACATTGACTGGATCACTGCCCTAAATAGATTTGAAATGGCTCCCACCGACCCCCTCCAACATCTTAGGGAAGAGTATGTATTACCCATCAACCAAGTTGAATGAATTTTTTCAACACCAGATACAGACTCAATTGTATGCATGATTTCTATTATGAACACCATGCCTAAAGACATAGAAGAGCGGGGTGACTCCTATGAAGTTAGGAAATGAGCTAATAGAGATGCTCACGACTTGTCAACGAGATCCCAAATTTTCCCTTCCTTACTCATTAAGGAAAAAGTATATTTACCTCCCAACATTGGAGAGCTCATCCCGAGAATCCTATCTCTATTATAATAAAAGAAGATAATGAAGATGGTGATAAAGAAGAAGAAGATGAAGAATAATACCTCAATGATTCCTCTCCCTCGTTCAAATAAGGTGTATCGACGACAATCAATGAAGATAGGGAGATAAACCGGGGAACTGAAGATGACCTAGGGCCCACTCTGATTAGTGTTTTTATACCTATCAAGGAGAAAGAGGAATATACCTCCATTTTGAAAAAGAATTGAAATATTTTTGCCTTGAACTACACAGAAATGCTTGGATTCAATCCCGAGGTCGTTACTCATCTTCTGGGTCTATGAAAAGATCACTATGGATATAAGAAGGAAGCTAGAAGGACCCACCAAACACTTGAATCCAAAATAGAGGCTGAAGATGAAAACTTTATCAAAATCAACATCATATGGGAAGTCCAATATTTTTGATCTAGCTAGAAAACATAGTCCCAATAAGAAATAAGAACATATAGATTAAAATCTGCATTGACTTCATGGACATTTATCAGCACTGTTCGAAAAATGATTTTCCTGTCCCAATCATAGAATTGTTAATCGATGAGACTGCCATATATGAGGACCTATATTTAATGGAATACTATTTTGGATAAAACCATATCTGAATAGACTAAGAGGATGAATAACAAACTTCTTTTAGAGCATCTTAGTGAGTGTTATGTTATAAGGTGATTCTAATTTGTCTAAAAAAATTCAGAGCTACATATTAGTGCGACATGCATCCCATCTTCCTGCCATTCATGGGAAAATTCTTTGAGTGCTATGTTGATGATTTGGTGGTTAAATCACAATAGCGCTAAAACCTCCTAGCCAATCTCAAAACTGTCTTTAACAAACTATGACATTTGAGTTTAAATATTAATCCCCTAATGTTAGACTTTGACATTACCTTTGGAAAATTTCTAGGCCTTTTCATATTCCAGCATGGCATCGATTTTGACCTTGATAAGGAAGAATCCATCATTGGAATGTATCTACCTCACAAGCTCACAAAGTTGATAGGTATCCAGGGGCACCTAGCCTACATCTGGTGCTTCACATCCAACCTTTCATGTAAATTTTTAGCTTTCACTGAGTTAATTATGAATGGGGTTACATATGAGTATAATAATGATTATCCCAAATAGTTTGAAAATTTAAAAATATATTTCTTAATCCCACTAGTTCTGATGCTGCTAGTTGAGGGGAGACCACTCATTTTGAATGTAACCACCTAAGAATGATCCGTAGGTACCTTCCTCGCATAGATGAATAATGTCTGCTGTGGAAAAAATATCTATTATCTCAGTTGAACGTTGATCAATGATGAGACTCGATATTCAATAATGGAAAAAAACTTCCATGACTTAATCATTGTTGTTCAGAAATTCAGGCATATCCTTAAGAACCATAAGGTCCACCTGGTCTACCACTGTAACCCCATCAAATATATTCCAAACTATCCCATGATAACTGGATTCTTATCATGATGGGTGGTTATCCTACAACAGTTTAACATATAATACATTCCCCATATGTCCATAAAAGTATTGTAATTATCAAACTTCATGGTAGAGAACCCCTCGGAAGAAACAACCATGTTTTATGCCAAAATTCTAGATGAAGAAGTTTTCTCCCTCCAAGAGGACCCCCAGACATTGTAAATGTTCTTCAATAGTGCTTCTAGAACCCTGACAACAAAAAAGATGGAGGATCCAAATCTTAACAATGTGTGGGTTGGAGTTACACTCCTATCACCTGAAATAGACATTATGCCTTACTCTTTCCTACTTTCAGAGGGATGTAAAAATAATGCAGCAGAATATGAGGCCCTCATTGTGATCCAACAATTGGAACATGATGCTCAAGTGAATCACATAAAGATAAAATTTGATTCAGAGCTAGTCATCAAGAATGTCAATTGTGGTTATTCCATTATGAAAAAATTATTTCCCTCCTTAAAAACCCATGTTCGATAACTAATAGAAAAATTTCCATCAGAACCAATGCAATCCTATGTCCCCCGGTCACAAAATACTGAAGTTAAAGTATTGGAGAATGTAGCCATGACCCTGAATACTCCAGAACAAGATGAAACATTTATTAGCATTACCCATCATCAGATGGTATTTCCATTTATTCCAAACAATATGGAAGAAATTGGTGAGATTAGACCCTTTTCTAAACCTTATGGCCACATGACAAGCTGGATGACTCCCATTTCAAACTACCACTGGAGGGGGGAACTCCCACCAGATAGGGTTAGAAGAGAACAATTCCAGAGATGGGCAGTGAACTTTGTCTTATACAATGGGGTAAACCAAGAAAAATATCTCTACAAAAGAGGTCTTGACAGAGTCCTTTTCAGGTGCATTGATTGATAAGAGATAACTACATTCATGAAATATGTACAAGTCGGTGCTTGTGGAGCAGACCATATAGAAACCAATATCTCTCATACAAATTTAAGGGTTGGATATAGTTGGACCACATGGATACATGTTTTTTCCATATTTTCAAGAAGATCCATTCATGGAATGTTCATGATGATTTTATTCACCGACCCATTGAGTTACTTTATACATATAAGTACTCTTGACCATTTGTTTTGTAGGGTATGGATGTTGTGGGATCGTATCCCCCTGCTATAGCCAGAAAATTCAATTCCATACTCATTACAACCGACTTCTTTTCCAAATGATTCAAATCCATAAACCTTAATGAATTTGTGCAAAAATGATTCATTAGCTTTGTGAAGGCCTACATCATTACCATATTTGGTTTCAATACCAAAATACTGACATAAAAGGGAACAAACTTCTACTTTATTGAGTTTCATGAGTGGTTGCAGTAGTATGGAATCAAAGCCAACCGTTTATCCCACTACCATGTAGTAGCCAATGGGAAAATATAGGGTTTCAACAGATACTTATCTATCATAATCTAAAATATGGTAGATAAACATATGACTTTCTGGCCAGAAAATCTCCTTCATACTTTATGGGTTTATTGGACCATGACCCACACTGTCACCCAGGAAACCCCGTACTCACTAGTATACGGGGCATAGGCAGTTTTTCCTATCAAAATTCAAGTATTTTACTCCACGTGGCCATTTGCGATCAACATTAAATGGATGAGAAATCCTAGAGAATGTCATATGAGTTGGAGTAGTTCGAAGAGAAAAGTATTCACACTTTTCACTATTTGGAAGTATACCAAAATAAAATCACAGGAGACTTCAAGAAAAATGTTCACCTTCATTAATTCCTCAAAGGATAGATGGTTTGGGTCTTAAGAACACCAATGATACTCATGAAGAAGCCCCCAATGCCTGAACCAATGTCAGAGGGACCATATGTCATACATAGGGTATATTCCAATGGAGCATATGCCTTGAAATTAACGGACAAGCAACTCATCATGACTCCCACAAATGCAAGGTTTCTAAAGAATTACATTGTGTAACAGGGATGACCATTCATTGTCCAAACTGTATAAGCCTATACTATGAGTTATAGACATATCCACATGATGTAAATCTATATAAAACTCACCCATGAAACATGAAATTTAAATGTGATTACACGATCCAAATATATGACCCTAAACTATGAGTTATAATTCTATCCACATGATGTTAAAATGTTTAGAACTTGTCCCAAAAATATGAAAAAAAACTATGATACCATGGTCCAAACTCTATGATCCTAAACTATGAGTTATTTTCCTTTCCACATAACATCAGACTATTATGAACTCTTCCTGGATACATGAAGTTGAACTGTTGTTCTATTGTCCAAACTCAATGCGCCTAAACTATGAGTTATTGTCAAATCCACATTGCATTTAATTGTATGGAAATCATCCCTAAAATATGACATTAAAGAGGGATGGTAGCATCTATGCTATAAGATGTTAAACCAAGTATAATAAATCATCCTTATCATGTGATGATAAATTGTGTGATCTCTCAAGTAACTATGTATGTATTGATTCCCATTCGGCAAGTGGGATTCGTAGAGATGCCTAACAACTAGATCTTCCCCCAAACACCCCTAAATGAAAAAAATGACTCTATAATATCCTCTATCTCCCCACATTTATGAGGGGAAACCTTTGTCACTCCTGGTTTCACACGTCTAGTATAACTCACGTGATCTTTGGATAAGTGGTCAGGATTCACTTTTGTAAGAAAACTATAGAGAAATATGGTACACCCGACATTCATAGCGGATGAAACCAAAATTCCCCAAGTCCTATGTCTGAGCAGGATCGGTATAGATAACATTCTGAACTATGTAAGACATGATTCATTCACTTGTAGGATATATAGTGATGCTCGGATTTGGAATCTCAGCCTAGCCAAAAACTATACAATGTCTTCTCATGTTCCTACAACTGGACTGAACCTTTGTAGGTAATGTTCAGAACTATGTACGTATTGATTCATGCCCTTGCAAGATATGTAGGGAATCACAAATTTGGCATCCCAACTCATGCACCATTCGAAAAAAATTCCCCTTACCTCGTGCGTAGGTTAGAAATGTATGAGAGAATCCATGAAAGGTCATAACCACATGACAATAAACTGCAAGATTCTTTAAGAATCACGTGAATCTTGATTCTCAATGTTACATTATCTCGCACATTCCCCGAACTCGTAAGAAGTTAGGATATCATGTTTCCCCTCATTAAAATGAGTCATATCTACATGGAAACTCTTTTACTTCCTAGATAATTATGTTCTTGGTATTTCTTATGTTCTGAGACACGTCTTTCCAATTTTTCAAACTCCATACTCCGGGAAAGCATGGATCCCCATAAACATTAAAGGCCATCTAAGGATGATGTGCAGTGTCCTATGGGAAGCTTTGACTAACTATAAAAATCATGCCCCGGTGGCATTGCATATGATACCTAGAAGACGACTATCAATCAAAGGAAAATTAGTCCTCAGGATACTCCTCTCCTAACTCGGTACTCCCAATGGATTTAAATCCCCATGACATTCCACCTGATCCATGTTTCCCTAGGGGACTATGGTTTACACCTTCTTTCATCAATCATGTCAATGGAATGCCAGAATAGCCCGACAATGATTAAATCAAAGATAATAATGGTCTTTATGACAGAATAATGTCATTCTAGCATGACTTTAAAATTCACAACATAATGTCCTCATTGCATGACTCTAAACTAAAAAGTTAAATTTCATCACCGCACGATATTAAACTGCAAGGCCAGAAGCATCCTTATTGTATGATGTTAAATTTCATAACATTGGTTTAAATGTGAAGTGACCCCAATTTTTCATTTTTTTCAATTCATAAGTGGTGATCTAGAATCCTCGTAATCCCTTATTTCTCACACAGACCATACCTCAGGTGAGCTTAGGGATTTTAGCGAGAGATCCACCATAACATTATGGAAAATTAGTCCAGGAATTCAGTCCAACCAGCATGAACCTAAAATTAATTTCAATGTTCCCTTCCCCATAGGGAACCACACATCCTAGACATATGAAATTAAAATACAGAGTATCCCAAATATGGGATGAATGCATCACCCAATATATGATTCAGATCTAGGTAAGGTATACCTGATTCCAAGAGTGAATCACTACCCGAATGTCTCTAATGTATATGGACGCACTCTTTTCATATCTCAAACATAGGGTTATGACTAAACTTGAATTGAAAAAATCATTCATTTAAATTAGATATAGAAGGAAATTTTCCTATAGATTCTTTTATTTGACTATACACAGTGTGCCCTGGTGGCTCTGCAAATGATACTAACAAGATGAACATCAATCAATGGAAAATTGATCCCCAAGAGAGTCATATCCCATCTCTGTATTCCCAATGTCTTCCAAGCCTCATGAAATCCCTCCAGATTCATGGGCCCTTAATTTCATGGTTTATATTCTCCTTCCTACCCACGTCATGGATATATTAGAACATACTGGAATAATTCACCTATGGTGTCTCTTGAGGCTTTTATAAAATAATGATACACCATCAATATTTGGAACGTTGATCCTCATATAAGAGGGGGAAATGCCTCGACTTATTTCTAGTTTCCAGGATATGGTAATCTAAAATAAATGTCCATATTCATGCACATTCACACCCATTGTCAAAGGTCATATTCCATGTTCAGAATGGTCCCAATCTAAATAATCCTTCAAAGCCATCGGAGGTGGAAGGCCAATGTCCTATAGACACCACTGTTTGAAGATACACATCATACCCCAGTTTTTCTACATATGTCACCATCAAGACCTCAATCAATTAATGGAAAATTCATCTTTTTGAGAGTCCTTTATGGTTTTTGTACGCTCATATGACATTCATGTACTATCTTAACCCCCATATTTGGAAAACCCCTCTTGAAAATGGCATACATATCCTCCCCCTTTCAAGTTCCCATATATGAAACAGATTTATATTTGAACAGTCTATTCACTAGCTCTCCCTTACGCAAGTAAGAGTCGTGTGGGAGTGGATTCAAACTCATAAATGATAAAAATGTCTCTAATACATTGAGACATCATCACTCATATAGGCCACCAACTATGGCTCCCAAAATCAATATAAATTCAAAGTATTTTAAATCCACTCATGTCATCGAATATGGAAGGCCAATGTCCTATAAACACCCTTGGTTGACTATGTACATCATGCCTGAGTGGCTTTTCATAGGGATCCCCCAAAACAGACCTCAATCGAAAGAAGATTCACCATAAGGAGAGTCCTCTCCAACCAATGTACACCTAAAATGGCTCTCATACCTCATATATGTCCCAAACTCACAAATTCATGGTCATGAAAAATCCCTCATTCATGTCTAAATTATATAAGGGAATTCCGGACGGATGAATCCCAAATTGGTTCTGTTGGACCTTCAAGTATTGTAAAATTTTTTTGACCTAAAACATTAGTAATAAGTTTGATTGGAAGGACTATTAACTACCAGTTAAAAAGACACCATACTCCTCAGATTGAAAATCCGAAAAGGGAAACTCAGCAGAAAAGTCAAGTATCAGTTCCCTAATCATATAATATGTATGGATTAAAAGTATTTCGAGCTATAAAAAAAGATTTAAAACATTATTTTTAAAACCTACAAAGGGTGGCCTAAGAAAAAGTCATGTTATACTCAATAATACCATGTAAAACAGGCATAATAAAAATTAGTGTGACAATGAAAAAGATACAAATATTTGTGAGGTTTTCCACAAAACCTCATCAACAGTCGAACAATGCACGCTGAGTCGTGTGTGTCAGGAAAATTTGAATTACCCTATGAATATCCCCAAGGAGTTATAGTCCAGGGACACATTTAGTCCCATTTTCATGTACTATGTTTCTCTTGGGTTAGGCATGATGCACCTTGTTATAGTTATTACCTCTATGTACTTCTATTCTAGAACCATGTTCACTTATAGTATCAGGACAATGATTTATTATAGGATAGAACAAATAATCCCTATCTTACTAAATTTTTGGGATGTTATTATATTTTTTATCTCCAAATTCTACCTTATTTACATGTTCTCTATCTTTTGTTTTCATAATTCTAGTTCCCAATATTTATTATTACCTTCCTTCGAAACTAACTTTAGCGACTCCACCCAAGTAAGATTGGAGTAATTGTATATAACCATTCCATTGGCCCGAACATAAGGAATCAAATCTCAAAGGTTCAAAGGGATGAGTAGTATTGGTAGAACAAATACACACATGAGTCTTTTATTACAAAAGAATACACTAATTACAACAACAAAAATTTATTTCAAGGATAAACTTATTCCATCTACCATATAATTTCATATATTTCCTAGTACACTTCTATGATTTTTGGCGAAGGAAACCATATTAAGGTTGAGCTCAAATGCTTAGTAAGGTTAAAGAATATAAAATTCATTAATTTATCAATGGAAATAGTCATTATGGAATGGTAAATAACTAATAACACATTTGAAGTAATTAATAATTGAGAAATGATAAAATAATATGGTTGGGTAAATATTGAGAAAGAAAATACATTCAAATATCTAGATAATGGAAAAAATATTTTAAGGTAAGAAACTAAATACACATTCCATTTAATCAATAAAATTTTAATTAAATACATCCAAATACTTTTCCAGAGTGAAAATCACATGGATAATAAATATTTAATATAAATTTAGGAAATTGTTTATTATTTTATTTCATTTATGAGGAACATGAAAACCTATACCTTTAAGATATTTAAAAATATGGTTTAAAACTATAGTATGGAAAAATATTAATCTAGAAACCAATTTTTCTCATGAGAACCTATCATTTCTTCCATGGGCTATATAAAATCTGTTCTCCATGCATCATTACAATTCATAACCATTCCTCATATTGAATAATATAATTATATAATATTCCATATAATATACACTTATTAAATAAATGATACTGATTGATTAGTGTTTTACAAAAAATAAAATTACTATCAAACTACATACCATATATAGAAATTGTATAGGGATAAGGGAATAAACATATCCATGAAAAAATATTTGAACAAATATGGAAAATTAAATTTATAATGATCATAGGAAACTAAATATATCAAGGGGAATAAAAAATTAAAGGAAGTGAATGTAAAAACTATACATGTATAATTCATTCACAAACCATTCAGAGGAAGAAAATGTATGGTATCAATACAATATATCCAAAGTTGATTTAAAATGTGGGGTTGTTTTCATTGATCAATAGAAAATATTGTGAAAATATATTTTAAAATAATTTTTGATGAAAATTTCAATTTTATTTTAAAAAACATTTTTACAATACATTTATCTGAAAACAACATTAGAAAAAAAATATTTATAATGTCTCCTTTTAAAAATGAAAAGGAGTAATCAAATAAATGATGGTGGGTAATCCTATACATGTTGTATAAGTTAAAAGAACATTCCTTTGGCATGTTAAAAAGATTATAAAAATGTCCTATTCAAAAAATGATGAGAAGATTTAATTGAAAAATTTTGTAAAATAAAAAAGTAAAATAATATTATTTAATAAATAATTTTTTAAAATTTGAAAATATTTATGAAAAGTGTTTTAGGAAACATGGTTTTTAAAAGAAAAAAATACCTCTGACTAAATGGAGAAAGAAAGTCTGGTTTTCCTAAAACCATTTTCTAAACATCATGAGTACCAAATAATAAAAAAAATGATCTATTACTTGATTAAATTAATGAATAAAAATAGTAGAATAATTTTAATGAGATTACTAAATAATTATATAGAAAATTTCCTCTAATGAAAATTCTTGTATAATAAATCCCAATCAAAATGATATTTTCTAAAAAAATCCAAAAAAATACCATAATTTGGATATGAGAATAATTAAATAAATATATTATGTGTTTCAAATGTAAATGCTCAAAAAAAATTAAAATAAATAAATATATTTTAATATTTTATTAATTTCAAAATCTATGAATATTAACGATGACGGTGGAGTAATATAACCCAATGAAACAGAATCATGTTATGAAAATATTTACCCCTTGGTAACATTTAAATCAAATACCCATAGAAAAAACAATTCAAATTGAAACTAAAAATACCAAAATAATAAACCAATTCATTATATATTATAAAAAAAATTAATAGTTACACCAAAAAATAACTCAATGTTGAACATGAAATTTATCTTCTAGAGGTAAAATGTGAGTTGAAAATCTCTTACATTGTAATCTATTTTTGGTGAATACTATTTAAGATCATGTATAGTGGTTTTAAACATGTTACTAAAATATCTATAAACCATATTAATATTTATTATGTCATATAATATCTTTTATAATATCTTTTTATTCATTTTTTGTAATCATTCATTAAATTCAGTATTTCGAGAGTTAATTTCCATGCTTCTTAAGTTTGTTTTGACTTGTCACTTATTGTTCTGAAAATATTTTAACCATATAAATTATTTAATCCATGAGTTAAATATAATATATATTTATTATATATTTATTTAGAACAAACCATAATATTTTGATATAATGAATATAATACACTATTCATGGAATCATTAGTTCGTATATACCCATGAATAATGTTTTCATTTTTTTCTCAAATTAAAATAATGAAAAAAAAATTATATATATGTTTATTATAATTAAATTATGATATTTATGTCATATATTTCATATTTTTTTAAACCATCCATTATACATTCCTTATATAGAGTAAATAAATCAAATCCCTTTGAGGATGTGGTTGTCCACACTTTCACAAATGATGTTATTGTATTAACACAAAATAGAAATCATAAGGGTATCGTACTATAAAAAATAAAAAAGTAATAAAGAAATTATAATTATCAAAAATATCATATATAATAATTATTTCCACCATAATTCATAACCATGAGAGGTGGTAAAGGAAGAAATGAACGATATTGTTTTGTGAGGTGGTAGTTCAAAGTACACAAAAACGTTATGTTCATTACACATTAGATGGAATTGTGAATAAGTGTAAGTAAATACCATATAATAAAAAAAATATAAGTATATGTATAATACTATATTAATTAAATAATTCTATAATAATAATATTTTAGTGTGTATTGAATGAATATAATGAAAAAGATCTTGAGAAAGTATGTTACCTTTATTTTGGGTAACTCCTTTTAGTTTTCATCAATGGTATTCCGTGGATGGATTCATAACTAATGTGAAGATTCTAGTATGAGGGGAGAAGTTTTTGGGATCTATTTTGTAAAAAACTTTTTGATCTAGCGTGGCTTGATATGTATAAATATGTGGTAGGGATGAGTGTCTTCTTATAGTAGAAGAGGAGTTTCATTCTTGTAAATTTTTTAAAATGGAATTCCAACCACGGTATTCCAATGAAAATGAATAAAATAATGTACTAAATTAGATACAAGGGTGTATAGGGTCTATATATGATCATACAATTGTTTTTGAAAAATATTTATAATCATTTTGTCCATTACGGTTTTGGTTTAGTCCCATATTAAGCTATTTTTTCACATAATCATTGTAATTAATATTATTCACATTCAGTAGTAATTTTTGTAAAAAAATAATTTTACATTATTATACATTAAAAATTAATTTCATTCAATAAATGGAATAAATATTATCAAATTACCATCACATAAGTGGCATAAATTAATTTAAATTTAATAACATAGAGGGGATTAAAAAGTTGGTTTTTAATGTAAAAATGTTCAAAAGTTAGCAATGTTTTATATAAAATTTCAAAATAAAATTGAATAAAATGAACTAAATTAAATTAATTTATGAAAAATTTATTCAGTTTATCTTTAAAATTTATAAAAAAGTGAACCCTTAAAAATAAATTAGATGAAAACGTTGTTTTGAATTAAAATGTACTATATTTCACTATTCATCAAAAAAATGAAACTTCACCGAAAAATACCAAGAATTCACCCTTACCTAATTTTGATATTTCAATTTCAAAAATGAAATTTATATTTACATAAAAAAAATTAGAAGTTCCAAAAATTGGATTTAAAATAGGTTCTCCATTGAAAACTGGTAATACAATCTATAGAAAATTATAGGTTTTTATATGTATAATCGAGTTTGTTTTATCTTATACCTAAACAATCTATTGGATGAATATTTAAATATTTTATTTAATATATGATATATATATTTCATTAATAACATTTTCTAATTTTATTTATTTTAATTAATTAAAATAAAATTTGTTTTGGGAGAATAAAAACATTTTCTTTATATTTAATAACTATTTTTTTTATTTCTAATTAATTGGTAATGAATTAATTCATTTATATTTATAAAAAACATATATATTCAAATTTTAGTTAATAATAGTAATAATAAAAATTTTAATAGGTAGGTTATATCATAATATATTAAAATTTTAATATTTTAATAACTAATTGTGGTTTGCTAAAACTTTGTCTTGTGTGTTACGTAACCCATTGAAGAAACTAATTATTTCATGTAAAACAAGATGAATCAGTGTTTATTTAATTTTAAGATATACCATAGATGTTATTTATTTATAATATTAAATATATTTCAATGTCGTTTTTGATAATATATTCCCTTACTTGTTTTGTTTTTTTGTGTCATAGACACTATCAAATACAATGTTATTACATTACAATTGTTTTCTATTAAAATATGTTCTAGATTGTAAGTAAATATTATAGGTACAAAGATATTTTGATCATAAATAATTAAATGGTATGATATCGATTTCATTGAATCTAATTAATAATTTAGTTAAAAAGGGGTTCATACTATCTTAAATGAAGTTTTCAACATTTTTTGTTTTAAGGAATATATTAAATAATTTGTGGAATAAGATAACATGAATGTTTTCAATATGATTATTTGGTAATTTGGTATAAAATTATGTTTCCATAGAAAAAATGATTAATCTAATTAAATGATATATATGTGAAAAATAAGAGTTACTTCATGATACAAGATTAAAAAGTTTAATCTTATTCGGGGAAATTTATTCACCTTCTTTCTAATGTTTTAGACTTTCATATTTCAGAAAGGGTTACACATAAGTCCATTTATATAATTATTTATGTTAAACATCATATGATGTTTTTTATATTACTTTGTTTTCTCTCCAAATGAAAATTATGGGACATTTCACAAACTATTCTAATTTTGGTCTATAAAGATTATGAAGACATATGAAATAAATTGTCATTCTATGGATGTATCTTATGATCCCTTGGTGCTTGAAGAATAATATAATAATCTTCATTTATTATAGTAAGATATGATGTTGAAATCAGGAAAGGCACAACTAGAGTATGAAAGTGTTCATATGAAAAGGAATGGAATCCAGTAAGTATAATTTCATTATTTTTATAGATAGAAAAATAATTACTCAATTATAAAAATTGGATGTTGATGAAAATAATCCTAATACATTAATTTCGGATGAATCAATGGTCTTATAAATGGATAAATAATTGGGGTTTTGGGGCCCATAACTTTCCATTGATCATTCAAATTCTTGTTATCAATGAACTCAATCATTATCTATAATTATTTAGTTATTCCTTATATTTCTTATCTTCCCTTCACACTTATGTTACCTAGTGTTGAAACCTAGTTACAAGTTACATTCGGTAATAGATATGTAACCAATAGTACATTTGTAAAATGAATTTTTAGAATTAATTTTTGTGATGTGTGTTCTATATGAAAGGGACATTCAAGTATTAAAAATTAAATAATCATGAAGAATTTTGAGGGAAAAGCAATTAAAGGGGGTAGAATGTAACCCCCATGGTTTTATGATTTTTTTTTTCATTAATCTAAACATCTCCATATTTTTCATTTCACTCTACATTTATTTTCTTATGGTACAAGAAAAACTAGGTTTTTACTATATTAAACAGAATGTTGGGTCCTTTAATATCTTCTGTGACACGCAATACCTAGCATTACCAAACTTCAATGTACTATTAATAATAATATTAAAAATATTATAACATTTGTCACCTACCCATTGGAATTGAGGCTCGGAATAAGATTAATTAAATTACGAAAATATGGATTGCAAATATATATAAGAAGAATTATTCGGTGACCAATTAACTATAAATTAAAATAAAACTTTTTTGAAAACAGAGGAATTCATTTGTTGGAAATCCATATTTATGAAATCATATGTTTTTTTCCATAATAAATTAATTAAACCAATTTTGATTAATTATTTTAATGATATATATATATATATATTATTCATTAAAATATTTAAATTTCAACTTCTGTTATTTCTAGAGAGTAGATAATAATAAGTTCAATTATATACATAATGATAAATATTTTTCTAAAAGTTAGTTTTACCACCTTTTAACGGTTCATTTGTTTTAAATATAATTTTTTTAAAATATATATAAATTTTACATGAAAACATAAAATTTAATTATGAAATAATAACATAATAATTTACATTGGTTAAATGTTTTTTTGAGAAGTCAAAATTTTATTGATGAATACTGATAAATAATGAATTTTAATTGAAAGATTATTGTTTGTCGAATTTATTGACATAGATGCATTTTATTTTAAAATTTTCTAATTGTATTTCGTTATATTATGGAAAAATAAATATAAATATGAATCATTTTCACATTGAAATTTGATAGTTAAATATTTCAAATCGTTGAACACTTTACTTTAAAAACCTGATTTCCAGTCAAATAAACATGATTATATTGAAATTTATTTTTATCAATTATATGATTAGAATTTATATAAATGGATTTAATATTTTGGAATCAACATAATATATATGTTTTAATAAGTTGAAAATATACATTTTCATAATGTTTTCAAAAAAATATTAAAATTAGTTATAGTGATTAAGGAAAACGAGCTTAATTAATGACTAAATATGAAAACTAAGGTGTAAAAATGAACCTAAAATTGAGTAAAAAGTATTTTATGCTCAAATTTAAACCATTAAACCACAAATTATATATAATTTTCTATTTTAAAAACATCTTGGACCTTAAATACATGGGGATCCCTCCAATGGTTTCAAGAATACCCACTGTGTCCTTTTCCCCACTTATAAAAGTCCTTATCTCCTCGTAAATACTTCAAACCTGTAAATCCATTTGGATAATCAAAACCCTCACCAATAATCTCCCAAATTACCTCATCACAACCTATAAGTCTAAATTTGTGCCTAAATAAAAGAAAGTTGTTCATTTTCTTCTAACCAAAATGAAATACCCAATGAACTGGTAACATCATTAAATAAACACATTCATTTTATTCACTTATTCACCTATAAATTATTAATATTCAATTAATATATAACATACTCAGTATCTGCAATATAATTATATTTTTTTTATGTTTTGGTTATCACCTACACTCACACACATGTCCATAAAATCAGATATAGAATCATCATTCATGTGGATGATGAACTATAGTATCATGAACTAATGTCATTTGACCATCCATTGCCACATTTCAAGGTTGAGAATAGTGATGGAATATATATTTTTATTATATATATTTAATTAATTATATACTTATTTTAGTTGAATTATTATATAACACATAACTTCTTAATTCCATTTTGTGTATGTATAATAACTATTTTTGTGGACATGTGGACTACAGCCCACTCAAAGTGATGTGATTGGATAACAAATTACATGGAATGTATTAAGGATCAGTTCAGTGAATGTATATGTTATATATGACATAAAAAACCAATTTTATGATATATATATATACATATATCTAGTTTACATTCTTTCTTTCAATATGACATGAATATGGAAACAACGTTCACGCATATGTAGTTTAAACAATCACCAAGAATGGTGTATTTCATTTAACATTTCTATATTTTATAGATTGTTATAAATATATATATACAGAATATATATGATATTTATATAAAATTTGAAATTAATGAAATAATTAAATCATAATATAAGTAATAGGATCATGAATAATATGCCAATACCTAAAAGATAATCAAAGTTGTTATTACCTGAAACATAATATTAACATGAAATTTTAAATTAACAGGTAATATAAGGATATTATAAAATATTATATGGTATTATATAAATGACTTTGTTTTTGTGATATATTTATAAAAACATAGATTTATTATACATTATGTTTTAACAATTATAATGGGAGTCAAGACTCAAGGATAAGGTTTTCCAGTCTGACCTTCATTTATATTTAATATAAGTTATATTAAAAACTTATTTTTTTTTGGTGTATATATTGTCCTATGAAATCATAAATCATTATTTCATTTATTTCATGATATTAAATGTTTTATGTGATTTTATTCTTTCACATGTTACATGATTCAAAAGTTACTCAAGTAGTAGCGGAATTTCTAAGCTCACTTTTATTTCTATATAACTTATGGTATATTCCAAAATTATTTATTTTGTGTGGTGCATATACTGTATATAGATAAATTTTATTATTATAACACATAATTTTATGTGTGTTTACATATCCAATTTTTTATCACTATTTTATGTTGTTTACATTTAATAAATTAGAAAATTGGTAAGGTAGTTTTATATAAATTTTCCTTCTTTGCGACACAGGTTTTTTATGCACCTATATTCTTTTACAAGGTATATATACATCCACAAAGACATGTTATATCATTTATATTATTATTTTAATTATTTTATATATTTAATTTAATTTCATTCTTTTATTTGGATTATGATTTAATGTTTCAATTATGGTAACGATGCTTTTCGGCAATCTAAGTTTTTATTAGGATAATTTAAGACTATGATTATATAAATAAAATATCATCATAAATATTTCGATATAATAATTATTTTTATTATAATCTTGTAATTTGTGGTAAAATAATGCAATGTCTTCATTTTTCCACTAATTCTTTCACAATATTATATAAAAAATGATTTTAATGAAGTCCTACTTAATTTTATGCTTTGGTTAGAAATTAATTTTCCATAAAAAAAATATGTTTTCTTAAAATGTTTTAAAAATTATTAAACTATTGTTATATTATTTTAAAAATAAATCAATACCCATGTTTTAACTTTTTAGAAATGGTAAAAAAAGTAATATTCTTCTCATTTATGAATCATTTGACTTTTCTATACAGTTTATGGTTTAACAAGAATGTTTAACATATATATTTACCCACCACCAAGACTATAAGTTTCTTAAAGCTTCCACTAAATTTTTACGAGGTTATATATTAATGATAATTTATTTTATAATACTCTGGAGTGTTCTTATTTTTTAAAATTCTTTTCAAATAATATGTTTTCTAAATCATCTTTAATATTTTTTATATGTTTTTATAGTAATTTTCAATGAATAGGGGTTCAAAAAAATTTCAAACATACATTATAAATTTTAAAATATTATTTTAATAGAAAATGGTTTTTAAAGGATTTATGTTTTTAAAATTTATTTTCAATTAATTAATTACATTTTCAATAATAAATGATTAATATTTTTCTATGATCATCAGTTATATGTTTTTAGGGAGGTTTTAAACGAAACAGATTTTAAAAACCGTTCATATTTTGAATAGTGATTTTCAAAGAATGATTATTTTTTATAATAATTATTTAAAATAGGAATTCAAAATAATTCTCCATATATGGTGTCATAATTTGATATATTTTATGATTTACTGTGAATATTATCGAAGGGAACCACTAATACTCTTTCTTTAAATAGTTTATGTTTGGAAAAAATGATGTTTTTGACACCTGTTTCTCTTACAAAAGTTATATACTTTTGAGAAAATATTTTTCTCAAGGGTTATAAATTGATGAAATAATTAAAAAACCAATATATTTTCCATAAGTTAATATATGATTGAATATTTATTATAAAAATTTAATTTCATGGGTTTTGATATGATTATTATGAAACCCATCTCTTTTTATGGTTCATGATACAATGAATGCTTTATTTTTTGGGGGAATATGTTCAAATAAATTTATTATCTAATGGGTGAGACCTATATCAACTTATAATTTATTGATTAATTATTTACATTAGATGAGATAATAATTGGAAACAAGTCTAAGGAATTGATTATTAAAGGGAAATCTATGTGTCCTGGTCCAAAATGTCTAATAGTTGTGTTCTGATCCATTATTGGAAGAAGTAGAAACCCAATCAACATTGGGAAGAAAGGGAAAATGAATATAATGTGGGATGAAGGGGAAACCATATCCACTATGGTAAGAAAGTATAACCTGATCCACTATAAGGAAAGGTCTGTGAATGAAGTTGTTGGTGTGTCCCACACAATAGGTGCATTCCCCATGAAGTGCCTTGATATGTTTTTGCAACAATCCTTGACTTTTATTAAATGATTTTATATGGATGTGTGTATTCCATAATTCTATGTATTATACCAATGATATACTCTCACACCCCATGATCATTTATTTCCTTATGATTCATGTGTTATGGAATACTAACTATTATAGCGTGGATTGTTATTATTATCTTCAATATATATGGTATGATCCGTGAAAACATTATTCTGTCAAATAATTTTTATAAAATTGTTAAAAAATTTAAATTATATGTGAAAAGAATGACTTTTAATCCTTTAAAAAAAATCTTTTCAATACAATGTTTCTCATACTTTAAAATAGTTTTTAGTTTTTTTCTAAGCAATAGATACCCATTTAATTTATTTAATACATGTTTAAACCCTCTAATATTTATCTTATACTTATTAATATTTATACCTTCCATCAAAATAGATAGGTTGTAATAGTAATGTTTAAATAATAATATTTTTATAGTGTATCATGTTTCATTTTAACCGGGTTTTATGTGCATGACATGATGTCCAGGATATTTAATTTCAATAAATATATCATAAAGTCTCAGGTGTTATATTATATTATATTCATTACATTGTGCGTCGTACATATTTTCAAATGTGAAGTTCCTCTTTCAAAATATAGGGGTGATACATTTTTTCCATGTTATTTCATAGAAACATAGTTTTTTATAATGTTAATGGTTTATGAGAAACACATTAATTTAATAACATTCAGGATATGGAGGTGAGTTATATTAATAACTTATGGTTTTTAATCTAAAATTATACATTAGGTTTTGTAAGATATTGTTTTGTATAGATAATAAATTATTTTACTTTAATACATATTAATTTTATAAAAAAATATATTTTTCTTGAGATAGATAACAAAATATATACTAAATACATTTTTATCCTTATGATGTCCAGACACTTTCCATATATTCGTCCTATAGTTTAATTTTTAAACAGAAATTATACCGTCTCAAAAAAGAATAAAAATTTTATACTAGAATAATTTTGACATGTTGATTAGAGAAATGAAATCAATTTTATCCAAAAAATTCCCAAAATATGAATAAATACATATATAATGAAAGTAAAAGTTTTTATAATAAAATAAAATTTAAACTCTTAAAAATTATACATGTGATTATATAATTTTTTTATTTATTAAAACTTTATTTTGAAAATATTTCTATGAATATCTATTTTCATATTATACTGAAAATATATTTTTATGAATAATGGATATATATATATATATATATATTTATTTTATTAAAAAAATATTATTTCATTATATCAAAAAAATATATTATATTGATACTATATTCAAGTGCATTTTTTCATTCCATTGGGGTGAAAAATAAAAAGAAAAATAAATTGTTGATGAAATAATTATTTTATTTCTAATATAATTTACATATTAATAAATTATAAGACCAAGATTTTTTACCCTTAAACACACTTTATATTCCCTTAGGAAATGGTGTGTGTTGGTGGTACATTCATGTGGTGGTTTTATTAACATTGATCTGGTGGTGCTATCTACTAACATGAATTACTCTGACAACACTGTTGGTGACTTGGAGATCCCTCACTGGCTTAGGATTGATGTTTTATACAGACATCCTAGAGGCACATTTGAGGTATTCTGGAAAGATCTGCCTCTATGATGGCTCAATGTGAATATCGATGGGGCCTCTAATGGAAACCCGAGACCTGCAGGATGCATGGTGATTTTCAGAGACTATCTTGGCGGGTGTCATGGTTTCATCTTTGACTGTTGTGGTACAACATTGTCTCTTAAAGTGTAAATTATGGGGGTGATCCGTGAAATTTACATTGATAAAAAAAGGGTTTGGAATAATATTTTTATTGAAAGTGATTCAACCACTATCGTCCAAGCTATTTGGAATGGGGTAGCACACATCGCCTGGATGCTCACTTCTTGTTGGATGAATTGCCTGGCTTCCCTCATGAAAATCAACTATATTTCCACTCATGCCTTTCGTAAAGTGAACATGGTTGTTGATGGTCTTTCCTAAAAGGGATTAAACTAGAACATTAGTTGGCTGGATGATTTTCTGGGTGATTTTCTCCATATTTATGATTAAGATTGTAATAAGATACCATCTTCCATACTCTTGTATTATTCTTTCCTTATATATTTAATAAATTGTTCCTTGGTCTTTGACAGAGGACCCACCTTAAAAATGTATTAATCTGATATGTGATCTTAATCAATCCTAAATTATTGAGTGTTTACTTGGGATTGGTCAAGTTTGAATCCTAATTATGAAACCTTGCACCTAAACTCTGATAAATGGGCCTCAAATTATATAATCAAATTAGTTGGGCCACTTTTTCTCCCTTTTACATCATTTATATCTCATAATTAACCTCTATATAAACAAATTCTCACAATAATAGATTTACCATTAGTCATAATTCCAAACATTTGTAATTCCTAATGATCATAATACCCAACAGTCATAATTCCATATGATTATATTCACCTACAGACATATTGAACAACTATCAATTAATAGATAAGTCAAAACCATAACATTACCCATTACACATTATATATAATATCCTATTCTTACACCTTATTATGTAATATGTCACTTAAAAAGGCTATATACTTCCCTTGATAAATTTAATAATATTCATAATGCTTCTCTTTTTTAACTATGGTTATTAAAGGAGTGATTTTCCTTCAAGAAATTGAATCTATAGCGTTTATATTAGTATGTGAATTGATATTTTTTATTATATCCATATATTATTCCTTCATTTTATAGTCAACATTATTTCATTATGGGTAAATAAATTTATAAGTCTTTGGATGTGCTTCTACAATAAAAAATAATTACATTATTATTATCATATATAAGCTCTTTTATTTATTATAGAAATCATTTTTAAGTTGTTACATCCCTCTTTAAAGGAATTTCACACTTGAATTTTTTATTATTATTTAAATTAATTTTGTTTATTTCTCATTCATCAGATCTTCAAGATTGTAGGTTTCTTTTATAAACTTTTTATTTCTCTATAAGAATTTCATGAGTCCAGTTGTCTTGTTCCTCACCCCATGTTCCCTTCCATCAAGAAAATGGATTTTTTCTTCCATATGTGATTGTTCAAGAAACAATTATATACCATTTTTATTTATTATATGTGGTGGGTGTGGCATATTATTTCATTGAAGGAACATATGGGGGACACTATAAACCTTATATGTCTTTCATTGTTGTCCAAACTAATAGAAAACAACCCCAACAAGCTTCATAATATCGTATGGTCTGATTTTTTATGGAATCAATTTCCCTTTATTCCCAAATATCATTACCCATTTATATGGTTATATTTATATTAATACATGATCCTTATCAAAATATTCTATGTTTTTCTGTTTTAATTATGACACTTTTTTGACACATATCATCCATTACATGTTTCTTCATTAACATTATCTTTACTATATGGTCTTTCATAATGTATAGTCCCAAAATTTTTCTTACCCAACTTTATAATAAAATGTTATAGTTATATACCATTTTTCAGTTAGTGATACAATATTATAAATTTAAATTTTCATGTTAAAACTATTGTTATAATAAAATTTGAAAAGGGGATGATGTTAGTCTTAAATGTTTTGAAAATAATGAGATCAATCCCTTAATATAGATTATAATTTTTGAATGGACCTTTCAAACTACCCATTTCTTCATTGAATTTTGTTTATGTTATAGTTAATATTTGTATTCATAGTCTATTTAAGTCCCCTTAAGAACATAAATCAAAATATTTCCACACATTATGAAGTAATTCACAAGTGTTACCCAAGATGTCTAAATACTTCTTCAATGTACATATGTGAAAGCAACATATTGGATAAAATCCCTTATGTGATGATAAATGGGTGAAAGATTATGGATCTAAAAAAACTACTTGTATTTTATTGTTTCTCTCAAATGTCTTATGAAGGCCATAAAACTATCTCTCGTGATGTTGCCCTCATTCCATATAAGTAGTTTTAGTGGTGGTAGTAGACCTTTCTGTAGCTATAGCTCCACCTTTACATTCAAACATACCAAATTTCTTTCAGTATTAGAGGTACTCTCTTTTTTATTATTATCCCATAAACAATGGTCTCATGGGTCTTTACACACTTTGATTATTTTGAGACATATAGAGAATATAGAGCTCTAAGATTTATTCATAAGAACTTATAATGATGGAAGGTAAATAATTTTTATAGTATTTAATAATTTCATTACCTTAATAAATCCATGTATAATTTTACTGTGTCCTCAGATTATTGGTCTCATATAATTCTCAAAATTTCTATAATTCAATGATCATTTATACATAATTCAATAGTGACATTATTGTATTATATATGTTTAATAATTAATAGAATGATCATATTATTTAATAATCTCTAACTATCTCCATTATCTCATGTTAATTTCTTATCATCTAAATATGTACTTTAGACTCCAATTTTTAGTTTATATGTTACACTTATCCCCATAATGATAGTGTCACCATATCATTGACATAAAGATAAATAAATAAAAATCCAAATCTAGGGTAATATTATTTTATTCATGGGGAATAAATTATCAAGATACAAATAAATTACATTTTCTTTCAATATGGGTAAAACACAATGTCCTCTAAAGGAACTATGACAATAAATGAAAAAACCTTCATTATTAATGGATTATGTTAGCACATGTTCACTAAACAACCAAAAAACTAGTTCTTGAAAATATTATTCACAATCATTTCTAGGTAAACATCAATTTATTTCAAGATAATATGGTTATTGGGTTATAAATGTGAGATTTTATTTTTCAAAATCATTATTTAGTATCACAGAATAAAAATGAAAATATGAATATTATTTACTATTATAGGATGAGGAAACTCCCCTATTCCCATTATGTTTTCTAGATCAACTTATATTTCTTTCCTGTAAGAATATTTCCCATAAACAATACATTAGTGACCATAACTCACATATACTAAATATTCCAAATATATTATCTATAAAAAATGTCTATAATTTGACCCTTAGATGATCCTCATGCTCCTCATAACTTTTTTAATATGACATAATATTATCAATAAAGATAAAAACCCTAATCATGATCTTCCATAATGAATCTATTAATATAATCCAAAAATATTTATTTAGAATAATCCAATCAAACTTGAAAAAAAAAACTAATAGTGTCTATATCCAGTTAATAAGTTATTTTCTAGAATACCATCTTCATTCACCTTGAGATAATGATACCATTATTAGAGATTAGTGTTAATGAATAATTGAATCTCTTCATGTTGGTCGAAGCAATCACCATTACTTGGAAGAGGGTTTTTTTAATATTAATTATTTTATTATATTCTATATAATCAATTACTTGTAACATAAATCCATCCTACATCATTAAAAAGGGATTATGTAATCCATTGGGAGATACACTCAGTTAAATAAAACAATATTCTTAAAGATAATGAAGTTTCTTCTCCAATTATTCTAACTCCATATATGAAATTCTATATGGGGTATTTAATATAGGTTTAGATACATGTTTGAGTTCAACAAGGAATTATTCCTCTCTTCTTTTGGAAAGGACTATGTAATTCAATAGGAAAAACATTAATCTATTCATAAATTATATGTATATCTATAATCTATATACATTCACTTTCTTCAACCTCTTCACCATTAATTTCCACGATTAATTTTATTATGAATAATTTTTTATAACAATTAGGATGGGCTATATTTCATTTGAAAGTAATAATATGATTTCTATTTAAGAAAACTATAATTTCATTTATTTTATAGTTAATATTATCATTTTAGCATAAAATCCAATCCTTCCTTATTATTATGTATAATTCCTCAATTGGAATGTACACCATGTTTATGGAGAGATTGTACTCCGTAATGATAATTAGTAAAATTCGGTATATCCTTAATTATTGAATTGCTCGTAAAGGATTTTTAACTGATAACTCTACCACCAGTTTTCTAGAGTTTAATTTGTATACTTTGAAAAAATGATTGAAATAAAGGAATACATAGAACCAGAATCAATATTTTACTTTTTTGGTTTTTACTATATGATTAGTATATCTACCATAATATCTTTTTGAGATTAAACTTTTGTCATCATGATTAAAGGATTATGAATCTTGTCGTTTAACCCCTACTATGGTTGATAATGATTTCCATCCATTATCTTTAGACTTTGACATCAAATACATATATCACTTATCTCACCGAACTTGAAGCACTGTACGATAGGTTGTATATGAACCAAATTTCATTTATAATTTTAATTTTAATTTTTTTACTTTTCATATCAATGATATATTTGAGTTGAATTTCTTTATTTTTTACATTAAATATCAATCTACTTAAATTAAGACAATTCCCCTAAATACTTATTCCTATATATTTTTCACACTAGTAGTTTTTATTTCATCCCTTCTCTTTCATTATTGATTTTATTCATCCCCATATTGCTTAAATTCAGTTAATATGACCGTTGTGTACCTCCAAATTAATTTTAATTTTTAGGGAAACTACAATTTCTATTTATAACACCCAATTTCATATATTAAAAGATATTTCTATACATTATATATTATTCTCTTAAACTAAAAATAAATAATTTTATCAAAATCATTGAAAATTTATGAATCATTTCACACAATCAATGTAAATTTCATATCATAATTCCCAAATGATCCATTTTCCATTCATTTAAATTCTTTAATTTCATTGTAAAATCATTATCAAAGTTTATGATGAAAATCATTGATAAAATTTCGTTTTTGTTTTCTTCCCATTCCATAGATTCCACCTCTTCCATTGACTTCATGTTATTGATCAATTTACACAAATTATAAGCTTTTATTTTGATGGGAAATACTTCTAATATGACTGTATATATCTTATAAATGTGGATTATTAAAATATATCTTAAAAAATATTAAAATATTATTCTATGATCAATGGATCTATGGTTCCCTCTAAAAATAAGTGTTTATTGATGCATACATGATTAAACCTCTATTGTTTCCTTCTATAGTTAATTCATACACCCAAAATTGTTTCGTTTTTAATTCATGGTACTATTTAACTAATTCCATATCAATATGAGTTTTCAATATATATCTCCATCATATTAGTAATAATTTAAATGAATTTTCCATATAATTTTTTATTTATATGATTTTTTTTATTTTATACCATTTTTCTAGAGAAAAAAAAACTAAATAAAAAATTTAATACTATTTTAACCCATATAATAATAATTTGAATGGAAATTTTTATCTAAATGTTTTCAATTAAAACACTTCAATTATTTTAAATTTAAGAACTTAAAAAATATTACATTATCAATATATCATTAATAATGGTTTAAAAAAAATAATGTGATTTGAAAATAAATATTATCATGACTATCTAACAATAAGTGTATTATTATTCTCACCCATCATGCATGAAGAGAAGATTGATTTGATAATCATCCATTATGTTTCCCGACGATTACACCAGGGTGTAACAATGCTATAACTGTATTAACATTCTAGCATCCAAACAATGATTTATTTTAATAGTAAAATGAAATACAATATAGTTTACTAAATAAGTACATTTACCTGTTTCACATATGTCATATGTGGAAACATTTCATCTATAAACAATTAAGAATGAGAATATGCTTTTAATAAATATCATTGATTTCATATGATCATACCATAATGAACATTATTCATTTTATGCCCATAACAAGAAAATAATAAATTTGTACATTGTAATACCATTTAATAGATAAAAATTTCATTTATATTAATACCTTATAAATAAAATAGGATTTTCTATTCACAGTGAAGATGGGTGGCATGAAAAATCAAGGAGTATTTTTGGATGCACAATAGGAAAAACATATTTTTTAATAATATTAGAATAATAATATAGAAATGTATTCACTAATTAATCATGAATAATTTGGTTGGAAATCGAATAATTATTATAAAATACAAATATGATCAATTTTAAATCAAGAGCTTTATTACTAATGAAGTATATGAATAAATTGGGATAATAAGATAATGACTTACTTGATAAGTTCCTTTAAAAAATTTATAGGATTTAATAGGTACCACAGAAACTCATTGGAATGTATCTAGAGGGATACAATGAGGGTAAAATTATAAAAAATTATTTTCACATGGTTGTTTTCAGTGGTATTTTCCAATGGTAGGTGGTTTTTATTTTTTTAATAGTTTATGTGACAAAAAAATTTAAAAATATCATTCATCATGATAAATTGAGTCATATTAATAATTAATTGTTTTTAAAATATTAAGATATACTTTAATATTTGAAAAAATCATTATGGACTTGTAAAATCTATCTTATTCAAATTAAATACAAAATAATAATTAGAAATAAAATTTAAGGATGAAAAAGAAACTAAAATATTAATTAAATAACTTTTATCTCATTATGAGGTCATAAAAAATATTAATTTTTATCATATATTACTTCTTTCCAAAAAAATCTATTATCTTAAAATATTATGGATATTTTATTATTTTATAATATATATACCCTAGAATAATAAATGATATCAATTTTTTCAAAAAAAATATATAAATACGGTAAATATATTCATTAAAATAATATATCTATTAATTGGGAAATTATATTATTTATTTTAGAAATTAATATCTAAACCATAGTTAATTTATTATAAAATGTATAAATTTTTTATTATTTATTATAAAATAAATATTATTGGTTATTTTTTTAATGAAAACAAATATTCATTTTATCTTGAAAAATTAATGAAAACCGGTCATTTTTATATTTTTGAAGAAAATGGGTTTATTTAGAGAAAATTGTTATATTTCTCATACATTCATACACAATTTTTTATTTTTTATTGGGTTGATACATTAAAATAAAAAATAATGATCAATGAAACTATCATTTCATTTAAAAAAATTAACCCATCATACAACTTATATTCAGGATATATAACCCCTTATCACACTAGTGTAATCCTTAAGGGTTACATGATTAATGTTGGTACCTTCATAGGCTGGATCAGCTAACATTAATCAGTAAGTTATTTCTATTCACATGAGAATCAATTGTAGATAGTTTTCCTAGGTCTGACTTCATAATTAATTTCTTTATCTTTTTTATGTGTAAATCCATTTGATGCAAGATCACACCCATGATCTGATAAATAGTCCTAAAAATAAAACATCATAAGGGTTGAGGCCATCATTTCTTTGTTATGTGTCAGTTAACATTCATTAATACACATTAAATATACTAATTTACATAGAAATAGTATTAATAATTCCCAAAATTCCCAAAATTCATAATTCTGAAAGGTTATATTACCCAAAAATCATAATGACCAATGATCATGTTGAACAATGATTAGGTATCATCCAATCCTAAGGCCCACTTTTCTCTTTATACATTATATATATTCTACCCTTCTCACATATTATTATTAACTACTTCTCTTATAATGGTTCTTTAATTCCTTGAAAACGTTAATCTAATTTATTATGATTCTATTTATTTTTACTTGTTTCATATTCAAACTATTTATCATTGATGAATTAAATCAAATGGAGTTTAAATTAGTGTTTGTATTAATTCTTCCTACTTATCTCCCTATATAATTTAGCAAACCTATTGGAACTATTTTTTCTTATTTCGTAAATAAGATTAAATTACCTTTTATATTCAACTTCATTAAAAACTATATAATATTCATTTTTATGAATGAGTTATTTTATTAAGAAGAAAATTAATTATTACGAACTTATGTTCACTAAGAGGAATAGACCAAATATCTGGCTACCCGTGTAAAAACATTTTTATTGATTTGGATAGTTCTCATATTGCCACACCTACACCTATTATAACCATTATTGATTGAACATTTTTTGAGATATATGGATGTTTGTATTATTATCAATAAATATTTCCTCGTTTTATAAACAAAAAACTATTTAATAAAAATTATGTTAAGTATAGTTGACCTCCCCAATAATTTAATAAATAATTATTATTATGAGTGGATGAAGAATCCGAACCAAAATCTTCATTATAATTAACAATGTAGTGGTTAAAAATATAAATAGAACAAATATATAATCCATTTTTTTAATAACTTAATTAATGTGGAGATCAACTTGAAAATAACTAATTAAATTTATTTCCAGGATAAAATGAATGTTTTTTTATTTTTACTTTTTTGATTTATAAATAGTTATCAATATGAGGTATGATGAAAAAAAGAGGGTTAACAAGAGGAATATTTTATGAATTAATGTTATTAACATATAATATAATATTTAAATGTGGGATTAGGATTTTTCGTGGATATTGTAGAAGTTTAGAGGTTTTTAATCAAATTATACTAAATAAAATAATTTAATATAAGAATTCAAATTTATATGATGGAATTTGGAAGGATCATATTCAATTAGGTGAAAGTTTTTCATTGTAATCATTTTTCATTAGTTTAATATTAGGATGATTTACTTATTTATGGGGAATGATTAATAATAGTAATAAATTATATTTTTATAATGAAGTTATAAGGTAATGTGTAGTATTTCACATTGATGTTGTGGTGATGGAATGTATTTTTTTTGAGAAAATGAAAGGGGGTGGGAGGGGGGGGGATCCATAATTATAAAAATATAATTACAAGATATTCTCTGCATTAAAAAAATATGTTCCATAAATATCATAGTTCTGTGGATTACCCTATCTTTTGGATTCCTCACAATCCCTTTTTCGGTGATGATAAAATCATAGCACATAGAGAACAAAGTATATCAGGTTGAATGGAATATCAATTTTTTTATTGTGGTTTATTATATGATGTTAGAATATTTTAAATTATAGTTTGATTATCATATAATACTCTCTTTATTAATTCGATTCTTATTTTATCATGTATCCAACTAATAGTTTATAATGATATATTTTTAAATTTTTCAAGGGGTCAACCCACTTTGTGGGCTTGAGCCTATGACCAATCTTATTCTAACTCTATTTAATTGAGTTTCATAGGGTATTATCAAATTTTATAATACCCATTCTATATAAAATTCAACAAGAGATCCAAACTCGGGAGTTACATGAGGGTTGTGCCATACTAGGATAAGATTTTCTACCAAAAAATATTATTATGTTTAATGTTATCAAACCATTAAGATATATCTGAAATTTTATGTTTCTTATTTCTATTAAAGAATATTTTATAGTAATTTGTATAATCGGTTACGGTGGTTTAACTCGTATTATAAAAAAATTGAGAATTCAAAGAAATACAACCTAGGTAGGGATATTTTTTCTATTCCATTGTTGGTTGTGTTTGTATTACTTGATATTTTTTTATTAATCTTAAATTATTATTTGGATGTGATATTTGAAAAGAATATTTACGTGAAATTAACATGAGAAAATAATATGTTAATAATTTTTTTTGAAATTGAATAAATATATTTTCTAAAATAAATAATAAATTGTATGTTCTCAAATCATCATGTTTAATTTTTAGAAAGTTTAACGTTCATCATAAATTAGGTAGAAGTTATTATTTATCAGGTTTGTATATATTTTTCTATATAAATTTTTTTTTACAAAAAATGGTTTTTTTGTAAGTGAAGAAGAATATATAAGAATTAAAATTATAAGGTTAAAAATGAGAAGGTGTAATGGTTAAAAATAATTGAGGGTCACGGTCCAACATTTCCCTTCCCAATGTATGCATACCTTATACGAACACCTAAATGATGGAAGATTCACTCACGTGTACTATAAATACAGTATTTATATATTTAACATGTTATTATAATTTAGTAATTTTATATAATTCACGATACACTTATTTAAAAAAATATAGATTATTTTTTAATATTCAGAGACATAGTTTATTTTGAAATATGGTTTCTTTTGTAAGTATACATAAAATAAGAGTATTGACTATTCAAATAATTTATAAATTATGAATATCTATATTCCATTATCTGTATGTTAAATGGATTTGGATTCATAATATAGAATTCAACAATCATGGGTTTTCATGAAAGTGATTTGGGAAAATACGACTTATTTAATTATTACACTCATCTTCCCTTACATATTGGTGTATGTAGATAATGTAAAATTTGATAAATGGAATGGAAATACTATGTTATTAATTAACGACTGATACAAGATTATATGATTGTGTATTGATATTCTGGTGTTTTTATAAATCCTTATGGTCATTTTTTATCCTATACAGATTGGTTATAGTCACTTGTATTTCTCTTCTGTTATAAGTATTTATTATTCGACATCATTATGACACTTGATATTCATAATGGTTTTGAAAAAATATTTATTTTTTTAAGAAATAATTATTTAGTAATTTACATATATTAATTAAATATCTATGAGGTAAAAGTTTTCCATATGATCATGTAATATCCGTGAAATGAGTCTCATCATATGGAAATAGAGGAATGTTATTGAGAGTATGGGGTGAACTTATTTGGGTCATCTAATATTGGTTTCAATTTGGTTAATTAATAATGGTTATTGAGAATAGTTTTAGAGTTGTGTATTGGGATGATTAGTATGAATTAAAATTCAAATGTTTTGGAACTCATGAGGTACCAAAAAATGGAATATATCATAACATTATATTAAAACATGAGGTAATAGTTTCTTTTGAAATGAAATGTTGAATCATCTGGATTAGTGTAAAATCCCTGAGAGGGGGAAAGGTGATTTTCTGATCCCTTTTCATTTTTCGAAATTTTCCCTTTTAAATTCAACATATGTGGTGTATTAAATCCATAATATACTTTTTATGTTTATTTAAAAATTTACAAAAATAATACTATAAATAAAGTTTCATAAACAAAGGAATTAAATGGTTATGTACAATATCCTACCCCTTCCATGTTTGTTTTATCTAAACTCGGATGCTAACCTATAATTATTTTTTTAATTACAATGGTTGATAAAAATCACACTGTGTCTAAACACATCAATCCACAAAAGGGTAATTTATACTACATCCTATAGTGTTACCAAATTCATCACTAGCCAACTCATTAATCCCTAATGGATACTTGTAATCTTAAATCACAAAAGATACTTTACCTACTCCAACCTCCAAATGATATGCTTCCCCTTCTCCAGGATGTAACCAAGAGGCTTCAACATTTCTTTGAGTATTGATCAAATATTATATGATCACTTTATCTTTATAGAAGATCTCACTATATGAAAAATTCTCATGTACTATTCAAGTAGATTTTTAGATTTCTTTTCATGATAAAATATTTCTAATAACCTGTATTTGATAAGTTCACATAATATGAAAAATTATCTGTAAACTCCAAATTCAGGTGATGAATTCATTATGTCAATAAATATATGCAAGTGATGCACCCAAAATTCTTCAATATTATTTTTTGAAAAAAATTTCTTGTACTATATCAATCGAGTCTTCCTTCTTGAATTCGAAACGTGATAAGTTCCCAAACATTTCACGTTATAACTATACAATTCATGGATCTTCCCAACCATTGATTTTTCCATAGAAACTTTGGACTCTCATTATAGTAATTTTATTTTATATTCAAGTTTCTAAACTTTTATCCATTATTATACACATTTTTAGGTTCATTAGATCATGCATGTGTTTATCTTCATGTACATGAAATCATACATACATGACATTGTGAAACTAGTTCCTTTCTTGTTATACAACATCAATTATGGGATTTTCAACAAAATAAAGGTTTTGGGTGATACTTTTCATTATTTATTGTGATTAAATAATATGGGATTACATCTAACTAAATTCTTCATCTTCTGTGATGCTTAAGACAATTTAAAACTCTCTTTTACCTGACTGGATCAGACATGTTCTTTAACATTTACATAACTAGTGATTAGGATCCACAAACTTATTCATCATGAGACAAAGTAGTTCATGGAACATATATTCATAGTCTAACAATATCTTCACATATATTCTTTACATGATAAGAGGAGTCCATAAGGACTATATTTCATGAACAACTATTGTGAACTCCTTATCCTTTGAATTAATATATCATGTAAATTATTACTTCCTTCACTTGAAGTGTTCACAAGAGTGATATTTTATTATGAAATAGTAGATCTATCTCCTTAAAATAATAGTATCACATTCCCTCACCCTTGACTCAATTTGTATATGAGGTTTTCCATTGATTTTTATGGATTGTAAAGACTCATTAAACACACCCCAATAACATATCGTATCTTATGTGTTTTGAATTTAAAATATTTTGGAATTGTCTTGTGATTCCAAGGTGATCATGAGATTCCTCTATTCTTATAATGATTAGTCTCATGTTTATGTGATTCCATGTAGGGTAGTTAATGTAAAAACAGTGGACATATTCTAATTTAGTGGTGATTTTAATTTATTCATATGTTAGATTCATGTGATGTTAAGATGAATTTCTTTATTTCTTCATGTCATTACATCATATGAAGATCATCAAAGGATATTTTTATGTGATGAATGCTTGTGAAACTCAATTATCGTAGTCATATATTACAATATTTGGATTTTTATGTCTTCAAATAATTACATGCATACAAGATTAAGTTGAATTTATTTCCGGAAGAGCTCAAGAATTTCTATCTATTTTTATTTGATCATAAGTAATGGCCAGATTTCAACTTTCACACATTACAATGGATAAATTTATTGTCTCGAATTCACATAAAATCCATGATAACAAATGGTTAAATATGATGAATGGATGGTGCATATCGTCTAGATTGGATTGCAAATATTTTTTTTTATGTATCCTTCTAAAGAGGAAAAATATTTCCCCTCTATAAATTATCCAACAAAAAAATCAAATCTAGGTGTTCAATGATTAATAATGATATCATATCATTGAGTTATTGTACTGGTGGTTGGGGATCAATAGCAGAAAAACACATAAACACACTCACCTCACCTAAATAATTGGCCCTAAAAAAATCTGGACCTTTCTCTCTCATCAGAGAGAACTCCATCAAGACCACACACAAACCCAATCATCCTTTATATGGGTTGGCCATGGTCAGATCCCCTATGAATGGTTTACATCATAGTCCCATAATTCCTTTTTTGAGATTCCAATAAGATAGCTGGATTAGATGTATCTCATTTTTTAATAAGTCCAAAAACAAAAAAATGAGAAAATTATATTTTTATAACTAATAAAAAATCTATTTTTAAAGTTCATCAAAACATTTTCCTCATTAAAAATTATTTATAAAAAATATAAATACATTTTACAATTCCTGATATTAAATTTCACTTTTAATACACAAGAAAATTAATATTTTTCTGAGCCTTCAATTCATATTCCATTGTTGTAATAATATTTCTCTATTAACACAACTCTTTGAATTTAATATCACATAAAAAATCATTACAATTAGTTAATAAACACTTAGTCTACCTTGGATAACCCGGTCTATAAAATAAGAGAGATAAAACCAATGATGACTATGTTGTCCATAAACAATCATTCATACAAAAATATGAATAGAATTTATAAATTATAATTTATGGGATATAAATAATCATATTTATAAATAAAAGGAAAACTCTTACACATAATTCAATAGACACATCAAAATATTCAGGTGAAAATGGTTTTTCTACCACATTTTCTTGACTATTCATCAACCAAGAACAACGCATTAATTGATTTGATTTATACAAATTAGTATTAGGCTTGTAAGTGTGATCATTATAACTCATCATTCATGTTTTATATAATTCCAAAATCTCCAAATTCAATAAAATTTAGTAAAGTGATATATTATAATGTGTTATTCCTCTTAATTGATTCATAATTTTCTTTCACTTCATGGAAGTTAGTATACTATATCAAGTTCATTTTATTTATAATATATAGAAGTGATAGTATCAAATAGATCTTTCAATTCCCTACATTGTTAGTTAAAAATACATAAAATAATATAGAATAAGAAGTGAACTTTTTTTTGAAATAACATTTTGAATGAGTGTTTACTATAAATATGTACGTTTTCTTCTTCTTAGAATCAACTTTGGATGAACCTTTTTTTTCAATTCTCTTAGAATACTTAATTTATTTTCCATAATTATTTAAAAAACATAATGGGGATGTGTTTTACTCATCGATAAAAGAATATATCTTTTTTTTATTAAAATATATTCTTTTTCAACTCTTCTTTGGATGGTAAAATCATCATATAATTTTTTATTTAATACCCAGTTTGTTCATTACTCATAATATTCAAATCATTATTTTTATTTAAAATCACACCATTTTATCATCTTCATCTTCACTACAAAATTTCTAATTCACTTAGATATCTTTTGATTATTTTATATTTTTTTATCTTCTTAAAAAATTCACTAGTGACTATAGATTTATTCACTAACTGACATCTCATATCATTTAAACTATGTGGAATCTCACAGTATCATCTATCTCTGTATTTCTCAACTTTATAATCTTATTCACTGCATTTTCCCCAAAAATCATTCAAGCACTCATATATATTTTATGTTGTATATTTTGATGATTTCTTAGTAAACATATTCTCCATGAGATAATATTTTCTCATCTATTTTTCATTTCGCCAACTATACTCATTCCACATTAACAGTAGTGTGTTTTAATACCAGTATGAATAATATTTATTTCTATATAGTCTATAAAAAAACAAATATATTACAAACCTTGAACTTTAAGGATTCTAGTAGTTTTCAAATGAATATTGTTTACTATCTTTTAAAATACTGTTCTGGATTCTATTTTGGAGGAAACCTTCTGGATTAATACATTTTTTATTACATTATATATGTGGTTTTCTTATTTATCATAGTAGTTTTGGATTATTAATTCTTCTCTCTAAAACAATAAATGTTAGAGATATAAAAGTTTCATCATAATTCATTAGTATTTGAATAAACCATTTTCTATGGACCCTTGATCTTAGAAGATTTAGATGATTAAATCTTCAGATCGATAGATTTGTAGAAGACTTAATTCATCTTCATCAACACCCATAAAGATAAAAGGAATCAAAATTGTGTCATAGGAAATTCTTCATCACTCTAAAAAAGTATTACATCAAGATAATTTAAAATATTTAAACAATTTATATCTTAAGTATTTTTATTTGTTTTCATCAGTGAAAGAAATTTTAGTCTTGTTGTAAAATTATCTTCATGGTGATTTTTTATCATAATATTTTATTCTTCATTCGTAATCATCTGTATTCTTCTTATATACCATTTTTAGTAATATTTTTCCATTATTTCTTACCACATTATTATTCTTCATTTATTAGTTTCCATTTATCCTTTTTTAGATTCATAGTATTATCAATAATAAAACCTAACTTATATTTTAATAACCATTATAATTTTATTCATTAATTATATTATAATCCTTAAAATGCGTCTTTAGTAGCTTAGGTTTTTCTCATTAATCAAATCTGATTCCATGTATTCCATTGATAATTTCTTATATTTCTTGCTGATGAATATTCCTCAATTGACCATTTCGACCGATTTCATCTACTTTTCCTCGAAAACTAATTCTTTTTTCTATTATAATCACCTTTTATACATTTCTTTGATTTTATCTTTAATTATTATTCTTCTCCATTAGTCATGGTAATACTAGATTTCCAATTAGTTGAGAAATATCTAAACCTATGATAGTTGAATAACATTAGTGGATTATTTCACTTCCCATGATGACTCTATGATTTGTTCTTAAAAAAAGTAAACATTTGAGTGAAATCCTCTCAGTCTTCCTCACCCTCAAAACCACAACACTCTTATTCATCCTAATCTCTAGCACTTCATTTTATCAATATTTAAAAGAAAATAACATCTCATTAATTTTTAATAAATACTAGTATTTATATCATTTCATATTCTATGTGGGTATTATGATGTTATCTTGTGAAAGATATTCATGGACTTCTAGTAAAAAACCTTTATAATGAAATCGATTGGGAAATTTTGTCATCAACATATCCTCAATGGTTGATTTATCTAGTATTTACCAAAAGTAACTAATTATATTGGCAATATTATTTACTCTATTTAATTATTAATATAAAAATTCCACAAATCCCATTTTGATAAACCAAAATATTTTTATCTACTTATGTAAAAAAAACTTATTTTAGACAATGATTTTCTTCATAACGTCTTCTATTTCTATCTAAGAATAACCTAAGGCTTTGAAGACCCATCACATTAGTGCATGTAATTTATGATAAATAAATCATGATTTCATTATTATCTCTTTCATCCATCTCTACATTCCACTTATACATAAATTTCATAGGACCATTATTATCATTGATTAAAAAATCACACTATAATAATATCTCTCACTTCTACCAATAGTGATTGGGAGTACAATATCCTTCTATTTTTTTATATGATATTTATCTCCATTGAAAATGGGGATACCCATATTTTTTTATTTAATTCATAGGCTCCATAATTAGTAGATATTTATATCTTTCAGAGGTCTCCTCTACTAAGATCCCAATCGAAGTGCATAAATCTTTTTCAGATTAATGGGAGGTGGATGGGTTGAATCTGTGATCCTTTTTTTATTTTTAAAATCTTTTCAATTTAAAATCTACCATTTTGGATAGTTATTACCTTGATACACTATGCATGGGTATCTCATCCTCACTTCTAATAACTCTATAAATAAAAATAATAGAGTATAAGTATTTTCAATTTTCAGTTCAAAGTTTTACTCTTTTTCATTTTGGTTATTCCTCTAACATGGATGATCTATTATAATATTTTTATCAAAAACATTGTGGATAAATAATAACATTGTATTATAAATCCTAAATCCATGTAGGTGGTTCATTATTATATATCCAAAAGTGTTACCATAATCTATACTAGCCTAATCAAGAATCAACTTGAGAGACTTCTACACATAAATCACAAAGGAGACTTCTCCTTCTCCAAGCTCCAACCGAGATACTTCCTCTAATACAATATCTAAAAAAGGGTGATTGATCATTGTTAAATGGTTTATCCAATATTGTATGACCACTTTATATTCCTCTAATATTGAACTAAATAAAATGTTCCCACATATTGTTTACATCAATAAAACAAATTCATGAGAAATTCTACCATCCTCTAATAAAGTCCTCACCTAAATAAATTAATTAAATTGATGAACACAATATAATTCAATATTATATAATGAAAGATAATATGTCCATGATGGATATAAGGTATTATTTCTTGAATTAATAACTTTTTATCTTTTGATATGAGCCATTTATTAAAGATAATATACATAAATATTCTCAAATGATGATTATTCCCTATAAAATTTGGAATCTCATGATATTTATATTATTTTAGACTCCAATCTATCCACATTTATCCCTTTTTCAAAACAATTTCATGATTATGAACTCATGAATGTTTTTATTTTCATTTACATGCAGTCATGCAGAAATTATAATGTGAAATTGGATCTCCTCATGTTATCCATCTTTTTGTACAGGCTTCGCAAAGAAATATCGGATTTGGGTGAGCCTTATTTTTATTTCACATGATCAATGTTTTTGGTAACACATGTTACTAGATTCGTCTTCATTTATGAGACCTATTATAGATATTAGTTCACTTTAATTTTAATGTATCATATCATTTTATTAACCTTTATGTAACATGTGATTTGGGTTCATGAACTTCTTCTTTGTGAGACCATGTGATTTGTGGAACCTATCATCATAATATTGATAGTTTTTTGTGGATCACATTCGTAAGGTAATTATTTTCAATGGTTACATCCCCAGATGAACCTTTCACATGGATTTATCCACTACCACATGAATATATAACATAGATTCATACTAACATTATGAGAGAAGCTCATGCAGGTTCCCTATTTTATGAAATGAGTGAAATCTCCATATCCCACTCTTGATACCTCAAATAAAAAGTACAACCTTACATCATTTTTCAAGTATTTTATAAGAATTTTTCTTGTATCTTTCATGGAGATTCATAACTCATTAAACACTATTAATGATATTGGTATATCTTTTCAATTTTGAATGTTAAATCTTTCAGCCTCATCATGTGCTGCTGAGGTGATCATTTGATCACATTATGATCACATTATCACTTCAAGATATCATGAAAAACATTGATAAATCTCATTTTTGGTCTCTTATTCATGTGATTACATGTTGAGAAGATGATGGACAACCAAAATACATTTCATGATGTCATGGTGATTGTCATTTGTTCAGGTGATGGCTTCACATGATTATGGGATGACTGTTATCATGCCTTCATGTGATAGTGTGATCCATTGATCATTATTTTATGTATTTATATGATGAACTCTTAAAAAACTCAATTATAATAGGTTTTAATACTAAATTGTTTGTTATCATGTATTTAAATGGTTTCACTCATGTAAGATAAAGATGCATGTGTGGATTCGAACTATAGATCAGGTAATTATTCATCATTTTAATCCTAGAGAATAATATTTTGTGGAATATAACACACTAGAATTACAAAATTCATTATATTAACATCACACTTACAAGAGTCTAGGGAAGGAGGGTGCATATTATGAATGGATGGTGACAATCATTTTGATAGGAGGACACTCATTCTATACAATTTTTTAAATAGGAAAAAGTGTGTCTCCCCGTATAATATCGCACATCCAAATCATGATCTCGTTTCTAAGGATTAAAAATATATCTCAAACTACTGAGTAATGGAGCTGTTAGCATGGAATCATCACCTGAATCACAAACATAGACACACACACTCGATGTATGGGTTGATCTAACCAACATTGTCCCACTATATCCCCTAAAATATTCCCTATCAAAGGATCTTGCTCTTGTGGGACTATGCACTGGCGCACTCAGCCTCTAAGTGGTCTATCCATGGTAGGATCCCATGTGAATATTTATCATCATGGTCCCAAAATTAATCTATTTATCATGGCCAAGGATGGTTTCTATGGATGGATAATCTTTTTAAATAATTCCTCCAAAAAAAGATAATATTATAGGTAAATAACTTATGAAATAAACCTATCACAATGTTCTTCAAAACATTTTCCTCCTAAAATATTATTTATTAATGATTTGAAAACTTGTTACATGGACTTTTATTAATGTCATATTTCACTACTCTTTAAAGTTAATATTTTACATGCGCATGAAATCTTCTACCACTTTTGTAATAATGCATCCCCATCGACACGTGACATTGAACATAATATCACTACCACAATCATGAAAACTAAAATAGAGAATTTATCAAGAAATATATCTAACGAAATCACCTGATTCCATAAAAATTCTCATAGAATCATCACATCATACACTAAAAATATTTCATTATTGGAAAAAAAGGTACATAGGATAAAAATTAAATGGTTTTCAATATCAACACATATCATTCAAGTCATTATGTTCTGAAACATTTCTCCCTCTTACTAGACATAAAATGTAAATTGTAAGGGAAGTCCACTCATTTTATTTTAATAATAAAAAACATTTTCACCAAAATATTATGATTATTTATGGAATAATTATAATATAAGTATGATATCAGATGGTTTTATTAACATAGATCCTTTATATGATCAACATTAAGTCTACTTAGGCTAACATGGTGCATAAAACAAGAGAGATGAAACCAATGTTGTATGTGTTTTCACAAACTAACATACTTGTGAATTCATGATCAAAAATTTTCAATAAACATTTTATAATATTTATGAGGTAATATTTTTCTATATAATTCTTAATTCTATATAGATTTCAACAAATACATTAGAATGTTTAGGTGGAAAATTTATAGCTCCCCCTTTATCTCATCTTTTTATCATCCAAGAACTCACCTTAATAGATATGTATAAAAAATAAAAATTTCAATTTGAATTATTGATTTGTATACCTCAATTTTTAGGTTTTATATTTGTTTAAAATTCCACAATTCAATGGAAATTAGTAAAATGAAATATTCTTCTCATGTTTTTTCCCATACAAGGGATGAAAATTTTTATTTATTTTCATCGATGTTAGTAGTCCCCCTAATTCACAATCCCTATATGAGGTACAAAAATGAAATTCTTAAGAATGACCATTGATTCCTATATTTTAAGCACAAAAAAGATATAATAAAAGTAAATATGGAAGGATATATTTTATAGAAATAACATTTAATCTAATAGTTTCATCTCATTATTGGCTTCATCTTCATCGTAATCTTATATTTGGATAATAATAGTTTTCTTGGAATTCTTAGTTAATATTTCATAATTAGTTTCCACTTTTCTGTGGATGTATTTTACTCACTTGTACTGTTATAATTTAATTGTGTTTTCTATATCTTCATCCTTTCCCCTTATTGTGCTGGTAATATTTTCATAAAATATTTTCTGTCAGGCCTAATTTTTTTATTCAATGAAATTTTCAAGTCATAATTTCTAGGATATATATCAATAATATTACATTCAAAAAATTTCATCACATTATTTCATATTTAATTGGAATTTCTTTTACCTTTTTATATTTTTTTGAGTTTCTCTAACAATTCACTGATGAATATAGCTATCATCACTAACTAACATCACATTTTATTTACACTATAAATAATCTACCTCAATATAATATATTTGTATTCCACATATTAGTGACCTTATATGACGCTTATTTAAAAAAAATCATTCAAGAACTCATAATCATTCTATTTTGATGGTATTGTTGATGTCTTGGTCACCAAATTCTCTTTTTGATAATTGTTTCTCATAATTTTATAATTTTTCCAACTTTAATCAAACGTATTTCATATTAGTGATATGTTATACCATTATAAATATGATTTATTTATAATCACACCATAATATTAATTATTTCCTCTAAATCATGACATCATTGTCATATATTAGTTATGCTCTATTGATTTATGATACAATATTCTTAAATATTATGAGTATTTTATATTTGGAAGAAACATTCAATATGATTTAATTCCACACTTCATTTATGGAAAATTTTTACTTGTTTATCCCATTTATACTGAATTATTTATTTTTCCACAAAAAACATAAAAATTTATTGACAAAAAAGTTACATAGATATTCATCAGGCAAGGAATCGTTATTTTTCTTTGGAGCCTTATTTTCTGTAGCTTTAAAAGATTCAACCTTAAGCACTAACATTTTGGTTAAGTATAATTTAATATTATTTATGAAATATTATGATTAAATGAATATATATTGTGTATCATATTATTCGTCATCTTGATCATTATGTCTTACTTCAATGTCATGTACCATTTTTTCTAGTTTTGTTATCTTCATCCTCTCATTTTCCTCAATCTCATCTACATTATTCATATATACCCTCATATCATTAAAATTTGTCTATTATATCTTGAAAATAACTTCATTCATCTTTTATAAGCCTATTTTTTTGTTCATAACTTACATGTTAATCTCAATAGTTTCTTATAACAAATATTTTTTATATAATTCAATTTATGTTTATTCTTAATCATCTAAACATCAAAATTTTCATTTAGTAGATATGGATTCTCAAATTATACAATCCTAATTTCTAGATAGTTGGTATTTTATTTTCCACTTATTGGTGATGATTATTCCCCAATTTACATTCTTGTCAAAAGTGATTCTATCTTTTAATTTAAATTTATTCTTCTGATTCTCAGAGTCACCTTTTCAACATTTCATATATATTTTCTTGAATAATTTTTCTTCTTTATTAGTATCGATGAAATTTGATTTCTTTTTGGGGATTCATATAAATAATAAAAACCCCTATAATAGTAAATCACTTTAGGGGATTATTTCTTATTAATAGTGATCTATAGTGATAAATTATAGTAAACAAATCCATTATTTGATTGTAGTCTTCTTCAACACCCCCATGATCAGAATCACATGACTATGGTTCTTCCATAACTCTATGTCTACGTTTTATCATTGATTAATAGGCCACCACATCTATTGTAATTATAATGAATTCTCATAATTTTATCATTTCATATTTTATGATAATATTATGAATTTCATCTAGTGATAGATCTCTTGAAACTTATAGTATAGAAACATCTGGATAGAATATATCTAGAATATTTCCCATAAAATTATTCATGATGGATCATACAATCATCTATTCCTGAAAACCACTGATGCTTCTAATAATCTCATTTAATAATATAAGGTAGTCATAAACAAAATCATTATTATCCATTTGTTTATATTAAAATCAAATTTTCAACCTTTTCACTATATATTCTTTTTCATTATGATATCCTTCATAACGTCTTATCATTTTATTACAGATTGATTTGAAAATTTGATGACCCATCACTTTAGTGTTTTTATTTTCTGATAAATAATCTAGATTTCATTTTAATCCTTCTCACCAACCTTCAGCTCCACATTATCCAAAAATGAAATAGGTTAATTCTTGTGGTAGGGTTGAAATTCCACTTTCACTACATCGCTCACTTCTATCCCAAGTGATGCTACATTCGGTATAATCCAAAATCTCCATCCATGGCTGTTCTGACCATTAAAAATAGGAATACCAATTCTTTTTCATTAATACATGTTCTATATCCTGTGTATTCTATTAGATCATTCATAAGTATCCTTTAACCCAATACCAATTAATGTTCATATATTAGTTTGAAATCAATGAGAGGTTTCAGGTGAATCATTAATCCATTTTTATTCTTACTAATTATTCATTTCCAGTTAAACCAATATGGTTAGTTATTGCATGGATCTACTCTTCTTTGGTGTCTCATCCTCACTAAAAATAATGTTTTGTATATAAATTCACTAATAAAATGATTTAAAAGGATCAGTATAAAAACAAACTTTTTTAGGTTAGTTATTCCCCCAAAATTAATGAATGAACATACAGATTTTAAAAATTACATTGGATGATACAGAATCATACTGTATCTTAACTAAAAAACTCCACATATGAGGTTCTTCATAATTTATACCAGAGTTTTAATAGAATATTCAATGGAATACTCTAGAATCTAATTTGGAGACTTCTAATCCTGAGTCCCACGAGAAAGGTTTTCAACTCCCAACTCTAACTATGAGGATACCCCTTATCTAAGCCCAATCCTATATACTTCATTATTTAATAAATTAATAATCTATTATAAGATGATCTCGTGATCATCCAGCATGATCTCTATAAACCACCCAATATTTTTTATTCTTCATGTGTCGTTGATATTTTTATTCTTTTTGAAATATATCGGATCACCGATATTAGATAAATATCTGAAGTTTAATAAATTCTTTCAAAATTCATCATTCAGCTAATGAATTATTAATATCAATACATGTGTGCAAGTGATGGATAATAAATTTTTCAGTTCTTTTTTTCTATAAAATACTTAAACAATGTCAACTATGTCATCCTTCTTTAAATATCCACTTGTTAACTTCCTATATACTTCATTTATTAAGGATACATATTTTAAATAGTTTAGGATAACTACAAGATAGATCCAAAAAGATCATTAAAAACATAAAATATAATTTAGACAATACAAGTGGTTTAATAGGGGAATGTGTGGATCTCAACCTACATGTTCACATCCATAAGGTTTGCACAGAAATATGGGATTCAAAAAGGAAAAATAGTGTTCATCTTCATAATTAATCAATTTTATATGGAATCTATAAAATGGTTTAATTCTATTTATATATATGACACGACCATTTTTATATTTATAGAGGCTTCATGACAATCATTCCATTAGTGTAGAACACTAAAAGAAATGTTTCTAATTCTCGTTTCATGTAATCAACTATATGTTGTATGTTAGGCTCAATTAAAATATCCTTCCACCCAAATTAAACATTATATTTAATGGAATGGATAACAGCCCAAAACAATTCATCCGACTCAATTCCAATTCTAATTTAATGATAGAAACTTCCTTCAATATTGCTAGGATGGGTACATAAAACACTTCCACATCCAGAGGGTCCTTTCATTCCAGAGGCCATACCATCAACATTAACCGTGTTCCATAATATATTTAGAGGAATACATAATATGTACTTTAAGACTAATGAATTTTTTATTCTATTATTTATACACAATATTCATTAAAAATAAAAATCATAATCTTTTTTAATCACACTTATTTGTAAATTAAAGGCATTGATGATATACCAATGTATGGAAATTATTCTTTAATGTAAATTCATCCATTTTATCCAAAAAAATAGTGAATTTTGGGTTTTACCTATATAAAGAATGAGGGGTGTATCCACTCCTTGAAATAATTTGTTCCCCAGTTTAGTTTTTTCATTATTTATAATAGATTTGGGCATGTCCTAAAACCAGATGAAAGTCTATAAATTATTGGAAAACAACTCTTGTTTGTTATTCCCCAGTTTCAATGAAAATATGATGTGAAACAAATGTGATGTACATTTTCAAAAGCATGAAAAATAATTAAAAACCATATAAAGATAAATCATTTTTTATTTAGAGTTGTTCATATATTAGAAATATATTTTTACAGATCATTTAGAGGAATAATCATGTCCCATATTAAATAAACATGCTTCAATACTAGTGAATAAATGATGGAACTGATAAGGATCCAGCATATTTCAATTTCTAATGTTGTTTGGTGTTGAAATAATCATTTCCATGTGACATTGATATGATAATGTATCTATCTAAAAAGGTGTTCTTTTAAATTCACAAGATTCTTGAGTAGACACTAAATAATAAAACAATTATAGAAAATTTCATTAAATTAAATTTAATATAATCTTGTAGTAATATCAATGATTAATTCTTGTGTTGTGTCAAGCCACTAAGTGCAAAAAAAATTTGGTGGAAGATCATTGTGACTAACCATTTGGAGATTAGCCTAATTCCATTAAATGGTTATATGATTTTTCCCCATACATATGAGGTAATATAATAGGAGTATCCATCAATAAGTTTCCCAAATATCTTTTTAATATGTAATCACAAAAATAACCATAAAATATAATGAAATTCCAATTGAAAATATCTTGGAGAGCATTAATAATGATCCTGAGATCCTTGATGGTGGAACCACCCATTTTAATGGGAATAAGCTAATCATTTCATGAATATCTTATGATCTTAATTTCATGAAACAATACAATCCATTTGATGTTTTGTATATGTTTATTGTAGTTTTTGAGGAGACCCTGAATCTATTTGTTAATGAAAATGCATAATGAAATTTAGAATGTACCACCAACATTAAAACATAAATTTTACCCACCTATGACATAGATTTCCCTTTCTAATAAGCCAATTGATTGAAAATATAAAATTATATGTTTTAAATAAAAAAAATCCTAATGTACACCAAAAACTATATATCCCTAGATAACGTAATGAGAGGAAACCTCATTTTAACACAACGAGATTAAGAAATCCTATTTTTCCTAAAACTGAAATTCCATTACAAATAATAATAAAAGTCTTGTTCCACTAGATGTATCGACATACCATCACTTCATAATGAATAAACATAGCCTAGATCCCCTTTATGTTTTTCTTTAACAATTATCCAAAAATGAGGACATACAAATATTCCATTGAACATTTGGAATCTCATTATGGTTATTTTTTGTGATTCTAAAATGTAATAACTTATACGAAAAATTACATACATTTTCATGTTAATGAGATCATTGATGTTTTTATCTTATTGTATATACGGTCATGAATACATGAAACTGTGAAAGTTATTCTCTACATATGAATGAGATTCAAATAGCCAATTCATGATAATATATGTGGTCGGGGTGATCCTTCTCTTTCTTCTACATGATCAAAGCATACATGATGACATGTCACAAGGTTCATCTTCCCTTTTGAGACCATGGAGAGTTCTATGTCCTATTATGAATTAATGGATCACGTGAGTGTGTTATCCTTTGGTAACTAGTGCATAGATATTTTTATATTCTTCTTCTCAAGACCACGTGGTTCATTGAACATATATTCAAAATATAAAAAAATCTTCATTGATATCCTTCTCATGAAAATGGTAGTCTTCTGGTACTGCTTCACATGAGAAATTCATGTAATCTCCATCTCATGAATATTTCATAGAAATTATTATTTACATAGTATTAAAAGATTATCAATATTATAAAGATTGATCTCTCCCTCCCTCTCTGAATATCTCAATAGATAAACACATTTCATCATCCTTGCCTCTATTAATGTATGTAGTATCTCTTTGATTTTCATGGAATGTCAAGACACATTAAACACTCTAGATGATCTCAATGTATCCTGATTATTTTGAATGTGGATTATTTCTGCATCAAAATGTGGGATCTCATGATCACATTTCTTTATCATGTGAAAAAACATTCATTTTTATGATTGTTCCCATCTTTATACGTCTCTACAATGGGAATTCAATGAAATACTAGTGGGATTATTATGATATCATAATCATTTTCACTCATTCATGATATGGATTTATGTGATGTCGAGAGTACTATCTGTAAAACCCTAATAGGTTTTGAAATATTTCTTTTCTAATAAATTTAATCTGTTTGAAAATTCTTATTACACGTAATACTAAATTCATCTTTCATTACAAGTAACAACAAGTTCTAGTGAACCCTGAAAATATATTAATATTTTTATTTAAATAATAATGTCAATACCTAGCCATTAGATTGGAAGAATAAAATGGATTAAATACATTTTAAATACTAGTTACAATGGTTTAATATAATGAAAACATATTGATAACAAATACATAATTATTGGTAATATATTTATATGTTTCAAAAATAATATTTTCTAAAAAAATATATTTATCTTTGTTATTAATAGTGAAATAATTTTTTTTCAAATTTAGAAAATTTATTCTAAAATATAAAATTAATTCATGAAATTATATTATAAAAAAAAATTTTGGTGATTTTTTAATAATTTAATGAATTTGTTTTTTAAATAGAAAAAAATACAAAATTTTAATTCAACACTACCCGATTGTTTATTTTAATTTTTATGTAAACTTATATTTTAAATTTTTTTCAATGTAAAATTAGTTCTATTATATATCTATTAATAAAATCTAGTTCATCGGAATCAAATTCAAATTAAAATTGGATATAAAAACATAGTACGCATTTGAACATTTTTTCATTAAAAACACACATTCTCATCACATCTATAAAATTAATTATATTTTAAATATTGTCACTTTTGTGAAATAAATTTAGAAAAATTGATTATAAACTGGTAAAAAAATAAATTAGATTTTATAATAAGGCTAAAATAATATTTTACAAAAATTAATAGTGATAACAGTAAATATTAGTTACTTTATAGAATGTAAAACAAGGAATTACTGGTGTTTAAACTAAACAGGTAAAGGGTAAAATAACCCAATCACATTCTAAAAATATATTTTTTGGACATTTTTTGACCCTATAATTTATAATACGGGATAAAACTATATTTTTTATCCCTATAGAATGAGAAAAGTGTAGGTATATCTTTTTATTTTCAATATATTTATAAGTGGGTCACTCACCTCACTTATAAAAGGCCACCACCTATTTAATGAGAATAATTAGTTTATTTCGTCCACCAACTCATTGAATTATAATTAAAATGTGATGATATAATAACCTTAATATGTTACATAGATGTATATTTCATCATTTTAAGGTCAATACCTACTACCATCCCCACTTCTATAAAATAGGTTACGAATTCATCATTTGTGTGACCAAAATCCCACCCCCTAACGACTTAATGTAATTAATTCTTTTCATTACCACATCCCAAGATTGGGTAACACAATGTATATATAAATTATATAAGTGATATTTATAATATAATTATATCAATTGGGACATTATATCACATATTCATTCTTAATTTCCACACAATATGGGATGCGATAACATCACTTGTGTGTACGGCAGATTACCGTCTCTTGAAGTGATGTGTTTTATTTTCAATAATGAATTATATAAAAGAAAATAATGAGACAAATATGTGATTTATATTAAATAATATTTATATTCATAACATATTTTTCGTTATTAAAATACAATAATTTTCTTTCTTACCTTTTCACTCACTAAAAGCTGATAATGTCATTCGTGTACATGTTAAATGTCACCTTCACAAAGTAATGTGACTCTATTCCCATAAAAACACCACATAGATGATATCTATAATTATATTTAATGGAATAATATAGTATTTAAAAATTATTACATTTTTATAATTAAACAATATTACTTACTTCTTGTCCATAATGATTGTTTAAGAATAAAAACATTACTCACGCATATGTGTGACCTACAGTCTCCAAGATCATTACGTACATAATTTCTCATAACCATATTTCATGATTTTTATAAAAAGTATAATTGATTTATATATATTAATATTCTGTAATTATATTAAATTTTGAGGTTTAGTATCCATTATTAAGGTATTATTTCAAAAAACAACAAATCAAAACTTATATTGAAAAAGAGGTTATTACTCGAAAACCCACATTAACATTAATTGTTAATAAAATTACATAAATAAATAATTTATGGTATGATATAAATAATATTGGTTCTCTAATATATTTATGATAAAAATAGATATTACAATGGTTTATTTAATGACTATGAAGAATGTTGGGACTTACGATAAGAGGTCTCTAGTCTATCTTAAATTATTTTGAGATAAAATAAAATTAACAACTCATTTCTTTTTTATGGTGTATATGCGTCCCCTAAGAAAATATATATTATTTCTATAAAAAAAATTCAACATTAAATTCTTCCTTGGATGTTTTTATCAATATTGTATTATAATTCAAATTATTACAAAAATTGTATGTGGTTTTTGTCTCACTTATATTTTTCTATGAGACATATTCCATATTCACCATGTGTTACTTTTATGTGTTATATATATAGACCCTAAATTTGTTTTATTATTTTTTCCGTAATGTTTTTTTCATTTACATATAAAATTTATGATCTCACTTTCATGTTTTTTATTGTTAAAATGTTTCCAAAGTAGTATGGAAACTTTGTCTCAATTTTCCTTAGTTGAGACAAAGGTTATATTATGTACATAAAATATTTTATGAGGTGTATATATAGAAAATCTAACCTATAATATCACTAATTAATTTATTCCCATGAAATTATAAGCTTCAGGTTAAACTATTATTTCATGGTTCTAATTATTTAATTATACCAAAGTTGTTTGGGTTTTATGTTACAATTTTACCCTTTATCAAGATTTCTCACAATTATACTTAAAATAATGAAATATTTATAATGTGTTCTTATAGTAGGACATTTATTTTATTCCCCTATTGTTATTAATGATATAATAAATTAATATTAACATTTTCAATTGATTTTTAACTAAAATAACTGAGAGTAATTTTTATAAAAAATCAAATTTATTATTTTATTTAGTGGGAAATATTTTCTCATAGAAAATAATTATTTTTTAAAATGATTCCAAAAAAATGTTTAATCTTAATTGTAATAATTTATAACAAAATATTTTTTTCATATTTTAAAAAATATTTTAAATGAAATCATGATATCATTTTTCAAAAAATGATTTTTTGGGTTTTACAAATAATGTGAAATGAATCATTAATTTAAACATGCACTATATGAACATTGATTCTTGTGTTCATGACCACTCAATGATTTAAAGAATTTATTACAAGTTTAAATAGTTATTATTATGTTAAAAATTTATTTACTATTTTGTATACTTTTAGATATTAAATAATTTTTTTCAAAATGATTTTCCTTTGGAAAATTATTTTTGTTTAAAAAATAATTCATTGTTAATAGAAAATTTTCCTCAAGAAATTTTTTATGTTATTTCAAAAAATTCCATTATATGATTTAATGGTTATTTTGAAATAAAAATATTTCTAAACTATTCAGTTAATTTTTAGTTTTAAGAATATATTTTCAAAGAAAATTTCCCTTCCTTAAGAAACGTTCAAAGTGATTTTTATCCTAATAATTATGTGTCAAATATTGAATTATATGATCTAACATATGATTTAATATGTATATTAACCAATTGTACCATTATCATTCTTCATATGAATGGATTATATTGAAAATTTTATAAGGAAAATTATCTACATTACCTAGATTATACTTTGAAAACATTCCTATGAAAACCACTTATTTTTCAATGGTTTATGCTATGGTGATGTGATGAAATGATTTTGAGACCTATCTTTTTTCGACAGGTTATGATATGATGATGTTATTATGAAATCCATTTAATTAAAAGGATTATGATATGATGAATTATTTAATATCTTTTGAAACACATAAATATGGGTTTCATTATGTGATGGTTGGGTCCTATTTCTCCCTCCCATGGTTTGGTAAATATTTATATCTCATGAGATGGAATGGATATGAACTTGGAGTAAACCTGATTCAGTAAGGGACTTTGTCTTATGTTATTCTCATGGTAGTGAATCTTAACTACTATTATAGTTTGGTAATTTCCCCCATTCTACTATAATATTCTTTTCATTGATCCTTGATTATTATGAAAAATTATTCTCAATACATATGTGTATGAAACAATTTTATTTGTTATACTAATTTTATCTGTTGAAGGATCTTGTTCTTTGATTTCATTATGATTAAATTCTTATGATTATATAATCCAAATTCCATGACTCAATATTATTATCTTAAATATGCAGAGTATGGTATTAAAATGTTATTCTTAGGTTCTCATACACATATGTTCATTTTATGCTTATTTAAATCCATTATTTACCCTTACTGATCACCTGAGCTAACCATTTCTTATGTATCAATTCCCTAGGTTATGAAGAATGGGTTTATGTAGGGTATGATTTTAAATAGTACTAATAGAGATTTTCTTTATGGGATATGTTCAAGATCTTTCACCAACTTAGATGATTTTATTTCTGTTATCTAAAGACACTAAACTATTATAGTCCTTAGGTATGTGTTTTTTAAATGTAGTTAATATTCACCTAAAAATATGTAATATCTATATATGATATTTAGGGGTAGATATAGTTTGTATCATAACAATTCTTTTAAACCATGGAAAAATAGAAGGGAAAAACATTAGATAAATTCCTAGGGATATATCTAATGATATAACGTGGGATATTTTTAAGGATAATTCTATGTATGATTTAATATATTAGAAACATTCTTAGAAATTTGTTAATGGATATATATAGTCCTTCCCATTAAATTGCATCCATGTATGGATACTATAAATAGATGTGGATATAGTATAGAGGTACCTAGGTGTAATCACTGTGAAATGGGATCAATGAGTTGGAATTAATCTTCTCCTAGTTCACATTAACTAACCTTTTGGAACACCGAGTTTGAAACTTATGGGGTATGATATGGAAATTGAAAAACACTTTATAAACCATCATAATTGATTTATAAAGATTATGAAAATAAATTATAAATGATAAATTGAATATGTAATTGATTAAAAATAAGGTTTCATGAAAAAGTACATCATATAAATGATTTTATGGTTATTTGGTTCCTCATTATGAATATGATTCCTCACACTATACTTTTTGGTTTTTTTAATGTCAATAAATCAAATGAATTTGGTTAATATTGAATTTGATAGACAACTTTATAATTTGAATATGAATGGGTTAACGAATTTGTGGAATGATATTATGATTATACCTAATAATATATCTTGTAACAGGATTAATAATATGCACCTTAACAAACTCTCAATACCAAAAATAGAGAGAAGGGTAGTTTTCTTTCAGAGTCCAAGAAGTTGTAACCTTGGCGGAATGTTTATTCTACCACCTATATATTGATAATGTTGAATGAATAACATAAAGGAGTTCCTAAGAGGGATAAGAAACTATTTTGGGTGAAGAAAATAAAGACAAAAACAATGTAAATATAAAGGAATAAAATGAAAATTTTGGTTGATTCAATGGGTGCGAATAATGGGGTCCCACTATTATAATTGACTGTCAATGTATTTATTTTGGATCGTTATTTCAATAGAAAAATAAATTTCCAATGTTGAAATATCATGAAGAGAATTAACTAGGTTGTATAAGTTGGTTTATATCTTTTATGATTAAGAGACTATAAATTATATAATAATGGAATGAAGTTTCATGTAATTAAGGTATAAAGCCTATTTAATGTTTGGATAAGGTAGTGGGATGATTTATGTTTTTTCGTATTAGAGTTTGATAATAATATCATATGAATAATTAAATATATAAATATTTTTCTATATAATTTTGTATTTAGGATATTCAAAAATATGTTCTATAGTACTAATGACATAAAAAAATTATTTAATGTAATGTAAATATTTTACATAATATTCTTTATTATAGGAAGAGAACCCGTCTAATTTTAATTATATTGAAAAATTTGTGGTTTTTTTGGATAATGAGATGATTTATACAAAACAATTAAAATGGATAGTATTTATCACCTCAAAAATAATAAATAATTTTTTTACAATGTGGTAATTCTTATAATTTGGTGATTTTACAACATTATTTGATATATGTAATATGTTCAATAATCTACGGTGTTATTATAGTATTTGGGTATCATATATGTTTTCATTGAGTTTTTATGGATGTTTTGGTTATTACTAAGATTATTTAGAATATATGTCCATGGTATTAATATAATTGGAATCTAACCTTTTATGATTTTCTTTATGATATTTATAGGATTAATATTATGTTGAGTTTTAGAAATTTAGTTAACTTGTTTATATATTTTGATTTTTTGGATGGGTCTTAATGGTAATAGTTTATGGAATTTTAAAATATGAACTTTGGAAGAGGTTTTAGAGATTAACATAAAACATATCAAAATGAGGACATATACATATTAAATAACAAATATTTTTCTTAATAGAGATAGAAGGATATTCCTACCATTATTTTAAATATTTTATTTACCACTTTAAACAAGAAAAATTTCATCTCTTATACTTAGAGATAATGTGTAAATTGATAAATCCAAAACCAAAGTAATAAATTGTCTCTATAAAATAATAACATATCAAGTAAGTACATTTAAATTGGTTATCATTCTATATGTAAAAGGAATTAAAAACAATTATTAAAATGATCATCATAAAAATTTCACTATTTTTATGATATCATTGACCTTTTCATGCCTCTTTGGTCTTTGTCTTCTTGGTAATTAACTTTATTGTTTCCATGTTCTCTATATCTCTCCATCACTATTCTAGTGTTATTTTTCACTTCTATGAACAATTTTTCACATCCCATATATGTTATACTATTTGTAAACCTACTATGTGATAATATGGATGAATTCCACACATCCCACTCTCTATTCCAATATGTTGTTTTATTAACCGATTTTAAGAAGTTTGTATCTGTGAAGGAATATTCAAATGTTAAACCATTGATGATTGATATTAATTTTTATGGATAAATTCATTTTAAAGATGGTAGAATTTAACATTACAATATTTTTTAATATATTTTTTAAATTAATTTAATCTTTTCAATATTTTTCATTACATTAAACATTATTTTTATCTTGTTTTATATGCAAAAATGATATTTAACAAACATAAACAAACTATAATTATTATTATTTAAATATATAATTACAAATGATCCGTTAAATTAGAAGAACTATTAGGAATAAAATATTTGAAACATTATTTGTGGTTCTGTACACAAATAAAAAATAACTATAAAAAATTATTCAATTTTCAGTAAAGACTTTATATGTTTCAAAATTACTATTTTCTCAAAAAATGAATTTTCTTTATTTATTTGAATAATTGATAAATTATTTTGTAAAAAATTAAAAAAAATACGTGTAAAAATAAATTTTTATTTTGAAATTAAAATATCAAAACAACATAGGATGAATTTTTTATTTATTTTGATGAAATGATTTTATAAATGAATAGTAAAAAATGATGATTTTTTTAAAACATCCCGTTAATTTGAATTACTTAAAAATTAAAAATTGTATTTTAAATTAATTTTAAAGTTTAATTAGTCAATTTATATATCTATTAATAAAATTAAAGTCATAATCATCAAATATATAGTGAAATAAGATATAAAAACATGGTATGATTTTTAACATTTTCTCTTTGGAAACATGCTTTCTCATCATGTTTGTGGGAATAATTTAAAATTTAAAATTTTCTATTATGTAAATTGAATTTGTGAAAATGGAATAAATTTTATTAATAGTTATATTTCATATTTTATAAAATATTTATATTAATTTTTCACAACAATTAATAGTGGAATCATTAAAATTTAATTACCACGGTTAATGTAAGAATGGGTTTACCGAGGGGTTAAACAAAAAGATAAGGGTTAAAATCACCACTATGATTACCAAAAGTCAATTTATTTGATATATTCAGGCCCATTAATTTCTAATACTCAAATATAAATCATTTTTGATCCTTGTTTAGTGAAAAATAAGTTGTTACACCTTTTTCTTTCAATAAATTTAAAGTGTCCTACTCACCTCACATATAATACACCACACCCTCTCTACTTTTATTCACACCATAATCCATTTTTAAGATAATACCTATAACAATAACTTCTAAAAATATCTAATACTGTTTGATAATCCTATTTTTGTTATAAATCCATCATAGGAAGGACTTTGGTTAAATCTTATAGAGGTTGTCGGTAGAGGTGCTGATTTTCTTCAAGGACTACTTTTTTTATTTCCTCCCCCACCTCAATCAATTATTATAAAAACATGTTGATGTAATATAACTGGTATATTAAATATATTAATATAATTTTAGATTAATTTATGGACCTATAACCATCTCCACTTCCATCGAATGGGTTAGAAAATCATTATTTGTTTGTCTGATGAACTATATATTAGCGAAACGATGTCATTCATTTTTCAAATACCACAAATCAGTGTTGTATATGATGCTGGATACAATATATCTATATTATTTTTATGAGATAATAATACCAATATACTAATTATATTATATATACTTTTTAATTTCCATTTAGTATGGGATACGATAAAGTTTCTCGTGTGTATGGAGGACTACCAAAATGAAAAACGTTGTGATTCATTTTCCACAATACATTCAATAGAAGATAATAGTGATAAAACATGTAAAATAAATGAAATAATTATGATATTCAGGAAATTATTTTCATTATTAAAATATAATATATCATTTTATTTCTTAACTTTTCACACACTAATAATGATACATCCATCATATATGTGTGGACTACTTCATTCATGAATCGATGTGACTCTCTTTCTATCACCACACAACATGGATGATATGTATAAGTACATTTAAATAAATTATAATGTATTAATTATTTAACTATATTTTTTTAAGATATTTTCTTACTTTAATCCAAAATGATGGTTGAAAATTTTAAACATTTCGCTTACTTATATATGACATACAATCTTCATGATCATAACATAATTAATTTCACAAAACTAACATTCATAATAAGTTTTAAAAAAATAATTAATTTATTGGTATTATTGATATTTAATTATTAATAATATTGATATTATTGAACTATGATCAATGTTGGATAACCTAAACTAACAAATCAAAACACATCCAAAAAACTAAGTGGTTACTACCCAAAAAAATGACTTTAACATGGATGTATTCATAAATGTGTAGTAAAAAGACATAGGTAAATCATATATGGTATGATATATATACTTTTGTTTCTATAATAGTTGTATAATAACCTTTTATTTATTATTTGGGTGGTTTTAATGAGTATAAAGGATGTTAAGACATATGGAAAGGGATTTATACACACTATTTTATTTCTTAGATATATATGAACATTCAACACTCTTTTATTTTGTGTGGTTTATATACTAACCCTTTTAAATGTTTCATATTTAATATAATTATTTTTATGAAATTAAAATTTACATTTAATTTTATTCATTATTGGGTCTTATGATTCAAAATATAACTAAAATTGTATGTGATTCATGTCTCACTTTTATTTTTATGTGAGACAAATTACATATTCCCAATGTTTTTAATTTATGTGGTGTAAATACTACCATTGAATGTAGTTTATAGTGATTTTACCTAATGTTTTAGAGAATCAAATATCCAATTTATGATATATCTTTAATGGGTTTTACATATCAAAAGTCATTAATGCAGTAATGGGTTTTTTTCTCAATTTTCCATATTTGAGAAATATTCCATGTTATGCACTTATCTCCACTTATGAGGTTTATATATTACCTCTTTAAAAAGTAATATAATTAATTAATTCAAACTCATTATATTATACGTTTCATTTAATTCTAATCTTTTATGGGTATTAAATTTTAATTTTACCAAAGTGGTAAGAAAATTAGGATACAATTTCTTTGTTTATCACAATTATCCTTTATTATAATTTTAGTGATGAAATATTAGGATTTATCTCACAAGAAACTAATTTTTATATTATTATTTATTGAATAAATTTTTTTCATCTAATAGTAAATTTTTGAAATCATTTTTTATTAAAATAATTAGGAATATTTTTTTGTTGAAATATTTGTTTTATTTCTCTCTTCACTACAAATCCCATTTTCTTCCAAAAACATGATTTCTATAAATGATTTCAAAGATGTTTTTAACAATATTCAAATAAATTTTTAAATAATTTACTACACGTTTCATAATTTTAAAAAAATTTAAATAAATATTTATTTTTTCCAAATATTTTCTAATTGGATTTTGTTGAAAATGTGAAAAAATTACTTTTCCAACTTGCACAACCTGAGAATAACTTCACTAAGTTATAAACCCTCAATGAATTATTAAATCCTATAAATGTTATCATATTAATTTTTAAAGAAAATAATTTTTTTAGTATTTGGGATAATGTTATATTTTTGACATATGATATAAAAATGAAAATTATTGTGAAATTTTTATATTTTTTTCAAAGAAGAAGGAAACTTTTTCTGAATTTTTCTTATTAAATGGGATTCAAACATTCCTTTATATTTTTTCATGGTTATTTTAAATTAAAATAATTTCAAAAGTGAATTTTAAATTTTTAGTCATAAAAATTAATTTTTAAATAAAACTTATCTGCCTCAAGAAAGGTTATAATTGTTTTATCTTTAAATATAATAATCATGTTAAGAATACATACTTATATATAACATATTATTTAATTGTGTTATGAACCAAGGCAACTAATATTATTCTCTTTATGAATAGATTATAATTAAATAATGTTTATGAAACTCATTTATCTTCTATGGGTTATACAATGATAAAATTATTATGAAACCAGCTTCTTTTCATGATAGTTATTATATGATAAAGTGATGGAATTATTTTCAATCCTTTCTCTTTTACGTGGGTTACAATATGATGAAATGTTTATAAAACCTATATCACTTTATGGGTTATGATTTGATTCTTGTTTTATGTTATTATGTCACACATAAATATGGTTTTCATTAAAATATTTGTGGGTACTATATCTCTCTCCAATGCATTGGGTAATGATTTATATATATTAATATAGAAATGATTGGAGTGGGAAGTGAACCAAGTTCATAAAGGGACGTCATCCTCTATGATAACCTTTGGTGTCATCCATGACTGTTATTATATATTGGGGAGTGAACACATTCCGCTATTATATATTTAGTATTGATCTTTGGAAGCCATGAAAATGATTTTATATTCACATGTGTATACCACAATTCCATGTATTAATCCATAGTTATCCTCTCACGGCTAGTATTCTCTTATTAACTTTTGATTCAAGTCTTATTAACAAATAATATTTTTTACCTTACATAATTATATAATCATTGGTATACATAGATCGGTTTTCAAATGTTATACTCATTTTCTCATAATCGTTTATTAATGTTATGCTTCCATTCCACCCTTAATTACCCATCATGCAAACCTAAGATCACCCTTTATTATGTTACATTTCCTCAAGTTATAAGAAAATTTTTAACTATGGTATGTTTATTAAGTTTAATAAGATGGATGATATCTATTTGATATGTTTAATATCAACTGGCAATTAGAATATTAGGAACATATTCTCCAATTCCACTATACTATTATGGTTATTAGGTGTGTGTTTAGGTAATGTATTAAATTTTCATATTAAAATAAGTAATATTTATATAATAAAATAATGGGTTGCTATACTATTTTCATATCTTCATATAATTTCATGATTGATAGTTTATAAAAATATTAATTAATAAGATAAAATCTTGTATAACTCGATTATACTTTGATATAATACTTCTTCTGATTTTCATGTATTTGAATAAATTCATGAATGAAAGTCTAAGATACATGATTGGATCTAAGATTCAAGCATGTATTCATTCATCAGTTTGATAATTTTAAATGACTAGACATTGTCTATCACAAACTGGAATAATGAAACATATTTCCTTAATCTCACCTGTATAATCCTAGAGATCATATTGATGAAGTGGGGGGGGGGGAAGTCATAGATCATCTAGATATTATGTCTATAAATCTATACATATCTTTTTAATTCTGATTAAATAATTATAATATTGAATAAAACCACATTGAACATGTTGTCGTGTATGAAACACATAATAATATATCTAATTCCATTGAGTTTTGGTCTTGTTGAAGGGGATCAGGACCTGAAACACAAACACACATGCTTAATATGTTCAAATGGATCATGCTGGCCCACTAAAACCCACAAACCATTCCATGTCACATAATAATTCTAATTTAGGCCTAAACATCATCCCACTCAACCTCTATGTAGAATGTCCTGGTCTACCAGCCATATTTGTGGTGGATTTCTTTGTCCCAAATTGACTTAGTTTAGCTTAGCCTACACTAGATTTTAAGGTTGGATATTATATTTCAATAAGTCCATGAAAAAACACATTGAATATTTTAATTTTAGAATTGATAAAAAAGTAATATCTCCAACTTCTTCAGAAACAATTCCTCATAAAATTTTCTTTATGTAAAATGTAAAAACAATTATATGGATACCTATGAAATATTACATATAATACTCATAAAAATTCAAATTACATATGCTTGTCACTTATACTTCCCATTGTAATAATGTGTATCCATTAGAACAATTATTTAACCATAATATCAATTCCAAAATCATAACATTTAACATGGATAATTGATCAAGAATTATATCCAATTCCACCATGTGAGTCAATAATAACTCTCTATGAATTAACACATCATCCACCAACAGATATTTAATTATTGGAAAAAACTACACCCTTGGCTCCAAACAAGTGATCAGAGTATCAATTATATAATTTTATCATATATAAGTCTCATTAACCATGATGGATTAGGAAATTAATTGGTTTAATCATTTATGGTTAGACTCTGAAGTGATTATATTCATGTTCATTGGATTTTAAAATGATTACAGTACTTGGAAGTGTATTTTTTTTAAATTTTCTTAATTTTTTTTTGAAAATAATTCTGCAGTTCAAAAATTATGATTGTTGGAATTCATTGTTATGGTTTATATCAACATATAAATACGGAAAAATTGGAATATAAATAGATATAATTACATATTGCATAAATTTTTCGAATAGAGTGGTAAAAATATTTTTAATAATGCTTATATGAATTATATTGGGAATACTAATTGATTTTCTGTTTTATGTTATTATATAAATTCTTTTATATAGTGAAATTTACATTGAAGGGTAATATCAAATTATTTCGAATCCCATAAATGATAAAAGAACCTAGAATATGGTAATTTTTTTGAGGACTTTGAATGTATTGGCCTAATAAATTCATTTACTTGGTAGTAGAACAATCTATGTTATCCCAAATGATTTATACCAAGATTTATAATTGCATAAGTAATATATTTTAATATTTATGTAAGATAGGGGAGTACACGAGGATGATGATTATTTAGAATGTGTAAAAAAACATTATAGTTTCTTTGTAGAAAATATATGTAAAAATTGAAGTTATTAACATTTATGCTATAGGGCATAAAACACATGTGGTCTGAAGTAGTGTTTGGATGTGAGTTTTCATGATAACTTTTTTGAGATGAATATTACATAGGTGATCCTTGAGATGAGATTATAAAATAAATCTTGAATAAATTGATCATTTTGAAATCTGAGTACACTATATTATAAATTAATTATGAATGATAATATCAAGGACATAAAATTATAGATGTGCTTATGAAGTTATAGTAGATAAATTGTATTTATGAACCCCAATTATTTTATTTACACATATTACATCTTTTCACTAAATTATTTTTTCAACATCAATATATAACGCACTGCTATATCCTATAGTTTTGTGTATTTTGATATTTGAAACATAAATAACGTATTTTATTGTATTTTAAGCATCTCTCGCTAATGGTATTCTCATTTGACTCTAATTTGGAAACATCACACATTATATTATTTTTTAATACTTCCATAAAATAAATATAAGAAAGGGTAATATTATATTCTTTATAAGTCAAAACATAATATATTTCAATAAAATATCAAAAGTGAACATAATATAAGTATATAGTTATGATAATATAATCATGGTAAATAGACCTAACTGAAGAGAATCATTGAAAAACAAATATATAGAAAATCCAAAGTCAAGGAATAAGGATTTGAAAGAGAATATTACAAGAGAATCAAGTTTTTGAAAACATAATATGACTCTCATGAGTTATGAGAACATAAAATATGAAATTTAATTTAGCATGAACACAAGTATATAAATCCAGAAAATGAAAAGGATAACTACCAAAAATTTTATATCATAATGGAAACTTTTAACCCCATTTCCATAACATAATAAAATTTTTCTAACCACCCTTTTCTATATGTTTTTTTGAATTGGGTAAAAAAATTTATATACCAACATAATTATATATAAAAAACTACACAATGATCGAGAGTGCTATAATAGACCCTACCATCACAAGTCACCTTTATAAATAATGTGGATGGTATCATTAAATATTATCCCTAATAATGAATATGAAATATTAATGGATGTTGATATTTATAAAAAACCTTCCTATAAAATAATTAGAAAATAGGTTTGAATAAAAAAAGAAATAAAAATTTCTATTAATAAATATAATTTCAAATTTAAAAATTTAGCAATAAAAATGAGAATAAATATTAAATTTCAAAACCATGGTAACATAAATAGAAATATTCTTCTATAAAAATGGTTATAAAAATAGATATTATGTTCATACATAATGAATTAAAAAAGTAATATCATTAAAATAATATATGTTTTTAATGAAAATATTGTACATTGAAAGGGAGCATATGAATTTATAGAAGTAATGACAAAAAAATAACAAAAAATTGAAATGAATATGGATAAAAGGGATATCGATTCCTAATAAAAAATAATATATAAGGTAGGTTGTAAAATCATTAACATTTAAAGGTACTAATGCAATTCTAATTTTTAAAATAGATTTTTTGGTTTGGATAAAGTTTATTTAGGGGTTAGGGTTTCCCATGATAGGTTTCATGGAAGTATGGTTATCATAGAGTAGGAAAACAATAACATGTATCCTATCAGGTCTTAGTAGCCTCTATCATGATTTGAAATGGATAGACATTATAGAGGATACTTCTACTATAATATATCGGGTTTTGACTCCTCTAGTTAATCTATGGGATCCTCAAGAATTATTTTTCAATTTTAATTAATTTTCTAATGTGGTGGTGTGTTTATAGAAATATGGAGTGGGGTTATTTTGGAACAAAACATGATGGTAATTCTTCTCCAATTTATAATTTTCCTTTTTAAGGTGGATATATTTTATTTATCAATGAAATCAATCATTTCCCATAAACATCTAATGCACAATTTATTGATACAGCTCTACATAAATTTATTTTAATTTAAATTCAAATTCATTATGTTTATATTTATTTAAGGGTAATATGGCCTCTTTTTTGAGATTTATTGATTTTGTTTCAAATGATTCATTTCAAACTGGAGGATATTACTCAACATGTTTAGATATTCTAACCTATTATAGGTTAAATCATGAATTTTTTTATCAATGTAGTGATGTTATATCTCAATTTTTTAATTAGATACCACCCCAACCCATCAAAAGCTTGACCCAAAAATATTCTAAATTTTTTTTTCCATTTTTATTTAAATTAAGCTTAACTAGGCAAAAAACATGTATTGGTTGGGTAGAATCCAGTTGAGATTGTTAATGTCGTTATTTTTTCCTCGTGCATTTATTTTGTGTGAATTAATGGGGAAAGATAGGGCTATTATTATATATGTAATTCTATAATGAAGAGATTGGGATACATGGGATGCCCCATAATACCCCTTAGTGCATATTTCCATTGATTATTTAAATGAAAATGTGAATTGAACACCAAGGGTGAAACTGACTTAAATTTTGGATATTTTTATCATTTGAATTGTCAAATATGGACTTTTTTTCAATCTATAAAAATGTTTGTGTGTATTGAATTCTCTAGTGGACATCCATTAGTTTCTAAAGAATTGTATTTTCATGGAATAACATAGATGATCTGAGGATTCCATTAGTGGAGTCATGTGAATGTCTCGGTTTCGAGAAAAAAATTGGATTGAACGAGTTTCAATGTTATGGAATTACTTGAGAGAGAATTAGAGTTTTCATAGATTAATTTCCTAAAATTCCATTGTGTAGATCCCCATTGTTCTCTGGTAGTATCTATGCTGATAGAATACAATGGATTAATATCATGGATAATTGAGGGGAGATATTTTAAAATGTTATTGGTTGAGCTCCCAATATTTAACTCTATTGTATTGCTCTTGAGTACCTTGGGTGTGATTCTTAGACCCTTGTTTTATTTTTCCTTTGGGTTTTAATGAAATTCCATTGAGTTAAGCCATGAATAATGGTCTTTTATTTGGAATAATTGAAAGGTAAATACCAATTAATCTATATGATGTCTTTTAAGTTTCATGATCATATTTTCCCCATTAATTTTCCTTGTAATCAAATCAATAAATGATACTACCTCCATGTTTAGAGATTAGTGGAGGCCAAGGAATATATGTTTAGTTGAGGTTATCACCTAGAATACCAAGGCACAAATTGGGCATGTTTATTTCTATAAATTAAGTGTATTATATATTTTTATATCTATTTCCCTGTACTAAGAATTGCATTTATGGAATAAATTTTCATTAGACACTATTGGTGGTGGATTACTATGTGATACTCAAACATTGTTTGTGCTGCATTTTAGAACCCAGATAAATATCATGGGTATATAATGAAAAATTGGAAAGTAAACCATATATGATTCTTGATAACATTTCTTGAATGAGATTGGGAGTTGGGAGTTTGGATAGGTTTTGGGACTTCTAGGTTTTCTCAATCCTTAGGACTTTATTTTTTTTCCGTTTTAGGCCAAATATACTCTACCTGGAATAGAGGTATGCCTATTATTTCTCTATACGGAATCATTATTTTATTTAATGGGTTGTGACATTTTATATATTAATACCTACTGACATTATCTCAATGTGATGTTAATTATGTTTCCATAAAATTCAATGTTTTGGACACTCACTAGATGGTACAAACTACCCACCATATAACTTATATACCATATTTTTTTGATGGACTCACCATATAAGGATGGGTGCATGAGGCTATATGGTGCACCGGCTTAAGGAACCGTATCAGTGGATTTTGGGTTGGGAATTAAAAACTGGTATCAAAATGCTTGTTTTAATAATTTGGTCAGGTGAACATGAGAATATGATCTTTTATTACTTTTTATTGGGATTTTGTATGGGTGTATCTAAACCATGTATAAGGAATATTTCATTTGTGACATAATAAAGAATTACAAGTTTTGTTTTTTTTGTTACTGTTGATCTATTTCCACCTTGAGTGATGATTTTGTTGTTTGAGGATATAGTTTATGGTATTTTCACTATTATATTATAATGTAAATATATGGTCCATCACATATCATATTATGCACGTAGGTATTCACATTCCATTTAAAGGATTTTTTTGATAGTTTTCTTAGGTTTTCTTAACATGACATTGATTAGTTATTTAAAATATCGGTACTGACCTAAATGGTGTTTTCTTATATATCTTAATGGTATCACTATGTCTAACTAATCTGTAAATTATTAAGTCTTGATATTTTGTTATTTTGACATGGTACTAAAATTAGTGTCATTGGAATTCTGTTCCAATAGAAACATAATGAGTTCTTACCTATATAACATATAATTGAAACATTATAGAACAAAACAATTATAAAGGGCCTTGAATGTTTAGGTGAATTAGAAGATGGTAAGGATGTAAAATATTGTAGCACTAGTTATTTGGTTTTCCAGCATAAAACATGAATCAAAAAATATTTATCCAAGCTTATTGATGTGTGTTTTCATTATATTTTTGACGGAACCATGTAATGGGCTAATTGGTCTAGTGACAACACTCGATTTGATAGTTTTTTATCCTATATTTTTTGATTTTTTACTAAATGTGTGATATTAAAAAAAACATTAGTGATGTGTTCTGAGTTTTCCATATTGAATTGTAGATAAGTCCTTGACGAACACTAGGTGGGTGATACAAGAGAAATGGTGAGAATTTCCATATGGTCTTGAGGTCTAAAAAACCAATTGCATTGAGAAAATATTTGGATGCTCAATTTAGGGAGAGTTCTCTTCAAGCTATACTTTCTAGGGAATTAGAAGCACCTAAAGAAATATATATGTATTATGAGGGGACATGTGGGTTTTAGTGTTTTATCTAAAAAAATTCAGATGGGAGTTTATCCCACAAGTGGGTAAGGATTGAATCAATTCATATAATTTTTGAATGTCTGAAGCCACACCTTATGAAGAGGTTGGAACATTCCACTTATATTCCTTGAGTTCTAGATAGCTATTGGTGTGGTGTTGTGATTGAGATTGATGATCATGTAGTTATGGTCTAGAATTATTTATAAACATATTTCATCAACCACTATTTCTCAGAAACACTACAGTCTGATAGGGATAGAGATTTTATGCTCTTGAATTTTTTAAGCTAATTAGTAATCAAGTATACCAATTTTTTTTGAGTTCTAGTAGTTTTCCCATATATGGATGTATATGTGTTGGAAATGGAATGATACTTTAATAATTTCCATTTTTATGATATAATGGTTCAAGAAAAAATCTTCAACCTAACCACTATCTCTAATATATTGAACCTAGAATCTTTTATCATGTTGATTCCAAGAGAGGATAATGGTAAAAAGAGGGAAGTATTGATTATTAGTGGAACTTATGTATTTTTGAAGCATCATTTTGATGTGTCTCTATATAGTATTGGGAAAAATATATCAAGACTGATATGTAAATTTTATTCCATTGGTGTGGTAGGACAAAAAATTATCATTGTTCCCATGATAATATTCCAGTCGAGTGTCAATCCTATTAGTGGAAAGTTTATCTCTGGATGTATTATAGGATTAAATCACATGAATCTAATAATAAACCTTCTTGTATATTTTAGGGCCATCTGGATGGATCTTATAATCTAGGGAATTTGGGACAATAGAGCTTGATTGATCACATAGGTCGAGGTAGTAGTCAAGGTTCTTAAGGGTAGAGCCAATCATGAATGCAGTGTATTATTGTGCGGAGAGGTCATTCTAGGAAATAGGGGGAATAACTAGGGCATATTCATGTAGTATATATTGATCTCATAGAGCAAGATTCTAGACCATCTTCTATGATATGTACATTCTTTATAAAACCCCATATCATCAATACAATTTATTTCATGATTAATTATGAAAAGGTGAAAATTATACAATCCCATACTATTATGAAACTCAATTTATTTTTGAAATTAGGTACATATCATAAGAAATATAAATACAACTAAATTATTAAATAAATTATCTACCTATTCAAAAAAAATCATCATTATTTAAAAACTGCATTGGATAACATATATATGTATATAAGAAAGGATTGAGTTATAAATCTTCATAAGGAAATAATAGAATTAATGTATGATTTAATGCATTGAGTGTGAGATAATAGGAGTATCAAGGTAACATAATTGGTTTTAGATTTTTAATCATGAATAACGAGTCATGATATTACATAATAACATTATAAAAACATAGTAATGTTGAAACAACTCAAACATGCCATCATAGATATTACTCAAGGCTAGACACAAAGAAAAAATAATATTATATGATTAAAATAACATGTAATGAACCATACATGGTATATCATGAGATATAAAAACTACCCAATTCATTAGAAGGACATATAATTTTGGTCCCACCCTTCACATTCATACGGTGTATTGGCGTGAATGTTCCTCAATGATCATACTAGAAAATGATATATTTTATCAATTTTAACCTCATGATTAAGGAGTGGGGATTACATATATTTAAACCATCAATAATTTAATGATAGGTAAAAATAAGTGAATATACTAGATTGTTAATGGAAATTGTTATTCACTATAAAAATGTTTTTTGTTGAAAATCACATGACAATTTCAGCAACAAAATGATTGTAAATAAACATGTATAAAAGGGGTGAATGATAAAGAAAAGTGTGTCTCATTTCATCGGAATAATAACACTAGTTAGGGTAATGCATAAAATAAAACCCCAACATAAAAAATTTCAAATAAAAAGGTGTGAAATAAATATGGATCCTGAATAATGAGGGGAAGGAGAGTATCCCTTACCTTGAGATGATGCTTCTAAAATATTTGGATGAGCTATTGAAGATTCTGGGAAAAATTTCAAGGAATCTATAGATTGGAAGGTTGATTAGTAAAATGACAAAATGGTATTTAGTTAAAACTAATGGGGTTTCCTATGGGTGTATAATTGAGATTGTAGGATAATTCTATATTAATTTTTAAACCAATTGTTTGTTATACATAAGATAATGTAATCCAAACCACAAATCATTACATGGTTTGTGCCCATGGTTTTTTTCCAATGTGGTGTGTCTATTAATATTTGATTAGTTTAAGATATTATATTTTTTAAAATAATTCCCTTTGTGATGTGGAAGTTTTTCATTTTTATAGAGAATAGATTTCATATTCTTACAACATAATACATCTGTTGGAGGATTCCTTGATGTTTGTAAAGTTAAGGATATAATGTCAAAAAAATGTTATGTTATCGATAGAACATAATTTTGGTTGTTTTTAAAATTTATAAAATTTATTGAATGAGTATTTGGATTTTATGTTGTTATAATACATACCATATTATTATATCATATTTAATTTTTTCAAACAAATTCCACGGTTCTATAAAATTTTGAAAAAATAATAACTAGGTATTTTAAAAACTATAATTTCAAAATATTATATATATTATCAAATTAATTATATTTAAATTGGTATTTAAAAAATTAAATTAAACATATATATTTATTGAAAATAATGGGTTTTTACAATAAAAGTTTTCAGAAACATAAAAAAAATTAAATCAAAATTCATTAACTTATATAATAATTTATATTTATTAAATATTTTTAATAATAATATTTCATTAAAGTAGCATATATTTATTATGTTATTGAATACATTAATTTTTTTCCTAATTGAAATAATGTATCTGCAAAAAAATAAAATTTTTGGGTCATCATTGATAGATCTAATTTTTATTAAACTCATTATTCATTCATTAAAAAAGTAATATTAAAAATATATAATTATATTCATTATCTAATTTAAAATAATATAAAAAATTGATACTATTAGGTCCAAATTTCATATACACTTATTACACCAGTAATTTCACTAATGGTATGATGTGCAATTGTGATATTTTCATGGGTTTATTTAGAGAACTTGGTTTGGGATGTGATATCAATGAGGTCAAACATCTTTAATAAATATTTTCAATACTGTATTAATTTTTGAATATCAAATTCTTATTTGTCAAAGGGAAAACCCAATGTTTTTATGTCCCTTTGATGCTCTGATAAATGGTCTTCATAGGGTATGATCCTACTGATTGAGGCCATTGCTTCTTTGATGTGTGTCAATTATACATTATCATAACACTTAATTATCGTAAAATTCATCCCAGTATAAAATTTATATAATATCCAGAATTATTATTATTAATTTTATTTTAAATCTATCTTACTCTACGTGGCCAAAATAACTAATATAGTGCATGTGTCTTCAATAACAAGATTACATGATAAATAATTTATTAATTCAAATATGGGATTTCATTTATAAATTTTTGTATCATTAAATTATTCCATGGTCACAAATTTAACATTATAAATTTCAGTATCATGTACTACGATATGTTAGTATAATTCAGTATCATCTCCTCTTCTAATTCCCCCATTTTTTCCTCAAACATGTTGTCTGCCACTGTAATTTGGCTAGGTGAGTTGCCTTATTCCACAAAACATTGAATTGGATATATCATATCTTCACTATATGCAACTAATAATAAGGATAATTATATAATTATAACACCAATCGATCTAGTGCATGTGAGAATTCTTTCAGGTACTTCCTCAATAAGGATACATGGAACACATCATCTATAAGAAATTGGTTGGGTGGGATTGCTAGTCGACTAGAGACCACTCTGATGTGATCAAGGATCTCAAAAGGGCTTATGAATCTATATCTATTCTTTTCCTTCTTACGAAATTTCATTAATTTTCTTTATATTGATATGTAAAGGAACACTTTATCATTGAACACAAATTTTATCTCTTAGATGATTATCTTCATAGCTCTTCTATATAATTTTTGACGATTTCAAAAGATTATTAAGGGTTTTAACCTTTCCTATCATCTCATGGATATGATCTAGTTTGAATATATTCCATGCTCCAGCATTATCCAAAAATGTTGGATTCTGACACATAATCCCACACATAGCCTCATAGTGTTCAATATAGATTCCATAATGGAATAATTTATAATTGAGAAATCCACTATGGGAAGGTGTTGACCATAATGTCCTTGGAAATCCATTTAAAATTTTCATGAAAAATCCCCCATAGTTATAATGTTCATTTATGAAGATTCATTAATCTATGGGTGTTAAGTAGCACTGAAGCCCAATTCTACATCCAACGCCTTCTAAAGGATTATTCTGGATTTAAATGTAATCCTCATATCTCGATCCGATATAGATAGTATAATTCCATGAAATATTACTACTTACCTAATTTTAACCATTCCATGTTTGTTGAGACAAATTTAATACTTGATTGCAATGATATGTGATTGATTTTTAAGGTGATCCAGTCCAACCAATATGTTATTATTTCCATTATCTATTTTGGGAAGTGCTTTGAAAAAACATGGTTATGTTTTCCCACTCTCATTCAAGAATGTGAAATGGATTCATAATAACCATAGTCTTATTTTATTCCTCATTAACTTTATTGAATACCATGCATCATGGCACTTTCCCTATAAACTCTATATTTATGCTACCCCAGCAGATGTTTTTCCACAGATCAATATACATCATAGTCCTTCCAGGAAAAATTGAGAAGTATTATCTATTCACATTATCTAGAAGCTCAATTTTATATTTAGTTTTTATGGGGAACATATCTAGGATCCAAACCTTATAAAACCATCTTGAGCATGGTTAAAATCAAGAATATTCTCTACCATCTTATATAACAACTGATCACCTTTATATGGAATCCATAATTCTCCTTAAAATGGAAGGATGGGTACTATTTTAGAAAGATCATAGGAAGATCCTTTTATGATTCTCATTTTCATCCTTTTCATGTATACGATTATGGGATATGTTTCCAACCTCATCATGGGTAGGGTTGTTTAATTGTTTCTACTTAGAGAATATTCCATATCATGTGTGATCCCATCATAGTAATGGATTAAACATTAATAATCATTGAACAACATTAAAACCCATCTTAGGCATATATTAAAGTCCATTTTTAATACATACATGAGGATTTTGTGAAATTTTATATGTCACACATCTCCCCATAGAGATAATATAAAAAAATATTTAATGTTAATATCACAATAATAAGTTATAGATATTGGTTTAGATATTTGTGATCATGGATCATTAATTTGAAAGAGGTATATGGTATCAAATTGTCAATGTACATGATTAAAAACATTAAACCATTTCTAAAAACATCATCAATGTTCATAAATCCATCCACATATGTGTTTAATGTGAGCCTAATTATAGTGAATTTCCTATTCATCGTCTCATCAAATCATTTTTCACATTCATCTATCCAAACAAGCATGACTCCCCCCCAAGTAATCTTAGTTAATGGGGTTGAAAATCATGATATGTTTCTAAAAAAATTATGATAGTGCTCAACTATTCCAAAGAAACTACATAATTCATAGATGTTTCTCTAGGCCATCCTTCAATTGCCACTATATTTGAACAATCCATATGTGCCCCGTTTTTCTGATAATGTTCCCCAAGAATATTACATTCTCTATCAAAAACACAAATTTACTATACATTGAATATAAATTTCCACCGGTAAGGTCTTCAATACAATATTTAAATGATCCTCATGCTTCACCACTATTTTGGAGTAATTGAAAATATCATCTATATATATTACAACAATTTTTTTGAGATAATTCATAATGTCTCTATTCATTATGTCCATAAATATTTTTGGAAAATTATTGAGTAAAAATACTATCACTATGAACTCATAGTGCATGTACCTTGTACAAAACATGAATTGTTTATATCACCCCCTCACCTCTACTTGATAATTTCCAAACCCAAGATCCACCATAAAAAAGTATTTTACTCCATTTATCTGATCAAAAAAGTAATCAATACATGGAAGATGATATATATTTATCATCATGATATCATTTTGAACATTATAGCAAAATCCAAGGATCATTGACTAACCTGTTTTCTTGAAGAAGACCTCTTGTGAACCCCATGACGAGGCACATGGGCATATGAAATCTTTATCTAGATTCTCTTTTAATTTTTTCTTCAACTCATCATGTTCAATAACATCCAGTTTATATAAAATCATAAATAGTAAAAAAAATCAAGGTATGATCATGATTGACCACTCAACCTCATGTCTATGAGGAAGGATAGGAAATTATTCAAGAAATGCGTTAGTGATTTCTGTTATAATAGGAACTTCATCAAGGTGGATCGTATCCTTAGTATCAATAATTTGAGCTAAATACACTTTCTCAATATTCAAAAATATCCATTATTGTAATTGTGGTACCAAAGAATATTCATCCTCCTTCCTGAACATCTATATAAATGGAGGGTGATTTTTGATACGGTCTATTATTTCCTTGTCTCGACAATTTATAATTTCTCTATACATGTAAATCCAATACATACGTAAAATAACGTGAAATTCAACTAATGGCGGTATCACAATTTTCCCAGGGAAATTATTCATAGAAATTTGGGATGTGGTAGATTTAAATAGTTATGATGTAATTATTCACCATTTATCATCTTCGTCAATAACAATACATCTATTTTTTTATGTGTTGCTTGAATAGTACAAAATAAAATGTGTGATACGGAAGAATGAATAGTTAAATAATAATATAGTATATTGTATATCCATAAATGAATATATTTTTTCCTATCACCACATATTTTTCAGGATAATCCTTAGTAGTTTTGTGGGAAGAAATGTACATTACGATATTTTCCATAGAGGTTGTTGTTGACTATAATAATAAAAAACCCTTAGCATATGGAATTGGTTTCAATACTGTACTTTTCTTTATAGTTGAAGAACTAGAAGATAGTCTAAGGGGCGACTAGATAATTCCATTCATATACCGTAGTGGTAGGCTTCCCCCATAGATAATTTTTATATAGGTTCTCTTCCTTTCTAAATTAATATAATTTACTCATCTCCTTCTAAAAACCTCCAAGAATCATGTCACCACACTTTTGACACAAGAGATGATGAACATTATTACCCCACGATATTTTTCAATAACAATTAATGAATTATAATATATTTATCACATATTATCTATATTCTGAAGTGACCTATAAGATTATATAATTTCTATTTTTACCATTTGTTCCAATTGGAGAACTCCCTCATAACTATAAAAGTCTTTAAAATACATCCCATTTTATATGTTTGAATTTATCCCACCAAAGTAGTAGTCAAATTTACATCTAGAAGAAATTATGATGTTTGACTCATATAATGAAAGTGTTTTGTAATTTTCGTTATATAAATTAATGGATTATTCATAAATTTTCATGAGGTTAATAGAATACTTCTCCATTTTATATTTTTGAGTGTGTGGAAGATATTTTAATATAAGAATTTTATGTAATTACTAAGAATCCAAAACTTAAATATCCTCCTAGAGATTGACATTTTTGACCAACAAACACCATTAATCAGCTTCTCCACCCAAATGATAAACATCTAGTATGACCTTGTCATTCTCATAGAATTGGATTATGATAAATATTATTTAAACGTAGAAGATCCACTACTCTATGATTTAGAGATCTGAAGATCAACTAAAATGTGGACACATTTTTCATATGAAATGTTAGTTACAACTTTCTATTCCATATTGAGATTTGGGAATATCTTCTAATTATGGTTTCCATTAAAAAACTCAGTCAATTAAGAAATTATTTTTACAACATTCATGATTAATTCTCTAACTGGATAGGATATCACATTTTGTAAATCGTCACATTACCCCTAAAAATGGTTGTTTTTATAATTTATCTTATATACAACCATTTAATGAAAATAAAGGAATAATCATATCTGATGATTTTTAAATTATTAAAAAAATAAATTGGAAAACATGAAAATTTAGTGAATAAATCATAATTTAAACATACTTTATCATGTCTAAATTTATATTTTTTAATCTATGTCATCCATGATCTATTTCATAATATAAAATCTTATAGGAATATTTATTTCTATAGTAATTGTTTATAATGTTACTGTGAATTTACAAAATCATATCCCCAAAGAGTGTTAAGATAGGTGTGTAGTAATGCCTTTTTCATTCACTAGGTAGTGATATTGTCGAGATCAATATACCCTCTTTAGTGTTATTACCCCTATTTTCTACAATACCAAATCCAGATCCACTTATAGTATCCATACGGGGATGTGTTTTCTTAGAAACCACTTACACTATAAATTAAAATATATAGGGATGTTTTCGAATTCATAGTCTTTTCCTATGTATTTCACTGAATGTTTATAATACAAATCCAAAAATAGTTAGGAATTTCTTATGATACTAAATACAAAAAACCATATCACTAATAAAATATATTTCAGGATTAATTACATAATGGTACAAAATGCATTGTCCTAGAAGATTGTGAAGCCTAGTTTCTTAAGGAAATTGGGTAACAAACATAAAAACTTGAAAAAAAATTTAAAAAAATTGTTGACAATTTATTTAACATTATCTTTGAATTCCATCATTATTTTAAAATTTCATGGTATAACATTGGGAATTACATAATAAAAGTGTGAATATTAAGGAATTGTAGAGTAATAATAAAATCATACAACTAAATAAATCAGTATATATGAGCCAAAATACATATTATGTTAACATAATATAAGTGATAATAATGACCTTTGAAAATGAGTTTTGATGTTACAAAATTGCTTAAATCCTTTATAAAAATGTGGACATATTATAAAATAAGTCATCCAAAACATAATACAAGTCAAACATCAAATAAAAATTAACACATTGTATATAGGATAATCATCCTTGCACGATTAAAAGAATGTAATGATATTAAAACATTATGCATTGCATTATATGGATATATAATTTATGTCCCACCTATCACTTTCCTATCATGAATATACCTAAGTGTTCTAGAGGGATCATACAAAAAATTATGTCCTTTGCCTTTTTAACCCCATGATAAGGTGGTGTGGGTTACAAACCAGTAAATAAATGATTAATGAATCATATGTGTAGGTAGGTCAATATACATTAGTGTAAATGGATATGGGAATTCACTATATAAATAATTTACACAAAGAATAAAAGGTTAACTTCAAGTGCATAACTGGTGTACATAATGGATTCTGTAAGGGCGTAATGAGAGAAAAATGGCTATTAATAACTTGGTAATCATAAGTAAATTAATAGGGATTTATAAAAACATATTGCAACATGATTGGATAGAAATCGAAAGTCATGACATAAAAATGATTCTTGAATAAATCGGATAAATAGAGGATCACTCTCCATCATATGATGCTTCTAAAAGAATAAAATGACCTTCATTAATGCTTGGGAGAACCTCACGACGACTATATATCGGGAAATTAATTATAATTTAATTATTAATGGGTCTGAGTGATGAATAATAGGATTTTTTGTGTGTTATTGAATATTTGTGGAAAGTTCATTATTAATTTTTGAACATTGGTTTTGGATTCTATATGATAAAGTAACCAATAAACGCAAACCTTACTATGGGTTTTCCCATTGTTTCTGAAAAAATTAATGTAGTTTACATTATTTTGTTAGTCTATTAACCAAAGACATTAAAAAAATTACCTTTCATACATGGAAGTAATTCTTTTTTTTATGATGTGATCTTATAACAAAAAAAATAATATATTTTTTAGAAGATTCAATAATGGATACTAATAATCAGAAAATAAATTAAAAAATACTACTTTTAAAGTGGAAACAAAATTATTATCGTGGGATCTATTTATTGTATTTGTTACATAACTTTTTTATTTTATGATTTCATAATGCATACCATATTTAATTTTCTCATATAAATTCAACTATATAAGAAAATTTTAAAAAAAAAACTTTGTTGGATAATGTCAATATAATTATTTCAAAAAAAAAATTTCACAAAATAATTTTCAGGGTATGATATATTACACTTTTAGTTGATAAATCCTATTTATTAAAAGAATAACAATTTTTTAAATTAAATGTTTCTTTTCCCTTATAAAATTTATATTTTACATCATAAAATTGAAAAATCAATTATATTTATTAAATATTACATAATAATAACAATGTTATATAATATAGTTTATTTCAAAATATCCTAAATTCATCGAAAAGTGTCACTTGATTGAAACAATATATTTACCTAAAATATAATTTGGATTTCATCATATCAAAATCGCTTTGTATTAAACCCAATATTTAATCATTTTATGTAAATAAAAATATGTATAAATGTATTACTTGTTTTATAAAAAAATTATTAATTCCTAATATTAGGGTCTAGATACATATATCTTTATTACACCAACGAATTCTCTAAGGGTAAGGAGTCTGATTGTGATATTTTTAGGGTGTGGTTCTGTGAACATAATTTAGTTAGGGATATTGACGAGCTTCAATGTCTATAGTAAATGTTTTTTCTCATGATTTTTTATTGACTCTCATATTGGTCTTGGTCAAGGAAAGATTTCAATAATTTTATCTCCCAAAGAAGCTATGAAAAAATTGTCTTCATATTGTATGATCATTTAGATCAATGCCTTCACTTATTCAATCTATGTCAATTTGACATTATTACAACCCTTAATATACTAATATTATTGGTAACTATAGAAAATATAAATTATCAATGGTTATGATTCATAAAAGACTTTTATATACAACATAATTAAATTTTCCAAAATAAATAAAGTAGTTAATGTGTTGTCAATAGATATAATACTTGATAAGTATTATATTCATTAAAAATATAATTTCATTTATATAATTTTAGTTCATAGAAATTGTGGTGACTTTCGCACTAGATTCTAATTTTTGTAATATAAGGGAATCAAAATATTTCATATCTAATTAGTTTGAAAAGGGGTTGTGGTCAATTATCATGTATATATAAGGGGTGATATCTATCAAAACCATATAGGGATTCAAATTTGATGATTTCCAACATTTTATGGAGTGCTCTATTAAGGTCATATTTTACTAAATCATGTGGGACCTTTCCATTGTAGAAAATTTCTCAGTTGAATTTTTTTGGGAATGTATTTTTTCTTTCCCTTCAAATAACATATATATATTTATAATATACTTGTTTCCTTCTTGTGCCATGAAGGTGGAAGTTATGTTCAAAATGGATAAGAGGACGTGAAAGATTATAAAGTAGGTCCTGATCAATAGAAGCTGTGAAATGTTTTAGTAAATATTTTCTTCATTATCATGGATAATGGAGGTGAAAAGCTATCTGTTTACCATCATGTGGGGGAAATGTATTTTTATGACTTTCTAGATGACTTCTTGAGATTTTAGCCCATGATAGTGGTGGTATTCAGCAATGATATTATTCTAGGAATTGAGAATAATTCTCATATTTCATATCAAATGGATATGGAAGAGATTCATGAGTTGAATATCCATTTATATTATTCAGAGGCCAAGGGATTTTTCCACCCTTGTAAATATCATCAATGTTCTTATGTAACTTTTTTTAAATAGATGATGTTAAATTGTTGTTGTATGTGTATTATCATTGACTAGATAATGTAAATATCAAGAATTGATATCTAAAACTATGTATCGCAAATAAATTTAATCTATTTATTGGTTTGTGGATCTTATCTAGGTTTTAGTTGAGGTTAGGATATCACCAATTTAGCCTGAGACACTCTAATATACCATGTATGGCATTCTTAAGTAGGTTTTACCTCTACGAGAACTTGTCGTTTTCATTCATCAGGATGAGCATTATATCCTTGTTTATTTTCTTGATGAATATATTTTTTAACCCCTACATATATTCCATTATGATAATTTTTCAGGATGATATTCTCTTGTAATCATAAATGATATAGGATCACATATAGTACATGGATACAGTTTTATGGACAATACATGAACATCTATTGTTTCTGAAGCTCTTTAAGTTTCATTTCTGTATTGATAAGGTAATAATTTTAGGTTATATAATATCAAAATTAACAATGCTTATAATTCTTTAGATTGAGAAATTTATAGTTTATTTTTATAATCCATAGAATGATTTTTATTTTTTAACCATATAGGCATAGAAAGATATTACCGATGACTAATATATGACTTCTTTCATTTGGTGGCATGATTAAAAGGGCAAACCAAAGTGGTTTGAATTTTAATTGGTTAGAGGCTGTAATTAATTATTTACTTACTTTAAATGGTATATTGATCTCAATAATGCTGAGTGATTAGTATATTGGGATGCATCAAACATTAGGATGGATGAATTTATAATTTAGTAGGATCGAGTCATATAATATGGGTCTCAGAAATTTAGACAATATTAATAGAATCATCTTATACAAGATCCCATGTTTATAATTATATTTTATCCCTTGAAATTATAGTGATATTATCTCTTAGGACATTATTTAATGGCATATATTGACTATAAGAGAATGAATTATATCATTACATAGTAGGAAATACACCTTTGGAAGAATTGGTGGTTTGAGTTACTCTAGTCATTCTAATTTGATCAAGATATTACACTAGGGAAGGTAAATATTGTTTTTTCTATTATTTTGGTAGTAACACACTACATTAAGTTGATAATGAGATGATATATTCATTTAAATAGATGAATATTTTTACATCAATTCATTGGGATGTCTAGGAAGACCATGGTAACCGAGATCTTACATATTTATCTATGGTTATGTTAATTCTATATCGAATTAAGAGGAGTAATTTCTCAAGACTAGAATTATTTTCCAAAATGGATATCATTGGTTGTGTGAAACAAAAAGTTCCATGGACTACATTTCAGTATTAGGTTATCCATGTCCCCATGTGTGTTTTTATACCTAATAAAAGGCAGGAGGAGTTAACACGGTAATCTCATACGTTTAAGTGCCAACTAAACCCTATATCAATGATATTTTATCATAATATCCATCATTATTATGGGTGGTCGAGCATGAACAATTGGATAATGTGTTTTTATATAGTTCTCCACCTGTTAGTTGGTGAAGGATGAATATCATCATCCTACTAGCCTCTTATAGTGTCTACCCATTATAAAGTTCAAATTTGATTATTCAATAATGTATATTATTATGATTTTATAACAGTCACTCAGACGAAAATATATATTATGGGTTAGCATGAATTGACTTGTGAGGGTCTTCCATTTTCTCATGATTCATTAGACTATTCAATGGTTGATATTGGAAGCCTATATATATAGTATATTATGGGCATATATGGATTCCTATTACCATAATTTTCTAAAGAAATTTCAGGTTTGCAGAATAGTTTTTCAAGGGTTGTATAAATAATTTGAAACACTTGTGCTTCTAAGTATACCCTATCTACAACTGAATAATGGAGAGTATGAGTGGTTGATTTAGTTGTTGGAGGAAATATTGAGGGTGTCTGTTAAATATTTTTATGGTTATTAGGAGACCCATCATGTTATTTTGGAATTTTCATACAACAATATTTACTAGGTGATAATATATACAGAACCAGTTAAAGATTTTTATGGGATTTTATTTTGTTCACCCTTGTATTGGATAGAGTCAGGTGAAACCATAATAAGAAAATTGTTACATGATCAAGGGAATAAAGAACATATACATTTTATTCTGAGGAGAATTGATACTATAAATTATTTAAAGAAATATTTTGAAGATCAGCATCATCAACATCTCAAATTTGTAGTGGGTGATCAAATGTTATTGTGTTTTTCATAATAGTGGGACATCAACAAATATGGATACTTGAGAAATTTGTATCAAATACTTTGGGTTTTTTGTGGATGTGGATAGATTCATCCACGTGGATTAGAAACAACACTATAAAAATATATTTAGTTAATTTCAAAAAAATCATGTATCCCATCTTTGAATATACATTCTTGATCCATCTCATGTAATCAACGAGGAGAATTTTATTTCAAAACTGATGAATCCTTTAAGAAGAATCCACTTTTCATTGTGGATTATAGTGAAAATATACTTTTTGTTTAAACTAAATTCTTATGATATTTTTATAATTTTAACTTATGTGTGTTAGGAGGATAAATTTTAATGATAAACCATTATTCTAAAATCGTTAGAGAGGTTGTAATCCCTATACCTTTATGATGAATGGATGTATTCACTTTTTTCTAAAAAAAATTATTTTGTTTAATTATACATTTTTCAACTGTCAATGGTTTCCTAGGTTTCATTTTAGGGATGGTGGGATAGCGTATAGTTTGGAAACTACATGATGCCATCTATCATGGTGTGATATCCTAGTCCAGCCCATAAATCTACTAGACATAGGGTAAAAACTCCATTCCATGAAATTTAATAGTTTAACTCACCTATTTAAAAATTTCTAGATTCTAGCATATATTTGATTGTTTATTAAGGATTGGTGTGTTTATAAATAATTGGGGGTATTATTTTTTACTATTATGTGGTGGGCCTTCTCATCCCCTTTGGGGCTCTCCCCTTCATGTTGGATCTCCCTTTCCTTTTATCAAAATCAGCCACTTTTTATTTTGATTGAAATAAATATTTAAGGATTCATGTCTAAGTTCCTCCCTTATTCATTTATTTGTCAGTAATATGGGTTTTTGATGTTAATGGATAACTTTCCCAGTATTTAGGTTTTATATATAGTTATTTTTCTATCATTTCTTCACCAAATATAGTTTGTTACTCAACATGTGTAATTGTACTAAATAACATTGGTGGTTTCATGATTTACCCTCAATGACACTCTATTGTATCATACTGTTTCTTGTGTCATCACACAGACTCAACAAAAACTTGAGCTAAATATTAATCTAAATTTTTAGATGTGTGGTTGACATAATAGAATCTATCATGGACATGGAATACTAGATTATGTTCTAAACCCCATTTTTGATATTTCCAGAGTGGTTATGTTTCCAATGAACATTTATATTGGGTGAACTTATTGGGTACTCTATTGATTCCCATAGTGATATATATCTTTAATTTGGATGCTGGGATTCATGGGATGAACCATAGGACCCGTTAGTCTATATGTACAAGGAATGGTTAAATATAAACATTAATTTCACCCAAATGGTGAATTTTTGTTGAATTGTTTTTTTATTTTAATTGTTGAAAAATGAATTTATTATAATCCTTGAAAATGTTACTAGGTATTGAATTCAATATATTACTTCCTTGTAATCCTCATGGATTGTATTGTTGTTGAATTCCCTAGATGAGAAAATGATAAAATTATGGTATGAATGTGAATTTTGGGGCATGAAGAAACCATTATATTTAATACAGTCCATTGATAGGTAATTATTCAAGAGAGAAAGTAGATTCCAATTAGATTAAAAATCATTACTTCCAAAAGGATAATCTTCTAAGGATTCAGGTAATTGATGTGATTATTGAACTACATGGATTAATATTGTGAATTCTCGAGGGGTACATCATATTCCCATTTTGTGCATGATATTTTATATATTAATGCACAAATTTTATTTTTAAATTATCAATTAATTCCAAGATATTAAATTTAATTGTTTATATTGAGATAAATGAAATGTTTTTCTAGAAATTTATAAAAGAATCCAAAATAGACCACAATTCCACTAAAATATGGATTCTGACAATGAATGATATCTATAGGATGTTCCTAGGGGTTGAAACTGATAAAAATATGTTGTGTTGATATACACATAGTGAATATATTGCACATAGTGAATATATTAAACTTGGTGAAAATATTACACATTGTGAAATGATTGCATGTAGTGAATAGAATACACAAGTTGGATAGATTACAGATAGTGAATAGACTACATATGGATGAAAAATTAAATGTTGTGAACAAAATACATGTGGTGTGAATATACACATAAGGAATAGGTTACACATTGTGAATAAGATGGGATGGACCTAAAATGGAATGATTCAACGAATTAAAGGTTTTGGACCATGTTTATGGAATGGGGACCACTCATGACCACTATAGACCCTTCTTAAATGCTATTGAATTCTACAAGAGCCCATATATAGTCTATAAATAGAGGACCGAGATGCTACGATTAGGGAGATTTGGTGACTAAAGCCTAGGGTGATATGATCCACCGTTTTTGGATCCTCTACCATTTTCACATTAGGATTTCATTGTACTTTTTGTATTTCCATCCTTCACTTTTATTCCCCCATAACAAGTGTGAGGGGTAAAACTGCCTTTTACTATTATTATATAGAAGAAAAGGGTAGGCTCAACTCAATATTTTTATTTAAAATTCAAATATTTTTATTAATTTAGTTTATTTTATAAATTTACAATAACATTCATTTACTATTATCATGACCATTGGTATTTGTATGTGGTAGGAACACTATAATTTTGAAACTGGTTTCTTTAAATTGACGTGTGACTATTGTTACATTTAGGGAAACCATGTTTAAAAATTGTTTGGAAACCAAATAGATTTGGTTAAACCTAAAATTAATGGACTATGTTAAATGAGGGATTTTCATGTTGATGAGGGGATACCAGGACCATTTAATCTACCTCAAATAAACTGTATTTCAAAATATAGATTAACCAACTTATTTTCTAAAATACAATCAAACATGAACCCTAAAACTAAAAAACCTAGTATACTTTAAAAATATGGTTTTAAACCAATCAATGTTCTTAACTTTTGATTATTTCATTCTTTAAACTATTTAAATATCTATAATTTGATTCCCCTCATCATCATTCAGTATAATTAAATCAATTATTTTAAAATGCTTAATAAAAAAATTCAGTGTCTATGTGGGATTGACATCAATCATTATCTATATTCATTTTAATTTATTAAGAATTATTTATTTTTGTTTTATAATTTATTTTTACTAGAGGGATATAAGGATTCTCTTTGGGGCTATTAAACCTAGTTCCATTTCTAAGGATTAAAATTTTGTGTTTTGGAATCTTTAATTAAATTTTATTTTATTTTATGATTGAATTTACTTTTTATACAAGTTGTTTCATACTGATTGTTTCATTAATTTAAACCATAATTCATTTCCACAACACATTCTCAAAGGTAAAATAAATTTTCTACTTCGATTCATGAAACTATGAATGGTTTGAGAAGGAATATAACTATGAATATGGTGGGATTATAAATCAACCAACATTTTATGGATATTAAATGATATCTAATGATGGGGATGCTCACGGACTATGGATGGTGATCAAATAAAAAAATTTACTGCACATCCTAGCACCACCTATAGCTATAAATATATTTTAGAACAAACATACAATCTCATTGATCTAAAATAACAAGAAATTCATTGTAATACCACATGATGATATGAATAGTAATCTAAGAATATATCTCAATATTTGTGACATAAATTATACAATGCTTCATGTGACATGGTAAGAATTCATAACATATTATTTAAATTATGAGGTTGAACACTATAGTGGATTCAAAACTGGACAACACATTCCATCATGACATGGGATTACAATTCTTGGAACCCCCTACCAGCTTCTTCTCACCTTCAACATAAATGAGAATATTGGTAAACAAGGTAATATTTTTGTGAATTTGTAGATATATCACTATACTCTTCATGAGAACATTTTAAATATATGAAACATAATTTAAACAATCATGGAATTTATCTTAGGATGGTTATCAGAACATTTTATAACATTTTGTTAAAGGGAAATAGATTGATTTTATATGATAAAACTACAAGATCTATAAGTAATATGTTTTCCAAATATAACTATATCATGATGGTTAAATGGAGAGAAATAGTTTTGCATCACCCCAATCTTCCATAGTACGCTTCTCTTTGAATAATACAATAGTGTGTGTTGTATGCAACATTGAGTTCTAACACACAACAATCAATCAAACTAGACGTTATGAATAGTAATACCCACTTTTAGAAATTTTATTAATTTTATCATTAAATATGGACTTCATTTTTGGATTCTTAATATAGAAATTATCTTAGGGTGAATTCTTTGTTTTTTCTAAAAATTTTCAATTTTTGATGAATAGTGAAAAACAATGAGTTAATTTTTAAACTAAATTCTTATTTAAATAATTATTTATTTAATATAAATTTTTTTTAGTTAAAATAGATATATAATACCTATATAAGTTCAATTTAATTCAATGGAGTTAGTTTATAATAATTTTAGATATATAAAAATTTTATTGAATTTTTTACCGTCTTTTACCCACCTCCTAGGAGAATTTAAAATTTCATATAAAACATAATTTTACCGCTTTAGTGAGTGTAGTTTCAAAAAACCGAGAGACACGGCTGATATGAGTAAGAAAAATGTTGTTCAATAAGATAAAAATACTTTTTTTGTGAATAGTAATGTTTTACTTTTATTTACCCCAGTTAAATGTAAATTGACTAATTAAAGGTATAAATGATATTCTTATTACCCTAACACATGTTCTAATTCTATTGGATAAGTGTAATTCGACCAAAAACAACCTTAGGAATAAAATATGAACCTCTTTGGTACACTTAGATTAGATTAGGGAATTTATTATTATTTAATTCAAAGAATAGTTAAAAGAGTTACATTCAAAGTTTAATAACTAAACCATTTTTCATATAGGGTTACACACAAGATAAATTAGAAAATAAATATTCATTATAAATATAAAAATATTTCCTAAATAATTATATTTAAATTATATTTTTTAGACATTATATAATATAATTTATTTATGACACAATGATGATGCATTAATTATTTAATTAATGAAATATTAAAATAGTTGATATTATTAATATCCCTAAAAAACTAATTTGAGACTTCATATGAATTAAACTAATTTTATAGGTTAATATTACATGTTAAGGTTGTTTAGATGATTTTTTTGAAGTAATAATTCAGTTATTAATTTACCAAAAACAAAATACCAAATAGTGTCAAAATTGACATAAAAGAGTTTTTAAAATAAATATTATATTTTTAATTGATATTTTATTCCTAAAAATATAAGGATCAGCAAAAGGACAAATATAATTATAGTTGTATCATTAATGAATCACTTTGGGTTCTCTAGGAATTATTTAGTATGTTTATTAACCATATGATATAAAAATAAAAAGAGACATTGTAAATGTCAAACTATTTAACTAAGAGTTAAATTTATAATATAAAGTTAATATAGTGAACCAAACCTATATAAAACCTATTTTATGAGTGTTTTTGTACCCATACCCACCTTAGACTTTAAATAATTCATTTTTTATCCATTAGAAACCGAAAATGAATTTATTATAAAATAATATTTCTAGCTTTTTCTAAGGTCCCCTCACCCCTCTTATAAAAGGGCACTCTCCCTTCTCTTTAATTCACACCTTCAATGCCATTTGAATCGAAAAAACCCTACTAAAATACCATCCAAACTGTCCTCCATTTATACTAGAGGCCTACTTTTAGTCAGAAATCCATCCTATAGAGCCATTTTGATCCAATCAAAAGGAAGATCCCGAAGAAGAGGTAAATATTTCATCACCTATTTTAAGTTCCTTTCTTCTTCCACTTCATATTTCTTTGTAGTTTCCATTATAAAATAATAACTCTAGTATATTCTATGTATTGTGATGTTATTATAAATATGGTAAAACCAAATTCATTATTTTATCCATCCTTTGAATGACATGTCACCAAACATGTGTACGTACGGCTTACCGTCTCCACGTCGTGGTGTAATTGTTATTCAATACATTATTATTTGGATGTGTGTAATAATGATGTGTAATTGATGTAAATAATAAATATAACATGATAATTATTATTTATATATGATATAAAATCCAATTATATATTATTTTAATATCAAATAATGATATTGTTGCTCGTGCATACGTACGGATTACCATCTCCACATACGTGATGAGATTCATACCCCATCATATTCATTCAAAATTAATTTTCAATAGATGATTAAATATAATGTTTAAAAACATGATATCATTCTGGATATAAATAATATGCATCCCATCCATAAAAAATATGACTCACATAACAAATAATATAAAGGAAAACAAACTTGTTAACACCGGAAACAACGATAATACTAAGTTATTATTAACAAAACAATGTTAAAAGATCATATATGATATCATATTAATGTATATGATTATTGTATAATTTATTAGAAATTATTTCACCATTATAAAAGAGGTTAACCTACCATCTACCAAGGAGAAGTAAAATGTATGGGTTAATTCTTCATTCTCTTCATTATTTGAGGTTTTTTATACGTAATTCTCTACGGGGACCTATTTATCATCATTATCCATGTTTCATAAAATGTATTTCAAAACATTTATAATATTTTATAGAATATGGGATAAATTCATTTATACCCTTCTTTGACTTATTATAATATTTTTATAAAAGAATCATTCTGTTGTTTTCCAAACAAGTTCCTTTATAACCTTTTCGACAAAATTAAGGTAAGATTGTACTTTTTAACTTATACGGTCAGTGCGGCAATTTTCCAATGTTATAACATAATCGAAGCTTCCATTAAAAGTCTATAAGAATAATTTTAAAATAAATTTTTTCTTTTATAATTATATGGCTTTAAAATTAATTCAAAATAGAGAGATATTTCTCAAAAAAAAATAATTTTATCTATATCAACATCATTTGATAGATTTTAAGCTTTTTTGAAGTTGATTTATTATGATACAAAACGTATATATTGTATTGATGGTTTTGTGATATTTTTGAATCTGGATGTGTTATTTATATACCATTCATGGTTTATGGATAAAGTATTGAAATTTTGTATGCTCGTTTTAATACGAATGTTTATGTTATGTTTAAACCTTTTTATACGAGGAATGCATTGGACTTAGAAAGTGACGGGGTGGAGCCCGCTATTGCTCCTCGATGCATCGGTAGGTCTAGAAAGACAAACTAGTGTCTTGGACTAAGGCCTTGAAAAAATTTTATTTTTAATCTTGTAACAAAGCCATGACTATGTGGTTATGAAGTCTAGCATTATGCGTTCCATCATTCTGAAAGTGGCTATTGATATTACATGTGATTATTCAACTACTATAATATCCATTTGAGTAAGTAAATGGAATTATTTTTATTTGTATTTTCCATATTATGATGAACTTTATATTGAAAAGGATTTTTTTAGTTATATACATTTCCTTAATTGTTTGTGCTTATTTATAAAAGATTCCGCTTCACTGTTATCCTTACTAAGCATCTGAGCTCACCCCTTTCTATGTTTTATTTTTTCTAGGATGTGAAGAAGTATATTATGACTAACCTGTAGGAGTTGTATATGGAATCTCAGTGTTTTCTATGGAAAAAATGTTGTTGTACCTTTCCATTTTATGATGTAATGTAAAACTTATGAATGAATCTAGTACTTCCAAGGCTACTAAACTAAGCAGTCTTTTGAGACTTGATCTTTTGTGATCATGCCAATGTTATGTAATAATTCACTGACTCTGGGTAACTGGGGTCAGGGAATTATAGTTGGTATCATAGAAATTTTAGTACAAACCATTGAATTGAGATTTATAAAAACTCTGAATAGAGCACATTGCTCTAAGATAGACATTGAGGATTAGTATAGATGAACTTCCTAGAATTTTGGTGTTGTAGATATTTTGTGAGTTTTACAAGAAATAAATCCCTTTCTTGATAAGACCAGGTAGAGGAGGCTCTGGAACAGATGTACCTTAGGGTAAAACCCGAAAACACCACTTTGAGCTAGACTCAAACGGGAACTGGTGCACGACAACGGGCCTTGTTGCACTCTTAGTTATGACACTCCTGAGGGATATTCATAGGATAATTCTCATTTTCTTTACAAACCATTATGAAGAGTTTATGAGTATATACATTCTCATAGAATAATCTTTTTTATGATTATGGATTATATCCATAAACTGTTCAATTTATGTTAAGTATTTTACATGTTTGGAATTATGTATTTCGATTCATAAACTAATCTGGTTTATGCCAATGTTTAGAAATGGTACCTAGTGGAAGGAATTGAAACTGTATCAATGCATTCACTCCATGTAGGGATTTCCATCCTACTCATCATAATTATTTTGGAGATGGTGATACAACTGGTGCTGATCAGCTTATCACTATATTGGGTCAACTCACTCAGGTTATGAATAATAACCTTACCTATATGGAGAACCCTGATCCACAGCATGGTGGATCTACAATAGACTTTACTCATGATACCTACCAATTTATCGAGAGTATATAATGGGACCCATCCATCACTTACTACGTCCATTGAATTCATCAAATCGATGCTTTGAAAAACAATTCAATACATAATGAACATTAACATTCATATTTAAAAATTAACCTTCAAAATAAAAATGTTTTCCATAATAAATAAATATAATATGATCTTAAACCATCCATAGTAACATCATAGATGGTATGAATGGTTTATATCCCTAGTAGATAATAATATTTTACAAATTTTGTTTAAATATCATAAAATACAATGAAAGTATGACTAGAATATTTTCTGTGCAAAATACACATTCATTACGAATTCACATATAATAGAATATAAAAATTTCAATAATTTTAGGAAAATAATTTAATATCAAATCACCATTGAAAATTAGGAATTACGATTCAATGAAAATATTTATCATGGTGGCAAGAAATTTTTTTGCAAGTTAATTGATAAAACATAGATTCATTCACGTCATTAGAAAGATTACCTTCCTCAAATATAACATAAGGATTTGGTTTCAACATTTTAAAATAAATATGAATACGGGTAAACATTATTTTAATCAATCCATGTAGAATAATAAATAAATTAATGAAAATACATTAAATTAAGTGCGTACATTGTATAAAAATATTCCACATTGAATTGAAAACAAATTTAATTTTAATTTAAAACATTATATTAGAATTTTTAGGGCTAAATAATGTAAAATTATTGATAATAAATAAAAACTATAAAAAATATGAGAGTAAAATTTATTTTATTTAATTAATAAATATCATATAATTCATCCAATATAAATATAAACATAAAAAATCATGAATAAAAATGAGATAGTGAAATAAATAAATACATCTGGTCTGATATAGTTCATAAGTTTTTTTACATAATGTATAATAAATTAAGATTAATTATCATTAAATATATTAAAAATATAAATACTTATACTATCATATTTTTTCCAAATAAACCATTTCAATTCACATTTATTAATAACTCCTTTTTAAAAGCATTGTATCTGAGTGATATCTATTTGGGTTTTGATGCAAATTTCGGTGTCGTAATTTAATTCATTGATTCATGATAATTATTAATTTATATCTATAATATTAATAATGATATAAATATAACTTATATTAATTATGCCATTATTACTAATTATTAATTAATGGAGGATAAAAAAAATAAATCACACCACTTTCTGGATCTGTTAATCCAAACTTATGCAGGAGAGACCTTGTCATTTTCTAACCAGTGAATGTGTATGAAACTAAATCATATATTATATTTATAGAATGATAAATATTTTATAAATATAATCTATAATATTTATATCCCTAATAATAAACATCCACTAATTGTTTTGATGAAAACCCAAATTCATCGCTTTGTCATGCAATATTCTTCAAAACAACATGAATGATTTTATCATTTACCAATTACAAGAGAAGTATTTGAATAAAAGTTATGCCTTAAAAATAACAACATCATGCAATATTTTAGTTAAAAATATTATTATATCATCAATTTTTCTGATAATTAAATGTGTTATAAAAATAAATAAAATGAAAAAACATGGTTAAATGTTATCACACTTCTTCAGATAATTACCCTTGTATTACATCATAATACTTCAAATGTGGATATTTTGATCCAATAGAATCATGTAGGAATTTCTATATGATGTTAGTAAATTAATTGGAAAGGTATTTTTTGAGATAATATGGTATTTATCTGTGAGTAAGAGAGGATAATTGATTCCCTTTTATAAGTAAAGGAAACTATACACTTGGAATTACTTAATGTAACATACTAATATAATGTCATTTTATTTTCCATGTGTATCCAAGAAGTTGTATATGTTAAGATAAAAATTTAATGATATAAATAAAACATAAAAATGGGGATTAAGCAAGGATTTGTTTGTTATTTGGAAGCCTTTCCCCTTTTTAACCCTTTTAACTCAATTAAATTAACCAATGTAATAAATATTTACCATATTTATTATTCATTATGTAAAAAATTAGGTTTAATTTTTTAAATAATTTTAATTATTATGATTCAATGTATGGAATAAATTTTTTAATATTAAATCTTTAGAAATTGAATAAAAACAATTTAATATATGTACACAAAACACAAAGTAAATTATTTTCATAAAAATGATTATTTTATGTATAGAAAAGAATTTATATAAAAATAAAGTACAATGTTTATTCCAATGGAATTAATTGGATTATGTTAAAAAATACTATTTTTTTAAAAAACCAATCTTTTTCTATAAGAATCCATCATTTAATCATGATTAATATCAAATAATAGAATCCTATTTTTATTTGACCAATAACATTACATATATTTATAAAATGTTATGTATAAATTTCTAAGATAAAAATAATATTTATATATGAATTATTTTACTTCATAAATATATATTTTCTAAATTAATAAATTTTCATAATCATTCAAGTTATTCTTATAAAATTATACTGTTCTAAAAATATAATTTTTTACAAAATATGTATTTATTACATTCCAATCAAAACATAATATTTAAAAATAATCTAAAAAATTTACCTTATTATATGAAATTTTAAATTAAATAATGAAATTAATTTCACAAAATAATAATTATTGAAATTGTGAATTGATTTTTTAATCAAATTCCTTATTAAATTTATGTGTATTATATAGTTGTTTATCAATAAAGAAATGATTTCTATAATTGAAGCATGAGTTTTACATTCTTCTATCCATAAAAACATTCATCCTTGAAAATTAAAAAATTTCACATCATAGATAGATTTGGGTAGTTCTACATCATACCTTATTTATGTTCCCACATCGCCTCTTTTATCTAATGATTTTCCGTTGTACCTTTACCATATGAGTCTTCTGAATCTCAAAAATATGTTCTTTAGTGTTCAATCGTTGGATAGTTACTTCATAATAAGATAAAACGTTTTTCAATAATATTTCCCCATTGGTGATAAGCATAGTTGGTTCTAGTATTTGGTTAATTAATCTATATATATGGAAGAAATCATAAACCTTAGATAGGCTAGTTGGAATTTCCAAAATATAAGCCACAACTCTAATTAGTTCTTTATTTTCAAAAGTAATGATGTACATTGAATTTCATAACCCTTTCATACCAATTATTACGACACCATTTAAATTAATTTACATATATAAAACATTAAAGCCCACTTTATATTATACACCCTTACGTTAGTTATTGGAAAATAATTTTTTTCTACTTTGAGGAGCCTTGATATGATTCTGAACCATATCCACTTTAACTATTTCATATTTAATTATATATGAGATTATTATATTCTTTTCACCAATATAATACAAAAAATGGAGTATGAATCATCATTCTATACAATTATTCATGCTGTTAAATTTGAATAATTCAATGAAAACGTTTTTTATATGAAAATTCAACCAATAGAAATTTATGATCCCAAATACCTTGAAAGTAAGTCGATCATGAGATATAAAACCTTTTATTTCAAGAATTCTCCATTATGACAACCCTTCAAATTGAGGATGATATGTAGTAATCAAATGTATCTTGATGTTGAGAGCCTTCTAAAAACACATTAAGAATTAAATTTTAAATACGAATCAAAATTAGATATAATCAAAATAGGTGAACCTTTAAATCACTAAATTTAATTAATATGGAGATATTTGATGTGATCAAGAGGTATATCTTACCTAATAGAAAGTTAATTTATAGACTTAGTAAATAGACCAATAAAAATACATATGTAATTAGTCCATGTAAAATTATTTTTAAATATAGTGATAATGTCCTTGGTAATGTCAACCCATTTAAAAAAACTTATTTATAGGGGTTTAATGACTCCTTTAAGATATTTTCTCTCTCTACATAGTTAGAGAAAACCCTTGAATCAGGAAACAAATAATAAAATTTATATTTTTATTTTATCCCACAAAAAATGTTTACACTAACTTCATATATATAAGTTTTACCAGGGTGTATAGTGAAATTTGATAAATGAGATTCATCTTATAATTATTTTTTTATTAGTCATAGTTGGAACACCCATATTAATTTTAAATTTCAAAATACCTTCTTTATATATGAATTATATAAAATTACCACCATTCAAGGCTTTAATTTTTAATTGAATATTATCATAAAATTTTTTTGAACTATTTATTTTCTCAATTAACCAGAATTTTCAATGAAATTTATAATATATGTGATGGTATATATTAATTAAGGATTCAAATAAACAAATTTTATAAATAAATGAATATAGGATATGTTTCAAATATTCTTTTACTAAAAACTCTGTGTTTTTCATTCTCAATGCATCATCCACATTACTTTCCTTCATATGGTTATAGTGTATTAAGTAATAATAATCCTTGAGTAGTTTTAACAATATAATTTCCCTCAATTTGAGATCTATTTTTATGAATAATGTTTTCAAATAATTTTTATGTGTATATATTTCAATAATTTAACCATAAATGAATTGTATCTGCATAATCTATTCAATGATTAGGCATTCAATCTCATGATCATTAGTTGGATTATTCTATTCATTAATATTTAACATCCTTGATTCATAGGCATCAACACTAACATTTCTTTATGGAGGCATACATTTCCTTTCATTAACTCATAACTATATTTGAAAAATCCAAACCATCTCTATGGTAAACTCAATATATATTTTATTTATTCAAACCAACACTTATATTGTAATGATTATATAAACATCACCCCTTAATGGGCCAACATTTCAAATAGTTTTTCTTATCAAACTATATTTTGAAAAAATCGTTGATAGTAACCCGATAATCTATGGAAACTACATATCTTGATTATATTAATTAGTGTTGTACATTCCATAACTACCTTTTTCATTCATTTCTTAACTGATATTGTATCTTTAGAGACAATATGGAAAATAAAGGAAACATCTGAATTCTATAATTCTTATTTCACAAATTTTAAATAGAACCATTTTTTCTTAACCGTAATAATAAGGATTAGAATATGACTCTTTTAAAACCCAAGGTTTTATGATCTATTATTATTATTATTATTATTTGTGTTATTATTATTATTTATTTTTATATTGTTAATATTTTTTATTTTTCTAATTTCTTTTAGTATTATTCATGTTAATAATTTAATGGAACATTTCTATATTCACTCAAAATAATTGAATCATGATTAAAAAACATTCCCTATATGATATGAACCAATACAAATATATTTTCTCCATTCATAAGTGGGAAATTACAACAAAATATCATAAAAATAAGTACTACACAACCTAGATTATTACTCACCATGTATGAAGTGCATCAATTAAAAGTGAAAAACCACAATAGGGGACAATAAATATAAATGAATAAAATCATAATGACTAGAAAATCATGGTAATAGGCTTCAATATTGATGATTGTAGAGACCCAAATCTTGACGTACATGGACATTACATTACTATTGCGGAATATTTAATACAATACCAAAACAGATGCCCAAAGACAATATTAGTTTAGTGTCTTTGTAAAAACTCAGAACGTAATATTCTAATCATGGTGAAAGATCTTCAACATCTCCCATAAAGATCTTCCCCTTTGGTTTTCTTACCTGAACCCTTTCTTTATATCCTGGGAAAAAGAAAACATAAAAAGGGTGATCTCAAATTCTTAGTAATGGAAAGCATAGAGAACATAAAACAATCCATAAACATTTGAATGCAAAAACATGACCATAAAATCTAAACATAAAAATCTTGAGAAAAGACATAAATCATGGAACTATGTAAGGCATATATCATAAAGGAACATCAATCATGCTAAAATAGTAGGGGAATAAGACATATAATTTTGGCAACCATTACGCACATTTTATGATTTCCATAGTAGCTAAGGCATTTCTACCCAGACCATCTTAGTTAACAAAGTCCCTTTCTGAAACGAGCTCACTCCTCGTTCCAGTCCTGTATCACTGAACCAGATTAACTTACCATTCCAGCCATGACTATCTCTTGAGATATAAATCTTTACCAAATTAATTGGAGGGAGATATAGGTGCCACCCATCTCATAATGAAATCATTCTTACTTGTTCCACAAAATAAACTTAAAACAATCTGCATAACCCAAAAAAGAAAATTGGTTTCATAAACATCATCACGTCATAACATAATCCATATAAAAAAAATGTGTATCATTTCATCATATAAAAAATAAAACCATGTAAATAATGGAGACATTATACTTGAAACATAATCATACTAAATAATTTCATCTTATATGGGAAATAGTTTTGATAAAACACTTGAAATGAATTCTTAAGGAAAATATCATTTCTTCTTCAAAATCATTTTATTTTCTCAAAATGCCATGACATTTGAAAAGAAAATTATTTTATTTAAAATAACCATGAAATAATTTAGAGGAGTCTTTTTTAAATAAAGCGTTATAAAACCATAAAAATCCATTCATGCCGTATAAGTAAAAAAAACACTCTCCTCGTACTTTTTTCGAAAAAGTACAAAAATATCCTTGTATGGTAAACAAAAGATAGATTATTTCTATAACACAAAGTAAAAGTAAAATAGGGGTAAAATGAAATTAATCATTCATATAATAATATTATACACTTTATGAAAAACAGTTTATGGGAATGAATGAAAAATATAACCCCAGAAAATACTTACGTATAAGTAATCTTGGATTAAAATTAGATTTCAAAAGCATCCCTTACGTTATGTCCGATATTCATCGTATATATCTGAACCTCCTATATAATGATTTAAATAATTTCATTGACTTATTACAGAATCAAATTAATTTTTATGATATCATATATGGTTTACTTATGACTTTATATTACTCGTACTTTTGTAAATTTGATGTAAAAGTAGCGATTTGGGTAAAATCGTTTCATTTATTGTACGTGTTTCGACTTGTTGTTCTTGACATTATTACTTATATTCTGAATTACTTAATTAAATAATGTAAAAAATGATTTATATATAATATATATTCATCATATACATATATATATATATGATAGATCAATAAATGGAATGAAATACACCGTTCATGGAGATGGTATGTCGTACGTACGTATGACCGCTGTTTTAGTTTCCTTATTGAATTGAATGGAATTAGGTAGATGACATACATATATATATAAATAAATACAGTATCATTTTTATGTCATATATTTCATTATTATTTATTATATATACTTTATAATCATTTATGAATGGTTAACATGGAGAATGAATCTCATCGCTTCCTGGAGACGGTAGTCCATACGTACGCACGAGTGATGATATCATTCCCATGATCGTGAAATTGTATTGAAGTGTATGTATAATATTTCAGAATCAATATCACTTTAAAATAATCATATATAGTTATTTATATACACCATTATACCCGTCCATGTAAGGTGGTGGTCGAAAATAGATTACACCACGGCGTGGAGATGGTATTCTGTACGTACGCACACATGGTGATTTCATTTTCCGTAGGATAGATAGAAGGTGAAATAGGTTTGTTTCATATTTATAATAACATTTCAGTATATAATTAATACTTATGTTATTACTTTATAATGATACAACTAAGTAAGAAGAAGTATAAGAAGAAAGAAACTTGAGAGAATCAGAAGAAGAGATTACCTCTTCTTCAACGCACCTCCTTTAAGATTCCCCTTAAGGAAGTAGAGTTGGTATTTAGAGAAGACCAAAACCTCCAGAATTTTTCAGGGGAATTTAATAAGAGAAATGGATAGGGGATTCCTGAGATTCAGGGCTCAAAAGGGTGTAAATAAAAGAGGGAAGGGGTGCCCTTTTTATAAGGGAGGAGAGGGGCACCTTTGAAAAAACATACAATATTATTTTATAATAAAGTCATATTCAGTTTATAATAGCTCCTAATTGATTTATTTCAAAGATAAAGTTGGTATGGGTTGAAACCCTCCCAACTAATAGCTTTTAGACTAGTTTAGGTTACTATTTTAACCTTATCTTTTAGATTTAACTCTAAGTTAAATAATTTAACATTTAGTATGTCTTCTAGTTTTCTTACATTATATGGTTAATAAACTTAATATAACTTGCCAAAATAACCCCAAGTGGTTCATTATTAATATATATATCCTTATATAATTAATTTGGATGAACCATAGATTTTTATAAATATAATAACAATTAAAAATATAATATTTATTTTAAAAAGTATTTTATGTCAATTTTGACACTATTAATAAATTGATTTTTGTGAAAATCATAACAGAATGATTAGTTAGAAAAAGGTTAATTAAATCAATACTAACATGTCCTATTAAGATATAAAATTAGTGTAATTCATTAAAAGTCTCAAATTACATTTATTTGGGTATTTATAATATCAATTATTTTAATATTTAATTATTTAGGTAATTACTGGATCACCATTGTGTCATAAATAACTTACATTATTTACTGACTAAAAATTATAAATAAATTACCATTAGGTAGGAAATATATTTATATTTCTAATGAATATTTATAGTCAAATGTATTTTATTTATAACCCTATATTAAAAATGTTTTAGTTATTAAACTTGGATTTTACTTATTTTAACTCTTTTTTAAAATAAAATAAAAATAAATGTATTAATCTAATACAAGTGGACCTAAATGATAATATTATATTCCTAAGGTTGTTTTTGGTCGAATTATAATTATCTAATAGAATTATAACATGTGTTAGCGTAATAATAATATCATTTTTACCCTTAATTACCATATTTACTTTTAACCGTGGTAAATAAAAGTAAAAAGTTACTATTCACAAAAAAAATTATTTTTATTTTATTGAACCACATTTTACTCCTTGATATTAACTTTTTCTCTCGGATTTTCTAAATTCCACTCATAGAAGCGGTAAAATTATGTTTTATGTAAAATTTTAAATTCTCTTAGGAGGTGTGTAAAAGACGGTGAAAAGTTCAATAAACTTTTTATATATCTAAAATTATTATAAAATGAATCCAATGAATTACATTGAACTTATATATGTATTATGTATCAATTTTTTACCTAAAATAAATGTAAATAAAATTCATAATTATTTAAATAAAAAGTCGGTTTTTAAATAATAACCTAGTGGTTTCAATATTCATCAAAAATAGATTGTTTTCAGAAAAATACCAAAAATTCACCCTAGGCTACTTTCGATATTCCGAATCTAAAAATGAAGTCCATTTTGAATGATAAAATAAATAAAATTTCAAAAAGTTTGTATTACAATTCATAACGGCTAGTTTATATAATATTTTAATAACATAACGTTTTTTAGTGAAACTCGGTATTGCCTATAACACACGCTATCATGGATAGTCGCGATTTCATGTAATGTAAGACAAGTCAGGGTTGGGTGTAGTTCAAGACACCTTTGTTGTTGAATATAACAAAATCCAACCATATTTCATGTATACATTGAATATATATATATATACACACTCAATGTTTCATAGAATAACTACTATCAAACGAACTTGAAATTTTGTGTAACACGATCAAAAAATAGTGTTGCGTATACTGCATGCTAATACAGTGTTTCGTATAGCGCAAGATAATCTTGGTGTAGCGTACAACAAAAGACATCAAAGAAATTAAAAATAATAATTCTCATAAAATATCGGGTTGTTACCTTCTACCCCCCTTAAAATTAACTTCTCCCTCGAAATTCGGCAGGGTTATAAATTGTTTCTACATGAAAGTTTCTTTAATTGAAACCCACATCATAAAATGGAATACCAAAACTTAACTTTAAAAACTAATGTATGAAACGTAAAAGTTACCCAAATTAACTAATCACTGGGTTTCCACGTAGGAGAACATAGGTGAAAATATGGATATGTAAGTGAAATCTAACCATCATGTTCTGATGGAGAGTGGTAGAGAACATGGCTATGAAAAAGCCAACAATCACAAATCCATAAATTTGGGATGATCTATAGTACCATCTGATTCATCGTATATGAGGACACTAGGACAACATTTTTGGTTTTCAAGATCATTTCCATAATGTTGAAGAATTAGAAGAAATAATTACATTATTTCGGTACAATCTCACAATTGTTCATTCCGTGAACAATTTCCACTTCATCTCATAATGAAATGAAGTTTAATTTATCATTCTTGATGTGTTATCAGATCGAGTGATAGAATGATGGGTCATTCCATCTGTCTCAAACAAAAGGTTATCAAAAGTTATAAGTCCATCTTATGGTGAGATTAATCGTATATGGTTCCAAAAATGGACATATACTACATCTATCATATCTCTTAATAAAATAAAACTATTTTATACTAACCAGGGACTTACTATAGGCCAGTGTTATGCAATAATGGCCTGTAACACTTCGGTTGTGGGTTCGATTCCCACATCCTTTTCCAACGCGACGGGTTGTCATCCGTCCATTAGGTTGTCCTTTTTCTAAAACTACACTATTATACCATTATATAAATAACTTATAATAAAAAATGTTTTAGCCTTAAACAATACTATCTGATGTCTGATATAACCCTTTCCAATCTTTAGACTTATCCAAAATACATCTGCCAAATCTCATAGTATAAAGAAAACGATTACTGTAAAGGTCACATAACAAGAACGTGAATACCATCATTTATCATAAGATATATCTTGTTGGTCACATTCCAAACATGTGAATTCCTTAATCATGTATTCTCTTGAAAAATGAATACACATTTAACCATAGTGAAAACATGAATGCAGTTAAAAGATAACTCTTTACATATACCTAAATCCCAAAAATTCGATATACTCAAACCATTATATCACATAGTCCTTATATCAATCATGAGCTTATGAATACTATCAAACATATTATTTTCTCTTTATCCATTCATTATGTTCATATCATCTTCTTTCCAAAAATATCTAAATAACCTTTCATGGTTACCAGTACCATTCAACATATATATTCAAATACTTTAGGAAAAACAATAGTGTAACAATCCTTAGATGATTATTTATTCCTTAGTACCATTAACTATACATCATAACTCTTGATAAACATAAATCATTCCATTACCTTCGTAAACCATTGACCAAGATTCAACACTTCATTCATCTCATATATCATTTGTAGTCTCCTCATCATCATCCACATAAATACTAACCATATGACCATGATAATTCTCTTCACGAGACTTTACCTTGGGGAATTGGTTTTCATAATCCCATACATTCCACATTTAAAACATCTAATAATTGTTGATGTTAGAGAAATACCATTATCCTTCTCCAAATTGTTAACTGAACCTTTTTATTTGCACTTAATGGATTTGTGTCTTTCTTTTCTGCACCCAAAGCATCTTCCAGTTCCTTTGAAACATTATCCTTGAAGCCTCTTCCCACATGATTTACATGAGTGAAATTTAACATTCTTTCCTCTATGATCATCATAAAACTCCATCATTCTCTTATTAGCTGAGTCAGTAAACTTACCAAAGTTGAGATTATTTATCCTAATATGAGATTGCATATTAGGAATAATAATGATGTTTTGACTTCCAAATCCCGTTTCATTTGGTTTCTCATGAATAATATCATTCCATTGTCCATCACATCCTCCATTATCGTGAATCTTCCTGTTTCCATCCATTTTCTAAAACCCAAAATGAATTGTGTGAGAGGAAAAAATCATGCTAGGGAAAACAACATAATAAAGGGGGAGTACCGTCAATATCTAACATAATAGGTTAAATTCAAAGATCGTTACTGTAATTCTAGGACTATAACTTATACGTATACTTATCCTTTGGGACATCCCTTAACATACCTTAGAAATATCTCTAGGGATCTCACTAAATATTTCACATCCTTGTTTCCAAGGGTTAACTAAACCTTCGCTCTGATACCAAATTTAGATACCCAAATCATGAAGTACATGGACATTACATTACTTTTGCGGAATACTTAATACATGAAAAAAATAGACGCCCAAAGACCGTATTAGTTTAGTTTCTTTGGAAACTCGAAACGTAATCTTCTAATCATGGTGAAAGATTTTCAACATCTCCCATAAAGATCTTCCCCTTTGGTTTTTTTGCCTAAAACCTTTCTTTATATCTTGGGGAAAAGAAAACATAAAAAGGGTGAGCTCAAATTATTATTAAGGGAAAGCATAGAGAACATAAAACAATCCATAAACATTTGAATGCAAAAACTTTAACAGAAATTCTAAACATCAAAATCTTGAGCAAAGACATAAATCTTGGAAGTACGTAAGGCATATATCATAAAGAAAAATCAATCACGATAAAATATCAGGGGAATAAAAAATGTAATTGTGTGAAACCATTAATCACATGTTATGATTTCCATAGTATCCAAGGCATTTCTTCCAAGACCATCTTAGTGGACAAAGTCCCTTTCTGAATCGAGTTCACTCCTTGTTCCAGTCTGGTATCACTGAATCAGATTAACTTACCATTCTAGCCATGTCTATCTTGTGAAATATAAATCTTTATTCAATGCATTGGAGGGATATATAGGTCCCACCCATCTCATAATGAAAATATTCTTACTTGTGCCACAAAATAAACTTAAAACATTCCGCAAAACCCAATGAATAAAATGTCTTTCATAAACATCATCCCATCATAAAATAATCTATATAAAACAAATGGGTATCATTTCATCATAAGAAAAATAAAAACATGTAAATAATGGAGAAATTATACTTGAAACATAAACATACTAAATAATTTCATCTTAGATGGAAAATAGTTTTGATTAAACACTTAAAATGAATTATTGTGGAAAATATCCTTTCTTATTCAAAATCATTTTATTTTCACAAAATGCCATGAAATTTTAAAATAAAAGTATATTTTTGAAAATAATGATGAAATCGTGTAGAGAAATATTTATTTAAATAAGTAATTATGAAACTGTAAAAATTCATTCATGCCGTAGAAGTAAAAAAAACATTCTCCTCGTACTTTTGTCGGAAAAGTCAAAAATGTTACTCGTATGGTAAACAAAAGAAAGATTCTTTCAAAAACACAAAGTAAAAGTAAAAGAGGGGTAAACATGACATTAAACATTAATTTAATAATATTAAACACTTTATGAAAAACATTTTATGGGCATGAATGAAAAATATAACCCTAGTAAATACATACGTATAAGCAATCTTGGATTAAAATGATATTTCAAAATTATCCCTTACCTTATGTCTGATATTCTTCGTATGTATCAGAACCTCTTGTATAATGATTTAAATAATGTCATTGACTTATTACAGAATCATATTCATTGTTATAATATCATAAATGGTTTACTTATGACTTTATATTACCCGTTCTTTTGTTAATTGTATGTAAAAGCAGCAATTTGGGTAAAGTCGTTTCATTTATTATACGTGTTTCAACTTGTTGATCTTGATACTATTACTTATATCCTGATTTAATTAATTTCAGAATTTAACACATGATTTATATATAATATATATTCAGAATATACATATATATATGATAGATCGATAAATGGAATGAAATACACCATTCATGGAGAAGGTAGGTCGTACGTACGCATGAACGCTGTTTTCATTTCTTTATTGAATTGAATGGAATTAAGTAGATGAAATACACATATATATATATAAATATAGTGTATCATTATTATGTCATAAATTTCATTATTAATCATTATATATAGTTTATAATCATTCATGAATGGTTAACATGGAGAATGAATCTCTGCGCGTCATGGAGATGGTAGTCCGTACGTACGCACGAGCGATGATATCATTCCCATGATCGTGAAATTTTATTGAAGTTTATTTATAATATTTCAGAATCAATATCAGTTTACAATATTCATATATAGTTATTTATTTAAACCATTATACACATCCAAGTAAGGTGGTGGTCGAAAACATATTACACCACGGCGTGGAGACGGTATTCTGTACGTACGTACACGTGGTGATTTCGTTTTCCATAGGATGGAAGGAAGGTGAAATAGGGTTGTTTCATATTTATAATAACATATCAGTATATAATTAATACCGATTTTATTACTTTATAATGATATAACAAAAGAAGAATAAGTAGAATAAGAAAGAAACATGAGAGAATCAGAAGAAGGGATTACCTCTTCTTCGACGCACCTCCATTAAGATTTCTCTTAACGAAGTAGAGTTGGTATTTTGAGAAGACCAGAAACTCTATGAATGTTTCTGGGGAAGTGTAGAAGTTAAATGGGTTGGCGTGGGCCGAGATTCAAAGCACAAAAGGGTGTGAAGAGAAGAGGGAAGGTGTGACCTTTTTATAAGGGAGGAGAGGGGCACCTTTGGAAAAACATAAAATATTATTTTATAATAAAGTCATATTCGGTTTATATTAGATCCAAATTTATTTATTTCAAATCCAAAGTGGGGATGGTTTGAAATAATCTCAACCAATAGGTTTTATACAAGTTTATGTTACTATTTTAACCATATCTTTTAGATTTAACTCTAAGTTAAATAATTTATCTTTTACCATGTCTTCTTGTTTTCTTACACTATTTGGTTATTAAACGTACTATAATTAGCCAAACAAACCTCAAGTGGTTCATTATTAATATATATAACCCTATATAAGTCATTTTTTCAAACTGTAGATTTTTAGGAATATAATAACAATTAATAATATAATATATGTTTTAAAAATTATTTTATGTCAATTTTGACACTATTTGGTAATTGATCTTCTTGGAAATCATAACATCATGATTAGTTTGAAAAAAGATAACTAAATCAATACTAACATGTCATATTAACCTATAAAATTATTGTAATTCATAAAAAGTATCAAATTACATTTAATTGGGTATTTATAATATCAATTATTTTAATATTCCATTATTTAGGTAATTACTGCATCACCATTTTGTCATAAATAACATAAATTATATAATGTATAAAAATTATAAATAAAATAACATTAGGTAGGAAATATGTTTATCTTTCTAATGAATATTTATAGTCTAATATATCTTATGTATAACCCTATATTAAAATGTTTTAGTTATTAAACATTGATTTTAACTATTTTAACTCTTTTTTAAATAAAATAATAATAAATGTCCTAATCTAATTCAAGTGCACCTAAATGATAATATTATATTCCTAAGGTTGGGTTTGGTTGAATTATACTTATCCAATAGAATTATAACATATTCTAGCATAATAATAATATCATTTTTACCCTTAATTACCTTATTCACTTTTAACTGTGGTAAATAAAAGCAAAACGTTTATATTCACCAAAAATTATTTTTACCTTGTTGAACCAAATTTTACTCCTTGATATTAATTATGTCTCTTGGAGTTTAGAAATTCTACTCACAGATGCGGTAAAATTATGTTTTTTGTAAATTTCCAAATTCTCCTAGGAGGTGGGTAAAAGATCGTGAAAAGTTCAATAAAATTTTTACATATCTAAAATTATTATAAAATGACTCCAATGAATTACATTGAACTTATATAGGTATTATGTATCATTTTTTGACCTAAAATAAATTTTAATAAAATAAATAATTATTTAAATAAAAAGTCAGTTTTTAAATAGTAACCCAGTGTTTTCACTATTCATCAAAAATTGAAAGTTTTCAGAAAAAATACCAAAATTTCACCCTAGGATAATTTCGATATTCCAAATCTAAAAATGAAGTCCATTTTGAAAGATAAAATTAATAAAATTTCAAAAAGTGGGTTTACTATTCATAACGTCTAGTTTATATAATATTTTAATAACATATCGTTGTTTAGTGAAACTCAGTATTGCGTATAACACACACTATCATGGAAGGTCGCGATTGCGTGTAATGTAAGCCAAGTCTTGGTTTTGTGAAGTGAAAGACTCTTTTTTTGTTGCATATAATAGAATCCAACCATATTTCATTTATACATTTAATATATATATATATATATACACTCAATGTTGTGTAGAATAACTACTATCAAACGAACTTGAAATTGTGTGTAAAACGATCCAAGAATAGTGTTGTATATATTACAAGATAATACGGTGTTGTGTATAGTGCAAGATAATCTTGGTGTAGCGTACAACAAAAGACATCAATGAAATTAAAATGAATAATTCTCATGAAATATCGGGTTGTTACATTCTACACCCCTTAAAATGAATTTCACCCTCGAAATTCAACGGGGTTATAAATGGTTTTCTACTTGAAAGTTTCTTTAATTGAAACCCACATCGTAATATGGAATACAAAAACATAACTTTAAAAACTAAAGTATGAAATGTAACGGTTACCCAAATTAACTAATCATTGAGTTTCCATATAGGGGAACATAGGTAAAAATATGGGTATGGAAGAGAAATCTAACCATCAAGTTATAATGGAGAGAGGTAGAGAACATGGCTATGAAAAATCCAACAATCACAAATCCATAAATTTTGGATGATATAAGGTACCATCTAATTCATCATATATGAGGAAACTAGGAAAACATTTTTTGTTCTCAAGATGATTTCCCTAAAGTTGAAGAATTAGAAGAAATACTTACTTCATTTCGGTAAAATATCATCGTTGTTCGTGCCTTGAACAATTTCCACTTCATCTCTTAAAGAAATGAAGTTGAGTTTTTCATTCTTGAAGTGTTAGCAGATCATGTGATATAATGATGGGTCATTCTATGTGTCTCAAACAAAAGGTTAGAAGAAGTTATAAGTCCATATTATGGTGAGATTAATCATATATGGTTCCAAAAATGGACTTATACTTCATCTATCTTAGTGATTAATAAAATTAAACTATTTTCTACTAACCAGGGAATTCCTGTAGGCCAGTGGAATGCAATAAAGGCCTGATGCACTTCGATTGTCGGTTCTATTCCAATAGCCTTGTCCGACGTGACGGGTTATCACCCGTCCTGCAGGTTGTCATTTTTCTAAAACTACACTATTATAACATACATAAATAATTTTGAAAAAAAATTTCTATCCTTAAACAATACTATCTGATGTCCGATATAACCCTTTACAATCTTTATACTTATCCAAAATACATCTGTCAAATCTCATAGTATAAGGAAAATGATTACTGGAAAGGTCACATAACAAGAACGTGAGTACCATCATTTATCATACGATATATCTTGTTGGTCACATTCCAAACATGTGAATCACTTAATCATGTATTCTCTTGAAAAATGAATACACATTGAACCATAGTGAAAACATGAATGCAGTTAAAAGTCACTCTTTCCACATACCAAAATCCCAAAAATTCTATATACTCAAACCATGATAACACTTAGTCCTTATATCAATCATGAGCTCATGAATACTATCAAACATATTATTCTCTCCTTATCCATTCATTATGTTCATATCATCTTCTTTCCAAAAATATCTGAATAACCTTTCATGGTTATCGGTACCTTTCAACATATAATTTCAAATAATTTAGGGAAAAAATAGTGTTACAATCCTTAGATGATTCTTTATTCTATATTTACATTAACTATACATAATAACTCTTGATAAACATAAATCATTACATTACCTTCATAAACCATTGACCAAGCTTCAACACTTCTTTCATATCATTTATCATTTGTAGTCTCCTCATCCTCATCAATATAAATACTACCCATATGACCATGATGATTCTCTTCATGAGATTTTCTCTTAGGTCATTGGTTTCTATAATTCCCATACATTCCACATTTAAAACATCTAATCATTGTTGATGTCGTAGAAATACCATTATCCTTATCCAAGTTGTTAACTGAACCTTTTCCTTTGCACTTACAAGATATGTGTCCTTCTTTTACACACCCAAAGCATCTTCAAGTTCCTTAGAAAAATTCTCCTTGATGCCTCTTCCCACAGGATTTACATGAGAGAAATTGAACTTTCTTTCCTCTATGATCATCATGAAACTCTATCTTTCTCTTATTAGATGAGTTGGGAAACTTACCAAAGTTGACATTATTTATCATATTATGAGATTGCAGATTAGGCATAATAATGATGTTTTGACTTCCAAATACCATTTCATTTGGTTTTTCATGAATAATATCATTCCATTATCCATCATATCCTCCATTACTATGAATCTTACTATTTCTAACCATTTTATAAAACCCAAAAAGAATAGTGTGAGAGGAAAAATCATGCTAGGGAAAAAACACAATAAAGGGGGAGTACCGTCAATATCTAACATCTTAGGTTAAATTCTAATATTGTTACCGTAATTCTAAGACAATAACATATACGTATTCTTATCCTTAGGGACATCCCAAGACATACCTTAGAAATATCTCTAGGGATCTCCCTAATGTTTTCACATCCTAGTTTCCAATGGGTAACTAAACCTTCGCCCTGATACCAACTCTAGAGACCCAAATCTTGACGTCCATGGTCATTACATTACTTTTGTGGAATACTTAATACATGAAAAAAACAGACGCCCAAATACCGTATTAGTTTAGTGTCTTTGGAAACTCGGAATGTAATCTTCTAATCATGGTGAAAGATCTTCAACATCTCCCATAAAGTTATTCCCCATTGTTTTTATTACCTAAAACCTTTCTTTATATCCTAGGGAAAAGAAAACATAAAAACGGTGAGATCAAATTCTAAGTAAGGGAAAGCATAGAGAACATAAAACAATCCATAAACATTTGAATGCAAAAACATGAACATAAAATCTAAACATCAAAATCTTGAGCAAAGTCATAAATCTTGTAAGTACATAAGGAATATATCATAAAGTAACATCAATAATGATAAAATATAAAGGGAATAAAACATGTAATTGTGGAAACCATTAAGCACATTTTATGATTTTCATAGTAGCCAAGGCATTTCTGCGAAGACCATCTTAGTGGACAAACTCCCTTTCTGAATCGAGTTCACTCCTCATTCCAGTCCTGTATCACTGAACTAGATTAACTTACCATTCCAGCAATTTCTATCTCGTGAGATATAAATCTTTACCCAATTCATTGGAGGGATATATAGGTCCCACCAATCTCATAATGAAATCATTCTTAATTGTGCCATAAAATAAACATAAAACATTCAACATAACCTATGAATAAAATGGGTTTCATAAACATCATCCCATCATAACATAATCCATATATAACAAATGGGTATCATTTCATCATAAGAAAATTCAAATAATGTAAATAATGGAGACATTATACTTGAAACATAAACATACTAAATAATGTCATCTTAGATGGAAAATAGTTTTGATAAAACACTGGAAATGAATTCTTGAGGAAAATGTCCTTTCTTCTTTAAAATAAATTTTTTTTCTCAAAATTCCATGAAATATTAAAAGAAAAGGATTTTATGGAAACTAACCATGAAATCATGTAGATTAATCTTTATTTAAATAAGGCCTTATGAAACCGTAAAAATATGTTCATTCTGTATAAGTTAAAAAAACATTCTCATCATACTTTTGTCAGAAAAGTCAAAAATGTTCCTCGTATGGTAAACAAAAGAAATATTATTTCCATAACCCAAATTAAAATTAAAAGAGTGGTAAACATTAAATTAAAAATACATGTAAAAATATTAAACACTTTATGAAAAACATTTTATGGGCATTAATGAAAAATATAACCCCAGTAAATACATACGAATGAGTAATCTTGGATTAAAATGAGATTGCAAAATTATCCCTTACCTTATGTCCGACATTCTTTGTATGTATCCAAACCTCCTGTATAATGATTTTAATAATGTCATTGACTTATTAGAGAATCATATTCATTGTTATGATATCATATATGGTTTACTCATGACTTTATATTACCTGTTCTTTTGTAAATTCGATGTAAAAGCAGCGATTTGGGTAAAATCATTTCATTTATTGTACGTGTTTCGACTTGTTGTTCTTGATATTATTACTTATATCCTGATTTACTTAATTAAAGAATGTAAAACATGATCTATATATAATATATATTCAGCATATACATATATATATATGATAGATAGATAAACGGAATGAAATACACCATTCATGGAGACGATTGGCCATACGTACGCATGAACGCTGTTTTCGTTTCCTTATTGAATTAAAAAGAATTAAGTAGATGACATACATATATGTATACATAAATAAATACAGTATCATTAATATTTCATATATTACATTATTATTCATTATAAATACTTTGTAATCATTCATGAATGGTTGACATGGAGAATGAATCACATCGCATCGTGTAGACGGTAGTTTGTACGTACGCACGAGCGATGATATCATTTCCATGATTGTGGAATTGTATTTAAGTGTATGTATAATATTTAATAATCAATATCAATTTAATATAATAATATATAGTTATTTATTTACACCATTATACCCATCCAAGTAAGGTTGTGGTCGAAAACAGATTACACCACGGCTTGGAGACGGTATTCTGTACGTACGCACGCATGGTGATTTCGTTTTCCGTAGGATGGAAAATAGGTGAAATATGGTTGTTTCATATTTATAATAACATATCATTATATATTAATACTAATTTAATTACTATATAATTAAACAACTAATGAAGAAGAAGAAGAAGAAGAATGAAACTTGAGAGAATCAGAAGGAGAGATTACTTCTTCTTCAATGTACCTCCTTTAAGCTTCCTCTTATGGAAGTAGAGTTGGTCTTTTGAGAAGAAAAAAACCTCCAGAATGTTTCTTGGGAAGTGGAGAATAAAAATGGGCAGGGTGTTTCTGATCTTCAGGGCTCAAAAGGGTGTGAAGAAAATAGGGAAGGGGTTCCCTTTTTTTAAGGGAGGAGAGGGGCACCTTTGGAAAAACTTAAAATATTATTTTATAATAAAGTCATATTTGGTTTATAATATATAAAAATTGATTTATTTCGATGATAAAGTGGGTATGGGTAGAAATCCTCACATCAAATAGGTTTTAGACAAGTTTAAGTTACTATTTTAACCTTATCTTTTAGATTTAACTCTAAGTTAAATAATTTAACTTTTACCGTGTCTTCTTGTTTTCTTACACTATATGGTTAATAAACATACTATAACCAGACAAACGAACCCCAAGTGGTTCATTATTATAATATATAACCTTATCTAAGTCGTTTTTCTGAACCGTAGATTTTTCGGAATATAATAACAATTAACAATATAATATTTTTTTTAAAAACTATTTTATGTCAATTTTGACACTATTTGGTAATTGATTTTTGTGAAATTCTTAACAGCATTATTAGTTCAATAAAAGTTACTTAAATCAATAATAACATGTCATATTAACCTATAAAATTAGTTTGATTAATAAAACGTCTAAAATTTCATTTATTTTGGTATTTATAATATAAATTATTTTAATATTTCATTATTTAGGTAATTACTGCATCACCATTGTGTGATAAATAAATTAAATTATATAATGTCTAATAATTATAAATAAAATACCATTAGGTAGGAAATATTTATATCCTTCTAATTAATATTTATAGTAAAATGTATCTTATTTATAAACCTATATTAAAAATGTTTTAGTTATTATACTTTGATTTTAACTATTTTAACTCTTTTTAAAATAAAATAATAATAAATGTCCTAATCTAATAAAAGTGGACCTAAATGATAATATTATATTCCTAAGGTTGTTTTTGGTCGAATTATAATTATCCAATAGAATTAGAACATGTTTTAGCATAATAATAACATCATTTTTACCCTTAATTACCCTATTTACTTTTAACCGTGGAAAATAAAAGTAAAAAGTTACTATTCACCAAAAAATATTTTTATCTTATTGAAAAACATTTTACTCTTTGATATTAACTGTGTCTCTAGGATTTTCAAAATTCCACTCACAGAAGCGGTAACATTAAGTTTTATATAAATTTTCAAATTCTCATATGAGGTGGGTAAAAGACGATGAAAAGTTCAATAAATTTTTTATATATCTCAAATTATTATAAAATGACTCAATGAATTAAATTGAACTTATATAGGTATTATGTATCAATTTTTGACATAAAATAAATTTAAATAAAATAAATAATTATTTAAATAAAAAGTCGGTTTTTAAATAGTAACCCAGTGTTTTCACTATTCATCAAAAATTGAAAGTTTTCAGAAAAATACCAAAAATTCACCCAAGGCTAATTTCGATATTCCGAATCTAAAAATGAAGTCCATTTTGAAAGATAAAATTAATAAAATTTCAAAAATTGTGTATTACTATTCATAACGGCTAGTTTATATAATATTTTAACAACATATCATTGTTTAGTGAAACTCGGTATTGCATTCAAAAAATGCTATCATGGAAGGTCATGATTGCATGTAATGTAAGACAAGTCAAGTTTGCGTGTATTGAAAGACTCTTTTGTTTTTGTGTATAACAAAATCCAACCATATTTAATTTATACATTGAATATATATATATATACAAACTCAATGTTGCGTAGAATAATTACTATCAAACGAAATTGAAATTGTGTGTAACACGATCCAAGAATAGTGTTTCGTATACTGCAGGTTAATATGGTGTTGTGTATTATGCAAGATAATATTGGTGTAGCGTAAAACAGAAGAAATCAAAGAAATAAAAAAGAATAATTCTCAAAAAATATCGGGTTTTTATAATGAAAATAAATAGCTAAATGAAACCTATAATGAGAATATGATATTAAAAGAGAAAAAATAATAGAAAATTTATTATATGAAATATTTATTATGTCTCATGAAGTGAGAATATAATGAAAAAAATATTTAGTAAGTGTATATATAAGAATTAAATCTCGTTGTTATATTCATTGAAAATAAGGTTCTTGATAATATTGTCCCTGAAATATGTGTGTTGGTATAGTATATGATCGGTATACTAATTTCATTTTTTTTAAATTTTTAAATTTAAAATTGTTAACACATAATGAACATTACAACCCAAGAATTCATGATACACATTCTTATATAAAATTAATATATTTTGTGGCATGCCATAATGAGTTTGAGCGCACCAAGATCGATTAAACAAGTCATTTAATTGGAAGTTATGAATATTATTAACCACATTGTGAAAATAATGTATATTATATATAATTTTAAAATTAATATTTTGTGTTTCCTAGATAATTATATTAGAAGAAATAAAATTTTACACTTTAAAATTTTATTTTTGAAATGGTATTTTACAACATTTTAAAGGAGTAAATATTTTAATTTTTTTTTGTAAATTTTATAAATTTTATTTTTCAATATGTATATAATTATTGAATTTTTAATTTCAAAATTAACTTTGGGTGAATTTTAATATTTTTCTAAGCAGATTATTTTTTGATGAATAATGAACAATACTACATTGTTGTTAAAAACTACATTTTCTATTAAAATAATTATTATAATTAAAAGTGATTTTCAAGTCATTGTAGATTCATTATACATATATTAATCCAATATAGTTCATTGTAATAATTTTAATATTAAAATTAGATATAAAAACTTACTAAACTTTTTAATTTCTCTTTTACCCTAATTCTCACCACATCTGCGGGATTAGTGTTAAACATAATTTATCCACTTTGGTGAATTTTTTTGAGAAAAATGGATATACATGTTTGTAATGTGTGAGATATTTATAGGCTAATAATATCAAAATTTGTTTTTGGATATTATGAATAAAAAATTTAGTAAATATTATATTACCATAGTTAAGGGTAAATGGGGAAATAATTAGAAACAATATTATTATAATATTATAAACATACCCCAAAACATGGGCTAAGTTAATTGTATAACTAGGTTTTGACAAAAAAATATTAGGGTCAAATATAACATTTTAGGCCGTTTTTTTTAAAATATGACATTTATAATATTTTATTTAAAGATAAGTTAAAAATGTCAAACACGCATTTTTAATAACCATATCATTTTATTATAGGGTTATAATAAAGCTAAATTTGACTAAAAATAGTCATTTTGAATATAAAATGTTTATCTACATTATGAAAATTTATGTATAATTTGTAATGACAGCATAATTAACTTAAATGTTGACACAATGATGATGCGATAATTGTTTAAATATTTGAATAATCAAATTAATGATATTAAAAATATTAAAGTAAATAAAATTTGTGCATATTAATGTCATAAACAATGTTTAATAATTAATTGGACATGTTTCTAATGTTTTTGAACTCTCAGTTCCAATTTATCTTGTTGGTTCGATTTTTCTATAATATAAAATAATGAATAGTGTCAAAGTTGACATTTGTGTTATTTTAAAATAAATAAAATTTTATTAAATAATATAAAATATCTACAAAAAATTAAAATTAAAAAAAATGATTTGAATTATCTTTAAAATATCATAAATGACTCATATATTGTTTGTTTGAAATTTTACTATAATTATATTAACCCATAATATATACATTATATGATATCATGTTAATAGTTAAAGGGGAAACATAAGGGTCAAATCAAAAATATAATGATTAAAAATTAATTAAACACATCAAAAGTATTATTGGAACAAGTATATTCAACCCTTATCAGATTAGTGTTGATTTTTAGTTGTTTAATGGATTCTTTTCTTTGAAAGTAAATTATATATTATTTAAGTTGAAGATAGTTACAAAATAACATTGTTATTGTTTTTAATATCTTTTATGTGTCCAAATTATGTAAAATCATGCTATGAATGAATATAAATGTCGATTTTGATAATAATTAAATTATTTTAATTATATAATTTTATTTATAATTTTTATAAATTATATAATTACATTAAATTCTTCTTTAATGTAAAAACCATATATATTAATTTAATAAAAACATAAAATAAATGATTATAATAATACTTATTTTGACATATTTTAGATAAATTAAAGTCAATATTGACTTTTATCGATCTATATGATATATTATTGATGATTGAAATAATTATATTCTAATTCAATCTTTGTCTTAAGGTTTTTTTGTCCAATTAAATGAATAATATTAAATTTTTCAATAATGATATTTTATTAATTTTTTTTATTATTAAATTATTTAAAAATACAAAACTGTAAAATAATCACAAGGGATAGGATATTATCAAAAAGGTATTGTATATTTCATTTATGTTCTATTTTTATATATGTGGAACTACAACAGTCGTATTATATTTTATTATTTTTTGGATTCCCAAAAGTGCCCATCACCTCAATTATAATACAACACCTCCGCCCTCAGTTACTCAAACAACATGGATCATTATAGCACCACCAAACCTGGATTTTTTATCAACCCAACATTCTTAGTAATGTTTTTTTAGGTTCTGGCCTTCTAGAAAGACCAGCCCTTGTGTCCCTATAAGATTATCGAAAGGACATCCACTGAAGAAGATGTAATAGTTTTACACATTCATTTAAGTTATTTTCTTCTTCAACATGCTCCTACTATATTATTTCTTTAATAAATTAATAACTATAGTATCATCTACATTTTATGATGTTATTATGAAAATGCTACATCCATATTTTTTTTCATTCTATGAAATATTATAGCACTGTGTGTGCGTATGTACGGCTTACAGTCTCAACGCTATGGTATAAATTGTTTCCTCACCACTTTATTTGATAGGTATAATGATGGGTATAATGGATATAGATAACAAATATAAATGATATTTATTCTGTATAATTATTATACAGTCAAATTCCCTACCCTTTTACTAATAAAGAAATTATACAGTCGCTTGTGTATACATACTCCCTACTGTCTACATGACACGATGAGATTAATATACCATGATAAACATTCAAAAATGATAATAAAAATGATTATAATTAATAAATATGAAATATATGGAATAATAATTCATCTTTAATAAAATATTTATATTTTTACATATATGTCGTTATTTTCATTCATTCAATATGATAGGAAAATGGAAGCAACATTCAAGCCTACATACGACCTACTGTCTCTATGAATTGTATAATACATTTAATATTATATATATATATATATTTTGTTTTACAATTTTTAAGAATTTTAATAGTATTCTAATAAATAGATTCATGAATAATGAGTCAAAATACATAAGATAAACAAAACAGTTATTACCCAAAACGTTTCTTTAACAAAGAATCATGAATAAAAGTGTTATATAAACTCATAAATGAATCATATATGATATCATAAAAATTATTATGATTTTGGTACAAGTTAAAAATGTTTTGAAAATAACTATATAGTATTTTTATTTATGTACTAAGTGAATCATAAATAAACATAATGGTTAATTTCACAATCTCATTATTATTCCAGATTTCTTATATGTAAGTATCTACTATGGAATATTTATCTTCAATGTCCATGTTTCTATAAAATAATTGAAATTTTTTTAATATTATCCTAGCAATTTTTAAACTATTTTACCAATTTTTCAATGTTTATAAAATGGATTAAATAGAATCTTTTTTCCTTTTTTTCAAATGAGGCATTTTGTGACTTTTAAAAAAAATAGAAAGAATGCTTATTTTTAACTTAAATAGAAATTAGTGTCTTTTTTCTGCCATCATTATTCCTTGATTTTTTGAACATTAAAATACATGTTTATGAATTTAGTTTTAAATAATATGTTTTATTTTATAAAAAACTAATTTTCAAATTAATGATTTCAAAGAAAATGCTTAAGTTTTTCAAAATATTAAAAAGGATTTTATTTGAGTATTGTCATATATGTCAACATAATTTGTTTAATTTTATGTTTGATTGTGATTTATCTCTTATGATAAAATATAAATTATTTTATTGAATGGTTTCTCATCATTTTGACCGTGGATATTATATTTTGAAACCATTCATGGTTTACGGTTAAATTATTCACATTTCATATTCTATTTTTTCAATATTAATGTTTATATTGTTTATGTTTTCATATGAGGAATCAACTAGACTAATTAAGTGACAGGATGGGCCTACTATATCCTCTTGATGAGTTTATAGGTCTCATGAGTTGAAATTAGTTAGCAAAAAACCCTTCACCTTTTTTTACAAGAAATATAAAATTTTCATGATGATAGATTTTGACACGGTTTAGATGAGTTTCTACCCATAGACATAAACTTTCATGGGGATAGATCTTGATAGTATCTATCTTGAGGTTAAATCTTGATAGTGTAAATGTTTTCAATAATAAATTCTCTCATTGTAAAATTAGTTATTGATATTCCATGTCAATATTCATTTAATATAATTTCCATTTATATGTTTTCTATTTAATGTGATTATTTTGTATTTTATTAATGTTTTCCAGATTGTGCAGAAGATTATGATTAAATGTATTTTTTTAAGATATACACTTTTCCCTAATGTTTATTCTTAATATTATTAAAAAATTCCATTATACAATTACCCTTACAAAGTATTTTTGGTCACCTCTTTAATAAGTTTTATTTTCTCCTTGATTCCATGATATGTATTATAACTGGTATGAAGGGTTAATTACAGAAGAGTAATGGAATTCTAGAAACATTATCTATGTTAAAATTTATGTTTTAATATATAATATAAGGTTCATGTATTTAATATTTTTTCCAATACCACTAAACTTACCATCGCTTTAGGATTTGATTCCTTGTAATTATGGAAATGTAATAACTTAATGCACCTTCATAGAGATTTTGTGGTAAGGGAATTAAAGATGGAATTTATGGAAGAATAGAAAAAACCATGGAAATTATATTTATAAAACCTATATTAGGTAAATAACAATAAGAAATACTTTGAGGATAAGCATAGAAGAATATCCTAGAATATTGGTATGTTTGAGATTATATAGGTCATCATAGTAATACATCCATGTCTGGATAATTAATGTGGATGTGGTTTTGGAATATATGTACCTAGGGGTAACAACTATGACATGCTCTATCGGGCCTGAATCAGGATAACCCCATACATGAAAACATTCTTTATAGTACACCTCGTTTAACATTCTCATGGAATATAATTAGGATAATTTAAATTTTCATTATAATCCATAAAGAAGGATTAAATTGTAAATATATCCCAACAAAACCACGTTTTTTTATAATGATATAAACTATATATAAATTTTTAATTTATGTGATGTATTTTATCAGTTATAGGACTATAAATTATGTTATGAACAAACCTAGTGTATGAAAATATATAGATATGGAGCCTAGTATATGTAATATGAGCCTCAGTAATATAAATGATCCATATAGTATAAATGGTCATATCCCTTGTGGTTTGAAGACACTATTTCAAAGGGAAATAGTCTCCCAACCATTCCCATCATATGAGGACATAATATCATGTGATAATGGGACACAAAAAAGAGATCTATATGTATTATGTATTCATAAAGAAGAATGATAATAAGAAGAAAGATGGAAATTTTTTTGATAAATGAAAGAAGTGAAAGAATTATTTCCCTTAGGTAATTGTTGGAATAATCACTAAGGAAATATATTAATGGGAATTGTAGTTTTCTACAAGTGGGGAAGTAAAGGACCCTGTGTTTGGGATTGGAAGGTTGAGAAAAAATTTTCTAGTGTGCAATGTTTCAACAATAATGTAATGGGGAACTATTTAGATGAATGACCCAATAACTAATGAAATATAGGTCAGAAAATGATAAGGGGCCAAGGACATGTTTATGTGGTTACTATAATAAATGTGGAATAATTAATGTTTTTTTGTTTCTGGATTCAATAATTATATTATTAAATTCTTATTATAAGAATCATTGGATATATAAGGAATTTATTTTAGTACTTATTATTTAGGATTTGGAGTCATGGATGATATCATTTTGGTATTTAAGGTGATAAAATATTTTTTGTTTCTCAGAAAGTGAAAAATTATGTTCTTTTGGAAATCAGATGTTACGATCGATTTTGGAAATATAGAGTCCTTTTAAATGATAAATTTGGATAGAATTATTTCTGATAAGTCTTATGGTTGGAATGGAGTAATTTAAACATTGGATATTATTATTTGAGTATAAATTATTAATTATTCAATACACTAGGATTACATATATGTTTTTTTGTAAAAATTAAGATTATAATTAAAATACTTGTGCACCCCATGATTTATCCAAGATGATTCAGGCCTGATTATTTTGAACATTCATTTCTATGAGTACGAGAAGAAGTAAAAATAGATTAAAGGAAAACTAAAGGATATGATTCTGCTAATGACATGTAAAAAATCAATTAATTCCCTATTTAAATATGAAAATAATTCTTTAACTCTAGGAAAAACCTCTTGAAAAAAAATTATCCTAGGACATTCTTTTCTAATGATTTAAATGGTCTTTTATATTATCATAGATTCACAGAATTGTAATTGTTAAATTTCTTCTGATCATTTTCTCAATCACTCCCCATTAGAACATCATAGTTATATTTATCTTTTATGTCTATGTTTTCACTTACCACCAATGTAATTTTATTTCAAAGCGTAATTTTGTGGGGACCTTCACATTTCCTTTCGTCTCTTATTAAGAGTATATTTTATTAAACATAACTCCGATGTGGGTTTTCTACAAATATATTTTCTATTTTACACATTTTATTTTTGGACTGAAATTTAAAATTTCAATGATAGAATTTATTAGAGGATGGGAGAATGTGACACCACAAAATTTTCTAATATCTATTCATAAATAAATTCAATAGCTTTCACTATATGAAACTCTTGGTTTGAGCGCACCATGATTGAGTAACCTATCCATTTAAATATTGGTTATGAATATTGTTAACAACATTATGAAATTATTTTATATTCTGTATAATTTTAATATTGATATTATCAGGTTCTTGGGCAATTATATAAGAAAAAATATAATTTAATTCATAAAAACTAAATTTTTAAAGTATATTTAAACGATATTATAATTGAAAAACAATTTTAAAAATAATATTTTTAAAATTTAATAATTATTATTTTTTCAAATAGACCTAATTTTTGAATTCAAAATTTCAAAATTATCTTAGGGGGAATTTTCAGTATTTTTATCAGAAGTTTCATTTTTTGATTAATAGTGAAAAATACTAAATTTTCATTAAAATTGTGTTATTTATTTAAATAATAATTATTCATTAAATTGATTTTTAAAGTCACAATAGATCAATAATACAAATATTTATCCAATTTAGGAAATTGGAATAGATTTTATAATGAAATTATATGTAAAAACATATTAATCTTTTGAGAATTACTTTTACCCTCTATTTCATCATATCTACAGGATTAGTGTTAAAATTAATTTATCCACTTTTGTGAATTGAATTTGAGCAAAAGACATAATTGGTTATAATTAGTATAATATTTAGAGTCTAATGGGATTAAATTAATATTATAGATATTATGAATAGTAACTTTAGTAAAACAAATTAACATAGTTAAGGGTAAATAGGGTAATTAAAGTTAATGTTAATATTATAGTAGAATAAACATGCCCTGAAATTTGGACCAACTAAATTTGATGTGTGGGTTTCTACAAAAAATGAGCCTTCTAATCAAATTATAACCTTTTAATTCCACATGGATAAGGATATAAAATTTATTATATTTTATTTAAAGATATGTTCAAAATGGAATATACAAATGTTTTAAAAATATACCATTTTAATTGTATGGTTATAAAAAATTAAAATTAGACTGTTAATAGTCATGTAAAAGATAAGATTTTCACATACTTTATGATAAATTATTTATAAATTTTAATGATAAAATAATTAACTTATGTGGTGACATAATAATGATGTAGTAATTGTGTAAATAATAGAATAATTAAGTAAATGATATTAAAAATATTTAATATAAATATAATTTTATTGTATTAATGTCAGCAACAATTTTTATTAATGAATTCAACATGTCAATAATGTTTTATAAATATTAGTTTGAATTTATCTTGTTGGTTTGAGTTTTGTATAAGAAATAATAATGAATAGTGTACATATTGACATTTTGGATATTTTAAAATAAGTAATATTTTATTAAATGAAATAAAATATATAAAAAACTAAAATTTTGTAAATTTATTGATGGAACCATGGATCCTCTTTTCTAAAAATAGTGTATGGTTTCTATTTTTATTTTTAATCCACATTTTGTTGATCAAGGAGTTTGCAAGGAATGTGTTCTCATGATTTATCCCAAAAGATGTATTGAAGGTGGAATGATGAGTTGTGAACCACGATGTGGGAATGGTATGAAAACCACGTAAGAGGACTGGTTTTTGGAGTGAAGGAAGTTCTTGGTGAAGACTTGTGGTTAATGGGAAGGATTGTTGAACATGGAAGTCAAGATGGTTTGTGGGATGGAATTTCATTCATGAATTCGAGGTGGAGTTTGGAGAAACCACAAAGGGTGCCATTTGCAGAAACGAGGTAGTGATTTGTAATACAACATAGGGAGAATGGCGGTACGTGGACCACTTAAGGAATATGGTTTCTTGAATATGTGTGATACATTGTGAAGGTGGTGTTGTAATGAAGATTTGTTAAATCGTAATTTAGAGGATTAGGGGGATCGATTTTATTATATAAGGAGCACTGATTCCTCAATTTGTGTTTGGATTTGAGATTCAAAATCAGAGAAAAATTTGAAATATATAGAAGTATTTTATGAAAATAAAACCCTTAAAGACTTTAATTTAGAATATAAAAGGAATTTGGTGAAGTCCAGAACAGTTCACCGAAGACAGTTCATGGTGGAATAAAGAATGTTTTTAGGAAGAAATGATGACATATGAGAGTCAGTATGCCAAAGAAGAACTCAGTACACATATTTCTTATAGTATGTGGAGAGGAAGCAGAGGCAATATGAAGAGTCAAGATTGTTTACTAAGTGGAGTTAGTATGCGATGTAGGGGTTTTTTTGGACGGCAGTATATTGATGAAGAATGTGATGGGGGATCATGGAGGTGGTTAGAAAAGGCAAGATACTGAGCTGGGATGCAGTGCACACACAGTACACGGTGTAGTGAAGTACATGGAGGAAGATAGGCAGATCAATAAAGTGTATTTTTTAATCTATCAGTATAAAGATAAGTGAATTTATTCTATGGGTAAAAACAAATATTCAACAAAGAATCCATCTACAGTTTAGGATTTATTATTTAATGAAAATCTATTAAAGAGACCTTCAAGTCAATAAAATGAGTTGAGATTCTTCTCAATGGAGTGAGAAAAGTGGATTCTACAAAAGTGATCTAAGGTACACCGTGTGTTATCCATAAAATCATGTAAATATAGTGTTCTTGGTACATAAATACTATGATAAAAAATTAACTCTAATAATAGTGATGATTAATGGACATTGGTATGACTGATAACCTAATGGTGGATTCTCCTTAGACGTAGAACTTCATAGCCATCCAAGTAAAGATTATGTGAATGTACATTGCATGTGACTGCTTGTTTTCTGAAAATTCTCATCAGACAGGTCTAATAGGTTCCCACCATTGTGGGAACATGGTCCTTCAGTTTAAAATAAACATTTTTCACCTTGATTCACCACTCCCCTCTCTGGGTGTTCTGTTTTCCTTCAATTATATGAATAAGTCTTAAAATTTCATGAATTACTCAATTAGTGATTTTTTGGAATTTTATGATTATTATTAACCCATAAGATATAATATATTTGATATCATGGTAATAGTTAATGGGGCTAAATAAGGGTAAAAAATAGTGAGGATTAAAAAATTAATAACATTATTTGAAAAAATTTATTGGAAAAATCATTTATCAACATTGTCAAATTATGATATATTTTGAGTTGTTTAGTGGACACTTATACATGAAAATAAAATATACAATATATAAATCCAATTTGTTTAAAAAATATCACTATCTTTATTTTTAATATATTTAATGTGTCCATATTGGGAGAAAATAAAGATTTGAAGAAATCTAAATATATATTTTTATCATGTTGAATTTTATATCATTTTAAAATTTAATTTTAGTTTTTAGAAAATATATAACTATATTTAATATTTCTCCAATTTCAAACGAATATTTATTTTAATAGAAGAAAATTAAAAAAAAATTGATTTTACTTATGTTAATTTTGTTATATTTTGAGTGAATTAATTTGTATAATGAATTTTATTGCTATATATGATATATTATATATGTGTGAAACAATTATATTATAATTCCCACTTTTCAATAATATATGTCATGTCAAACTAAATGAATAGTATTAGATTTGAAAATAGTGTTATCTTACGGAATTAATTTATTATTAAATTATTTACAATTTCTAAAATAGAAAATAATCACAATGGGGTAATATATTTCTGAACATCTCTTATAAGTTTTATTTATGGGATAAATTTAATAATTTAGATCCATAATAGTCTAATTATATTTTAATATTTTTAGGATTTCCAAAACTGCCCCACAGATCAATTATAAAAGGACACCTCCTCCATCACTACCTCACGCTAGATTGAACCTTATAACTTGACCAAACCCAGACCATTTACCATAAAATCATACTTAGTTATATTTGGTATCTCTTATTCTTAAAAAGGACCAACCATAGTGTCCCTTATAGAATATCCAATGGAAGTCCACTTAATAAGAGGTAATTGTTTTACCCATTCATTTAAGATATTTCCTTCTTCAGGTTTCCCTTTATATGTTATTTCTAAAATAAATTAATAACTCTGGTATCATCTATATGATGGGATTTTATTATGATTATGGCACAACCATATTCCTCATTTTATTCATCATATGGAAAAAATATCACAAAGCACGTGTACATACGACTTACCATCTCCACACTATGGTGTAATTTTTTTTCATCACCAGGTTATTTGGATTGTAATAATAATTAATATAATGGATATAAATAATAACTATGACATGATATTTATTTTTTATAATTAATATTCCATCGAATTCCTCTCTATTTTCCCAATGGATAATCAATATCATCGTTAATGCGTACGTACGACCAACCATCTGCACAATGCGATGGGATTTATGTTTTATGTTAACCACTCAATAATGATTAAAAATGTATTTAATGAATAAATAAAAAATATATTAAATAATAATTCTATTGGAATAATATGTGTGTGTTTGTGTGACTTACTTTCTTCCATTCAATATAATAAGAAAATGTAAACAGTGTTCATGTCTACTTATGACCTACTATCTCCATGAATGGTGTATTTGATTTCATATATCAAGTTTTTATACATATTTTTATACTGAATGTATATGGTATATAAATTTTGTTTTAAATTCTGGAAGTAATTAAATCAGGATCAATGTAATATGATCAAGAATAATTTTTCAAAAAGTACAATAAGAAATTGGTTATTACATAAAACAATACATTATCTTGGAATTGTTAACATGTGGGTAATAGGAAGTCATAAATGAATCATATATGATATCATTAATATTATTTTGATTTTGGTACTAGTTAATAATATTTTTAATAAAAATTTGTAGTATTTTATTACATGTATGGAGAGAATGATACCTAATGGTAAGGGTTAATTTCACGATCTTATAATTATTCAGGATTTTTTATATGTACGTATCTGATACGGGATATTTATCATCCATGTCTACATTTATTAAAAATATTGGCCAAAATATTTTAACAATTATTATACCAATTTTTTATTTCTTTCACCCATGTTTTATTTTTTTAATGGTTTGAAAGAAATCATTTATTCATTTTCCAAATGAGGTTCTTTTTGACATTTTTCAACAAAAATACGGAGAGAATGCTTATTTTTAACTTTTGTGGAATTAAAATATGTTTATGAATTCATGAAAACTTTAGGTTTTGAATATTAATTTACAAGTTTTAGAATTTTTTTAATAATTTTTTTCTTTTTTTAAATGCACAACATTTAAATTAATGATTTCAAATAAAAATACATTTTTTTCAGGGTATTTCAAACAATTTTATTAGATTATTTTCATCTATGTCAACATCTATTGTTGAGTTTTATGTTTGATTAATGATGATATATTATGATGTAATCTATCCAATTTTAAGGAATGGTTTATTATCTGTTTCACTATGGATATACTGTTTTTATACCATTCATGGTTAATGTGTAATGTACTCTCATTTATTATGCTTGTTTTTTAATATGATTCTTTATGTTGTTTATGTTTTCATAAGTGGAATCCATATGACATAGTAATTCATGGGAGAGGCCTACTATCACCCCTTAGTGTATTGGTAGATCTCATGATATGAAACTAGTTGGCGAAAAACCCGTCAAATTTTCTTCCAAGCTGTTTTAAATTTCTTGGAGGATTGATCTTGACACAAATCAGATAGGTTTCTACCCATAGACATAAACTGTTAAATGTATTATTCTTGAGAGAAACTATCCTGAGGATAGATCTTGATAGTGCATACATTTTTCATTATGTATTCCTTCATTATGAGATTATTTATTGATATTCCATGTAATTATTTGACTAATAGAATATCTATGGTTATGTTTTTTAGCTCATGTGAATATTTTGTATGGTATTATTCATTATTTTGATTTTATTATCAATATTATGTCTAAATGTATTGTATTTTAGTTAAACACATTACCTTATATTTTAGGATTATTATTATTATTAGATTATACTGTACGCTTACCCTAACTAGGCATCTGTGCTCACCCATTTCTTATGTTTTATTTTTTACAGGAAGCCAAGATGAGTTTTATCACATATAATCAATGTTAATATAAAATAATAACGTAAATCTCGAAAGATATTATATATTTTACTTTATTTCCGAAAATTTAATGTAAGGTTCATGTATGTTATCTATTTTCCAAGACTACAAAACTGATCAGTCCTTCTAGATTTGATTACCTATAATTATGCTAATGTAATAAAATAATGCACTGACATCAATTTTCTAGGGTTAGGGAATTATGGTGAAATAAAAATATGACAAAAAATATTATACAAATATATATATAAATTAATAAATTTATACGTTATGTATTAATATAAATAATATTATCTTTAAAGTATCAATTTATTTATATATAAAATTGAAATAAAAAATTTAATGTATGTTTAAAAGTAATAAGTAAAATTTTAGAATATAAAAAATTATTTAATATTATATATAAAAGCATATTTTATATAAAATAAATATTTCTTTTCAATAAATTATTTAATTAGAAAAAATATATTTTTTCTAATAAATTCAAAATTTTATTATATATTTTAATCAATAGAATTTAAAATTGATATGAAATAATATTAAGAAGTCATATTATTTTATAATTCAAATATTCAATAATTTTTTTTCCATTTTAAATAATTATATTTTATTTAAAACTTAAATATATAAATTTTTTAACTATAATTTTCTAGAAAATTATTTTTCAATTAATCATATAAAAAATATCATATGTTGAATTTTTTAGTCTTTTATAGATAATCGATTGTTAGTTGAATATTAGAAATACCAACTTTTGTAATAGTTACAATTTTTATTATAAAATAATGCCTCAAATTTTTCTGAAGGTTATTTAAAAATAAAATGTATTCTATTGAATTAATGTTTACAACTTTAAAATGTTGTTTTGACATATAAAACACATGCTTAACATCATAAAATATTTTTATAATGTTTTAAGGAAATATTTTTTCAACTATTTCTTCTATTATAAGATTCACATTGATGAATTCGTTTTTCAGCATATTTTAATATAAAATAAATTTTAAATTAATTAAAAAATTATTTTCCATATAATAAATAAAAATAATAATTTTATACTAAGCATAAATAATATTCTTAAAATAAAATTTTTCTGGACAACTAGTTTTTACACTTTATGTGAACTATAACAAAACATAACTACCATTAATTTTGAATTTTTTTAATATTTAATATCATAACTTTATGGTTATTAAATAATATATAATTTAGTTTTTTCCATAAAATTGTTTTCCAAGGGTTAATGTGGAGTTGCTGCTATAGGGTAAATTAGGGTAAAAGTTGCTTCATATAGTGCATGTGGTAAAAAAATATTGAAAATATGAATGATTTAAATTTTATAGAGATTTAAATCCTTATCTACTTATTAAAACCATTATTTCTTGTTTTTAAGAGACCTTTTCCTTCAATAATGAAGTAATATTATTGATAAATAATGTGTCTTTACAAAAGTTCCCATTTGTTCACTTATAATAAGAGACTACATCCTCAAATTTTCTCCACTATTTAAAAAGTATTTTATTAACCATAACACTACCATAATATCTCCTAAACTCCATACCCATTATTTTTAATCATTTTTATGAAAACCGAAACTAAGCTAAAGAGTTTGAGGGACATACCCATGGAAAAACATCCAAGGAAGAGGTATTACAATCACACTAACTTTTCAAGTTATTTATTCTTCTACACCCAAATAATCCCATATATCCATGATCTAATGATATCATAACAATTTATAATATGTTGAAGTTTTATTATACTAAGATATATTGATTTTATAATTTCATCCAAAAATAATTATGAAAAAATAAAATTTAATGTTGTGTGTGTGGACAAACACACCCTTGGACACCACATTCAATTTTATTTCACCACCATAAATATGAGGTTCAAAATGGTTATTTGATAAAGTAATATGATATTTTTCAAAACAATTGATATTTTATAAGAATAATATAATGAGTTATTTATGTTTTATTAATAATAAATGCTCATAGAAACTCCAACCAACCAAACTTAACTTATCATGGTATATTTATTAATTTGGATCGATTATGGAATAATCCCTAAAACTATGTTTGTACTATTTTTCGAGCTAATAATGAAATAAAAAAAATTTTGATTCCATAATGTTATTTTAGGACACCTTTGATCATATTCAAAAAACAAAATTTTTTAAGATGAAATTAATCGTGAGACAATGAGTAACTGATGTAGGAAAATACAATATTAAAAATAATTATGAAATGATAGTAGATGGACTTGATCACATTTAATACAGCGAATAATAATCTTGAGATATATTTAAATGATATAATTACATTATTCGAGATATTTAGAGAATGTTTAGAGTTCTTTCAAACATGAGTTATGGTTTTCATCTCAAAATTTCCTGCATTGAGACACATTTTCTATTATGCAGATAATTTATTTTAAATGGTCTGTATGTTGAAAATTTTATATATAATATCATGGGTTATATTTATTCATTTAATTTTAACCTTAGAATTAAGATATCTCTTTTTTAAATGTGTTTTATGATAACGTATCATAACTCATAAGGGTTCTGTCATAATCACACATCATTGAGGATTAATTTTATATTATGAAACTATGTTTATATGTTTCTTGAAATTATCTCCGACATGACTAAATATATTTTATGTCATTTCATACTATAGAAACATCGTATTAAATTTTTCTCTCCCTTCTTGTAGGCTACTATTTATGGCTTCCATAAAATATATGGAACTTTCATAACTCAATTTGAATTATTCAGTTAAAATTTATCTAAATGAGTTTAATCTATTTTTTCATATAGTATATTCTATTTATAGATCTGTAGAACAATTTTGAGTCAAATATTCCTTACTAGTTAGTTCAAAAACATTATAAAAATAAAATTTTTTATTAATAATTCTCATCCCTTCAAACAATTGATTCCCCACTTATTCCATAAATTCATATCCCTTTAATATTATCATTATTATTAGAATATTTATTATGTGTTATAGAATGTAAAAATAAAATTTACCTCTTCCTATTTGTGAAAGGAATATTTATTATCTTGTTTTATGAAGTTGGATTTCAAAAATTGTTTTTTTAAATGAATCTTCTTTATATCTATTGTGACTTATCAGTTACTTATTCTAATTATTTTTCTCCATTATTTTGAAATCTAAATCTCATTAAATTATTCTATTTTTCTATATGTATCTCTTAGATATATATATATTCAATAATATTTTAATATTTTGGGGTTATAAATTTTTTAGTTCCCTTCAAAATTACAACTTCTAAGTAAAAATGAGTTAAGTAAAAATTTCTATTTCTCATCTTATTTCATGTATTTCCCACATATAAAATATTAATAACATTAATATATTCCAAAAACTTATTAATTATATAAATAAATCTATTGGTAAAATTCAGTTTTTGTGGAAAACAATATTCTATTTCTTCATTTAAAACCATCCTTTACTTATAATATTAATCTTCTACCATGTTGTATGTTTCTAATTGTTTATTTTCTTATATAATTCTCATTAAATAACTCTATTAAAATTAAAATATGGAATACAATATTTGATTTTCATATATAAAAAATAAAATGATTTAATTCCTTCTTCTCTTAAAAATCCTTAGGATTATCCTTTGGTTATCCCCAAAATAAATATTATGAAACCCACTTCCCTCATAGGGGTTCGATCATGCTTGTGATATATGTTTTGTTTTTTTATTCACATGGGACACATATGTGTGGTCTCATTAAAAGTTTTGTGGATCCATAATTATATAAACCAAAAATACTTTAGTAAATGATTTCTATACCATGATATATTATATTTGTGATTAAGGAGTAAACTAGACCTGCCATGATACTTTGAATAATTGGTTTGTGAGAAATTAGTGTCAAATTAATCCAGAAAGGTATATTTTACACGTTATAATGTTTTTGTGGAGAGTAAACCCAATCCACCAAGGGTTTTCATCCAGATTATGATGATGGTATTGGAAGTGATCCATTATTAATGCTTATGATGTCATTTATTTGTAGTTTCCATATATTCAATACTTATATAATCTTGTTCTTTCATTTCCTAGTGTTATGTTCCAATCCTTATGACCATTCTATTTAGAATATCACATTATGCCTCTAAAGTCTTATTTTATACATTATTAAAAAAAATTCCCATAAAATTTTTTCCATTTCACTTATATACATATGAATATTTCTTATGGGTATCATTTTTAGTTTTAAATGATATATGGGAGTTATGAAAATAATTTATAATTTTAAATAAAGGTGTTGTTGTTATGTTTAAAATGATGTATTTTTGTATATAATCATCAAAAGGAATTATATTTCTCTATATATTACACCATAACCTTAAAAAACCTTGTTATTTATTTTTTGAGGTATATTTTGTTTTAGAATGATTTTTTAGTATATATTCTCAAAAACTAGGAGTGTTTTTTGGCACGCATTTAAGTTCACATTGTTTGGGTCCACATTTTTTCAAATAGTATAGAAATCATACCCCATCCTCTATAATTTAATCAAATATGAACTATATGGTCATCACATGTATTTATAAACCTTGTTTAATAACCGTGAATTGTGATCTGGATTCCTTTAGAGGGTGTGTGTTTGGCACACAGTTTGAACAATAGTGGGACCAAACCATGCATAACGTCTATGAGGATAAATTTTCACAATTCCTTTTTTTCATCACGAATTACAATGCCAAAATGGTTTTTGTTTCCCATTTCACTCTCATTGTAACCATATATCATTAAATAATGGGTATGTGATCCTATACATGTGCTATAACTCCTCCTCCTCCCTATATTGGTATGATTTTCTCCACGATTCGTGGTGTGATCATCACATATGGGTATTTGTTCTTGCATTCCAACTTAATTACCATCATTTATTCTAGTTTAGATTACTTCGTTACATTGTGCATGAACTTGGAAAACACTATCCATATTTGGGTGATTTTTTGGGTAAATTGTTAATCAATATGCTTCACGATGGTTGGTTTGAGGCTAGTTATTGTCAAATTCATCGAAGATGATGGATTCCAAACTATTTGAAGTATGTTAACCTATGTCTAAGCCTTGAAATTGTGAAATATTATTAATTAGTATTTTGAATTTTTTATTTTAAATATATTATAAATCCTAAATACCATATAAATTAGTTGTTATGTTCATAATTTCTTTCTCCCATGGTTTCCATTATCAACCTGTGTTTCAATCTCAAAGTTCAGTTTATAAAATAGGATTTTGATGTGTTTGTAATCTTATTAGCACCTTGGGTGATTTTTTTGTCTCCATTTTGGGTTTAAATGAATTCGTATTAAATTAATGGAATTTTAATCCTTTCATATTGTTTTCGATAATATATTAATGACCTGTGGGGTATCCAAGGAAATTTATTATGGTTTACATTTCGATTACTTCTTTTTAAATATATCTTATACACATATACTTATATATGAAAATATATTTGTCTTATCATTATACACATTCACAAAAAGATGATTTAATTTTTTCATGAGGTCATGGTATATACATATATAAAGAGGTTTATATTTTTCAAGGTATGAAGATTAATTTTTGAACATAAAAGAAATGGTTTAGAAGTGGTTTTCCAAATATTTAATATATAATTCCAAATACATAGCCCAATGAAAAATATTGAAAATTTATATTTTTTTTCATGGTTATGGAATTGAAATTTTAAAAAAGGTGTTCCATTATAAATTATGTGTTCCATTATAAATTATTTTAAATTATCAATTTACTAAGCCTCGATCTATACTTTTTAATATTTTCTCAAATTGAAAAAATTCATGGGAGTCTTATAGTTTGGGGAGGGTCTCTGTATGGATTTTTTTGGGAGATGGTCTTGGTATAAGTGATTTTCCATGATTTCAATATCTTATATATTCCACCTCAAATCAAACATGTTCTAAATCCATGGGATACTAGGATTCATAGTGATAGATGAGGGAAATATATAATTCCCTCTTAATTAGATAAAATATATCATTGTTGTATAGAATGTACATTTGGTATGTCCCACGTGTCATGCTAGTTGAGATTATTCAAGTTGGTTATAAACTATGGATTGTATTGACTGGAATGAATATGGGTTTGAATCAATTATGTTAGGGTATCTTCACCAGATTTCAAGGAACACCCAAAGAAAATTATTTATATGTTTCTTAATTTTATATATTTTTTGGAACATTTATAGAATTATTTCCACTAATATATCTTTATATGGAAACTCTTGTTTTATAATTCCATTGTTTTATAAATGGTTTTTTAGAAAACCTTTCATTTTTTTGAAATAGTTTTCTAAATTAATGGGTAAAATGGAATTTTCATGGAACCATCTTGCTACTTGTATTTGGACAGGAATGGAAAAAAATATCTTTATATATTAATATAATCAAACGAGAATGAAATGTTTTTTACATTAAAGTAAAATCATTTGGAGTAGTTTATCTTGAAATAAATACATAACATTTATTGATCACACTTAATTAGTCATTTATAGTTTCATATTTAGAACATAATCCGGTATATCAAAGAGTGATAATAGTTCTGAGGTTAGTTGTGATCAATGATTTCAAATAGAGGTATGTATAGTTAATTTATTTTCAAATATGAGTTCTTTTTTTATTATTTTTTCTCAATTTGTATCACGTGTTTCCTAGTGAAAATAATTTTCAATGGAGTTATTATTGATTCCAAATAATAGTTTCCATCCCCATCTGATCGAAAAGGCCTATCAGGATTTGTAATGGGCTAACTCAGGTACCCAGTTTGGGGTCGATATAGGTTATTTCATGAAACAAATCGTATCATAACTGGTTTTTACTTATTATTTTAGGATTATAAGTAGTTTTGAGCTATTATATTTTGAATACATGTGGTTAGTAATGTGTAGGTGTCGGGTTACCACCTATTTGGAAGGAAACCTATGCTTCCATACTGATATGAGGTTATTTTATATAAAATTTGATCTTGGTTCTTAGATGTTATAAATGTTTTGGAAATTTATAAGTTTATTTATGATTTACATTGATGATTTAATGGTTATTTTATTTTTCATTTATGTTTTGTGTGTGATTGATGAAGAACAAGAGGGTTCATGATTATTCTTAATGGTTTATAAAGCCATGTAAAGAATATTGTCATGTGCATGGTCTTCCATTAGGGCTTAAAAAGTTAGATCCCATCCCTATAAGTAATTTTACCAAATCGTGTGTATTTATAAATATTAATTACAATTTATTTATCATATTTTATTATTATTATTATTATTCATAATTATTTTATAATTAGTTTATGATTTTTATTAATGCTTTATATGATTTCATGGTGTTTGCAAAGTTATGTTGGTTTGTATTTTTAAAAATAGTATTCATAAATTTCATTAATGATTTGATGGTTTCTCCTCTAGTGTAGTTTTAGAAATGAATATTTAGTTTTATAAAAGAAAAATTGGATTTGGTAAAAGAATATTTTTAGGGAAGAAGGGTGATATTCTAATGATAAATCAAGATACTTATAAATTTATAACTATTTCATTGAGTCGAGTGAATTTTTCAAATGGGAACTTTGCGAATGTTTAAATTTAGTGATTTTTAAGGTATTCATTAGTATATTTATATGTTGTTTTATTGATTTATTTATTATGAATAAGGTTTAATAAAGATCTCTTTGAATTTATAAAATATTTTCTCTGTAAATTTAAATTTCATTAAATTAATTTGTGTTTTAAAATTTTTCTAATATGATATATCAATTTATAATAATGTAATGCTAGTTTTTAATGGGTGAATGTTTTAGAAAAATATTTTTGAGGACATGTATAAAAATCCTTAATGTAAATTTATGGAAACTATTTTTTGAAAATATTTGATTTAAATTATTCAATTTAGTGAAATTGCTTGGTTTCTGAAAATATTTATTAGGTGAATTTAAAAAATTCATCAATAGTGGTGGTCTTCAATGTGGGCCATGTAAATTTAATTCATATGAGTGTTTTTAAAAGGGATTTATGAAGACACTATATAATCATGTTTGGGATTTCAATGTGGATAAAATATTTTCAAAATTTATTTCAAAATTGAATTTTGATATTTTAAATTCAAGGTAATGGATTTTAAAAAAGAAAGTGGTGACATTATGTTGGTTTTTTTCTTTGATGAATTTCATTATTAGTTTTATTCTATGTTTTATTTTAGACCCATGTTATTTTAACTAATAATAATTAATTAATGGATTCATGTTCCAGCTTTTTCAGTATTCCCTTGAATATCTTCAACAAATACTGGATGATCTGTCACAAGGGTTCCTTATTTCGTTTTCTAGGAAAATATCAACTTTTTAAATTGCTGATGTTTATTATCTAGTTATTTCCACATGTTAACTCTATGTTTTTGGACTCATTAATGGGATTATAAATATTTTTTCCTATGGGTATTACCATTGAAAAATACTTTATTATTTTATAATATTTTAATGATAATAAATTTTGATGAGTTTCATGCCTCACTGATGGTGTTACTTCATTGAATATAAATGTATCAGGTGATTTTATGGGTTAATTAGGATGTTTTCATTACTTTTCATGGTTAGTTAGTTTCATTAAGGGTCAGAGTTCTTAAATTTAACCCCATATTTTAACCACTGACTAATGAGTATATCCCTTATTGATTTGGTTTATCCATGTTTTTTGGGAATTCTCATTGATATCTTGTCCTCCAACTTCAATTGGGATTGCCTCATTCTCTTACTTATAAGAGTAGTCCTTCATTTGTTTTCTAGAAGGTGTTTAAGGTTTATGGGTGGTTTCATATACAATAATTCATGAATATTTTGAAATATATTTGGGAATGGTTGGGTGTCTATGGTTTCCCATATGATCCTTAAATTATTTTTATTATTTCTCATCCCTTTGGGGTTTCATAGTCTATCATTCAAAATCCACCCTCTATGAAATATTGGGCAATTTATTTGTTTGTCTCATTTTTTTACCAAAATTTTGGATTTGGTGGACTTCCATTACCATTTTTTCACATTTAAATTTGATTTAAGTTGATGTTTCTTTTGGGAAATTTTAAATCATGTTATCATGGAGGGTTGTTTTTTATTTTCTCGTGTCCCACTTATCATATTATGGATCTCACAAGAATTAATGTATTTTATTTTCCTGGATATTTTTGTTCAGATAACACACTAATACAGATATGAGAAAACTATAGAGTGACCTCAATGTGAGTTTTTCCTTCAATCCTTCATGTTATTCTTTTTTTTTTGAATTTAGAATTCAATTTGATCGAGAAATTATTTATTCCCATCCTATAAGACCCTAAATAGTGTATGTTTTTTTCCTAGATAGAGTAAAAATAGAATTATGTTCATGGAGATCCTAGGAAACCCATGATTTTCTCCTTATATTATTTCTATTATAGGTGTCAAGGTGTCATTGTACTTGAGTTTATATTCAAAGATATAGGTCGTGTTCTATGTAGATAATTTTAGAAAATGGTTTGAGTCATTTTAAATCATTATATATATCCTTGGATGTTTAGTTTTATATTTAGGGAGGGTATCTATAGCATCACATGTGGTTTCATCGTTTTGTTATTAGATATGAAATTGTTTTTTATTTCCTAGTCATTGGGTTTTGGGGTCTAATATAGAGCTATAGTTTATCGTACATTTTCTGGTTAATCAATATAATCTATTTTGGGTTTTTGGGGGTATAATATTTTATAGTTTTATTAATTTTCACATCCTAGTACAAAACTAACTTACTATTACATTTGTTTTAAATCAATTTCATTATTTCAACCATTATTAGTTTTTTCTCTAAAACATGGAGATTTTCATCACGTAGAGTATGCCTCATTATTGGGGGGAATTATTTGTCAAACCTAATAGAAACAGTGTAATTTCCTCTGAAATGTTCATAGAGTTGAACCACCTGATAATAAAATCCATTATAACTAACCATGCATAGTGATCTAGAGTCCTAGATAGGGTGCATAGTTTGCCCAAAGATGTGGCCAACACATGTGAAGTGTACTAGGGGTTAGATTATTAGTAATTGCATTTTAAAAAAAATAATTAAAACCCCTAATGGTGGTTCCATTTCAAATTACAATCCCGCCATAAATATCTCTTTCTCAATACCATGAACTGGATCTCAGGTACACGCCATACTTACTCCCCCTCCTTCTATTTGATCTATTTTCATTGGGATTCTAGTTGTGTTCATCTCAAGTTGGTGTTTCTTCTCTTTATCCACCTTATTTATATTCATTTATTTTGGATTTTTTTCCCTCCTTCATGGTTATTGTGACCTAGGTGTACCTTAACCCAATTTTAGTATTGTTTTGTAAATTATTAGTCTATAGGGTTTGTGAGGGTAGGTTTGGGTCTCATTCATAAAAGTTTTGTTAAAAGTGATGGATTCCACAACATTTCATTTAGATTATCCTAGGACACAGACATAAAAATGAAAACTATTATATTTTCTGGTTTAAATTGGTACTTTTTATTATATAATTCAGTATGGGTATTATAGAAAATAGTTATAATGATTTTCATTATTTTCTCCCAAGATTTCTATTATATACCCAACTTTTCATCATCGAAATCTTTTAATAAATCATATTTTCATGTTTTTTTAAAATGACTTGCACCTCGGATGATTGTTTTGTCTTAAAATTTGATTTAATGGAATTATTTTTAAAATAAATGAAATGTTTTTTAATTTAATATTTTATTCAATAAAGTCCTAATAGAATATTTTGTTTCTAATGATCTTTGGTATGGTCTCATATTCTATTCCTTCTTTACAAATATGTCTCTTACAAATATCAATGTATATGTATATATATTGGTATCCCCATTTTATATATTCACCCAAAGTTAAGTGAATATATATATATTTTTATCGAGTATCTGTATGTATATATATATATAAGTTAATATATATCTATGTGTAATGTGTACATTTAGAACATGAATTCCGTTGCATAAAAGTGGTTTCCAAATCATTAGTTTTTATTTCCAAATGTGAAGGCTTGGTAAAAACCATGAAAATCTATCCTTATTTTTCCTCAATTTTGGAATTTAATTTTAAAAGTCTATTTCTTCCCATGGATATTATTTTTAGTTAACAAATATTTAAATCCAATTTTTTCATTTTAATTTTTTCCCTATAGTGAACACCTCCCTGAGTGTCCTAAAAAATGGGGATGGTAACTTCTTAGATGAATTTTTTTTCATAGTATAGAAAGATGTTATTATTCTTAATTGGGTTGTACTTTTAATAAAACATCACCACCCACTTTTTCTAAATTTAAGGGATCCTATGAATCATAGAGAGATTTGAGATAAGTTTAGTATTAATACCAATTAGATAAAATGGGTCCCCAGGGAATGGAAATTATATGAGGTATAAACAATTGATGAAGCTTATGAAGACCATATGATTGGTTATGTACTATGGATCCCATCAAAATTTTGGTAGATGGTTCCAAACCAAGTACATATCGGGCCTCTTTACTTGAGGTCTTTGAATATATCATGATAACTATTTACATGAATTTTTATTTCCTCTATTTTATGTAACCATTATAATATTTTTGTCCACTCTCATGTTTTTTTACTGAAACTCTTCTTTTACCACATATTTCTTCTTATAAATGGTTTTTTATAAAGGCATTAATTATTTGAGAGTGTTTTTTAAAATAGAAGGGTAATATGACATTTCATAAGAATCTTCTTCTTACTTTTTTTGGATAATAAAGGATGACCATATGTTTATATATTAATATATTCATACTATTAAGAAATTTTTTTTATTTAATGAGATAGAATAAGGTTTTAATTATATTATATTCCCTAATGAGTATATCATTTATCATGAATTATTTATTATTTTTAGTTTCATGTGTTTTTAAAATTTTAGTCATTTAAGGAGAGAGCATGGTATTGTGGTTTGTGATGGACCATGAGGTCATATATATGTATAATTAGTTTATTTATTTTTTTGTTTCCATTGATTATATATTTTTACTTATTTATTTATTAGTTTATTCATTATATAAGTCATTCCAAAAGATTTTTCGATTGATGTATAGTAGTAGTTTCTATCCTTGGATGATTTTAAATTCCTATAAATATTTTCCATAGAATGGATCAGGTTCCCATTTTGGGGACAACCCAGGTCGGTTTGTGACACTATCATTGGCCTATATTGGTAGGTAAACTATTTTATGAATCATGGTATAAAATATAATTATTTCTTCTATTGATATTGTTCCTATTAGGTAATGTTTATGTTAATTTTTGAGATTAAGATGATAAAACCTTAGTCAAACACCTAGGGATAAGTCAATGAGATAATTTGAAGTATAATATAACATCCTAAAATATTTCTAAATAATAAATTTGTTGGTTTCCTAGAAATAAAATTATTTTGTTGATAATATAATTGGATGAAAACTCTAGAACTTATGTATATTCGGGTAATGTTCTTGAAAATAGAGGATTTAGGATCAAATCGATCATCACCCTGTATATGAAAAATATGGCTAAAAACACACCAATATTGACACTCCTATGATATATTCTTTATTCAATCAAATGCTCTATAAAAACCACTATGAAATATATATTTCCTAGTTACTTTTAAGGACTGTTTTAAGAAGTATAAGATAACAGAAATTTATGAAACCTAGGATATGATATGAGTTATTTTGGTTGAAAAAATTAATTTATGCGCTAACATGATATTATAAAGGGATAAATGTATTTAAGGTTGAATCTCATTTTTGTTATTGATTATGATGATTTTCATATGATGTTAAATCTATATCACTCATTCTGTCCCTTTTGGTTTTACTGATGGTTGTAACTAGATAGTATAGAGTCAACCTTAGGTGTGACAAAAAATATTAATATTACATCAATTATCAACCCATTAGGATTGAATATGGATTCCTAAATCTCAAGATTTTGATAAATTAACTATCATGATACAAGACGTAATATGTAACTACTATTGATAACTAGAATTCACCAAAGAAAAGATGAAAATATTCTCATGATTGATTTTATAAAGAAGATAATGAATGAAAGAACTTTCGTATTCCTTTATGTCAAAAGTGAAGAATGAATTGTCAATGGGGTTTCCTTATGGGTACTAGGAGATTATTTAATTGTGGAATATGGGGTCATCTAATATTCATCTACCATATAAAAATGAATACTTTGGTTACCATGATGGAATGAAATAGATTTTAACTAAATGTACCATTAATATGCAATCTCAAATGTGTGGGGGACGTGTGAATATCCATGTAAATTTTCTAATCCAAGGACTAATCAAGATGATAGGAATTTATATCCTCTATGACCAAGTAAAAAATTTATTTTATATATATGAACTACTAACGAAGTGGATCTGAATATTTATAGTACATGTTCCCTCCACTCTAGAGTTATAAATGTCCTATTGGAATTTTTTTCAATACAATCTAGTTTATCTAATGTGTTTTCAAATAACATTATATCCCTAACCCAATTATTTACCCACTGAATAAAACTTCTAGTTGTATTAATATTTCATTCCAGGATTAAATTTATTGGGTTGTGCCTTCAGATAATCATATTTCACATCCTTTAGATAACTTTAATATAATTTGGGAAATATATTGATTCCATCCACATAGAGGAAAAATTATTTGGTATAAAGAAATCAAATTTTATATCAACCTATGATAGTTTATAAATGGTTGTTTTTAAATAGAATTATAAGTAAATTATAGAATTTGAATCTTGATACATAATAATGATCAACTATTTGCTCCAATAGTTAGTGAAATACTAAAAATTATGGATAATAAAATTCTAGTGTAATATAAATTTGTCAAATGTTTTTAAGGAAGATATCACAATAGATATTATATCTTGATATTTATCTATCAACAAGATTCACTTAGATAATTTCATTACTATATAATAATTGAAATTATGAGGACACAATTAATTAAATGGGGAGAATTTAACACCAATGGTTTTAGGATCTATTATTATTATTATTTGAAATGATAATTTTTAGTAATATTTCCTTAATTATTGAAAATTATTGAAAGATGAAGTGAAATTTTGTAGTAAAATATGTTAAACAAACTAAATATAGGGTATTCATTCATTATTGTGAAATTAATAAAATCACATTCAACTGAGTATTTGACATAATAGATTATTACTCATCATAGAGGAAATACATCAACTAAAATTAAATAAATCAATAGGGGTTAATGGATACAAAAGAATAAAATATTTATGACTAGGATATCTCATAGATCATCTTCAACCTTGGGGAACCTCAATAGCCCAAATACATATAAAGAAGAATATCACCTTGATAGGAGAAAGAATTATGAAAAATATATTATCTTAAATAAGAACTATTACTAGTGCAGTTCCAATGGAATGAACAAATTATTTAGTAAGTATACATGTAAGAGTTAAATATGGTCTTTTTAGTTATTGAAAATATTGTCATTGAAAATCTGGTTCTTGAAAATATGATTTCTTTCATATATCCAATTGGTATACTATTGTAATTTATTATTAAGTAGTATATTCAAAATAATTTAACTCATAACGACATTTAGATATTATAATGAAATATTATAAATATATTTATATTTATATTTACATGTTAATTATATATATTAATAATATTTTTTTAAATGTGATATGAAATAAATATAAAATTAAAATAAATATTTCAATATCAATAGAGTAATAGAAAATAAATTTTATAATATAAATCATTTATTAATTTTATTTTTTAATGGTTATTAATATAAAATTAATATTTATTTGAAAATAAATATTTTATTATGTTATTTATATTATTTCATAATAAATTAGATCAATTATTTTAAAATATTTTTATATTTTTACTTATATAAAATTATAAATTAGTGTGAAATATTATTAAAAACATATAATGTTAAAAAATTATTTTTAATAAAAGAAATTTGATTTATATTAATAATTTTCAAGTAAAAGTTATATATATAAATTTTAAAATTTTATTTATATAATAAACAATCAGTTTTTATTGATATCAATATTATCCTGATATGAATTTTTTAATCTTTTAAAATAATTGATTTTTAGGGAAATATTAAATAAATAATTTTTCATAATTACTATTTTAATTATTAAATATTTCCATGAATGTTTTTGAAAACCATTTAAAAAATATATTTATGATTTATAAATTTAAATTTATTGTTTTAAAATATTGTATTTATATATAAAATCCAAATTTAACATCATTGAAAATATAGTTAATACCTTAACAAAAACAGTTTTGATTATTTCTTTTAAAAAAATATACATATGGCCCAATTAGTCACTCAAGTTATTAAAATTAAAATTAAATATTAATTTAATATTCATGTACCTTTTTATATCATCAAAATCAATATAATTGATAATTTTATCCAATTCATATATCTTATTCTTTAAATAATATATTTCTAAAAACATGTTTCTAGGCATTATATGCAATAATACTAAAATTAATTTATATAACTAGTGAAAATATAATTTTATTAAAAAATAAAGTATTTTAAATTGACTTATTCAAGTAAGTATAAAATATCAATATTAATTTGTTAAATTCAATTAATTTTTAAGGGTGAATGTGGTCCTACCATAGTAAGGGAAATTAGAGTGAAAATTAGAGTTCTAAAATGTGTAAAACATGATTAATATTTTACAATGGATGTATTATCTTCATTATATGTTTCCCCATTCTCATATTATATATTTTATGATAATTTTCTGGGAATAACGGTGTGATATTATTGTGAAATATTTTTTTTTCAAAAAATTTCCATTTACATCATTTATATTAGAAGACCACATTCTACCATTTTATATACCCATTACAAATCTATAGATTAATAAAAAAAGCAAAATACTCTCATAAACACCCACTATATTTGTTTATTCCTTTTTCTCAAAAATGAAAATCTAAAGACTCTTATCTACTTACCGAATAGTGAGTATCCAACAGAGCGGTAATACTCTCCAATCAAATTTTGTAGTTCTTTTCTTTTTCTACACCACTAAAATCCCCTCTATCCATGAATTTAAAATAAAGAAATATTTTTTATTTGGAGAAATTTTTTTTATAAAAATATAATATAAAATTATAATTTCTTCCAAAAACAATAAGAAAAAAAATGTTCTACCTGTGTCAGTGGTGACCGCCACCTCCATGAACGATGTATTCCTTTTCTCATCAAAACCATATCTTCTTGTATAAATAAATATATTTAGTTAGACGAGGATAAATTTTTGAAACTACATATTTCTTTTAAAATAATAATGGTCATTCTATATGTGTTTTTAAAAAGAAGCGATCATTGAAACTTTAACCACTCTTAATTGACTTATTAATGTTTCATTAGTTATTTGGGTTGATTTTGGTATAACCGTTACAGAATATATTTATTTTCATAATCTAATTATAAATAATGTAAAATCAATTTATATAATATGATTTCATTTTAAGACAACTTTTACCATGTTCAATAAATTGAATGTGTGACAATTATAATAACTGAAAAACCATGAGTAATTGATATAATAAAAATCTATATTAAATATAAGTAAAATATCAAATAGATATACCCTATAAAATTATGTATATTTAAATAATGTTCTTGAGTATATATCTAATCAACATACTTTACTTATCAGTGAAGATATGTGAAATTGCATAGAACTTTCAGCCACGAGGAAACAGTTTGGTCTCAATTTTTTTATTTGAGAAGTTTTTTTATAAAGAACATACTTGTAATTAAATGGTATTTTTACATAAATTTGAATATAAAATTCATTTTATAATATTAATTCATGATTGTTAAACACCTTATTATCTCTCTATCTCTTATAAGTTTTTTCATTATAATTTTCCTTTATGCATAAGGGTTATGTCTCAATTGCCCTTCATTAAGGCATGATTTGATATTATGCACCAATATTTATCTTTTATGGTGTAACTATATCCCCCATGACTTATAATTTATTAAATTATATTTTAAATATGAATCATAACATATATTATTTATTTTCTTTATTTTGTGATATGATTGATATCTTCACAAAAATATAGGGGTCTTTCATAACTCAATTTGATTTCATGAGTTATAATGCTTCTCTTTCAGTTTAATATTTCCTTACTTATGGTATACAAAATTTCTATATTTTTAGAGACCTTTTTTTTCAAATAATCATTATTGGTAACTCCAAAAAAAATTATAATGTAAATATGTTAAAAATAATTCTCATCCATTCAAATAATAGCTTCTCATCATTATCTGTTATTTCCCTTCAAAAAATTGATCTCTGTTTTAATTGGAATAATTGTTATGTATTATCACATGGGGCCATAATATTTACCTTATAATATTTTAAAAATAAATATATATTATATTATTTATTATCTGGGGTTTAATTTATCGTGTTTTAAAAAAAAGGGTCTTTAGAACCAATTTCATGAATTTTTTGTTATGGGTTCTCATTTTTTTTCAATTTTTGTGAAGTATTATTTTCATTAACATATTATATTGTATATATTTCCTATAAATAAAAAAATTCTTAAATATCATTTTCATTATTTTTGTGGTACCGGTTTTATGTTACCCCTGAAATTCTTACTTCTAAGTAAACATGATTTAAGGGAACTTCACTATTTTTCTCTCATGTCAAGAATCACCCCCATTAAAAATTAAACTTTAAATAGATTATAAAACCCAAGATTATGTTACAGAAATCCCTCATGGTCCAATTATGTTATTATGTAAGACAATAAGGTATTTCCTTATTTAAAAATATACTTTTATCCTAAAAAATCATCACCCATGTGGAATGTTTATATTAATTATTATCTTATATCCTTCTCGCTAAATCTATATATTATAAAAAAGATCAGGATACATTTTTTATTTTCTTATATAGATATATAATGGTTTAAATAATTCTTTAATTGACAACACATTGGATTTTGACTATTATATGATAGAAATAAAAAATAAAAAACCACTTCCTACTCGTGGATTTGATCATTCTTACAATATATGTATGTTTTCATTTCTTCAAGGAGAACACACATGTATGATTTTATTATGTTATATGATGTATTGAAATTATACTTCCCTAATATTCATTATTTAAATCACTATATCTCATTATATATATTTTTTGGAAATATAGAGTTAATTTAATATAACACGAGACATTTTCTACAATGTTTTTTTGGAATTGAGAGTAATCATTGTCCACAATAAGAAAATTTTCAATTTATGATTATAATATTGAGAGTAACCCTAGACATATGTTTATGTTGTCAAAAATTATTTTATTTCCAAATATTCTATTATTCCAAAATGTTATAATTTATATTACTTATTCCATGCTTTCATTTTCAATATAATGTTTTTCAACGATATCATCTTATGCCTATGGAATCTTATGTCTTTATTAATTTCCATTTTTGAAAATTATGGGTGTTTTATATAACTATTTTCCAAATTTATATTTCCAATCTGTATTGTATTCAATTTTGAATATATGTGGGAGTTAGGAGAACTCTATGGAGTTTAAATTGATATGTTTTTTATGTATAAAATGATGATTTTTTCACATAACGATACAACAACACTAAAAATCTTGATACTTGCCTTTTATTATTCAAGAAAAATATTTTTCGAATCATTAAATAATATTTCCTTAATACATGAAACACTATAACTCACATAACCATCATAACATTTATATTATATCAAAATATCATCAACAAACAACCCAATTACATTTTCTTAAAAATTCTTGTATAGTATATTCATAAAATCTATAGGAATAGTGGGGTAGTTGTTTAATAAAACAGTAAATACATTAAACCATTAATTTTCAAAACTCATAAGAAATTTTATCCATGGAATATCCTCCTACGTGATAATCTGGGTTTCCAAGTAGTTCTTTAGAGAATCAAATCAATGTACTTCTGCTCAATAGTTATATCCTCAATTATAAGGATACAATTTCAATTCATAGGATATTTATAATATTCTACCCTATAAATTTAATTAATTATAGTTATTAGATATTGATTCATACATGATTTAGATGATGTAGTCTCTCATATAATGATGTGGTATTCCATAACTCTATCTGAAAATTTAATCGATTTTTTCAAGATAATAAACATTAACATTATAATTTTAAATAAAATCCATAATAATTCTTATATCAGAGTCACTAGTAATGATAATTATCAAATTTTCCAATAAGGTATGTCATTATATCTTAATTACAAATGATTTTTATATCTTTTTTGTAGTATGATTTCTCGTAGAAATCTTTTTTGAACATTCAATTTATAATTTCCTAGATAAATATCTAATTTTCATAAAACTAATTTAAAAATAATTTTGAATAAACTAATTCAAATAAAGTAGTACAATATTGAGAGTTTCTGATCAATTTACCTTCCACTACATCATAAATAACTCCGACCTCAACTATAGATATCACATAAACCTATCTTTTCAACCTTAGACTTCTTGAAGGCATATTCCCCCCATGCCTTTGAAATTCATTCACTTATACCCCATACCCTTATATTTGAAGAATTTAAAACTTGACGTATAGTGACCCAAACTTTTTATACACAGATATCACATATAATTAGATTAATAGTTATTACATAACATAATGACCCATTCTAGAATCATATATGTCTAGTATATTTGTAAACATGGAAATTTAGAAATCTCATTCTAAAATGAATTAACCATATCACACTAAATTATTCATAACTAAATACCATATCATCAATATCATACATAATACCTTTCTTCATACCCTTTGGAAATGATATATATTAATAGGAGATCTTGAATGAATAGTAATGGTTAGAAAGGGAGATATCATTGTAACATGTGGATAAGTGTACGAGAACATGAGATTACAATTTAAAAACCATGACCAACAAATTCTAGATCATAAACATGATTCCTGTCACAATTCGTGGAATTTAATAATAAATTAATCATAAAGGAATCAAACAACATAATCCATAATAGAATAACATTAATATAAGACATATATTTGTGGAATACACATAAGCATAGAAAATCATTTTCCAAGGTTACCCAGCAAGTAATTCATAACATGTTGAGATTTTGATAACCAACCATGTACCATAATAGTTCATTTGATAACCTATACTATACCCATTTTTTGTCTTGGTATAACCTATCATGTACCCTCTTATTTTTTAGCATGGGATAACTTCATGTGTGTCATCTTATTTTGGGATTGGGAAGGCCTCTCGTGTACCCACTAAGATCAATATAAAATTACTAATTAAATAATTCATTAGAGGGAGATATAGGTCCCACATGTCACATAATTAGAATCACACAAATGTTTAAAAACATATTATAAATCAATCATAATATAATGGCCCTTGAAAAGGAAATGACATTCATTGTCATCTCATCAAATCATAACTTGTGAAGAAAGGATTTTATAATCAATATATTCATAATAATCATAAAAAATACATAGAAATTATAATAATGGTATCAATTTATCTTATACCCAATAAATCATAAGAAAAAAAACTATTTTTTTGTTTATGTATTTAAATACCATAAAATATCATTAAAAATTTCTTGAGTAAAAAAATCTTTCCATGATAAAATCACTTATTTAAAATATTAAAATTTTACAAATATTAAAGGAATTTTATTAAATAAACATCAAAACTTGTAAATTTATCTTTAAATTATAAATTTTTGGGGACTATATAAAATTTTGATCATTCCATGTAAGGAAACTAAAATATTCCTTTCACATTTTTAGCAAAAATTCATAAGTACCTTATTCGGAAAAGGCAAGAGGATTATTTTTAAATAATTTTTTAATATATAAAATTTTTTTAAAATATCTTTAACAATATTTGAATAAAAAAATATATTTAATATATTTTTAGAAAAAAATGAACCTAAACTAAACTTTATTTTAAACCAAAGTGTTAAATAACGTTGATTTTTTCATAAAAACATTTGATTTAGTCTCCTTAATCCTTACAGAGCGGAAAATGACAGAAAAGAATGTATTATAAAACAATAACTATAGTAAAAGAATAAAAATTATGTTTATTAAGAGGTAGATCATTAAATTTAATCATTAGAATAATTATCAAAAAAAACCTAATAAACAATGAGATTTTGACATAAAACCATTACAACTATGGAAATGATTGAATTGTTATCCCCTAAAAGAAAAACCTATTGAGGATATGTTTTTACAAATAATTTTCATGAGAATAATAATAAAAAATATTAAATGGAAATATCGATGCCACACAACATAAAAAAGGGTTGATTATGGATTTTTCCCGCATAAATAAATCTGAGATGAAAATCACTAACATGTATTGGTAACTTTTGAATCGTAAGCCCCATAAAACAATAATATTACATTAAACATTAAATATCAATAAAAAAAATAAATTAATTATATAAATTTGATAAGTGGATAAATATAAATATATTCAAATTAGATAGGTTTACAACATATTACATGTCTTAAAGTATATTTGTTTAAAACATCTCTTTCTTAAAGTCTTAACATTCTTCATACATGTTCTAACCTACTATTCTTCACACAAACTCCTCAGGATTGCATAAAAATTCATCCTAATATGAATTAATAAAAATAAATAAATTATATAGGATGTGTAAATGTATGTAAGAAAGATATTTGGGTAGTCAATAGGTGATCAAAAATTATTTGAAAGTGTAATGACAATAGAAATGCGGGTACACTTTTATAGTCGGAGGAGAGGACACACTTCAAATTTTTGAACGTAAAAAACATTATACCCACACTTTAATATTCTATTAGTCTAAAAATGGTTAACTATCAACACATATATGAGATAATGATTAAATATTTCCATTTAATTTTATTTGTAATATTTTTATGTAATTTTAACACTTATATTTTTTTAAATTAACACCCAGGTAAACCCATTTTAACCTAAAAAATTGTAATTAAGTATACATTTCTTAAAACTCATTGAAACCGAAACTAAAATAATTAATATTTTATATTATTAATTATTATAATTCCATATATGTAATAAATTTGGAAATGTTTAATTTATAGAATTTTCATAATTAATTTTCATGTTAAACCGACAGAAAAGATGAAAAAATGATTTTACATAGATAAATAATTCAAAAGTATATAAAGGTTTTATGTAATATTTCAATATGATATTAATTCCAATGAAATAAATTAGATTAATAATATTATTTTTTAGTTAATTATACTTTGAATCTATTTTAAAACCCAGTGTTACTTTCTAAATACTATAAGAAATGTATGATTTTAATAAAAATCATTATTTTTCACTATTAATCAAAAAATAACCATATAAGAAAATTTCTAAAAGTTATACCTAAGATAATATTTATATTTTGATTCAAATAATTATATTTATTTTTTAAAATTAATTTCATAAAATTCATGAAAATTAATTTCACTATTTTTTTATAAAAAGAAATGCTTATTTGAGATGAAATATGATTTTGAAGTATATAAAGTCCTTACCAAAAATATAAGTAATTATTAAAAAAATATTTATTTATATAAAATATTATACATGATTTTAAGAATGTGGTTATTCATATTCTTACTTAAATATTTAATGTCTAGGTAATAACTATTAAATTTAAATAATAACATTAATAGTATAATGTGGTTTCCTAAAACATTGTTTTGTGTGAAACACAAGAAAATAAGGAAATCAAGTCTATTTGAAAAAATATATACCTCAAAAAATAATTGGATACTACAATATTATACTTAAAATGAATTTTAACCATAAAATTCATCACTCTGATAAAAAATTTGGATATTCATACCTCATTTTATCTTAAGGTTCCCATGTCACTTAATCAATTTTTGGTTTCAAAAAACAACATTGAATAGTTTAGGGGTCTTATTTAATTTCACATTCCCTCTATAATCTATAATCTCTAATATTTTTTAATAATTATAAATATTTTTATCTATTTAAATGACCTTTATTTTTATTGTATGTGAAGGGTTTGGTTTTCACATCCCCAGAAGTGATATGTATAGTACATCATTGAATTAAGAGTGGTTTTTAAAGGGATAACTGATAATATATCATCCCAAAAAACCCAAAAATTAATAGGGGTCCAATGTACAAATGGTTCATATTTCATTTCTTCTATAATTTAAAATCCTTATTCCATTACTAAATTCATAAAAACAACATCTCTTCAAAAATAAATTTTATGTCACACAAATTATTGTCAAAATAAATTTCATATAAACTCATAGTTGTCTTGATGTTTTTTTGGAATGGATCGCGTAGTATCTACCATTTTATCATATATATTATATCTTAATTGGTTTCTTTCTCAAAGTTTATCAAACCATATAGGAGTTAGAAATTTCATTCTATTAATGGATTCATAGGGATACCTTTAGATGATTGAGTGAAAGCTATTATTGTATAAAAGCTTTAATAGAGGCAGATTTTAATCCCATCCACCAATTACATCCATAAAATAGGATTTCATTATATATAATATGGTTGCGAAAGTTCTCTCAGACTAGCCATCTATCAGATTATGATACACAATACTAAAATGTAGTTTTATTTCAAGAAAATACAAAAGACTTCACCAAAACATTGATGTAAACCTAAGATCCTCGTTTGACACAACGCATTGTGGTAAAAAAAATACATTCCACTTAATTAATTTACGTCATAGAAATTAAATCTAGAGAAAAAACATCTCTAAAACTGGGAAATTGTGTTGACTTCCTAAGTTGATCTACTAAAACCCATATAACGTTATTCCCTTTATACTTTTTGGGGAGCTCGATGAAAAAATCCAGGGAGGTGTCTTCCAATTTACATTCATGTATAGTTAATTTTTGTAACATAAATTTAAATTTTTTTCTTGAAGCCATATCATTATGATATAACAATAAATTATATATAAATACTATAATATATATCATCATTATATACAACCATAAATAACCATTTTATATTTCTATATATATTCACAATTATAGGATGAATACAAAATAAAAAACTATGATCCTCCTATAAATGATTATTCTTCAAATATTGTATGAATGGATAAAAAACATAGTTACAAAACCTTTTCATTCCAATAATAATTATGGATAAAATCAATAATATTTCCCTCATTCTTCTATATATCTATATCTACCTTCTGCGCCTCTATAATATGCAATTGGATTCATGGTAGAAAATGTATGTGAGAAAGATATTATTTTCCCCTTACTTTATGATATCCTAATTCATATACTAAAAATCCATAAATAATTGATCTATTTTTATATACAAAATTTATAATATATAATGATGCTTTCAACTCATATTTTTATGCACATTGTTTTTCCCATGGTGGTATTGTAATAAGTAGTCATAATCTTTAATCAGATGCAAAAAACATCTTTGGAATATATTCGACTATTTACTTGGGAATATATACATTAAACTCCTATGATTAGTATATATATCACACATGTATCCATAAACATAATACCTCTATATAATTAATTCAAAAATAATTGTAGTTTTCACTTGATCATGTTTTTTATAATTTTTCTCATTAACATTCAATTATCCTGAGATTCCAGCTATCACTATATCATTATTCAGTAAAATTCATCCCTATTTTATATTTGATACATCACAATATATTACAAAATAGTCACCTAAAATTTGTATTATATGAATAGGTATGTATACAACCCTTCTTTTTAACTCCATGAAATTTTCCCCACATTCATCTATCTAAATGATATTAGCTCCCTTCTGATTTAACAATGTAATTGGATTGGAATGCCTTGAAAAAGATTCCAAAATGTATCAGTAATAACCACCAAAATAAAGAATATTATGGATCTATATCCTTTTCATTGGTTTGGGACAATTCTCCACAGTCTTTTTCTTTAATTTATACAATAATATACCTCTTCTAGAGATTTTCTTGCCAAAATATAAAACTATCATCATAAAAAATTATCAATTGGTAAATTTTTCATATATCTTCTCCTTTTATAGGGTATTTTTTACAATCATCGAGTGATCTTAATGATCTTACATGCACTTTGAAATAAAAACAATATTATATATAAAGGCTAAAACAACCTGATTATAGTAATGTATAAAAAAAAATATTTTCGTTAAACCCATGATGATAGTGGGAGAATTAGTAAAATCAAATGGAATAACTATATATTCATTCTGTTAACCCCTTGTATGGAATGTTTTATTTGGTATATCCTCCTTCAAAACACAAATCGATGATATAAAAAAGGACATTCAATATTGGAAAATTATTAAAATATACGTACATGATCAAATGAGGCATCAATACGATGAAGGGGATACATTTTCTCAATTGTGATATTGTTCAGTTATCGATAATAAATGAAATTTCTAATAAATTCATCCATATTATTAATAAAAATAACAGTGTCTCCCTATGGTGACACCTGTGTCTGAATAAATACTTATCTATATTCCTTTAGAGTTTCCTCTTTAACTTCAAAAACTCAATCAGGGATCTTATCCTGGGATTCCTTGAAATATGTGTGGCACAAGGTATGAGTTCTATTGGGAATTGAACTTCACAATTGGGTGGAACTAATAGTAACTCTTATAAAAATACATCTACAAACACCTTCACAATAGTAATGTCATCAATGTTGAGTTTCTCCCAAAAAATATGAGAAAAAACACCCATTTAAATATGAATAAAGAGAAATACAATGGGTGTGATTTCCAAGAGAAGTTTATATTTATCATCTCCCTAATATAAGGACATAGTATGGTTTGGAATAAAAAAAATTTAATTTCCATACATTCAAATTGATGTTTTATTTAGGTATATAATTCCAATCCATGACAATTCTAACATCAAATTCAGCCCATGGGAGATTCAAAATACTTTATGGATGTACATTCCCATAAACTATATCTTGTGAAAAATCATCTACATGAAATGGGATCATCATACCATTACATAATTTCAATGAAAATCTAAAATATAATTAATATAGATAGTAATTAATGTTTCAAAATAAATTTCATGAAATAGTGGAATTTATATATTGAATTTCACATAATATACTTCAGTATTTGAGCAAACATTTCACCACCCAAACTTCATTATTGTATCTTCAATTTCATTGTAAAAAATGGCTAGGATGGTCATGAGGCATTATTACTAAGAGTGATACATTTTTAATATGATATCTAAATCATGAAAAAAAAATCTAAAATATGAAACATTATGTTTTACCTTTATCATTCATGCTTAAAATCTATTTAAATCCATCATGATGGTTCCTAAAGAGTATGTGAATTTCAAAATCATATCCCTCGAGTGTCTCAAACCTAGTGTGTATTAAGTCCCATTTTCACGCACAAGAGGATGATCAAGTCAAATCCCAACACATTCATTTATTATTTATTTCCTCTAGGTAAAACATTTCCGGGCCACATCCACTTGTAAAATCCTATTAAGAGTGTACTTTTTTTGGATTCATCTCATTCCATTATTCACCAAAACATTTGGATATTTTCTTATACATAAACATATCTTTATGGTTCTTAATAAATATTTCTAAACTTATTTTCCAAAGGTTTGCTAAAAATTTAAATAATAAAAACTATAGCTACCCAAAGTTTTTGTAAAAAGGTATCACATATTATCAGAAAAATATTAATTGCATTATCTAATGTGTAATGTCCCAGACCCTCATGGTCCATCCCTTTGAAAAATTTTGAATCCCAAGGAGGCGCCTCCGTGGTAGAACGCTATTTCAGTGTGTGACCGACTGACGAGACACGATCGGTGCAACCGATCGTTGTACCACCGATCAGTGTGTCACTGATCGGTGCAACTGATTGGTGTCGCATAGCTTTGATGGATTTTTCTTCTGTGGGTTCTCCTGTAACACCACTTTTAGGCATTTTTAACCATTTTTAAGTAGTTAAAGGCCATTTTTAATCCCTTAATAAATGTTTAAATTCTTAAGGGTGGGGCGACCCTCAACGAACCTAGTTGTGTGTCTGCATATTGTGCCCCGCTATTTATATAAAATCCTTTAAAATCACAGCGGTTACCACTTTTTCTGATGGGAATCATTAAATAACAATTAATTTAATAGTGTGTAACCACCCAACCGCGTGGTGAAACCAAGATCCGAATTTATAGCCATTCAAAATACCCATATCCCATAACAACATGATCTTATCTGTATATATTGCATGAAAATTTCTTCTTCTTCTTGGCCATCATTCTTTTTTCATCCCAGTGTGTTTGAAGTCTCCCTTCCCGAGACAAGAAGAGCACCAGTGCCGAAGACATTTTACTCACCCGTGGAGTCCCCGACGTTTCTCCCCTGCAAGTCATGCTTTCCCCATTCTTGGACCATGGAGAAGAACGTTGATCGTTGATCATCCAGGTAGGGTTCTTTTTCCTTTGTCTCTCTTTAATGTGTATCATGCGTGGTGGGTATGCTTTTGCTTCTGTGGGGATTGATGAAACCAAACTTAATGAAGATAATGAATAGACCTTTAAAGAATGAAGGGGGTGTGATCGATGTTCTCTTGTATTCTTTTATGTTGTTATGTGTTGTGAAATCTATGGGCTTGTGCTCACTGAAAATCATGGTTGTTGGTGGTCATTCTTTGCATCCTAATGAACCCTTGTCTTTGGTGATGACTAAATAACTGCAACATGGAAATTGGTTAGTTAACTAAACTCAGTTGGTTTAAATTGATGTTTGGTAAAACAAGAATCCATGTGTGACCACCCCGATTAACAAATAGAAAGAAGAACCAAATGACTGATTTTCTTGAATCTGGACGTTTCCTACTTTGTTCTGGTAGTAGGTGTGTTATTTTGTTTAATGCTTGAGGGATGATGTGGGTGAGGATGGGATCCTCTGCAATGGAACAGTTATTGGTTATGAATTTGAAATGGTGTAGGGTTGTATCTCGAGGCTTGGTTTGGTTCCAGTACTTCGAGGGATCTCACTTATCTAGATGTTGTTGTGACTTCACTAGAGAACCGGGTGTGAAAGCTTAAATTGTTGTTTGGATGCTTCTCTTTTCCTGGCCTATGTTTATGCCTCTTTGTTGCCCAGTAGTGCGGAATTTACTTTAATAAGGTCACTTTAACATGAAACTAATAATGGGTTAAACGGGGAATTGGTTTTGGGAATTATTTGTGACTTGGTCGTGAGTGTTGTTGCTCCTTTTATGAATGAATAGTAACAAGGGTGTTATTCTAAGGTTGGCTTGAAGAACCATAGTTTGGGATGAGTGCTTGTTAACAAAACATATAGTTGTAGTTTTTTTTATTTTCACCCCACCCAAGTAGAGCACTTAGTGTCGAACACCCCCATTTCATGGGGGATGGTGTTTTCCCAACACTCCTCTGAGTGGCTGGTTATTAGCTTCTTTTCTGCTCCTTTTCTCAAATAGAACAAGACTCTTTGGGCAGGCTGTGATAGCCTGAGTTCCATTATAGCCCATGATTCTTCGGGAATGGTGGTTGTGGTGGTTGTCTAGGTGTGTGTGGGAAGGTTGTTCCCAAGAATCATCGAGATGAGGCCCATGTATCTTTGGGTGTGGTAGTAGTGGTTGTGGCCTAGGTGTTTGCGGTCGGGATGTATGGTTGTGGCGCAGGTGTTTCTGGGCGGGATGTGTGGTTGTGTCTAAGGTGTTTGTGGGCGGGATGTGTTGTTTCCGGTAAGGTGTGTGTGGGTGGGTGTAGTAGTGTAACTGCGGTGAGAATGGAAGGATTGGTATGATGCATATGATATATTCAATAACCAGTGCGAAAGTGGTGCGGGGTAACCCAATTTTGATGTGCTATTACTATACATTACATGACTTCTGTTATTTAAGGATTGTGCCTTGGTGGGGTTTGGGTGGATAGTTTTCCTTGCTTGGTGCTTTGGTTGTCTTTTTCTCACTGGTAATTAGAATGCCTCCCCACTTGTTCATGAGAGTATTTGGTTTTCTCTACTGAGTATGCTTGTATGCTCACCCTACATATATAAAACTGTTTTCAGGTTTCCAGGAGGACTTTAGGGATTGTGTGGGATCATACTAGCTCGGAAATTGGGGTAGTTGATGTTGTCATTTTCTTTTTTTTTGTTACTTTATCTTTGGAGTTCTTGTGCCTTGTATCTTTTACGTTTGAACATGCATATGGGAATGGTTTACTTTCGGCTTTACCTTTACATTCATCTTTGGTGTTTTTGGAGTTTTTATTTTATCTCCTGATCCTTAAAAAAAAGTGTAATGCTTTCCATCTTGTGTTTGATTTTATACCCTTGGTACTGGTCGCCACTCCGAGACCTATCGAAGGTAGGCCTCATGGGTCATGATCTCTCCTTCAACTTAAAGAAGTAAGGTTCTGGAAATCTGCTCTCCCTTCTCTCCTTTTGGTGAAGGAGGGTCGTGACAAAATGGTATTATAGGGGAGGTTGGTTGAGAGGTAGGATGGATTTCGGAGTTAGGCATGGTGAGGATTGAATGGGATTGTAGGGAAACAGTGTTGGGTGATCTTGGTTCATGAAATAGGTCAGGGAAGACCGGCTAGGACATGGGATTTTAGGGCCCCCCATGATCTGATGCAAGAACTTTTGACCTACCAAACAACCAAGTGAGGCTACACGGATTGCAGGGTAGAAACCCTAAGAATGGTACATGAATCATAATGACTTGTGTTCTTGTGTTTTATGGGTATTTTGGGGATTTAAAAAGAATAATAATTCTAAGAAGAAAATTTAAGAACAATATTCTACACTACTCGAGCTTAGGCATTCCTTGTTTACCTTGCAGCTATGGCACCATGGAGATGACCACGACTAGTGCGGATGACTGAGGCCCCGGAGCTTACTTTGGCTGATGAACATAGGGATTACCGAGAGGAGGATGATCAATGGTAGAGGATGCTTCAGGCCTTTTAGTGGAAGACCCTTGGGAAATATGTGGGTAGCTTCTTAGATGTGGAGACAAAGAGATGGCTTAAGGAGCTAGTGATATCTTTTGGCTTGATTCGGGCTCCGACAGAGTACTGGGTTCCTCTGGCTATCAGCCAGATGCGGGGAGCAGCGCGTCAGTGGTGGATGCTTTATCTCGGGGAAAAGAAGGCTGTTGAGGTTGCGTGGAATGACTTAGAGAGGGAGTTCCAGGCTGAATTCCTCTCTTCCACGATGAAGGCTGAAAAGAAGCAGGAGATGCTCTCCCTCCAGCAGGGGATCATGTTAGTAAGAGAGTTGCGGATCAATTTCATGGATCTCCTTCTCTTTGCTCTGGACCTATTTCTAGATGAGGAGTCTCAGGCGAGATGTTTGGAGGAGGCACTTCGACCTTCTGTTCAGAATGTAGTTACTCCCTTCACCTTACTGACCCACTTAAAGGTCCATATGAAATATGAAGTGGTGGAAAGGATTCACATGATAGTAGGTGTATCACGAGAGGGAATTCAGTTGGTCTCATCGAAGGGGGTGGCTGTTAGCAGCAGTCCTCTAGCATCAGGACCCTCTAGGTTTTAACCGGTAGGAAGCAGGCCTCAACACTTCCAGTTCTGATCCCCCAGTCCTCGCCCTTATCTTTCGGGCGCAGGACCAAGGTGCTTCATCTGTGGGAGACATGGACACCTTTGGAATCAATTCCCAGATAGAGTATAGTACAGCGGGGGTGGGCAGGTTCAGTGCCCACCACAGCTACAGTAGATTCCAGCTAGACCCCATCAGCAGCAGCAGCAGGGACAGCAGGGTCCCGCCCCTCTGAGACTGGACATGGAAGGAGGAGGCCGGCCTCAAGGTGCCCCTCATGGACCTCGACTAGGGCGTAGTCGGGGAGGCGGCTGACAAATGAGAGGCAGAGGAGCTGGGTATGGGTAGTTGCATGCCACGGAGGCAGTGGTTCTAGCAGGGCAAGAGGTCGTTCGAGGTACGATCATCTTGTTTGGTACTCTTGCATATGCCTTATTCGATACAGGAGCCTCGCACTCCTTTGTTACACCCAGTCTGGCCCGTGCCCTGGGTTTAGACATCAAGAGACTTCCAGTGCCCCTGGTGCTGAGCATGCCAATCAGAGGTCAGACCGACATGTCATATGTTTGTTGAGGGAGTAGACTAATGATATGGCCACATCAATCTATCAGGGATATTCTACTATTGTAGATACATCCATAGAATTTCATCCTAGGCATGAATTGGTTATTCTCTCTATGTGTTGTCATTAAATACTTCCGTGGAAGGGTCGTGTTTTCAGATTTGGGCAAACGGCGTGTAACTTTCATAGATGAGAGGGGTTGTCAGAAAAATTGCAGATGAGAGGAGCCCCTCTTTTATCTGTTGGCTGAACTATCAGTGAAATCTGTGGATGCAGAGATTATGGAAATCCCCGGGATCATCAGTGAGTTTATGGATGTCTTCCCTGAAGAGGTGGTGACTCTACCCCATCAACATGATGTTGATTTCGGGATAGACTTGCAACCTGGTTCACGTCCGATTTCGATGGCTCCCTACCGGATGGCACCTTCTGAGTTGCGGGAGTTGCGGTTCCAGATTGACGATCTCATGAAGAAGAGTTTTGTTCGGCCAAGTGTGTCACCATGGGGTGCTTCAGTCTTGTTCACAATGTAGACTGATGGTGGTCTCATGCTGTGCATAGACTACCGAGGGCTGAATTTGGTGATTGTCAAGAATCGCTACCCTCTCTCAAGGATAGATGATCTCTTTGACCAGCTGAGGGGAGAAGGTTGGTTCTCAAAGATTGACCTGCGGTTGGGATATCACCAGCTGATGGTGAAGGAGGGTGACATCTCAAAGACTATCTTAAGATGAATATATGGGCACATTGAGTTTGTGGTCATGCCGTTCGGCGTTACAAATGCTCCAGATGTATTCATGGGGCTCATGAACTCCGTCTTTCTGGATTATCTGGACCAGTTAGTATTCTTGTTTATTGAAGACATCCTAATCTACTCAAGATCAGAGGAGGATTGCGCTGAGCACATGAGAATGGTTTTAGAGGTCCTCCGGCAGCACCAACTCTACGGGAAGTTGTCCAAGTTCATGTTTTGGATGTGAGAAGTACACATCATTGGGCATGTGGTGTCCGAGCAGGGGATAGTGGTGGACCCATCGAAGGTCGAGGCGATTTTTTCATGGGAAGCACCCAATAATGTGGCTGAGGTTTGAAGTTTCTTTGGACTGGAAGGTTACTGTCGATTGTTCGTGCCCAAATTCTCTCTAGTTGTGGCACACTTGACAGCTTTGATGAAGAAATACAAGGCTTTCGTGTGGAATGGGTTGTTCTAGGAAGCCTTTAGCTATCTGAAGGAGAAGTTGGTAAGTTCCCCAATGCTGAGGTTTCCAGAAGAACGGGCGGTGTATGAGGTGTTCTGTGACACTTTAGGGCAAGGTCTCGGATGTGTGTTGATGCAACAGCAAGGGATGATCTCTTATAGGTCTAGGAAGTCATGTCCCCATGAGCATAATTATGTCACCCATGACCTGAAGCTTGTGGCGATCATTTTTTCCCTAAAGTTGTGGTGGCATTACCATGTCGGGGAGCGCTTCATTGTCTTTACTGATCAAAAAATCTTGAAGTATATCTTTTCCTAGTAGGACCTGAACTCGCGGCAGCGTAGGTGGGTGGAGTTACTTCAGGAATACAACTTTGATATTTCCTACACCTTAGGAAAGGGTAATGTGGTGGCTGATGCCTTGAGTAGGAAGTTGCAGAAGGATGCGGTTCCAGAGTCGGCAGATGCTTGGAAGGTGATGGAGGAGTTAGCTGCCCTACACCTGGATGTGAGGATGGATGGTGGTAGAGGTATATTTTATCAGATGATAGTGTATTCCTCTCTACTATGGTGGGTGGAGGGGTCTTAGTGGGGAGACATAGAGACTGAAGTGATGCGAGACTAGGTTAACCAATGTGATGTTGCGGAAGGGTGGATGGAGGATGGTCTGGATCAGGTGATTTTTTTAGAAAAGTTGTTTGTTCCATAGGAGATACGTGTGAGAGTTCTTAGTGAGTTCCACAAATCACCCATACCAGTGCACCTAGGAGTTTCCAAGATGTACCGGGGCTTGAGTGGTCTGTTCTCGTGGCCCAGGGTGAAGCAGGCAGTGGCAAAGTTTGTTTCCCGATGCCTAGTGTGTTAGCAGGTGAAGGTTGAACACCGTGTTCTAGGTAGTTTTCTGCAATCTTTGGATATCCCTGAGTGGAAGTGCGATGAAATATCAATGGATTTTGTCATGGGACTACCCAAGGATCAAGGAGGTTGCGGCGTATCTAGGGAGTGGTGGACCGGTTGACAAAATCAGATCACTTCTTAGTGATCATGGAGTCGGGTGCAGTGGATGCCTTAGCACGAAGGTACATGGATGAGGTGGTGCGGTTGCATGGAATTTCGAGATCCATAGTCTCAGATAGGGATGCATGATTTACCTCACGGGTCTGGATGGGATTGCAGCATGCTTTTGGCACCCAGCTACATCTTAGCACTGCTTTCCATCCCCAGATAGATGGACAGACCAAGCGCACCATCCAGGTGTTGGAGGATATGCTACGAGCATGTATTGTGGATTTGAGGGGAGCGTGGGTGCGACACTTTTTTCTTGATAGAGTTTGCGTACAATAATATCTATCACTCTACCATTTCCATGGCTTCGTTCGAAGCCTTGTACGTAAGGCCATGTCGCAAACTCGTGTGCTGGTCCGAGGTTGGGGAAACAAGTGTTCTTATCCCAAAAGTGGTACAGAGCATGATGGAGAAGTTTTAGCATATACGAGAGAGGATGAAGGAGGCACAGGACTGACAGAAGTGATATGCCGATAACAGGAGGAGAACCTTGGAGTTCGGGGTTGGGGACCACGTGTTCTTGAAGGTCTCCCCTCGGTATGGACAATAGAGGTTTGGTAGGGGGATTAAACTTTCTCCAAGGTTCATCAGACCCTTTTAAGTGTTGTGGAGTGTCAGATAAGTGGATTATCAGCTAGAGTTACCACCGCCACTACTAAGGATACACGACATCTTCCATGTGTCACAACTCCAATGGTATCTGCATGATGATTCACACGTCCTCGACTGGGTAAAGCTGGATATCGAGGATGACGTGACCTTTGTGGACAGACCAGTGAGGACTGAGGATCTTGAGGAGAAGGTGCTCTAAGGATGAACCATCCCTTTGGTTCGTGTGTTATGGAGGCTTGGCAGGCTCGAGGAGTGTACCTTGGAATGGGAGATGCAGATGCGCGCCCAATACCCAGATTTGTTTTAAGTTTTGTTTTCTTCTGTTCTATGCTTGTTGTGATGTAGTGCAGACCTTGTTAGTTTATGAGATGTTTTGGTAGTGGTAACCTTGTTTAGTTTATGCTGACCTTATTGTGAAATGTCCTGACTGTGGAGAAGGGAGGACCCGATCCCTAATCAAGACGCATTAAGGTGGATGCGGTTAAACCCGTGTGGGTGAGTCAGTTCCTCCCAAAGAGGATAATATCTTGACATGTAGGAAGAGAATCCCTAACCCATATGACTAGTTAGCTTGACCCATTAATGTTGAATGGTTTCTTTGGGGAGAAGTGTTTCTAGATAATAGAGATGTTTACTCCTGAGAGGTATCCTTCGTAGTGGTTGTTCAGACCCTCTCTTTTTCTTCTGGTTTGGTTTTAATTCTCGAGGGCTAGAATAGTTTGATAGGTATTTGATGTAATGGCCCAGACCCTCATGGCCCATCCCTTTGCAAAATTCTGAATCCCAAGGAGGAAACTCGGTGGTAGGATGCCATTTTTGTGTGTGACTGACCGACGAGACACTATTGGTACGACTGATTGGTGTGCCACCGATCGGTGTGCAACTGATCGGTGCAACCGATCAGTGCGACCAATCGGTGTCGCACATCCTCGTGGGGTTTTCTTCTGTGCTTTCTCCCCTAACACCACTTTTAGGCCTTTTTAACCTTTTGGAAGTGGATCAAAGCTGTTTTAAGCCATTAATAAATGTTTAAATTCTTAAGGGTGCGGCGACCCTCAACGGACCTAGGTGTGTGTCCGCGTATTGTGCCACTCCGTTTATATAAAATCCTTTAAAATCACAGCTATTATAACCTTTTCCAATGGGAATAATTAAATAACAATTAATTCAATCGTCTGTAACCACCCAATCGCGTGGTGAAACCATGATCCAACTTTAAATCCATTCAAAATCACCATATCCTGTAACAATGGGATCTTATCTATATATATCACATGGGAATTTCATCTTCTTCTAAGCCAGCCTCCTTTTCTTCACAATGCTCTTGGAGTCTCCCTTCCCGAGACCAGAGGAGCACCAGTTCCAAAAACTTTTTTCTCACCCATGGAGTCCCCGACGTTCCTCCCTAGTAATTCGCGCTTTCCTTGTTCTTGGCGCGTGGAGAAGAACTTCGATCGGTGATCATCCAGGTAGGGTTTTTTCCCTATGTGTCTCTTTACTGTGTATCATGCAGGGTGGGTATGCTTTTTCTTATGTGGGGATTGATGAAACCAAACATAATGATGATAATGAACAGACCTATAAAGAATGAAGGTGGTGTGATTGATGATCTGTTGTACTCTTTTATGTTATTATGTGTTGTGAACTATATGGGCTTGTGCTCACTGAAAATCATGGTCATTGGTGGTCTTTCTTTGTGTCCTAATGAACCTGTGTCTTTAGTGATGAGTAAATAACTGTAACATAGAAAATGGTTAGTTAACTAAACTTAGTTTGTTTAAATGGATGTTCAGTAAAACAAGAATCCCCGCGTGACCACCCTGGTTAAAAAATATAAAGAAGAAACTAATGAATGATGTGCTTGAATCTGGATGTTTCCTACTCTTTTTTGGTAGTAGGTGTGTTATTCTATTTGATGCTTGACTGATGATGTGGGTGAGGATGGGATCCTCTGCTATGGCATGGTTTTTGGTTGTGAATCTGAAATAGCATGGGGCTGTATCTCGAGGCTTCGTTTAGTTCCAGTACTTCAAGGGATATCACTTGTCCCTTTTTTGTTGTGACTTCACAATAGAACAGGGTGTGAATTCTTAAATTGTTTTTTGTCTGTTTATCTTATCCTGGCCTGTGGTTATTCCTGTTAGTTGCCCAGTAGTGAAAAATATACTTAAATGAGGTCACTTGAACATGAAACTAAGAATGGGTTAAATGGGGAATTAGTTTTGGGAATGAGTTGTGACATGGTCGTGAGTGTTGTGGCTCCTTTTATGAATGAATAGTAACAAGGGTGTTATGATTAGGATGGCTTGGGAAACCCTTGTTTGGTATGAGTGCTTGTTAACAAACATATACCTGTAGTTTTTATGTTTTTCTTATTCACTCCCCACCCAAGTTCATCACTTAGTGCCAAACACCCCCTTTTCATGGGGGAGGGTGTTTTCCCAACACTCCTCTGAGTGGATGGTATTAGCTCCTTTTCTACTCCCTTTCCTGAATATCCCAAGACTGTTCGGGCAGGTTGTGATGGCCTGAGGTCCATTATAGCCCAAGATCCTTCGGGCAGGGTAGTTGTGGTGGTTGGTCCAGGTGTGTGTGGGCAGGTTGTTCCCAAGAATCTTTGGGATGAGGCCCAGGTATCTTCGGACGTGGCAGCAGTGGTTGCGGCCCTGGTGTTTGTGAGCGGGTTGTATGGTCATGGACTAGGTGTTTGTAGGTAGGATGTGTGGTTGTGTCCTAGTTTTTTCTGTGCTGGATGTGTGGTTGTGGCCCAGGTGTGTGCGGGCGGGTGTAACAGTGGGACTGTGGTGACAATGGAGGGATTGGTACGATGCATAGTTTGTCTTCAATAACCAGTGGGAAAGTGGCACGAGGTACCCAAATGTCGATGTGATATTACTATACATTACTTGACTTCTGTTATTTGGGGAGTGTGCCTTGGTGAGGTTCGGTTGGATAGTTTTCCTTGCTAGGTGCTTTGGTTGCCTTTTTCTCACAGGGCATTAGAATGCCACCCCCCACTTGTGTATAAGAGTCTTTGGTTTTCCCTACTGATTATACTATTATGATCACCCTACATATATAAAACTGTTTTCAGGTTTCCAGGAGGACTTCATGGATCGTGTGGGACCATTCTAGCTCGGACCTTGGGGCAATTGCTATTGTCGTTTTTTTTTGTGTTTTATCATTGGAGTTCTTGTGGCTTGTATCTTTTACTTTTGAACATGCATATGGGAATGGTTTACTTTTGGATTTACCATTAATTTCAGATTTGGTGTTGCTGGAGTTTCTATCTTATCTCCCAATCCTAAAAAAACAAAAAAAAGGTAATTCCTTCCATCTTGTGCGTGATTCTATACCCTTGGAGCTAGTCACCACTCCGGGACCTATTGAAGGCGGGTCTCGGGGGTCATTATCTCTCTTTAAACTTAAAGAAGAAAGGGTCTAGCAATCTGTTGTGCCCTCTCTCTTTTTGGTGAAGGCGGGTTGTGACATAATGATAATTCCATAATTGTATGGGTCTAGTATCTTTAGAATCATAAACATGTACACAACTTGTTTACAGCTAAACCAAATCATCTACCACTAAGTTCTTCATAACTAAAACCCTTCTTATACATATCTAACATAATATCATTCCTCATAACTGAGGGAAAAGAAACATAAGAATAGGTGATCTTAGATTCTCAGTAATATAATGAGAGGTATATATCATCACAAAAGGAGAAGATGTGTATAAGAGTAAGAGAATAACAATTAAAACACATACACTACACATAATATATCATGAACTAGAGTCTTATAATCCCAAAATACATGAATATTATGGGAATCAAATAACATAATCCTTGATGTCATAACACTGACATAACACATAGTTTTGTGGTATACACAAAAAAATATAAAATAATATTTCAATTTTACCCACCAAGACATTTAAAACATGTTAGCATTGAGCTAAAAACTCATTTTTTTATTTATGATTACAAAATCCCCATATATATTATTTTTGGGATCATAATACCTTAATGTGTACCTTCTTGTCTTAGTTATAGGATAAACTCATGTTCACCCTCTTATTTTTGGATTGGGATAACCTCCTATGTAGCCTTTTAAATCATAGATTATTAACCCTTACACAATGCATTATAGGAAGATATAGGTCCCATTATTCATATAATTAAAATAATTCATATGTGTAAAACGAGATAATAAATCAATTATAATATCATAACCCTTGAAAATTAAATGGGTTTCATAATCATTTCCTCGTATCATAACCCCTGAAAAATGGGTTTCATGAACATCATTTCAACTTAATCATAAACAGTTTTGAGAAAGGGTATATATGGAATCAATAAGTAATATTTCCATTACATCATAATAATCATTTGATGTTTTTTATTCCAATCAATATAAATACTATAGAAATATCATTAAAGTATATGTGTGGAAAACATCAATTCCATTTTGAAATCACATCATTAATATCTAAATTTTTCTAAATTATTTAATGAATCCTTTTAATTTTAAATAATTAAAGAAACGTGTAATGGAACAATTTATTAATTTAGTGATCATTTTAGGAATAAATTTTCCTTATTTAGTATACTATTACACATATATTAATTTCCCATTTACTATAAAAATTACAATGTTCCCTATTCTAAAAACGAAAGGAAGATTCCATTTAAACCATTTTTAAAAAACGTAAATATTTCAAAAAATCCATTCAAATAATTATAAAATAGTATAAAAATTTTTAAAAATTGTTTTAGAAAAAATAGACACGGACGAAAAAGGTTTTTTCATCCGAAGAGGGAAATAATTCCTATTTTTTAATTAAAACATTATTTTGTTATCTATAATACATAAAGAGTTTAAAATGAAATGAGGAATTTTATTATCAAAAAATAACCATAGAAAAAAAATATTATTCAGGGTTAATGAGATATGGACCATAGTATTTCTTTATTGGAAACATAATCATAAACAATCTATATAAATGGGGATATTTTAGCATAATACCTTTACCAATTTAGTATGGATTAATTCGTAAGCCCCATGAAAGAAGGAATATTTTATAGATATATATATACCATTATGATGATGATGATAATAATAGAAAAAAAATCATGGATAGTATATAAAAAAGAAACTTATGGGGATATATCATGTGTCCCATGAAAAAAAAGTGACATAATGCTTCTAAAACTATTTAATCATGGCTTCTTGAAAGAACAACATTTCATGAAACTATAAGTATCACAAAAATAAATAAATTCCTAATATAAAAGGTCATAGTGGATATATATACACCTCATTAAATAATATTGGTTCATCAAATATTATATTTCCCAAATAATATATTTTGAGACAAAATTCCCTTACCTTAATTCTTGAATTTCTTCATAAATGTTTGAACCACTTCTTCATACAACCCCATTAGTATATCACCAAAATCCTAATTATGATGGTTAAAAATGAATAATATAAATCTATAATGATGTAGGGATGTATGTAATGTATTTATTTGTACTTTTTTTTACTAAAAAACGTTGTAAGTATTAAGAGGATGTGATTGTGGGTTCCCATTTATAAGTGGGGAAGAAGAAATAATTGGATGATTTTAAATAAAAACACAATACTTATGTTTTTGATACACCCAATGGATAAAAAATGGATTATTATCAATACTTAGATCAGATAAGGTGATCATATGGCTATATTATAGTATTTAGAATAAACAATTATGTTATTTTTAACTCTTATAATTTTATTTTAGCCAACATATTAACCTATTTTAACCACAAATTACAAAAATAATTTGAAATATTAATTCTCTTCATTATTAAAAAATAAACTTTACATTATTATATAATATTAATGATTCTGATACCAAATATGGAATAATTTTTATGTAATTTAATTATTTAATGTTGGAGAATTTAATTTAATGTTAAACCCAATGATGTGATGAAAAAAATGGTTTTCTATAGAAAAATATTTCAAAATAAAAAAATTTTAAATAATACTTCAAAATTAAATTTATTCTAATGAAATAAACTAGAATAATAATAATATAATTTGTCTAATTATGGTTTTCAAATAATTTAAAACAATATTTAACATTGTAAATTCATTAAACAAAAATGAATATTTTCATAAAAATATGTAATTTTTTACTTTTCATCAAAAAATTAACACTTTCACAAAATCATAAAATATTTTCCAAAAGCTAGTTTTAACTTGTGACTTCCAAAATGTAATTTGATTTTGAAAAATTTATAATCAAAATAAAAAAAAAATTATTTTCATTATTTTTCCATATAGAGAAATGAAATTCATTGTTTGTCTATAAATATATTTTTGAAGTATAACAAGACATTACCCCAAAAATAAGTACTTTTTTATCAATGTGTATCGTTTATATAAAACTATTGTACTCATTTTTCAAATATTGGTTACACATATTTATATAACCAAATTTAATTTCTAGATTATTATCTTCATTTCTAAATTATAATATAACTAACATTTAATTTTCATTAAAACTTGATTTTCTTTATAACAAAAGATATCAATGATCAAAAATCTATTTCATAAAAAATATTCTATAAATTTTTATATTTTTATAGAAATAACCTTTCAATCCCTTGTAGTCATGATCCTCATGCACATTCTCTCAACACATTAACCGAAACACTTTCTAATATAATATGTTTCATGTTGTTTCTTTACATATTAAATACATGTAAGAAATTACTCCCTTACCATCAACAATTATTCTATAATTTATTCACCATAGTGCTCATCCAGCCACTTCTTTTCTTATTTTACTTATAAAATATAAATATTGGACAACTCATTCTCTATCATGGTGGAACATTATACTATATCTTAAATTATATAAGATTGATGATTAACTCATTCTATTTTAAGTATATGATTTAGTTTTTTAAAAGAAACAAAAAATATTACTTTTTGTATTAAATAAATAATCTATGTCATGTGTCTCTAACCTTTTAATTTTATCATAATATTCTGCATCATTTTCACCATCATTTTTTTAGATTGAAGAATTACTATCCTTGTATACTCACTATTTATGAGGAATGTATTTTTTTCAATAATATAAAATTTAATGTGTTCCATGATATAATATGTGTTTTCATATGAATCCTTAGTGTTATAGATCAATAACAACAACTCGTCAGCATTTCTTCTATATTGATAACCCACTCTTATGGCATTATAGATTTCAAAACATCCCAAAGTGAGAATTATTATCTTCATAGAATTTTCCCATTTCTCAACTAATAATGGATTTATAGTATCATTAAATGATATTTGTTTTTTATTCATGAAGAAATATAGAATTTTTGTACCTTTTGGGGTTCAATACATTTCCCAATATCAGAATAGTTATTAGTCGTAACCAGTGTTTGATACCCCAAACTAGTTACAATTTTTTTACCTCCATCCTCAGCTAAAACACTAACATTATTTTATTATCCATCATGAAAATTCTAAGTTAGATATTTCAAATTGATATAGTTTAATTTCCTTCCACTATAAATCATTTTTAAATAACTTCATATATTACATTAGTACATAACATTATGAATTGGAAATCATAGTACATAAGTATAAATATATTGTAACTCTTAACATTAAATGAAAAAATTATTAATATTTAATTGTTGAATTATATACATATTATCTTTTATAAAATCTCCTAATCATAATAATATTTTCATATTTTTCATATTGTGTTTCAAAGAATGTTTAAATCAACCAAATTATATCCCTTGGGAGTTTCTATCCATGTATTTGGACCACTTATCAAACACATGTTATGATTGAATTAATACCCAATCCACCCTTTTGTTTATAGTTTCCCATAGGTTCATAAGTTAAAGAATGACATCAATTAGCATTAATATTTATATGTATATATTTACAAGGAAAGCAACAAAATATCTTTATTAACAAAACATTATGATATTATCCAACAATTATAATTATACTCTATGTTTATCATAGAGTTATGTTCTCAAATAAATGTTTATCTAAATTTCGTTTCAAAGGAATATGCTAAACTTCTTCTGATACCAAATGTAACACCCAAACTCTAGTAGCCCAATGATGGTGGTTATTTTACTATATTTTCCTGAAATACATGGGACAAAATCCTGAAGGAATGAATTGTTTAGTAGTCTTGGGAGATTAGATACATGTATGATTATCACATTACATGAAAAAACAAAATAAAACTTAAAAATATTCTAAGGACATTATAATTTCTTAAGTTAAACCACAAAAATCATTAATAGATCCACACTTGATATCCTGAGAAAAGGAAAACAAAATACAGGTCACACATATATCCTTAGTAATATAAAGTGTCAAAAAATATATGATATTAAAAAAATCATCAATTATATTATAGAGACAAATAATAATAAAAAATTACACACAAATAATATCATAAAATGGGGTAAAATTTATTCATGAAATAAAAAAATCACATGGATAAAAAACTAGTTTCATAATGTCATAATCAATAATTCAAAAAATCATAATATTACTATCAAGGTCCTCAAATAATATACCGTACATGGATTTTTAAGGTATATGAAAAATACATAAACTAGTTTCTCCCATGAAACCTACTAATGTATCAAGGTTTTAAAAAAGGTCTCATCTGTCACAAACAATTTCAAATTAGTTCATCATATGAAGGGGTGAATAAAATTTCAATACATTATAAAAAATACATTTTTTAAAAACTAGCACAGAAAATGCTTAAATTATCCAAAATTAATAAATATATCATGATAATAATCCCTAAAAATTAATATGGTTGGTATAAGAAATAGATTATATCCTAATTAAAATATAATATTTGGTAACAGTTATTTACATAGATAAAAATATTTTAAAAATATCATTAGAACATTTAATAAATAAAGTACATTTTATTTTTAAATCGCGTATATTAAAATCTAAATAAATTGTAAAAAAACTAATAAAAATTGTAATTGAAAATACTATAGAATTTTTATAGTAATATTAAAATAAAATAATAGTTTGGATATGAAAAACTCTATTTTTGTTGTAAATTTCAAAGAAAGAATTTTTTTCATGTCTTTGTTAAAAATTACCTCATTCTAAAAATGATAAAAATATTATGTTTAAATATATAATTATATATATATATATATTAATAATGGTAAAATTAATTTAATCAATTGTTGGAGAGTAATAATTATATTGTTTAATTTTTTTAGGGAAAACATGGAAATTGGTGAAAAATGATTCTAGAATGCATTGAAGAATAATGTTAGTTTTCCATTAAAATTTTATTTTCTCTGTTTTTTTTTCTAAAAATGGAAAACAATTATTTAATGCTTGAAAACCAAAGAAAAAATAGAAGAGAATAAAATATAATGGGGTTTAGGATTGAAACATCATATAAATCATTAAATGTAAATATAAACTGAAACAATCATGAATAAGAATAATATTTTGAAATAAACCCTTTAAATAGGGTTAAAATTCTTCTTAAGTGAGTTTTAAATATAATATAAAAAAATTCAATTTTTTAAAAACAAATTATAAATCAATATAATTACTTATAATATCATTTAAAATCAACTCTTAAACTTTCTACACCCATTAATTAATAATTATTTAGTAAAATCCTTACTTATTTGTGTTAACTATCTCATTTCTCAGGAACGTTTCAGTTCAGTATATTTAGTCCTTACATCTTGATTGAGATTCAATAACCTCAACAATTCGGGTAATGATATATATAAATTTAATATTCATTATATACATATTTTAGATCATTACTTAATAGTGGATACGATAAATGAATCCATTCATATTAGAGAGGTGGTAGTCCACAAATACTCCTGAGCGACTTTGTCATGTTTTAATGGAAGGAAGAATATGCATGTAAATGAAATAATATATTTAAATAATAATTATTATAACAAAAATATATAATATAATCATTATACCGATCATAATGACCATCGATTGATGGTGGTGAATAAAAATGAAATCAACTCTTCTCAAGGCGGTATACATCACATATGCGTGAACGATGACTTCGTTTCCAATTTTAAGGTGAAGAAGATGAATAATGGTTTTACCACTAACAAAATATCATCTATGTGTAAATTATATATTTTTGTTATTGTATCAACATGGTTAGTCTTTAAATGAAGGATTTATATAATGAAATAAAATGAAAACACGTTTTGATGTGGTGTACCTATTCTTTGGACAACTGCCATTAGATTACACATTATTCCATCTAATTTTGGTATTTTGTTAAAAAAACCTATCATGAAAAAAAAGATTTTCGGAATTAATGTTTTATGTTTCTTTCAAATCTAGGGGTCTCTTTATATTTTTGGAATATGTGAGAGGTGGTGTCCATTTATAAGTGAGGAAATGGACGCACATGTGATTACATAAATATTTTAGAAAACTAATGTGATTTTATTCTGAATGAGGATCCAATTTACAATAGATTCAAATATTCAGAGTTTATAGTAATAATAAAACCAAAAAATGATGACTAAGAATTTTTCTACTGTACCGATATCTTATCCCTTTATTTATAACCCTTTTAACACATTTTATCCATAACTGAGGTGAAAAATATTTACCATGTTACTATTCAATATGACAAAAAATTAAGTCAAGCTTATTACATAATATTAATTACTATTGTTAAATTATTTGAATAGATTTTAAAATTTGAAACTAGTAGAAGTGTCATAAATTCCTTTTAATATAAATGTGTAGAACATAATGAAAACCATTTTCAGAACAATGATACTTTTAATTATGAATATGAATTTTCTGAAAAATAATTCATAATTTCTAGGACAATTAAATTATTTGGATTATATTAAATAAAATTATACTTATTTCTCTTTCATCCTAAACAAAATATGAACCAAACTATTATATAATTGATTCATCTAAAATAATATAAATAATATTTATTTAAAAAAATCATATATCTCAAAAATTATAACGATTTATTTATTATTTAAACATTATGTTTTTATATTTAATATTTTACTTCTTAAATAACTGGATTTTGTTATAATAGTTTTTATCAAAAATTACTTTTTCATATAACATTAAAATTTAATAAGATTGATTATATTTTCAAAATTGTTGTTTTCACTATTCAAAAAAAACTATTTATAGAAAATACCAAAATTTAAACCTAAGAAAATTATACATTATGAATTTGAAACAATCATTCATTTAAATAAATTAACAGTAAAAAAATTAATTTATTTCTTAATCTCATTCTTTATTAAATAAATGTTTATGTGTTATTATTTCTCAAGAATGAAATAAATACTATAATTGACGCTCGAGACATAAAACTAGTGTAACGATTAGAATATTTGAGTGATATAAATTTTCTATATGAAATGTAATTTTTAAAAAATTTTTATATTATATATTTATATCATAAAATTTTTAATCAAAATATCAATTGATTGTAATTATATTATTTCAGATGATTAATTATTAATCAAAATTTTAAAATGCTAATAATTATTCAAATATTAATATATCGTTATTCCATAATAAAAAAAATTAATTTTTTGTAATAATTTTATTTAATTAATTTTAATTATATGTTTTATTCATATATTAATTGGTATTTTAAAAATGTAAAAAATTTTAATATTTTTACCCTAATATATATATATATATATTATAAGGGGCTAATAGATTATTTAGATTTTTTAATTTAAAATTGATCTATAGATTTAGAATAAAATATCCATATCATGGTTGTAAATTTAGAGGATGTGGTAAAAGTAAAGATATTCATGAGAAATTGTTTTCAAAATAATATCCTCAAGGATATATGAGATGGATTTTCACAAGGAATTGGAAATTTTAGAGTTTTTATTATAGATATCGTCAGAATAGAAAAAATACAACCATGATAGAGGAGAATAAAATTCAGATCCTCATTAATGATTTTATATGCACTCTATATAATGTTGAATATTAAATCATATCATTGGAGTCACACAATTAATTTTTTATTATAATAGAAAAGATATCGATATTGTGACATTAGATATGATTAATGAATTAGGGTAATATGGAAATAATTATTTTTATAAAGGACGTATCAAATATAAAAAAAATTATATTCTTGTAAAGTTATACATTATCAAGTGTTTTTGTGTAGTTGTAGAGAAATCATTGTGGATGATATTATATTTTCTATGTGATACATTTTTCAAGATAAGTTCTATCTATCTTTTTATGAGATGAAGAACATTATTAACAAACTCAATCTTCACTGTACAAAGATACATGCATGTCTTAATGATTGAATCTTGTATTGAGGAGATTATTTAAATATCTAAGAGTGTAATATATTTCATAGTTCTTAATAGAAATTGGTGAATTGTGATGAATCTATTGTTGACTGTAGTATTAATAAGAAGTATATTGAATCTTATTTTGATGTTTTAAGTTACATTTCAATAAAATAATGATTAAATTTATTAATTATTCTAAAACATAAATGTAAATTAATTTGAATAATTTTGAAAATAATACTGATGGATATATATGACATCAAATAGATTTAGAATCATGAAAATATTTTGAAGAATCATATAAATATTTCTCTTCTATTCCTATGAATGTGTGTTAGGGGGTCCCTAATGATGATTATTACGTTTGAAACTCTATGTATAACATATATCTTATGTCTCATTTTTATGATCCCTTGTAATCAACCTTTATAGAGGATTATTCTAAAAAATTATTTAATTATTTCAATTCCCATTGATGGGTGGAAAATTCATGGAAATGACATTTATGTTATACATCATCAACTTATAGATGAATTTAAAGGGTTATGGTATAGTGGTTTATATACATATAATTCAACAGTGGTTGAAATGTGAAAAATGTGTCATTATATAATGTAGATGATTAGTGATTTCCTAAGACTGTGAATTGGTTCCGGTTGGGACACTCACATTGTCTTAACATGTCCTAATCAAATATTGATGTCAAGTCTAGAAGACTACCATATAGAATAATGTGATATTTTTTGTTATATAATAAATTCGTAGATTATTCTCATAGATGTTAGTTTATCAAGTCAAAATGTTATGGATATAATTTTTTAATTCTCTAACCAAACTTTTTATCAGGATAAAAAATGATGTCACAATTTTCAAATTTTTCTTTGCAATTTTGGAATGTATATCAATTGAAGGATCCCAGGAAAATATTTTGAATCACATAAGATATGGTAATTAATCCCCATTGAATGAAACATTTTACTTATTTATACATTCATATAATTAATTTCAGTTATTACATCATAATATTAATGTTATGTACATTGAAAATAATGTTTGTGAGAATTTGGTTTTTATAATATTGAATGAGAAGGGAACATTCAACGATCCTATTACTTCTCATAAAGAATTTTATAAAATTAATAAAAATCATGATTTATAAGAAAACTATAATGGAAAAAATCATGAAAGAGTTTTTCATTAAAAAATAATAAAAATAATAATTCCAATACTGAAAATGATAAAGTACCTAATTTTTATTCAATTAACGTTTAATGTTGTTTATACCTAAAACATCGTAGTGTTAAAAAGAATTGAAAACAATTAATCATATATTTCTATGAAAAAATCTATACCTTTTGAATTGTTTAAATTTAAATATACCAAAATAAGAAAAATTTTAATTATACTTTTTATATTTTCAATAAATATTTTGAAGAAACCATAAAACCCAAAGGAGGATGAAAAATATTAGTAATGAATTATGAGGAATCCTTTATATTAGAGATTATATTTCCTCTATAAGTTTTCACTTTGATGATCTCTCCTACAGTGAATTTGACCAAGTAATCTATATTTGTAGGGCCTATACATTATTAATGGATGTATCTCATAGATTGGTATTTGAATTTTACATATTCATTATTACTACAATAAAATTTTCAAAACCATTATATATGAGTCCAATTTTTGTAGATTTTTTCTCAAAATTTATCTAGGTCATTTGATATTGTTTATGAGAAAACAAGATCAAATAGAAGTCTCTATTACTAAAGGTAATATAAAAAATAGAAACTCAGATTTTTTTAAGGAATTTATATATTATCTAAACATGATTAAATTGGGTTTTAAATATTGAAAATATTGAAATTAAATTATAGTATTATTATAAATTAAGGAAAATTTCAATATGAAGACTTCATATTAGAAAAATATAGTTCGATTGATTGAAATATGCTTTATAATAACACATATATATGTGCTACTCAATAGTGGAATTTTAGATCCTATCATTGAAGAATTTATGATACAAGGTAACAAATGACTTTAGAAACAAACATGAATTGAGAAAGGGATAAAAATGTAATTAAAAAATACATTGTTGATTGGTTTACACATCACTTAATATTTTATTCAATTTCATGTTCATAATACATTAATGTTAATATTGTATATAGCTAATAATTTATTATATTTATACAATTAGATTATTAATGATTTAAAACAAGTAGGAGTTTCAAATGATTCAAAATACTTTTCAGGATTACCATTGACACAGTCTAGAGGATTAAAAGCCTAACATATTTATGGATTCTATTTTTTTACATTTTTCAAGAAATTATGTTTGAAAAAAAGTAGTATAACTTTCAAAAAAGTACAAATACATGGGTTATAATGGAATGTTAAAATACAATATATAGTTAAATTATAACACCCGAGGTAAATAAAGATTATGAAATTTTCATATTTATCCATATCTGTGAAAAAAATTAATATTAATTTAAAGGGAACGCTACGCTCGATGTCTTACCCAATACGCAACAACGAGTTTCTTGGAAATCTTATGTTGCACTCTAATAATAAAATAATATTATTTTAAATGGTATTTAACGCCTAGCCATTGTAATGGCGAGAATGAACAGAACTAACTAACAAAATGATTATATATGTTTGTCAAATATTTTTACTTTTATACAATAAATGATAGAGGCTTAAAATGTTAATGAATCCAATTTTAAGCATAAATATTCTAATATTATTTAAAAGGTTGATTAACCACCTTTTGATACAGATACCTTTTTAAATACACTTTTTGAAAACTTTATATGTTATCTTGGACCAAATAAAATCCTTCTTTATAATCAAGAAATAAAAATTTTCTTTGTGCATTTTTTTGTTACTTTTTTCGATAATGTTCATTTTTAATGAATTAGTGAAAAATGTTGTATTTTAATTAAAACCCACTTTTTAATCTAATTTATTTATATGATTGTATAATATTTTTAATTGGTTTTAAAGTTCAATTAGAATATATTTTTGCCATTTAATCCAATGGTGGTGATTGGAATTTATTTCACTTTGAAATTGGACTTAAACTAGTGTCAATCTTTTGATATATTTTGTTTCTTAAAAACACGCTATTTGTTTTGACAATGGAAATTAATTATTAAATTGATTATTGTAAATTATATGTTTGTAATTTTGTAAAATAGACATCATTATTGAAATTCGTAATATCAAATATAGCTTAGGATGAATATTTGGTATTTTTCTGAAAAACTTCAATTTTTGATGAATAGTTAAACCACTATGTGGTAGTTAAAAAAACTGATTTTTCATTTAAATGAAATTTTACCACCACTGTGTTATGAATTTAAAAACTTTTACATACATGGTTGTCATTAGGATGTTAAATTTGGTTCAATTGGATGAAAATATTTTTTGGTGAGTAGTGACTTTTAAGTTTTATTAATCGCGGTTAAATGTAATTAGTGTAATTTAAGGTAAATATAATGTTATAATAATATTAAATGAACATGACACATGTCCTACCCCTATTGTATGAGTCATGGCCGACCAATAACATCCATGGGTCAACTTGGGGACCCCATGGAGCCACTTGGGTAAGAAAATGACATTAATAACTTTTTATTTAAAGTTAAAATAAAAATGTCACAAACATGTATTGTTTTACTAAAACAATTTTTAAATTGGGTAATACAAGTCATATTTTTTACTATAAATAGTAATTGGAAAGACAAAAGTATTTCATATATCAAAGTAGTTTTTTTATAATTCTTAGTCATTAAATAAATTAATTTATTTATGACACCTTGATGATGCAGTGATTACCTGATTAATGATTTATTTAAATAAGATGAAAAGATAATGTAAAATCTATAACATACACTTGTCAAAAAACTATTGTATGGGTTTATTTTGAACCGTTATCACCTTATCCTCTAAATATTTAATTTTGGGACATTTCATATCTGAATATCATTTTATAATAAAGTTACTTTTCATGACTTTCCAAGAGTGCCCCTCCTCCCTCTTATAAAAGGCCCTCACCTCTACCTCCTTACGCACACCTCTCAAGCCTTTGGATCGACCAAAATCTGATCATTTTATCTCTACACATCCCTATATTCATCCTATAAGCCTTCCCTTAGGCAAAAATCTCTTCAGGAAACCCTTTTGGTTCTAACCAATAGGAGTTACCCGATTTAAAGGTAAAGTCTTCCCTAATGTTATTTTGATTTATTTTGCTTCTCCAACCCTATAAACTCTTTTTATTAATTTATTTTGTAACAAAACCAGTATCTCCAATATACTAGGATGTTTTATGAGAATTATTCGATCAAAACATACACACACCTCCATCTAATGGTTAAAGAACATACTGTTTCTGTGGATGACGAATTACTGCCTCACGAAACGATGATTGTTCTATCTTCTCCTACCACCTATAATGGTAGCCATTTTGATGGAACTATATTTATTTATGTTATATATTATATTTATTTCCTTTATATGCTTCTTTATTTTATATTTAATACATACCTTTATGCTTTTCATGTTGTGTAAATGCGATAATTTCATTTGAGGAAGTGTGGACTACGGCCCCCTCAAGTGATGTGACTCGTTCATGCAATACATGGAATCTACAAAGAATTAAATTTATGAACATATGTGAACTATATGAAATATATATTATATTGGAATTATAATATATATATTTATCTCATCAAGTTTTAATTCCATTAATGTGCCAATGAAATGAAAGTAGCGTTCATGCGTACATACGGCCTACCGTCTGCATGAACGGTGGATTTCATTTCTTTTTATCTCCAAATGTTATGGAATAGTATAAAATGAATATATAATGGATATATATGATATTTAAATAATTAATACTATTCTTGAGATTAGTTACTTATAACTACATGGAAAATTCTTTTCCAATAAGTTTGATTTTTACTCATTTACCGAACATCGACAAAAACGTCTGATATGAACTCAAATTATTAACCAATTATTTTAACAATATAATATGTGATATGAATTTAATAATAGACATTAAATTATATCCTTATGAAATTATTAATTGAACAATGTTTATTATTCAGTAATATAAAGAAACGAACAAGACAAGTCGGACTTAAGGTGAGGGATCCTACTTCTCTCTTTCTTTTTAAGTACTCTCTTTTATGTCATTTTTTTTAAAACTACCCTTCTTCTGTTGGGGGATTTTATTTTATATTACTATTAGTATTTATTTTATGTTCATATTATTAGAGACCCTACTTTATTTCATCAATCCATTATTTGGAAGTTTTAAGTGGCGCTGTTAGGCTGCCGATTTTTCGTAAGGGATTTTTCATCCCACTTTTATTCCTATGAGATTTATGCTACATTTTCCACCATTTCCTTTGAGTGGTGTATGAACTGACAATTACTACACTAATTTTCTAATATAATTTCATTTATGGGTATTTAAACCTTCATTGTATGACCCTTCTTCAATGGGTTGTACGTTTCGAAAGTTACCCAAATCGGTAAGGGAAACTTTCACCCTCCTCTTCTTTAAAAACACTTCTTTTTATTATGTCTTTTAATTTACATCTTCTTATGTTGGGATATGTTATCATATATCCTTATTTCTGTAAATTAAATGTACAAGTGATGAGATACCCTTTTTATCTCTCATCAACTCATTGTCTGAGTTTTGAAGTGACGTCGTAAGGCTGTCAAATTTCTGCAAGGGAACTTCTTAACCCAATTTTGATTCTTTGGGTTAAACTTGTAATCCTTGAATATGACATTATATAAATATGTTTGAATGACCTCTAATTGTTTTACCCTTACTTTCCACTTAAATTTGGTGTATTCTTTTTTCAAACGTAATTATGTAATTGATTTATCCTTAATCAAAGGATATCGTCTTTGTAAGGGACTTCGTCTCAATCTCCTTTCATTGAGGAATATTTTGTTCTAATACAAGACTCTATTTTATAAGCTGTATAAAACACCTTTTACATTTCATTTCATTCAAAGGGAATATTTTTCTATGAAGCTTTTTACTAAACAACAACAAGTATTTGTTATTTTACCGTACGCAGTGACAATGACCTTTTCCATTGCCAAGAGTATTATTTGGCCTTTGTCTTCCTCAACAAGCCGTAATGTTTTTAAAATGAAATAAATACCATATAATATTTTATATATTTTGGTATTGAAAATGGTTTTTATGATGGATTTGTTACTTCAATATTTTTAAGTGATATATTGTGATCGAAATTTGGAAATGTTTTCTTTCCATTATATTTGTTTTATGTCTTATGATTTTATAATGGGACTTGGACATTTGATGGGTGGTTACGTGATAAACCATATGATAGGTGGTGTCGTCAATACGAGGACGGGAGGTTACGTTATAACCTCCAATGCATTGGGTATGGAAGTCAGCCGTATAGCTATTCCATTTAGTGATATGTGTGGAGGTCGACCGTATGGTTATTCAATTTAAGTATGTTTATGTCCCAAGTTACCTTTATATGTTATGTGTTCTTTATAAGGGTTTTATGGCAATATTTTGGTTACAAAAGGGTAATTAATGATCTTTTATTTTGTGATGATTATTTACTACTTATTATAGGTGAAAATTGTTTCTTTGATAAAGTTTTCATGGTTTACTTGTTGTTTTAAAAAACTAACAGTTGTACTTCTTTGTGTACCCTTTACTGAGCTTTTTATGCTCATTCCATGTTTTTGAAATTTTTTCCATAGGACTTAAAGATGAATAGGGTCAAGGATGGGATCAAGGAAAGACATGTTATATAAAACATTTAACTAGACATGTTTCTTTGTAAGAGTTTTTATTTTATGGAAACTTAGTTGAAGTGTCTACTTTGTAATCTTTTGAGATGTAATAGTTATGTCCTAATTCTATAAAACTCTATACCTGAAATGATTTTCTATGTGAATTATATGACAACCCTGCTTTTTATTACAACTTAAACATGCTTTATTACATAAAACTTCACTTGATACAACAAAGAAGACCGAGAGGTTTAGTGTCTTTGGGGCTTAGGATCATTACATAAAAACTTTAAACTTGAAATACAACATCCTTATTGAAAACTTCCTTTACATGACCACTACATTTCTTCGTACTTAGCATTGCATGGGATAACCTGAGGACATGCATAAGAAAAGGGTGAGCTATAAAGCCCAGTAAGGGAGTACACAATGAATAACATGAGGAGTACAATACATGTTAGGAAATAGGCATATCAATAGAGCATAAGAGAGACATGAACATAAAGTCATGATAAAGCATGATAATCATAACATGGAAATGTGGCAACAACACTTAACATTGAATTAGCATGAGCCAAGGCTCATTGCACATGGAGCATGAGTAAACCCTCATTGCACTTGAAGCACGAGTAAACCCTCGTTGCACTTGAATTAGCATGAGACAACACTCATTTAACATGACGTATCATGATACTATACATTACCCAATGCATTGGAGCGCTATCAGGGCGCACCCTTCTTAAACATTTCATTTCATGCATAAGTGTGCCACATGGATCATAAAACATGGATTCATAAAACATAATCATTTATTCCATGATAAAGGAATGTGGAATTCATACATGAAACTTTAAAATCAATAAGTAAATGTGCATAAAGGTGAATACCCTTGATGGAGAAATGGGCATGGTATTCACTACACAATGATATTGGCTTAGAAAATCGGTGTGATTTCGGCAGCGTAACGGTGTGACATAAGAATTCATAAAAAAGGCTGATGAGAGAGAAAGGGGTTCCTCATCATATTTACATGTAATGGACAGTAATAAGGTCATATAGATACATTTCCCAACAATTGAAAAGGAATTTAGATTCATGATACAAAAGTATTGCTTGAATATAAAAGAGGAGAAAAAGGTTCCTTTCGGAATTTTGGCATAGTAACGGGTGTACATGGGAGGCATTTAATGAGAGAGAAAGGGGTCTCCCATCATTCAAACAATAAGAGGGCAGTATGGTAGAGGTGCAAAACCATACCCCAAAATTCATAAATGAAATTAAAAGGGCAATACAACTTAAAGAAAATTGACAAAAATGAGAAAGGAAGAAAAACCCTTACATGGAAGTGTGCTTCCAAAGGCTAGAGAGAGGCTTGTGAGAGGCTTCTTGGGAGCTTGGGGAACCTTGAGAGGATCCTAGAGAGAGTAGGGTAGAGTTTGGACGAACTTCAATGGCTTTGAGTGAGGAGGAAGTGGGAGCTTTGGTGGGTTTATATAGGAAAGGTGAGAGAATTCTTTATTATTTAGGTTTGGGACCCCTTATATTAAAATAATCCAAACCACAAACCATCCCATGGTATTTGCCCATGGTTTCTGGAAAAGGAAAGAGGAAAATAATATTTTACAAGTCCAAGGTCCGAACTTATTAAAAAATTAGGGTTGCTTATGTGGAGGTGAGTCACACTCCCATGGAAATTAATTTAAAAAGGCAAAGTGTTGAATAAGTCTTGAGGGCTCCCTTAATGCTTTGAAAAGTGAGTCAAACAAACCCAAAACCTCATTATTTTAATGATAAAACATATATTTGCCGAACATAAGGATTATGGTATTTTATTACATCACCATTGGGTCATTATGATGTCATAAAACACATTATATATTTAAATGGTATTTAATTTTTACCCAAAAATTTGACTGTCTCAGAAAATTATGAAAAATTCACCGTTGGATAATTTCGACGTCCTGATTCCAAAAATAATATTTATTTTATCTAAATAATTTTCTAAATATGTGAATTTTTACTTTTAAAATAAAAACCGACATTTATAAAAAATTCACGGGTTTTGACAGAAATGGCTTTCAAACCTTAATAAAAATTTTAATTGCATTCATAAAATTATAAGATCATTTATATTTAATAAAAATTAATTTAATATTAATAATAATATTTTATTAAAATATTATTTAATTCAAAAATCCTTTAATTTAATAATATATAATTCTTAATTAAATAATAACTAAAAACACCATTTGTACTTTAAAAACTAATTACAATGTATCAAAAATGACCAGAAATTATATTCATTATTGTATACAAAAATAATGTACATGAACATGGTGCTACTTATTTGTTACATAACCTCTTAAAATAGCCGCATAAGACCTAAGGGTAAGGTGTGCGATGGTGACAGACTCTTGGGGTTGCTCGGATAACATCGCTCGAGTGGTAATCTCTATCAACTTCCATTTTTCCCGTAGACGATCACGTTCGAGCTTGACTTGATGAAGCTCAGCTTGGGCTTGGTCAAGGGCAAAGCCCAAAGACGCCACCTCCTTTCCGAGCTCCGACAAATGGGCTTCGTAAGGGGCAATTCTACTGGATGTGGCCATCGCTTCCTTTGTCTGAGTAGAAAATTGGTTCGTTAAAGCCTTATATTTAAACTACCCAGATGATCACTGTTCAACGGCTATAAAAGTAACGGTCACAAATCTTAACGTTAAACTAAAGAAGTTGACATCTTATAAAAACATTTTTTTTTTCATAAAGAAACATTTAACTGGATCAAGAGGGATTTTCCATTAATGAAATTTCGGGTCGTTACAACATTCCCCCCTTAAGAAATTTCGCCCTCGAAATTTTCCTTTTCCCACACTAAAACAAATGTGGGTAACTTAGCTTCATCATATCCTCCGACTCCCAAGTTGCTTCTTCAAACTTGTGGTTTCTCCACAACACCTTGACGAGGGGCATTGTCTTATTTCGTAGAACTTTTTCTCTACGATCTAAGATCTTCACTGGTTGCTCCTCATAAGAAAGATCGTCTTCTAATTGTACCACCTCAGAAGAGAGTACATGTGAAGGGTCTGGTATGTACTTCCTTAAGAGGGATACATGGATGTCATCATGCACCTTGGCCATAGTAGGTGGAAGTGCTAGTCGATAGGCCACAGCCCCAACACGATCAAGAATCTCGAAGGGGCCGATGTACCTTGGACTTAACTCCCCTTTCTTTACAAACCTCATGACCTTCTTCCACGGAGATATGCGTAAAAACACCTTGTCTCCGACTTTAAACTCAAGGTCTTGTCGACGATTATCTGCATAACTCTTCTGTCGACTTTGGGATGCCTTGATATGCTGCAGAATGGTTTTCACCTTCTCCACCATTTCTTCGACCATTTCTGGTCCAAGCAGCATACGTTCACCGACCTCATCCCAACATGCCGGTGTTCTACACCTTTTCCCATACAGGGCTTCATATGGTTCCATTTGGATGCTCGAGTGGAAACTATTATTATAAGAGAACTCAACTAGAGGAAGATGTTGATCCCATCCTCCATTAAAGTCCATTGAGCACGCTCTCAACATATCCTCAAGTGTTTGGATAGTCCGCTCGGATTGGCCATCAGTTTGAGGATGATAGGCCGTACTGAAGTTCAGTTCAGTATTCAGAGCATGTTGAAGACTCTTCCAAAACTTATAGGTAAATCTTGGATCTCGATCAGACACAATAGATAGTGGTACTCCATGCAACCGTACCACTTCCCTGATATATATTTGTGCCAGTTGATCCAAAGAGAAATCCTCTCGAATAGCAATGAAGTGTGCAGTCTTTGTAAGACGATCCACAATAACCCAGATTGCATTGTTGCTTTTGGATGTCCTTGGAAGTCCAGTGACGAAGTCCATGGTGATGTTCTCCCATTTCCATTCTGGTATGGGCAATGGTTGCATCATACCCTTAGACTTCTGCCTCTCTGCCTTCACTTGCTGACACACCAGGCACTTTGATGTATATTCGGCGATCTCCTTCTTCATATTATCCCACCAAAAGTTTTCTCAGAGATCTCGATACATCTTTGTGTTCCCTGGGTGAATAGAGAAATTTGAACTATGTGCATCATCCAAAAGTTCCTTCTTCAGCTCCGAACTTGATGGGACACATAGTCTTTTCCCAAACTGCACAATTCCTTCTTCATTAACATTAAACTCTGAGGATTTTCCCTTTTTGATAGCTTCCACTTTTTCTTCGATTCTTGCATCATCCTTTTGAGCATCCTTTAACCTTTCCAAAAGAGATGGTTGAGCAATCATTTGTGAAAGGATTGATGATGTTCCCTTCTTTATGATTCCCACGTCCATCTTCATCAAGTCTAATAAGATTGGATCCTTCTCAATTCTCATCATTGATAGAATTGCTGGATCCTTTCTACTTAGGGCATCCGCCACCTTGTTCGCCTTCCCAGGGTGGTAATGTATTGAACAGTCATAATCCTTGATGAGCTCTATCCATCTTCTCTGGAGCATATTAAGCTCTTTCTGTGTGAATATATATTTAAGACTCTTGTGGTCAGTATATATCTCACATTTCTATCCATAGAGATAATGCCGCCAGATTTTCAAGGCAAAGATCACCGCCGCCAACTCCAGATCATGCGTTGGATAGTTTTGCTCATGGATTTTCAACTGTCTTGAGGCATAGGATATCACTTTATCATTCTGCATCATCACACATCCTAAGCCTTTCTTTGAAGCATCACTGAATACCACAAAAGCTCCCCACTTTTGGGTAAAGTGAGCACAGGTGCAGTGATAAGCCTCCTTTTCAACTCCTTGAAGCTTTCTTCACATTCATCACTCCAAGAAAACTTTACTCCCTTTCGAGTTAGCTTGGTAAGAGGGTTGGACAATCATGAGAAGTTTCTCACAAATCGTCGATAATATCCAGCTAACCCCAAGAAGCTACGGATATCAGTTACCGATGTTGGCCTCGGCCATCCCTCAATTGCATCTGTTTTGGAGGGGTCCACAGATATCCCATTGCTTGTGATGATATGGCCCAAGAATGAGACCTCCTTCAACCAGAACTCACACTTGCTGTACTTGGCATAGAGCTTCTCCTTGCGCAAAGTCTCCAGTACAGTTCATAAATGCTCCTCATGGTCCTCCTTGGATTTGGAGTATATTAGAATATCATCTATAAAGACTACCACAAATTTATCTAGGTAATCTCTAAAGACTCTATTAATCAAGTCCATGAATATTTCTGGAGCATTGGTGAGTCCAAAAGGCATTACTATGAATTCATAGTGCCCGTACCTTGTACGAAAAGCAGTCTTGGGGATATCTTCCTTCTTCACCCTTACTTGATAATATCCCGACCGCAAGTCGACCTTGGAGAAGTATTGTGCTCCACGCAGCTGATCAAACAAGTCATCGATTCTTGGGAGAGGATACATGTTCTTTATCGTGATTTTGTTAAGTTCACGATAATCGATGCAAAGCCGCATTGACCCATCCTTCTTCTTGACGAAGAGGACTGGTGCACCCCATGGTGATGCACATGGGCGTATAAACCCTTTATCCAGATTCTCCTGTAGTTGTTTCTTTAGTTCTTCAAGCTCAACCACAGCCATTCTATATGGAGTCTTGGATATTGGTAGCACCCCAGGTATAAGTTCAATTGAGAACTCAACATCTCTTCTTGGAGGAAGACCAGGAAGTTCCTCGGGAAATACTTCAGCGAATTCCCTCACAATAGGCATTTCTTCAAGGGTGGTTTCTTCCTTGGACTCAATCATCTGAGCCAGATATGCGTTCTCATAAGGTAGTAATATCCATTCTTGAGATGATGGATCTAAAGGATATTCATCTTCCTCCTGACACTTGTAACGAATCGGGGGTCGATTCTCCATATGGAGTGTGATTTCCCTCTCCCGACAATTTATGTTGGCTCTATATAAGGAAAGCCAATCCATGCCAAGAATTGCATCAAATTCCACCAAAGGGAGTATGACGAGGTTCGCCGGGAAATTCAATCCACAGATTATAACAGGGGAGGACTTATACTCATGGGATGCAATGATTGTCCCATTTTCCGTACTCACCGACATCTTTACTTCCATGATTTGTGGTGGTGCAGGAATTGTTCTACTAAACTTTTGAGATATAAAAGAATGCGTAGAACCTGAATCAAAAAGTACGTTCGCTATTCTTGAATGAATAACTAGCGTACCTGTCACCACTTCGTTGTCGGGGTTCACTTCGGCAGAAGTGATGGCAAAAGCTCTTCCTTGCTGTCTCGGAGGTTGTTGATTGCCTCCGATAACCCTTGGATTAGGGCACTGATTCGCAAAATGACCCGGTTCTTTGCATTTGAAGCATTGAACAACGCGTTGAGGTTCGAACGGAGCGTTCCTCCCCTCTGTCGCAGCCGCGGGTCCTTCTTGCTGACAGTTAACAGCTAGGTGCCCTTCTCTTCCACACTTAAAGCATTTTCTTGTCCCCCTAAGGCAATTTCCAGGGTGCTTTTTTTCCACACTTTTGGCAAGTGGGGTGCTGGAATTTCTTAGCGCCGTTGGATTTATCCATCGGACCACCAGCATTGAAGTCCACCTTCTGCTTCTTGTCCCCATGATACCCCTGTGATTCTCCGATCTCCATTTCAACCTTGAGGGCACATCAGACAATTTCCTCATAGCTGTCGAAGTCACGGATCGCTAATGCTTTCCGCAAGCTAGGCTTCAGCCCACCAAAGAAGCGGTCCACCTTGCATTCGGGGGTAACGACAAAGCTGGAAGTGTATCGTGCAAGCCTTGTAAAGTTTGCCTCATACACTCCCACAGATTCCTCATCTTTCTGCTTGAGGGAAAGGAAGTCCCTTTCCATCTTAAGACGGAGGGTGCGTGGAAAATATTTATCGAAAAACATCTTCCGGAATACCTTCCATTCCAAAGCCTCTATCTCCTCCTCAGGCTTCGTATTTTTGATCAACGTCCACCATTGATCAGCTTCACCCTCCATACGATAAGCCGCCAGGAGAACCTTCTCTTTTTCAGAGCATTGGAGGATGGAGAATATCTTTTCAATGGAGTTGATCCATTGTTCAGCAATCGTGGGATCGGATGATCCACTAAAAGTAGGAGTCCTTTGTCTCATGAAGCTTTCAATAGAGACTTGTTCTTTCTTAGGGGGGGTTGAACGTTCCTCTTGACCAGTGTTTCTATTCAAAACTTGAGTTAGCTGAGAGAGAAGCGTGACAAAGTTCGCGATTCCCGCTCCCATTGGATTGGGCATCTCATAAGTACAATCATCACACTGATCTTCACAACGGTTGTTAGCCCGAGTTCTCCTATTACCGGCCATTGGCTAGAATAAAAGGAAAGTTAGGGGTAACACATAAAGGGTAATACAAAGACAAAAGTTGATGACTTATAAATAAACTTTAATCTCTTTAACTCATGAGTCTATAGGATTCAATCCAGGCTTTTCATGATCTTCGTTCTAACATATATTCTTAGGGGCATTTTTTCCTTAATAAGGGTTCATACTAAGATTGTGAATTTATCAAAACATATCCCCCGGGAGTGTCGTAACCAAGACTTCAGCAAGGCCCGTTGTCGTGCACCAGTTCCCGTTCGAGTCTAGCTCAAAGCGGTGTTTTCGGGTTTTACCCCTAGGATACATCTGTGCCAGAGCCGCCTCTACCTGTTCGTATCCAGACAGGGATGTATTTGTTTGATAAACCACTTACTTAGTATTTACCAAAACTTAGGGATGTTTTTATTATGCTTATTCTTGTATCTAAGGCTTTACTAGGGTTTCCTAATCCCAAAAATAACTAAACCTATCCTCTGATACCAACTATGACAACCCTGCTTTTTATTACAACTTAAACATGCTTTATTACATAAAACTTCACTTGATACAACAAAGAAGACCGAGAGGTTTAGTGTCTTTGGGGCTTAGGATCATTACATAAAAACTTTAAACTTGAAATACAACATCCTTATTGAAAACTTCCTTTACATGACCACTACATTTCTTCGTACTTAGCATTGCATGGGATAACCTGAGGACATGCATAAGAAAAGGGTGAGCTATAAAGCCCAGTAAGGGAGTACACAATGAATAACATGAGGAGTACAATACATGTTAGGAAATAGGCATATCAATAGAGCATAAGAGAGACATGAACATAAAGGCATGATAAATCATGATAATCATAACATGGAAATGTGGCAACAACACTTAACATTGAATTAGCATGAGCCAAGGCTCATTGCACATGGAGCATGAGTAAACCCTCATTGCACTTGAAGAACGAGTAAACCCTCGTTGAACTTGAATTATCATGAGACAACACTCATTGCACATGACGTATCATGATACTATACATTACCCAATGCATTGGAGCGCTATCAGGGCGCACCCTTCTTAAACATTTCATTTCATGCATAAGTGTTCCACATGGATCATAAAACATGGATTCATAAAACATAATCATTTATTCCACGATAATGGAATGTGGAATTCATACATGAAACTTTACAATCAATAAGTAAATGTGCATAAAGGTGAATACCCTTGATGGAGAAATGGGCATGGTATTCACTACACAATGATATTGGCGTAGAAAATCGGTGTGATTTCGGCAGCGTAACGGTGTGACATAAGAATTCATAAAAAAGGATGATGAGAGAGAAAGGGGTTCCTCATCATATTTACATGTAATGGACAGTAATAAGGTCATATAGATACATGTCCCAACAATTGAAAAGGAATTTAGACTCATGATACAAAAGTATTGCTTGAATATAAAAGAGGAGAAAAAGGTTCCTTTCGGAATTTTGGCATAGTAACGGGTGTACATGGGAGGCATTTAATGAGAGAGAAAGGGGTCTCCCATCATTCAAACAATAAGAGGGCATTATGGGAGAGGTGCGAAACCATACCCCAAAATTCATAAATGAAATTAAAAGGGCAATACAACTTAAAGAAAATTGACAAAAATGAGAAAGGAAGAAAAACCCTTACTTGGAAGTGTGCTTCCAAAGGCTAGAGAGAGGCTTGTGAGAGGATTCTTGGGAGCTTGGGGCACCTTGAGAGGATTCTAGAGAGAGTAGGCCAGAGGTTGGACGAACTTCAAGGGATTTGAGTGAGGAGGAAGTGGGAGCTTTGGTGGGTTTATATAGGAAAGGTGAGAGAATTCTTTATTATTTAGGTTTGGGACCCCTTATATTAAAATAATCCAAACCACAAACCATCCCATGGTATTTGCCCATGGTTTCTGGAAAAGGAAAGAGGAAAATAATATTTTACAAGTCCAAGGTCCGAACTTATTAAAAAATTAGGGTTGCTTATGTGGAGGTGAGTCACACTCCCATGGAAATTAATTTAAAAAGGCAAAGTGTTGAATAAGTCTTGAGGGCTCCCTTAATGCTTTGAAAAGTGAGTCAAACAAACCCAAAACCTCATTATTTTAATGATAAAACATATATTTGCCGAACATAAGGATTATGGTATTTTATTACATCACCATTGGGTCATTATGATGTCATAAAACACATTATATATTTAAATGGTATTTAATTTTTACCCAAATATTTGACTGTCTCAGAAAATTATGAAAAATTCACCGTTGGATAATTTCGACGTCCTGATTCCAAAAATAATATTTATTTTATCTAAATAATTTTCTAAATATGTGAATTTTTACTTTTAAAATAAAAACCGACATTTATAAAAAATTCACGGGTTTTGACAGAAATGGCTTTCAAACCTTAATAAAAATTTTAATTGCATTCATAAAATTATAAGATCATTTATATTTAATAAAAATTAATTTAATATTAATAATAATATTTTATTAAAATATTATTTAATTCAAAAATCCTTTAATTTAATAAAATATAATTCTTAATTAAATAATAACTAAAAACACCGTTTGTACTTTAAAAACTAATTACAATGTATCAAAAATGACCAGAAATTATATTCATTATTGTATACAAAAATAATGTACATTAACATGGTGCTACTTATTTGTTACAAAACCCCTTAAAATAGCCGCATAAGACCTAAGGGTAAGGTGTGCGATGGTGACAGACTCTTGGGGTTGCTTGGATAACATCGCTCGAGTGGTAATCTCTATCAACTTCCATTTTTCCCGTAGACGATCACGTTCGAGCTTGACTTGATGAAGCTCAGATTGGGCTTGGTCAAGGGCAAAGCCCAAAGACGCCACCTCCTTTCCGATCTCCGACAAATGGGCTTCGTAAGGGGCAATTCTACTGGATGTGGCCATCGCTTCCTTTGTCTGAGTAGAAAATTGGTTCGTTAAAGCCTTATATTTAAACTACCCAGATGATCACTGTTCAACGGCTATAAAAGTAACGGTCACAAATCTTAACGTTAAACTAAAGAAGTTGACATCTTATAAAAACATTTTTTTTTCATAAAGAAACATTTAACTGGATCAAGAGGGATTTTCCATTAATGAAATTTCGGGTCGTTACAAATTATTCATTTAATTTATGATTATGTAATGTTATAAGGATGGGTCCTTATAGTTGGTATCATAGGGAGGTTTAGATAACTTTAGAGGTTAGGGTATTCTCTAAGCATAAGTGACATTGCCATAATGGTTATTATTTCAGAAAGAGTCATAGTTTTAGATAAAGTGAATGAGTAAGTATATCTTAGTGTTTATCTTCCTCATTATTTCATGATAATTTTGTCGATATACTCAAACTAACATTTTTGGTTTTAATAAATGGATGGATCTAGGAGGCACCAAAGTGACAATGGGTTTGAAGGAAACTGTGGTGGTTCTCGGATTAAGAGACTGGATGAAATAGAGGATTCAATGATAAATCTCGTTGTTATTCTAAACCAAATATCAGGAGGAATGATTAACCACGTGAACCTTAGTGAGTTATCTAATGCATCATGTAAGATATGGCCAACTCTATGTGGATGATCAGGTAATAATTATAATGGTAACCATTATGAGTGATATTATCCTTACTTTTGAGGTAATTATGGGTTACTATATGTTATGATGGAAAATGAAAGGCATGAGATAAACTTGATGTTAAATTATGTTATGGTTATTTTTGATTATTTTATCTCTTTTAGGGGAATGTTTTAAGAATTATATAGTTTTAGAAGAAGGACAACACGAAGACCGTGTGACAATCCGTCGTGTCGGACAACACTGTGAGAATCGAACCCGCAACCAAAGTGCGACTGGTATTTATCTGCTACCACTGGACTACATGAAGTCGCTGGTTAGTATGAAAAATTATTTTTAGTTATATAATTTTATGAATCAAGAATAAGTTTATTATGGGTTGTCTATAAAAATATTGACCTATCATGGAGGATATATTATTAAGTTAATTACTTTTCAATATGAGACTTTAAGAGCAACTGATTTTATTTGGAGATAAATGTTAATTTTTACCCTAGAATACTATGTGATTAAATCCTTAAAATATTTGGGGTTCAATATTAGTTTGGTTTAATTTGAATAATTTTAAGGAAATTTTTTTATCAAATGGACTTCGTTGAACATTGGGTTTTGTTGGACAAATTTTGGAGACAAAGAATATATTTTCTTTTTATAAAGGATTATCCTTTTGTGGATTATCTGATCTTGTTCTATAAATTTTGGTTATGGTAAGGGTCTAAAGACATGGGAAATAAATAGTACTATTATGTGGATAAGGTGATTCTCTAGATGTTGTTTATAGCGCTCTTAATGTGAAAAAGTCATCCTAAATACTCATCTTTTGGAAAAATATGAGTTTGTGTAACAAATCTATTAGGAGATGAGAGTCTACGCGAAAAGTAAGTATGTTTCCTTATGATTTATTTAAGCTCATAAATAAATTCCTCAATGAAAAGTAACTTAAAAACAAAAATGTTGTCTGTTAACTTTTCCTACTGGGCAATCAAATAACGTTTAACCCATCACCAGTTTGTGATTTTCTGGAGGTTAAGTTTCTTCTAAGTATGTTTTCTATCACTCTCCATCAGAACATGACCCTTTTTTTCTCTTCCATGTCCTTGTTTTCCTACATGGAATACTAGTATGGGTTAACTCAGGTGACCTTTGTACTTCCATTTCGTTCTTTTAATGTGAGAGTTTAATTGACTCCTTTTACGATGTGGGGCTTTCAACGAAGTTTTTAAGCCCAATTTTAAAATTACGATAACGCAATTCCCAAAAGGGGAAAAGGATGTAACACCCCGAGTAAATAAAGAATATGAAATTTTCATATTTATCCATATTTGTGAATAAAATGTTAATATTAATTTAGAGGGAACGCTATGCTCGATGGAGTACCCAATACACAATAATGTGTTTATTGGAAATCTTATGTTGCACTCTAATAATAAAATAATATTATTTTAAATGGTAGCTAACGCCTAGCCATTGTAATCGCGGGAATGAAAATAACTAACTAACAAAATGATTATATATGTTTGTCAAATTTTTTTACTTTTATCCAATAATTGTTAGAAGCTTAAAATGATAATGAATACAATTTTAAGCGTAAATATTCTAATATTCTTTAAAAGGTAGATTAAACGCCTTTTGATGGAGAACCCTTTTTAAATGCACTTTTTGACAATTTTATAAGTTATATTGGACCACGTAAAATCCTTCTTTAGAGTCAGGAAAACAAAATTTACTTTGTGTATGTTTTTGTTATTGTTTTCGATAAAGTTAATTTTTAATGCATAAGTGAAAAATGTTGTATTTCAAATCAAAACCTTTTTTTAATCTAATTTATTTATATGATTAGATCATATTTTGAATTTTTTTAAGTAAAATTAGAATATATTTTTACCATTTAATCCAATGGTGGTCATTGGAATTAATTTCAATTTGAAATTGGACTTTAACTAGTGTCAATCTTTTGATATATTTTGTTTCTTAAAAACACGCTAATTGTTTTGACAACGGGAATTAATTATTAAATTTATTAATGAAACTTATATGTTTAGAATTTTGTAAAATAGATATAATTTTTGGATTCAGAATATCAAATATATCTTAGGGTGAATTTTTGGTATTTTTCTGAAAAACATCAATTTTTTGATGAATAGTGAAACCACTAAGTGGTACTTAAAAAAACTGATTTTTTGTTTAAATGAAATTTTACCAACTCTGTGTTTTGAATATCAAAAATACGATAGACATGGATGTTATTAGGATGTAAAATGTGGTTCGATGGGCTGAAAATATTTTTTGGTGAATAGTAACTTTTAAGTTTTATTAATCGCGATTAAAGGTAATTAGTGTAATTTAATGTAAAGATAATGTTATAATAATATTAAATGACCATGACACATGTCCTACCCTTATTGGATGAGTCATGGACAACCAATAAAATCCATGGGTCAACATGGGGACCTCATGCAGACACTTGGGTATGAAAATGACCTTAATAACTTTTTTTTTAAAGTTAAAATAAAAATGTCACAAACATGTATTTTTTTAATAAAACACTTTTTACATGGGGTAATACAAGTCATATTTTTTACTATAAATAGTTATTGGAAAGATAAAAATATTTCCTACATCATAGTATTTTTTTTAATTTTTATACATTAAATAAAGTAATTTATTTATGACATAATGATAGCGGAGCGATTAACTCATTAATGGCCGATTTAAATAAAATGAAAAGATAATTTAAAATCTAAGACATAAACTTGTCAAAAACCTATTGGATGGGTGGATTTATAACCCTTATCACCTTATCCTAGAAATATATAATTGTGGGACCTTTTATATCCGAATATCATTTTATAATAAAGTTACTTTTCATGACTTTCCAAGAGTGCCCCTCCACCCTCTAATAAAAGGACCTCACCTCTACCTCCTTACCCACACCTCTCAAGCCTTTGGATCGACCAAAATCTGATAATTTTATCTATACACATACCTCTATTCATCCTAGAATCCTTCCCTTAGGCAGAAATCTCTTCAAGAACCCTTTCGGTTCAAACCAAGAAGAGTTACCCGATTTAAAGGTAAAGTCTTCCCTAATGTTCTTTTGTATTATTTTGCTTCTCCAACCCCCAAAACTCTTATTATTCATTTCTTTTGTAACAAAACCAGAATATAAAATATACTATGATGTTTTTATGAGATTTATTACAGCTACACTTACACACACCACCATCTAATAGTTGAAGAACATACAGTTTCCGTGGATGGTGAATTAGTGCCTCATGAAACGATGATCGTTCTATCTTCTCCTACCACCTATCATGGTGGGCATTTTGATGGAACTATACTTATTTATGATATATATTATATTTATTTCCTCTATATGATTCTGTATTTTATATTTAATACATACTGTTATGATTTTCATGTTGTGAAAATGCGATAATTTCATTTGATGAAATGTGGACTACCGTCCCCTCAAGTGATGTGACTCATTCATGAAATACATGGAATGTATAAAGATTGAAATGGATGAAATTATGTGACCTATATAACATATATATTATAATGGAATTATATTATATATATCTCTCTCATCTAGTTTTAATTCCATTAATGTGTCAAAGAAATGAAAGTAGTGTTCATGCATATGTACGGCCTACCGTCTCCATGAACAGTGCATTTCATTTATTTTTATCTCAAAATGTTATGTAATAGTATAAAATGAATATATAACGGATATATATGATATTTAAATCATTAATACTATTCTGGAGATTCTTTACTTATAACTACATGGAAAATTCTTTTCCAAAAAGTTTGATTTTTACTCATGTACGAAACATCGACAAAAACTTCTGATATGAACTCACATTATTAACCAATTATTATAACATTATAATATGTGATATAAATTGAATAATAAAATTTAAAGTATTTACATAAGAAATTATTAATTGACTAATGTTTATTATTCAGTAATATAAAGAAATGAACAAGATAAGTCGAACTTAAGGTAAGGGAACCTACCTCCCTCTTTCTTTTTAAATACTCTCTTTTATGTAATTTTTTTAAAGCTACTATTTCTTATGTTGGGGGATGTTATTTTATATTCCTATTTAAGTAAATTTTATGTTCATATGATGAGAGACCCTATTTTATTTAATCAATTCATTATTTGGAAGTTTTAAGTGGCACCGTTAGGCTGTCGAGTTTTTCTAAGGGATTTTTCATCTCACTTTTATTCCTATGAGATTTATGTTACATTTTCCACCATTTCCATTGAGTGGTGTATGTACTGACAATTATTACACTCTTTTTTTAATATAATTTAATTAATGGGTATTTAAATCTTCATTTTATGACCCTTCTTCCATGGGGTGTACGTTTACAAAAGTTACGCAAATCGGTAAGGGAAACTTTCACCCTCCTCTTCTTTAAAAATACTTCTTGTTGTTATGTATTTTAATTTACATATTATTATGTTGGGATATGTTCTCATATATCCTTATTTATGTAAATTTAATGTACAAGTGATGAGATGCCATTTTTATCTCTCATCAACTCATTTTCTGAATTTTGAAGTGACGCCGTTAGGTTGTCAAATTTTTTCATGGGAACTTCTTAACCCAATTTTGATTCTTTGGGATAAACTTTTACTCCTGGAATATGTCGTTATATAAATATGTTTGAATAACCTCTGATTGTTTTACACATAATATCCACTTATATTTGGTGTATTATTTAGTCACACATAATTATGTAATTGATTTATCCTTAATCAAAGGATATCGTCTTTGTAAGGGACTTCGTCTCAATCTCCTTTCATTGAGAAATATTTTGTTCTAATACAAGACTCTCTTTTATATTCTGTATAAAACACCTTTTACTTTTCATTTCATTCAAAGGGAATCTTTTTCTATGAATCGTTTTACTAAACGACAAAAAGGAATGTTTATTTTAACGTACGCGGTGACAATGACCTTTTCCGCCGCCGCAAGTATTATTTGGTCTTTGCCTTCCTCAACAAGCCATAATGTTTTTAAAATGAAGTAAATACAATATCCTATTTTATGTATTTTGGTATTAAAAATGGTTTTTATGATGGATTTTTATTTAAATATATTTAAGTGATATATTTTGATCGAAATGTGAAAATATTTTCTTTCCATTATATTTGTTTTATGTTTTATGATTTTATAATGGTACTTGAACATTTGACAGGTGGTTACGTGATAAACTATATTATGGGTGGTGTCGTGAATACTAGGACAGGTGGTTATGTTATAACCTCCAATACATTTGGTATGGAAGTCATCTGTATGGCTATTCCATTCAGTGATATGTGTGGAATTCGACCGTATGGTTATTCCATTTAAGTATGTTTATGTCCCAAGTTACCTTTATATGTTATGTGTTCTTTATATGGGTTTTATGGTAATCTTTTGGTTACAAAAGGGTATGTAATGATATTTTATTCAGTGAAGAGTATTTACTACTTCTTAAAGGTGAAGATTGTTTCTTTGATAAAGTTTTCATGGTTTACTTGTTGTTTTGAAAAACTAATAGTTTTCTTTCTTTGTGTATCCTTTACTGGGCTTTTTTGATCATCCCAAGTTTTTGAAATGTTTTCCACCAGACTTAAAGATGAATAGGTTCAAGTATGGGATCATGGAAATAAATTCTATCTAAAACTTAGAACTAGACATTTTTCTTTTTAAGAGTTTTTATTTTATGGAAACATAGAAGAAGTGACTACATTGTAATCTTTTGAGATGTAATAGTTATGTCCTAATTCCCTAAAACTCTAAACCTAAAATGATCCTCTATGTGAATTATTCATTTAATTCATGATTATGTAATGTTATAAGGTTGGGTCCTTATATAAATAATGATGAAAAAATTGAAGTTATTATATTCAAATACACATGGGTTGGAATTTATATTTTTATAAGGAATTATTTTTATCAATTTACTTATGACAACATTTCTTGGTTGACTGATACTGACGATCACGAAGAAAACAATCCATATTTTTCATATTAAAATTATAAAATCACAAATAAACAAGGTGAAATGTCAATGAAGGGTAAAGTGTTGCAATCCACATTTAACATAGGAATTTTATGATTTGGGTGATGAAGTTAAGGATTTTTTTTGACATAAACCCCCATCCACAATAAGATATGTATTTCTCTATCCATAATGATTTGACTAGTTCATATTTCAATAGATGGTGAATATGAGGATATCATGTTGAAGGATGAGGATGAAAATAATATGGTCAGTGATGAATTAATTCATTTTATTTTAATTACTTCTTTAAAATATTTTTTATTTTTTTATTTAGAATACATGAATTCAATTAATTTATGTACATATTTTCAAATAATTATTTTATATCTTATATCATGTTCTAATTTGATTAATTTTTTTAGAATGTAGTAATGTTAATAATAAAATTAATTAATAGTATGATATATTCTTCAAAATATATTATGATGTATGATGGCCGATCATATATGATCCCACCAATATGAGGTATGATCTCTAATTTCACTACGCTTCAATTTCAATCATTGTATTATATTCTCTATGATCTTATATTCATAGGGTATACTCCCTAATTCCACCACATAACCTTATTCTCTAATGATTTCATAGGTATTATATGGATCTAATAAGGAGCATCCAAAGACTGAGAATATAATACCACAGTTATCATCGTAACAGTAGTCTAGGGATCCAATTGTTAGAATTTAATTATTAATGTGAATAAATAATTTATTACATTTTTACACAAAATATTGAATATATTTACTAGTCATATATTGATAATAACAAGATATAAATGAACATTAATATATTAGTTTTCTTTATTCTAATAAATTTTAAAATATTTGATCCCTCCAATATGATTTTGGTGCCTAAAAATAATGTTGGGGTATTACCTAGGTAGATATTTGTCAGGTTATCAAGTGAGGAAAATTCCATTCTTATCACACATCATGATTAGATGTATTTTTCCACGAATAAAAAAATATTATTATTTCTAATAAACAAATAAAATAATGTTAAAATAAATAATTATAGTTTTACTATATGATATTTATATATAATGTTAGATTAATTATTGAGTAATCAATTTTAGAGAATGAATGAGTGAAATCAGAAAAACAAACTTTCATCCTTTTAAGGAAAATCTCTTAGACATACTAAATGTGTTTTAATTATTTTTATATGTTTATATTACATGGATGATTTTTCTAAATATATTTTTTATAAGCAACCTAACTCTAAAATTATATTATAAATTCCATTTAATACAGACAGATGATGCACTAGATTCTATTAGACAAAATAAAATTTAATGCATATATCATATACTGTAATCTAGCCAAAAATTAGGGATAATGGTTGATGTCTGATTCCATATAAAATTTTCTTCAATGAAAATTTATATTTGTTTTTTCATCATCTAACATAAAAAATTATTATCCATAATTAAAAAAAATTCTACAATGTATCTAAATAAAATCATTTTAATGTTCTTAACCTATAAAATTATTATATTCAATACCATGTTAATATAACTTAATTTTATATTTTAGGTGGTAGAAAATTTAGAATAAAGATATTACTTATTATTATCTTTTTTCTAATTATTAGTTGTTTAAGCAGCCACTAATTAAATAAACTAATGTTAGATATATTTTGTTTGTTTAAACTATCTCTAAAATCTAAAAAACCATAATAATGTGTTTCTAAATCTCTACAAAATTTATTTTTTATTGTTGTAGTTGCCACATTTTTATGGGAAAATAAAAAATAATTATATCAATGTTTCTTTATTGGAGTTAGATATAACCGCCACTATATTGTACAAGATTATTTGAAAAAATAAATGGAAACACTCATTTTTGTGGTAGTTCTAAAACAAATACTATTCATGAATATCCAATATTTTTAAGGGACCACCATTTTTAAAAAACATTATTGATTGAAAAGATTAATATAAAAACATCATGGATTATAGAAACTATATGTATTTAATATGGGATGTTTAGATCATCACTATGTGATTTTTCTTCTTCTAGTTCTTACCTAAAACATTTTCTCCTTTATCATGACCCATCCCTGAAGGCTTGTGTCATGACTCTCCCAGGATGACCTCCAAAAGGCCAAGGGTTCACGACTAGTTATAAAGGAATCAACCTATAAGTGGGAGGTATTTTCATCAATACATGTATGGAAACACTCACAACCATTCCCAAAAACTGGAGAGGTGAACATGCATGCCACTAAAAACCAATTGAGTAAAGGTAAAAGATGTATGTAAAATAGGCTGGAATACTAACCCGATAAAATAAAAAATGAAAACACAAATCAACAAAAGATCTCTAAAATTCATATGCTAAAAACCCCCCACATTATAGGTATGTTTTGATTCACTTCTGAAAGCCATAGAAGTAAACCTTGCATGACTGATCTCACCGGGCACTGTCGGGTCCTAAGACACAAATTCATACTTCAAGGCATCAGGAAACTGCACGAGACATAACATGTTCAGGCGAAGCCTGTGCAGGGGTGAGTAACAGAAAGCTCGTCAGGGACCCCAAACCAAAAATTAATGACCACAACTCAATCCACAAAGAAAACAACGAATCCATATCATGAAGTAAGACATCTCACATAAGTATAATATAATGTATGGAAAGAAAGACTATCAGTTGTAACACTGAGCACCTTGGAATGATGATGTACTCATCCCTAATTAGTATCATGGGTCTTCTAGGTCAGACGGAGCCACATTTAACTTAGGCCATCATAACTGGTCCACATAGTTCCATTTGTTTCTGATCCAAACAAAGTTGATTGGAGCTGATCCACAGAGGGTCACTTTTAGCTGATCCACATAGGGTCTCTTGGATTTGTTCCACAGAGGGTCTCTTGAGTTCATCCATACAGGGTCACTTGGAGCTGATCTACACATGGTCACTTGTAGCTAATCCACATAAGATCTCTTAGAGCTTATCCACAATAGGTTTCATGTTGGTGATCCACAAAGGGTCACATGTAGATGATCCAAATAGGGTAGCATGTCTTCTAGGACTGCTGGTTCACATGGTCCCTCTCGTCAGCAGTATTTGGGTCACAGTTACCTGTAATATTCATGAATTTAGAACTGTTGATTCTAAGAGAATCCACTCCTCAATCCATTATTTATATTAAAACATCCATGAAATCCTACATAGAGCATTCCAAAAGATCTTCATCTTCACTAGGGTTCCAATGCCGCAAACAACTCATCAAATAAATTCTCGGTCTGAAATATATTAAAATTTCAGTAAACAGGGGTCAGTTGTGTTTGGGCTCTGTTCGACTGGGTCAGACAGACCCGAACAACCTAGAAAAAGGGCCCACATGCACTGTTTTGGTTCAACCAACAAGACCCATCCAAGTTTGGGTTTGGGTGGGCCCAGTGTGGCCTGACCATTGGGCCTTGTTGCACCAAACCCAGTTTGTCTCCGAGTCCAGCCTGTAGGGTTGCCCAGTGACCTAGTTCCATCCAGCCCAGCCCCCAATAGTCGGGCCAGTTTGTTAATAGCCTAGGATGCGCAACGACCAAATATTAATTCACTAGAAAGTCCTGGAAAAGTGGGATGAATTAATTCCTGCCCAAGCTGCTAAGATACCTTTTTTACACCCCCTAGGTCCGGACCACTGTGTCGGCCACCTCCTCCAACCCGGACGCCTAGTGGCTTCCTATTCATGAGTGTTGTGGTCGGCTTTTCTAGACACCCCCTTATCCTGTATGTAATCCCTACTAGACCACGTGCCAGTGATCCACACCAATGCCCGCTCCACCGACGCAACCCGATGGTCACGTCCCTGTCATCCCACCACTGGGCCGCTGCCGACGGCTCCTGTCGCACCAACGCGGCCTGCCTCAGCTCACTGTTGGTCACCGGTACCGTCTCCAGCATCATAACACAAACTGGATGTTCTACAAACCACTAGGTCTGCTCCAATGGTCTGTTATTCACACCTTCTATGCCTCCAGATTCCATGGGGAACCATCTTCCCCACTACTAGCTCAAAAAACCATTACCATAAATCTGAAGTTACAGCCAGGAAGAACACACAAAAATAACCAAAGGAAAGGCGTCCCAGTCCCTGTTCATGTTGGCCCACACCCTAAATGTTATAGTTTAATATAAACATGGGGATAATATTACGCTTCTTTTAATGTTAATCCAGATGCAAAACTCCAAGAATGACCACCCTCCCACAAGAACATATAATCTTTGGATCAACCTATTTGTGGGTTGATCAAAATTCATTGTTGTAGAATGAATAATGGGGAAACACAAAACACAAAAAATAAACGCCTACCAAGTATTGATTCATTTTTTGTGGAACATTTTCATTTCTCGCCTTCGTTATTCATTATTGATCCACCACCCATGTTGCTAGTGGTCTTTTGAATGGTGGAAGGAGAATGTGTTCAAAGTCATTGGCGTTCTTCACTCTCTAGTCATGTTCTTCAACGTGTTTCGTTATCACTAGTGATTCGCTGGTGTTTTTTATTAGAGTGAATTTCTCTACCTTCTTTCAGAAAAATTCATACTCAGATCCTACAACACATTATCTCATTAAAAGTTATATTTGTCATAGCATTTCTATTAAGTTATGTCATCCCATCATTGCGATGATTAATTTTTCAAATAGTGTATTTTTTATGCTTCAAATAATTAGCCTCATTAATGGTGTTCATTTAATGATTTTTATCATCACCTTGTCACATCACCACAGTGCTAATGTTCCACCACTCAACGGTGAGGAAGAACAAATAAAATAAATTTTTTATTTATTTTAATTTTCTTCTGAAATGTCTGAAAAATATCTTTTCTGGTTGACCCTCTCTAGTCAATGTTAGGATTTTTATAAGTGAAACCTATCATTTTGAGTTCATCAGTACCCCAAAATTTTTAACAAAGAAAAAGTTTAAGAGATAGAGGAACCCGCTCAGATGTCTATTTAAATAAACATAAAAAAGGTGAAAATCCTGTTCTTGGCTCACTGGGCCTCAGAATCAGGTTCCATATAAGATTCAGAACTATAAATAATACCATATAATTAAATAAAATTACATGTAATTTCTAGTACATGACATTACCCCCACCTTTAGGGCTTCACGCCCCGGTAATCCAAAACCGGGTTAAAAACCAATGGGGGTACTAAGCACGAACTTGAGCCTTCCACTCCCACGTGCGCTTCTAGAGGTTCCCATGCTACCACAAATCATGCACCAGAGTAATCGACCATCCATGAAAAACCTGATTCTTTTGAACCACTATCTCCACCAGGAATTCCACAAACGTCTAACCATCATCAAGGTCAATCTCACCCCAGTCGATGACGTGTGATAGATCAAACTTGTACCTCTTCAACTGTGACACATGAAAACATCAAGATCCCAATTCATCTGTAGGGGAAGGTCTATATGGAACACCACCACTCCAACTATGCATAGAATCTATAATGGCTCGATGATCCACAGATATATTTTTCTGCCATAGAAAAATCTGGGCAATCCCCATCGGGGTGGTACCTGAAGGAACAAATAGTCTCCTTCCTCAAAATCCAAGGGAATTATCTCTTATCAGCATAAGATTTAGTCTTTCCCTATACCATCCTCATATACTCCTATATGATTTCTACCTTCTTAGTGGTATCCCCTACTAACACTAGACCTATGAGGGTTGACTCCCCTCTGACTATCCTGCATAGAGTTGAACTGCAAGGCCGCTTATAAAAAAACCCAAATGGTTCCATTCCAATGGTGGAGTGATAGTTGTTGCTATATGAAGACACCAATAGTGTTAGGTGGCCCTCCCAACTACAAAAAAAATCAAGGACGCAAGCATGAGGCATGTCCTCAATGTTCTGTATGGTTTTCTTCATTTGACCATCAATATGTGGGTGAATGGTTGCGCTCAGGCATAGTTTAGTCCCAAATGCCTCCTGTAATCACTTCCATAGTTTGGATGTGAAGAGATCATCATGGTTTGAGATGATCTTCTAGGGAAACCATTAAAGATGAACTATCTCTTGGATGTATAGGCATCCCAATCCCTCTACTAATCATTACTCTTGGATAGGTAGGTAGAGAGCTGACTTGGGTAGTCGATCAATGATCTCCTAGAGATAATCGAGGACCTTGGATGTGTTTGGTAATCTCATTATGAATTCCTTCACGATACCATCTCACTTATACTCTGGTACCTCACGTGGATTTTCTAAGCCCGGTTGAACCTGATGCTCATTCATTAGTTGCTAACAAGTGAGGCACCGTAAAATAAACACACCCATCACTTTCTCCATCTGTACCCACCAGTAATGATGCCATAGATCCTGGTAAATCTTCTCCTCACTTGGATGTACCACCAATGAGGATGTATGGAACTCTTTCAACACCTCCTCCTGCAACTCCATTGGTACTATGGTGTGCCTCCTAAAAGGATGATGTTCTCCCTACATATAGAAAATCCATCAGGATCTAATCTTAAGGATAACTTAGTGCATCGGTCCTCACAGTAAACATCCACTAGTTGTGCCTCCCAAACATGAAGTAAGAGTGTAGGATTAAAAATCATCCACTGAAGGTAATCTACTTCATCATCATCCATTAAGGATATCTACATCATAGCCATTTACTCTTTCACCTTACTCAGAAGCTGCAAAGCGGACCTTTTGTTGAGTGTGTCAGCCACCACATTCCATTTCCCAAGAGTATAGACTCTCCCGAAGTCATAGTCCTGGAAGAACTCTAGCAATCATCTATTTCGCAACATAAACACCTTCTAGGAGAAGATAAACCTAAGACACTTATGGTTGGAGTATACTTTAAACAGATGACCCATCAAGTAGTACAGCCACATCTTCAAAGAAAATACCACTACTGCTAACTCCAGGTCATGGGTCATGTAGATCTGCACATGTGGCCTCAACTACTATGAACTGTAGGTGATAAATGCTTGTTCCTATATCATGAAAAAACCTAGTCTTGTCCCTGATGTGGCGCAGATAAAAACATACCCAACACCTACCTCTAGTAGTCACAATCTGGTGGGACTCGTCAGTCTCAGACTCAGATCCTAGAATCTCTACTGAAACTTATCTTTCCACACGAAGGGTTTTCCCTTCCGTGTCAACACCAATAAGTTTTTTGATTCACTATAAAATTAGGGTACAAACCTCTAGCAGTATCTGGCTAACCCCAGGAGACTATGCACCTATGTCACATTCCTGGGTGGCCCCCAAAAAATAATTTCCATTATATTAACTGAATCTACTAAAACTCTAGCCTCCAAGATGACGTGTCCTAAAAAGTGGACCTTCTTAATCCAGAACTGGAACTTGGAGAGATTCCCAAAAATTCGATTGTCTCAGAGTGTATAGGGGGATATCTGTAGGTGTATAGAATGTTTCTCCTTTAACACTGAGTATACCAATATTTTTTCAATGACGAACACCAATAAAGGACTAGGTTAAGCCTAGATGATCTTATTAATGAGACTCATGTACGTTTTTGGGGCATTGATCAGACCAAAGGGCATCAACAAGAACATATAGTGGCCATACAAATAACTGAAGGTTGTCTTTGGTACATCCTCATCCTGTACCTAAATCTGGTGATAGCCCGTTATGAGGTCTATCTATTATAACCACCTCGATATCTTAAGATTATAAAAGAGGCCATAAATCCTTGACATTGGATACTTGTTCCTCATGGTCACCTAGTTTTGGTGCCGAAATCCCACACATAGCCTAAAGCTTCCATCTATCTTCATTGAAAACAACACTGAGGATACCCATGGTTAAGCACTGGGACTCACAAAGCCCTTCTCCTATAGGACCTCCAGTTATACCCTCAAATCACAATGCTCTGTGAGAGCCATCCTATATGCTAAAGTGGAAATTTGTGTCGTCTTGAGGTACATGTCAATAAATATGTATACCTCCCAACAAGGAGGTTTCCCTATAATGTCCTCAAGAAAGATGTCTTCACACTTTTCCACCACTATAGGGAAGTGAGTAATCCTGTCTTCTGACACACACAGGGTGAGGATAGCTAACTGGTGAGTGATCAGCTACACCCTCCCCTGATAATGTTTGTCATGTGCTGAAAGAGTTCCCTTCTCACTGGTGATAGAAAACTGGGTCCCATCCTCATGGACACAACACACACTACGCCTAGGATAGTGTATATAAGCATGAAATATGGATAACCAATCCACTCCCAAGATGGCATTGTAAATCCTCGATGCTACAAATTGGACAGCACAGCCGAAGCTCTCACCTACAAGAGTAAGCTCACAATGCCAACACCAGTGTTTATTGTTGAATCCTCTCTTGTAATAGTCTTTACTCTTAAGGATAAAGCGAACAATTGCATTGGAATCTCTGAGAATTCAACGAGGTTTGTGGAATGGAAAGAGTGACTAGAACCTATGTATATGAGAATTGTAGATAAGGTGGAGAAGGCACATATCATACCTATAATCATCTTCATAATTTTGTGGTAATAGTAATACACTGCCTAATGTTGAGTTATCCCTTATCCACCTACTCCCTGGGGTATTGGTGGAACACCTGGGGGTGGTGTTGGTAATACCATGAAATGTCATCCACTGAATATTTCTCTCCCTACTCCTCTTCCAGGTATGCCACGCTATGGACCTCCTCCCTCGAACCTCTATCTCTACCTCAGCAGTCCCTTGATCGTCCGATGATTATCTGTGTGGCGGGTTGGACAGTCATGATCCCTATGTGCTTGCGCGCCCCATTATTAGTACGACCTACTCCTCTTCTGACAATTTATTCCCTAGTGTCCTTGGGCCACTGATCTTGTGTCCTATGGTATCCCTCAAGATGGTTTTTCCTTCTTGGACCTTTACATCATCTGTTGGATACCCTCCATGGATGAATAGGCCACCTTGATCTTAGTGGTATCTTTCATTGTCGGTGCATTCCCTTCAAGGAAGCTCTCTACTAGTAGATCTCGCTCCAACACTCCATCATGCGTAGTGATGTTGACAGAAATCATCAATGCCCTGATCTCCCGCCTGAGTTCCTCCTCAATGTTTTCAAACCTGAATAAAAAGTCACGTACCATATCCATAGAGTAGAGGGAGATGTGTGTAAACCTTGAAGAGTACTGAGCCACTGGCATACTTTGCTACTGTAGGTGAAGCATCTCCTGTATGCACACTGTGCACAAGGTCGTAGGGATTAACTCCTAGAAAATCCACGAAAAATCAGCCTAAGTGAGGGTCTCCACATCATATATCTGAATCATAAAGCTCCATTATCTCCTTATCAAGCCCAAAATAAGGCTCATGACTATGATATTTATCTGGTAACATGGCGTCCACACTAATTGGAAGACCCACATCACTGCCTCCAGCCAGTACTCAGCAGCCTGAGGATTAGTCTTTTTCCCGATCCTATGAGATATCTATCTCTAAAACTCTAGCGAGGCACTGATTCTTCATTTTTCTTCCATCATTGGTTCTAGTATTAACTCGTGATCAATGGGTGGGGGTAACACCGGTGCACCACCTTGTGGGTCCATCCCTAGCACTAGTTTCTAAAGCGAAGCCTCATTTCTAGTCAAGCTATTCTAACTATAACATATCGGAATCCTAGCTGGCTATCTGCATATTGGAATCCCAAAATAGATCATGTTGTACCACAGTTAGTAGATTATACCTGGTGAGATTACTCTGATTCAAGAAGAACATGATGGAACACTCAATTTCTATATGATGCATGAAATAGGTGTTTTTATATATAGAGTTGAAAAACATAATTTGATGTCCTTTTGTATGGATACATCGGCTTCCGAACTTACACTAGACTCTCTGAATCTTAAAGTCAAACTCAAAACATTTAACATTATTTCTAAAAAACCAAACAATAGAATCCCTATCATTAAGGTAGAACCGACCACCTCAGATACCACTTTGTCATGACCCATTCCCCAGAGACTATGTTGTGACTCCCCCAAGCTCACCTTCTGAAGGCTAGGAGGATGCGGCTAGCGCCAAAGGTGTAAACCTACTTGTGGGAGGGATTTTTTTGATTACCTATACGAACACACACAAACACGTCCCATAAACTAAAAATGTGAAAATTCAGGAAAAAAAATAAAGCACTGAGTAATGGTATGATATGTAGATCAAATGGGTCGGAATAAAAACAAAACAAAAGAAAAAATAAAAACAGAAAAGTAAAAAAGATCTCTGAAATTCATTCCTTGAAAACACCACCTGATGGGTAAATGTATAGTATATTCTATAAGTTGTAGATGTATGCCCCGCCTACCTGATCTCACTGGGCATTGCTGGGTTTTAGGCCACCAAGTACTCTGTTTTGGAATCGATCATCTTCATCAGACACAAAACATGTGGGAAAATCCCATTCATGAATATGTAACAAAATAATCTATTGGGACCCCAAACCACAATGGAAAGACCACAAAGAAATCCACAAATCAAACTAAGAAGCAAGATCACGAAGCAAGACAGCTCACATAGGTATAATCTAAATTATAGAAAGAAACAATATTAGTCGTAACACTGAATACCTTAGACTGTTGAGGTACTCATTCCTGACTAGAATCATGGTTCTTCTAGGTCACACAGAGCCACTTCCCACTTATGCCATCATATCTGGTCCAGACAGGGTCATTTGTAGTTGATCCACACAGAGATGATTATTGCGAATCCACAAAGGGTCGCTTGTAGTTGATCCAAAAAAGGTCACTTAGAGCTGATTCACACATAGTATCTTGGAACATATCTACATAGGTTCCCTTGGAGATAATCCACACAGGGTTTCTTAGATATGATCCTCATAGGGTAGCTTCTAGTTGATCTACACACGGTCTCTTAGAGTGGATCAACACAGGGTCGCTGGGAGTAGAATCATACATGGTTGTGTGGAGTTGATCCAGAAATGTTCTCTTAGATTTGATCCACACATGGTGTTTGTCTTCTATGCCTATAGGGTCACATGGTCCCACTCTTCACCAGTATTCGGGTCTCATCCATACACAAGATTCCCACACTTAGAATTCTTTATTCCGAGAGAATCCATTCCTCAATCAATTCATCATAGTTCAACATCCATGAAATCCTCCGTAGAGCATTCCAAAAGAACTACCTCTTCGTGAGGGTTCCAACCCTACAAATAGCTCACCAAATGGATGCTCGGTCTGAAATATATTACTATTTTAGTTAATAGGGGCCAGTTGTGTCTAGGCATAGTCTGACCCGGTTAGACTCACCCAACCAACCCAGCCCCGGGGCCCCGCATGCCCTATCCTGGTTCGACTGACCCAACCCAACCTAGTTCAGGTATAACACAGCCCGGTCTGGCCAGGCCACTGGGCCAGGCCCATTGGGCCTTGCTGGACCCAGCCTGGTTCGTCCGAGGGTCCAACCCACTGGGTCGCCCAGCGACCCAGTAACATCTGACCCAGCCTAAAATAGGTGGGCCAGTTTTTTCCTAGCCCAGACTGCCCAACAACCCAATTTGGTTCCACCGGCCTGGCTCAAAAAGGTGGGTCAACTTAATTCCATCCCCGGTTGCTCAACATCCCGATCCGCGCCCCCTGACAAGGCCCGGTGTGCGGGCCGTTATCCTCCAGCCTGGATGCTAGGTGGCATCTATTTCATGCATGTTGTGTCCGAATATGCCATCCGCCATCTTCTCTTTAATGCGGTCCCCATTGGACCTCATGATAGTGTGCCTCCCTACAGGCCCATCCACAACCCGCTCCACCGATGTGTTTGGATTACCGTATCCCTATATTCTAGCCACCATCCCAATGCTGGTGGCTCCTTCCACACCGCCTCAATGCGTTGACATGGTGTGCCCCCACCCGCCCACGACCACCACCATGGGCTGCCTGGGGGATGTTTTGTAGACTATCACTTACGGTCTGGTGGTATGTTCTTTGGACCGTCTACACCTCCAACCTCCATGGGGAACCATCTTCCCTACTACGACCCCGGAAATTTGTTCTTATCAATGAGGAGTTGCAGTCACAAAGAATAGAAAACTACACAGAAAGGAGGATGGGATAGGGCCTTGTTAGTGTCATCTAGCACCCTCTATGTTTGAGTTTCATTAAAAATGGTGGGATAAGATTACAATTCTATCAAAGTTAATCCCAACACAAAACTATAAGAATGAGAACCCTCCTGTCAAAACATGTGATCCACAAATCAACCTATTCGTCGGTTGATCCTAGTTCCCTGATTTAGAATGAAGAACATGGAAACTCAAAACCAAAAAAAAAAGTAAAACCCTATCTTGGATAGACTCATTGGTCAGGAAAAGAGGCATCACATGCCTTCGTTCACCATTATTGATCTTTCGCCCATGTTTCTAGTGATCCTTAGAAGGGTGGAAGGATAATGCATTCAAATCCATCAGAATTTGTTACTCTCCTGTACTATTCATCAAGCTGCATTATTATCACCAACGATTCACTAGTGTTCTTTATTGGAGATAATTTCTTTGTCATCCGTTAGAGAAATTCTAGCCCTGATCCTCTAACTCGTTATCTCATTAAAATAGAAACGTGTGACAATGTTTCTGTTATGATGTGTTGTCACGTCATTATAGTATTTCATTTATGAAACAGTTATCTATTGTGCCTAAAATAATGATCCTCATTAATGTGGTTTATTTAATGATTTTTGTCATCTCCTCATCACCGCACCACAGTTCTGACGTTCCACTGCTCCACGTTGTGGAAAAAACTATAAAATAACTTTTAAATTTAATTTATTTTTTTTTCTGAAAGTTAAGGAAAATGTCTTTTCTATTCTGTCCAAGCTGAACAAGGTTAAGACAATTATAGGGGAATCTTTCCATTATGAGTTCAACGGTGCCCTCTGATTTTTCATTCAATCATTGGTTTAGAAGTTAGAAAAAGCCACTCACTGGTTTATTTATATAAACTAAAAAAAGTTCAAAATTCTATTCTGGGCTCACCGGGCCTCATTATTAGGTATCTTCTGAGTGTCTAGTCTCGATATAATCCCATATAATTAAGGAATCATGAAATTTTCATGACATTACATCCTTCCCATTAAATATTCCTTTAATATTATGTATTTAGTAATGCTTCGTGGAACTATAAGCATCCAAAAATATAAGGAGTCTTTGAGAGAGGGAAAAGGGTAGAAATATAAGAGAAAACCAAATAGTTTGACTCGATTGGTTGGGTTATTTGAGGGATCATTTTATTTATGATATTTGAGAATAATTTCCATAACTATTCATTTCATATTTTGTATGGTAATCATTTTAAACGAAAATATAATAAAAAGTCAAAAACTAAGGGAGGTAGTTCATCAATCTCCAAATCCACCCAATTTATACGTATGTTTTCATGATAGATTAAGTCATTATAAATTAGTTTCACCCTTTTTTCAATATTTTGACCTTTCCCATGGTAACTCTATTATTTCCTCAGAAACATGTTTTTATGCCAAATTTTCTTTTATAAATTTACCTAATTTGTACGTGATATGAGGAATTTTCACACCTTTAAATTTCTTTTTATTTCAAAATATGATTTTTAAAACTATTATATAAAACCATTATATATATTGAAAATACATATTGAAAAAAGAATTTTAAAACAATATGTATAACTAATTTCATTTTTTAACAATTAATAATTAAATGTCATTTGATATATTTATGATTGAAGTTACTATTGGTTACCCGTATTTATGTACATTAAAAGAACTATAATGCTTGTTGACCATGTGAAGAAGGCATGTGATTCCAAAAAGTCCACAAGTGAACATGCCCATGTTTTTCCATACATATCTCAACATGTTCAAAGGTTGATACTCTAGTTTATTAGTGCACCTTCCTTTCTATATAAAGTTCATTATCACGAAAAATACTTTGATCCCTAGTATGTCCACCCTTTTGTAGATTTTTTTCTCATAAATAGGACCCATGAGGTACTTATTTATAATATTTTGAAAGATGAAGATATTCATAGATGCTCTACTTGACCTTATCATGAATCTTATTCACCTACTACCTCTATGTCCCTTAATTAAGCATTAAATAAATTTAATTTCACATAAATGAGCTTAATGTGGATTTACTGACTTTTAATACAATGATGAACCTTCATTGGAATGTAAAACCCACAATTTTCTCAACACAATGTGGAAGGACACATAGTAGGAGACACACAAAAATTCTTTTCCCATTAAAATATATTCTTGGGACCCTATTCAATAAGGGAAAACATCACCCATATTCTATTAGAATAGAGATCAATTAAAAATAGAATTACTTGGGTATTACCTTCACATAGCATTCACTAGGGATGACCATATTTCTCTTATACATCAACATGGGTGAATCAGAACCAATATATAATTCCCAAACCTGTGAAATGAAGATCATTTAAAGAGACCACAAAAGAGATAAGTATATCATTATTTTTGACCACACTTGGGTAGTGTAGATCATTCAATTTGAAATCATTAGGTGGTTATGATCATTATGTTATCCCTCATTATTAAATAAATTATTTTCTTATACCTCCTTATTTTGAAGAATATCCATCAACAAACCCTCACTTTGGAGATGTAGATCCTTAACATATCTCATATTAGGGATAATCTACCTTTTATAATCTCAAACTAGGGTATTATGTACAAACTAATATTATTTTTGGTAAAACCCATTACTTTAGCATCCATAATGGTATCCAATTATCAATAACTCATCTAAAACTACTTGATCAATATGATTTGGGAATGTAAAAAAATGTTCACCCCCGAAATAATTTATTCTGTAAATAATTAGAGGCTTGAGAAATATGATCCCTTATAAATAGAATCATTAGGTGATAAACATATATTATTCCCCATATAATGATTTCCCTTATCATGAAGGCAGCTAAGGGGTCTCTCATTTCTCAATATTCTCATCTAAGTTCCTAATTTCAATGAAAGATCCATCTTCCCATGGGATTACTCAAAGGTTTTAACCTCATCCATTTTTCCATTGATAAATTCCTTATCAACAGAAAACAATTTCATAGGGATATCCATAAATATGTGACCCATGTTTAAACCCCAAAATCTTCTTTGTTGGTTTATATCTCCCATGAGTCTACTCTTTCTTCATTCGGCCGCGAATCAGGGGGGAAAATATTGATCTAAGAAGAACACATTCATGCACAATTCCCAGTCACGATTTAGAAGTTACCAAGTTTCATTCTATGCATCAACTGAAGCGTAATCCTTCATCATGGTTTTATCAATGGAAACAAACATTTTCCATATAATCAAAAATTTATTCATCAAGTATCCAAATAAATAAGTCCCATGCAAATTTTCTAATGTGTCTCTCTTCAAAATATGTACACCCTTTTTGTATGATGTTAAAATGAATGGTATGGCCCGAACACATGATGTTAAACTGTGGAAATCAAACTAACTTGGTATTTGATTCTGATTAATCATTATATAAATAATTCATAATCTATGATAAATTAAAACATCCAATGCTACATTTCCAAAGGGACTCACTCTCTATGAAATCCAGACCCTCCTAAGAACTTTTTATATGCAAGCCAATAAATTTATAATGCAATTCATTCCTTATTTTTCATATTCCCCCATTAAAATATATCTTAATGGGTTGTATTCCTTAAAAGATAACCTTCCTTAAAGGGTATATTAACTTTGGATCATCCATAATGTGTTAATGATATATAATTCCAAACACATCCATTTATAGACATTTCAAAAATATAATTCCACTATAAAAGACTTTAATATACTTGGAAAAGGCCATGGATTAATGATCTTAAAAGGTAACATTATGGCCCTTGCCACATGCCATTAAAAGTTAGGATGTTTTTCATTATATGGAAACGAGGTATTTTTATTCTGATTTTATTCATAGGGGTATGTTGGACTCCTTTATCAGGGGCCTAATACAAAAAATATAAACACCAACTACCTCTATGTATAATAATGCGTTCTAGAGATCCCAACATAGTGGATTTTAAACATAGAGGCCCACATTAATAAGAGGAATATATAGAACCTATCCTTTATATGGAACCATCAATTTATATATTAAGATAAATAAATATGTTCACATTGATGGATAAACTCTAATACATATATATGATCACTTCTACACACATTAATGGCCAAAAAATATTTCTAGGGTGAACAATATTGTTCTTAGATTTCAGAAGTAATCATGATTATGTTTTAAATCAATAATATAGTTTGTAGGGGGGAAACAAATCCATATAGGGGGTGGAATGGGACCAACCACCCATACTATTTGAAAGATGGATTCAAATTTGTTTTTATAAAAGACCAAGTGGCCACCTACCATTGGAAAAAAGGAACACCAAAACTCAGACATGTATTAGTGTTTCCACACACCTGATTTTTCATCATAATATAAAATGATGTACCCAATTTTATTTCATTAATTATAATAAATATTGTTCAAAAATAAAATTAAATGCGATGTCGTGTAAATGGAATTTCTTAAAAAAATTTGTTCATACCTATTTTTTTATTATAATATCCCCCCTTCAATTCATAATAGTTTGAATCTTCCCTATATCATATTTATAATATATGAATTTAAAATGTTGTAATCAAAATTTCCAATAGAATTATAGTTTCTAGTCATTAGTTTCAATGTCTGGTGATTAATATACTAGTACCAGATTATTCATTGAATGTTATTATCATAAACATTGAGGTTGTAAATGATATTTTCCAATAAAAGTGTCCCCACATGTTTTCTACCCAATGATATGTTATGTGAAATAGGGAAATTGATGTCTCTACATCAACATATTTTAGGAACCTCTCCACATATCATAGAAATGTGAACCTCCCCTATCATAGGGAGGCAGATCCAGTTGTGATCTATGTAAGAGGTATCATACCACCAAACGTCATTGATGATATTAATTCCTAACCTATATTATTAAGGATTTCAATGAAGAATCTTCCATGTTGATACAAACACCATCAATTTAGGGTTGGGAACCTTGAAGTAAATCTCTCTTTGTGGTGTAGTCCCATCATTAAAAATAAAATGATCAAATTTGTATCCCTCATAAGAAATTATGTGAACATGACTTTGTCGATTAGTAGGTCCATGTCCCATATCATTCTAGGAAATTATTACTATATACTATGGAAGTATCAAAAGGTGTATACTAACACATTATGACATTAAAAAATGGGAAATACCATATTTAATACCTATAATATGAATCTTATTGGCATGTACTAATGGATACTAGAGCATAGGAATAGTCATATATTCCATTCCAATTAAAAAATTGTATTATGTCTTTATTCCCTCAATAAAATCTTATTAACACATCCTAGTATAAATGGATTGGTATGCTTATATTCATGTCCATTTCTAACAATGATTTAAGCATATCACAGTATTAATAGTTTTATAGTATGTTCATTTCCATGTCACAAAATTCCCATGGGTAAGATTCATTTTTTACTCTACAATGTTGACAATCCTCATCGATATATCCCAGTAGGTACTCATGAGAGGTATCATATTCCATATGACATTCTGACTGATCATTGACATCTTATGACAAAAATAGTGATCATGGTGGATCTGTTATCCCCATTCTAGATAGATATCACCAATATATCTAATAAGGTTCTAAATGGTAGGTTTATATCCATGTTAAATTCATAAAACCATGTAATAATATCCCAAGGGTCTATCAATATTCAGATTATATACTGGATACCGCTTAGTTCAAAAAAATACATGATTGTATTCTAGTTGAAACAAAGAGTTGGGAAAATGGTCTTTCCATTTCTGAGGAAACTCATAAAAATGCTCTAGTGGTTAATAGTGATTTGGCTCATATCCTAGCTTAATCTTGGAAAACATTATACTTTATATTATATTATAATGATTTGAGACTCATAGTAATTCACCCACCTATTAAGGTAGTTTTACCTAGGGCACAACCATGACTACAAAGAAAAAATTATCTAATGAAAAATATTACTGAGGAAAAAATACAACAGAGAAGCTGGAAAATATTCCTTCAATAATCAAAAAATTTATTCTTGATACCCTTTATAATATTTTAATGGGGTACCTATAATATTTTCAATCATCATTATAAATAGTATATTATTTTTATTACAGTTTACCTTACCCTAATTTCATGATCAGTAACTTTTGACGTCCTCCACACAATAACCTCCAACAATGTCCTCTATGAGGTAACATAATGATCTATCATTGGAAAAATATCATGTTCTAATAATTTAAAACCCTCATCATAACTATAAGATCAATAATTAAGAAGATCAACCACTTGAAAATAATTCAAACATCAGTCACCATTATGTTCCTCCGCTTGAAATTTAAATCATCTAACCAAATGGTTATCCCCAATGCATATTCATTAGATTCCCTCTCCCTATATGGACACCAATAAGGAATAAAAATCCTTACCATATTATAGATTTTGATGATATCGATGGACGACCTACCCATGGTATCCACTAAAAAATTATCCCCACATTGGTATCTAATGCCAACAAGATCCTTATCCCCTTCCTAGAATTATTTTTAACATTCCATCAAAGCGAGAGGTCCATCAAGGGTCAGGGGATTCTATACCTTGAACCTAATGTTGAATAGACATATCTCCACCTAGAAAATAGATAGCTCAGGGTAATTGTTGTTCTTTTCACCTAAACTATACCAATTTTTTTGTGACATGATAAATGTGATTTCAAACGAGCATGCTATATAGTACAAGATATCTAGGAAATAATCACTCTGGTTAGATAAATTAGAGTAGTTTCTCTTGTAAGATAATGAAAATAATGTAATCTTGAAGAATCTTATGTATATTTTCAATACACGGAACTTGGTATAGCCCATATACACCTCACTAGAATTTCATTCTAGAGACTTTCTAAAAGGAATATGTACATAATATTCTTTTGTATAAATGGTTGAAACATCATAATATAATAGAGAAATATTTATCATAACTGTATTATGCCAAGATAATAGGGTAAATTTTCAGTTATTTTTATATGGTAACCCTTTTATCAACATCAATTAAAAATTATGAAGGAGACCTGGAGACCTTCAACATGTGTACCTTGGTGCATTGAAAACCGTACAGAAAATAATTTTTAAAACCACATCTATTCTATATAGTAGAGGGTGGTGTTTATATGAAATAACATGTTTCACCTTTCTCCCCACCTAGAAAACCACACCATGAAATGACATATTCAATATCATTACCTTAATTAATGTTTTAGTCCCAAGTTCTATATATTTTGACCACTAAGTTCTGAAAATCATATCGTTTCTATACCATAGTAATAGAAAACATAGTAGAATAGATCTATTGAAAAACTATTACATATGGTCTCTAAAAGGATAAAAAAATATCACTTCAGATAATATAGATATATTATTTCCCTCAATAGAAATCAAGTGATTTTTGGAACATATACTACATATAGACCATGCCCAGACTAAATCCAAAAATTTAAGTATGCAGTACTGATAGTCATTATAATAGCAGTATCAAAGAAATCATATCCCACTGGGTTGGGGGAATTTTAACACCACTACCCTAAGGAATAAAAAATCACTATAAAGTGAAACAATAATTGTTTAAAGATCCAAGTCAACCCAATCCTACAATGATAATAGTATTAATATTTCAACCACTTCATACCCCACTAAATTTAGTATTTATCGATTGTTTGTGATTTCACAAGAAAATTTATCATAATCCCTCTTTCTATAAGATCCACCCACTATATTGTTGACATAGTCCATAAAGATCATTTGGGAATCTGGTATTATTTCTCTCTATATATTACTTTTGGAGTAACATTGAATAGAAAATGTAAATCCTCTCAGATGTCGTAAAATAAAACACCCCCCTTATTGGGAAAATAGAAAGTAAGATTAAATTTTGTTCTAGAATAGTATTCAGAGGTAGATAGAAGCCCCAACTGTTTTAATGAGAATATAATCCTTGTAGTGAAATATGAAATAGGGAATGTCATAAACATCACTACTATAGATATTATAAGGAATTATGATGACATAGAGTGATTTTATGGAGAGTTGTTAGTCTAGAATTGGTTCCAAACCAACTATTAAGATGATGTTTTTTGTACCACACATTGAAGGGGTCCTCAAAATATTAGATCCCCTTAGAATAATTAGTCGACACCCAGCTAGTGAGCCTCTATAATAGAAAAAGGGAATGGTATGTCTAGATCACTCCCACGACCTATTAGAATTAATAATCTTTCCATGAGGGATAATATGGACCAACTTATAATATATTTTCAAGATCTAATGTGACACAACACAAAGTTAATCATAGAAATAGCGATGTTGGTTATAACATCCATGTCAAAATCCATGTCACACTTTCGATGAATAATTACAAAAATAATATTTCTCCATGAATAGATGTTGAACTTGATCAACTAAATAATTTGGGCTTTACAGAAACAAGTATATTTAAATTTATATCCAAAGGATATCAGAGGTTGCCTCTACTGGGGTTCCATCATTATTTATTTCATGTGATTTACCCTAGTCTGAGACTTGATGAGTTCTAGAAGTAAGAATTGTTGAAATGGCCATACCAAAATCCATGTAGTATCTCTACTCATGAATATACACACTTATCAGACCAATGTGAACTTATAGGCCTCATTCAGTCATTCTTTTCTCAAATAGAATCATTGGAAAGGATATGTACTCTAATAATACCGAAAAGTTAGTTCTACCTGGAATGGGTTGTTGAATTACCCCCTCCAACAAACATAGAAAATCTGACATTCCTTATCATTAATATTATCAGGGTACCAGATAGTCATCTTACACATTTCATGTCTCGATGTTCTCACATAATAGTAAATATCAAGGGGGAAATAGTTTATTAAATAGGCTTACTACAGTCTTTAAAGGGATCATTAGTTTTTTCTATAGAAATATCCATGATTAATCATTCATATATTATGAAATACATCATCAGTAATATCTCTATATGTTATTAAATAAGGTGATAAATACTAATATCCTTATCCTCTTCAATTGAAAAAATTGTGAGATAATAGGGTAATAAATATCATCACCAGATGGAATGGTCTAACCTATTCCATCAACTTGATGTCCCACTCGAGAAGCTAATAGATATTTTCATATATATCTTGGGGTTAAATTATAAACATTTTTTATCCAATTGGGATATCCCAGTGGATATCGTGTGATTTCCATGGTTCCATAAAGGTTATAGTTTGTTATCTAATATTCATCCAACACCATCGACTAAATAAAATGTGGTTTGAAAGGTAGAGATAATAAATTTTATGAAAATGTTAACTATGATTCTTGTTATGGTACCTAAAACCATGCAATATCAGATGGAACCTCCCCCAGAATGGAATTAACAGTATATTTTTTCACTCTTTAAAAGCATAAAAGAGAATAGTCATCCGCTATATCCATAATGACTAAATAAAGTTCATTTCTTTAAGGAGTATCTTTTATGAGGGTAATTTATTTAATACATAGAGAATTACATTCTCAAACTAAAAAAATATAATAATTCTAATTAAATTGTCCAAAATTACCACTCTAATTATTTACCCTCTAGAAAATATTCAGTAAATGTGTATCACTGAATTATTTTATAATATATTTTTCCTTAAATTAATAATTTTTTTGATAAAGTACTCCACACGCAACACCAAACAAAAAAGTGTCACAACATATTTATTATTAAGAAAATCTATAAATAATAAAAAAAAATTAATCAAAAAATATGTCAATGAATTCTAAAATGGGTACAAAGTATCATTAGGAACAATTCATGTATAAAATTGAAATTTATCAATAAAATCATTATATATATAATATTAATTTTTTTGTTAAATTTATTAATTGTTTAAATTTTTATTTTAAAAAATGATATTAATTTTTTAATTCCTTATAATAAAATTATATTTGGGGGAATTGTTTTGATTTTTCTAAAATAATTTTTTTTAGGAGAATAATAAAAAAATATGATTTTGGTAATATTGTCGCTTAAACAGAATTATCAAAAAAAAAGTATGAAATAAAAGTTTTTGAAACATTTTTATTTGAAAATATATACTTATTATATAAAATGACTCATTTAAATTTACTATATGCTATTTATAAAACCTATACATAATGTTTTTAAAACAGAAGTAAAATTTCAATCTAAGAATAATTATGTCCACCTAGAATAAAAAAATTAAATATAAAAACAACATTATATATTTTATATGAATATTATTATAATATTTAATAATTTAAATTTTATTTTTACAAATAATAGTATCATTAGTATGATTAAAGTTGATTACCATGATAATGGTAGAACAATTGTTTTCAAAGAATTGTTTTATTAATATTATGAAATTTTTATCTAATAAAATTAAGTAATATATTTTAATAAGATTAATTTAATATAATTATTAGACTAATATATATATATATAATAAAACTAATTCATTTGATAATCGACACTAAATTTGAAAAAGAACACTTAATGGTGAAAATAATATTTTTTCTACAGAAAACATTGTTCATATATAAATGGTTTCAATTTAGAAATAAATTTTCAATTACTTATAAACTAAATAAAATTATATTAGATTAAATGTAGCTTCATCCCACCCAAATTTTGTATTATTTATTTCCTTATATTTTTAATTAAATATATATTTCATCGGTAAAAACTAGTTTCCATGGTAATGACAAATCTAGAAAAAAGTAAAATTAAATAATTTAAAGGTTTGAGACATGTTGTAAAATTAGTGTTAGGGTCCTAATATACATTTTATCACCCAAAAATATATTATTACATGATTTTGGATACACTTAAATTTTAATAGTGAAATTACTTTGTTGAAAAATAATGGATACTCACAAAAGATCCATTTTATTGACTTCTAAATGGCGAAGACTTCCAATACTCCATGCCACACCTGTACATTTTACATTCACCATAAAACAATCCATTTTATCCCTATATATAATTATGAAATATTTGTTAATCAAACACCAAAAATTTCAAAAGAACACTTTTTAAATAACATATTCAACACGAAACACCCTGTTTAAATGAACTAATAAATATATATTATTAAATATGACATTCATTATCAAGCGACTGGATTGGCATGTATAATATGAATAATTTTTTTAAATGTGATGTTCATACTAAAAAAATATCAATTTATTCTTAGGAAATAAATTATAATCTTTTTGAAAATTCATTATATTTATCAAAAAAAGGTTTTCTTCAAAAATAATTTTTATTTCTTATTGTGAGAATATAATATAAATATTTTTTACCAATTTTAAAAAATATAATTGATAAAATTCACATCATATTTGAAATGAGCATATGAAAATTATATTTGGGTCAATTTCTTGTATATTTTTAATAATAAGGATTTTCCCGTGAATAGTGACCAATACTACATGATTTTATAAAAAGTATTTTTATTTCAAGATTTTAAATAGATACATTTTATTTTAAAATAATTTAAAAATCAAATATTTACCTTATATTATTAATAATAAAATAAATTTCCATGTAACAATTTTTAAAAATTAATTGGGTATAAAATTATCTTTATACCTAAAAATTATTTTTCCGAAAATGTGTTTTTCATTGTATTGTTCACATGTATTTTCAATTAATAACATACAATTATAACAATTGAATATTGATATAAGGATTCTATAATGGGAATAAAAAGTACCAATTTTGTTAAATAATCAACTTTTATTTTTAGTCATTATGAATAGTAACCATATTAGATAATTATCACCATTTAAAGGGTAAAACAACTAATTGTGATTCAAGATATTATGTGAAGGACTATAAAATAACCATAAAAAAATTATTAATTTTCGTCGGATAATATTTTGTCCATATTTATCCAATAATCAAATATATGAACTTTTTCTATTTAGATTTCATTTTGACCTTCATATTATTTTATTTAAAGAAAAGTGAAAAATGGAATTCACTTTGTTTTATTATATTTAAATTTATTGCATAAAGATAAGAAGAGGCTTTATTCAGTCATTAATTTATATTTTAAATATATATAATTTTTTATCATTTTAGTTTATTTCACATTTTTTATTATTAAATAATTACATTAAATGCTTGTGAAATTCCCACATAGAATTTATTTAGTTAATAGAAAAATGAGGTAATGGATTTTATAAATTATAAATGTTACATAATTTGAAGAAAAAATTGTGTCACTTGAATTTCATAGATACACATAAAATTTTAATGATTTTTTAATTTATTTTATTATAATTTCATATTTTTCTTTATTTTTAAAATCAAATTAAATGACTAGTGATAAAAATGACATTAATTATATTTTATAATAAATAATAATTTATTAAATGATTTGAAATTCATAGAAAACCTTTTTTCTCATGAATGTAATATAATTGATAAACTAATCTCGGGTCCATTTATGGCCCATCAATATTTTTACAGTTACATTAGGGACCCTTAATGGTCTTGAAATTTTTATACAACGGAAATTGGTGAAATGGATAAAGGGAGGTTTAAAATAAATGATACATGTAAATAAATAACCAAAACATGTCCAAAATTTATTTTATGTTATTATTTTTAGACACACTAAAAATATATTCTAATTATATTGTATTGAATCACTGTAATTTTACATTTATTTAATATTAACTTAATAAATAATTAAATTCAAAAGGATCCCCTCCCTGCACTTATAAATAGTCACGTAATATACTCCATTATTATCACATATAAATACTTTTATTTATTACAATACCAATCAAAATACAATCCATATTGCCATTTACAAATCCTTGTGTATTTTATTTGATTATAAATCAAATCTTTGATGAAAATAGTTATAATCCTAAAAACGTTTCTAAAGAAAATGTTTTTTTATAATCAATAATTGTTTTATTACTAATTCATCCTACTAAAAATATTATCAAACCAATAAAATATAATAAAATCAGTATCTACCATATATATATTTGTTGTTATATTAATTCCATAACATAAAAAAATATCCTCTTTAATCAAATGGGAAACCAAACCATCATTCATGTGTTTGGAAGACCACCGTTACACGAACTGATGTAATTCATTTTCCATTATCACATCTCAACAAGTTTTATGATGATGTATTTATTTTATACGTATGAAATTCATTAAATACTGATAATTTTTATAATTAATATATCATATATATTATAACCTTCCTGGTCATTAAAAAATTGGAACGGCGTTCAAACGTACTAGTGGACTACCACTTCCATTTAGTGATGTAAATGATTTTTCACCACCATATCACATGAAATGTATATATAATTTTATTTAGAGAAATAATATAGTATTAATGATATAAATATCATTATATAAATTTAAAATAATACTACACATATTTCCATCATTATTGTTGAAGATAAAAAATGATATTTATGTGTCTATAGGGCCAAACATCTCCGTGATTATAACATAGTTCATTTTCCATAACAATATTGATTGAATTGTTTTAAAAGTAAAATTTATGTATAAATAAAAAAAATATTTATTTATTATTATTCTCCATATGATGAAATAATGACCCTATTCAACATAGTAATCCTTCCAATGTAATTTTGGACATATGACCAGAATTTCGTTAAAATGACCAATGTGAAAATAATTGGCTGGGTGATTAAATATAACATTGTAATAAATAAAATAAATGTAAAAATAAATAATAAAATTGTTATTAAGTAATTTAATAATTTAAATAAGTTAATTTTATATCATAATAATTAACATTCATGATTAGTGAGGTGGGAGGTGAGCAGATTTCTCACAATGTTTCATATCATTGAGGCATATTTTAATGCTTTAAACCCAAATTATTTTATATGGATTATATGTTGACTATTTGAAATATTATAACATGAATAATTCATAATTCATACTATTTTAATTTTCTATTCATATTATTTCATCCAAGGAAATTTTACTTGAAATTTACTAAGTCGTTAGTGGTTTCAAAACTTAGTTTCCTTTCATTGGATTATATCACCTCTCTATTGATTAAATTATATCTATATTTTTTGTTAAGTGGAATTTTATTTTTTAATGTTTTTTTAAATTTATCTTCTATGAATTTACATTTATTATCAATAATATGTTTATTAAAAAAATTTCATTCTAATGAAATGATCATTGTAATGGATTTCATCTAAATTTCTACATCCTTGAGACATATTTCATAATACAAACCTATTTCATTTTATGTGGTATATATGATGACCCTTTGAGTTTGTTGACATTAATATCTATTTATTCATGAGTATTAATGATTCAATCAATGCTACTCCTTCAAAATTAATTTTTAATAAATATTACCTTATTCATATTCTTAATCAGGAATATTTTTCTTCAATATCCATATTTGTAGAAATTATTTTACAAAATTTAATATTTTTTCACAAATTGTATAAAATATTTTTTTTCTCTGTGATTAATTTTTAAATACAGTGAAATTAATCTTTTTTTTTGTTTTACTAAAAAGGGTCATTTTAAATTTTACTTACCAAAAATAAAATGGAATGTATTTTAACTTATATGGAATTAACAGACCATCCCACTGCCATAACACTTGTAAACTCATTTTCTTATTCAATAACACATCAAAATTATTACGAATAAAATTATTCTGAAACATCTTATGTCATCCATTTTCTTTTATTCGAAAAATACATTAATTTAATTCAAAACATGAATTTATGATGAATTAAATGTCATATTTTATCAATGATTAATTTTTTAGTTATTTACTTTATCTTGAAACATTCAATTATTATTTATTAATTTCAATTATATTTAACTGATGTATCCATATTCATTATGTAATGAATTATATTATTTTCTAAACCCTACACCATTTATATATATGATTCTTTGCTTTTAAGTTTATTTGATTGACTAGGGAAATGTTGATATTACATATTCTATACTGAGTATGGATATTTATTGATAAGTCATTTTTTTTAGGAATTAAATCTATCCATTTTATATATGAATAATTTATTTCACATGTAGTGATATAAAGGACCCAGAATTAAACACCCCATTGATGCATCGACATGTCTCATTTGGGGAATCAGTAATCAAACATTAAATATTATTATGGTGTATACAAACCAACCAATTAAAATATTTTGGAACAAGCCTTTATCAGTGTTAATATAGGGATTTATAAAATCATGAAGTCCACACATAAGCCTTAGTCTAGTTGGTGAGGTACCCTTAAATGCATCCATGATACCTAGGTTCAAAAACCAAGTAGAGGCATATTTATAGGGGCACTGTAGAAGTATTGTAGCAGGCACTGTAGTAGGCACTATAGTAGTATTGTTCATTGTGTAGGCACTACAGCAGAACTATACACTGTACAGGTACTATAGCAGAAATGTACATTGTGTGGAACTATAGCAGATACTGTAATAGGTATTGTTCGGTACTGTAGCAGTTAGAACTATTCATCTTAATCCACCGGTTTGGGCTTCGAGTCCATAAGGCTTTAGGGCCACCTCGACCTTTGGGTCAGCAGGGATTTTGGGCCACCTTTAAGGCCTTATGGCCAACTCAAGGACATCGGGCCACATGAAGTTTCCCTATAGAGACTCTACAAAAAGGAGAATCCTTAGAAGAGGATTCCGAGTAGGTGCACTCACCAGAGCAGAGCCAAATGGATTTTTCAGAATGAGAGGGTATGGATATGCCATTGGGCCTAGAATATGCTTGCACGGGATGCCTAGCCAGATAGACATATGATGGTGGAGAGCTACTATCATGATGAAGATGATGGGGAGGGGCAGTTCCTTATTGATAGTTTGGTTGAATTCTCTAATACCATCGGGTTATATAATCTCCTAAGCCTACGGGCCATGTAATCCCTGATCCTACAAGCCTTATAAGGGTTTACCCTCATCCCTTGAAAGGGGGGTTATCAAAAATCAATAAAAATTAATGCATTTGGGCTATTCGGTTAAAACCATGATGTCCAATTTTAATAATTTCAATCATTATGAATTTTTTTATTGTTATCAATGTGGTTTCTACGTTGATAATATCTATAGTTGTATTTTGTGCTCAATTTATTTATTATCTAACATTGGTTTTCATTTAATTTCATTATGATATTTATTCTTATTTATTAACTCATAATATCTTCAATTGTATGTAAATATTATGGATCATCCAATCTCACCCATTATTTGTTTCTTTCACCATATAATGAAGAACTGTATTATGAAAAACATTAAAATTTAAGGAATGTTCTCATGCTACAAATTATTATATATCCAATGTAATATAGGAATCATCTGTGTATCTAGTTTTACAATAATACTAAACTAATCTAATCTATATTGTGATAACCCTTGTATCTATGCCAGGGAAATAATGTAGACACTATCTAAATATTAATAGAGTGGGGGTCATTATAGTTGGTATCATAGAAAGTTTAGAGGACACCTTGTTTACTAGATTTTGAAAATAAAAGATTATGATACATAAACCTTTTATAAAAATTAATTACCTTCCCAGGAGACACTTTTTTTATTATTCATATTGTAATAGTTTAATATTTTAGGAACCATCATGGGTTAGTAATTCTACATTAGATTATGAGATTAATTATAACACCACAAGTTTTTATGACACTTTTTTTCCAAAAAATTAATTATCTTTGATTTTTTATAATTCATGATAGATAAATTTATGCTATAGTAATATGATACTCCAAGTGAAGCATTCCCTACATGCAACACCGACATGGCATATGTTTCATGCAACACTATGTTTCAATAAATAACATTTTATTATTATTATTTTATCCTGATAGTTATAACATAGTCATTAGACATATTAATATGAATAGTAATAAATAATTTTAAAATAATATTTATAATGGTATTATATAAATAAAACATATTGGTAATAAACCATATAATTTCTTTTTTTATGTACTTACTTGTTTGAAAATACCAATTTCTCAAATGAACTTATTTTTTATGTCCTTTGTTGAAAAATACTAATATTAATTTAATAACATTTATAAATTTAATTTGATAAAATAAACCACAATTTTGAATTGAAAATTTCATAATTATCATAAGGTGAATTTTTTGAATTTTTCTAAAAAAATAATTTTTTGAATGAATAGTGAAAAAACTGAAATTTAATCCCAAACATTATTATCAAAATTTCTATTTATATGGTAAAATTATATTTTATTATATTTTTTAATATTATTTAGATCAAATTTTTTTCAATTATTATAATATATGTCATTAGAAGAAAATTTAATGAAAAAATACAGATAAATAACATTTCATACATTTAAATATTATTTAATTAAAACACATCGTCATAACACATATATGGGATTAATTTTAAATTAATTTCATTAACATATATGATTGGAATTTGGAAAAAAGGATTAAATATTTTTAATAAGAATAATTTATAATTAATCATATTTTTAACTTAGTTTTGAAGAAATGGATTAGTGAAAGTTATTGAAATTTAATATAGTGATTATGAGAAATCAATTAACATAACTTGGGACTATAAATTTAACGTAATATGTAAAATGACATTAAAAAAATTTAAAATAAATTTTATGGAAATATTTCTACCCAATACTATATTATATATGATTTATTCCATTATTGTAGCCTGTTTACAAGGAAAAACATGGTTGGAATTCCCTTTTCAGGAATTTAAAATAATGTCACTCCTCCACTATAAAAAGTCACTCACACCTCACAATTATTCAAAACTCCCAATACCTTTAGTTCAAAAAAACAAAAACAAATATTCTCTCAACATATATAAAATCATCCTATAATCCTCTCTTTGGGTAAAAATCCATCCAAGGAATTCATTTTGTGAAAATCAAACGGAGTTACCAAAAAGAAGAGGTTACATAATTCCATAAGATCTTGTGTTTTATTTTCATTATACACACCCTCAACTCTTCTTATTACATTCGTATATTATAACCTAATTATCCTCAGTATACATATATTTTTTAATTCTTCTTTTTTAGTCACCAATTACCCCCACATACATCTAATGGGAAATGAACTTACTATTTTTCAGTACGGCTGACTACCACTATGAAAAATGATGTTGTTCATTTTTTTACTTTACCACCATTCATGGATGGGAATTATAAAGTACATATAATGTTTTTAGTAAATTTATGATATTTATGATGTATTTATTCTTCTAGATTCATTTTATAAAACATATATTAATTATTTCCATTTTTTAGAGACAGTAACATCATTTACTTACTTCCATTCAGTATGACTAGAGAGTAAAAAAGTATTCATGTATACATACGACCTACCGTCTCCATGAGTGGTGTAATCCATTTCATATGTAAATCATCTATATATTATTATAAATACATATATAATGAGTATATATAATATTTTTATCATGGTTTACATACATGAATTCATTTTATAAGTATGAGGATCTAAGATGTAACAAATTAAAGAGCCAGTAAAAAACATTGTAGTTATTACTCGAATATTAATATTTACAAGTAATTTTAAGTTAATTTGTAATATAAATTCTTAAGTAAAATCATTCATGTTATTATATATATCAATACAGTCCTATTAATTTTTTTTAATAAACATATATTTTTTGTATCGGAGGTTTGAATGATTAAGAACTCGGTCAAGACATAAGGTAAGGGTTATCTTATCTCAAGTTTATTTCAGTGAGACTTATGCCTTATTGACCACTCATTTATTTTGTTTTGTATATACTAGAGATTAATGTATCCTATTATTATAATAAGTAAATTAAGGGACACTTCCATATCAATTTGGTTATCTATTTTTTAGGGTGCTTATCGTCAAATGGTTACCAAATCAGTTGAGTAATTTAGTCTCATTTTTCCTTATTTGACATAAATGCTTTGGTTATACACATATATTATTTTATGAGGTGTATATAATACCATTTGACATGTTATATCATGAATATACTTATTTAAATGAAATTTTAATCTTCATGTAATTTTATTTTCTTATATGGGGTGTATGATTCAAAGTTAACAAGTGATAAGGGTTTATTACAATAATATTATTGTTTATTGGGATTATTTATGATTATGATTCCATTGAGGAACTATTATGATCCATAAATCAATAACACTCATTAATGTTATTATACTATAGTTATTCATGAGTTATTTGAGTATTAGTAACATGTTTACACTCTTTGGTATTTAAGATAATTAATAAAATGTATTTAGGAAAATGTGATCTCTTTCTCTTTTCGGTTGAAAATATGTTTTTTTTTTCAAAAACCATGTTTTAAAAAATCTTATTAAAATAATATTTTAAGTTAATTTTCAAGTAAAATGGTTTTAAAAAATATTTCATGGAATTTAAATAATCTTTTATAAGTGTTTAAATATATTTTTAGACAAAAAGTGTTTCAAAAATAATTCATTTTCTAAAAAGTTCTTTCTAAAAGAGTAATGTATATTTTCCTAGGGAAATGTTTTGAAATAATAATTAAAAATTATTTTACATCTATAATTAAATATTTTTTTGTTACTCATTACTCTCTGAAGATATTATCCAAGGGTTCTATTTAAATAAATTCTTATAATTGTTTATGTATTTATGGCATGGTTTTTATGTGACCTGTTTCTCTTTCATTGGTTTTCTGCTTATGAAAAACGATTCTTTTTATCGGTTATGATTTATTGGAATGATTACAAAACCTATTTTTTCTAATGGTTATTTTATGATTATATATTTATGACACAAATTTCATTTCATGGGTTATTATATGATTCTTTATGATCTTTTTGAAGATGTATTTATGATTGCTTTGAGACATGTGTGGGACATATATCTCCCTCCAATTCATTTCGTAATGATTTATATTTCTTGAGATAATGATAGAAATCATGTTGATTGGATTGACCCACAATGGAATATGGGGAATCCTAATCCACTATGTGGATAATGGTGAACCTAATATATTATCTGATGATGGGGAAACTTGATAACTTAATAGAAAAGGCCTATGAATGCATATGTTAGTGTGTCCCTCCCACTAGGTGTATTCAAAATGAATTTCTCTGATAATTATTTGATAATTATCCTTGAATTATAGGGAATTATATTTCATATTTATATGTCTTCCATAATTCCATGTCTTATTCCTATGAAATTTTTTCATGGATTATGCTCTTTATTCCCTTATGATTCATGTCTTAAGAACTACTAACAATATTTATTCCATGATTAGTTTATATGATCTTTAATATGAAAGGTATAATCTTCTAATGTTATGATCACATTCTTATATCCTTATTCTCATGTTTATTATTACATATATTTCTTGTTTACTGTTTCAAAGAATCTGATATCACTATTTTTTTCAATTTCCCCAAGTTATGAAGATATATATTATGTATGTTATATCTAAGAATGGTGATATTCATAGAGAACATAGTGGTGGATAATTTAATTATATTAAGTACCAATTTTATGTTTTTATGTTTCCAAAGTAACTAAGCTAATACGGTCTTCAGGAATCTATTTTTTAATTTAGAAATTATTTCACTAAAATGATTTAATGTTAATGTGTCTTAAGATAGGTTTTATATAATTGGTATCATTGAAAAGTTTCAGTTAAGCTTTGGAAATGAGGATGATAAATCTTTTTCGAGAACCCCAAGTATATGTGAAAGGATAATTCAAAGGATGAGTAAGATAATAGAACAATGTCCTTGAATTTGGATAAAGGATGCAATTTCCTATAAATACATAATTGTCTTCACACAACTAGTCTATTTGGATCTCTAGAAGAAGTACATAGGTGTAAAAACCCTGAAAACAAAATAGTATGTGAGAACCAACAAGGGACTAGTGAATGATAATGGTCATTGTTTCACACATAGATTGACACTCCTAGTGGATATGCTTTGGGAATTCAAAAACTCATCACAATTCACCATGAAGGATTTAAAAATGATATGGATATAAAAAACAAAGGATTAAACTAAGGTGGCATATATTAAAAAAGGTTACATAATGTGGACATCTTATAAGTGGTATTTAATGATTATGTGGAAACTCAATAAGATAATCATTTCTTACTCTATTCTGTTTACTTTTAGTCAGTGGATTGAACCTGAGGGAATCATGTTAATAGTGACTGCTATGGACAATTCAATGATTTTTCTCCAGAGAGACTGAATTCTATAGATAATCTTATTTTATTGCTAACTAAAATTTCTTAAGGTATGAATCATGATGGTTTTTGAAATGGGAAAATGAGGGGAAAACATTTTGTTTAGTCCTTCATGAGGAGATTTCAACCTTCTTTCTATGGATCTTCTTATCAACTTGTTGTTGAACAATAAATTAATACCACTAATAATATATTCTTCATTATCCCTTGTTCAGAACATGAGAAATTGTTTTTGTCCTTTTTTGTCATCAAGGTTAAGCAGACCATTAGTTGACTCTAATTGAGAATATGAGAAAGGAAGATGAAATTGAATCCATGGATTTGGATGGGTTCAATAACTCATAATTCAATAACTATTTTAATCATGTTCTTTGAAAAAAGATGGAAAATGGGTTCCTTGAGTTAATGTATAAGGGTGATGAATTTTTTGATACCTAAAAGTATAATTTCACTAGATTATTGTGGTACAGTTCTGATATTATCATCCAACCAAAAATTAATGTTGATAGGTTATTTATTGGATTAAATCGAAATCACAATAGTGAATTGTCTATAAGAGACTTTAGTAAATATTATTAGTCTTTGTGTTGTGAAATCAATGTTTAAATGGAGGTTTTAGGTATATATCAATCTCATGGTTGTATCAAGAAAAGAAATATGGAGTTCAAATTAAAATATAAAAAACATGATAATATAAACTTTCTATAGGCTCTATTTGTGGAAAGAATCATAGATGTAATTTCCTTATGTGTTCCAATAAATTTTCTATGTATATAAGGGAAGAAAAGCATCAATTTTATATCCAAAAATATTGGGAAGAAGATGGAGAATGATTCAAAGAGAGGGATTGTTGTATAGAATGAACCTTCCACACGTCAGTGCATCAAGTTCTAGGATGATGAGAATTTATCTAACTGGTTCCCAAACCTGAGGGTTGGTGATGATGATCAGTGTCAAAAACCTCTTTAACCGAGAGACAATGGAAAATCTCATTTGATCACCATTTCTGATGAGGGTTACGATAATGATGTGATGAAAATTACACATACCATCCTCTATAGCACTAATAATTTCTTATTGGATTTAGGATATACCCACTCATTCATATCTAATGAATTTTTTATGTCCATTAAGACTCCACCCAAATGATTATATTTGGAATTAGTAGTGACAATCTCTAATGGTACAATGACTTAATCTTAATATTATGATTCCTCTCTAGTTGGTGTTTGTTGGAATATGCTTTTTAAAAATCGTTTCATTCTTCATATTTTTGAATTGTATGTCATCAGTGAATGTATTTTATTTCTATGAATAAATACCACATAAATTTTTAAGGAAAAGAAGTTACATATGATATTTCAAACCAACCTATTATTTTCAATGAATGTGATGATATGTATGAACATCCTATGGTGATTATATATAGTTAATGGGAATTAATTCCTTTTAAGAATATTTTTTTTACAAATGGTTGGGTAAAAACCTGACCTCAATAACATGATTATTTTTTGGAAATTTTTGGATTTCTTTTTTGGAATAGTTTCACAGCCTTCCACTAAAACATTAAGTTGATTTCTTGGGATAAATATTACTCTATTCCAAAAATATTTCAAATACACCCTATAGAATGACATCAATTTAGTTGGTTGAATTGATGAAGAAACTCCCAGAAAACCTTGATAAGGGATTCATTTTTCCAAGTGTGTCACATTTATGTGCCCTTGTTCTCTTCATGAAAAATAATTATGGATCAATGCCACTCTACATTGATTATCAGGATTCAAATGAGATCACAAACAATAACATGTGTCATCTTCCCCATATTGATGAATTTTTTAATCAACTACATGATGATCAAAAAATTTCTAATATTTACGTTCATTATGGATATCATCAATTAATGGTCAAGAAGGAAGATACACATAATATGGAATAACATACAATTAATTGACAATATGAATATATAATGATGACTTTTGTCCTTACTAATTTTCCTTCTATATTTTTGGATATGATTAATATATTCTTTTGAGATTACATTGATTATATTTTAAATTTATTTATAGATGATATTATAATATATTTAAATAGGAAGGGATATCATGAAGACAACTTTGAAATTTTAATAAATACCCTAAGGAATGAGTAACTGTATGAAATTTTTTTAAAGTGTTTGTTTTTTCTAAAAAGGGTTTTAGTTTCATGTTACATAATTTCAATATAGGTTATAAGATTATATCCATCAAATATTAAGTCTATTGAATAATTTCCCTAACAAAAAACAATGACAGAGATTCATAATTATCATCTTTTATCAAGACAATATTAATGAGTTGTGAAGAATTTATAATGGATGTCAAATCATGAATAATTTATTAACCCAGAAGGGTGCCATGTTCCTATAGACAGAGGAATTTGTGGAAAATTTCAGGGAACTAAAGATAATGTTAGTTATGGAACTTATTATTACATTAGTCTATAGTGGTGAGTAGACTAAAATATACAGTGGTGAATCCATGAAGGGATTGGGATGTGTTCTCTTGAATAAAACATGTTTATCTCTTATTTTCTATGACTGTTGAAGATTCACGAGAACAATTACCCAACTCCTTATATGGATCTAGTAGTGGTAATTTTTTCATTAACGATATGGATACATTATATTTATGGAGAAAATTTTTAAATATATACCAATCATAAAAGTATAAGATATTTATTCACATAGAAGTAGATAAACATGTGTCAGAGAAGATGGTTAGAGATGATAAATTATTATTAGTTCTCAATACATTACCACCCATGGAAAAAGAAAAATATCGATGATGATTTGATTTGAAAGAATCATGCCAGATTATATATGATGAGGATAAAACAATCCAATATTTGTTTATTTTCCAGGCATATGTCTATAAATATCTAATGAAGTGTAAAAATTATATCTTACTCAATTGAATGTTCAACCCTCCATCTAAGTGTATATTAAATAGGTTCATAAGGAATATGTTGAGCTATAAAGGAAGGATAGAAATATTCATGCATTTAACCTTGATTAGGATGGAATGATAAGGTTCAAGAAATATGTATGTGTTCCTTATATAGTATATTTTATAAGGATATATTAAAATTATTTTATAATTCCTCATTCCCTACTCATCCTTGAAGTACGAAGAAGAATAACAACTTGAAAGAATACTTCTTGTAGGATGGAATTAAGGGGGTTATCACTGAGTTTGAATCATGTTTCTTGGTATGATATAAAGTTAAGGCACAAAGACAAAAGTCTAAGGGGATGTTACATCCATTACCCATACCATAATGGAAATGGGAGAACAACACTATAGATTTTGACTCTAAGAAACCCAAAACCCTGAAACGAATAAATACAATATGGATATAAGTCTATCGCCTAACTAAATTACGACATATAATCTCAATTAGTTAATGCTTGTCTTTAAATAATCTTTCCATTTTATATATTAAAGAATTTTTATGGTTTCACTGAATACCATATTATATGTTATCTGATCGATATCTAAGGTTTACCTCAATTTTTTTTCCATGTATTCAGTATCAACATGATGAAAAATTGAATTTAATGACTTATTATCTTCCTCGTATGGATGGTCGGTCTGAAAAAATAATTTAAACCATATAGGACATGTTTAGATCTTGGTATTTGGATTTATGAGGTATAAGGACCTGGTCTTATAACATTACATAACCATGAATAAAATGAATAATTCACATAGAGTATCATTTCAAGGTTAGAGTTTTAGATAATTAGGACATAACTATTACATATCAAAAGATTACAAAGTAGACACTTCTACTAAGTTTCCATAAAATAAAAACTCTTAAAAAGAAACATGTCTAGTTTCATGTTTTAGATAGCATGTCTTTCCTTGATCACATCCTTGACCATATTCATCTATAATTCATGTGGAAAACATTACAAAAACATGGGATGATAATAAAAATCTCAGTAAAGGATACACAAAGAAGGAAAACTGTTAGTTTTTCAAAACAACAAGTAAACCATGAAAACTTTATCAAAGAAACACTTTTCACCTTTAAGAAGTAGAAAATACTCTTCACTGAATAAAAGATCATTACTTACCCTTTTGTAACCAAAATAATACCTTAAAACCCATATAAAGAACACATAACATATATAGGTAACTTGGGACATAAACATACTTAAATGGAGTTACCATACGGTCAACTTCCACACATATCACTAAATGGAATAGTCATACGGCCGACTTCCATACCCAATGAATTGGAGGTTATAACGTAACCACCCATCCTGGTATTCACGACACCACCCGTCATATGGTTTATCACATAACCACCAATCCAATGTCCAAGTGCCATTATAAAATCATAATACATAAAACAAATATAATGGAAGGAAAACATTTCTACACTTCGATCACAATATATCACTTAAATATATTGAAATAAAAAATACATTATAAAAACAATTTTCAATACCAAAATACATAAAATATTATATGGTATTTATTTCATTTTAAAAACATTACATCTTTTTATGGAATCCAAAGACCAAATAATACTCACGGCGGAGGAAAAGGTCATTTTCACCGCGTACGTTAAAATAAACATTCATTTTTGTTGTTTAGTAAAATTCTTGGTAGAAAAATATTCCCTTAGAATGAAATGGAAATTAAAATGTGTTTTATACAATGTATAAAAGAGAGTCTTGTATTAGAAAAAAATATTCCTCAATGAAAGGAGATTGAGATGAAGTCCCTTACAAAGACGGCATCCTTTGATTAAGGATAAATCATTTACATAATTATGTGTGACAAAGGAATACACAAAATATAAGGGTATATTAAGTGTAAAACAATCATAGGTCATTAAAACATATTTATATAACGACATATTCAATTAGTACAAGTTTAACCCAAAGAATCAAAATTGGGTTAAGAAGTTCCCTTGCAAAAATTCTAATAGCCTAACGACATCCCTTCAAAATTAAGAAAATGAGGTGATGAGAGATAAAAAGGGTATCTAATCACATGTACATTAAATTTACAGCAATAAGGATATTTTAGAACATATCCCAACATAAGAATATGTAACTTAAAAGACATAACAAAAAGAAGTCTTTTTAAAGAAGAGGAGGGTGAATGTTTCCCTTACCGATTTGGGTAACTTTCGAAATGTACACCCAATGGAAGAAGGGTCATACAATGAAGATGTAAATACACATAAATGAAATTATATTACACAAAGTGTATAATAATGTGCAGTACATACACAACTCAAAGGAAATGGTGGCAAATGTATCATAAATATCAGATGAAAAATCCCTTACGAAAACTCGGCAGTCTAATGGCGCCACTTAAAACATACAAAAAATGTATTGATGAAATAAAATAGGATCTCTCATCATATGAACATAAAATTTACAGTAAGAAGAATGTAAAATAACATCCCCCAACATAATAAAAAGGATCTTTAAGAAAAACTGACATAAAAGACAGTACTTAAAAAGAAAGAGAGAGGCGGGATCCCTTACCTTAAGTCCGACTTGTCTTGTTCATTTGTTTATATTCCTGAATAATAAACTTTGTTCAATTAATAATTTCTTAAATACGTCATTTAAAGTTTATTATTCAATTTATATCACCTATTATAATGTTATAATAATTGGTTGATAATGTGAGTTCATAGGAGACGTTTTTGTCGATGTTCGGTAATGAGTAAAAATCAAACTTGTTGGAAAATAATTTTCCATGTTGTTATAATTACATCATCTCCAGAATAGTTTTAATGATTTAAATATCATATATATCCAGTATATATTCATTTTATACTATTCCATAACATTTGGAGATAAAAAGAAATGAAATGCACCGTTCATGGAGACGGTAGGCCGTACGTACGCATGAAAGCTACTTTCATTTCTTCTGCAAATTAATGGAATTAAAACTAGATGATATATATATATATTATAATTATAGTATAATATATATTTTATATAGGTCACATAATTTCATCAATTTCATTCTTTATACATTCCATGTATTGCATGAACGAGTCACATCACTTGAGGGGGAGTAGTCCACACTTCCTCAAATGAAATTGTCGCATTTGCAAAATATGAAAAGCATAAAAGTATGTATTAAATATAAAATACAGAAGCATAGAGATGAAATAAATATAATATATATCATAAATAAATATAGTTCCATCAAAATGGCCACCATTATAGGTGGTGGAAGAAGATAGAACAATCATCCTTTTGTGAGGCAGTAATTATCCATCCACGGAAATAGTATGTTATTTAACCATTAGACAGATGTGTGTGTATGTTTAGCTTAAATCATTCTCATAAAAACATCCTAGTATATTTTATATACTAGTTTAGTTACAAAAAAAATTAATAAAAAGAGTTGAGGGGGTTGTAGAAGCGAAATAAAACAAAAGAACATTAGGGAAGAATTTACCTTTAAATCGGGTAACTCCTCTTGGTTTGAACCAAAAGGGTTTTTTGAAGAGATTTCTGCCTAAGGGAAGGATTATAGGATGAAGATAGGGATGTGGAGAGATACAGTGGTTAGATTTTGGTCGATCCAAAGGCTTTAGAGGTGTGGGTTATGAGGTAGAGGTGGAGGCCTTTTATAAGTGGGAGGAGGGCACTCTTTGAAAGTCCTCAAAAGTAACTGTATTATAAAATGATATTTAGATATCAAAGGTCCCACAATTTTATATCTCGAGGATAAGGTGATAAGGGTTCTAAATACACCTATCCAATATGTTTTTGGCAAGTGTATGTCTTAGATGTTACATTATCTTTTCATTTTATTTAAATCAGTCATTAATGAGGTAATCGTTGCATCATCATGGTGTCATAAATAAATTAATTTATTTAATGTCTAAAAATTATAGAAAAAAAACAATGATGTAGAAAATATTTCTATATTTCCAATTACTATTTATAGTTAAAAATATGACTTGTATTACCCCATGTAGAAATTGTTTTAGTAAAACAATACATGTTTGTGACATTTTTATTTTAACTTTAAATAAAAAGTTATTGATGTCATTTTCTTACCCAAGTGGCTCCATGGGGTCCCCATGTTGACCAATGGATTGTCTTGGTCGGCCATGACTCATAAAATTAAGGTAGTACATGTGTCAGGGTCATTAAATATTATTTTAATATTATCTTTAACTTAATTTACACTAATTAATTTTAATCGTGATTAATAAAACTTAAAATTTACTATTCACCAAAAAATATTTTCATCCCATTGAACCACATCTTACATACTAATGAAAACCATGTATATTGGATTTTTGAAATTCAAAACACAGAGGTGGTAAATTTTCATTTAAACAAAAAATCAGTTTTTTTAACTACCACTTAGTGGTTTCACTATTTATCAAAAATTGAAGTTTTTCAGAAAAATACCAAAAAATCACCCTAAGAAATATTTGATTTTCCTAATTAAAAAATGATGTCTATTTTAAAATATTCAAAACATATAAGTTTCATTAATCAATTTAATAATTTATTCCCGTTGTCAAAACAAATAGCATGTTTTTAAAATACAAAATATATCAAAAGATTGACACTAGTGTAAGTCCAATTTCAATGTGTAATTAATTCCAATGACCACTAGTGGATTAAATGGTAAAAATAAATTCTAATTACACATTAAACCCAATTCAAAATTTGATCTAATCATATAAATAAATTAGATTAAAAAGAGGTTTTGAATTAAATTACAACATTTTTCACTTATTCATTAAAAATGAACTTTAACGAAAAAAATAACAAAAACATACACAAAGTAAATTTTGTTGTCCCGATTCTAAAGAAGGATTTTATTTGGTCCAATATATCATATAAAATTGCCAAAAAGTGGATTTAAAAATGATTCTCCATCAAAAGGAGATTAATCGACCTTTTAAAGAATATTATAATACTTGCGCTTAAAATTAGATTCGTTCTCATTTTAAGACTCTAAAATTTATTGTATAAAAGAAAAAATATTTGAAAACATATATAATACATTTTTTAGTTAGTTCAGTTCATTCCCACCTTTACAATGGCTAGGCGTTAACTACCATTTAAAATAATATTATTTTATTATTAGAGTGCAACGTATGATTTCCAAGAAACTCGTTGTTGGGTATTGGGTACACCATCGAGCATAGCGTTCCATTTAAATTAATATAAATATTTTATTCAGAAATATGGATAAATATGAAAATTTCATATTCTTTATTTACTTGGGGTGTTACATCCTTCCGCCCTTTTGGGAATTGCGTCCTCGCAATTTTAAAATGGGGCATAGAAATGTTGTTGAAAGCCCCACATCAAAAAAGAGTCAATTAAACTATCACATTAAAAGAAAGAAAGGGAAGTACAAAGTTCACCTGAGTTAACCCATACTAGGATTCCATGTAGGAAAACATTGACATGGAAGAGAAAACAAAGGGTCGTGTTCTGATGGAGAGTGATAGAAAACATATATAGGAGAAAGTTAACCTCCAGAAAATCACAAACTGGTGATGGGTTAAACGGTATTTGATTCCCTAGTAGGAAATGTTGACAAAAAACATTTTTGTATATAAGTTACTTTTCATTGAGGAATTGTTTTATTAGCTTAACGAAATAATAAGGAAACATAATTACTTGTAAAGACCCGAAAAATTCAAGTAATATTTTTTCTTATTTCTCTTCTGAATTTTACAAGAACGTAGTTTCTGACGACACCTGATTCTGAGGCCCGGTGTGCCCGTAATCATTTTCCGAAGTTTAGATCGAGTATGTTCAGTGAACGAACGAGCGGGTTTTACTAACTTTTGAACCGGTTCTCGAAATCGAATTCCGAGGGAACCAATGGAATCGCAGCACTGGTAATTACATAGAAACACCTTTTCCGGAGTTGTGTTAGCTCAGTTGTGGTTTTTAATTTTTTGGGGTTAAGTTAAGGAATAAAATAAAAGTGGTGCGACAATTTATTTTATTTTTACTAAAAGAGGCTTAACCTAAGTTAAGTGGATAAGGTGGGACCCAAAATATCCTACCCACTTGGTAGGATATTTGTGAGGTGGAGCCCGCAAGAGCCCCACTGTTTCATTCCTTCTAAGTAACACACTCGCACCCCCCCCCCCCTTGATGAAGTCAAACTGTGCGTTTATTTCTGGTTAAGAAACTCCTCATTAACTTGGGCGGTTAAATTGTTACAATTAATTCATGGAATTAATTGTTCGTTTCATTTCTTTTGATATTCAAACGTTGGCATGGGCGTTAAAAAAATAATAAAACTCTTATTTTATTTCTGTTGGAACTTGTTGCGTGGAGAGGATTTGGAGTAAAGCCTTCTTCTTCGACGAAGAACGCGAAAAACACGAAGAACACGAAGAACGCACCAACCTCCGACGAAGAATGCCAAATCCTCATAGATCGACTATGCGACGCCGTGTACCACGGCGCTAGCAACGCTTCTTCCACGACGCTTCTCCGCGACGCGAAGATCCTCCCTCCGCGACGCCTTCTTCCGCGACGTTTGTTTCCACGACGGATCCTCGCTCATCAAATTTCACGAGGTAGGGGTTTATTTTTTGATTACTTCTATCGCCATCTTCCTTTCTTTTTTTGCTTCCTGATATCGCAATAAAGGGAGGAGGTCAGACCGCATGAACATGGTCGACCCTCCTACCCCTTGTTGGTTTGATTTTGATTGTGGCACGAGAAAGGCAACACGGTGCCGAAGCACTGCGCAGAAGATATTAAAGAAAGGGAAGAAGCGCAGCATCGTCACACCATGCCTTCGAAAACGAACCAAAGATGTGGCGCTGTCCTGCCACACCGGAGAATTATGAAAGCACCGCGTCCGGAGTTGGGCCACCGCGGAGGGGCGCGGCACCATCGCGCCATGCCAGACGGATTAAAGCTACGGCTTGGGCCGCGGCGGAGCGGGGAGACCGGCGGCCGGTTCCAGGCCGCCGACGTCGGAGCAAGGGGACCAGCCATTGCCAGTCCCCTGGCAGAAGCAGTCGGCCGGCCGAAGCGGGCCGTCCGGTCAGGGGGAATCCGGGGGTCCGTAACCCCCGGTTGGCCAGCAAAGCGGCCCCCACGTGGGGCCGCGGTTACAAAGGAAGCGCGCCCAGGCCAGGGCGGGCCACACCCAGGCTGGGCCGGGCCGTTCCGGCCACGCCGCACCGTGCCCAAGCGGGCCGGACCAGGACCAAGTTCGGGCCGACCCTCGGGGTATCGGGCTGGGTCGGACTGGGCCCGAACCCCTTAATACTGAACCTCTTTCGGTCCATTGCCCATAACATGAGCTGAGGACCTCCGATTGACGCATCGTCAGTTGCATAGAGATACATGGATCAAGACGGTCGTTTCGGTATGTTACACTCAAGGTTTCGGAGTACTCTGGGTTCGGTCGGGTTGGTTCATACACAAAACCCTTCTCCTATAGGACCTCCAGTTATACCCTCAATCACAATGCTCTGTGAGAGCCATCCTATATGCTAAAGTGGAAATTTATGTCGTCTTGAGGTACACGTCAATAAATATGTATACCTCCCAACAAGGAGGTTTCCCTATAATGTCCTCAAGAAATATGTCTTCACACTTTTCCACCACTATAGGGAAGTGAGTAATCCTGTCTTCTGACACACTCAGGGTGAGGATAGCTAACTGGTGAGTGATCAGCTACACCCTCCCCTGATAATGTTTGTCATGTGCTGAAAGAGTTCCCTTCTCACTAGTGATAGAAAACTGGGTCCCATCCTCATGGACACAACACACACTACGCCTAGGATAGTATATATAAGCATGAAATATGGATAACCAATCCCCTCCCAAGATGGCATTGTAAATCCTCGATGCTACAAATTGGACAACACAGCCAAAGCTCTCACCTACAAGAGTAAGCTCACAATGCCAACACCAGTGTTTATTGTTGAATCCTCTCTTGTAATAGTCTTTACTCATAAGGATAAAGCGAACAATTGCACTGGAATCTCTGAGAATTCAACGAGGTTTGTGGAATGGAAAGAGTGACTAGAACCTATGTATATGAGAATTGTAGATAAGGTGGAGAAGGCACATATCATACCTATAATCATCTTTATAATTTTGTGGTAATAGTAATACACTGCCTAATGTTGAGTTATCCCTTATCCACCTACTCCCTGGGGTGTTGGTGGAACACCTGGGGGTGGTGTTGGTAATACCATGAAATGTCATCCACTGAATATTTCTCTCCCTACTCCTCTTCCAGGTCTGCCACGCTATGGACCTCCTCCCTTGAACCTCTATCTCTACCTCAGCAATCCCTTGATCGTCCGATGATTATCTGTGTGGCGGGTTGGACAGTCATGATCCCTATGTGCTTGCTTGCCCCGTTATTAGTACGACCTACTCCTCTTCTGACAATTTATTCCCTAGTGTCCTTGGGCCACTGATCTTGTGTCCTATGGTCTCCCTCAAGATGGTTTTTCCTTCTTGGACCTTTACATCATCTGTTGGATACCCTCCATGGATGAATAGGCCGCCTTGATCTTAGTGGTATCTTTCATTGTCGGTGCATGCCCTTCAAGGAAGCTCTCTACTAGTAGATCTCGCTCCAACACTCCATCATGCGTAGTGATGTTGACAGAAATCAGCAATGCCCTGATCTCCCGTCTGAGTTCCTCCTCAATGTTTTCAAACCTGAATAAAAAGTCACGTACCATATCCATAGAGTAGAGGGAGATGTGTGTAAACCTTGAAGAGTACTGATCCACTGGCATACTTTGCTACTGTAGGTGAAGCATCTCCTGTATGCACACTGTGCACAAGGTCGTAGGGATTAACTCCTCCTAGAAAATCCACGAAAAATCAGCCTAAGTGAGGGTCTCCACATCATATATCGGAATCATAAAGCTCCATTATCTCCTTATCAAGTCCAAAATAAGGCTCCTGACTATGATATTTATCTGGTAACATGGCGTCCACACTAATTGGAAGACCCACGTCACTGCCTCCAGCCAGTACTCAGCAGCCTGAGGATTAGTCTTTTTCCCGATCCTATGAGATATCTATCTCTAAAACTCTAGCGAGGCACTGATTATTCATTTTTCTTCCATCATTGGTTCTAGTATTAACTCGTGATCAATGGGTGGGGGTAACACCGGTGCACCACCTTGTGGGTCCATCCCTAGCACTAGTTTCTAAAGAGAAGCCTCATTTCTAGTCAAGCTATTCTAACTATAACATATCGGAATCCTAGCTGGCTATCTGCATATTGGAATCCCAAAATAGATCATGTTGTACCACAGTTAGTAGATTATACCTGGTGAGATTACTCTGATTCAAGAAGTACATGATGGAACACTCAATTTTTATATGATGCATGAAATCCGTGTTTTTATATATAGAGTTGAAAAACATAATTCGATGTCCTTTTGTATGGATACATCGGCTTCCGAACATACTCTAGACTCTCTGAATCTTAAAGTCAAACTCGAAACATTTAACATTATTTCTAAAAAACCAAACAATAGAATCTCTATCATTAAGGTAGAACCGACCACCTCAGATACCACTTTGTCATGACCCATTCCCCATAGACTATGTTGTGACTCCCCCAAGCTCACCTTCTGAAGGCTAGGAGGATGCGGCTAGCGCCAAAGGTGTAAACCTACTAGTGGGAGGGATTTTTTTGATTACCTATACGAACACACACAAACACGTCCCATAAACTAAAAATGTGAAAATTCAAGAAAAAAAATAAAGCACTGAGTAATGGTATGATATGTAGATCAAATGGGTCGGAATAAAAACAAAACAAAAGAAAAAAAAACAGAAAAGTAAAAAAGATCTCTGAAAGTCATTCCTTGAAAACACCACCTGATGGGTAAATGTATAGTATATTCTATAAGTCATAGAAGTATGCCCCGCCTACCTGATCTCACTGGGCATTGCTGGTTTTTAGGCCACCAAGTACTCTGTTTTGGAATCGATCATCTTCATCAGACACAAAACATGTGGGAAAATCCCATTCATGAATATGTAACAAAATAATCTATTGGGACCCCAAACCACAATGGAAAGACCACAAAGAAATCCACAAATCAAACTAAGAAGCAAGATCATGAAGCAAGACAGCTCACATAGGTATAATCTAAATTATAGAAAGAAACAATATTAGTCGTAACACTGAATACCTTAGACTGTTGAGGTACTCATTCCTGACTAGAATCATGGTTCTTCTAGGTCACACAGAGCCACTTCCCACTTATGCCATCATATCTGGTCCAGACAGGGTCATTTGTAGTTGATCCACACAGAGATGATTATTGCGAATCCACAAAGGGTCGCTTGTAGTTGATCCACAAAAGGTCACTTAGAGCTGATTCACACATAGTATCTTGGAACAGATCTACATAGGTTCCCTTGGAGATAATCCACACAGGGTTTCTTAGATATGATCCTCATAGGGTAGCTTCTAGTTGATCTACACACGGTCTCTTAGAGTGGATCAACACAGGGTCGCTGGGAGTAGAATCATACATGGTTGTGTGGAGTTGATCCAGAAATGTTCTCTTAGATTTGATCCACACATGGAGTTTGTCTTCTATGCCAATAGGGTCACATGGTCCCACTCTTCACCAGTATTCAGGTCTCATCCATACACAAGATTCCCACACTTAGAATTCTTTATTCCGAGAGAATCCATTCCTCAATCAATTCATCATAGTTCAACATCCATGAAATCCTCCGTAGAGCATTCCAAAATAACTACCTCTTCGTGAGGGTTCCAACCCTACAAATAGCTCACCAAATGGATGCTCGGTCTGAAATATATTACTATTTTAGTTAATAGGGGCCAGTTGTGTCTAGGCATAGTCTGACCCGGTTAGACTCACCCAACCAACCCAGCCCCGGGGCCCCGCATGCCCTATCCTGGTTCGACTGACCCAACCCAACCTAGTTCAGGTATAACACAGCCCGGTCTGGCCAGGCCACTGGGCCAGGCCCATTGGGCCTTGCTGGACCCAGCCTGGTTCGTCCGAGGGTCCAACCCACTGGGTCGCCCAGCGACCCAGTAACATCTGACCCAGCCTAAAATAGGTGGGCCAGTTTTTTCCTAGCCCAGACTGCCCAACAACCCAATTTGGTTCCACCGGCCTGGCTCAAAAAGGTGGGTCAGCTTAATTCCATCTCTGGTTGCTCAACATCCCGATCCGCTCCCCCTGACAAGGCCCGGTGTTCGGGCCGTTATCCTCCATCCTGGATGCTAGGTGGCATCTATTTCATGCATGTTGTGTCCGAATATGCCATCCGCCATCTTCTCTTTAATGCGGTCCCCATTGGACCTCATGATAGCGTGCCTCCCTACAGGCCCATCCACAAACCGCTCCACCGATGTGTTTGGATTACCGTATCCCTGTCTTCTAGCCACCATCCCAATGCTGGTGGCTCCTTCCACACCGCCTCAATGCGTTGACATGGTGTGCCCCCACCCGCCCACGACCACCACCATGGGCTGCCTGTGGGATGTTTTGTAGACTATCACTTACGCTCTGGTGGTATGTTCTTTGGACCATCTACACCTCCAACCTCCATGGGGAACCATCTTCCCTACTACGACCCCGGAAATTTGTTCTTATCAATGAGGAGTTGCAGTCACAAAGAATAGAAAACTACACAGAAAGGAGGATGGGATAGGGCCTTGTTAGTGTCATCTAGCACCCTCTATGTTTGAGTTTCATTAAAAATGGTGGGATAAGATTACAATTCTATCAAAGTTAATCCCAACACAAAACTATAAGAATGAGAACCCTCCTGTCAAAACATGTGATCCACAAATCAACCTATTCATCGGTTGATCCTAGTTCCCTGATTTAGAATGAAGAACATGGAAACTCAAAACCAAAAAAAAAAGTAAAACCCTATCTTGGATAGATTCATTGGTCAGGAAAATCGACATCACGTGCCTTCGTTCACCATTATTGATCTTCCGCCCATGTTTCTAGTGATCCTTAGAAGGGTGGAAGATAATGCATTCAAATCCATTAGAATTTGTTACTCTCCTGTACTATTCATCGAGCTGCATTATTATCACCAACGATTCACCAGTGTTCTTTATTGGAGATAATTTCTTTGTCATCCGTTAGAGAAATTCTAGCCCTAATCCTCCAACTCGTTATCTCATTAAAATAGAAACTTGTCACAATGTTTCTGTTATGATGTGTTGTCACGTCATTATGGTATTTCATTTATGAAACAGTTATCTATTGTGCCTAAAATAATGATCCTCATTAATGTGGTTTATTTAATGATTTTTGTCATCTCCTCATCACCGCACCACAGTTCTGACATTCCACTGCTCCACGGTGTGGAAAAAACTATAAAATTACTTTTAAATTTAATTTATTTTTTTCTGAAAGTTAAGGAAAATGTCTTTTCTATTCTGTCCAAGCTGAACAAAGTTAAGACAATTATAGGGGAATCTTTCCCTTATGAGTTCAACGGTGCCCTCTAATTTTTCATTCAATCACTGGATTAGAAGTTAGAAAAAGCCACTCACAGGTTTATTTATATAAACTAAAAAAAGTTCAAAATTCTATTCTGGGCTCATCGTGCCTCATTATTAGGTATCTTCTGAGTGTCTAGTCTCGATATAATCCCATATAATTAAGAAAACATGAAATTTTCATGACATTACATCCTTCCCATTAAATATTCCTTTAATATTATGTATTTAGTAATCCTTCGTGGAACTATAAGCATCCCAAAATATAAGGAGTCTTTGAGAGAGGGAAAAGGGTAGGGATATAAGAGAAAACCAAATAGTTTGACTCGATTGGTTGGGTTATTTGAGGGATCATTTTATTTATGATATTTGAGAATAATTTCCATAACTATTCATTTCATATTTTGTATGGTAATCATTTTAAACGAAAATATGATAAAAAGTCAAAAACTAAGGGAGGTAGTTCATCAATCTCCAAATCCACCCAATTTATACGTATGTTTTCATGATAGATTAAGTCATTATAAATTAGTTTCACCCTTTTTTCAATATTTTGACCTTTCCCATGGTAACTCTATTATTTCCTCAATAACATGTTTTTATGCCAAGTTTTCTTTTATAAATTTACCTAATTTGTACGTGATATGAGGAATTTTCACACCTTTAAATTTCTTTTTATTTCAAAATATGATTTTAAAACTATTATATAAAACCATTATATATATTGAAAATACATATTGAAAAAATAATTTTAAAACAATATGTATAACTAATTTCATTTTTTAACAATTAATAATTAAATGTCATTTGATATATTTATGATTGAAGTTACTATTGGTTACCCGTATTTATGTACATTAAAAGAACTATAATGCTTGTTGACCATGTGAAGAAGGCATGTGATTCCAAAAAGTCCACAAGTGAACATGCCCATGTTTGTCCATACATATCTCAACATGTTCAAAGGTTGATACTCTAGTTTATTAGTGCACATTCCTTTCTATATAAAGTTCATTATCACGAAAAATACTTTGATCCCTAGTATGTGCACCCTTTTGTAGATTTTTTTCTCATAAATAGGACCCATGAGGTACTTATTTATAATATTTTGAAAGATGAAGATATTCATAGATGCTCTACTTGACCTTATCATGAATATTATTCACCTACTACCTCTATGTCCCTTAATTAAGCATTAAATAAATTTAATTTCACATAAATGAGCTTAATGTGGATTTACTGACTTTTAATACAATGATGAACCTTCATTTGAATGTAAAACCCACAAGTTTCTCAACACAATGTGGAAGGAAACATAGTAGGAGACACACAACAATTCTTTTCCCATTAAAATATATTCTTGGGACCCTAATCAATAAGGGAAAACATCACCCATATTCTATTAGAATAGAGATCAATTAAAAATAGAATTACTTGGGTATTACCTTCACATAACATTCACTAGGGATGACCATATTTCTCTTATACATCAACATGGGTGAATCAGAACTAATATATAATTCCCAAACCTGTGAAATGAAGATCATTTAAAGAGACCACAAAAGAGATAAGTATATCATTATATTTGACCACACTTGGGTAGTGTAGATCATTCAATTTGAAATCATTAGGTGGTTATGATCATTATGTTATCCCTCATTATTAAATAAATTATTTTCCTATACCTCCTTATTTTGAAGAATATCCATCAACAAACCCTCACTTTGGAGATGTAGATCCTTAACATATCTCATATTAGGGATAATCTACCTTTTATAATCTCAAACTAGGGTATTATGTACAAACTAATATTATTTTTGGTAAAACCCATTACTTTAGCATCCATAATGGTATCCAATTATCAATAACTCATCTAAAACTACTTGATCAATATGATTTGGGAATGTAAAAAAATGTTCACCCCCGAAATAATTTATCTGTAAATAATTAGAGGCTTGAGAAATATGATCCCTTATAAATAGAATCATTAGGTGATAAACATATATTATTCCCCATATAATGAGTTCCCTTATCATGAAGGCAGCTAAGGGGTCTCTCATTTCTCAATATTCTCATCTAAGTTCCTAATTTCAATGAAAGATCCATCTTTCCATGGGATTACTCAAAGGTTTTAACCTCATCCATTTTTCCATTGATAAATTCCTTATCAACAGAAAACAATTTCATAGGGATATCCATAAATATGTGACCCATGTTTAAACCCCAAAATCTTCTTTGTTGGTTTATATCTCCCATGAGTCTACTCTTTCTTCATTCGGCCGCGAATCAGGGGGGAAAATATTGATCTAAGAAGAACACATTCATGCACAATTCCCAGTCACGATTTAGAAGTTACCAAGTTTCATTCTATGCATCAACTGAAGCGTAATCCTTCATCATGGTTTTATCAATGGAAACAAACATTTTCCATATAATCAAAAATTTATTCATCAAGTATCCAAATAAATAAGTCCCATGCAAATTTTCTAATGTATCTCTCTTCAAAATATGTACACCCTTTTTGTATGATGTTAAAATGAATGGTATGGCCCGAACACATGATGTTAAACTGTGGAAATCAAACTAACTTGGTATTTGATTCTGATTAATCATTATATAAAGAATTCATAATCTATGATAAATTAAAACATCCAATGCTACATTTCCAATGGGACTCACTCTCTATGAAATCCAGACCCTCATAAGAACTTTTTATATGCGAGCCAATAAATTTATCATGTAATTAATTCCTTATTTTTCATATTCCCCCATTAAAATATATCTTAATGGGTTGTATTCCTTAAAAGATAACCTTCCTTAAAGGGTATATTAACTTTGGATCATCCATAATGTGTTAATGATATATAATTCCAAACACATCCATTTATAGACATTTCAAAAATATAATTCCACTATAAAAGACTTTAATATACTTGGAAAAGGCCATGGATTAATGATCTTAAAAGGTAACATTATGGCCCTTGCCACATGCCATTAAAAGTTAGGATGTTTTTCATTATATGGAAACGAGGTATTTTTATTCTGATTTTATTCATAGGGGTATGTTGGACTCCTTTATCAGGGGCCTAATACAAAAAATATAAACACCAACTACCTCTATGTATAATAATGCGTTCTAGAGATCCCAACATAGTGGATTTTAAACATAGAGGCCCACATTAATAAGAGGAATATATAGAACCTATCCTTTATATGGAACCATCAATTTATATATTAAGATAAATAAATATGTTCACATTTATGGATAAACTCTAATACATATATATGATCACTTCTACACACATTAATGGCCAAAAAATATTTCTAGGGTGAACAATATTGTTCTTAGATTTCAGAATTAATCATGATTATGTTTTAAATCAATAATATAGTTTATAGGGGGGAAACAAATCCATATAAGGGGTGGAATGGGACCAACCACCCATACTATTTAAAAGATGGATTCAAATTTGTTTTTATAAAAGGCCAAGTGGCCACCTACCATTGGAAAAAAGGAACACCAAAACTCAGACATGTATTAGTGTTTCCACACACCTGATTTTTCATCATAATATAAAATGGTGTACCCAATTTTATTTCATTAATTATAATAAATATTGTTCAAAAATAAAATTAAATGTGATGTCGTGTAAATGGAATTTCTTAAAAAAATTTGTTCATACCTATTTCTTTATTATAATATCCCCCCTTCAATTCATAATAGTTTGAATCTTCCCTATATCATATTTATAATATATGAATTTAAAATGTTGTAATCAAAATTTCCAATAGAATTATAGTTTCTAGTCATTAGTTTCAATGTCTGGTGATGAATATACTAGTACCAGATTATTCATTGAATGTTATTATCATAAACATTGAGGTTGTAAATGATATTTTCCAATAAAAGTGTCCCCACATGTTGTCTACCCAATGATATGTTATGTGAAATAGGGAAATTGATGTCTCTATATCAACATATTTTAGGAACCTCTCCACATATCATAGAAATGTGAACCTCCCCTATCATAGGGAGGCAGATCCAGTTGTGATCTATGTAAGAGGTATCATACCACCAAACGCCATTGATGATATTAATTCCTAACCTATATTATTAAGGATTTCAATGAAGAATCTTCCATGTTGATACAAACACCATCAATTTAGGGTTGGTAACCTTGAAGTAAATCTCTCTTTGTGGTGTAGTCCCATCATTAAAAATAAAATGATCAAATTTGTATCCCTCATAAGAAATTATGTTAACATGACTTTGTCGATTAGTAGGTCCATGTCCCATATCATTCTAGGAAATTATTACTATATACTATGGAAGTATCAAAAGGTGTATACTAACACATTATGACATTAAAAAATGGGAAATACCATATTTAATACCTATAATATGAATCTTATTGGCATATACTAATGGATACTAGAGCATAAGAATAGTCATATATTCCATTCCAATTAAAAAATTGTATTATGTCTTTATTCCCTCAATAAAATCTTATTAACACATCCTAGTATAAATGGATTGGTATGCTTATATTCATGTCCATTTCTAACAATGATTTAAGCATATCACAGTATTAATAGTTGTATAGTATGTTCATTTCCATGTCACAAAATTCCCATGGGTAAGATTCATTTTTTACTCTACAATGTTGACAATCCTCATCGATATATCCCAGTAGGTACTCATGAGAGGTATCATATTCCATATGAAATTCTGACTGATCATTGACATCTTATGACAAAAATAGTGATCATGGTGGATCTTTTATCCCCATTCTAGATAGATATCACCAATATATCTGATAAGGTTCTAAATGGTAGGTTTATATCCATGTTAAATTCATAAAACCATGTAATAATATCCCAAGGGTCTATCAATATTCAGATTATATACTGGATACCGCTTAGTTCAAAAAAATACATGATTGTATTCTAGTTGAAACAAAGAGTTGGGAAAATGGTCTTTCCATTTCTGAGGAAACTCATAAAAATGCTCTAGTGGTTAATAGTGCTTTGGCTCATATCCTAGCTTAATCTTGGAAAACATTATACTTTATATTCTATTAGAATGATTGGAGTCTCATAGTAATGCACCCACCTATTAAGGTAGTTTTACCTAGGGCACAACCATGACTACAAAGAAAAAATTATCTAATGAAAAATATTACTGAGGAAAACATACAACAGAGAAGCTGGAAAATATTCCTTCAATAATCAAAAATTTTATTCTTGATACCCTTTATAATATTTTAATGGGGTACCTATAATATTTTCAATCATCATTATAAATAGTATATTATTTTTATTACAGTTTACCTTACCCTAATTTCATGATCAGTAACTTTTGAGGTCCTCCACACAATAACCTCCAACAATGTCCTCTATGAGGTAACATAATGATCTATCATTGGAAAAATATCATGTTCTAATAATTTAAAACCCTCATCATAACTATAAGATCAATAATTAAGAAGATCAACCACTTGAAAATAATTCAAACATCAGTCACCATTATGTTCCTCCGCTTGAAATTTAAATCATCCAACCAAATGGTTATCCCCAATGCATATTCATTAGATTCCCTCTCCCTATATGGACACCTATAAGGAATAAAAATCCTTACCATATTATAGATTTTGATGATATCGATGGACGACCTACCCATGGTATCCACTAAAAAATTCTCCCCACATTGGTATCTAATGCCAACAAGATCCTTATCCCCTTCCTAGAATTATTTTTAACATTCCATCAAAGCGAGAGGTCCATCAAGGGTCAGAGGATTCTATACCTTGAACCTAATGTTGAATAGACATATCTCCACTTAGAAAATAGATAGCTCAGGGTAATTGTTTTTCTTTTCACCTAAACTATACCAATTTTTTTGTGACATGATAAATGTGATTTCAAACGAGCATGCTATATAGTACAAGATATCTAGGAAATAATCACTCTGGTTAGATAAATTAGAGTAGTTTCTCTTGTAAGATAATGAAAATAATGTAATCTTGAAGAATCTTATGTATATTTTCAATACACGGAACTTGGTATAGCCCATATACACCTCACTAGAATTTCATTCTAGAGACTTTCTAAAAGGAATATGTACATAATATTCTTTTGTATAAATGGATGAAACATCATAATATAATAGAGAAATATTTATCATAACTGTATTATGCCAAGATAATAGGGGAAATTTTCAGTTATTTTTATATGGTAACACTTTTATCAACATCAATTAAAAATTATGAAGGAAACCTGGAGACCTTCAACATGTGTACCTTGGTGCATTGAAAACCGTACAGAAAATAATTTTTAAAACCAAATCTATTCTATATAGTAGAGGGTGGTGTTTATATGAAATAACATGTTTCACCTTTCTCCCCACCTAGAAAACCACACCATGAAATGACATATTCAATATCATTACCTTAATTAATGTTTTAGTCCCAAGTTCTATATATTTTGACCACTAAGTTCTGAAAATCATATCGTTTCTATACCATAGTAATAGAAAACATAGTAGAATAGATCTATTGAAAAACTATTACATATGGTCTCTAAAAGGATAAAAAAATATCACTTCAGATAATATAGATATATTATTTCCCTCAATAGAAATCAATTTATTTTTGGAACATATACTACATATAGACCATGCCCAGACTAAATCCAAAAATTTAAGTATGCAGTACTGATAGTCATTATAATAGCTGTATCAAAGAAATCATATCCCACTGGGTTGGGGGAATTTTAACACCACTACCCTAAGGAATAAAAAATCACTATAAAGTGAAACAATAATTGTTTAAAGATCCAAGTCAACCCAATCCTACAATGATAATAGTATTAATATTTCAACCACTTCATACCCCACTAAATTTAGTATTTATCGATTGTTTGTGATTTCACAAGAAAAGTTATCATAATCCCTCTTTCTATAAGATCCACACACTATATTGTTGACATAGTCCATAAAGATCATTTGGGAATCTGGTATTATTTCTCTCTATATATTACTTTTGGAGTAACATTGAATAGAAAATGTAAATCCTCTCAGATGTCGTAAAATAAAACACCCCCCTTATTGGGAAAATAGAAAGTAAGATTAAATTTTGTTCTAGAATAGTATTCAAAGGTATATAGAAGCCCCAACTGTTTTAATGAGAATATAATCCTTGTAGTGAAATATGAAATAGGGAATGTCATAAACATCACTACTATAGATATTATAAGGAATTATGAGGACATAGAGTGATTTTATGGAGAGATGTTAGTCTAGAATTGGTTCCAAACCAACTGTTAAGAGGATGTTTTTTGTACCACACATTGAAGGGGTCCTCAAAATATTAGATCCCCTTAGAATAATTAGTCGACACCCAGCTAGTGAGCCTCTATAATAGAAAAAGGGAATGGTATGTCTAGATCACTCCCACGACCTATTAGAATTAATAATCTTTCCATGAGGGATAATATGGACCAACTTATAATATATTTTCAAGATCTAATGTGACACAACACAAAGTTAATCATAGAAATAGCGATGTTGGTTATAACATCCATGTCAAAATCCATGTCACACTTTCGATGAATAATTACAAAAATAATATTTCTCCACGAATAGATGTTGAACTTGATCAACTAAATAATTTGGGCTTTACAGAAACGAGTATATTTAAATTTATATCCAAAGGATATCAGAGGTTGCCTCTACTAGGGTTCCATCGTTATTTATTTCATGTGATTTACCCTAGTCTGAGACTTGATGAGTTCTAGAAGTAAGAATTGTTGAAATGACCATACAAAAATCCATGTAGTATCTCTACTCATGAATATACACACTTATCAGACCAATGTGAACTTATAGGCCTCATTCAGTCATTCTTTTCTCAAATAGAATCATTGGAAAGGATATGTACTCTAATAATACCGAAAAGTTAGTTCTACCTGGAATGGGTTGTTGAATTACCCCCTCCAACAAACATAGAAAATCTGACATTCCTTATCATTAATATTATCAGGGTACCAGATAGTCATCTTACACATTTCATGTCTCGATGTGCTCACATAATAGTAAATATCAAGGGGGAAATAGTTTATTAAATAGGCTTACTACAGTCTTTAAGGGGATCATTAGTTTTTTCTATAGAAATATCCAAGATTAATCATTCATATATTATGAAATACATCATCAGTAATATCTCTATATGTTATTAAATAAGGTGATAAATACTAATATCCTTATCCTCTTCAATTGAAAAAATTGTGAGATAATAGGGTAATAAATATCATCACCAGATGGAATGGTCTAACCTATTCCATCAACTTGATGTCCTACTCGAGAAGCTAATAGATATTTTCATATATATCTTGGGGTTAAATTATAAACATTGTTCATCCAATTGGGATATCCCAGTGGATATCGTGTGATTTCCATGGTTCCATAAAGGTTATAGTTTGTTATCTAATATTCATCCAACACCATCGAATAAATAAAATGTGGTTTGAAAGGTAGAGATAATAAATTTTATGAAAATGTTAACTATGATTCTTGTTATGGTACCTAAAACCATGCAATATCAGATGGAACCTCCCCCAGAATGGAATTAACAGTATATTTTTTCACTCTTTAAAAGCATAAAAGAGAATAGTCATCCTCTATATCCATAATGACTAAATAAAGTTTATTTCTTTCAGGAGTATCTTTTATGAGGGTAATTTATTTAATACATAGAGAATTACATTCTCAAACTAAAAAAATATAATAATTCTAATTAAATTGTCCAAAATTACCACTCTAATTATTTACCCTCTAGAAAATGTTCAGTAAATGTGTTTCACTGAATTATTTTATAATATATTTTTCCTTAAATTAATAATTTTTTTGATAAAGTACTCCACACGCAACACCAAACAAAAAAGTGTCACAACATATTTATTATTAAGAAAATCTATAAATAATAAAAAAAAATTAATCAAAAAATATGTCAATGAATTCTAAAATGGGTACAAAGTATCATTAGGAACAATTCATGTATAAAATTGAAATTTTTCAATAAAATCATTATATATATAATATTAATTTTTTTGTTAAATTAATTAATTGTTTCAATTTTTATTTTAAAAAATGATATTAATTTTCTAATTCCTTATAATAAAATTATATTTGGGGGAATTGTTTTGATTTTTCTAAAATAATTTTTTTTTGGAGAATAATAAAAAAATATGATTTTGGTAATATTGTCGCTTAAACGGAATTATCAAAAAATGTATGAAATAAAAGTTTTTGAAACATTTTTATTTGAAAATATATACTTATTATATAAAATGACTTATTTAAATTTACTATATGCTATTTATAAAACCTATACATAATGTTTTTAAAACAGAAGTAAAATTTCAATCTAAGAATAATTATGTCCACCTAGAATAAAAAATTTAAATATAAAAACAACATTATATATTTTATATGAATATTATTATAATATTTAATAATTTAAATTTTATTTTTAAAAATAATAGTATCATTAGTATGATTAAAGTTGATTACCATGATAATGGTAGAACAATTGTTTTCAAAGAATTGTTTTATTAATATTATGAAATTTTTATCTAATAAAATTAAGTAATATATTTTAATAAGATTAATTTAATATAATTTTTAGACTAATATATATATATATATAATAAAACTAATTCAATTGATAATCGACACTAAATTTGAAAAAGAACACTTAATGGTGAAAATAATATTTTTTCTACAGAAAACATTGTTCATATATAAATGGTTTCAATTTCGAAATAAATTTTCAATTACTTATAAACTAAATAAAATTATATTATATTAAATGTAGCTTCATCCCACCCAAATTTTGTATTATTTATTTCCTTATATTTTTAATTAAATATATATTTCATCGGTAAAAACTAGTTTCCATGGTAATGACAAATCTAGAAAAAAGTAAAATTAAATTATTTAAAGGTTTGAGACATGTTGTAAAATTAGTGTTAGGGTCCTAATATACATTTTATCACCCAAAAATATATTATTACATGATTTTGGATACACTTAAATTTTAATAGTGAAATTACTTTGTTGAAAAATAATTGATACTCACAAAAGATCCATTTTATTGACTTCTAAATGGCGAAGACTTCCAATACTCCATGCCACACCTGTACATTTTACATTCACCATAAAACAATCCATTTTGTCCCTATATATAATTATGAAATATTTGTTAATCAAACACCAAAAATTTCAAAAGAACACTTTTTAAATAACATATTCAACACGAAACACCCTGTTTAAATGAACTAATAAATATATATTATTAAATATGACATTCATTATCAAGCGACTGGATTGGCATGTATAATATGAATAATTTTTTTAAATGTGATGTTCATACTAAAAAAAATATCAATTTATTCTTAGGAAATAAATTATAATCTTTTTGAAAATTCATTATATTTATCAAAAAATTGTTTTCTTCAAAAATAATTTTTATTTCTTATTGTGAGAATATAATATAAATATTTTTTTACCAATTTTAAAAAATATAATTGATAAAATTCACATCATATTTGAAATGAGCATATGAAAATTATATTTGGGTCAATTTCTTGTATATTTTTAATAATAAGGATTTTCCCGTGAATAGTGACCAATACTACATGATTTTAAAAAAAGTATTTTTATTTCAAGATTTTAAATAGTTACATTTTATTTTAAAATAATTTAAAAATCAAATATTTACCTTATATTATTAATAATAAAATAAATTTCCATGTAACAATTTTTAAAATTTAATTGGGTATAAAAATATCTTTATACATAAAAATTATTTTTCCGAAAATGTGTTTTTCATTGTATTGTTTACATGTATTTTCAATTAATAACATACAATTATAACAATTGAATATTGATATAAGGATTCTATAATGGGAATAAAAAGTACCAATTTTGTTAAATAATAATCTTTTATTTTTAGTCATTATGAATAGTAACCATATTAGAAAATTATCACCATTTAAAGGGTAAAACAACTAATTGTGATTCAAGATATTATGTGAAGGACTATAAAATAACCATAAAAAAATTCTTAATTTTCGTCGGATAATATTTTGTCCATATTTATCCAATAATCAAATATATGAACTTTTTCTATTTAGATTTCATTTTGACCTTCATATTATATTATTTAAAGAAAAGTGAAAAATGGAATTCTCTTTGTTTTATTATATTTAAATTTATTGCATAAAGATAACCAGATGCTTTATTCAGTCATTAATTTATATTTTAAATATATATAATTTTTTATCATTTTAGTTTATTTCACATTTTTTATTATTAAATAATTACATTAAATGCTTGTGAAATTCCCACATAGAATTAATTTAGTTAATAGAAAAATGAGGTAATGGATTTTATAAATTATAAATGTTACATAATTTGAAGAAAAAAATGTGTCACTTGAATTTCATAGATACACATAAAATTTTAATGATTTTTTATTTATTTTATTATAATTTCATATTTTTCATTATTTTTAAAATCAAATTAAATGACTAGTGATAAAAATGATATTAATTATATTTTATAATAAATAATAATTTATTAAATGATTTGAAATTCATAGAAAACCTTTTTTTCTCACGAATGTAATATAATTGATAAACTAATCTCGGGTCCATTTATGGCCCATCAATATTTTTACAATTACATTAGGGACCCTTAATGGTCTTGAAATTTTTATACAGCGGAAATTGTTGAAATGGATAAAGGGAGGTTTAAAATAAATGATACATGTAAATAAATAACCAAAACATGTCCAAAATTTATTTTATGTTATTATTTTTAGACACACTAAAAATATATTCTAATTATATTGTATTGAATCACTGTAATTTTACATTTATTTAATATTAACTTAATAAATAATTAAATTCAAAAGGTTCCCCTCCCTGCACTTATAAATAGTCACGTAATATACTCCATTATTATCACATATAAATACTTTTATTTATTACAATACCAATCAAAATACAATCCATATAGCCATTTACAAATCCTTGTGTATTTTATTTGATTATAAATCAAATCTTTGATGAAAATAGTTATAATCCTAAAAACGTTTCTAAAGAAAATGTTTTTTTATAATCAATAATTGTTTTATTACTAATTCATCCTACTAAAAATATTATCAAACCAATAAAATATAATAAAATCAGTATCTACCATATATATATTTGTTGTTATATTAATTCCATAACATAAAAAAATATCCTCTTTAATCAAATGGGAAACCAAACCATCATTCATGTGTTTGGAAGACCATCGTTACATGAACTGATGTAATTCATTTTCCATTATCACATCTCAACAAGTTTTATGATGATGTATTTATTTTATACGTATAAAATTCATTAAATATTGATAATTTTTATAGTTAATATATCATATATGTTATAACCTTCCTGGCCATTAAAAAATTGGAACGGCGTTCAAACGTACTAGTGGACTACCACTTCCATTTAGTGATGTAAATGATTTTTCACCACCATATCACATGAAATGTATATATAATTTTATTTAGAGAAATAATATAGTATTAATGATATAAATATCATTATATAAATTTAAAATAATACTACACATATTTCCATCATTATTGTTGAAGATAAAAAATGATATTTATGTGTCTATAGGGCCAAACATCTCTGTGATTATAACATAGTTCATTTTCCATAACCATATTTATTGAATTGTTTTAAAAGTAAAATTTATGTATAAATAATAAAAATATTTATTTATTATTATTCTCCATATGATGAAATAATGACCCTATTCAACATAGTAATCCTTCCAATGTAATTTTGGAAATATGACCAGAATTTCGTTAAAATGCCCAATGTGAAAATAATTGGATGGGTGATTAAATATAACATTGTAATAAATAAAATAAATGTATAAATAAATAATAAAATTGTTATTAAGTAATTTAATAATTTAAATAAGTTAATTTTATATCATAATAATTAACATTCATGATTAGTGAGGTGGGAGGTGAGCAGATTTCTCACAATGTTTCATATCATTGAGGCATATTTTAATGCTTTAAAACCAAATTATTTTATATGGATTATATGTTGACTATTTGAAATATTATAACATGAATAATTCATAATTCATACTATTTTAATTTTCTATTCAAATTACTTCATCCAAGGAAATTTTACTTGAAATTTACTAAGTCGTTAGTGGTTTCATAACTTAGTTTCCTTTCATTGGATTATATCACCTCTCTATTGATTCTATTATACCTATATTTTTTGTTAAGTGGAATTTTATTTTTTAATGTTTTTTTAAATTTATCTTCTATGAATTTACATTTATTATCAATAATATGTTTTTTAAATAATTTTTATTCTAATGAAATGATCATTGAAATGGATTTCATCTAAATTTCTACATCCTTGAGACATATTTGATAATACAAACCTATTTCATTTTATGTGGTATATATGATGACCCGTTGAGTTTGTTGACATTAATATCTATTTATTCATGAGTATTAATGATTCAATCAATGATACTCCTTCAAAATTAATGTTTAATAAATATTACCTTATTCATATTCTTAATCAGGAATATTTTTCTTCAATATCCATATTTGTAGAAATTATTTTACGAAATTTAATATTTTTTCACAAATTGTATAAAATCTTTTTTTTCTCTGTGATTAATTTTTAAATACTGTGAAATTAATCTTTTTTTTTGTTTTACTAAAAAGGGTCATTTTAAATTTTACTTACCAAAAATAAAATGGAATGTATTTTAACTTATATGGAATTAACAGACCATCCCACTACCATAACACTTGTAAACTCATTTTCTTATTCAATAACACATCAAAATTATTACAAATAAAATTATTCTGAAACATCTTATGTCATCCATTTTCTTTTATTCGAAAACTACATTAATTTAATTCAAAACATGAATTTATGATGAATTAAATGTCATATTTTATCAATGATTAATTTTTTAGTTATTTACTTTATCTTGAAACATTCAATTATTATTTATTAATTTCAATTATATTTAACTGATGTATCCATATTCATTATGTAATGAATTATATTATTTTCTAAACCCTACACCATTTATATATATTATTCTTTGCATTTAAGTTTATTTGATTGACTAGGGAAATGTTGATATTACATATTCTATACTGAGTATGGATATTTATTGATAAGTCATTTTTTTTAGGAATTAAATCTATCCATTTTATATATGAATAATTTATTTCACATGTAGTGATATAAAGGACCCATAATTAGACACCCCATTGATGCATCGACATGTCTCATTTGGGGAATCAGTAATCAAACATTGAATGTTATTATGGTGTATACAAACCAACCAATTAAAATATTTTGGAACAAGCCTTTATCGGTGTTAATATAGGGATTTATAAAATCATGAAGTCCACACATAAGCCTTAGTCTAGTTGGTGAGGTACCCTTAAATGCATCCATGATACCTAGGTTCAAAAACCAAGTAGAGGCATATTTCTAGGGGCACTGTAGAAGTATTGTAGCAGGCACTGTAGTAGGCACTCTAGTAGTACTGTTCATTGTGTAGGCACTACAGCAGAACTATACACTGTACAGGTACTATAGCAGAAATGTACATTGTGTGGAACTGTAGCAGATATTGTAATAGGTACTGTTTGGTACTGTAGCAGTTAGAACTATTCATCTTAATCCACCGGTTTGGGCTTCGAGTCCATAAGGCTTTAGGGCCACCTCGACCTTTGGGTCAGCAGGGATTTTGGGCCACCTTTAAGGCCTTAGGGCCAACTCAAGGACATCGGGCCACATGAAGTTTCCCTATAGAGACTCTACAAAAAGGAGAATCCTTAGAAGAGGATTCAGAGTAGGTGCACTCACCAGAGCAGAGCCAAATGGATTTTTCAGAATGAGAGGGTATGGATATGCCATTGGGCCTAGAATATTCTTGCACGAGAAGCCTAGCCAGATAGACATATGATGGTGGAGAGCTACTATCATGATGAAGATGATGGGGAGGGGCAGTTCCTTATTGATAGTTTGGTTGAATTCCCTAATACCATCGGGTTATATAATCTCCTAAGCCTACGGGCCATGTAATCCCTGATCCTACAAGCCTTATAAGGGTTTACCCTCATCCCTTGAAAGGGGGGTTATCAAAAATCAATAAACATTAATGCATTTGGGCTATTCGGTTAAAACCATGATGTCCAATTTTAATAATTTCAATCATTATGAATTTTGTTATTGTTATCAATGTGGTTTCTACGTTGATAATATCTATAGTTGTATTTTGAGCTCAATTTATTTATTATCTAACATTGGTTTTCATTTAATTTCATTATGATATTTATTCTTATTTATTAACTCATAATATCTTCAATTGTATGTAAATATTATGGATCATCCAATCTCACCCATTATTTGTTTCTTTCACCATATAATGAAGAACTGTATTATGAAAAACATTAAAATTTAAGGAATGTTCTCATGCTACAAATTATTATATATCCAATGTAATATAGGAATCATCTGTGTATCTAGTTTTACAATAATACTAAACTAATCTAATCTATATTGTGATAACCCTTGTATCTATGCCAGGGAAATAATGTAGACGCTATCTAAATATTAATAGAGTGGGGGTCATTATAGTTGGTATCATAGAAAGTTTAGAGGACACCTTGTTTACTAGATTTTGAAAATAAAAGATTATGATACATAAACCTTTTATAAAAATTAATTACCTTCCCAGGAGACACTTTTTTTATTATTCATATTGTAATAGTTTAATATTTTTAGGAACCATCATGGGTTAGTAATTATACATTAGATTATGAGATTAATTATAACACCACAAGTTTTTATGACACTTTTTTCCAAAAAATTAATTATCTTTGATTTTTTATATTTCATGATAGATAAATTTATGCTATAGTAATATGATACTACAAGTGAAGCATTCCCTACATGCAACACCGACATGGCATATGTTTCATGCAACACTATGTTTCAATAAATAACATTTTATTATTATTATTTTATCCTGATAGTTATAACATAGTCATTAGACATATTAATATGAATAGTAATAAATAATTTTAAAATAATATTTATAATGGTATTATATAAATAAAACATATTGGTAATAAACCATATAATTTCTTTTTTTATGTTCTTACTTGTTTGAAAATACCAATTTCTCAAATGAACTTATTTTTTATGTCCTTTGTTGAAAAATACTAATATTAATTTAATAATATTTATAAATTTAATTTGATAAAATAAACCACAATTTTGAATTGAAAATTTCATAACTATCATAAGGTGAATATTTTGAATTTTTCTAAAAAAATAATTTTTTGAATGAATAGTGAAAAAACTGAAATTTAATCCCAAACATTATTATCAAAATTTCTATTTATATGGTAAAATTATATTTTATTATATTTTTTAATATTATTTAGATCAAATTTTTTTCAATTATTATAATATATGTCATTAGAAGAAAATTTAAAGAAACAATACAGATAAATAACATTTCATACATTTAAATATTATTTAATTAAAACACATCGTCATAACACATATATGGGATTAATTTTAAATAAATTTCATTAACATATATGATTGGAATTTGGAAAAAAGGATTAAATATTTTTAATAAGAATAATTTATAATTAATCATATTTTTAACTTAGTTTTGAAGAAATGGATTAGTGAAAGTTATTAAAATTTAATATAGTGATTATGAGAAATCAATTAACATAAAATGGGACTATAAATTTAATGTAATATGTAAAATGACATTAAAAAAATTTAAAATAAATTTTATGGAAATATTTCTACCCAATACTATATTATATATGATTTATTCCATTATTGTAGCCTGTTTACAAGGAAAAACATGGTTGGAATTCCCTTTTCAGGAATTTAAAATAATGTCACTCCTCCACTATAAAAAGTCACTGACCCCTCACAATTATTCAAAACTCCCAATACCTTTAGTTCAGCAAAACAAAAACAAATATTCTCTCAACATACATAAAATCATCCTATAATCCTCTCTTTGGGTAAAAATCCATCCAAGGAATTCATTTTGTGAAAATCAAACGGAGTTACCAAAAAGAAGAGGTTACATAATTCCATAAGATCTTGTGTTTTATTTTCATTATACACACCCTCAACTCTTCTTATTACATTCGTATATTATAACCTAATTATCCTCAGTATACATATATTTTTTAATTCTTTTTTTTAGTCACAAATTACCCCCACATACATCTAATGGGAAATGAACTTACTATTTTTCAGTACGGCTGACTACCACTATGAAAAATGATGTTGTTAATTTTTTTACTTTACCACCATTCATGGATGGGAATTATAAAGTACATACAACGTTTTTAGTAAATTTATGATATTTATGATGTATTTATTCTTCTAGATTCATTTTATAAAACATATATTAATTATTTCCATTTTTTAGAGACAGTAACATCATTTACTTACTTCCATTCAGTATGACTAGAGAGTAAAAAAGTATTCATGTATACATACGACCTACCGTCTCCATGAGTGGTGTAATACATTTCATATGTAAATCATCTATATATTATTATAAATACATATATAATGAGTATATATAATATTTTTATCATGGTTAACATACATGAATTGATTTTATAAGTATGAGGATCTATGATATAACAAATTAAAGAGCCAGTAAAAAACATTGTAGTTATTACTCGAATATTAATATTTACAAGTAATTTTAAGTTAATTTGTAATATAAATTCTTAATTAAAATCATTCATGTTATTATATATATCAATACAGTCCTATTAATTTTTTTAATAAACATATATTTGTTGTATTGGAGGTTTGAATGATTAAGAACTCGGTCACGACATAAGGTAAGGGTTATCTTATCTCATGTTTATTTCAGTGAGACTTATGCCTTATTGACCACTCATTTATTTTGTTTTGTATATACTAGAGATTAATGTATCCTATTATTATAATAACTAAATTAAGGGACACTTCCATATCAATTTGGTTATCTATTTTTTAGGGTGCTTATCGTCAAATGGTTACCAAATCAGTTGAGTAATTTAGTCTCATTTTTCCTTATTTGACATAAATTCTTTGGTTATACACATATATTATTTTATGAGGTGTATATAATACCATTTGACATGTTATATCATGAATATACTTATTTAAATTAAATTTTAATCTTCATGTAATTTTATTTTCTTATATGGGGTGTATGATTCAAAGTTAACAAGTGATAAGGGTTTATTACAATAATATTATTGTTTATTGGGATTATTTATGATTATAATTCCATTGAGGAACTATTATGATCCATAAATCAATAACACTCATTAATGTTATTATACTATAGTTATTCATGATTTATTTGAGTATTAGTAACATGTTTACACTCTTTGGTATTTAAGATAATTAATAAAATGTATTTAGGAAAATGTGATCTCTTTCTCTTTTCGGTTGAAAATATGGTTTTTTCAAAAACCATGTTTTAAAAAATCTTATTAAAATAATATTTTAAGTTAATTTTCAAGTAAAATGGTTTTAAAAAATATTTCATGGAATTTAAATAATCTTTTATAAGTGTTCAAATATATTTTTAGACAAAAAGTGTTTCAAAAATAATTCAACTTCTAAAAAGTTATTTCTAAAAGAGTAATGTATATTTTCCTAGGGAAATTTTTTGAAATAATAATTAAAAATTATTTTACATCTATAATTAAATATGTTTTTGTTACTCATTACTCTCTGAAGATATTATCCAAGGGTTCTATTTAAATAAATTCTTATAATTGTTTATGTATTTATGGCATGGTTTTTATGTGACCTGTTTCTCTTTCATTGGTTATCTTCTTATGAAAAACGATTCTTTTTATAGGTTATGATTTATTGGAATGATTAAAAAACCTATTTTTTCTAATGGTTATTTTATGATTATATATTTATGACACAGATTTCATTTCATGGGTTATTATATGATTCTTTATGATATTTTTGAAGATGTATTTATGATTGCTTTGAGACATGTGTGGGACATATATCTCCCTCCAATTCATTTCGTAATGATTTATATTTCTTGAGATAATGATAGAAATCATGTTGATGGGATTGACCCACAATGGAATATGGGGAATCCTAATCCACTATGTGGATAATGGTGAACCTAATCTATTATCTGATGATGGGGAAACTTGATAACTTAATAGAAAAGTCCTATGAATGCATATGGTAGTGTGTCCCTCCCACTAGGTGTATTCAACATGAATTTCTATGATAATTATTTGAAAATTATCCTTGAATTATAGGGAATTATATTTCATATTTATATGTCTTCCATTATTCCATGTCTTATTCCTATGAAATTTTTTCATGGATTATGCTCTTTATTCCCTTATGATTCATGTCTTATGAACTACTAACAATATTTATTCCATGATTAGTTTATATGATCTTTAATATGAAAGGTATAATCTTCTAATGTTATGATCACATTCTTATATCCTTATTCTCATGTTTATTATTACATATATTTCTTGTTTACTGTTTCAAAGAATCTGATATCACTGTTTTTTTCAATTTCCCCAAGTTATGAAGATATATATTATGTATGTTATATCTAAGAATGGGGATATTCATAGAGAACATAGTGGTGGATAATTTAATTATATTAAGTACCAATTTTATGTTTTTATGTTTCCAAAGTAACTAAGCTAATACGGTCTTCGGGAATCTATTTTTTAATTTAGAAATTATTTCACTAAAATGTTTTAATGTTAATGTGTCTTAAGATAGGTTTTATATAATTGGTATCATTGAAAAGTTTCAGTTAAGCTTTGGAAATGAGGATGATAAATCTTTTTCGAGAACCCCAAGTATATGTGAAAGGATAATTCAAAGGATGAGTAAGATAATAGAACAATGTCCTTGAATTTGGATAAAGGATGCAATTTCTTGTAAATACATAATTGTCTTCATACAACTTGTCTATTTGGATCTCTAGAAGAAGTACATAGGTGTAAAAACCCTGAAAAAAAATAGTATGTGAGAACCAACAAGGAACTAGTGAATGATAATGGTCATTGTTTCACACATAGATTGACAGTCCTAGTGGATATGCTTTGGGAATTCAAAAACTCATCACAATTCACCATGAAGGATTTAAAAATGATATGGATATAAATAACAAAGGATTAAACTAAGGTGGCATATATTAAAAAAGGTTACATAATGTGGACATCTTATAAGTGGTATTTAATGATTATGTGGCAACTCAATAAGATAATCATTTCTTACTCTATTCTGTTTACTTTTAGTCAGTGGATTGAACCTGAGGGAATCATGTTAATAGTGACTGCTATGGACAATTCAATGATTTTTCTCCAGAGAGACTGAATTCTATAGATAATCTTATTTTATTGCTAACTAAAATTTCTTAAGGTATGAATCATGATGGTTTTCGAAATGGGAAAATGAGGGGAAAACATTTTGTTTAGTCCTTCATGAGGAGATTTCAACCTTCTTTCTATGGATCTTCTTATCAACTTGTTGTTGAACAATAAATTAATACCACTAATAATATATTCTTCATTATCCCTTGTTCAGAACATGAGAAATTGTTTTTGGCCTTTTTTGTCATCAAGGTTAAGCAGACCATTAGTTGACTCTAATTGAGAATATGAGAAAGGAAGATGAAATTGAATCCATGGATTTGGATGGGTTCAATAACTCATAATTCAATAACTATTTTAATCATGTTCTTTGAAAAAAGATGGAAAATGGGTTCCTTGAGTTAATGTATAAGGGTGATGAATTTTTTGATACCTAAAAGTATAATTTCACTAGATTTTTGTGGTACAGTTCTGATATTATCATCCAACCAAAAATTAATGTTGATAGGTTATTTATTGGATTAAATCGAAATCACAATAGTGAATTGTCTATAAGAGACTTTAGTAAATATTATTAGTCTTTGTGTTGTGAAATCAATGTTTAAATGGAGGTTTTAGGTATATATCAATCTCATGGTTGTATCAAGAAAAGAAATACGGAGTTCAAATTAAAATATAAAAAACATGATAATATAAACTTTCTATAGGCTCTATTTGTGGAAAGAATCATAGATGTAATTTCCTTATGTGGTCCAATAAATTTTCTATGTATATAAGGGAAGAAAAGCATCAATTTTATATCCAAAAATATTGGGAAGAAGATGGAGAATGATTCAAAGAGAGGGATTGTTGTATAGAATGAACCTTCCACACATCAGTGCATCAAGTTCTAGGATGATGAGAATTTTTCTAACTGGTTCCCAAACCTGAGGGTTGGTGATGATGATCAGTGTCAAAAACCTCTTTAACCGAGAGACAATGGAAAATCTCATTTGATCACCATTTCTGATGAGGGTTACGATAATGATGTGATGAAAATTACACATACCATCCTCTATAGCACTAATAATTTCTTATTGGATTTAGGATATACCCACTCATTCATATCTAATGAATTTTTTATGTCTATTAAGACTCCACCCAAATGATTATATTTGGAATCAGTAGTGACAATCTCTAATGGTACAATGACTTAATCTTAATATTATGATTCCTCTCTAGTTGGTGTTTGTTGGAATATGCTTTTTAAAAATCGTTTCATTCTTCATATTTTTGAATTGTATGTCATCAATGAATGTATTTTCTTTCTATGAATAAATACCACATCAATTTTTAAGGAAAAGAAGTTACATATGATATTTCAAACCAACCAATTATTTTCAATGAATGTGATGATATGTATGAACATCCTATGGTGATTATATATAGTTAATGGGAATTAATTCCTTTTAAGAATATTTTTTTTTTCAAACGGTTGGGTAAAAACCTGACCTCAATAACATGATTATTTTTTGGAAATTTTTGGATGTCTTTTTTGGAATAGTTTCACAGCCTTCCACTAAAACATTAAGTTGATTTCTTGGGATAAATATTACTCTATTCCAAAAATATTTCAAATACACCCTATAGAATGACATCAATTTAGTTGGTTGAATTGATGAAGAAACTCCCAGAAAACCTTGATAAGGGATTCATTTTTTCAAGTGTGTCACATTCATGTGCCCTTGTTCTCTTCATGAAAAATAATTATGGATCAATGCCACTCTACATTGATTATCAGGATTCAAATGAGATCACAATCAATAACATGTGTCATATTCCCCATATTGATGAATTTTTTAATCAACTACATGATGATCAAAAAATTTCTAATATTTACGTTCATTATGGATATCATCAATTAATGGTCAAGAAGGAAGATACACATAATATGGAATAACATACAATTAATTGAAAATATGAATATATAATGATGACTTTTGTCCTTACTAATTTTCCTTCTATATTTTTGGATATGATTAATATATTCTTTAGAGATTACATTGATTATATTTTAAATTTATTTATAGATGATATTATAATATATTTAAATAGGAAGGGATATCATGACGAAAACTTTGAAATTTTAATAAATACCCTAAGGAATGAGTAACTGTATGAAAATTTTTTAAAGTGTTTGTTTTTTCTAAAAAGGGTTTTAGTTTCATGTTATATAATTCCAATATAGGTTATAAGATTATATCCATTAAATATTAAGTCTATTGAATAATTTCCCTAACAAAAAACAATGACAGAGATTCATAATTATCATCTTTTATCAAGACAATATTAATGAGTTGTGAAGAATTTATAATGGATGTCAAATCATGAATAATTTATTAACCCAGAAGGGTGCCATGTTCCTATAGACAGAGGAATTTGTGGAAAATTTCAGGGAACTAAAGAGAATGTTAGTTATGGAACTTATTATTACATTAGTCTATAGTGGTGAGTAGACTAAAATATACAATGGTGAATCCATGAAGGGATTGGGATGTGTTCTCTTGAATAAAACATGTTTATCTCTTATTTTCTATGACTGTTGAAGATTCACGAGAACAATTACCCAACTCCTTATATGGATCTAGTAGTGGTAATTTTTTCATTAACGATATGGATACATTATATTTATGGAGAAATGTTTTAAATATATACCAATCATAAAAGTATAAGATATTTATTCACATAGAAGTAGATAAACATGTGTCAGAGAAGATGGTTAGAGATGATAAATTATTATTAGTTCTCAATACATTAACACCCATGGAAAAAGAAAAATATCGATGATGATTTGATTTGAAAGAATCATGCCAGATTATATATGATGAGGATAAAACAATCCAATATTTGTTTATTTTCCAGGAATATGTCTAGAAATATCTAATGAAGTGTAACAATTATATCTTACTCAATTGAATGTTCAACCCTCCATCTAAGTGTATATTAAATAGGTTCATAAGGAATATGTTGAGCTATAAAGGAAGGATAGAAATATTCATGCATTTAACCTTGATTAGGATGGAATGATAAGGTTCAAGAAATATGTATGTGTTCCTTATATAGTATATTTTATAAGGATATATTAAAATTATTTTATAATTCCTCATTCCCTACTCATCCTTGAAGTACGAAGAAGAATAACAACTTGAAAGAATACTTCTTGTAGGATGGAATTAAGGGGGTTATCACTGAGTTTGAATCATGTTTCTTGGTATGATATAAAGTTAAGGCACAAAGACAAAAGTCTAAGGGGATGTTACATCCATTACCCATACCATAATGGAAATGGGAGAACAACACTATAGATTTTGACTCTAAGAAACCCAAAACCCTGAAACGAATAAATACAATATGGATATAAGTCTATCGCCTAACTAAATTACGACATATAATCTCAATTAGTTAATGATTCTCTTTAAATAATATTTCCATTTTATATATTAAAGAATTTTTATGGTTTCACAGAATACCATATTACAAGTTATCTGATCGATATCTAAGGTTTACCTCAATTTTTTTTCCATGTATTCAGTATCAACATGATGAAAAATTGAATTTAATGACTTATTATCTTCCTCGTATGGATGGTCGGTCTGAAAAAACAATTTAAACCATATAGGACATGTTGAGATCTTGGTATTTGGATTTATGAGGTATAAGGACCTGGTCTTATAACATTACATAACCATGAATAAAATGAATAATTAACATAGAGTATCATTTCAAGGTTAGAGTTTTAGAGAATTAGGACATAACTATTACATATCAAAAGATTACAAAGTAGACACTTCTACTAAGTTTCCATAAAATAAAAACTCTTAAAAAGAAACATGTCTAGTTCCATGTTTTAGATAGCATGTCTTTCCTTGATCACATCCTTGACCATATTCATCTATAATTCATGTGTAAAACATTACAAAAACATGGGATGAGAATAAAAATCTCAGTAAAGGATACACAAAGAAGGAAAACTGTTAGTTTTTCAAAACAACAAGTAAACCATGAAAACTTTATCAAAGAAACACTTTTCACCTTTAAGAAGTAGAAAATACTCTTCACTGAATAAAAGATCATTACTTACCCTTTTGTAACCAAAATAATACCTTAAAACCCATATAAAGAACACATAACATATATAGGTAACTTGGGACATAAACATACTTAAATGGAGTTACCATACGGTCGACTTCCACACATATCACTAAATGGAATAGCCATACGGCCGACTTCCATACCCAATGAATTGGAGGTTATAACGTAACCACCCATCCTGGTATTCACGACACCACTCGTCATATGGTTTATCACGTAACCACCGATCCAATGTCCAAGTGCCATTATAAAATCATAATACATAAAACAAATATAATGGAAGGAAAACATTTCCACACTTCGATCACAATATATCACTTAAATATATTGAAATAAAAAATACATTATAAAAACAATTTTCAATACCAAAATACATAAAATATTATATGGTATTTATTTCATTTTAAAAACATTACATCTTTTTATGGAATCCAAAGACCAAATAATACTCACGGCGGAGGAAAAGGTCATTTTCACCACGTACGTTAAAATAAACATTCATTTTTGTTGTTTAGTAAAATGCTTGGTAGAAAAATATTCCCTTTGAATGAAATGGAAATTAAAATGTGTTTTATACAATGTATAAAAGAGAGTCTTGTATTAGAAAAAAATATTCCTCAATGAAAGGAGATTGAGATGAAGTCCCTTACAATGACGGTATCCTTTGATTAAGGATAAATCATTTACATAATTATGTGTGACAAAGGAATACACCAAATATAAGGGTATATTAAGTGTAAAACAATCATAGGTCATTAACACATATTTATATAACGACATATTCAATTAGTACAAGTTTAACCCAAAGAATCAAAATTGGGTTAAGAAGTTCCCTTGCAAAAATTCAATAGCCTAACGACATCCCTTCAAAATTAAGAAAATGAGGTGATGAGAGATAAAAGGGTATCTAATCACATGTACATTAAATTTACAGCAATAAGGATATTTGAGAACATATCCCAACATAAGAAGATGTAACTTAAAAGACATAACAAAAAGAATTCTTTTTAAAGAAGAGGAGGGTGAATGTTTCCCTTACCGATTTGGGTAACTTTCGAAATGTACACCCAATGGAAGAAGGATCATACAATGAATATGTAAATACACATAAATGAAATTATATTACAAAAAGTGTATAATAATGTGCAGTACATACACAACTCAAAGTAAATGGTGGCAAATGTATCATAAATATCACATGAATAAAAGTGAGATGAAAAATCCCTTACGAAAACTCGGCAATCTAATGGCGCCACTTAAAACATCCAAAAAATGTATTGATGAAATAAAATAGGATCTCTAATCATATGAACATAAAATTTACAGTAAGAAGAATGTAAAATAACATCCCCAACATAATAAAAAGGATCTTTAAGAAAAACTGACATAAAAGAGAGTACTTAAAAAGAAAGAGAGAGGCGGGATCCCTTACCTTAAGTCCGACTTGTCTTGTTCGTTTGGTTATATTCCTGAATAATAAACTTTGTTCAATTAATAATTTCTTAAATACGTCATTTAAAGTTTATTATTCAATTTATATCACCTATTATAATGTTATAATAATTGGTTGATAATGTGAGTTCATAGGAGACGTTTTTGTCGATGTTCGGTAATGAGTAAAAATCAAACTTGTTGGAAAATAATTTTCCATGTTGTTATAATTACATCATCTCCAGAATAGTTTTAATGATTTAAATATCATATATATCCAGTATATATTCATTTTATACTATTCCATAACATTTGGAGATAAAAAGAAATGAAATGCACCGTTCATGGAGACGGTAGGCCGTACGTACGCATGAAAGCTACTTTCATTTCTTTTGCAAATTAATGGAATTAAAACTAGATGATATATATATATATATTATAATTATAGTATAATATATATTTTATATAGGTCACATAATTTCATCAATTTCATTCTTTATACATTCCATGTATTGCATGAACGAGTCACATCACTTGAGGGGGAGTAGTCCACACTTCCTCAAATGAAATTGTCGCATTTGAAAAATATGAAAAGCATAAAAGTATGTATTAAATATAAAATACAGAAGCATAGAGATGAAATAAATATAATATATATCATAAATAAATATAGTTCCATCAAAATGGCCACCATTATAGGTGGTGGAAGAAGATAGAACAATCATCCTTTTGTGAGGCAGTAATTATCCATCCACGGAAATAGTATGTTATTTAACCATTAGACAGATGTGTGTGTATGTGTAGCTTAAATAATTCTCATAAAAACATCCTAGTATATTTTATATACTAGTTTCGTTACAAAAAAAATTAATAAAAAGAGTTGAGGGGGTTTTAGAAGAGAAATAAAACAAAAGAACATTAGGGAAGAATTTACCTTTAAATCGGGTAACTCCTCTTGGTTTGAACCAAAAGGGTTTTTTGAAGAGATTTCTGCCTAAGGTAAGGATTCTAGGATGAATATAGGGATGTGGAGAGATACAGTGGTTAGAGTTTGGTCGATCCAAAGGCTTTAGAGGTGTGGGTTAGGAGGTAGAGGTGGAGGCCTTTTATAAGTGGGAGGAGGGCACTCTTTGAATGTCCTCAAAAGTAACTGTATTATAAAATGATATTTAGATATCAAAGGTCCCACAATTTTATATCTCGAGGATAAGGTGATAAGGATTCTAAATACACCTATCCAATATGTTTTTGGCAAGTGTATGTCTTAGATGTTACATTATCTTTTCATTTTATTTAAATCAGTCATTAATGAGGTAATCGCTGCATCATCATGGTGTCATAAATAAATTAATTTATTTAATGTCTAAAAATTATAGAAAAAAAACAATTATGTAGGAAATCTTTCTATATTTCCAATTACTATTTATAATTAAAAATATGACTTTTATTACCCCATGTCGAAATTGTTTTAGTAAAACAATACATGTTTGTGACATTTTTATTTTAACTTTAAATAAAAAGTTATTAATGTCATTTTCTTACCCAAGTGGCTCCATGGGGTCCCCATGTTGACCAATGGATTGTCTTGGTCGGCCATGACTCATCAAATCAAGGTAGTACATGTGTCAGGGTCATTAAATATTATTTTAATATTACCTTTAACTTAATTTACACTAATTAATTTTAATCGCGATTAATAAAACTTAAAAGTTACTATTCACCAAAAAATATTTTCATCCCATTGAACCACATCTTACATACTAATGAAAACCATGTATATTGGATTTTTGAAATTCAAAACACAGAGGTGGTAAATTTTCATTTAAACAAAAAATCAGTTTTTTTAACTACCACTTAGTGGTTTCACTATTTATCAAAAATTGAAGTTTTTCAGAAAAATACCAAAAAATCACCCTAAGAAATATTTGATTTTCCTAATTAAAAAATGATGTCTATTTTAAAATATTCAAAAAATATAAGTTTCATTAATCAATTTAATAATTTATTCCTGTTGTCAAAACAAATTGCATGTTTTTAAAATACAAAATATATCAAAAGATTGACACTAGTGTAAGTCCAATTTCAAAGTGTAATTAATTTCAATGACCACTAGTGGATTAAATGGTAAAAATATATTCTAATTACACATTAAACCCAATTCAAAATTTGATCTAATCCTATAAATAAATTAGATTAAAAAGAGGTTTTGAATTAAATTACAACATTTTTCACTTATTCATTAAAAATGAACTTTAACGAAAAAAATAACAAAAACATACACAAAGTAAATTTTGTTGTCCCGATTCTAAAGAAGGATTTTATTTGGTCCAATATATCATATAAAATTGTCAAAAAGTGGATTTAAAAAGGATTCTCCATCAAAAGGAGATTAATCGACCTTTTAAAGAATATTATAATATTTGCGCTTAAAATTAGATTCATTCTCATTTTAAGACTCTAAAATTTATTGTATAAAAGAAAAAATATTTGAAAACATATATAATAAATTTTTTAGTTAGTTCAGTTCATTCCCACCTTTACAATGGCTAGGCGTTAACAACCATTTAAAATAATATTATTTTATTATTAGAGTGCAACGTATGATTTCCAAGAAACTCGTTGTTGGGTATTGGGTACACCATCGAGCATAGCGTTCCATTTAAATTAATATTAACATTTTATTCAGAAATATGGATAAATATGAAAATTTCATATTCTTTATTTACTTGGGGTGTTACATCCTTCCGCCCTTTTGGGAATTGCGTCCTCGCAATTTTAAAATGGGGCATAGAAATGTTGTTGAAAGCCCCACATCAAAAAAGAGTCAATTAAACTGTCACATTAAAAGAAAGAAAGGGAAGTACAAAGTTCACCTGAGTTAACCCATACTAGGATTCCATGTAGGAAAACATTGACATGGAAGAGAAAACAAAGGGTCGGGTTCTGATGGAGAGTTATAGAAAACATATATAGGAGAAATTTAACCTCCAGAAAATCACAAACTGGTGATGGGTTAAACGGTATTTGATTCCCTAGTAGGAAATGTTGACAGAAAACATTTTTGTATTTAAGTTACTTTTCATTGAGGAATTGTTTTATTAGCTTATCAAAATAATAAGGAAACATACTTTCTTGTAAAGACCCGAAAAATTCAAGTAATTTTTTTACTTATTTTTCTTCGGAATTTTACAAGAACGTAGTTTCTGACGGCACCTGATTCTGAGGCCCGGTGTGCCCGTAATCATTTTCCGAAGTTTAGCTCGAGTATGTTCAGTGAACGAACGAGCGGGTTTTACTAACTTTTGAACCGGTTCTCGAAATCGAATTCCGAGGGAACCAATGGAATCGCAGCACTGGTAATTACATAGAAACACCTTTTCCGGAGTTGTGTTAGCTCAGTTGTGGTTTTAAATTTTTTGGGGTTAAGTTAAGGAATAAAATAAAAGTGGTGCGACAATTTATTTTATTTTTACTAAAAGAGGCTTAACCTAAGTTAAGTGGATAAGGTGGGACCCAAAATATCCTACCCACTTGGTAGGATATTTGTGAGGTGGGTCCCGCAAGAGCCCCACCGTTTCTTTCCTTCTATGTAACACACTCGCACCCCCCCCCCTTGATGAAGTCAAACTGTGCGTTTATTTCTGTTTAAGAAACTCCTCATTAACTTGGGCGGTTAAATCGTTACAATTAATTCATGGAATTAATTGTTCGTTTCATTTCTTTTGACATTCAAACGTTGGCATGGGCGTTAATAAAATAAGAAAACTCTTATTTTATTTCTGTTGGAACTTGTTGCGTGGAGAGGATTTGGAGTAAAGCCTTCTTCTTCGACGAAGAACGCGAAAAACACGAAGAACACGAAGAACGCACCAACCTCTGACGAAGAATGCCAAATCCTAGGAGATCGACTATGCGACACCGTGTACCACGGCGCCAGCAACGCTTATTCCACGACGCTTCTCCGCAACGCGAAGATCCTCCCTCCGCGACGCCTTCTTCCGCGACGTTTGTTTCCACGACGGATCCCCGCTCATCAAATTTGACGAGGTAGGGGTTTATTTTTTGATTACTTCCATCGCCATCTTCCTTTCTTTTTTTTCTGCCTGATATCGCAATAAAGGGAGGAGGTCAGACCGCATGAACATGGTCGACCCTCCTACCCCTTGTTGGTTTGATTTTGATTGTGGCACGAGAAAGGCAACACGGTGCCGAAGCACTGCGCAGAAGATATTAAAGAAAGGGAAGAAGCGCAGCACCGTCACACCGTGCCTTTGAAAACGAACCAAAGATGTGGCGCTGTCCTTCCACACCGGAGAATTATGAAAGCATCGCGTCCGGAGTTGGGCCGCGGCGGAGGGGCGCGGCACCGTCGCGCCACGCCAGACGGATTAAAGCCGCGGCTTGGGCCGCGGCGGAGTGGGGAGACCGGCGGCCGGTTCCAGGCCGCCAGCGTCGGAGCAAGGGGACTGGCCATTGCCAGTCCCCTGGCAAAAGCAGTCGGCCGGCCGGAGCGGGCCGTCCGGTCAGGGGGAATCCGGGGGTCCGTAACCCCCGGTTGGCCAGCAAAGCGGCCCCCACGTGGGGCCGCGGTTACAAAGGAAGCGCGCCTAGGCCGGGGCGGGCCACAGCCAGGCTGGGCCGGGCCGTTCCGGCCGCGCCGCGCCGTGCCCAAGCGGGCCGGACCAGGACCAAGTTCGGGCCGACCCTCGGGGTATCGGGCTGGGTCGGACTGGGCCCGAACCCCTTAATACTGAACCTCTTTCGGTCCGTTGCCCATAACATGAGCTGAGGACCTCCGATTGACGCATAGTCAGTTGCATAGAGATACATGGATCAAGACGGTCGTTTCGGTATGTTACACTCAAGGTTTCGGAGTACTCTGGGTTCGGCCGAGTTGGTTCGTACACAAAACCAATCGGGCCCTCGCAGCGGAAACACTTATAACTTGAGTTCCGGACGTCCGATTGATGTGTCGTCGACTTTGAGGGATTCCTCTAAGTGAGAAGGACTTTTTGGCTTACTCCGCTCGAGGTTTGGACACAGTTGGAGTACGTTCAGGTTGTTTTTGACTTAAAAACCAACCGGGCCCTTTGGACGAAAAGGCCAATAACTCTCATATCGGGTGTCCGATTAACGCGTCATCAGTGACGGTGAGTTCCTATTGACAATACGGAACTTTTGGATACAACAACTCCGGACTATGTGTCAGTTGATGTATCAGCCTCTCGCCTCGTGGAGCGGGCCCTCCCGAACGAGCTTGCTATGTGTGCGAACCCTAGAGCTGGCTGCGACTGTGACGACAACGACGACTGTACAGAGATCCTCAATGGATTCGACGGCGACGGCTACACCACTCAGAGATCCTACGTGGATCAGTGCTACTGATCCTGTGTGGGTCAGATCCGGTGTGGTTCAGCGCTCAGCGATCCTATGTGGGCTAGCGCCTACAGATCATGTGTGGGTCTGATCTTGTGTGGGTCATTATGGGGGTTAGTACCTATCGATCCTTTGTGGGTTCGACGACTTAGATGAATCAGTGGATATATCTGATCATCTCTATCGTTATACAAAGAATTATTCCTGTGTGAGCTGAATCTTGACTTTTAATCCTTATCTTTGATAAGTTTGACATGATATCCTATGTGGATTATGCTTTTCTTTCCTCTGTGGAATGGGTTGTATTTTCCTGTGTGGACTGGGTTGTACTTGGGCTCGGATGTTAGAGTCGAACAAGAATTGATGACATAGGTATATGTATGGGCATATACCTATGTAGTTTTGGATGTTTCTTCATGATAGTATCTTTCCTTTGTTGATTATCCTTTGTGGATTCTGGGAGACTTACGGGAGTCTCGGTGTCCCTACTGAGTAGCTTATACTCACCCCTGCATGGGCTATTCCCGCACTACATTGTGTTGGTTGCAGATGATGGACAACGCTGATCGTGGTTGAGGCACGAGGAGCAGGTCGGTACCTGGAGGTAGACCATTGGGCGAGACGTACACAGAGCGGACGGCTGGACCCGACGAGCTGTGGAGGCTATCTGTACCCACTCTTCTGGTGGGACATCCAGTGGATGGCTTGAGGTTGCGGCTATACTTTTAGTTTCTGTTTTCCCTTTCCAGTTGTACTTTACTTTCAGTTTGGGTTTGTATTCTGGCACACTTACTTTTCCACACTTACAGTTGTACCCATTTTTACTTAGTGTTTACTTATACTGCTTGCTTTCTTTGTGGTGTTTGTTTACTTTACAAAGGCAATGTCTTCCCTTTTTACCGGGAATTACGCCTTGGTGCTAGTCACCAGCCCCTGGCCTATGGAAGACGGTCTTGGGGTAGTCACGGCATGGGCCCCAAGGACGGGTCGTGACAAATTGGTATAAGAGGAGTTCAGTTCTACCACAGAACTCAAGACTCTGATCTTTTTCTATGTGAATCAATAGTGTTAAGAGTATTTAGTGTGGTTATCAGTCCAGGGAGTCCAGTGTTGGTGCGGCGGCCGACGAATCCGTACACCAGGACCCTGACTTCTGATTTCCGACTAAATGCACAAAAACATTGATTGCATGTGTGTTTCAAGTTTTCTTTATGATTAATTTGTGTTAGCTCACCAGGTATAATGTTCTGACCGTGGCACACCTGTCTCTTTTCAGGATGGCCCCACGACGGCAGCCAGCTAGGGTTCCGAGAGTTTTGTGTGACGACAGCCGACCGAGCAACGAGGCCTCAGTATAGGGCCCTTTGATAGATGAGGCACCAGCGGTACCTCTAACCTCCGATCCACCGATGCTACCAGCCCCAGCCGCTGACGATGCACGTCGCCTTAGGGAACTGCATGAGTTTCAGTGTCAGTGACCGCCCAGGTTCCGCGGGGAGACGAACCCTCAGGTAGCTGAGGATTGGCTGGAGGCAGTTGTACGAGTTTTCAGGTTAGTGAGGACACTAGCAGACCTCATGGTGATCCTCGCAGCGAGCCTCCGGCATGCGGCAGCAGGCAGATGGTGGAGCTTGATGCTCTAGGTGCACGACGAGGCATCTCTCCTCTGGACGGACTTTGAGAGCCTCTTCCACTCAGAGTTTTTCCCAACCACCGTCCGTGCGGTGTGCATCTAGGAGCTTCTTTAGCTGCAGCAGGGCAGCTTGACGGTCGCCCTGTACTCATCGAGATTTACCGATCTCTCGCGCTACTCGACAGACATGGTATGAGACCCATTCTTCCAGGACCGGACCTTCGAGCAGGGTTTGAGACATGAGATCAGGGCATCGCTGATCTCCCTCAGCATTCCGACTCAGGCAGGAGTACTAGAGTGATCCCTTTTGATCGAGAGCTTCCTTGCTGAGCCTTCATCAGTAGCGAGACCTACCGTGGGGCGGCACGTAGCAGAGTCTTCTGCAGCAGGCAGTCAACAGATGAATCATGGGTCCAGGCAGACCAGATCCTCAGGCAGACGACCTTAGGACACTGGCTCAGCAGTGCGGGGCACACAGCGCGGAGCCAGTCTTTCGAGAGGCAGACAGTGCGACGCATGCGGCGGGTAGGGTCACATGGCTCGTGACTGCCCGACCCGCCGTGCAGAGGAGCAGCAGACGGTTAAGGGACCACCCAGGTAGAGGAAGAGGGTCGACCGTGGCGGTCCGTAGGGAGCAGGCGGACGAGGCAGAGGAGCTGGCCGAGCTACAGGTGGTGGGTGGCACTTTGAGGCTCTACCACCACCTCCACGAGGAGGTCCTCCCCGACTACAGGGAGCTGGCGGGCAGAGACAGGCACAGCTTCAGGCAGCGGAGGCCTAAGACCACGGAGCGCCCGAGATGATTCAAGGTACTATCTGTGTCTATTCCACCCTTTCTGTAGTTCTTATATACACAGGAGCAAGTCATTCTTTCATAGTCGCTGACCTTGTTCGGAGCTCAGAGATTCCAACAGAGTCGTTGGCTCGATCCTTACGGTAAGAGAATCCTACGGGAGCAGACTCGATGATTACGCACTGGTGCCACCAGTGTGAGCTTACTCTAGGAGGCGAGAGCTTCGGCTGGGATATTCTTGTAGCGGCGTCAAGGCCTTACGACATCATCTTGGGCATGGATTGGTTATCTATAGTCCATGCTCAGATCGATTGTATTAGGCGCAAGGTGTGATGTGTACGTACCGACGGGAGCAGGTTCACCTTCATCGGTGACAAGGGAGCCTTCGCAGCATAGGATGGACTCCCGCAGAGGAGAGGACATCCAATCACTCATCAGTTGGCTAGCCTCATCCTAGGAGCAGTTGACGTACTGAGTCATGGTTTTCCTACAGTGGTGGATCAGTATGCGGATGTTTTCCCCGACAACATTCCAGGACTACCTCGATGTAGAGAGGTAGACTTTTATATTGATATGTACCTCAGGACAGCCCCGATATCCACCCCAGCTTATCGGATGGATCCCGCCGATCTTTGAGAGCTACGAGTATAGTTGGAGGACTTGCAGGGCAAGGGATTCATCCGACCTAGTGTTTCACCTTGGGCTTCCCCGATATTGTTTGCCAAGAAGGAGGACGGGAGCTTGCGACTTTGTGTCAACTATCATCTCCTGAACCAGGGGATAGTGAGGAACAAGTATCCTCTACCGAGGATTGATGACCTCTTCGATCAGCTCAAGGGAGCATAGTGGTTCTCAAAGATATACCTCAGGTCAGGCTATCATTACCTCAGAGTTCGGGACGAGGACGTGTAGAAGACGGACTTCAGATGTCAGTATGGCTACTATGAGTTCTTGGTTATGCCCTTCGGTGTAACCAATGCTCCCGCAGTGTTCATGGGAATCATGAACAGGATCTTTCAGCCATACCTCGATCGATTTGTCATGTTCTTCATCGACGACATTTTGATGTACTCGACAACTGTGGAGGAGCACGCCTACCACTTGCGGGTTGAAATAGATACACTCTGAGAGCACCAGCTTTATAGAAAGCTCTTGAAGTTCCAGTTCTGAATACATGAGGTCCACTTCTTGGGACACGTCATCTCTGATGTGGGGGTTTTGGTGGATCCTGTAAAGATCGAGGCAGAGCTAGCATGGGAGCCACCCAGGAGCGTGACGGAGGTGCGAAGTTTCTTAGGACTAGCTGGATACTATCGGAGATTTGTGTGAGACTTCTCTAGAGTTGTGGCACCACTCTCAGCTTTGACGAAGAAGGGGAAACCCTTTGTGTGGTCAGACAGATGTCAGCAGAGCTTCCAGGAGCTGAGACAGAGATTGCCCAGCGCCCCCATCTTGAGACTACCGGAGGAGGGATTTGGGTACATAGTTTACTGCGACACATCAGGGACTGGACTCAGATGTTTCCTGATGCAGAAGAAGGTTGTGATCGTCAATGGATCACGTCAGTGGAGGCAGCATGAGAAAAACTATGCTACCCATGACCTGAAGTTAGTAATAGTGGTCTTCGCACTGAAGATGTGGTGACATTATCTGATGGGCGAGCACTTTACAGTCTTTTCTGACCATCAGAGTCTCAGGTACATCTTCTCTCAGACGGACCTAATCCTAAGACGGCGGTGATGGATCGAGTTCCTCTAGGACTATGACTTTAGATAGTCTATACTCCTGGTAAGGGGAATGTTGTAGCCGATGCTCTCAGCAAAAGGATGGGCATTCAGCTACATGGGGAGGCGACAGAGAAGCTAGCCGATTTGCAGATATCCTTTGTGGATAGAGATGGAGCAGCCTTCTTTGAGTCACTCACAGTCACTCCTCCACTACTGCAGCGGGTCAGAGAGGCACAGCGTTGGGACACCGACTGTGAGACACGGCGTGCACAGATATCCTCAGGATAGGCACCTGATGGTTTCTCCTTAGGAGGAGATCATGACGTCCTTTTCAGAGGACGTACCTTGGTACCAGTTGCTTTGCGGGATGAGGTGCTGAGAGAGTTTCACACTTCCCCTTTGGAGGTACATCCTGGAGTGGCGAAGATGTACCAGGATCTTAGAGGACAGCACTGGTGGCCAGGCATGAAGAAGGCTGTGGTAGAGTTCATTTCACGATGCCTCACCTGCCAGCAGGTAAAGGCAGAGCACCAGGTACCAACAGGCTTGGTACATCCCTTGGAGGTCCCGGAGTGGAAGCGGGACAACATATCTATGGACTTCATGACTGGACTACGATGCATTTCCAGAGGTCACGACTCCATTTGGGTTATTGTCGACTAACTCACCATGTCGGCTCATATCTTACCCATCAGAGAGCAGGGATCAGTGGAGAGATTGGGACGTCTCTACGTTCAGGAGATTGTGCGGCTTCATGGTGTTCCATCATCTATCGTCTCCGATCGAGATGCTTTCTTTACTTCCCGGCTTTGGAAGGGGTTGCAGGAGGCCTTCAGGGCGCAGCTACATCTATGTACCTCCTTTCACCCTCAGACGAATGGTCAGAATGAGAGGACCATTCAGACTCTCTAGGACATGCTCCGTGCATGTGTCCTCGACTTTGGTCGTAGCTGGGAGGACCACCTGCCCTTGGTGGAGTTCGCGTACAACAACAGCTACCACTCCACCATCGAGATGTCACCATACGAGGTGTTGTACGGCCGACCTTGCAGGTCACCTCTGTGCTGGACAGACCCTGGGGAGTTAGCACTTGTGGTACCAGAGAGGGTCCAGGCCACGACAGAGAAGGTCCAGGTCATCCAGGAGTAGATGAGGACAGCTCAGAGCTGACAGAAGTCTTATTCTAATAGGAGGCGAAGGCCACTGGAGTTCGAGGATGGCTACCAAGTCTTCTTGCGGGTCTCACCTCGACGTGGTATATGGAGATTTGGATGAGGCAGCAAGTTGTCTCCACGCTTCATCGGACCATTCCAGGTCCTTAGCAGGATTGGCTAGGTGGCTTATTGCTTGGCTCTACGACCTCAGTTACACTAGGTGCACGATGTCTTCCACGTATCTCAACTGAGGAAATACGTGCACGACCCGACGCATATCATTGACCATGGGGAGCTGGACTTCGATGATGGGGCGACTTTTGCGGAGGTCCTGGGGGAGATTAAGGATCAACAAGAGCAGGTCCTACGTGGACAGTCGATTCCTCTAGTGCGCATCAGATGGAAGCACGGGGACCTCCAAGAGAGCACTTGTGAGCGGGAGGCTCAGATGCGTGCTCAGTACCCACATTTGTTTCCCTAGGTTTTGATGTATCTTTACGGGGATGTAAATATCTGAGGTGGGAGTGATGTAAAGAGTTGAAAAATTAAAGAATTTTTTTTTATTTTTCTTGGGAATTTTACAAGAACTAAGTTTCTAACGGCACCTGATTCTGAGGCCTGGTGTGCCCAGAATCATTTTCCAAAGTTTAGCTCGGGTACGTTCAGTGAACGAACGAGCGGGTTTTACTAACTTTTGAACCGGTTCTCGGAATCGATTTCTGAGGTCACCAATGGAATCTTAGTGCCGTTAATTGCTTAGAAACACCTTTTCCAGAGTGGAGATTGCTCAGGTGTGGTTTTTAATATTTTGGGGTTATGTTAAGGAATAAAATAAAAGTGATGCGACAATTTATTTTATTTTTACTTAAAACGGCTTAACCTAAGTTAAGCAGATAAGGTGGGACCCACAATATCCTACCCAATTGGTGGGATATTTGTGAGGTGGGGCACGCACGATCCCCCCATTTCTTTCCTTCTAAGTAATGCACCCGCACCCCCCCCCCCCTTGATGAAGTCAAACCATGCGTTTATTTCTGGTTAAGAAACGCCTCATTAATTTGGGCTGTTAAATCGTTACAATTAATTCATTGAATTAATTGTTCGTTTCCTTTATTTTGATATTCAAACATTGGCATGTGCATTAATAGAATAAGACAACTATTATTTTATTTCTGTTGGAACTTGTTGCGTGGAGAGGATTTGGAGAAAATCCTTCTTCTTCGATGAAGAACGCGAAGAACGCACCGACCTCCAACGAAGAACGCCAAATCCTCGGAGATCGACTATGTGACGCCATGTACTACGATGCCAGCAACGCTTCTTCTGCAACGCTTCTCCACGATGCTACGATCCTCCCTCCGCGACGCCTTCTTCCGCGACAGTTGTTTCCGCCACGGATCCTCACTCATCAAATTCGACGAGGTAGGGGTTTATTTTGTGCTTACTTCGGTCTCCATCATCCTTTATTTTTGAGCCTCCTGATATCGCAATAACGGGAGGAGGTCAGACCGCATGAACATGGCCAACCCTCCTCCCCCCTGTTGGTTTTATTTTGATTACGGCATGAGAAAGGCAACGCGGTGCCGAAGCACCGCGCGAAAAATATTAAAGAAAGGGAAGAAGCGCAGCGCCATCGCGCAGCGCCATTCAAAACGAACCAAAGATGTGGTGCCATCGCGCCACACCGGAGAATTATGAAAGCACCGCGGCCGGATTTGGGCTGCGGCGGAGCGGGGAGACCGGCAGCCAGTTCCGGGCCGCCGGTGTCAGAGCAAGGGGACCGGCCCTTGCCGGTCCCGTGGCGGCAGCAGCCGGCCGGCTGGCCAGGGGGAATCTGGGGGTCTGTAACCCCCGGTTGGACAGCAAAGCGGCCTCCACGTGGGGTCGCGGTTACAAAGTAAAGTGGGGGGCATCACCCCCCCCCCCCCCCGCGTCACTTCGCTTGGACGAAATTGCCGATCCACCCGCTGGCCATGCCAGCGCGCCCAGGTCGGGCCGGACCCGGACCCGGTTCGGGCCGACCCTGGGGGTATCCGGCCGGGTTGGACCGGGCCCGAACCTCTTTCGGTCCATTGACCATAACCTGACATGAGGACCTCCGATTGACGCACAGTCAGTTGCTTAGTGATTCATGGATCGAGACGGTCATTTCGGTATGTTACACTCATGGTTTCGGAGTACTTTGGGTTTGGCCGGGTTGGTTCGTACACGAAACCAACTGGGCCCTTGGAGCAGAAATGCTTATAACATGAGTTCCGGAAGTCCGATTGACGTGTCGTCGACTTCGATGGATTCCTCTATGTGAGACGGAACTTTTGGCTTACTCCACTCGAGGTTTCGGCGCAGTTGGAGTATGGTCGGGTTGGTTTTGAATTAAAAACCAACCGGGCCCCTGGGACGAAAAATCCAAAAACTCTCAGACGGGCGTCCGATTGACGGGCCTTCTGTGACGTTGAGTTACTATTGATGATACAGAACTTTTGGATACATCAACTCTGGACAATGTGACAGTTGATGTATCATCCCCTCAGCTCATGGAGCGGACCCTCCTGAACGAGCTTGCTGTGTGCGGGAACCCTTGAGCTGGCTACAACTGCGACGACGAAGACGATTGTACAGAGATCCTCAGTGGATTCAATGGCGACGACTACAGCACTCAGTTATCCAACATGGATCAGTGCTACCGATCTTGTGTGGGTCATATCATGTGTGGTTCAGAGCTCAACGGTCCTGTGTGGGCCAGCGCCTACATTTCCTATGTGGGTCCGATCCTGTGTGGGTCATTGCGGGGGTTAGTACCTATCGATCATTTGTGGGTCTGATGGCTTAGATGAATCACTGGCTATATCTAATCATCTCTATCGTCATACGAAGAAGTATTCCTGTGTGATCTGAATCTTGTCTTTCAATACTTATCTTAGATAAGTTTGACTTGATATCCTATGTGGATTATGTTTTGCTTTCCTGTGTGGAATGGGTTGTGTTTTCCTGTGTGGACTGGGTTGTACTTGGGCTCAGATGTTGGATTAGAATGATAATTGAGGACATAGGTATATGTATGGTCATATACCTAAGTAGTGTTGGATGTTTCTTCATGATAGTATCTTTACTTTGTGGATTATCCTTTGTGGATTCTGGGAGACTTACGGGAGTCTTGGGGTCCCTACTGAGTAGCATATACTCACCCCTGCAGGGGCTATGCCTGAACTACGTTGTGTTGGTTGCAAACGATGGGCAACACTGATCGTGGTTGAGGCATGAGGAGCAGGTAGATACCTGGAGGTGGACCATTTGGCGGGACATACACCGAGCAGACCGCTGGACCCCAGGAGCAGTGGAGGCTATCGGTACCCACCCATCAGGTGGGACTTCTAGTGGACGGCTCGAGTTTACGACTTTACTTTCAGTTGATGTTTTCCCTTTCCAGTTGTACTTTACATTCAGTTTGGGTTTGTATTCTGGCCTATTTACTTTTCCGCACATACAGTTGTACCCAGTTTTACTTAGTGTTTACTTCTACTTCTTTCTTGCTCTGTGGTGTTTGTTTACTTTATAATGGCAATGCCTTCCCTTTTTACCGGGAATTACACCTTGGTGCTAGTCGCCAGCCACTGGCCTATGGAAGGAAGGCTTGGGGTAGTCACGTCATGGGCCCCGATGACGGGTCGTGACATTTCTTGTCGTGTAGACTCTCATCTCCTACTTGATTTCTTACACAAACTCATATTTTATCCAAAAGATGAGTATTTAGGATGACTTGTTCACATTAATAGCGCTATAATCAACTTCTAGAGAATCACCTAATCTACAAAATAGAACTATATATTTACCATGTCTTTAGACCCTTACCAAAACCAAAATTTTTAGAACAAGATCAGATAATCCACAAAAGGATAATCCTTTATAAAAAGAAAATATATTCTTAATCTCCAAAATTATTCCAACAAAACCCAAAGTTCAACGAAGACCATTTGATAAAAAAATTTCCATAAAATTCTTCAACGTAAACCAAACTAATATTGAAACCCAAATATTTGACGGATTTAATCACATAGTCTTCCAAGTTAAAAATTAACATTTATCTCTAAATAACATCAGTTGCTCTTAAAGTCTCATATTGAAAAGTAATTAACCTAATCATATATCCTCCATGATAGGTCAATATTTTTCTAGATAACCCAAAATCAACTTATTCTTGATTCATAAAATTATATAACTAAAAATAATTTTTCATACTAACCAGGGACTTCACGTAGTATAGTGGTAGGCGATAAATACCAGTCGCAAATTTGTTGTGGGTTCGATTCTCATAGCTTTGTCCGACGTGACGAGTTGTCACACAGTCTTCATGTTGTCCTTTTTCCAAAACTGTATAATTCGTAAAACATTCCCCAAAAAGAGATAAAATCATCAAAAATAACCATAACATAATTTAACCTCAAGTTTATCTCATGCCTTTCATTTTCCATCATAACACACAGTAACCCATAATTACCTTAAAAGTATGGATCGTATCAATCCTAATGGTTACCTTTATAATTATTAACTGAACTTCCACATCGAGTTGGTCATCTCGTACAGGATGAATTAGAGAACTCACCAAGGTTCAAGTGGTTAATCATTCCTCCTAATATTTGGTTTATAATAACCACGAGATTTCTCATTAAATCCCCCATTTCATCCAGTCTCTTAATCAGAGAACCACCACAGTTTCCTTCAAACCCATTGTCACTTGGATTCCTACTTGATCCATCCATTTAATAAAACAAAAAATGTCAGTGTGAGTATATCAACAAAATTATCATGTACTAATGAGGAAGATAAACTCTAAGATATACTTACTCATTCACTTTATCTAAAACTATGACTCTTTCTGAAATCATAACCATTATTGTAATGTCACTTATGCTTAGAGAATACCCTAACCTCAAAAGTTATCTAAACTTACCTCTGATACCAACTATACGGACCCGACCTTATAACATTACATAATCATGAATTAAATGAATAATTCACATTGAGGATCATTTCAGGTTTAGACTTTTATAGAATTAGGACATAACTATTTCATCTCAAAATATTACAAAGTAGACACTTCTACTAAGTTTCCATAAAATAAAAACTCTTTAAAAGAAAAATTTCTAGTTCCATGTTTTAGATAGCATGTCTTTCCTTGATCCCATCCTTGACCCTATTCATCTTTAAGTACTGTGGAAAACATTCCAAAAACTTTGGATGACCATAAAAAGCCCATTAAAGGATACACCAAGAAGGAAAAATGTTAGTTTTTTAAAACAACAAGTGAACCCTGAAAACTTTATCAAAGCAACACTTTTCACTTTTAAGAAGTAGTAAATAATATTCACTAAATAAAAGATCATTACATACCCTTTTGTAACCAAAATATTACCATAAAACCCATATAAAGAACACATAGCATATAAAGGTAACATGGGACATAAACATACTTAAATGGAGTAACCATATGGTCGACTTCCACGCATATTACTAAATAGAATAGCCATACGGCCGACTTCCATACCCGATGCATTGGAGGTTATTATGTAACCACCCGTCCTGGTATTCACGGCACCACCAGTCATATGGTTTATCACATAACCACCCTTCAAATGTCCATGTACAATTATAAAATCATAAGACATAAAACAGACATAATGGAAGGAAAACATTTCCACATTTCGATCACAATATATCACTTAAATATATTGAAATAAAAAACCATTATAAAAACCATTTTCAATACCAAAATACATAAAAGATTATATGGTATTTATTTAATTTTAAAAACATTATGGCTTGTTGAGGAAGCCAAAGTCCAAATAATACTCGCGGCGGCGGAAAAGGTCGTTGTCACCACATACATTAAAATAAACATTCCTTTTTGTCATTTAGTAAAACACTTCATTGAAAAAGATTCCCTTTGAATGAAATGAAAAGTAAAAGGTGTTTTATACAGCGTATAAAAGAGATTCTTGTATTAGAACAAAATATTCCTCAATGAAAGGATATTGACACGAAGTCCCTTACAAAGACGGTATCCTTTGATTAAGGATAAATAAATTACATAATTATGTGTTACAAAAGAATACACAAAATATAAGTGGATATGAAGTGTAATAAAATCATAGGTCATTCACACATATTTACATAACGACATTTTCACGGAGTACAAGTTTAACCCAAAGAATCAAAATTGGGTTAAGAAGTTCCCTTGCAAGAATTCCACAACCTAACAGCGTCACGTCAAAATTCATAAAATGAGTTGATGAAAGATAAAAAGCGTATCTCAACACTTTTACATTAAATTTATAGAAATAAGGATATATCAGAACATATCCCAACATAAGAATATGTAAATTAAAAGACATAACAAAAATAAGTCTTTTTAAAGAAGAGGAGCGTGATAGTTTCCCTTACCGATTTGGGTAACTTTCGAAACGTACACTCCATGGAAGAAGGGTTATAAAATGAAAATGTAAATACAAATAAATGAAATTATATTACACAAATAGTGTAATAATGGTTAGTACATACACCATTCAAAGGAAATGGTGCAAATTTAGCATAAAACTCATAGGAATAAAAGTGAGATGAAAAATCCCTTACGAAAACTCGGCAGCGTAACGACGCCACTTAAAACTTCCAAAAAATGGATTGATGAAATAAAATAGGGTCTCTCATCATATGAACATAAAATTTACAGTAAGAGGAATATAAAAGAACATCCTCCAACATAAGAAAGTGGATCTTTAAAAAAATGACATAAAAGAGAGTACATAAAAAGAAAGATATAGGTAGGATCCCTTACCTTAAGACTGACTTGTCTTGTTCGTTTCTTTATATTTCTGAATAATAAACTTTTTTAAATTAATAATTTCTTAAGGAAATTCTTTAAATTTTATTATTAAAATCAAATCACATATATATTGTTATAATAATTGGTTAATAATGTGAGTTCATATCAGACGTTTTTGTCGATGTTCGGTACATGAGTAAAAATCAAACTTGTTGGAAAAGAATTTTCCATGTAGTTATAAGTAAATCATCTCCAGAATAGTGTTAATGATTTAAATATCATATATATCCAGTATATATTCATTTTATACTATTCCATAACATTTGGAGATAAAATGAAATGAAATGTACCATTCATAGAGACGGTAGGTCGTACGTACGCATGAACACTACTTTCATTTCTTTGGCACATTAATGGAATTAAAACTAGATGAGAAATATATATATTATAATTACAGTATAATATATATGTTATATATGTCACATAAGTTCATCAATTTCATTCTTTATACATTCCATGTATTGCATGAACGAGTCACATCACTTGAGGGGGTGGTAGTCCACACTTCCTCAAATGAAATTATCTCATTTGCACAACATGAAAAGCATAAACGTATGCATTAAATATAAAATACAGAAGAATATAGAGGAAATAAATATAATATATATCATAAATAAATATAGTTCCATCAAAATGGCCACCATGAGAGGTGGTAGGAGAAGATATAACAATCATCGTTTTGTGAGGCAGTAATTCGCCATCCACGGAAACAGTATGTTCTTTAACAATTATACGGAGGTGTGTGTAAGTGTAGCTATAATAAATCTCATAAAAACATCCTAGTATATTTTATATACTGGTTTTGTTACAAAAGAAATTAATAAAAATAGTTTAGGGGGTTGGAGAAGCAAAATAAAATAGAAGAACATTAGGGAAGACTTTACCTTTAAATCGGGCAACTCCTCTTGGTTTGAACCCAAAGGGTTTCTTGAAGAGCTTTCTGCCTAAGGGAAGTCTTCTAGGATGAAGATAGGGATGTGGAGAGATAAACTGATCAGAGTTTGGTTGAGCCAAATGCTTGATAGGTGTGGGTAAGGAGGTAGAGGTGGGGGCCTTTTATAAGAGAGAGGAGGGGCACTCTTGGAATGTCATGAAAAGTAACATTATTATAAAATGATATTCAGATATCAAAGGTCCCAAAATAATATATTTCGAGGATAAGTTTATAAGGGCTATAAATCCACCAATCAAAAAGGTTTTTAACAAGTTTATGTCTTATATTTTATAATACCTTTTCATTTTATTTAAATCGGTCATTAATGAGGTAACCGCTGCATCGTCATGGTGTCATAAATAAATTAATTTATTTAATGTCTAAAAATTATTAAAAAAAATACTATGATGTAGGAAATATTTTTAGCTTTAAAATTACTATTTATAGTCAAAAATATTACTTTTATTACCCCATGTAAAAAGTGTTTTAGTAAAACAATACATGTTTGTGACATTTTTATTTTATCTTTAAATAAAAAGTTATTAATTTCATTTTCTTTCCCAAGTGGCTCCATGGGGTCCCCAAGTTTACCAATGGATTTTCATGGTCATCCATGACTCATTCAATAAGGGTAGGACATGTTTCATGGTCATTATTATTATTATAACATTATCTTTACCTTAAATTACACTAATTACCTTTAATTGTGATTAATAAAAATTAAAAGTTACTATTCACCAAAAAATATTTTCATCCCATTGAACAACATTTTTCATCCCAATGACAACCATATATGTTGGATTTTTGAAATTCAAAAAACAGAGGTGGTAAAATTTCATTCAAACAAGAAATCAGTTTTTTTAACTACCACTTAGTGGTTTTACTATTCATCAAAAATTGAAGTTTTTCAGAAAAATACCAAAAAATCACCCTAAGCTATATTTGATATTCCAAATTAAAAAATGATATATATTTTAAAAAATTCAAAACATATAAGTTGCATTAATCAATTTAATAATTAATTCCCATTGTCAAAACAAATAGTGTGTTTTTAAGAAACAAAATATATCAAAAGATTGACACTAGTTTATGTCCAATTTTAAAGTGAAATTAATTTCAATGACCACCATTGGATTAAATGGTGAAAATGTATTCTAATTTACCTTTAAAACCAATTCAAAAGATGATCTAATCATATAAATAAATTAGATTAAAATGGGGTTTTGAATTAAAATACAACATTTTTCACTTATTCATTAAAAATGAACTTTATCGAAAAAAATAACAAATACATACACAAAGTAAATTTCAATGTCCCGATTCTAGAGAAGGATTCTATTTGGTTAAATATAACATATAAAATTTTCAAAAGGTGGATTTTAAAAGGGTTCTCCATCAAAAGGTGGTGAATCGACCTTTTAAAGAATATTAAAATATTTACACTTAAAATTGGATTCATTCGCATTTTAAGCCTCTAACATTTATTGGATAAAACTAAAAATATTTGATAAATATATATAAACATTTTTTAGTTATTTCTGTTCATTCCCACCATTGCAACGGGTAGTCGTTAACTACCATTTAAAATAATATTATTTCATTATTAGAGTGCTATGTAAGATTTTCAAGAAACTCGTTGTTGTGTATTGGGTATGTCATCGAGAATAGTGGTCCCTTTAAATTAATATTAACATTTTATTCAAAAATATAGATAAATATGAAAATGTCATATTCTTTATTTACCTGGGGTTTTACATGAGGTGGTTAGGATCCCCACATTCCTATAGTTTATTTTTCATACAAGAATAGCTTACAGTCAAGAATTCAATGGGATCCTTATGAGGCTATATATGGGAAGAAATGTATATTTCCAATGTGTAGGGAAGATGTTAGAGAAAGAAATCTATTGTGACCTGATAAAGATATAAAAAAGGTATAGAAGTGTAGAACCATTCCGTAGCTTCTCATGGTAGCTCAATGTCGACAGAAACATTACACTGTTAATCATCAAATTGATCTATAGATTGAATTTAGTGAGATGTATTTTATAAGAATTAATCCAAGGAATAATTTTATGAGGTTTGAAAAGAAATAGAAAATAAACACTTGGTATATCAGTCCCTTTGATATTTATGATCATTTAGGGATGACAACCTATAAGTTGGAACTTCCTCCAATTATCTCTCAAACCCATGATGTGTTCCATGTGTCACTCTTGAGGAATTACATATCTAACCCTTTACATTGACTAAACATATAGTTAATAACCCTATAGAAGGATCTTTTATATGAGAAAAAACGAGTTGAAATTATATATTGTACAATTAATGATCTTAAAAATGACCATTCAATTGTTTAATGTTTTTTGAATAATCCAATAGTTAGATGATGTGATATGGGAACATTATGATATAATGGGATAAAAGTATCCATGTTTTTTATCATAATAATGAATTTCAAGGGATAAATTCAATTAAAGGGGGGTAAAATGTTGCACCCCAGGTTTTTGTAACCCATAAAGAAAGAAATTAATTTTCATTGATGTCTTGAGATGCATGATACACTCAGTTAGTCTATCTTTATATGGTAAAAACAAGTTCATTATTCCCAACGTGCAACATTGACATGGCATGTGTTATAGGAAAAACTAGGTTTCTATGAAACATTATTTTATTGTTATAATTATTTTAATAAGATAATTATAACATTGATGTTAAGATTTGTAATTTTAATTTAAGTAAAAAATACTATTCATAGAGAATTTATAAAAATAAAACATATTGATATTAGTAAAAAATGTAATTTCATAGGTAAAGTCTTTTTATATTTGAAAATAATATATTCTAAAATGAACTATTTTTATGCCCATCTATGAAAAAATATATAATTAACTTTAAACACTTTTAAAAACTTAATTTTTTAAATAAAATTAATTTTTTTCATAATTTCAATAATATCTTAGGGTGATGTTTTTGGAATTTTCTAAAAAATATCATTTTTTGATGAGTAGTTAATAACAAAGAATTTAAATCCAAAATTAATTTTTTCCAAATATATTTATATTTTTAAAATATATTTTAATTTATTTTTAAAGTTTTATTATATAATTTTTAATTAAATTAATCCAATTAAGGTCAGTTTAATAAATTTCACATTAAAATTGGATATAAAAACAATTCATGTTTTAAACGTTTTTTTATAAATACAATTTTTCATGACATGCCTATGGGATAAATTTTAAATTAATTTATGCCACTTATAAGATTGGAATTTTGAAAAATTATTTCCATATTTGGAATCATTATAATTAAAAATTTCTAATAATTTCAACTTAATTTTTTACCAAAACTATTAGGTAATGTGATTAAAATTAATTATAGTGATTAAGAGAATTAAATTAGCTTATGAAGAGACTACAACTTAAACTAAAAGAAAAAAAGACATAGATAATTCCCAAAAAACCATTTTCCAAATTTATCTTGATCTTATAATCCATGTTATGAGAATTGGACCATTTTTTGATCTACTGGACTTGGGAAAACTTCGTTTGAATTCCCATTTAAAAAATTTACAGTAATGACACTCCTCTACTATAAAAAGGAACTCACTCATCCCACTTATTCAGAACCATCAATCCATTTGGATCAACCATAATCTACCAAATATCCTCCCAACATCGCTTAATTCATCATAAAATCCTCCCTTTGGGAATAAATCCAATAAAGGATGACCTTGGGTGAAAACCAAAAGGAGATACCCAATGAAGAGGTAACATACATCCACAAGCTTTGTTGTTTTATATTCTTTCTACACCCATGAAAATATTATTATTCCATGATTATATTATAATATAAGATTCATAAATATAATTATATGTTTTTATTCTAAGGTTTCTACCTACACCTACACACTCTTCCATCTAATGGGAGATGAACTTACCCTGTGTGTGTATGGAAAACAACCACATCGGAAAAAATATTGTCCATTTTTTCCTTTTCCACCCCTCATGACTGAGAATTATGATGGAAAAACTATTTTTATATTATATTTTTAATATTTGTCATTTATTTTTACTTAAGGAATTATTATATAAAACATACCTTCATGCATTCCATTTTTTTCTAAATAATCTATGATCGTTTGTAGATGTGTGGATTACCGCCTCCTCAAATAAATGTGATTCATTTACATGTTACAATGATTTTATTAAAGATGGGTTTAGTAAAAATAAATGATATTTATGAAATACTTATTTTACTATAATTATAATATATATATTTTTATTTATATGCATTATTTCTATACTATTATTGATGCCTTCGTCAGGGCAGGCATTCATCTGTCAAGGATGTGGAACTATTACCCCACATTCCCGCTTTCCAAAGGCAGGTGGAATCCATTGGTTATTCAGGGATGTTTGCTCTATGATCGAAATGGGGTGATGGGATGTCAGTTCTCCTTCCATGAATTCCTCCTCGGAACCCATTTCCTACTCTGGTCTCCCTCATAGACTTAAGACTTTGTTCATGAAACACTTCCTAGTGCCATATCTTCATGGATTCCTATAAATTATTCGGCTTCTATTAGGACATTACAATGGGTCGATTCAAGGAAGAAACCTTTGATTAGGAGGATTAGTCACATTTGACATCACTGGCGTGTCTGGATGCTAGAACACTGATGCGTCTAGGTTTATTTCCCTTATGATATGGCTTCTCAAGGGTGCAGATTACTGATGCATCCCCCATAGAATGTAGGGAATGTTTTTCCATGGTTATGTATTTGAGGATTTTCTCAGCTTACCATGATTAAAACAGGTTATGTTGCATGTTTAACATCTAGTAGAGATAAATCAGACTAATCAAAACACTAATAGTAGTGGATTATATGGGTGAAACCCTAGGTGGGTTTTCTAATGTTGGGGCTAATGCGTGGCTAGTTACCCAATTGCTGCTATGAGTAGTGAGAAAGTGTGTGACATGATCTCACTAGGATTTTTGTGGCCCAGGTATGAATCAGGATGGATATAGATTTTTGAGAGTGGATGAAGAGTGAGAAGAAGTCGACGTAAGGGAAACAGTGATATTTGGATTGAGGCTCGAAGAGACATCGTACATATCCCAGTGGTAGGGAATCAAATTCCACATAGTTCGGTGGGCGATGGAGCACCAGAGGAGGTGACCCATGAGAATGGACATATGGATGGGACTTGGAGGAAGTGGAATCTTTGGGTTAGGGAATGACCTTCATGAAGCACATTGGATCAAGGGAAATAATAGAATGAGTTGTGAGTGATGGGATTGAACCTCAAGGAGACTTCCTACATATCCCTATGGGAGGGAATCAATGTACACGTAGTTCAGGATGGGGTGTGGAATCGGGGAGTGCACAGAGGACAGTGACCCAATGGAATGATGGGTCATACATGTGGTTAGTAGATTGGGGTTGGTCTGACGCTCAACGGCCCAACTAGAGATGTGGGTCCCAACAAGGGGGACACCAATGTTTACCTGTGTTTGGGGGTGAACATCATCGAAGGATTCCTATGTATCGTGTCTAAGAGACAGGGATCAAAGGCAACGTAGTTCATCTTACAATGGCTTACAATCATGTGGTGCGGACAATGTCTTACCCCTGGATGTGGTACAAAAACTTACCACTAATTAGGGAACACAACGGCTTACCGTCAATTGGGTAACGCAATAATTAACCTTCGATTGGGGGAATGAAACATCCTACTGTTTATTGAGGACTACAATGGCTTACCGTCGATTGGGGTTGGACCTCTGGGAGGATTCTGACGTACCTTTCCTAGGAGGGAAGGATCAAATCCCACGTAGATCAAATTAGTATAGTTTAACATATTGAGGGATGAAAAGGGGCACGTAGTTTAATGTCCTGGAGGACAAGGGTGGACCGATGCGAAGTGGTCATGACTGATGTTTTTTTTTGTATTGAACATCAGGGAAGCTTCCTGCATACCCTTCCTAAGATACAAGGATCATATTCCATGTAGTTCGAAAGGGAGGACACAGTTTCATGTCATGCGGGACAGAGGTGAACTGACGTGAAAGGGTCAGGTCAAGTAGGTGTTGGGCTTGAACATCAAGGACGCTTCCTACATATCCTTGAGGCAGAGAATAAAAGTTCATGTAGTTCAGGATGGTGGATCCAGTTTAATGTCATGCACGATGGAGGTGAACCGATGTGAAGGGGTTGGGACAAGTAGGTGTTGGGCTTGAACCTCAAAGATGATTCTTATATACCCCCAAAGATGGGAATCAATGTTCATGTAGTTCAGGAAGGTGGATGCAGTTTAACATCATGAAAGATGGGGGTGACCTAATGTGAAGGGGTGAAGACAAGTATGTGTTGGGCATGAACCTCATGGAGGCTTCCAACATATCCCCAAGAAAGAGAATCAAAGTTCACATTGTTTGGGATGGTTGATGTAGTTTAACGTCATGCAGGATAGTGGTGAACTGAGGTGAAGGGGTCGGGATAAGTAGGTGTTCATCTTGAACCTCAGGGTGGCTTTTTTACATACCCTTCCTAGGATACAAAGATCGAAGTCCACATAGTTCGGGATGAGTTGGGGATTACATTCTAAGGAGACCCAGAGAGGATGTCATGGTAGATTCTAATTCTATGACGATTCGAGTCATGCTCGGTGTGAGAATCAAGAGGTAGAAAATACATGTTGATCACGTCGTGAAAGGTGTGTATGTGGGAAGTGGTTTGGGGATTACACATGGTTATCATCCCAAAGATGAAACTGAGGATTACGCGTGGTTAGCAGCCCAAGGGTATGGTGATTGGGACTTAATCTAGGATGGAGGACTGATGGAGACAAATCTCAAAAAGAGAGGGAAGGGATAACAAAAGTACATGTTCCAATCTCTCCTCTGGTCTTTGTAACTGAAGACAAAGGGAGGAGTAGGGGTGCTTCCCCTGCAAGAAAGGTTGGGGGATTACAGCAAGATATTTTTCCTTCCCCATAGATAGGTGATAATTTGGCAAAGAGGATCTCTTTCCATGTGAGGAAGAACTCACTCTCGTGAAGATGAGTAGGCATAGAGAATGTCTGAGACTGGAAACCCCATGTTTGATGCGCGGGGCGAGTCCATAGTTTAACATCATTTTTTGGGGATGATGGTGCTTGGAATTTTAATATCCTATAGCTTGGATAAGGCGGGTTCACTCTGCACCCATGGGACTTACATAACCGGCAGAATTTAACACTTGGTGAAGGGAAGGAACCCACAATGTCATCATGAGGGGGTGTTGTGATGTGATCCACTAAGGGGCCCACATTATCATGTCTATGTAAAGAAGTAATAGCCATTAGAATGAATATTCAAATAAGCATAAGGATAAGCAACATAATGTGAAGCACCACCCAGGGGACCTTGAAATCACTTCATACAAACCTGGAGGTTCGTACGAAATAAAAATGCATGACATAGGTGTGTTGCGCATAATAGGGGCTCGAACATGGTGAATTAGGATAAGGATGGTACATGGAGTGCACAAAGAGCATTTCATAGAAAAGAGGGGGTTCGAACATAATTTTTGCACAAATGGGAACTTGTACATGCAAAAAGATGGGTTGCATGGGTAAAAGAGGGGTGAACAAAATTTTGAGGAGGTTTTTCCAAAAGTGGTTGAGGTTTGCGCACAAGTAAATGAACTTGCATGTAACTGGACAAACAATAAAGAACCTAGGCCAGGGTCAATCCCTAGAGTGTTTGTGTGATGGCAGACCACTGGGAGACCTGTCGTGGAAAATAATGTACCTGAAAATACATATTTTGGGCACAGAAGAGCTGTATTGAATGCAGGGGAGATGATTTGAATTATTCATCCCAGAAGCGAGTGGGGTGGCCTTATATTTATAGGCGATTGGTATCTATGGGGGGCACGAGGAATTCACCCTGCGTAGAAAACCCATTGCATTAGTCAGCTATGCGGAACATCCTACATGATGCATAAAAAATCTTTTGGGTGCAGAAACTTCCGTGCCATAGGGGTTTCTTTCTGTGCACTCCTCCAATTTTCAATGTGGCCTTTTGTCTTGTCCCATACCACTTCACTCACTCTAAATATGACCTTGGATTTACAAAAATGCAATCCAAGCCCTTTGTAAGATTTCAGCGTCTATAAATTCCTCCCTCAGAATCGGATATATGAGGGGATGACGAGGTCAGATTCTAAGGGAAACACTGAGATGCCTGGCCCCGATGGGGGTGACGCACGGATAATAGAACATGTGGCACGAAATTGTTTTTCATGCTGGAGGAAAACCCCATTCTTTCCTATATAAACCCACGGGGGGGGGGGGGGGGTGGGGGTTCATAGGTTCTGTATGGATTTCTCACGAAATTAGATTTGGTCCTCTCGTGCGTGTAAAATCTTTCCCACCTTTGCACGGAACATGACCATCGTTGTGTAGAATTCCCTAACATCAGTCAAAATTTTGTGTTAAACATCAGTTTTACATGCCCCTCCTTTGGTTTTTCAGGATGCCTTCGGATTTTTCGCATGGCATACTGGTCTTTTCGAATTGTCACCTTATTTTCTTTTATAATTTTCCAAAAAAAAAGATGGCTGTAAATTAGGGTGATGGTGGGAGAGAAGTTGTCTATGTTTCACGGAGGGGTCAGATGGTTTCGAACCCTGAGGTCTATTGTTCTATGAATTTTGAATCTGACAACCAAACTCTCTTCAATATTCTCACCCTTGATCAAAATTATTTTATTCTATCTAACACCCTACCGATACGGGACATCATTATTTTATAGGAGGTAGTAGTGCTGAGATTTGAATTAGATACACCACTATCATGAGTGAACAAAAAGGATGATCTTCCTTGATATTACATCACAAAAAATTTCCATCCTACTAGAGAAACCATGAACATGGACATCTATGTCCAGAATCCAAGGACCAGAACAATCTTAGGAAGTAATCTGGTTGCCAAATATTTTTCAACCCATTACGCAAGTACCATATGACAGAGCATCACTGGTGATTCCAAGGGATGGATACAGGACTGGGACCTGAGTTCTAGAGGCAATTTCACAATTGAGTAGTCCTGGTCATATTAGGTATACCAATCATGCGATCAGTTTAGGGAAGAACTGTGGCACATTGGGCTGTTCGAGGCAGTGTGCACGACATAGTTTCATTTCTACCGAAAGATGGAACTTGGACTTGATCTATTTAATAGTATGTCCCTTGATACCAACACCATCCATCTCCATCATGGGGAGGTTGGTATAAGTATTTGGGACATTCACTACATCGGGTGCATCCCTTCGTACGGGAACTAGTACGATGAGTTTCTTCCCATAGAGAATATCTGGGGGACAGGTTTCAGACTCCCATCATAACATGGAATCGATTAGATCTATCCAATGAGTGTCTTACAGTCATTGAATTCCTGAAATACATTTCATATTCAAAGTGGTTAAGAAAATTTTTGCGGGAAGAAATCAATGTAATGATTTCAGGGCGAGGGAAGCGATGTCAGACTGCGGCACTGAGGAGCATGAGTGGATCATATTGGAGGATCCTGTGGGTGGGAGAATATAAATCCCCAGGGTTTAGTGTGGATGATATCTGAGACATTGAAATTCTGTATTCTATATTTCTTGCAACTTTCTGGAGCATGTAGCTACTTCCAATAAGGGACACAAGGATGGGAGTCTGCCCAGTAACATTGGTGTTGGCCATCATAATGTCTTCTAATCAAAGGTTTAACTTGGGGTCCCTATGCTGGCCCAACTGTACTCCATCCTGGGGCATATTTCAAGAGGAGTTTAACCAAGGAGGATCTGTTTCCCTTTCCAAATACTCTATAGTTGGATCACAGATTATGTCGGTGAGTACGCCTTACAATATGTTATTCGTCCCCTAGGTAACATCTTACATCCTTACTTGTTTTTCATTTTTGGGTTCATGATGTTAATGCTCAATGAAAAGGGGACAAGGATTAGGATCAAAAACAACACTAAATTAAATTTTAGTCTGTTCCCCACTCCTGTGGGCCAGATGATTGATGACGAGAAAGGATAACTAGAGCAAAGAAAATACTTTCAAAGCATCAGAGGTGGGGTACTTATAGCCCGAGTAGATGGAAAGATTCTCTGTGAGCCCTAGGTGATTTCCAGATTTTCCAAACAGTTTGGATGCCTATAGCATATTCCAAATGAGGTGTATATAGATGTCCAAGAGGATAAAATTCCTTTTGTTCTTCATCAAATGTGGATTATGTTCACAACTTACGGCTCCTGTGAGGTAATTAACTTCCCCCCACTATGGTTTACGCTAGCCTCTCAACAAAATATGACAAAAATCAGGTGGTGTAATATCCATAAGGGCTCCTACGGAAGCGATTCTGGTAGCACAAGGTGACCAGTGTGGAACCTAGGTGGTGAGAGAGCAGACAATGCATTGATGGGGAGGAGAGGTTGGGAACAAGCTGGGTGGCTGGGTTAGTATAGGCCATGACTTTAACAACAATAATGTCACATGGTGCGGCCGTTCCCTCATCATCTAGAGGGAGACTGGCTCGTGAACAACCACGTCGAAGTGACATGTATCTTCCTGAGAATAAGGTAATGTATCTACTTCAACCTTTTGAGGATGCAATCTTCCCTACGTTCTGGTAATCCTGGTCGACTCAACAGTAGTCAAAGAGCACAGAAGCCCTTTGAAAAAATATGGTATGGGATGGTATCTAGTTTCTAGAAGTTTTACTCATTTGGATTGATGGCAAGGTGAACTTCCATCATCGGCACTCATATTTTATGGCCATGGAATCATATGCACTATAGAGAGGTCGATGCGAGGAACGATATCTCTTAGTAAAGGTAATGCTCATCCAGGTGCATGATCCAAAAATAATGTTGTCATAAGATGATAACGGTGATGAGGAGATAGAGGAAAATAAGTTAGAAGAATAAAGGGAATAAGAAGACGAAGAAGAATAGGGGAAGCTGAAGAGGATCAAGGAGGTGGAGGGTCTCAAGTGACATCCCACCAAGGGATTCCTCATGAAAGTAGCAATATTGCTAGAACTAACATGGAAATAGTTGTGTTTCTCGAGGTGTGCATTTATTATTATCCAAGATTTTCCCTTTTTCATCATTCATAATCATCAATCGGATTTTTCAACTTTTTCAGACACATATTGGAACTAGTTTGAATGCACCATCTGAGGGGGTGAGGATGCACCGATAGAACAAGGTGGGGAGTCGCCACCCATTATAGAACTGACAAGTGTTGAAGAATATAATATAATGATAGTTACTACAGTGATTTAAATGCTGGAAACTGACACATTGATCTATTTTAAGTTTCATTACTCAGATTCTCATATAAATCATTAGAGAGAGCTTAGATGGTCAAGGTATTCATTGTTTGTGTAGTAATCATGATATTGGAGTTTCAACAGGATGCTAAATATAGATCATTCATAAAGAATCTGATGGAAACTGGACCCACCCAATCAGAAACTACTTCTCAAACCACACCAGCCATGACACCTGGTGAGAAAAGAATCATGGACACTGTTGATATCACTGCCGGAGCAGGGCTTGAAGGTGGCATGGGCAAAATTGTTGAAATGAAGATGAAAGAGGAAGGTCACTGAAATGTTGATTAACCTAACTCCTTGAGAGAAATGACAGATAGAGATCATTTCACTAATCTTCTGGCTAGTTTTCTTGATTATTAGCCTACAGACCCTGAGGAGATGGATTATTCCAATCTAGAGTTAGCTGAGGAAAGCCGCATGACACTATGCAAGGAGTGGAAGTATAATGGGAAATTCCTGAAACATCCAATAGTTGAATGGGTTTCCTAAATAGGATCATTGTAAATATGGTTATGGAATCTCTATGCTGGAGTGGTGGATTCTCAACACCTTCACATGATGATCTGGTATTACATGGATGAAAATGTGCGGGATATTAGCCAACTTCTAGCCATCGACCAATGTCAGAACAGATCTGTGATAAAACCTAAATTCCTTTATACTGAGAAAGAAGTTGGGATCCTTTAAGAATAGGTGAATAAGAGATTCATATTTGTTGCAGACCAATCCAATATTATTTAGCGGTTGAATACCCAGTGGGATGAATCCCACGAGAAAGCTACACAAGCAAACCATCAAATGGATGGGTTTCAGGATAAGCATGATAAAATGCAGATTCGATCCAATGAACTTTGCTTTTTATCTTCTAATGTATAGGGGGATCTCAAGGAGTTGGATGTAGTCCTGGAGGCAATAAGCTAGATGGTGGTGGCACTGGAGCAATCCATCGAAGGGGTTGATCTATAAGGGCCTTGTTTTGGAAAAAACTATAAAAATTTATTCTTTTGTTTTGCTATCCCGAACATTGTTCATGGAATTATTATCTACTTTCTTGTTTATTTTGATTATCGAAACTCATCCATAACTTTGGAGTAACCAGCAATCAATCCCAAGATCAAGTGGGTTGTTCCTGCTGTGAGAAACAAGGGATGGTGGAATCATTACTTTGTCTGATCTTGAGAGTGTCAACCGATCTTTAGGCATCCAGGGTGTAAATGACAAGTCTCGTCTTCCCGGAAGAACTAGGGAGGCTTGAATAGAGGATTATGTCCCAAAAACAGTCTAGTTTCTCTATTTCCAATGTGCTCTAGTGCACGAGTGAAGTAATGTTAGGGGCTTTAGAATCAATCCAAATATAGGAGAACGAAGAGCATGAATCACGATACACAAAATTTGGAACACTGTGGGGTGGCGTGATAATGAAGGAAAACTACTGAGAGTGTTCGAAACACAATATCCTTGTTTCATTATCCTAAAATAGGAATGAAAATTGTTGACTGACCGCTGACCATGATTGAAACAAGGGGTCTAACTCAAAATGTCATCCATTAGCCTTTTGAAACGTTAGTCCAGGACAGTTGGTGAGCAATAGGCTGATCTGCCTTACAATTAGGGGGTTCCATTAGACAAGAAATAGGATGAGGGTCTGAATAAAGGACACCCAAAGAGTTGAGGGTGGAGTGATTGGTTGTTGTAATAGTTTCCAACACTCTGGAAATTACACCTCCATGGTGGAAACACATTAGGTGGCCGCATTGGTCTCATCCGAGATCAAAATTTCTTCTAAACATGAAATTTTTATAATGACTTAGATTGCCATGTAGTTTTATGTCAAACCAATAAAGACAATAAACATGTATTATAAATGTTTCATGATGAGGATGGTGCACAGAGTTTTAAGGTCACACAGCCGAGACCATGATTGGGGCCAAGGGGCCATAAGGGTTAATGACCCTAGGTCTGGGCCCGAGGTGAAAGGCCCGGGTGTCGCTACATATCTCATACGGATAATAAGATAGTCAAACATTGTTCTTCAAATTCAGAGTGGCACGGTCAAAGACAACACTGGTGGGGGTGGGGGAATCCTTTTTAGAGAGGAAGCTGACACATCGATTATTAACATGGGGCATCCTATACTAGTTTAGGGAAGAACCTCAGTCTAATTTCATTCATCGAGGAAATGTGGACTCGTATAGTTTAACATAATATGGTAGGATGGGGAGTCAAACGTGAGATCCCTATAAGGGAGTGCGTGATGGGGAAGCTATAATAATGACGTGAATGGATAAATAAAGAATATGGGCCACCCCAAGTACATCCAAAGGATTTCGGGCCAAGGGTCTGAAAAGGGGGAAGGACATAAGATTCTTAATGGTGGACCCAAAGATGGAATGTCAAGGCATGCCTATGCCTCACATGAAGATGGGAATCAAGCCATATATAGTTCTATATAATGTTGGGCAGTTTGGTGTCCAACGATAAGGACAATCAGATATTATTTTAAGGGTCTTATAGCTCGGACCATATATATAATGGAGGGAGGGATACACGTCATGAAACAATTAAAAACCCAACGTGAATGAGGACGGTATGAGTCCATATCACACCATGTGCTCCCTTGAGGAGGTTTTAGGTCAAGGTACTGAAAATGAATGTTGGTCCTCAAACAAGGAAATGTGCCTATGAATTCTTATGTACCTCATTATGATGGGGATCAAGCCATATGTAGTTCTAGGAATGGCATGGTAGGGTACTAATGCTAGGGAAAATAATGTTTGTGGGTCTGGCCCACGTACCAACAGAAGCAGCATTTGGTAGATATTTTTTATTCTTTTGGATGGATATGTGTTTTTTTTGTGAAGTGATAAACATAGGATGGGGAATCTATGCATATCTATAAGAATCAAGCCATATACGGTCATTAAAAAATGGTATGGTGGGTAACCACTACCAAATATGATGTCCCCTCGAGTGAGGACATCACAATGTGGTGGCATTTTTATTCGTGCAGACAGGAAAATATTTTCATTGTTTAGGGTTGTATGATAGAACCAACCAATGCATTTTAACATCTTGAACTAATGTCTCAACATTTTAATTTCATGTGGGACCAGGAGTCATATTTTAACATCATATGTCTTGGACACATATAGAAGAAACAAGGTTTTATGGGGGAATATACATGGTGTGATAAAACATACCCTACGTGAATGAGGATGATGTCCACAGAACACCACACACAATTTCAGAGAAGAATCATCTGGTCGAGGGGCGAGCAAAGTTCATAGAATATGGTGATGGACTTGCAGGAAAAATGTCTAGGTGTTCCTACGTACCCCATTATGATGGGGATCAATCCATATGTAGTTCTGTGAGTTCATTTTAACATCATGTAGGATGAAAGTCCGGAGATACTAGTTCCAAGAATGAGACTATGTGATGCCGCTATTTCAATCCCGATGTGAATGAGGGTGTCCTTCCGCACCACACGATGCAATCCTGGGAAATTTCGGGCCAAAAGGCCAAACATAGAGGTAATTAGTGGAACCGGTGCTGGACATAAAAAATAGATCCTTGAGTGTGCCTTTGTATTCCATTAGGATCGGAATCAACAAATACATAGATCTAGGAGTGTCACAAATTCTTACAACTTGCAACAAGTATGAAAAGAGATATTAGTTTAAATACTTAGAGGTCAGACCGTAGAGAAAGGAAACTCCTACAAATGGGTGTAGACCTCGACTAAATCCCTAATCCCACGTGATCTATGCTCAATGAAGGAAATAAGGTCATAGAAGGTCTTTTCCACACTTGGAATACATGATAAGGGGAAATCTGTATGGGGACCCCAATGATTCCTCATCATGGCTTAGTCTTCATAATGTGAAAATGTGCACTGAGGGATAGTACTAAGAGTATCAAAATTAATCTTGGACCTGATGGGGTGGAAAATGATGTGAATCATACTAAAAATATTTAAGGATTTATGGGGGTGGTGTGACATTAGAGGATAACTATTGACCGTGATCAAAACACAACATTCGTATCGTGTGACCTAAAATTGAAACAACAAATGATTGTCGGCCGCTGACCTTATTCGCAATGTGGGAATTGTATCGATTTTTCATTCGAGATCCTCAAGGACATTGGCCTGGAATGATAAGAGAGCCCTTGGGCTAAGTATATGTACCATTCGGGTGCCCTTTTGGATGTGAACGGTGATGGAATCCCAAATAAAGGGGATCATGAAACCTGATGATGGGTGATGACATGTCCATGTTGGAGCCAACACTCTGGGTCCTAAACCAGAGTGCACCTGGGGACATTGGTGAACTTCCAAAGAGGGTCTAGGGGCCCAACTAAAGAGCAGCTGACATGAGAAGGTAAGTGTGGTATAAGGGGAAAGGAGCTCTCTAGAGAGGGAGGTACATGGCAAGGTTGTTACAAACCCCACATGAATGCGGACATAAGCTCATACCACACTACATGCCCCTCTCCTGTGAGAACTCAGGCCATGGGTCAAATAAGATAAGGAGGTTTCTACAAAATGGGGTTACACCCAAAGTCTAAATGTTTGGGTGGTCCTATGTATCCCATAAGTATGGTAATCAAAACCCGCATAGTTATGGAGGATGTTGTGTATTTTTACTTCATGTGGGAAGGATGAAGATAGGGGAAAGGTATGTAGATGAGGGATGTGTATCGAACAACGAGTAGAACATAGTCTTATACCACACCAAACAATCCCAAATGGGAGCATGGGATAGGGGATGAAAAGGTTATGGGATCTATGTCGAGAATTCCCAGCTAGTTCACACTTTAACATCTTCTGGTGTGGACGAAAGAGGGTGAGATATTGAAGTTGGGGCTAGGCCTGCGGACTAAATACCTGATCATTCATACATATAATATGAATATGGGAATAAATCAATACATATTTATAAATGGTCCATGTTGTTTAATGTCCTATGGTGAGTACGTGGGAGGATAGAAGAACTAGAATGGGCACATGGTGTGATTATCGTAATACCACCATGGGTGGGGCCAAAGAAACATAAACTACACCATGTGGGATCCTCCAAGGAAACTATATCCAAGGGGATAGTAGAAGAGTAATCTTAACATATGTTTTCAAGACAAAGTGTCTATGTGTTCTTTTGTCTCCCATGAGGATGGGAATCAAGAAATATGTAGTTCTGAAGAGGCCATGTAGTTTAATGTCATGCGGTGAGAATGAATACTGAGTAGTTTTACATCCATAAGTCTAGACAAATCACACATTTTAATGTCACTTAGAGAAGAAGGAACAGTTTAAAGTCATTTGGCACCATATAGATCATAGTTTATGGTCATAAAGCTCGGACCATTTTGCAGTTTATCAACATGTAGGATGACAAGGAATTTTAATGTCTTGAAGGACGTAACAGTTTAAGTTCATGTAGGACCATACCACTCAGGTAAAGTATTTCTTGAGGAATTTGGAATTGGGGGTAGGAGTTATACACTCACCATCCATGGTAACCAAAGAGTATGTGCCATTGGGGTAAACTTTGTGATTGATGTATGGTCCTTCCCATTTGGGTTCCCGCTTGGGTGGTTTCCTACTAGGTATCATTGGAGTTATCAGAGCCAACACCAAGTCACCATGAAAGAAAAATCATAGGAAAACTCTCTTGTTGAAATCTCTAGATATCTTGTTATGATGCCTTTCAATATTATTCAAGGCATGAAGCTTGTTCTCATTAAGAGATTCCAATTCATCCAGACAGATTTTGGATACCATATCTTGTGCTTGCTGATCATAGACATCTTTTCTTAATTAATGAAATTGTTTCTCAATGGGATGGAAACCCTCAGTTCCATACACCAATGAGTACAAAGTTACCTAGGTGGAATTTCGAGTCATTGTCTGATAGGCCTAGAGGGCTTTGGAGAGTTTATCCAGAACACTACACTTGTTCTGACCAACCATATTTTGCATGATGTTAGAGAGGGTTTTGTTTAAACCCTTGATATTCCCATTTTCTTATCCATGATAGTGGTAGGTATGGTTAGAACAGATGGTGTACTTTCCATACAATTTCTTAAACTTGAGTGCATGAAAGTTGGTGTCATTATCGATGAGGATGGCGTGAGGGACTCCAAATTGATAGATGATGTTGGAGATCAAAAATTAAACAATACAAAGTGACTTTACCTCCATGAGCAGAAACACTTCTTCCTACTTGGATAAGTAATTGGTATCGGTTAGGATAAACATGCATTGGTGAGTGATCGCTGGTGGATATGGCCACATGACATCAAGTCCCCAAGCCACAAAGGGACAAGAGTACTTGGTTGTGTGGAGAGGCTCTATCAGAATATTCACAAAGTTGGAATTATTTTTTCATGCATGAAACATTTTGGAAAACTCAAAATAGTCACGGATCATAGAGGGCCAAAAATACCCCAACCTCTGGGTCTGGTGAGATAATTTCAGCATGGTATGATGATCCCTGTAGGAACTAGCATGGACCTCCTGTACGACTTGAGAAATCTCAACTCATTGAATGAAACGGAGGATAAATCCATCAAACTTGTGCTTGTATAGGATCTTCTCAAGACTAGGACCAATCTGGAGGGTAAAATGTAGCCTACGATGTCGAATTCACTCATGCTCGGCTAAATCTTTCAGATGATTACCATGTTGGAGGTACTCGAAAAAGGGTGTCCTTAAATAACGATTCACTTCTAGAACTTCATTAGGGGGACCTAGGGGTCCGGACATGGAGTTTCTAGGGGTAAGGTAGCTTACTTGTGGGCTATCATTGTCATCTGAAGTGACAGGGGTGATGAATATCCGGTGTGAAACATGGATAATCAAATCATTATGACCAGGCTCAGCAAGAGATGTAGCTAGGCTGGAAAAGGCGTCATCTCTACCATTCTAGGACCAAGGAATATGAGTAACCTCTACCAAATATGGGAACTAGGCTATCAACTAGAAGGTACATTCCAATAATTGAACGACCTATAGCTTTCTGGCGACATAGTCAACGTTGATTTTCATGATGACTTGTTCAGAGTCCACTTTCATATGCAAGTGGGGAATGTCAATCTCGAGGGAAGACATGAGGCCAGTGATGAAATCCTAGAACTCTGCCTCATATTTGGTACAACCTTATGATAACAGGAATGAATATAGAAGAACGACTTGTGCTAGCATAATAAAGATGATACCCAGGCATACTCTATTAAGTCTAGGGTCAATGATCCTTCTTATGTTAGGCCTTTAGGAAGCACCATAAAAGTGAATTTTCCAAAACATAATGGCTTGGTCTACCGAGCGGATTTACTCATCATGAAAATCCTAGTCCATAGACAGGTCCGTAAAAGATGGATGGGAGACAAGGAAGTATATCAATGCTTTCCCCTTAATATCCTTCTGAGGGACAAACCTGATGTCAAACTATTGGAGGATGACTGCTCGTTGTGCTAGACAACCTTTCAATATGGGGTGGTTCAGGATATACTTTAGCAGATCCACTCATGACACTAGTTGTACCACATGGTGCTACAAGTAATTTTGCAATATTTTTACTACAAATAATAGTTCCAGACATATCTTCTTGATAGGGGAGTATCTTGTCTCCTTATTGTGGATCATGTAGCTGAGATAGTAGAGACTTTTCTTTGTTACATCATTGTTCATATGGGCAAGAAGGGAGACTGATATTATTCCAGGGTGGTTACATAGAGGACCAACCGATTTCTAGAAATGTGTGGCATCAGGACTAGAGACTAGGGTAGGTACTTCTTGATTTTTTTTAAAAGAGGCCTGACATTCTTTATCCCACGGATATACAGTGCCTTTCTTCATGAGTGGAGAAAAGGGCTTACACTTGCTGGCCAAATTTGCGTTGAATCGGCGTATGTAGGCCAAGTAGGCTTAAAAGCCTCGAAGCACCCAAATGTTTCTTAGGGGAGACATCTGGATGAATTCCTATATCTTCTTTGGGTCAATCTCAATTCCCCTGTATCTAACAATGAAGATGAGAAACTTTACGGTGGTTTCCTCGAAGTCACACTAAAATGAGTTCAACTTCAGGTTGTGATAAGGGAGGAACGTGAACAATTTCTCAAAATCATTGAGATGGCCCTGACGCTGATGAGACTTGACCGCCAGATCTTCCATGTATCATTCCACCAATGTCCCAAGGATCAACTTAAATATGAGATGCATGGAATGTTAATAGGTGGAACCTATATTCTTTAGATATAATGCCATTACCTTTTAGTAGAAATTACCTTGAGGTTCCATGAAGGCTATAGACTCCTCATCCTCAGGGACCATTTGAATCTTATTATACCCGGAATAACCCTCCCCAAAGGAGAGGTCATGGATCCTAGTTGTAGCATTGATCAAGTGTTCTGTTACAGAAAGTGTAAAATCATTATTCAGATAGTGACGATTGAGATCCCAGAATTTTATACAGACTCTAATTTGTTAATTCTTCTTCATGATGGGAAAAAAGTTTGATAGAAATCTATGGTATTGTACCTCCTTGAAAAAATTGGCTCTGGTGAGCTTATCAACTTTGGCCTCAGCCACATCATCATGACAAGGGTGCATCTTTCTGGGGGGATGTTTGAACCCGCTGTGATTTACTGGAAGACCGAGGTTGTGGATGGTGACTTGAGGGTCTCATCCTATAATCTCTTCATAAATCCAAGAAAACATATCCTGATGCTGCATCAGGATGTCCATGTATTGTTGTTTCTCTTTGAAAGGCATAGAGGCACTGATCAATGTGTGTTTCGGATCCGTCTCGCTACTGATGTTCACCTGTACCAATTCAACGACCATGGTTGAGAAACCCTCTTAGAAAGTAGAATGATCATCCTCTAAATCCTATTCTTCATTTATGGAAGAGGGATCCATAGCAGGATAATTTTCGTCTGAGTCAGTAGATCTTGACGGGAGACTGGTGCCAGCCTGAGCAGTGGTAGACACTACATCAGGGAAATCTTGTGCTGTCAAAACCATAGCAAGGAATGGAGTCAATCCAATACCATCTATACATTATCCCAACATGACACGCTTGATGATATTGAAGCAGTGGTAGAATATTGACTTGATCCAGTTTATCCAAAACCAATGGGATAAGCATGTATGGAATATTTCTTTTCCCATTGGGCGGACATCCTGACACTATATGGGGGTAGGGGATCTTGGAACCCCCAAGCCAGATTTTTATAGGAAAATGAGGTGATCTTCTGGAATTTCATGGTCTTGGGAATTTTATACCCCCTCATTCCATAAATTGAAAATAATTTCTCTATATCCAGGGTCTTAGCCTCTAATCGATGGATCAAAAAAATGTATTCATCATCCAGGTTTTTGCATGGGTCGGTTACAGCCGTAGTGTGTTCAATGTCATCAGAATAAACTTGCATGTCCATGATCTTGTAATAGTCAGCATCCAGGTAGTGGGCTTCATAAGAGGCAAAGGGTCACTTTTTAGTATGTTCACTTGACCATTAAGGGAGTACTTAATTCACTGAAGATACGATGAATGGACCACCACATATAAGTGAATACATGGCTTAAACATCAATTCATTGTAGGCAGTTTCCTAGGAGATAACCATGAACTTTTTATTGGATTAGAGACCCCCAATCTGGATATTTAGGAAGATCTTTCTAAATGGTTTTTGTTCTTCCCAATCATAAACTTGTATTTTTAGTTTAGAGGTACTCCGATCATCCTTGTATTGTGTAAAGACCCGTAAAATTCAAGGAAAATTTTTTTCTTAATTTTCTTTAGAATTTTACAAGAGCGCAGTTTCAGACGGCACCTGATTCCGAGGCCCGGAGTGCCCGGAATTAATTTCCGAAGTTTGGCTCGGGTACGTTCAGTGAACGAACGAGCGGGAATTCCTAACTTTTGATCCGGTGCTCGGAATTGAAATCCGAGGGCACCGATGAACTCGCAACGCCGATATTCGTTTAATGAGACCTTTTCGGGAGTTGCGTTTGTTGCGGTTGAGAGTTACGTTTTGGGGTTTTTCAGTTAAGTTAAATAAAATTTGTGTAATACAAATTTTATTTTTAACTTTTTTTTTTAAAACCTATCTAAGGTGGTTGGGAGTGGGACCCACACCCACTTAACCTCCCTTGGGAGGATTAAGTGTGGTGGGGCCCACACGAACCCCCCACCTTTTCAACTCCCCACTCTCCCTCTTAATGGCTTGATAACTTAACTTCTTATTAATTATACAACTCTTGTATATTAAATAAGTGAGTTAATTTTGGGAGTTAACTCTTTTGAATTTCAAACTTTTGAAATCCTTTTGAGTTGTGTGTTAATAAAATAAGTGGTATTCTTATTTTATTAAGAGTTCTTTGTTTGTCTTTGGAGAGCTCTCCCTTGATCTCCAAGCTTTGACGAAGAACCTTCGAAGAGCGAAGAACGCGAAGAACGTCGTTCTTCAACGAAGAACTTCTCCGCCGAAGAACACGATCCATCCGCGACGCCGTATCCGCGACGCGACGTACTTCTTCCGCGTCATCCCTTCCGCGTCGGTTTTCCGCGACGAACGCCTTCGATAACAACTCTTCCTCCGACGTCAAAGGAATCGACACCAATATTCCACGACTCCGCCATCGTGTGATTATCAAGAACGCCGCGACTCCTTTCTTCGTTCACCGTGACAACGAAGGGGACGCCATCTCTTCTTCGGACAACCTTCGTCGGCAAACGAAGATCCGCCATCGTCGTGTCTCTTCGGGCGTAGCACTTCGTCAACGGATTTGACGAACGACGACCGCGACACCCGACCTCCGCGACGCCGTCTTCCGCGGAGCGTAGCGGAACCTTTGAATCCTAAACCCGAGGTAGGGGTTGTTGGTTCATTATTTCTTTATTCTTTTTCCTTGAACGTGGATCTCGCATGTCTAACTTGATGCTTGATTGTTTAAGTTGCGTTATTAATTTAACGTGAGGGGGCCGGACCGCACGAACACGGCCGAACCCCCCTCCAACGATCTTGTTTGTTCATGCGGGTGGAAGCAAGTAGCGTGGTGCCGTCGCACCACGCGGATGATCGTACAATTAATTTACGTGGCGCCGTCGCGCCACGCCGGGGGAAAATCTTCAAGAACGCGACGCCGTCGCGCCGCGTTGAAAAGAATCGAAGCACGGCGAAGGGGCGCGGTGCCGACGCACCGCGCCGGATGACGAACGCCGCGGCCGGTTCCGGGCCGCGGCGGAACGAGAAGACCGCGGCCGGTTCCGGGCCGCGGCAGGACGAGGAGACCGCGGCCGGTTCCGGGCCGCGGCGGAAGGGAAGACCGGCGGCCGGGCCGCCGGCGTCGGAAGCCGAAGAGGGGACCGGAAATTCCGGTCCCGTTGGAGATAACCGGCCGGCCGGCTGGCCGGCCGGACGCCGTTAAACCGGGGAATTAATTCCCCGGCCGGCTGGAGAAACCCCCCTCTTAAAGAGGGGGGGCGTTCTTTTTTTAAAAAAAGAGGAGGGGGCCGGCTGCCCCCTCGGTTCGCTCCAGCAGGCCCCCCACGTGGGGGGGCTTCTTTAAAAACAAAGGGGCCGTGCCCCTTTGTGCCGCGCAGCGCGCAAAAAGCCGCGGGGCTGAGCCCCGCGTGCGCCGCCAGGCGGCCCGCCGCCGCCGCCACGCGGCCGCCGCCGCCGCCACCGTGCGCCGCCGCGCGCCGCCACCGGCCGCCGCACCGCCGCCGCGCGCCGCCGCCGGCCGCCGCACCGCCGCCGCGCGCCGCCACCGGCCGCCGCACCGCCGCCGCGCGCCGCCACCGGCCGCCGCACCGCCGCCGCGCGCCGCCACCGGCCGCCGCACCGCCGCCGCCCGCCGCCGCCGTCCGCCGCCGCCGGCCGCCGCGCCGCCCAGGGGGGGGGGGTCGGGCCGGGTCGGCCCGGACCCGGACCCCCCCATTTCGGACCAGATTCGGTTTTTCGCTCATAACTTGAGCCTCGGACCTCCGAATGACGAGCCGTCTGCGGCAACGCGATCCTTGGATCGAGACGGTCGTTTCGGTATATCGCACTCAAGGTTTCGGATTACTTTGAGTACGGCCGGGTTGGTTCGTTCACGGAACCAACCGGGCCTTCGCAGCGGAAACGCTCATATCTTGAGCTACGGACGTCCGATTGACGTACCGTCAGTCGCGTAGTGTTCCTCATAGTGAGACGGATCTTTTGGCATACTCCGCCCGAGGTTTGGACGCAGGTGGAGTACGGTCGGGTTGGTTTTGCCTTAAAAACCAACCGGGCCCCGGAGACGAAAATGCCAATAACTCACAGACCGGGCGTCCGATTGACGCGCCGTCTGTTTCGTTGACTTCCTCTTGATGAGACGGAACTTTTGACATACTCCGCCCGAGTTTTGGATACAGTTGAGATACGGCCGGGATTGGTTTCGCTCACGAAACCAACCGGGCCCCTGGGACGAAAAGGCTAATAACTCACAGACTGGGCGTCCGAATCAACGCGCCGTCTGTTGCGTTGAGACCCCTGTGACGAGACGGTTCTTTGAGACACTTCTTCGCGGAACCTTGTGATACTTGGAGTATCGACCAGTAGCTCGTGGAGCGGACCCGTGGTACTTGACAGTGGTGGTGCGCTTGGATGCAGCAGCAGACCCTTGGCGGTGGAGCGCTTGGTTGTAGCGGCGGACCCGCGATACTCTACGGAGTGTGTGCGCTTGGTTGTAGCGACAGACCCGCGACGGTGGAGACGTGCGTGCGGAGTACGGAGACCGTGTAGCCGGCTGAGACCTGACGACTGCTTGACCGACTCGACTTGGAGTGAGTCGACTAGCCCAGTGGACGGAGCGCCGGTATTTGGCTGCAGACCCACGGCGGACGGAGCGCCAGGTAGATGGCAGCAGACCCGCGGTACTCGACAGGAGGAGTACCTCAGCAGGCTATCTGGGTAGCGCCCGGTATTTGGCGACAGACCCTCAGCGGACGGAGCGCCCAGTAGTTGGCCGCAAACCCGCAGTACTCGACAGGAGGAGTACCTCAGCAGTCCTAGGTTAGTGAGCGGCAGCCTCGGAGTCGTGACAGGATCACTGTACACTCTAGAGACGGAGCTCTTCAGCAGTTACGGTTTCGATAATGAAAATCCTGGTTTGAGCTGAGACTTTTGACCTTGTGTTTACTTCATGACTGAGATGGGTCACTTGCTAACTTTGGTATATGTATGGGCATATACCCGGGTAGTGGTTATCCGTCGAATTCACAATTCTTGTGTTCCTCATGATTGAGATGGGTTACTCGATAACTTAGGTATATGTATGGGCATATACCTAAGTAGAAGTTATCTGTTGAGATCTTCTTTGTGGTTATCCTTGTTGGTTTAGTGAGACCTTGAGGGTCTCGGGGTCCCTACTGAGTATCGTTATACTCACCCCTGCACGGGCTATGCCCGCACCTCGTTGTGTTGGTTGCAGACGACGGACAGTGCTGACAGAAGCCGATTGTTCGAGGACTAGACAGTACCTGGAGGTGGGCTATACGACGAGGCGGTACCCGGAGGCAGACCACTGGACAGGACATACTCGGAGCAGACGGCAGGACCCGAGGAGCAGAGGAGCTATCTGTACCCACCCTTCAGGTGGGATTTCCAGAGGACATCTCAGCGTAGCAGATTTACTTTTCAGTCGCTGTTTTCCCTTTCGAGTTGTACTTTACAGCTGGGCTTGTATTTCCGGCCCCTTTTTACTTTTCAGCTCTTCTTTTGTACTTAGTGTTTTTACTTCCGCTTGTACTCTGTGGTGCTTGTTTTCTTTTTTTAAAGGCAATGCCTTCCCAGTTATCGGGATTTTACGCCTTTGGTGCTAGTCGCCAGCCCCTGGCCTATGGAAGGCGGGCTTGGGGTAGTCACGGCACGGGCCCCGAGGACGGGTCGTGACAAATTGGTATCAGAGGAGTTCGGTTCTACCGCAGAACTTATAACCCTGATGTTTCTTTCTGTGAAGCAATAGTGTTTAGAGTACCGAGTGTGGTTTTCAGTTCAGGGAGTCCAGTGTTGGTGCGGGCGGCCGACGTATCCATACACCAGGACCCTGACAACTGATTTCCGACTTGGTGCACGAAAACACTGATTGCGTGTGTGTTTTCAAAAGTTTTTCCCCTTAAAACAGCTCAAACCAGGTCAGCTCACCAGGTATAATCGTTTGATCGTGTTACGTTGTTTCTTTCAGGATGGCCCCACGACGGCAGCCAGCTAGGGTTCCGAGAATCGAGCGTGACGACAGCCCACCGAGCGACGAGGCTTCGGTGCAGGGCCCTTTTTCAGTAGTGGCACCGGCGGTAGCTTTACCCGCCGAGCCCCCGATGCTTCCAGCAGCAGCCGCTGACGATGCACGTCGCCTCAGCACACTGCATGAGTTTCAGCACCAGCGACCGCCCAGGTTTCGCGGGGAGACGGATCCCCAGGCAGCAGAGGACTGGCTGGAGGCAGTAGTACGAGTGTTTAGGCTAGTGAGGACACCAGCAGACCTTATGGTGATCCTCGCTGCGAGCCTACTACACGCAGCAGCAGGACGATGGTGGAGCCTGATGCTCCAGGTGCACGATGAGGCGTCTCTTCTCTGGACGGACTTCGAGAGCCTCTTCCGCTCTGAGTTCGTCCCGGCCACCCTCCGAGCGGTGCGCATCCAGGAGCTTCTACAGCTGCGGCAGGGCAGCATGACGGTCGCTCAGTACGCGGCGAGGTTCACCGATCTCTCGCGCTACTCGACCGACATGGTACGGGACCCATTCTTCAGGGCCCGGACCTTCGAGCAGGGTTTGAGACACGAGATCAGGGCATCGCTGATCTCCCTCAGCATACCGACTCAGACAGGAGTACTGGAGCGGGCACTTCTGATCGAGAGTTTCCTTGCTGAGTCTACACCAGCACAGCAACTCACCGCAGGGCGACACGTGGCAGAGTCATCTGCAGCAGGTAGCCGACAGATGACTCAGGGTTCCAGGCAGAACAGACCTACCGGTGGCCGACTGCACGACTCAGGCTCAGTTGTACGGGGAAGCCGGGGTGGAGTCAGAGCCAGGCGTGCCGAGAGTGGGCAGTGTTACTCCTGTGGCGGGATTGGTCACATGGCTCGTGACTGTCCGACCCGCCATGCTGATGATCAGCAGTTAAGTGAAGAACCTCCCAGGCAGAGGCAGAGGTTCGACCGTGGCGGTCCGCAGGGAGGAGGCGGACGAGGCAGAGGAGCTGGACGAGCAGCTGGTGGTGGGCGACGCTTTGAGGCTCTTCCACCACCACCACCAGGAGGACCACCCCGACCGCAGGGGAGAGCTCAGCTTCAGGCAGCCGAGGTCTTCGATCATGGAGCTCTGGGAGCCAGTGGACAGGAGCAGAACTAGTGGATACGTCCTTAGTACTTCCGGTTCTTTGTTGCTTTTGTGTAGCGTCTTGTATTATGAGCTGCAATAATAAAAGACGCATACCTTTGTGATGTTTTCTTTCCTGTCCTCTTTTGTGATGTTACTAAGAGGTTCCAGTTGACTGTTGACTTGACCCTCACTTGTGAGACATCTACTGGAGGAGACCAGTTACTACACACTGATGCCGACAGTGTGACTCAACCCTTGGAGGCGAGAGTAACGGTTGGATCTCTTAGTAGTAGCGTCGAGGCCTTACGACGTCATCCTTGGTATGGATTAGTATCATCCATGTTAGGATTGACTGTTTTAGGCAAAGAATGTGGTTCATCCAGGGGATGAGACCAGGTTTCTCTTTTCGGCAAAGAAGAAATCTTGCAGCTCTTGTGGGACCAGAGATGGTCCGGGCCACGTCAAAAGAGGTCCATGTCATCCAGGAGCGGGTCCTACATGGACGATCGATTCCTCTTGTGCGCAACAGATGGCGGCACGGGAATCTCCAGGAGAGCACTTGGGAGCGGGAGGCTCAGATGCGTGCTCAGTATCCTCTTTTTTGTTTCCCTAGTTTTTGATGTAGCTTTACGGGGACGTAAAGCCCGGAGGTGGGAGTAATGTAAAGACCCGTAAAATTCAAGGAAAATTTTTTTCTTAATTTTCTTTAGAATTTTACAAGAGCGCAGTTTCAGACGGCACCTGATTCCGAGGCCCGGAGTGCCCGGAATTAATTTCCGAAGTTTGGCTCGGGTACGTTCAGTGAACGAACGAGCGGGAATTCCTAACTTTTGATCCGGTGCTCGGAATTGAAATCCGAGGGCACCGATGAACTCGCAACGCCGATATTCGTTTAATGAGACCTTTTCGGGAGTTGCGTTTGTTGCGGTTGAGAGTTACGTTTTGGGGTTTTTCAGTTAAGTTAAATAAAATTTGTGTAATACAAATTTTATTTTTAACTTTTTTTTTAAAACCTATCTAAGGTGGTTGGGAGTGGGACCCACACCCACTTAACCTCCCTTGGGAGGATTAAGTGTGGTGGGGCCCACACGAACCCCCCACCTTTTCAACTCCCCACTCTCCCTCTTAATGGCTTGATAACTTAACTTCTTATTAATTATACAACTCTTGTATATTAAATAAGTGAGTTAATTTTGGGAGTTAACTCTTTTGAATTTCAAACTTTTGAAATCCTTTTGAGTTGTGTGTTAATAAAATAAGTGGTATTCTTATTTTATTAAGAGTTCTTTGTTTGTCTTTGGAGAGCTCTCCCTTGATCTCCAAGCTTTGACGAAGAACCTTCGAAGAGCGAAGAACGCGAAGAACGTCGTTCTTCAACGAAGAACTTCTCCGCCGAAGAACACGATCCATCCGCGACGCCGTATCCGCGACGCGACGTACTTCTTCCGCGTCATCCCTTCCGCGTCGGTTTTCCGCGACGAACGCCTTCGATAACAACTCTTCCTCCGACGTCAAAGGAATCGACACCAATATTCCACGACTCCGCCATCGTGTGATTATCAAGAACGCCGCGACTCCTTTCTTCGTTCACCGTGACAACGAAGGGGACGCCATCTCTTCTTCGGACAACCTTCGTCGGCAAACGAAGATCCGCCATCGTCGTGTCTCTTCGGGCGTAGCACTTCGTCAACGGATTTGACGAACGACGACCGCGACACCCGACCTCCGCGACGCCGTCTTCCGCGGAGCGTAGCGGAACCTTTGAATCCTAAACCCGAGGTAGGGGTTGTTGGTTCATTATTTCTTTATTCTTTTTCCTTGAACGTGGATCTCGCATGTCTAACTTGATGCTTGATTGTTTAAGTTGCGTTATTAATTTAACGTGAGGGGGCCGGACCGCACGAACACGGCCGAACCCCCCTCCAACGATCTTGTTTGTTCATGCGGGTGGAAGCAAGTAGCGTGGTGCCGTCGCACCACGCGGATGATCGTACAATTAATTTACGTGGCGCCGTCGCGCCACGCCGGGGGAAAATCTTCAAGAACGCGACGCCGTCGCGCCGCGTTGAAAAGAATCGAAGCACGGCGAAGGGGCGCGGTGCCGACGCACCGCGCCGGATGACGAACGCCGCGGCCGGTTCCGGGCCGCGGCGGAACGAGAAGACCGCGGCCGGTTCCGGGCCGCGGCAGGACGAGGAGACCGCGGCCGGTTCCGGGCCGCGGCGGAAGGGAAGACCGGCGGCCGGGCCGCCGGCGTCGGAAGCCGAAGAGGGGACCGGAAATTCCGGTCCCGTTGGAGATAACCGGCCGGCCGGCTGGCCGGCCGGACGCCGTTAAACCGGGGAATTAATTCCCCGGCCGGCTGGAGAAACCCCCCTCTTAAAGAGGGGGGGCGTTCTTTTTTTAAAAAAAGAGGAGGGGGCCGGCTGCCCCCTCGGTTCGCTCCAGCAGGCCCCCCACGTGGGGGGGCTTCTTTAAAAACAAAGGGGCCGTGCCCCTTTGTGCCGCGCAGCGCGCAAAAAGCCGCGGGGCTGAGCCCCGCGTGCGCCGCCAGGCGGCCCGCCGCCGCCGCCACGCGGCCGCCGCCGCCGCCACCGTGCGCCGCCGCGCGCCGCCACCGGCCGCCGCACCGCCGCCGCGCGCCGCCGCCGGCCGCCGCACCGCCGCCGCGCGCCGCCACCGGCCGCCGCACCGCCGCCGCGCGCCGCCACCGGCCGCCGCACCGCCGCCGCCCGCCGCCGCCGTCCGCCGCCGCCGGCCGCCGCGCCGCCCAGGGGGGGGGGGGTCGGGCCGGGTCGGCCCGGACCCGGACCCCCCCATTTCGGACCAGATTCGGTTTTTCGCTCATAACTTGAGCCTCGGACCTCCGAATGACGAGCCGTCTGCGGCAACGCGATCCTTGGATCGAGACGGTCGTTTCGGTATATCGCACTCAAGGTTTCGGATTACTTTGAGTACGGCCGGGTTGGTTCGTTCACGGAACCAACCGGGCCTTCGCAGCGGAAACGCTCATATCTTGAGCTACGGACGTCCGATTGACGTACCGTCAGTCGCGTAGTGTTCCTCATAGTGAGACGGATCTTTTGGCATACTCCGCCCGAGGTTTGGACGCAGGTGGAGTACGGTCGGGTTGGTTTTGCCTTAAAAACCAACCGGGCCCCGGAGACGAAAATGCCAATAACTCACAGACCGGGCGTCCGATTGACGCGCCGTCTGTTTCGTTGACTTCCTCTTGATGAGACGGAACTTTTGACATACTCCGCCCGAGTTTTGGATACAGTTGAGATACGGCCGGGATTGGTTTCGCTCACGAAACCAACCGGGCCCCTGGGACGAAAAGGCTAATAACTCACAGACTGGGCGTCCGAATCAACGCGCCGTCTGTTGCGTTGAGACCCCTGTGACGAGACGGTTCTTTGAGACACTTCTTCGCGGAACCTTGTGATACTTGGAGTATCGACCAGTAGCTCGTGGAGCGGACCCGTGGTACTTGACAGTGGTGGTGCGCTTGGATGCAGCAGCAGACCCTTGGCGGTGGAGCGCTTGGTTGTAGCGGCGGACCCGCGATACTCTACGGAGTGTGTGCGCTTGGTTGTAGCGACAGACCCGCGACGGTGGAGACGTGCGTGCGGAGTACGGAGACCGTGTAGCCGGCTGAGACCTGACGACTGCTTGACCGACTCGACTTGGAGTGAGTCGACTAGCCCAGTGGACGGAGCGCCGGTATTTGGCTGCAGACCCACGGCGGACGGAGCGCCAGGTAGATGGCAGCAGACCCGCGGTACTCGACAGGAGGAGTACCTCAGCAGGCTATCTGGGTAGCGCCCGGTATTTGGCGACAGACCCTCAGCGGACGGAGCGCCCAGTAGTTGGCCGCAAACCCGCAGTACTCGACAGGAGGAGTACCTCAGCAGTCCTAGGTTAGTGAGCGGCAGCCTCGGAGTCGTGACAGGATCACTGTACACTCTAGAGACGGAGCTCTTCAGCAGTTACGGTTTCGATAATGAAAATCCTGGTTTGAGCTGAGACTTTTGACCTTGTGTTTACTTCATGACTGAGATGGGTCACTTGCTAACTTTGGTATATGTATGGGCATATACCCGGGTAGTGGTTATCCGTCGAATTCACAATTCTTGTGTTCCTCATGATTGAGATGGGTTACTCGATAACTTAGGTATATGTATGGGCATATACCTAAGTAGAAGTTATCTGTTGAGATCTTCTTTGTGGTTATCCTTGTTGGTTTAGTGAGACCTTGAGGGTCTCGGGGTCCCTACTGAGTATCGTTATACTCACCCCTGCACGGGCTATGCCCGCACCTCGTTGTGTTGGTTGCAGACGACGGACAGTGCTGACAGAAGCCGATTGTTCGAGGACTAGACAGTACCTGGAGGTGGGCTATACGACGAGGCGGTACCCGGAGGCAGACCACTGGACAGGACATACTCGGAGCAGACGGCAGGACCCGAGGAGCAGAGGAGCTATCTGTACCCACCCTTCAGGTGGGATTTCCAGAGGACATCTCAGCGTAGCAGATTTACTTTTCAGTCGCTGTTTTCCCTTTCGAGTTGTACTTTACAGCTGGGCTTGTATTTCCGGCCCCTTTTTACTTTTCAGCTCTTCTTTTGTACTTAGTGTTTTTACTTCCGCTTGTACTCTGTGGTGCTTGTTTTCTTTTTTTAAAGGCAATGCCTTCCCAGTTATCGGGATTTTACGCCTTTGGTGCTAGTCGCCAGCCCCTGGCCTATGGAAGGCGGGCTTGGGGTAGTCACGGCACGGGCCCCGAGGACGGGTCGTGACATATTGCCCCATATTTTTGAGTGTCTGAGTGGGATTAGGTTAATCCCAAAGCCTTTGTCAAGAAGACAATGATCAATCTCCACACCATTGAAGTGGACAGTGATATAATGTGGGGTAATGTTCTCTTATATGGGAGATCCTTCATCTTATCCATAGAAAGAGATAATGGCTTGACACTCAGAGTGCTCAATGACCTCATCATAGAAGACATCTGTAGCTGCTACCTGCATCTCAAACATGATGGGGATTATTAAAGGTTCGGTGAGGGCTTCAGGCATATCAAAAGACTGGAAAATGGCCTAAAGGATTTAAAGCCTCGTAATAATGCTGACAAGATTCTTAAGGACATCATACTTCCTTGCTATGTGCGAACTTATGCTTATACGAGGCCGTTTTGTGGCATGGGTGGGGGTGACTGGACCTTCTAGCTGAACTGGAAGGTGACTAGTGCTGGGAATACCCCTTTCTTAGCTAGTAAAAGATCATGGAGAGAATACTGAGTTTGGGACAAATGACAATGTTTGTTTTGTAACAGAGAGTGGAAGATCACGGTGCGGTCGAGGTAGATTTTACTAATAAAGTAACACAAACGTCTGCGAAGGTGGACTTGATGACAGTACATGAGAAGGTTGGGTGTGCTGAGCTATGTGTTGGGAATGCTGTCTGGTTTTGGTCGCATGCATAGATAGGCTGGAAGTACTGACTGAGGCACTCTGATGACCCATATATTCGTGGCCCTATCAACGTTAGCGACCACTAGGGATGTTGGGACGATCTGTATGGCGTTCTTCACTGTCAGAAATCATGTAGGGGTTTACCAGCTCTATGGTGTGAACCGAGGTGTATCCTTGATCTTCACATAAATAATTGTCCACTACTAGGTAGGTTCTAGGTGGAATCTTCGTCCCTTAGGGCATGAAGTCATCGAGAGTATGGGATGATGATGATATCAGTGGGGGACATAGTTTTCCCTTACGCTGCTGATGCATGATCTTCTAGTAAGAGGAAGGTTGAGCCGTTGATGCATAAGTATTGGCTACAAGTGACGCGACATATTCTGAAGGGTTAGGTTGATTCAAGAATTCACAGATAATACCATGGTCTTGGGAGACTTCCTTATGAGCTATTCAGTCTTCATACTTATGGGATCCATGGTTAGAAACCTGATGCCACTCGCCTTCATTGTCACTATCGCTATTTGGGTTCACGAATACACATGACACCTATTCCGGAGTTGGGACTAACCTGAATATGTTTTTATCAATTGGGTCTTGAATCCAGTCCTTAAACACATAACATTATTTGAGGGTGTTCCCCAGAATCTGGTGATAGGGGCTGTAATTGGGCCGAGCAGTCAGATCCGCCTCTTCTGGCCTCCTACATTCAAAAAAACATAGAAGTCCCTATTGCAAGGAACATTGAAAAAAATTGGGGACCTGAGCCTTATTTAATGAATATTTGATGTCTCTCCTATCTGGGATGGGGGCTCTCGGAGGATCAACCTGATGAGGGGATGGAGGATCCTGTCGAGGAGGTGAAGCTTGGTTATCATGTCTGGGTAGCAGCAGTACGTTACATGGTGGTGCATTCCAATTCTGAGGTGGGCGTTGTTGGGCCGGAGGCTATGCCTGAGGTGTAGGTCCCCAATGAGGATGTGGATGTGGCTCCACTAGTAATAAATCTAGTTTTTTGGGGCCTCTATTTGTGCCACCGCACCAGGCTTAGCCTTAGTACCTCTTCATAAGGGAATTCCAGTGGGAAATAGATGTGCAATCTTGGCCTACTGTAAGTTTTCCTCGAGGAGTTGGGCTTTATCAGAGATGTCTCTTAATCCCCTAGGTTATTTCTGAGTAATGAGAGAGGAGAGTAGTTTGGTCTTTACATTCCCCACACATGTTGTTAGCAGTAGTTCCTATGTCAGTGGCATATTTAATGAGTACATGAGGCCTTTCCATTGGGAGACAAATTTCGCAACATGCTTTTCAGGCCTCTACTTGAAGTTGAAGAGATCTGAAATACTCGTATAATGGGTGGTATAGTTGAATTGGTATAGAAACATTCTATGGAGATCCTCCTAGCTGGAAACTAACCCAATGGGTAGCTGAATGTATTAGACAAATGTGGGTCCTACTAATGTCTATATGAAACATCAGAGTTTGGAGGATTCTTGTTACACCGGAGTTCCCAAAATTGGTCTGTAAAGTGAGATGAATTGGGTCATCTACTTTAGCGGGTCACCCATCCAATTAATGGGAGTGAAGGTGGGATTTCAGAAACCAAGGGGTTCTAGCATATAATCCACCCATAAAAGATATGTATTTCCATCAGGTGGGATTTCCACCTATTGTGTTTCCAAAGCCTCTAGGAAAGAAATGAGAACCACTGTCAAATAATCTGGATTGGGGTTCTTGTCTTAAAAAATATCCCTATCCACAAGTGAATTGGTAGTTTTTTCAACATGATAAGAAGGCACGGATACTTGTGGAGTGGCTGGTGGGATGACCTATAGAGTGTCATGGGGAACTTGAGTTGGGGCCCAAGGATTATCAATTTGATCATGTGTATTTGGTGACACATACCACAACCTCTTTCGACATGTTTTGTCCCTTATCCTGTCGATGTGGGATGGATGGTCTAGGTCAGTTGATGTAAATTCACTGGGGGGGAGTTGTACCTACCCTTGCTGCCCCAGCCAAGGATCTCCATAGTCTAGCCACCACTCTGCATCACGTTCAGTAAGAAGGACATTGACCATATTCTTGTGATCTAGGAGTTGTTGATGCAACATGGGTTTTTGGGATCATCATTCGTCTTCTCCACTGAACCAGATAGGATAGAGTGTTAGACGGCTCTGAGGTTCTCTTTTCTCTTATTAGGATTCCGACCGAGGGAGAATGACTCGGTAGGTACAGGAAGACCTAATAAATTTCTCTGATGCTGAGTGATCATTTTCATTTAATCCAATAGGTGTGATACTCCCTCAGGGGGTATGTCCTCTTTGAGGAGCTCTAGCTTCTTCTCTCTACCCCGGTAGGATGGCCATGTTAATCGCAACTCTACCTGGAGGAATATCCGCAATATTGCCTGGAAAGTTCAGATTGAATAGGATAGGACTGAATTGGAGAGTAGCCTATTGCCCCCAACCATGGACCTAAACATGAGGGGAAGCCTCCTTGATAATTCAACAGAGCACTTTAAAGCTATGAATGCATCATTGCTGGAGGGTCTGGTGGCGACCGAGCGACTTAGGGTGCAGGGCCATAGGTATTATCTGCTGGTTGACCATACGTCATTGTTTTCCAATGTCTTCAAAGTGTGTCTGACTCTTGGGATATTCCACTCATTAATAACAGATATATAATTGAATCTCCAATAGGTTTGGGCAAAATCACCCGAATTCTTCCTAGGTAAGAGATTCTGGAACATTGAAGCTGGAAGTCACAATCAGCCAGAACATTTCTAGGAAATGATCCACTATAAGGATGTTCCAAAAGCTCCATGGGTGAGTCTTAGGATTTAGACCTTGGTAGCCTCACTCAACAACCTGGGGCTGTTGGGAGACCAGAAGTGGTACTGAAGAAGACCGTTGAGAATGTGGATATTCCAGTGGAGAATAAAGTGAATGGGTTGATAAGCTACCACATCTCAGGATCTCCTGCGATGAATGCGGCAGCTCATCCACTACATATGGGTAAGATGGGCTGGAAACCACGACATGCAGTGTAAGGATTATGATCACTGATGGTGGTCTATGTTGTTGTACATGCTTTACCGGTCCCCAGAATAACACTCCATGATCTCTGGTTGAGGTAGAGAATGACCCTATTAACGAAGGGGATGATTTCATAGCCAGACCCTAGGAATGAGATAAATCTTCCTCCTACTGTATGTATCTGTGGAGGGAGTATGGAATCCTATGAACCTCACATTCCAGAAGGATGAGGATGATATGTCTCATTCCTACCCCAACCCTCGACACAAAGGATCACAGTGAGGGTTCCATTACTGAATTGCATTCCGCCTCGAAATCTGGGTAGCAGATAGGGTTAATTGCAGTCTGAATTTTCTTAGTACTCTGTTTATGGCATCGGTGACCCACCGTCTTTCCTATAGATATCACTTCAGGACATTGTATATTTTTGGCTTGAGGTGGACCTTCAGCTGAATTGATGCTGGGGCGGAGATGACTTACTCCTGGGTGAGCTGGGGTGTGAGGAGCACCTGGACAGATGTCAAAGGGAACATGGGTAGTACCTCTGTTTCCACTAGCTGATGTGCAGAGAGAATCTCCACATGAAGTGTTGGAGTGGGTAGGACCTCTGCTGGAGTTGGTACGAGCATGGGTAGGGACTCCATGATTATTTCTATTGGCATTGTTAGTGTGAGGATGGTTCTCATACTGGTAAAGAATACAATGGGTAGGAATTATGTGTTGGGTTTCTATGAAGTGAGGAAAACCTCCACTTCTATGGTTACTGGAAAGAGGAGTACCTTCGTCGGTTTCTGTAAGGACATGGTGAAGACACTCGCTATGATGGTTGACCAAAAAGATAATGTCTTCACATTGGAGATCTGTGACGTGAGGAAAAGATCCATACCTGAGATCATGGGTGTGGAAGAGGCTTCCGTATTGTGAGTCAATGCAGTAGAAAGGACCTTCACTCGGATTGAAGGAGGCATGGGGAGGACCTCCATAAAAATATTGGGAGTGATTAGGGCCCGCACTCTCATTTTTGATGGTATAGAGTGGATCTATATACTGGGTATCATTGTTGTGGGTCAACCTGTGGTGTGCACTACCAGTGTTTGAGACTAGGTGGTGGACCCAGTCTGCCTATGGGGTGGTTGGGGCCTTGATTCTGGTTGGGCATATGAGAGCTCTACATAAATAAGAGGGCTGATGTTGTGCGTCAGGGGTGGCATGAGCCATGATAGTCGTTGATGCTAACACCCCTCACAAGGGGTCCTCCTCAGCCTATGACGGATGCTGGTGTCAGGTTAGTTGGACCGGGGCTGGTGGAACAGGTGCATAGCATACCTTCTCCTCATCCCATAGGTCATGGTGATATCGCTAACGTGGCCTGGTGTGATCCCTCCATGGGATCCCCTAGAATGGGATCTTGGCTGGGTTGGCTTGCACATCCCTCCCCTCCTTGGTGTAGGGGTGGGATTCATCGAAGAATTCCAATAATAGGCTCCCGAAATAGTTATGTGTTGGAGTGGGGAGTAGAAGATCCCTGCGTGGCCCTTTGTGGTGGTGGTTGTGATTAGGCGCAGAAGCCTCTAAGTATTGTTAGTCCATATCTGGGGTTGTGATAATCCCCTATTCCTTGTATCATCGAATGGGATCATTTATAACTCTTCTCTGAATGATTTCATATGGGTAGATGTGTCATTGGTTCCCATAAGCTGTGGACATGGAAACTACCATGGAAGATATGAGGTCATGCGGGATTGCCGCGTTGACGTTTCCCCTACTTTTGTGTCATTGGGTCGGCGGTGATCGGTTTCTTATTATGATTGCTTGGGTTCTGAAAACCATGGAGATTTAACCATTACTACTAAAAGAAGGAAAGAGACCTCCAGTTCCCCAATGCTATTTCGTCGTCCATGGTTTTTAAGAAGGATCCACGCTGACAAAGTCACAGACCGCGATTTGCAATGTTCAACTTCCCCAATTTCCAGTGAATTTCACATCATGCGCACTATTTTCTTGGTGGGACTTGCCGCTAAATTCATGGATCCGGTGACACACTAATCCACTAATGTCTCGAGCTCTACTAATCTCCACATTGTGGTGAATAATTTCACATTGGGTACTCCATTTCTGTTTTTGACTCTTTTGTTGGGGTGTGCATCCGTCTATCAAGGATACACAACGGTTTCCCCATATTCCCTCTTTCCTATGGCTGGAGACATCTGTTGCTTATTCAGGGTTGTTTGGTCCATGATCGAAATAGGATGATGGGATGTCAGTTCCTCCTTCTATGGATTCCTCCAAAGAACTTATTTCCTAGTCCGGGTCTCCCTCATAGACTTAATATGTTGTATGTGAAACAATTCCCAGTTTCATGTCTTCATGGTTGATGGTTAATTACTTAGCTTCTGTCTGGACATTCCAAGGGGTCGATTCAGGGAAGCATCCTTCGTTCTGGAGGAGTAGTCATGTGGTACATTGATGGCATATCATGACACTAGAGCACTGAGGCATCTGGGATTCTTACTCATATTATTGGGATTCTAGAGGGCACAGAAACATGAGCCATCCCATGTTGAATGCGAGGAATTTTATTACATAAGAATGTATTTGAGGTTTTCCTCAGCTTTCCATGTTTAACATAGGGTATTCCACGAGGTTAAAATATAGAAGAGATGGATCATACTGATTAGAACACTGACGAGAGTGGATCATATGGGTGCAACCCTAGGAGGGATCAATGGTGTTGGGGCAAACATGTGGTTAGTTACCCGATTACTGCTAGGAGTAGCGAGAATTTTGGTGACATGATTTCACTGGGATGTGGAAGCCCAGGTAAAAATCAGGAAGAAAATTGATTTTTGAGAGTGGATAAAGTGTGAGATGAAGCCGACATGAGGGAAATGGTGATGTTGGGCTTAAACCTCAAAGATATATCCTACGTATCCCCATGGCAGGGAATCAATGTTGATGTTTTTCGGTGGGGTGATGGAGCACCTGATAAGGCGACCTGTGAGAAAATACATAAGGATGGGACCTGGAAGAACTTCAATCTTCGGGATGAGGCATGACCTTCCCAAAACAAATAGGCTCCAGGGAAAGACCAGAATGAGATGTGATTGATGGGATTGAACCTCCGGGAGGCTTCCAACGTATCCCCATGGGATGGAATCAAATTCCATGTAGTTAAGGATGGGACATGGAATGGGGGTGTGCAAAAACGACAGTGACTCAAAATCATGTTGGGGATTACGCTTGGTTAGCATCCTAGGGTTTGTCTGATACTAGATGGGACGACTAGATATGTGGGTCCTAATATGGGGACACCAAAGTTTACCAATGTTTTGGATTGAACACTAGGTATTATTCATATGTACCGTGTCTAGGAGACCAAGATCAATGCCCGTGTAGTACATCTTATAATGGGTTAACATCATGTGGGGTTAATAGCGGCTTATCACTGTATGGGTTAAAATAGATTACCGAAGATTGGGGAAAACAATGACCAACCATTGATTGGGGAACATAATGGATTACTATCGATTGGGGGAAAGGAATGGCTTACCGTTGATTGTAGATGCACCAGTTTACCATTGATTGGTGAAAACAATGGATTACCATCGATTGGGGACTAAAATGGCTTACATTCGATTGGGGTAGGTCCTCAGTGTAGATTCCTACATACCTTTCCCCAGAGACATGGATCAAATCCCATAAAGTTTGAATGGGTACTATTTAACATATTTCAGGATGAAAAGGGATGTGTAGTTCTATGTCATTGAGGACATGGGAGTGCCAACGTGAAGTGGTCTGGACCGATGGGTTTTGGGATTGAACCTTAAAAAAGATTTATATGTACTCTCAAAGGAGACAAGGATCAAAGTTCATGTAGTTCAAAATAAAGGATAAATTTTTACATCACGTGGGACGGAGGTGATCTGACGTGAAGGGGTTGGGAAAATTAGGTGTTTGGATTGAATCTCATGGAGGATTCCTACGTATCCCCAAGGTAGGGAATCAATTTTCATATAGTTTGAGATGGTGGATGCTGTTTAATGTCATGCAAGATGGAGGTGAACTGATGTGAAGGGTTCGGGACAAGTAGGTGTTGGGATTGTACCTCTGGGAGGCTTCTTATGTATCCCAAATGTTAGGAATCAAAGTACACGTAGTTCAAGATGGTGGATGACATTTAACGTCATCCATGAAGGAGGAGAACCAGCATGAAGGGGAGAGACAAGTAGGTGTTGGGCATGAACCTCATGGAGGTATCTTACATATCCCCGAGATAGGGAATTAAAGTTCACATAGTTTGGGATAGTGGATGCAGTTTAACATCATCAAAATGGAGGTGAACCGACGTTATGGGGTCAGGACAATTAGTTGTTGGGATTGAACCTTAGAGGGGATTCTTACATACCTTGCCTTGGAGATAAGGATCAAAGTCCACATTGTTCGGGAGGATTTGGGTCATACATACTAAGGTGTCTCAGAGAGGATGTGATGGTCAAGGCTTACTCTAAGCCCAAGTGAGTCATGCTTGGTGTAAGAAACAAGAGGCCACAAAGACCTAATGATCATGTGACGAAAGATGTATCCGTGAGAAGTGGAGTGGGGCTTTCACATGGTTAGTCGCCCAAAGAGGAAACTAGGGCTTACGCATGCTTAGAAGCTCATGGAGATGGATATTGGCACTTACTCTATGATGGAGACCCAATGGAGACAAAGCTTAAAGGGAGAGGAATAGGATAACAAAGTTCCATGTTCCCATCTATCTTCTGGTCATTGGAACCGAAGAAGATAGGATAATAATGGGTGATACCTCTTACAAGAATGGTTAGGGGATTACTCCAAGATGTTTTCCCTTCCCCACATATAGGTGCGGCTCCAGCAAAGAGGATATCATTCCATTTTAGGATGATCTCACTCCTGTGGAGATGAGCAGGTGTAGAGAATGTTCGAGATGGGGAACCCAGCATATGATGCATGGGGTAAGGACATAGTTCAATGTCATGTGCTGGGGATGATGGTGCTTAGTAGTTTAATTTCCTGCAGATCGAATGAGGTGGGCCCACTATGCACCCCTAGGACATACATAACCGGCACACTTTAACCCTTAGTGAAGGGAAGTCACTAGCATTGCCATCATGAGGGGGTGTTGTGGAGTGATCCACTGAGGGGCCAATGTTAGTGTGGCTATGCGAACAAGCAATAACCATTAGAGTGCCTATGAGAATAATCATAAGTCTAAGAAACGCAACGTGAAGAACTACCCAAGGGACCTTGAAATATCTTCCTACAAAACTGGAAGATCGTACGGAAGAAAGGTGCACAAAACAGGGTTGTGGCACATAAGAGGGGATCAAAAATGGTTTTTTGGATAAGGAAGATACATGGAGCACACAAGCAGGATTGCACGCAAAAGAGGGTGTTTGCACGCAATAGGCATGAAAATGGGAAATGGTGCCCAGAAAAATCCTGGTTGCGCAGATAAAGGATGTGTGCACGCAATTTTGATGAGGTTTTGTGTGCAAGAGGCCGAGGTTTTAAAGCAAGTAAATAGAATTTTGCAAGATTGGTGAAAAAATAAAGGACCTAGATGAGGCTCAAGCCCTATAGGTTTCATGTAAAGGTGGAACCCTGGGAGACCTGTTGCAGAAAATAAAATATGTGAAAGCCATATTTTGTGTGAGGAAGAGGTGTATTGAGTATAGGGGAGAAGGTTTGAATTCTTTACCACGGAAGTGAGGGGAGTTTCCATATATTTATAGGTGATCAGGATCCGTGGGGTGCGCGTGTAATTCGGCCTGATAAAAAACATGACACATTAGTCGGCTACATGGAACCTTCCAGATGGTGTGGATATAAATTTTTTGGGCGTAGAAACTTGCGCGCCATGGAGACCACTTTCCACACACTCCGGTAATTTTCCACACGGTCATTCATCTTATCCCGAACCACTTCACTCACTTGAAATATGACTTCTGTTTTCCCAAAATTTTGGTTCGAGGCCTTTGGTGAATTTTGACATATAAAATATGACAACAGCAGGGATGTAACATTCATGCATACGTATGGCCCATCGTTTCATTGAATGGTGTATTCCATTTCATATATCTATATTCCATTAATTATTATAAATAAATATACACAAAATTTATATTATATTTATTTAATGGTTTAAATAGTGGAAATAATTATATTAATATGAGGGCCAATGATATAACAAATCAAATCACATGTGAAAAACAGAGCAGTTATTAACTGAAATGTGAACTTAACATCAATATTTTAATAGAAGTTTATGTAAAGTCTAAAATAAAATCATATATGGTATTAGATATAATAATATGGTTCTATGAAAGATTTATAATAAACATATATGTTTTATAAAGGAACTTTTAACGAGTACGAAGAGAGTAAATGCATAATGTAAGGGTTTTCTTTTCAACATTTATTTCTGAGGGACCTATGCATTATTCATTAATCACTTCTTTTGAACGGTGTATATAAATTTTTTATTGATTGTTATAACTAAATTATGGTTATATACCTGAATTTTTGTGACATATATTTAATGGGGTATATGGTTCAAAGGTTACCAAATAGTTAGAGTAATTTTGGTTTCAATATTCCTTGTGACACATCTTTTTGTTATGAACATATATTATTTTGCGATGTTTATATACTAGGATTTCAGATGTTTTATAATGAATCTATATATTTTAATGGTATTATATGCCTCATGTAATTTTATTTTTTTACATGGGGAGTATTGTTCAATGTTACAAAGTAGTTAATGTTTGTTACAAGAATCACATAATTTATTAGGATTGTTTATAATTAAGCTCCCGTTGATGAAATACCATGGTTTGTCTCCCAAGAATACTCATGTATTTTATTCTGTAATATTTATTCATTATTTCATCATGTATTAGTATCATTTTTTCTATATTTCTTATATAAGATAATAATGAAGAAGATTTATGTAAATATATCAAATTTCTCTTCTCAGTCAGAAAACTAATTTATTTAAAAAACATTTTTTTCAAAATTGTTTTGAAAATTTTCTCTAAAATGATATTTAAAGCGTATTTTCAATGAAAAGGGATTTTATTTATCATTTTATAAAGTTTAAATTGTATGTTTTCAAATATATTTTAATAGAAAAATTGATTAAAATTGATTTATGTTTTAAAAAAATTCAATGTGAAAAATATATTTTCCAAAAGAAAGATTTTAAAGGAATACTTACAAATTATTTTCAATAAAAGATTTTGGTGTTACTCATTCCTCTATGGGGATATGATCTAGGGGTTCCATTCATATTATTTCTCTTAATATTTTATTTATTTGTTTTATGATATTTACGAAACTCTTTTATCTTTCATGGGTTATATGCTTGTGAAACCCACTACTTTTCATGAGTTATGATTTAGTGAAATGATTATGAAGCATTTATTGTTTTTCATAGTTTATTAAATGATTACATGTTCATGAGTCCAATTTAATTTCATTGGCTATGATATGATTTCATATCAAATTATGGAACATGTATGTATTATTTCATTATAAAATCGGTGGGACATACTTATCTATCCAATGCATTAATTAACAATTTATATATCATGATATAAATATGGAATCAATTTTATGGACTTGATCCACTATGGAAGATCGGAAAACCCAATCCACAATGTGAATATGGGGAAACCTGATCCTCTATGCGAAGATGGGGAAGCATGATCACTTATATGGAAAGGATTGCGAGTGGGGATGGTGGAGTCTCCCACACAGTACGTGAGTCCCCATAAAGATCCAAAATAAGTATTTGGAAATGAGACCTGACTAATAGGGAAAAATATTACATGTTTATATGACTACTAAAATTCGATGTATCATTCTTATATAATGATTTAATGACTTATTCTCTTGATTCCATTGTGATTGATGTCTTATGAGTCACCAATATTTTTTCCATGATTTTTTTATTCCATTTTTTATTCAGGGTATGTTCTTTTAATTTTATAATAAAATTATAATAATATTATGATTATGTATATTTTTATATTTCTCCTTGTTTTACCCTTACGAATCATCCGAGATCACTCATCTTTATTTTTCTTTTCCCTAGTTTATGAATATATTTTTTATATATGATATGTATAAAAAGATTAAATGTCATGGTTAAAATAGTGGGAGATAATGTAGATCACTTATCTACTGGTATTATGTTTCAATGATTCCATATGCCCTAAGATAACATGGCCTTTGGTCCTCAATTTTTATAAAATATTATGTATCCAGAAAAAACAATGTAATTTTAATGCCTGTAGTTATGGTCTATTAATTAATGGTAATAATTCCACTTATTGGGTTCTATATAATGTAATTTCTAAAGAGATGATATTTATTGAGTGTTAATAGATGTTTGATCTATATTTAAACATTATTTATAAATTCTGTTTTAGTAAGAAGGTTTTTTTAGGAATAATATTTTTTTGAGATAATTTTAATGTTATTTATAACCCTTAGCAGTAATATAATTATTGATGTTATGGAAGGAATATCTATTAATAATATTTTATTTTTTGAAACAATTAGTTTTATAGAAAACCATTTTAGGTAAAAAGTGATTTAATGTATAATAATATTTTTTGTGATGTTTATAATATTTTTTTGAACATTATAGAATTATGTATTGATAATACTTTTTAAAATAAGAACATTTTTTTGATAGCTTATATGACACACACCAACAAGCTTAAATAACCCATTAAATATATTATTTAATAATGGGTGTTATAACCTATCAGTTGAATTTGAAGTTTGAATATGATTAACCAAATTATGATATATATAAATATATATCAAAACAAAAACAATTTTATTAAATGTTTCTTATAAAATAATCACCCAAAAATTTAGTAAAGTCATTTTGTGCTTTAAAATATATTTTTAACAAAAATGGTTTTATTTTGAATTTTATTTTTGGGGATTATAATTAATTTATACAAATTTTAGTAATTTTATGTTATATACATGACATCAATTTTAACATATACATATAAAATTGATCTTCAGGTGAAATATTTGGATTTTTCTGAAGAGTGATTTTGTAGTGAATAGTGAAAAATACATCTTTTTGTAAAACTATCATTTTATTAATTTACATGTAATATTTTTAATTGAATTTTAATTAAATTCATCATAATTATTACACATAATTATTTAAAATAATTAATTAAATTTGAATCATCATTATCCTTGATTTGGGAAAAAGTTTATCTTTGGCTTAAAAACAAATTTTTTAGAACTATTTCTAATTGCATAATGTTCCTCTATTTTAATCAATTAAATATAAATATAAATAGGGAAGATTCAAGTTAAATTTCGAGATTATAAATATAAATATAATAATAAAAGTCCATCTTTAAGAGAATTACTACTCATATATATGAAATAAGATCATTTTATGCTTAAAAATTTATTTCTTGAAAATGTGTTTTCTAAAACATTTGGAGAGTTTGGATTTAAAATAAATTCTGCCAATTCAGTGATTTATATTCAAAAAATGTATACATTATTTTTAATATAAATAATTAATATTCTATATTTTTTTAATCAATTTGTGTTTAATTTTATTAATAACTGTGGAACCCATGATTTAGTATGATTAAGGTTAAAAGGTGGCTTTTCTCATTACATGTGCTAGTAAAAACATTAATTTCTACACACATATGTCTTTTATTTGAGAAATTTTATTTTATATTAAGAACAATTGTGTTCAAAATTTATAATAAGGATCATATTATTTTATTCTTAAGGGATAAATAGTCTTTTAAAAAAACTAATTACTATTGTAAAAAATAATGTGGTAAATGTATGTAAACATTGAGGATACAGAATAAGATATTTAAATATGTAAATTTCTTATGTTATAGGTTTATATAAACCTTAACATAACTCTATTCCATTATATATCAGTTTTTTAGGTATTTGGGGTTAGATTTAATTCCCATTTTCAAATAGTATTGGTAATTTACAAAAACACCACTCCTCCTCAATTATAAAAGGGCACTACCAACCATCATTTCTTCTTATATCTCATTTTATTTGGATTAATATACCCCTACCAAAATATCCTCACAAAATCATTATCAAAATTATATATAAAACATTATTCTCAAAGGACCAACCCAAGATTCATTTATAAGAGATCCAAAGTAGGTTCTTCTAAGTGTAGTTACTTGCCTTCACTAAATTATTTCTCATTTATTCTTTTTTCCCACCTAAAAATATTTAATAACAATTTAAATATAATATCACAATTATATAACATATAATTATATTTTTTTATGTTAATGGAATATTATATATCCAACTCCTTATCTATCAATTAAAACTAAAATCCATCAATCGTGTGTATAGTGGTCTACTACCGCTCAAACCAATGTAATTATTTCCTTAAAATACTAATATTTATATTCCTAATAATGTAAGTGATAAATATAAATTATAAATATTTATTTATATTAATTATATTAATTTAATATATCATCATCTTCCCTAAACATCCACACATTAAGAGAATGATATCGTCGCTTTTACATACGTACGACCTACCATCTCCATGAAGCGATGTGAATCATTTTCCGTGTAAAAATATAAATAATGTTATTAAAATTGTATATAATAAATAAGAAATAATATTAGAACATTAATATCATATTGAAAATTATTTAAATATTTCCTATACACAATAAAAATGACTTACAAAAGAAAACATGGATGAGAAAATGAAGTAGTAAACACATGAAACTGGAAAAATATTTCAATATTATAAATAAAATGGTGTTAAAATTTTATAATATGGTCATATATGATATAATAAAAATTAATATCATTATTTTATTTATATTTTAAAAATTTAAAACAATTACATATTAGAATAAATTTTTTTCATCTTAAAGGAAATGTGCGGTAATGGATTCGATCTCAACATTCATTTATTAGGGAATATTTTATTGTATGGAACCCAATTTTTTTCATATAGTGTATATAAAAACCATTTTATATTTACTATTATGAATCATACAAAATTAATGTTATTTTAATTCCTAATTTGAATTATATCCTCTAAAGGGATTTCACTTGAAATTTACCTAATGGTAAAAAAATTTATAACACAATTTCATTTTGTTGGGATATATTACTTATTTAATGTATTTAATATTATATGATTGTGTGTTAAATTTTATTTTATTTTTTTATTTCATATATTTTATGTCTAGGTATATTTTATTCAAATAATAAGTTCATTTATCAATCCTCACATCAATGATATTATAAATGTTTGATATTTTTTTATCAATTACCACTCTATTGAAAAATATTTTTTATTTCGCATCTATTTATTTTTACGAGGTCCATATATTGGATCTTGAATATACATATTATACACAAGAGGGGTTGAATTGTGTATTTCAGATTTTTCGTTAAATCTTCGATTGATCGAGTTCTTTCCTCATTGATTTATTAGATTTGATCATAAAGCAGAATAAGTAAAAGTAGAGACACACGGATGTATAGTGGTTTGGCGAACAGAAGGCCCCAAGTCCACTCCACCAACACTATACTCCACGAGCTTGGTGATTTTCACTATCTGGTCCTCCAGACCATCCAATAACTGAAAATAGGTAGTTGACACCTTTACAACTTTCATGAAAACAAATCCTTCTAGTTTAAAAAGGAACCTACTCTGCTTAGTACGAGAAGATGGTCACTCCAGATAAAAAGTATTTTCGTTTAGAAAGAACTTTTCCAGTTTATCTTCACAATTTATAAAGAATGAAATTGACAGCAGGTGAATCGTTTTCTTCAGAAATATTGATATTTGAGTCAATCTAGTTGTAGTAGAAATAGATAATACAATTGCAACTTAAGCAGCAACAGATTCACAAAAGATTGTCATTGACAAATAGATGAATCTTCTGTTTCATTCCTTCTTCTTCAACAAAACAGAGCGTAGTCTCTCTTCGTAATCAGTAGATCTTTGTATCTTGATTTGTCTCTATTTCATATCTTTTGAAATAGCATTGTCTATGCAGAAGATCTTTTTTTCAAATACAATGATTTTATCTGCACTTGCGTTCTTGATCACTATGTGTTCTTCTTTAAAATATTCGTTATATCGATATATGTGCACTTTTTTTGTATATCACACTTTTTTCTCTTATGATATTTTATTGTGTATTTTGAAATGATAAATGAGAACAGATATATTGAGTGCTTCCTCTACAAATTCAGATCCACAAATATCACCCTTTTACTGGCAATATTCAAACTTGTGAATTAATCTGAGCGGTCGTAAAACTCCATAATATTCACCATTAAAAGCTCCCGTTAAATCAATCCTTCAAACGGCTCTAAAATTAACAAGTAAACACTTCAAAATCAGTGTTTAGTCCAACTTAAAATTAGCCTAATCAGTATCTTGCATACCATTGAACAAAAATATCAACTTCAAATTCCCGATGCCAAACGTACGGTTGAGTTGCACTGCATGCATCCTCTGAAACATAACATAGATCAAATGTAGGGTTGATGTCACATTCATCAAATATAAGTTTGATGACGAACGTAAGGTTGATCATAAACATAGGTTTGAACATCCATACTTATCTCTTCCATATCCAAACATATATCATACTTTTCAACGCTTTCAAACGTAATTTTTACGATCCATACTTTTTCAAATAACGTATGGTTGTTTACAAAATTAAGGATGATTAACCATACTTTTCAGAAACAAAAAATACATTAAAGATTTATGTAATGCTTCTTCTTCAGTATCCCAAACGTAGGATTCCTTCCTAACGTAGGGTTTTTCATTATGTAGGGTTTTTCTTTATGTATGGTTTTTCTTTCATTATTTACTGATAAAGTATGGTTGTTTAACCATACTTTTCTGATAATCTGTATAGAGTAAACATCAGGTTCCTTTATTTCCATACACTACGCTTTCCTTTCTTTCTTTACGCTACACTTTCCAAATGTAAGGTATGAATAGTGTTTCCAAAACACTTTAAATTAATTCTGGAATGGTTTAGCAATTGTTCCATGCTGTGTAAACACTTAAATATTCATCCAAAAATGAGAATATATAAAATATTATTCTTGAAAAATAATTAAAGTAAAATCAGTACAAAACAATTAGAGGGTATGTTTTAACATCAAAATCATCATAATGAGATAGAGTATTGTTCTCAACAATGCCCTCCTTATTAATAATAAAACGTATTGTTTGAAAACAACACTTGATCAAAAATCTCCCCATTAAATATATATTGTTGAAAACAACATGTGCTCAACAATCTCCCCCTTTTTGATGATCACAAAACCCATAAAATAATAAGACTAATTAAATTAAATTAACTTTCAAAATTAGATACTTATAGTTTAAAATTTTGAAAAGATAAATCAATATTTAATTTTAACAAAATCTATTCAATAAATAAATATTGTATTATCATTAAAATAAATAGTTCTCCCCCTTTATTTATAAAAAAAAGATTAAATTGTTTTTCTTTAAAAGAAATAATAATAAAGATCGAAATAAAAGTTTTTAGTTTTATCCAAATTTCTCCCAAATAAAAAGTAAAAGAAAATTTCCCATTTATAATAAATGACTATTAATAACTTAAAATAGTTTGTTGTATAAGTATAAATCTGTATAATTCCAAAACATTTTTAAATAAAAATAAAACGGATTTAAAATATACATGAAATCATTTAAATAAGATTTTAAAAGCTTAAAATAAAATGTGGTGTTTATACAAATTTATCCACCTTCTTGTGATATAAAAAAATGATAAATAAAGGATTTGAACACATTTAATGTTACAATGAAATGTAGTTAAATTCTATAATTAAATATTTATCAGTAAGGTAATCTATTATACTGGAATATTTAAATGTAAAATAGTAAAATTTGATAAACAAACATATAAATAAAAAAATAGATAATGAATCAATTTTCTATTCAAAAACAGCAGAATGTTCATGATAATGGTTTACACAGGAATCAAGTGATATTAGGGTTAAGATAGATTATATCTTCTCTGAACAACATCCTTGATTTCTGTATGTTGTTCCCTCAGTCTCTTCATCATCCCATCTCCAATTTTGATTATGATATCTCTATTCTCCTGAGTCATATGAATATCCTCGATTAAATTGGCTCGGAAAAACTCATGCATTAATTTTTTTCTATAAAAACTGATAGCTTCTATGACATCTAGTTTAATATTTTTCTGATTCCAGGCTCACAAGATGTCATCTGATCTACTAAAAATTTCTGATTGTCTAACAACACTGGTAATGGAGCACTGTTACATTGAAGATTAGTCAACCTCTCATTCATATTGCCCATTATAGTTGTAATAGCCTGAAACCTCCTTATGCGGTCAGGTGAGGTAACTGAACCACTGGCTCCACTGGACCATAAGGATTCAAATGGAGTTTCCATATAATCATTAAAATTATACAGATCTGATTTTTAAACCATTTCTGATTTCATGTTGACCACTTATGTCAACATTTCCTTTTTGAAATTCGCAACATCATTTCTTGAAACTATGCTGGATTTCAGTGTCTGAAATTTCAACTTTTCTAATTCAAAATCTCTCCTTAGAGCAGAATTCTCAGTTTCTAGTCTTTGTATCTTCTTGTAACCTTCTTCATCTGCTTCATTTGGTAAAGTAGAAGTACTCTGTGCCTGATTTTGTTCTTCAGGCCTTTGATTAATCAACACTAAGGGAAAAGATTTTGCAACTATTTCTCCATATCCATTTTCAGCTTGGTCTATGGTTTTTCCCTCAGAGTCTTTGTTAGACTCTTCTACAGAATAATATTCTTGTAACACTTCAGTGTGATCATTTGATGCATCATCAGTATATTCTTCAATAATGATATCATCTTGAACAAGAATTTCAAAAACATCATCTTCCTGAGCAGCCTGAGGACTGGCCACTTCTCCTCCAGGCACTCCCTCTTTCACCACTTCAATTGGAGTCTCATTTTAGAGTTCAGCCACTAATTCCACTCTTTCAGGTTGAACCAAAGATGTTTCAGGTCTCTCTATTTCAACATCCATTATAACTTGATCTACCTCTTCTTGAGGTTCAAAAATTTTATCATTATCCCTCACAAAACTATAGCCCGAAATATCTTTAACAGATATTGGTTGAGAAACCATTTTTTTTTCTTCAGCTCTTGTAGCTCTTTTCCTTGTAACTTGAATTCCTTCCTGAATTCCTTTATCTTCAACCTCTGAAATTTCAAAATTAAGTCTCCTTACAGTTGTAGTTACTCTGGTTTCATGTAGTTTATATTTATCTTTTTAAGGTTAAGCTGAAGTTATCTCCTCTTCTTACTCTTCTTCCTCTCCTGCCCCCACTGGATAGATTTTTTCTTTTATGGTGCCCCAGAAATAACCAATTTTCCATAGTGTCCCAACACTAAAGGTATTACTATGATGACACCTTGTTCTCGCATCTACAAGTCTCACCAATCCTTTCTTGAGCAGAAACTTTGAAATAAATCTTCCAAAAGGTTAGAAGTTCATTCATGACTCGCTCTGGAAGCAGTAATTGAGTTAAATTACCATGTACCTTGGGAAGTTTAATTTTATGTCACTTAATATAAGATACATTATGTAAATATTAGGGTACAAAATCTTTTCCATTTCAGACATCCTGGGAGCTATTCTAGTCTGAACAAATTTAACCAAGAACTTCTAATCCGGTTCTAAATCCATTACCATCATTTTCTTAACAGTAGTTGTTCCAATCAAAAAGGACATAATGTCCTCATACTAATGCACATCATCTCCAATGTTTTTCCAAAAAAATTATATACTCCTTCATGCGGGAAATTCAGGATTTTTCCTATTTCAACAGAAGAGATTGAGAAATCTCAATGCTCAATCATTACCATCATAGTGTCTTCTTCCTCACCTAGACTGAACTGAACTGTTCTGAAGAAATAACACAGTTCTACCTCATACAAAAATTCAGACATTTCTCTATTGAAATTCTGCTCACAGTTTTGAAAAGAAAAAGTCTGTTTCAACAACAGATTAGTCTCGAATAGCCATTCTAGATCTATAACTTTTCCTTGAAATTTTTTTTGCCCAACTGACGTTTTCTTCTTCGCGTCCCTGCTCTCGGCCTCATCTTATTTCTTGGACTTCACCATTACTGAGTAGATTTATGAGTGTTCAAAGATTTTAGGGTTTAAATATTTGAAGATCAGGGGTGTGGAATAGTATGCGGTTTACGGGTTCGAAAGGGTTTTTGTTATGTGGAAATGAAACAGTTTCGAATTCAAAAGGGATCTGACAAACTTTATTCCCATGTAATCATTATCATTAAATTTATTTAAAAAAAATAAAATTTATATGCGGAGAATTTAACATAAATTAAAAACAAAAGTTAAACTTTTTTCGAAAAAAATTAATTGATTTTAAACAATATTTAAAAATAAAATAAAATTTACACAATTAAGAAAATAAAATTAAATAAATAAAATTAAATAAATAATACTTAAAATTATAAAAAAAAGTAAAATTAAATAAATCTTGATCCCCCTTAATAAAATCAAACCATACAGTGGGTAGTGGTATAGTAAAAATATCTGCTAATTGAATTTCTGTATTTATAAATTCTAAAAATATATCCTTTTTAATAACATGATCTCTTAAAAAGTGATTCCTTATATCAATGTGCTTAGTTCTAGAAAGACTAATAGTATTTTTGGAAATATTAACTACACTTGTATTATCACATAAAATAAGTGTATTATTAAAATTCAATCCAAAGTCCATAAGAGTGTTTTTCATCCACAACACTTGTGCACAGCAACTGCCAGCAGATACATATTCTGCCTCAGCTGTTGATAGGGAAACTGAATGATGTTTCCTAATAGACCATAACATTAAAGACATTCCTAAAAAGTTACATGTTCCTGATGTGCTTTTTATATTTAATCTACAGCTTCCAAAGTCAGCATCTAAATATGAAATAAAATTAAAATTAGAAGTTTTAGGATTGAGGATAGATTAAAAAATAGTTCCTTTTAAATATCTAAAAATTCTTCTAATAGAATTCAAATGAGATACTTTGGGATTTGATTAAAATCTAGCACAAAGACATATTGAACACATTATATCTGGCCTACTAGTAGTAAGATATAACAAACAACCAATCATACCTCTATATAACTTGTTGTCAACTGATTTCCCAATTTTATCCAAATCAAGTTTTATATTAGTACACATAGGAGTTCTAAATGTCTTGCTGTTTTTAAGTCCAAATTTCTTAAGTAAATCAACAATGTATTTTCTTTGATTTAAAACATTTCCAAAATATTTTTGAAATATTTGAAGTCCCAAAAAGAAATTTAATTTTTCCATCATCCTCATTTCAAATTCTTCTTGCATTAATTTTGAAAATTCATGAAAAAGTGGTTTATTAGATGATCCAAAAATTACATCATCAACATAAATTTGATCCAATAAAATAATATTTTTTACAGTTTTTCTTAAAAAGTGTAGGATCTTCCAATCCAACAGTAAAATAATTTTTCTAAAGAAAAGAACTTCATCTTTCATAACAAGATATAGGTGCTTGTTTAAGGCCGTAAAGAGCTTTAGTACGTTTAAATACAGAATCAGGTTTTTGAGAGTTTTCAAAACCAGGAGGTTCCACTACATAAACTTCCTCCATTAAATAAAATTTTAAAAAGGAAGATTTAACATCCAACTGAAATAATTTATAATTTATATGAGATGCATATGATAAAAGGATTATGATGGATTCTAACTTAGCTATTGGTGCAAATGTGTCATCATAATCTATTCCTTCTTCTTGATTATATCCATTAGCTACTAATCTTTCTTTATTTCTAGTTATTATACCTTGTACATCCTGTTTATTTCTAAAGACACATTTGGTTCCTATTACTGGATAATTCTGTGGTCTTTCCACTAATTTACAAACATCATTTCTTATGAACTGGTTTAACTTATCTTGCATTGACATTACCCAGCTTTAATCATCTAAAGCTTCTTTTATAGTCTTCGGTTCTAGTTGGGATAGGAAGGCAGAGAATTCCATTAGATTTCTTGAGTTTCTTATAGTTTGAATACCAGTTTCTAAGTCACCTATCACAGTATCTAAAGGGTGATTCTTTAGGGTTATAGACTATTTAGGCAATACATTTAAAGGTTCTTTAGTATCATATTCATCTGAACTGGAATGAATTTCTTTTATATCATTTTCAAAATCATTCTTTAAGTTCTCAAGTCTCATATTATTGTTAGAGTCAGGTTCATCTATTTGATCTGTCCTTTTCTTAATGGGATTAGATTCATCAAATTTTCCATGACCTGATTCTTCAACAATCCATGACTTTTTATTAAAAATTCTATAAGATTTGGAAATAGCAGAATATTCAAAGAAAAATCCTTCATCAGATTTTGGATCAAACTTACCAAGATTTTCCTTGGTGTTTATGGTGTAAACCCTGCATCCAAAAACATTAAAGTAATTTACATTAGATTTTCTGTTATTCCATAGTTCATAAGGTTTCTTTTTCAAAATAGGTCGTATTAAAACTTTTTTAATTATATAGCAAGATGTATTTACATCTTCTGCCCAAAAATATATAGGTAGTCTATATTCATTTAACATAGTTCTAGCCATTTCTTGAATTTTTATCTTTATTATTTCTACAATAGCATTCTATTGAGGAGTTCTTGGTGCAGAGAAAGTATGTTTAATACCCATGTTTGAGCAAAAGGAATTAAATTCATGATTCTTAAATTCTCTACCATGATCACTTCTCAATGAGATTATATTAAAAACTTTTCATTTTGAACAGATTTGCTGAAACTTTCAAATAAAGTAAAAGCTTTATTTTTAAATTTCAAAAAGAAAATCCAATTAAATCTAGAATAATCATCAACTAATACATTAACATATAATTTACCAGCCAAGATTTCTACTCTTGAAGGCCCAGACAAATCCTTAAGGATAAGTTCTAGAGGGTTAGTTGTAGAAACTTTGTTAACATATTTGAATGATGATTTGTGTTGCTTCCCAAGTTGGCATGCACCACATAATCTATTACTTTCAAATCTGAGAATAGGAGAATCAGAAAATAAGTGTTTCTTAGATAACTTATGTAAAACATATATATTACAATGTCCAAGTCTCCTATGCCATATCCAAGATTTACTTACTTTAGTAGTCAATCAATTTACTTGTTGTTTACAAAAGGAATATAAATCCAAAGTATAGACATTTCCAGTTCTTGGTGCCTTAAATTTAAACAGTTTATCTTTAAAAATAGTACAACAATTTTTAGAAAAATCAACAGTATATCCATCATCACAATGTTGGGAGATACTTATCAGGTTGTGTTTTAATCCTTGTACATAAAGTACTTTTTTGATTGAGACTATTTTGTGATCTCCAATACCTCCAATGCCAATGATTTTTTGCGTTGGCATTGTCACCAAATGTGACAAGTCTTCCTTCATTTTGAGTGAGTGTTATAAAATTTTATTGAGTTTCCACTCATATGCCTTGAGCAGCCACTATCCATGTACCATATATATTTTCTACTTTATTGTCCAACTACCTAAAAAGACATTTAAACAAATTGCTTTAGTACCCATATTCTATTAGGTCCAGGGGTGTTAGCTAGCAATGATCTGGGTATCCAGATTTGCTTTGTTCTTTGAAAATCAACTGAATAATATAAGTCTTTTGAAATATAGGCTTTCTTAATACCACAAATTTGAGGTTGTCTTAAGATACTGTGTTTAGCTATAGGTCCCTTTGTCCCAAAAAAGTTACAATTAACCCTTTTAGTGCTAGTAACAAAATAATTTTTGTATAGATTAGGCTTTTCTCCTTTACTAACAATTCCAAATCTTTCCATTTTAATGATAGTTTTTCCAAGAATTTCATTTAATGAATTATCCACTTTTGTAATAACCAATACATCCTGTTTGTAAGATTCTACTTCATCCTGTAGTGTTTTTATTTTTGATTCAAAATTAATATAGTTAGTGTTAATAGAATAGTATTTATCGGTTAATTCCTTATGTTTGTTTCAGCTTTGTATCTCTTTCATCTGAAACAACCTTATGTATGTTCTTTAGTGACTTATGTTTCTTAAAGAGTGATTAGTATATCTCTTCAAGCATATTGCAGTAGGCTACAAGTTTTTCATTTGTGTAGCTTGATTTGGAATTAGATTCATTATTTGAGTCAAAAGAGTAATATGATTATACCTCATCTGTTTCTACCATGATACACATGTTTGCTTTCAGATCGACTTCTTCTTTCTATGAGCTTGATTCTAGAGAGCTACTGGAGTCTTCAGATACACTCCAAGTTGATTTTATATCTTTTTTTCTTTCTTCTCATAGTCATTTCTTTTGAAGAATTTCTTCTTCTCTGTACCTTTCAATTGTGGGAAATATCATTTGATGTGTCCCATCTTCTTGCATTCATATCATCTTATTTCCTTATCATCTTTCTTAAAGTATTTTTTGAAGCCTCTATTCTTTCTATATAATATTCTAATTTTTTTGGCTAGTTGAGCGAGTTCTTCATCTTAGTTTGATGAGTTAGAGATCTCTGATTTGACTTTGACTTCTCTCTACTTCATCTTTATATTCTTTTGTTGTGAAGTTACGTTCAAGGTAGTATCATCCTTTTTTATGTACACATTATGTTCATTTTCCTCATCTTGCATTTTAGCTTGATACATCATCAGTGTACCAATCATCTCTCTCATGGTTAGATCATTAACAAGTGCTGATTGTCTGATTGCAGCAGAGATACCAATCCATCGAGTAGGAAGTACCCTCAGTACTGTTAATGCTTGATATGCCTGCTTGATAGGATCTCCTAGAGTTGTTATATTATTGACAATTTCTGTCAATCTCCCATTCATTTGGGAAATTCTTTCACCTTCAAACATTCTTGAAAGTATAAAATTTCAATTTGGCAGTAGCATATCCCATTTGTCTCACATTTTCTGTTCCTTCATACGCCACAACTATTGTTTACCACATCACATATGTTGTCGAGTATTGAGATACTCTGTTAAATTCATCTGGTCCTAGACTGCAAATAATTTCTTTCATAGCCTTTGAATTCATATCATATTATACCTTTGTAACAGCACTCCATGTCTCGAGATTTTTAGGAATTTCATAAGGAGTCGGAATCTTTGAATAGACTTTATATCCGAGGTTTTCCATATATATTCTCAAGTGTGATTTCCCGCATCCATAGTTTTCTCTATTAAAATATTGTTCTCTGACCATTGTCATTCGTTCTCTTGTATCAGTCATGATTCTATGTTTTATAATCTTTAAATGTTTCTCACTTACAAAGGCTATATCAGAAGCTCCACCTTTGATCCCATCTGTTAGATCATGAATATAAAGATTATACAGAAGAGGGGGTGAATTGTGTCTTTCAGATTTTTCGTTAACTCTTCGATTGATCATGTTCTGTCCTCTTTGATTTATTAGATATGATCATGTAGCGGAATAAGTAAAAGTAGAGACACACGGATGTATAGTGGTTCGTGGAAGAGAAGGCCCCTAGTCCACTCCACCAACACTCTACTCCATGAGCTTGGTGATTTTTACTAACTGGTCCTCCAGACCATCCAAAAATTAAAAATAGGCAGTTGACATCTTTACAATTTTCAGGCAAACAATGCCTTATGGTTCAAACCCGAACCTACTAGGCTTAGTACGAGAAGCTATTCACTCACAATAAAAAGTCTTTTCATTATGAAATAACTTTTCTAGTTGATCTTCACAATTGCAATAGAATGAAATTCACAGCAGATGAATCATTGTCTTCAGAAATATTGATCTTTTAGTCGATCCAGTTGTAGTAGATATAGAAAATACAATCGCAACTTAAGCAGCAGCAGATACACAAAATATTGTCGTTGACAAATAGATGAATCTTTGGCTACGTTCCTTATTCTTCAACAAAACAGAGCGTAGTCCCTCTTCGTAATTAGTAGACCTTTGTATCTTGATATTTCTCTATTTTCGATCTTTAGAAATAGCGTTTCTTGGGCAGAAGATCTTTCTTTCGAATATAATGATTGTATCTGCACTTGTTTTCTTGATCGCTATGTGTTCTTCTATCAAATCTTCACTATATCGATCTATGTACACTTTTTTCATATATCACACTTGTTTCTGTTATGATATTGTATTTTGTATTTTGAAATTCAAAATGAAAACAGATATATTGAGTTCTTCCTCTGCAAAATCATATCCACAAATATCGCCCTTTTACTCACAATATTCAAACTTTTGAATTAATCCGAGCAGTCGTAAAACTTCATAATATTCACCATGAAAAGATCCGGTTAAATCAATTTTTCAAACGGCTCTAAAAATGCCAAGGTCACACTTCAAAATATGCATTTAGTCCGGCTTAAAATTAGCCTAACCAGCCACCTGCAGAACATTTAACAAAAATATAAACTTCAAATTCCTGATGCCAAATGTAAGGTTGAGTTTCACTGCATGCATCCTCTGAAACGTAACATAGATCAAACATAGGGTTGATGTCACATTCATCAAACGTAATGTTTATGATGAACATAAGGATAATAATAAAAATAGGTTTGTCCATCCATACTTTTCTCTTCCATATCCAAACGTATATCATACTTTTCTAAGATTTCAAACGTAAGGTTTATGATCCAAACTTTTTCAAGTAACATAAGATTGTTTACAAAATTAAGGTTGATTAACCATAATTTTGAGAAACAAATAAAACATTAAAGATTTATGTAATGTTTCTTCTTCAATATCCCAAACGTATGATTACTTCCTAACGTAGTGTTTTTTATGTAGGGTTTTTCATTCATTCTTTGCTGATAAAGTATGGTTGTTTAACCATAATTTTATGATAATCTGTAAAGAGTAAATAGTGGGTTCCTTTATTTCTTTACACTACTCTTTCCTTTCTTTACGCTACACTTTCCAAATGTAAGGTATGAATAGTGTTTCCAGAACACTTTAAATTGATTCCCAAATGGTTTAGAAATTGTTCCACACTGTGTAAACACATGAATATTCATCCAAAAATGAGAATATATAAAATATAATTCCTGAAAAATACTTAATGTATAATCATTAGAAAAAAATTAGAGGGTATTTGTGAAAATAAAAAACAACATAATGAGATAGAGTATTGTTCTCAACAAAACCCCCCATATTAATAATAAAACGTATGGTCTGAAAACAACACTTGATGAACAATCTCCCACTTAAATATGTATTGTTGAAAACAACATGTCCTCAACAATCTCCCAATTAAATATGTATTGTTGAAAATAACGCGTACTCAACACTATATACTTCCCCGTTGATAACTGATGACACGAATCTATTATAATAATTTAATTTAATGTTTTATTTGAGGTATATCTTTCATAGGGATTTAGATTCAATAGTTTCTCAAGTAGAAAGTGTTTATTTCAAAATATCATCATTAATCGGAATTGTTTAGGTTTATGTCTCCATTGGGAGAAATATTGTACATTTATGTCTCTAACATAATCTATTTCATTATCTTATAGTAATTAATGACTTTTTATGTAATATAAATTTTTTAATCTCTTTGGTAATTAAAAATATTATGAAAATGTTTTTATTAAAATACAAACTCTTATTCTCTCTTCGGTCAAAAAATATTTTTCTTCTGAATCCTTAATTACTAAAAATGTTTTCATGATTTTTTATTTTAATAAATTTTTACCATGATTTAATGTTTTAAAAATTTATCAAAATGAATCTTCTAATCATTTTTCATAAATAGTACATTTTCCCTTTTCTAACAATAATTTCAAATGAGTTGTTTTAACATACTTTGTTTGAATAGAAAGTTATGGTTATTAGGAACACTAACTTATTTGAGGGTTACTTTATATGTTTAAAAGGTTCTTATCAATGAAACTATTTTCCCTAATATTATATAAATAATTATTTTTAAGGTGAATTTTAAGTGAAAAGTAACATTTCTGAATGAATGTTTTAAATTTTTTAATGGTATTTATATTCATCAAAGATATAAACCTATTATTTTATATAGAATATAATATGAATTTGTTCCAACAATACCATCATTATTATTTCATTGGATGGTTTATGATCAGTTTGATTTGTTAAATTGTTGATATTCACATTCTTGATTACCTTTTGTAGTAATTTAAATTTCCTTAAAAAATTAGCATTCTTGTGATCACTGGACATTAAATTTACCTTTAAATTTTCACAGTATTTATCATGGATATATTAATTTCATGATGTATATATAATATCAATGTATAATTCATTACCATGAATTTAATTTGATTGACTGGAGAATTAATTATAATCAATATTCTTTTCTGACTATGGATATTTACTAATAGGCCATATTGTTCATGAATTAAATTGATCATTCTATATATGGGGAATGATTTGAACATATAGTGACAGTTTCAAACTGGAAATATATATCCCCTTGATTCATTGATAGTTTCTTAAATAAAATTAGTAAGCTAGTATTTAATATGTTTATAGTGTATACATGCCCTTCAATTAAACTATCTTTGTGAAGTGACTTGATGGTCTAGATATCTAGATATTTGAGATAATGAAATAAAATATTAAGAAATCGCATCTTTCAAAATTTATTTATTTTTATCCATCATATTGTTACATTTATATTACCCATAGAATCATTTTGGGACCATTTTATTAATTAAAAACAATCTTTGTTCATTTATTTACCTTACCGTATTTATTAGCCCTGATCTAATAACAATAGTCATATAATTTATTAAATGAAATAATTATTTAGTTACTTATATTTCCATTTTTATTAATAATTATTAATTTAGGATTTCTTCAATTTTATGTAACCCTTAATTATAATTTCAGATCACCCTTATTCTTTTTCCATCCATGGGACATGAATAATGTATCTTTAAATAATTTAAATCTTGTAGAATATATACATTCACTATGTTGTAATTTATATTATCAAATATAATTCAAGACTCAATTATGTATCTAGTTAACCAAGAATTCAAAACTATTTAGTCCAAATGAGATATGATTCCAAGTATCATATTCCAACATAATAATGTAACCATAATCACTATGATAGTAGATTTCGGGTCATTGAAAATTATATTAATAGAGTTTTAGAAAAAATTAAACTAGCATGTCAGGCGATAGCCTGTCACATTTGTTAAGGGCACATAGATTTAATCCACAGTTGAAGGGCCACAAGCGTGTCACACCTTCCACCATCCAACATGATATTATTGTTAGATTAACATTGTTTTTAATTAAATGATTAAAAAGAAAAATTTTATATTTATTATTAGAAAAATATAATAAGATCAAATTTTTTTTATTATGTGATGATTAATGATATTTTAGGATATCATTTATTGGATTTCAATATATATTACCATCTTGTTTAATGTAAATGATTATTTGGGAGAAAATCAACAAATTGTTTTAGGAGTGTATGTTAAAAAGGTATAAGATCACCTTTGAGGTAAAAACATTATTTTATTTTAATAATATTATGGTTGATTGCAATATAGTGTTATTTTTTTCTGGAATAATATAATTTGAAACTTTGGTGAAAATTTTGTTTTTAAATGTATTATTTCTTTATAGGAATGATTCTATATTTTTTGTTATATTACATTATATAAAAAAAATAGTTTTTGTAAATATTTAAATAAATTTTGAATATATTATTATTCTTTTATGGATCATGTTATCCATTAAAAGGTAATTTTATTGAAAAATGAATAATAATTCTTGTGGGATATTTACTTCTTAGAGTAATATATGAATTTAAAATTGATCGAAGAATAACCAAATGATAAAATTATTCTTATGAAATAATAATATATTATGTAAGTATATTTCCTTGAGTTTTTAGTAGATTATAAAGGAGTTCCTCAACTCTAGGAAAATAATATTGAAAGAGAAATGATATAATGTTATGATCATTTCTAAAAAAATTGATTGAATTTTCACTCTTCATATATTTATGGTTTTGTAGTTCTTAAATATTTTATCACCATATTCTCTATCACTCTCTATTCGTCTATGGGAACTATTTTTCTACTCCATGTATGTATTTTTTCTTCCCACTAATGATATAAAATTTGGAATCCTAGTTTTTGAAATTCTAGAAGAACTTTATATTTCCTATTTTCCTATTATTTGGAAGGTGTTTCATTAACTCCTTTTATGATGTTTGTTTTCGAAAAATAATTCTAAAATATCACATCTATCCTAATTTTAAAATTTTGAGGATAAAAATTACTTATGGGGGGAGAAAGTAACTACACCATGATTTTAAAATACAACTATTTTAGAAAATGTATAGAACATGCCACATTGAGTTTAAAAAAAACTAAAAATATTTATATTTATATATGACTTTTATAACCAAAACATTTACTTTTTGGATATGAATAATAATAAATACATCATGAAATTTATATTATATACATACTAAACAAAATTGGTTTGATTAATTCTTAACTAAAAAAACAGTCACTTTCTGCAAATTCTTATTATTCATAAAAAATATGTTTTCATAAAAAATGGTCTTTATTTATTTATGTTATAAAAAAAATTAATTTTGAAATTTTTTATAAAATTTATTTTTAAAAAATGATCTTCAATTTTTAAATAATCATACATAAATTATCTTATTGGGGACTTATTTTATTTTTCTAAAAATATTTCATTTTCCCATGAGTAGTGAAAAGTATTTCATTTAATAAAAACATCTCTACTTTTGGTTCAACCATATAAAATGTAAAAATTCATTTTAAAATAGGTTAAAATTACTTTTAATTCTCTTATAATATTAATAATCCAATTATGTTTATTCAAATCATATTTATTATTTAATTTTTTATAAAACCATTTTTATATAAAAAATTCACTTCTTTAAAAAATGGGATTTCATTTAATTTTTTACATTGATTTAAAATTATATAATTAAACTTATAGAGATTTTATAATAAAAAATATATTCCATATTTGAACAAATACGATCAAAATTTGGAAAATGGGACCCTTTTATTTTTGGACATTATTAATAGTAACTATAGAAAATAATTATTAGCGGGTTAAGGGTGAATCTGATAAATATGGTTAACATTCATTTATTAATGATTTTAAAATAACCCTATAACATTCCTTAATTTAATTGTATGAACAAATTTAATTCATACACATATAATATTCTTGTATAGGAGGTTTTATTGATAGTTCGAATTGATATTTACCTTTATATTATTGTATTCAATGAATTGTCAAAAATATTATTATTATTATTATTTTATCCTTAAAATTTTAAAATAAGTATAAAAAATGATATGTTTAGTTATAAATAGTTTCTATAAAGATAAAAACATTAATCATGGTAACTTATTTATAAATTTTAATGATGAAATATTTACATTAAATGTTTATTAAATACCAACACATCATTTATTTAATTAACCCAAAAATAATATAAGTGATATTTAAAATAATAATATAAATACAATTCAAAATAATTATTGTGTTCCATGAAATTTTTAGATATATATAACATAAAGAATATTATTTGAGGTATTATAATTGAATTCCCTATGTCTCTGGATGTATTTAAAGTCATATTAGATAAATGGTGTCCAAAAAGACATTATTGATAATTTCAAATAAATAATATTATAATAAATTATGTAAAATTTATAAGAAGATTGTATCATTAAAAATTAATAGGATATGTTTTGAAACATAATACATTGTCCATTTATTAATTTTTAGGAATTTTATTTTGTCCTTATTAACCATAAAATGGTTAAAAACATTTATAATGACATAATTGTTAGAAGTATTAATAGATGTTAAAAATAAGAGATATGGTAACAACATAAACAAAATATGTAAAACATCTATTTTATAATATTATTTAGATATATAATCTTCCTATAATATTTTGATATAAATTTTTAACCATTTTAATTTGATAATTATTTTATATTAATTTTATACTTTTAATTATTAAAAAATTTATCCTCCCCTCACATAGAAGTGGGAACTACATATCCTCTATAATTAAAACATAAATATTTTATTTTATCAAATACCTATAAAAAATATTTTATTTAAATCCCTTAATGTATTATAGATTCCTTTATTTTTTTAAAAAAAATCTATCTAGGAGTAAATTGTGTATAATCCTAAAGAGGTTGTTGGAAAAAGTGGAATGATTTTTAAGATAATATTTCTATTTTAATTATCTTAAAAATCCTTAAAATGTAATTATAACAAAGAAAATATAATAAAATGACTATATAAATTTATATTATTATGTTATTGGTATAAACTATATCAATTTCTACATCAATCAAATGGAAAATGAAATAATAGATCGTTTGTACGGTGGACTACCGCCTCATGAACTGACAAAATTCATCTCCCAAAATCACACCTCATTTAATTTAATGATGATTGATTTAGTTTATTTGTATTATATTCCAAACATATTTTTCATTCAATAAATTTAATATATAATATATTTTTCTACCTTCAAATTCACTGATAAAATCATAACGGTGTTCATGCGCAGGTGTAGACAACCACCTCCATGATGTAATGTGATTCATTTTTCACCATCATGTCACATGAATAGAAAATACAAATTTTATTTAAAAAATAATATATTATATATTATATATTTATATTTATATAAATCTATAAAAAATATTTACCTTATTTTCATCGTGATCATAAAAAAATTAAAAATGTTTTTCATCTGTACGTAAGACCTATCATATACATAATTGTAACATAGTTCATTTATAATAACCGTTTTTATTATATGTTTTTAAATTATTTTTATGTATAAAAATGAAAATTATAACTTAATTATTATTTTTAATATGATGAAACAATGGTCTCTTTAACCATAATCAGCCAAATGAATTCATTTTGGACACGTGAGCCGAATATCATCAAAATATCCAATGTAAACATAATTGATTAGGTGATTAAATATAACATGGTAATAATTATAATTGAAAAATGATTAAAAAAATTTTATTAGGAAGATAAATAACTATCATAACTTTATTATTTTTAAAGGAAAAGAATGTATTTGATAGGTCTATCCAGAGGTAAGGGATTTTTCTTCATTGTTTACTTTCATTGGTGGATATGCTAATACTATGACCTTGATTTATTTTATATGATGTATATGTTTTAAATATTTCATGTTATAACATAAATAATTCATAATTAATGTTATTTTAATTTTAAATCAAAATTTTTTCATCCATGTAAATTTGAATTGAAATTTACCAAGTGTTAAGGAGTTTCAAAACTCAATTTCATTTAATTTTGTTATATCACATCTATATTGATTATATTTTTTCAATATTATGTGTTAAATGAAAATTGGTTGGTTTATGTTTTAATTACAATTATATTATTTAGATATACATTTCTTACAAAAAATCTCTTAATTGAAAAATTATCATTTAAATTATATGATCTTTCTAATGGATTTCATCTCAATTTCCACTTCAGTGAGACATATTTGGTAATATAAACCTATTTAATTTTATGTGGAATATATGTTTCTCTTTTTTATTTAATATAAATAAATATTTATTTATTATTATTAATGATTCAATTCATGTTTCGATTACAAGTGGAAAGTTAAATGAATAGTCCATCTTATATACATTTTTGATTGTGTATATGTTTCTACCATATCCATATTTTTCAAAAATGATTTCTGAATAAAATTTTTAGTTAGTAAAATGTTTTTCATTGGTAATTTTAATAAAAGCGTAATTTTTTACATTATATGAAATTAATATTTCTAAAGTTTTCTTGAAATGGGGAATTTTTAAATTTCTTTACAAAAAAAAAGTCCAAAGAAATGGTTTTTAACTTATACAGTATTAAACAACCTTCGCGTCATTGTATCCATCTTGCACTATTTATCTTATTCTATAAGATTGTAACGGTATTATAATGAAAAATCTTTTTATATTTTTTCAGATACAATTTATTTAATTTTCCAAAATAAGTTATTTTAAAACCTCCATTTCTAAGGAATTGAAGGTCATCTGTTATATCTTATTAATTTATCAATTATGATGTTCATATTGAGACAATCAATTTCTTATTATCATTGAATTTTTTATTACCATTATATTTACATATTATGTTTATCTCAGATAAAATTTCTTTATAACCAATATATTTTTTCTAAGGATGGAGTTTTAACTTGATTTTTAGTTAATGTACAGGACACATATTGATATTATATATTCTTTTCTTCATACAAATATTTATTGACAAGGTATATTGTTCATGAAGTAAATTAAACATTCGATATATATGGAATTTATCGTAAATGGCGTGGAGGTTGGGAAAAAACTTATATATCCATTTGATTCATCAACATGAATCATGGGAAAAATCTTTATTCTACTATTAAATGAATTAATAGTGTATAGCTACTTATCGATTGAACTGTCTTGGAACATGTCTTGGAAGGTATTAATATCTTGACGTCTAAAATAATGATATTAAATTTTATTCAATTAATTTTTTAGAAATTATTTATTATTATAAATTTTATTTATTCATTTATATTATATGTGGATTTGTTTTTTTTCTCATGTAATTAATTATAAAAAATATATATTCAGTTAGTTTTCTTTCCATCATGATTATTCTTTATTTACTCTAGATAAATTCCATGTTCCATAACTCTTATTGATCATATGATCTTACCATTTAATTTTTTTTCATTTACCCTTGATAATAATAATGAAATTATGAATAATATAAATTATGAAATAAATTATTATTTCTATATATTTTTATAATTCCAATGTAATATAGGAATTAAGTTTGTAACTCATTTTACAAGGTGGCTAAACTGATTAATGCATCATGATGAGATCATGTGTATCAATGACAATGTAAGAAAATATAATATCATATCGATGTTAATAGAGGTGAGATCCTTTCAATAAGACTATGATTTTAATTATTTATTCTATATGAAAACTTTCAATGGAGACTTTCAATAGAAAGTTCAATGTCCTAATATCGGTAATACTTAATCCTTAAATTTTTATTGTTGATTTTCCCCTTTTAAAAATATACTAATAACAGTAATATAATTAAAATGGTGTCATTTTTCTAATTACGTAATATAATATAAATTAATAACCATTATTTATTCATTGACATCTAATTTGAAAAATGAAGGATCATTAATTGGGCGTATTATGGTCTACTATCTACACAAAACTATATCTCCCATTTTTTAACACTAGAGTTCTAGAATGAAAAAATGATTTATTCAATGAATTAATATGAATAATATTTAGAAATTATAATTTTAAAATTATAATTATTCATATGAATCAATTATATCCCAAACATTGAGAAATGGAATTGTTAATCACGCGTAAAACACACTACTACCACCTCAAATAATGAATTTATTTTGTCATCACCACCATTCATGGATTGTTATAATAAGGAATCAAATGAATATGTATGGTATTTATTAAATGTTTAATATTACATAAAAAGTTTAATAAAAACAGATAAAATCAATTCTTTACTCATAAAATCATTATTAGGCGCTCTCATTTGGGTAAATTTTACCACCTAAGTGAACGATTTTATAATGTTTATATCATTAATGATTAAGTAATTATATATAGATGTAATTTCATAAAATAAATAATTTAATATTTTTTAATTATTCTAGTACAGTTTTATTTATATTTAATATAGTTTTTACATATAACATTTTTGATTATTGAATTAGTTGAAATTAGTTCTTCAAAATTTCCATTTTTACAAAGCAAAATTTTATCATTCTATGAATGAAAAAGAAAAATATTGGATCATTGTAACATTAAAATTTAGTAACATGGATAATATATTACAGGTGAAACTCATGATAATAATTAATAACAACACTGGTCATACAAAACAAGTTCCAAAAGATCAAGATAACTCACAAAGGATGGTTAAAATTGATATTAGCTAACTAATAATCATATAGACAATAAATATAAATGAGTTTTATGAAATTAAATATTAATGAATAATTTCCTGAAATATGGTATTAATAAAGTTAATTTATTTATAATAGTCCTTAAAGTTATTTCGGGGAAGTTGGGGATTAAGTTCTGCAGTTATTTGTCTCAAATTTAATTTATAGAGGCATATTTCATATTGTGCACCATAGTATCACTGATATAGTGTGAATAATTATAAATTAATGTATTTTAATACATTAACAAAATTCAGGGGGTTTTATTAGCTATATCATGTTCCTTATTTAAATTTTCATTGATTTAAATCATATAGAAGTTATAATGAATTTTCTTAAATCTTCAACTTTATTGGGATATGATACCCCTTTTGAACTTATTTCATCCAATATTTGTTTCTACCACTCTACGATTTAATTTAAATGTAATTTATAATTATATGTAGTGAAAACTTAAATTCTTCTAAATATATCACTAATAATAATTTCATTCATGTAAAATTGAAATATGTTTAAGAAAAAATTTCATCTCATTTAAAAATCAGTTTTCCAGGACTTCCATGTAGATTGTTAACAAAAAACAAATTTTTATTCTTAATTGGTAATATAAATATTTTTTTACTCCTGTGAACTTTTTATTTTACTTTCCACTTTTTAGATGGAAATTTTACTATAAATATTTACAAACTGGGTTCACAAAAATGGAATTCCAAAATATTATGATTATTTCGTATCCTCTAGAAATGACAAATTGTAACCTAAACTCCACTTTTATTCTTGATAATAATTATATAATTTCAAGGATATACTAATTAATTTTATTAATAAAAATAATTTTTTTAAATATCACTTTAACTTTTTAAAATAAACTGTCTTTTTCATGTTTTATTTATTGATGATTGTTTTTTAAAAAGTAATGGTTTTGAAAATTCTTTCACTTAAAAATTTCTAAAACGTTTTTTTTCTTTTGAAGGCATTGAATTTGATATTTAATTCCAAAAAATGGATTTTGAAGATTCCTTATTTTTAATTTCTCACAAGTTAAATTTATGAAAATTAATTTCTAATGTTACTGCAACATCATATTTTATGCCAAAGATATAGTTATTTTCAAAATAATATTTTATGATTTTCATCCATTTAATATTTACTTATAAATGATTTATTTATATGGAAAATATTTTTCATAAGTCACACTATAATTTTCCTTATAAAATACTTTCTTGGTGTGAAGTACTTTTATGTTGCAACTATTTTCATGCTTGTGGTCAATTTTGGTGATATTATCTAGATGTGTCGTGAAACCCATTTTCCATTCCATGGGTTATCAATGTTGTGATTAATGATACCAATTTTCTTTTTATGGGTTTATTGAGGTATATTGAAAGATTTATTTCAAGTGGAATACATATGTATTGATAATTGATGGTGTGGTTTTATATCACCCTCCATAGCATTAGTTATGTTTTTATATCACATGAGATAAAAATGTTGTATAGCACCATTATCACCTTTTCTTTATCCACATGATTTTTCATAGAGAATATTAGGAATATATTTTTTAATTTTATTTTGTGTGAAAATGGCCATTTATTTATTTCTACTCATGATTGTTTATAGTCATGATCATATATAGATTTGTAAAAATGATTGTGCACAAAAATGATCATTCAAAGAATTGATCATGTGATTGTGTATTGACATGACAATTTATATTTTTTAAGTCATTATTTTTTATAAACATTATCATATTTACCTTTATCCACATGATATTTTATGAATATGATTTCATATGTATTTCTCACATGATTATGTATGGAATTGACAATATAAAACATTATTCACAAGATTATGTTTGGATAAGATCACATATTTGTTTTCAATGTATTGATTTATTATAATTAAGAAACATTCATATGTCATATTACAATGATTATGAATCATGAATCATGTCTATTTTCTCTTCATTCCACACACTTTTTTCAATGTACATGCTTGTTCATTTGATATTTCCTTCCTGTCGATAATGACTTATGAATAACTCTTAGTGTTCCATGTCATTTGTATTAATAATTTTTTCCATGTTCATGTTTTATTACACATTTATGATATATCCCTTAATGAGGAGTTGATGAGTTTCTTCTTTAGTAGTTTTTTGAGCTCAACCCTTTCTTTTGGTCCCTTTTCCCCAATAAATTATTTTTATTAATATATTTAGAAGAATATTTTTAGTATATATTATTTGTAGGAGATTTTGAAAACATAAAAAAGAATTAATATAGGGTAAAAATGTTCATTTATTAATATGAAATACATTGGTGTCAATCATCAATGTAACTAAAAAATTCATTCTTGGGATTGTGTGATTATTATAACATATAATGTTTATGTTACACTAATGTTGTAAAATAATTATATGTTTATCATGGGTGGGTATAAACTACATCTAATAGTGTTTTTTCAATAAATACTTCCTCTAAAATATTGATGATTCTAGGATTATCAAATGGAGAAAATCACCAACTCAAATAGTTTTGTTTCTTTTATCCCGAAAGATAAAGGGACATGTAAAGATGTCCTACATGGGAGAAGAAACGTTTTATAACATTATATACAAAAAATAAATCAATCAATAACATTTCATTCTAATGGAACATATGAATTAACCATTTTTTCCCTCATTTCCCTTGTTTATAATTAGTTTGACTCCTTTAGCATCGTAGTACTCCAAAATATTATTTTTATGAGATAGAATGACTGTTTAAATAAAAATAATGCGTGGGATGAGGAACCCAAGCTAATACCTAAATTGGATCATACCCTCTATGATTTTATACCTCCACTACTAGTAGGATGGGAGACATCCTATTAGTTTGTCATATATTCACCACACAACGAAATATAAACCTTATTAAATGAAGAATCATATTATTATTCAATCTGTGTGATTCACTTGTAAAATACCTTCGCTGATGATGGGGAAGTATATGAACTTGCGTTCCAACCCGCAATATGAGAGGAGGGGGAATGCTCATGGATGAAAGTGGGGTTGAATAATAAGTGTTTGATATGGATCTCAACACTCGGGACATGTCACTACGGATGTAATATATACTTCTTTGACAAGAAGACAAATTCTTTCATTGTATCAATGGGAGAATCGGTCTAATAAAAAATTATTCAATACCCATTCAAGGAAAATTTTATTAGTGGAAATTTATAAAAGTTTTCATTCATATTTTCAATGTTTTTATTTGAAAAGGATAACTCAGACCATTCTATAGGGAGTTAATACCCACCCATGAATTCTGGTTAGGGTAAGAAACCATCCGAAAAATAAAACTCAACCTCAAAAACCCACACTAGGGAAAATCATTATAATAAAGAGTATAATACATTCATTTCCATAGTATGACATTTTGTAATTCATATAAGGGTTCCTTGTAAATATATTAATTCTTGATGCACTTAAAATTTCAAATTTTCTATGAGATGTACTCATTGAGGCTCTCTTAATTTCGTAAGAGTACAAAACTGAGGTCATTTAAATAGAAGTATATCACATAGATACTTACCCCCAATGAATTCTTGGCATTCATATCCTTCATAAATCGTGGTTTAGTAATCACTATAATGGGACACCTTAGACATAAGTATGTATTTCAAATTTTAGATGATGTAGATGTATTTAAAACTCTAAATGATTTTGGATCCATATTAAATCTCATACCAGTTTAGAATCTAAAATGATCACACTATAATGATTTCAATTTATCACCATTCAATTTGAAAATATAGGATGAGAAACATAAATTGAATGAAATTTTTTTAGATCAAAATTCTATCATAGTTTGGATACCCTAACTCTGATTCATAATTTAATGTTTTCCATCAAGATACAGACTTTAATGCCATGTTGGGAAGACAATTTCTTCATTCTCATGTGGAAGTTCCTTCATCAAATCATCAGTACCAAATATACTTTATTAATAGGGAAATCAGTTTTTAGGATACAAATTCCCCTTTTTCCTCCCTGAACATCCAATATATGGACATGTTGTCACGACCCATCCTCAGGGCCCATACCGTGACTACCCCAAGACCGCCTTCCATAGGCCAGGGGCTAGCGACTAGCACCAAGGCGTAAATCCCGGTAAAAAGGGAAGGCATTGCCTTTATAAAGTAAACAAGCACCACAGAGTAAGCAAGCGGAAAAGTAAACACTAAGTAAGAACAGAGTACAACTGAAGTGCGGAAAAGTAAATGGGCCAGTATGCAAACCAAAACTGAAAGTAAAGTACAACTCGAAAGGGAAAACAACAACTGTAAAGTAAAAGCCGCTACACCGAGCTGTCCACTGGAAATCCCACCTGAAGGGTGGGTACAGATAGCTCCACTGCTCCTCGGGTCTCGTCGTCTGCTCCGAACATGTCCCGCCCAGTGGTCCACCTCCAGGTACTGTCCTGCTCTTCAAGCCTCAGCCAAGATCAACGCTATCCGTCGTCTGCAACCAACACAACGTAGTGCGGGCATAGCCCGTGCAGGGGTGAGTATAAGCTACTCAGTAGGGACCCCGAGACCCCTGAAGGTCTCCCAAAATCCACAAAGGATAAACCACAAAGGAAGATACAATCACGAAGTAACAACCAACACTGCTTAGGTATATTCCCATACATATACCTAAGTCATCAATTCCCAAAACGCTCCAACCTCCGAGCCCAAGTACAACTCAGTCCACACAGGGAAGTAAACGTATTCCACACAGGAAAGCAAAACGAAATCCACACAGGATAGCACAACGCAATCCACACAGGGAACCAACAGGATTCAGCTCACACAGGTATAATTCTTCGAAAGACGATAAAGATGATCACTGATCCATCTAAGTCGTCGGACCCACGAAGGATCGATAGGTAACTAACCCCCACAAAGACCCACACAGGATCGGACCCACACAGGATTGGGCCCACACAGGACATGTAGCACTGATCCACGTAGGATCGCTGAGTGCTGAAGTCGTCATCGTCAAATCCACTAAGGATCTCTGTACTTTCGTCGTCGCAGTCACAGTAGCAGTAGCAGTAGCAGTCGCAGTCGCAGCCAGCACTAGGGTTCCTACACACAGTAAGCTCGATCGGGAGGGTCCGCTCCACGAGCCGAGAGGCTGATACATCAACTGTCACAAAGTCCGGAGTTGATGTATCCAAAAGTTCTGTATCGTCAACAGGAACTCAACGCAACAGACGGCGCGTCGATCGGATGCCCGGTTTGAGAATTATTGGCTTTTTCGTCCCAGGGGCCCGGTTGGTTTTTAAGGAAAAACTAACCCGACCGTAATCCACCTACGTCCAAACCTCGGGTAGAGTATGCCAAAAGATCCTCCTCACTAAGAGGAACACAACAGAGCTGACGGCACGTCAATCGGACGTCCTTAGCTCATGATATGAGCGTTTCCGCTCCGAGGGCCCGGTTGGTTTTGTGTACGAACCAACCCGGCCGAACACAAAGTATTCCGAAACATTGCGTGCGATATACCGAATCGACCGTCTCGATACAAGGATCATATCGCCGCTGACGGTTCGTCAATTGGAGGTCTTTACCTCAAGTTATGAGCAAAAGACCGAAGTCGATTCGAAAACGGGGGGTCCGGGTCCGGGCCGACCCTGCCCGACCCCCCCTGAGTCTGCTCGAAACGGATCAACCCGAACCGGGTCAACCCAACCTGGGTCCGACCCGGCCCGGCCGGCGGCGGCGCGGCCTGGCGCCGCTCGGGTGCCACGCGCGGGTGGGAAGGCCCCCGCTTCCCTGCTGGCGGCGTGGCTGAGAGCCGCGCCTTGATCAAACGGCCCCCCCTCGTGGGGGCCTTCCGTTTGGAAAAAAACAGGGGGGGGGGGGGGGGGGCGTTTCCCCCCCTTTGTGAAACCCCCCCCCCCCCCCTCATAATGGTGGGGCAATTAACTTGGCCGGGGGAATTAAATTCCCCCGGTGTTTCCCCTTCCGGCTGGCCCGACCTGGCCGGCCGGTTCTTCTTCAACGGACCGGCAAAGCCGGTACCCTTCCGGCTTCCGACACCGGCGGCCCAGCGAGCTGCCGGTCTTCTCGTTCCGCCATGGCCCGGAACCAGCCACGACCTTCGTCGTCTGGCGCGATGCGACAGCACCGCGCCGCTTCTCCGCGGCCCCACTTCGGCCGCGGCACCTTCGGTTCCCTTCGACGCGGCGCGACGGCGTCACGTTCATGATAATCCTTCCACGGCGCGGCCCTACAGCGCCGCTCAATATAGCCGTGCGATTCCCACGTGGTGCGACGGTACAATGCCTTCTCGTTCATCCACAATAATATAAAAATAATCAAAAAAAAAGGAGGGGGAATTCGGCCATGTTTGTGCGGTCTGACCCCCTTCTCGTTAGACGATAACACTTAAATATTTATCCACCAGATTATCATGCTAGAACCAAGAACGAGATCAAATAATTAATCAACAACAAACCCCTACCTCAGTTTCAAGATCGATGATCGTCAACGACCCGTGGAAGACGTGTCGCGGTGGTCGGCGTCACGGAAGAAGGACGTCGATGTCGTGAAGTGAGGATTCAAAGTTCATTGATGACGATTTCGTCGCGGGAAATCGTCGCGGAAGAAAAGACGTGGAAGAGGACGTCGACGGTGTCGCGAGTATGGCGTCGCGGAAGACGGTTCCCAAGAACGTGGCGTTCTTCGTCGAAGCTCGAAGGTTCTTCGCGTTCTTCGTCAAAGCTTGAAGAAGAAGAAGAAGAAGGCTTCAAAATCTCTCAAGGAAGCTAGAGAATTCTAACCAAATAAAATAAGCTAAGGGCTTATTTTATTTACTCATCCAAACCATTTGAAATTCAAAGGTTTGAATTTAGACAACTCAACCCATTAAAAAAACCCAACTTGTCAAGTTAATTAAAAGAGAAGGTTAAGGGAGTTTTAAAAGAGAAGAAGAAGAGTTATGCTTCGTGTGGGCCCAACCACACTTAATCCACCCAAGGGAGGTTAAGTGGATGTGGGTCCCATATTTAACTCCCTTTGGGAGAGGTTAACCAACAAAATAAAAATAAAAAGTGTTTCCACATTTTTATTTTACTTCTTATAATTTCTCCCAAAACTAACTTTCGTCCTGCATAAAACGCAACCTCGGAAAAGGTCTCCTTAAGAGAATATCGGTGCTGCGAGTTCATCGGTGCCCTCAGAATTTGATTCTGGGCACCGGTTCAAAAGTTAGAAATTCCCGCTTGTTCGTTCACTGAACGTACCCGAGCCAAACTTCGGAAATTGATTTCGAGTACTCCGGGCCTCGGAATCAGGTGCCGTCAGAAACCACATTCTTGTAAAATTCCAAAGAAAATTAAGAAAAAATTTCCCTTGAATTTTATGGGTCTTTACACATGGGATTATGAAAAGGATAAAAAAAATTCGGTGATAGATGAATCTGTCTAGATCACTACCCTAATGAATTAAAAAGTGATATTCTAAATAAATTAAAAATGGTAACTATCTGTTTTCTATTAATTGGATTATTGTGATCCCTCTAAATCTAGGAAATCATTTTACCCATATGAATCCCTTCTTAGAGTACAAATAACCAAATCACATTCCAATCATATAAGGGTTATGCGAACATTCCCTAGAAAAATTTATTATTGATGAATAAAATATAGAATGTTCCACTTATACTTATAAATCATAATAAAAAGAATGTATACATGAAGTTTAATCATCCCAATTTTATAACCACAAAACCAAGTACCTTTTATCAAATAAACCCTCAGAAATAAAGAACAATATATGCACATATTTTTTGAATTTTTCCCCATAATCATGGTATCAATAAAATAGTAAAATACATCAATTTAGAAGAATAATGTGATCTAAAAAAACAAGAACATTTACTATTTAAAAAGTTTCTCTAATTTATTTTAATTCATAATGAAATACTTTCATAATAATAGGGATCAAAATATACCTTCACAATATAGGGGGAAAACAAAATTGATAACACACCATCTCATAATTCTTTGGATTTTAGAACCTCTTTTGACATATATATTATTGGAAGAGGAGAATTTATCCAGCATACCATGAATAATGATAATCATGCCACAACACCATCATAATAAAGATAAAAACATACCTTCTCATCATGTGTGGAACCTTAAAATACTAGGATACCTTCTCCTGAATCTTAGGTTGTCAACACCTCTTATGACCATGATGATTTTAGTGAGGGAGGAAAATATATACAGTGTACCTTGAATAATGATAAACATGAATCAACACTATCATGGTCCATATATTCCTCTTTATAAATTATAAGAGGTGAAAATATTTCTATACCATCTCCAAGATCCCCAAATTTCCCCTTTTCCTAACACTTTTAGTTATTTTGAGGTATAGGAAGAATAATAATATTTATAATTTTAAGATTTCATATATTCCCCTACATAATTTTGGAAAGATAGATCTACCACAATATATGAACATGTATAGGTGAATCTAGATACATAATAATATCTTTATCCCATATTGATCAGATCTTCTGAATCTCATGAAGACTAAAAGACATACATTTCCTTCTAAAAGTACTACCAAGATGACATCACCTATATTTACATATAAATTTCAAGATATGATCTAGACAAGGACATCCAACATTAAGGTATGGCTGAGGATCACTATGTATATATGTTGGTGTCTAGAATAATTCATTTATTCCACACTGAATAGGTGGAGGTGTAAGTTAAAAATATTATAATAATCAATATAATTTGGGATTTTAGATACCTGAAATGGAATTCCAAAATTATCCCTATGAAGAGTATAAATATTAAATTCATTATTAATATTGAATTTTGGGACCTCAAATGGAATTTCATGAAGGATTATTTCATAATTCCAATCATATAAATTCTTTACTGTGGTAATAATTGATTTCCAATATCCCTATTTATGGATGGGTACCCGAGCTAAAACCAAATCAATATGACCTCTAAAGATGAGGGTCCTATATCTTTTAGATATTTTATAGGTTATATTATAATTAGGTTATTCCATTTATATTGGTGAATTATGTTATTACATATTAAAATTTCAGTCCTAATATATATATATGGAAATCATGGGTATAACTATGGAGTTCTATAAAAACGATTTTGGGGGTCAAATCACAATTTAGTTTTGATCACCACGTCGACCATGAAATATTCTTCAATAAATTGCAATATTATAGCCTAAATAGAAATACCACAAACTGTTCTTTTGGTATAACATTTGGAATATTTATTAACTTCATTATACACCATCATATTTTCTATGTCAAGAAAATGAATACCAATGAAAGACTTCGAATATGGAATCATTGAAATACTAATGTTTTGAGTGGGATTTAGGGATTTCCAACCAATATCAGAAGAATTACATAAAATATTTCATGAAATTTCTTACCCTACATAATTATGTTTATGAATAGAGTAGTATAATAGTGAGAAAAATATTTTTATGAAGTATTCTACAACCTTAGACAATACCTTTTAATCTCACCAGTATTAATGTTTCTTAGATAATATAAGTCAAAAATTATGTATCTAGAAACTATTAAGAAATAAAATGGTTCCCATATTACAAAAAATAATGATGTATAGAAAGAAAATATCATATAATTATTATCATAAAAATGTAAAATAAAAATAATTGATACTATAATATCTTAAAGTTATTATTTACATTAATCATTGTGGTTAAAAAGTTGAGCCATAACTTTTAACATTTCAAGTCCCGTTTTATATCTCACATTGACACTCTAAAGTAAATTCTCTATTTTTCAATGGTAAATAGACATTAGGTATGTTGTTTAGTAATCCAACAATAATATGAAACTCAACTTGTATCTCTAAAGGATATGGAAGGGTAAGTGATAACCAATTCCATCATAGAACTCCCCTTTCTAGAGAAGTTGCTTCTAAATATAGAGCCTATAAATGATGGAGTTCTTTTATGTCCATGAAACTCCCAATACAAGGGAAATGTATTTTTATAGTGCCTCTTAAATATTGATAGGATGAAGAATAGAAAATCTGAAACTCAAAAGTGTTCTATTGTAAATTTTACTCATTTATATAGAAAATATTTTTTTACCCTATTACTTTATATTTTTATAGTGACACACTATTAATGATGTAGAATACCGATATCTTATTGTAGGATTATATATAGGCTTGTATATACCATTGTCCTTCGGGAATTTCATGCGTAACTTACAGTTGTTGACCATATATGTAATGGTGAATATTTCGTTAAGAAAGAATAATTATTTCCCCTACATGGTTATTTGTGAGGGTTAATAGATTAATTTACATCCAATATTACACTGTCTCACATTACTAATTCATTGAACATACTTTTAAATTAATTGAATAATGTTTCTACAACCACAAAAGTTGTCAGCTTTGATCAACTTTTTGTTATAATCATGACCCACTGTGTGGCATCTCTATTTTCTGGTACTTTCGTGGAATATATCAAGGAAATCAACCCAACCCCCAATCAATGAGAGATGATATTATCACCATTTTATTCCATAGCAATATATATGTCCCCTAAATTAGACTATCTTGAAAAAAAAATCTACAGGACCAATATGAGAAAGAATAGTTTCGATGATCGAAGGTAAAATACATCCTTTATTATAGCCCATGATCCCATAAATACTGCTAAAGGAAATGCATTCATGACATATTTCATTAGTTGTTTTGAATTAAGAGAGGCCCACATGTATATACAGGAAGTCTATTTAACCTCCCTCATTGCTCACTAGTTAGGGACTGAGACCTCTCATCAAATTAGAAGACTTAGATATTTCAGGTCATAAATTACATAAGACTACATAGAATTCATCAAGAAATTACACACATTCCAAATATATTCTATTATCATACATGAATCCAATATCTACCACACACCATTATATACATGTGTCCATTAAATGTTTTTGGATTTGATTTCATGGGGTTATGCCTCCCAGTTACATCTCGGTATTTCAAGTATATACTTACTACCATCATATTTTTCTCTATGGGATAATGGTTATATGTCTCAATGAATATAGCAAGTAGGTTGTCATTTAATTCAAGAAATGAAATATCATTACCATAATTATTGTCCCTCATACAATATCTATAGACAATAACATAAATCTATATTATTTTTGGTTGAAAAGGATTTATTAGATGATGGTGGACAAATAAAATGGTTATTGAAAAAAAACACATTTACACTTTGTGTGATTATCACCCCACAAAACATGTCTTTCTGAATGACACTATGTATTGACTCATGTATGGGATGAAGGCGTTCATGCCCTTCAACTTCGAACTACTCTGAATTTTTGACTCTATCTACATTCAACTTTTTAATGATGAAACGTCCCTTAAGAGGTTAAATGAAGAGGGGATTATTGAATAAAAATGTTTTTCACACTAAATAACTCAAGATTCATCATAACCTAATCATCTATGAATCACATAAAGAATTTATATACTATTAGATTCATCAATGTGTTATATCTCATAACTCCAATGATACCAATGAAGAATCATACCATTCTTGAGAAAATGTATGAAGAAGTATATATTATAAACCAGGTCTATAGCAATGAAACTTATTCTTTGATCACCATGAATGTGAAGTAAATCAAACCTCCCACTAATGAAAATTTTCTCAAAAAGTACTTTTCATGACATTTTTGGCATCTTCTAAAAGTCTAATCTTTAATACATTTAACTAAATAGAATGATTCCATTATAAGTGACATTAAACTTCATAGAATGTGTCCTCACCACATTACAATAAACAATGTGGTCATGGTCCTTGATACATGACTTTAAACTACACATCTCATTTTCATCCTAAAATACTAATATTAAATGAAATATAATCAACAACATTATTTGATAACATAATACAATATGATATATCCATATAATTCCAAACAAAATTGTATGGTCAATTTTCATCCATTTCATACACTATCATGTGATCCAAGTAATCTATCAGTCACCACTTATTTACAACACTGTTTATTTCTCATGTGATAATATATATTCTAGGTGATTTCATTAGATAGTGTTATTGAGTAGAATTATGTTCTAAAAATAGGGATCCAAATCACGACCTTGTTAAATAAAATTATATATAATTGGGTCATAATTGAATGAATTTAAAAAAATCTGATTAGGCCAATTTCTATGGCTTTAATTTCATATATAAGATCTTTATTTACATTGGTATTATGTCATAAAAACAACATGTGGAATGATTTTTTATGCTTGAAGATATGTAGTGACTCCTAGACCACTTATCCTAGGAACAATTATAGACTATACACCCAATCCTTATTAATTTTTTTCCCAAAGTCACACTAATTTAAATTAGGGTTCCACATTCATTCCATCATTGGGGAGACCATATCTTGTTCTCCTCATATTCAGTTCATATGATTGATATGTATATAAGGACCTGTAATAATATTTCTAGCATGATTTTTTAAAATTTTATATATATAGTGATTTCAAGATCTTATATCATAGGCCCATCCATAAATCATTAGGAATACACCTTTTTCATAGATAATGGTCTCCTAGTTCACATTAGGTCATTAAATATTATACACTACATTGAGATGGATTATCTTTCACTTTGAAAGAATTGTGTGTGACTTTTTCATACCATAGGATATGAAATGGTTTTGGTATTATCCTTCATTAGCCTAGTCAAAAATAGTTATATTTATTTCCCATATTCTATATTCATGTAGTGTTCATCAGTTTCTTTGTCACAAGAAATTAATATGAATAGTAAATGTCCTATTTAAGTGAACTTTATCTATAGAATATTTTTCCTTAATATTTAATTACACACCACAAGACAAGGGATCCATCATCTTGGACAATAAAAATCATAGAGTGGTATATGCTTTAGAAAACACATTTCCTAATATGAGAGGAATGTAAATGCAAGGGTATATGGTATGTGGGACCCCACATTTGTTCAATACACCTCCTTCATCCCAAAAACATCTGCTCTTTATCCCCCCACCCCCCCACACACACATAAACCAACACACACACATATATAACTATGTATTGGTTCATTTTTCTAAATGTAACCATGGGGTTCCTTCTATTTATCATAAAAAGATATTAAATTTCTCCTCCCATACATTTATGTTAGATTAGTGTTTTGGAAATTCATCATTAAAGAGAAATGGGTGGCTTGATTCTTATTATTTTGTGGAAGATAGTGATTTCTAAAACAAATATTTCAAAACCAACCACAAATTGTCAACAACATTTCCTTTATCATCAAACATAAAATTGGATAATCATGTTTATTTTGATATTCAATTATTCCAAATATCTTTTGGATGTTTACATTGACAGATAACACATGATTCCTTAAATATTGTACCCACTATACACATTTCATCTTCATCTGTAATGAGTGTACTCAACTCTAAGGGAAAGCTCTGTATTGTAATTATCATTGTTGGTTTCATATTTATCCATACCAAACAAAATCATCTTCATACTATGGATAATGATATCTAATATTTTTAAGCCTTTGACAACATTATAGTTGAACCTTTCATCTAAATATTGGTTACTTTTCATCCTCAGTGTAATTATCCCATCTCGAATCCTTGATTTAAATACCTACGAATATGTTTTTTCATTCACTATTAAATGAAATAATTATGATCTTTTTCCTCAATCCCCTTCTAAGATATCATATAATATCCCTATTTTCAATATAAGTGTCACGACCCGACCCAACCCGGGCTCGAGCCGCAACTACCCCAAGCCCGCCTCCATAGGCCAGGGGCTGGCGACTGGCACCGAAGGAACAATAACTCGGGGAGGCCTTTGCCTAAGTACCTGTACACACACACGCAGCAAACTCAATGCAATGGTGCAGAGTAAAAGTAAAGACAAGCAAAGTAAAGGGAAACTGCTATATATAAACCACAGTGTGCATCAACCTCTAACAGTACAAAGTACAGTGCTGAAAAGGAAAAAGGGGAAAAACATGCGCCCAACCAGAAAAGGTGCCACAACCCGGTAACAGGTATACAAAAACAAACAGCTGACGGGTCTCCCACCTAGAACCCGGCTATGACCACTGCACGCAGTCCAAGCTCCCGAACTCCTATGCTCCACTGAAGTCACGACCAACCTTTCCATCGTCTGCAAAGGCACACCAAGTGTGGGCAAAGCCCAAGCAGGGGTGAGTATAAAAATACTCAGTAGGATACCCCGAAGGCTCGAGGGAGAAACAAAGGAGGTACCGAAGGATGAGCAGTATAGAAAACAGGGGAAAGAAAAGGGAGTACAATAGAGAGTGTAGTAAAGAGTACAGCTCAACCCAACAAGAGAAAGGAAGTAGATTCGTCCAGGCACAAGGAGCTGGAAACGGTGAGAATATGAACTTCCCGTCGAGTCTTCTCTACCTATAATAGGAGAGTATACTCATCCAACCACGAGAAGCTAGACACAGAATGCATGTGGCATACCCCGCACATCTTCACCTCTCCTGAAGGGAGAGTAACCAAGACCAAGAAGTGGGTACTCGAACAAGGTATATACATATCCTTATGCTCAGCAAGAAGCCCAAACGATGTCGTAAGGGGATCTCCATCCCGTAGCTCAGCCCAAGAAAAAGTAGCCAATAGTCCTAGAAGTAACACCATCGATATCCAGCATCTCGCACGTCTTCCCCAAACTACAAGCCGAGGGCTCAATCACCACACCTCGAAACTATCCGCTTTGGGCAGTACTGACTCGCCCACACGGTTTTATGTCACGTCACAAGGACGCGTCTTGGTGGGGGAAAAGCTCCTCGTTCTTGCGAGTTCTGGGGGAATTTCAAACCACACCACGTCACTGCCCAGCAGTCGAGAGGTCTCAAAGTCGATAGGCAACCCCCTGCCCAGCCCCGCTGGAGGGTCCCTGGAAGTCAATGGGTTCCCACTATAGGGAGACCTGGAAAGTCGACGGGTGACACCATACCTAGTCCCATAACAGGGTAATCCACTGGAGGGAGACCCGGCTAAAGTCGGTGACGGGACCACTGCCCAGCACAATGGGAGGTAACCCGGCATCGGGGACCACTGCCCAGCCCAGCTGAAGGTAAGACCGGCATCGGGAACCACTGCCCAGCCCTGCTGGAGGTAATCCCGGCATCGGGGACCACTGCCCAGCCCCAATGGAGGTAATCCCGGCATCGGGGACCACTGCCCAGCCTAGCTGGAGGTAAGCCCAGCATCGGGGACCACTGCCTAGCCCAGCTGGTGGTAAGCCCGGCACTGCTCTGGCCATCCCTGCTGGATGGTACTGCTCAGTGAACACTGATGTACTGGTCATCCCTTCTGGATGGTAACCCACTAACGAGCCCTGCTCGATACAACCTTATCCCTGCTAGAAACAACCTCAGCTCTGCTGGAACAACCTCAGCCCTGCTGGAAACAATCTCAGCCCTGCTGGAACAACCTCCTGGGTAGAGGATCGGTGCCCACGTAAAGTGTTTGTCGCACTGAAACCACAAGCTATACCAGGGAACACAGAGCAATGGGAGAAACTCCCCAGGCCTCACAAGGCGATCTCACTCCCATCCGTTGAGTCACTGTCGAAGTGGACCGAGACATCTCATCCCAGAAAGTGGGGAAAACAACCACGTTGTACGAACACCCGTAGTCGCAGACGGTGTCGCAGTCCGGTGAAAGGGCACAATACTGAAACCCCTCACAGCTAAAGAAGTAGAGGAAACAAACCATCTCTGCCGGCCAAACCATCGAGAACAAGACCATGGGGAGACAACTCAACCCTGCTGGTCAGACAAAAGAGCACCAGGCCAGGGGAAACTCCGCCCTGCTGGCCAAACAAATGAGCACAAAGCAAGGGGAAAACTCCACCCTGCTGGCCAAACAAACGAGCACATAGCCAGGGGAAAACTCCACCCTGCTGGTCAAACAAACGAGCGCAGAGGGACCCTCTACGTTGCGAGAGGTCAGAACGCAAAGCAGATCACGGCACGAACGTGGGGCCCACACGACGCGTGGCCCCAAGACAACCCCAACTGAGCGCACAAACATCCTCAGGTACAAACAACCACACGTACCTCCAAGCGCTCCCGTATACTCCCAGAGTATACCTCGTTCTACCCCAAAGGCTATCGTGCACATGGCACCCAGCATCAACGCGAAGGTGTGACGTAACAACTCCTCCACAAAGGCCCAGGCACGGCTAACCACATCTTGTGAACCATTCACATCACTCTCCCAAGAGTGCGCGATCACACACCAAGGGTCCACTACAAACAAGGTAGGGCGAACCACCACTGGAGCACCTTCCATGCTTCCATATTCAACAAGATCGCGCAAGAGGCTCCACACAACCAAACGGATTGCACCGTTGTAATCCTCACGAAAAAACACGTGAGATCGACTACTTACTCGCCTCCAACGGATATCCGATGGAAAAATCGCCAACACCGCCTCACGCCCGAACGACGTCCCGTGATCCCGACCCTCGGCCCCGAAAACAGTCGGGCACATCACACCATTGCGATTCACTCGGGGAAACACGTCAAAAGCACTACTCACTTGAGTGCAACGGATATCCGGAGAAAAAGATGCATCCCGGCACACCGCACATGAGTAGTGCCACGTGGGACCCACATCATGGTCCTGAAACTCAATGAATGGATCGCACAATTGCGATCCTCTCGAAAAAGTACACGAAATGGACTAATCACTTGTCCAAAATGGTCACCGGTGATAGAGCTGGAAATCACCGTCAACTCCCGAAATGGCCCTCGCGGGGTCCGCACCATCGTGCCGAATTACAGTGGGCAGACTGCGCCAACGCGATGCCCTCTGAAAAACACCCAACATCGACTGCTCACACACCCCGAACGGACGTCCGAGGAAAAAGTTTCTGAAAGCTGCACGCAGCTCAAAACACGGGTCGTGGGGCCCACACCTCATTTTCGGCCTCAACGCATGAAACCACCCTGGAAACCTCCGCCTCGATGCCAGGGTCCCAACGCCACTGGCGGCGCTCAAAACGGACGTCGGACGCGTCCGCGCCGTCCAAAACAAGATCCGTCGAAGAAACGACAAACCACTTAATGACGCATCGCGCCTCTGAGACCCCTTGTTTCGGGAATTAAAAATTCCTGAAACCATCTCAAAAAGTCCGTCTTGACACGGGCTCCGCGCAGCCGCAGACGGCGCGCAATACGGATGCCATGTGGATGATTTATGATTTATATACCATTTCCATAATAATACTAATAATAATAATAATATTATTATTATTATAAACTTATTTTTTCTATCTTTTTTTTACAAACGGACCGGCCTACTAGCTGGTCCTGTGTCGCCACCCAACAAGACCCGCCTTGTGCGGGTCCTCGCTCCCAGCAGACCGGCCAAGCGGCCGGTCTCCGTTGACAACAAACAGGACCTGCGCCGTGCGGGTCCTTGCTTGCCCAGCACGCCCGAGGCCTGGCCTCGGGCTCCTCCGCTGCACGCGCCAGGCCGGCGCCCCTCGCCGCAGACAGCGGCGGCGCTGTCTCGCTCCACCGGCAGCCCGCGCCGTCTCCGCTCTGCCGCACTCCCGGCCGCCTCGACCCCACGACACGCTGACACCCTACTGTCGAATGCCTCAGACCGCCCGGTCGACGCCTCCGCCTGGTCCCTTACCGCGCCGTCGGGCCTGCTCGCCGAAAATCACCCGAAACACCGGAAAAACACCTTGAAACCCACTGTTTTCGGCAGACAACTACAAGCACGTAGGGATTCGAATTTTAAACCTGAAATATGCATTTGAAATATCATAATATTTGATACGCAAATAAGGGATTTGTTCAAAATTTGAACAGCATTTCATTGGACAAAATCGAATTCAAAGGGGTGCGGAAATAGAACGCAACGAAGCCTACCTTGATGGGCTTTTCCCAGCACTTCACCGCACGATCCGCCATCGCCGCAATTCTCGGAGAGGAGGAGGATTAGTGAGGAGCTCTCCTTGGTTGAGCTCTTCTTCCAGGAGATAAAAAAAGGGGAAGATAGGGGGGTTATGTTTAAATAGGAAGAAAAAGAAATTAATTAAAAAGTTTTCGTTAATTTAATCCTTCAAATTAACCTGCACCCGAAACTCTTGGAGGGGTCAAGATTGAACATCCCCTAGGGTAAAAACCACCTCTCGAGCACAAAGGTGGTCTCGGAATTTTACTCCGAGTCCCCGTTCAAAAGTTATAAAATTTAACGTCTGAAGCCGCTAAATTACGAAAATTCCCCTAGAGCCATTTTTCACAAACGGTCCGCGCCCGTGAAACATATACCCCTCCTAGGGTAAACGGCACGCTCCAAACTCAACGGTGCCCTCAGTTTTCCAATCCGAGTCACCGTTTAAGAGATACTCTAGTTTCACCATTAAACAAATTAATTTATTTATTTAATCCATTTAATGTTCCAGAAGCGGGCGAGTGGTCCAAACATCATGCGCTGACAAGTTTTATGTCGTTCCTAGGGAAAAGAACCCATTCCAGACCCATTCGTACACTCGGATCTCTGATCTGAATCTCTGTTTAGGAGTTATCCCATTTATTTAGCATTTCCAGTGTGAACGCACTGAAATTTTAATTCCGGCCACTCCGGGGCTCAGAATCGCATGTCGTCTAAAGGTGCTGCTCTGGAATATCATTCGGAGTATCGCAAAGTCTTTCGTTGCAAAAACTGGGGTCTTACATCATTCCATCCTTCAATATTTCTGTCCCCGAAAAGCAAAACTAGGGATCAACAAAGGGTACTAAGCCCACACCTGGCATTCTCATACCCAGATGAACCCACGCACAGCTCTGCATCACCGCACACAGACCAAAGGATTGATCCGTTCATACAAGGTCGGCCCATGCCGACGTCGTGCACCCACTCCAGACTTTGGGGTTAGGGCAAGGCGGTAGGGTACCTCGTCATCCCTTTGCACGATCTCAAATGGCCCGAAGGCCCTCGGGGGTAGCTCACCTCCCCGGTCAAACCTCTATATCGCAGGCCGCGACTGGAATCATCGCCCGCACCTGAAACAAGGCCTGGTGATTCCCTCCTTTAGAATATCCATATGGTGAAACACCCAAGGATATCTAGTTATAAATGATTCCAGAGCCTATGCTCTCTTACACGCTCAAAAGGCGAAGGATTAAACACCATCGACTAAAGGAAAAGGTCTCACGCCTTATTTTATTACCAACATAGGGTTACACCCGACGCCCTGCGTCATCCTGGTAACACCTCAAACAAGGAGTAGGGAGAAAAGCCTTTCACACGCAGAGCCTAACAATTATACTGCAAGAAGTAGAAGAGTCGCAAGGGGTACCTCTCACCATCCCATGCTTTGCAGGATCGTAGACATCCAAAGTTCACGGCTACCCGCGGTCCCAACTGTCAGCTCCCGAAGCCTGACGTGGACCGCCTTGTGGTGATGGGGAGATCTCGTAAACCCATCCCCCACTACCAGCTCCTCCCGCTCCTCTTCTAGCACCACCTCTCTGGGTACTAATCTGATCACGGTGCTTCCTCTACCGTGGTGGTGCGCCTGCTGCCTGCCCGAAGCTCTCAGCAACTCGGGGAAGGCAGTCTGGTGCCAAGTGACCTCACCCGTCACATTCATCGAATCGTCTCTCTCTGGGCTACACTGGTGCCCTCCAGCTCCACTGTGGTGTATGACCATGCCCATGAGTCTGGTTGTCATTAATCCACCTGCATCGAGGTTCTGCTTTCCGACGCCCACTAGTTGCGGCAGACGTCTCAGCTCCAACGTGCCTACTGCCATCACCAACACTAGAACGCGACAGGAAGCCCTTTGTCACCAGCGCCTGTTCTAGCACCCTGGAATATGTAGAAATTCCCAAGGGTACTATGACATCACAAATCTCTCAGTGGAGACCCTTCTCAAACTTCCGCGCTCAGATGTTGTCGTCATGGACCATGTCTGGGTAAAAGCGTGCACGGTCTGCAAAAGTAGCCGCGTACTCGGCCACCGTCATCCCTCCCTGCTGAAACTGCAGGAGCTCCTGAATCCGAATGGAGCTCAAGCATGAGGGGAAAAACTCTTCAAGAGACAACAACTGAAAGTCATCCCATGAAAGCAACAAATCATCAAGAAACTGAGTCACTAGACTCCACCAACGCCAAGCTGCTCTACAAAAAAAGGTGGCTGCCAAATCCACTCTCTGATCTATCGGCGTCTGCACAAGCCTAAAAAGGCAAACCACTACCTCGAGCCAAACCTCTGTTTCCTGAGGGTCTGGCTCACCACTGAACCTCAGTGGTCTCTACCGCTGGAACGCACGGAGCGCGCTCAACTTGCGCTCAAGCTCAGCCTGCTCTGCTGAAACTGCCTGCTGCTCAACAGGTGGTGGTGCTGCTACTGGCCCACCCGGAGAAAGGGGATCACATGATGGGTCCTGGACTGTGGCCTCGTAGCTCACAGGGTCGTCGTCATGAACCAAAGCTGGTATCCTGGATGGCTATCTTTGCGGAGTCATCCTGATCATTATTAAGGAGTTCCACAGTCAGATGAGCATATATGTATATACCAATAGCAATGATGGGGAGCTGACTCAAGAAGGACAATCAAAGACTCAGTCCTATGTGATGCACAAAAACATTTCCCTGCAACAAGTGTCTCAGCATGACGAGTCGACAAGTGGGTTATCAGGGTCCTGGTGAATGGATACGTCGGCCACCGCACCACCACTGGACTCCCTGGCCTGAGAGCCGCTCTCGAGACACATTAACATCGTTTCCCTAAATCCCAACCAATTCCTCTTTTAGGGACGTCCGCACAAAGTCCCAAGGAACAAACCACCTCTGATACCACTTTTTCACGACCCGACCCTACCCGGGCTCTAGCCGCAACTACCCCAAGCCTGCCTCCATAGGCTAGGGGCTGGCGACCAGTGCCGAAGGCACAATAACTCAGGGAGGCTTTTGCCTAAGTACCTGTACACACACACGCAACAAACTCAATGAAACAGTGCAGAGTAAAAGTAAAGACAAGCAAAGTAAAGGTAAACTTCTATATATAAACCACAGTGTGCATCAACCTCTAACAGTACAAAGTACAGTGCTGAAATGGAAAAAGGGGAAAAACACGCGCCCAACCAGAAAAGGTGCCACAACCCGGCAACAGGTAAACAAAAACAAAATGCTGACGGGTCTCCCACCTAGAACCCGGCCACGACCACCGCACGCGGTCCATGCTCCCGAACTCCTATACTCCACTGAAGTCACGACCAACTTGTCCGTCGTCTATAAGGGAACACCAAGTGCGGGCAATGCCCAAGCAGGGGTGAGTATAAAAATACTTAGTAGGATACCCCGAAGGCTCGAGGGAGCAACAAAGGAGGTACCGAAGGTTGAGCAGTAGAGTGAACAGGGGAATGAAAATGGAGTACAACAGAGAGTGAAGTACAGAGTACAGCTCAACCCAACAAGAGAAAGGAAGTAGACTCATCCAGGCACAAGGAGCTGGAAACGGTGAGAAGATGAACTTCCTGTCGAGTCTTCTCTACCTATATCAGGAGAGTAGACTCATCCAACTATGAGAAGCTAGACACGGAAAGCACGTGGAATACCTCGCGGGTCTTCGCCTCTCCTGGAGGGAGAGTAACCAAGCCCAAGAAGTGGGTACTCGAACAAGGTATATACATATACTTATGCTCAGTAAGAAGACCGAACAATGTCGTAAGGGGATCTCCATCCCGTATCTCAGAACAAGAAAAATTAGCCAACAGTCCCAGAAGTAATACCATCGATGCCCAGCATCTCGCACGTCTGCCCCGAACTACAATCCAAGGGCTCAATCACCACACCTCGACACTATCCGCTTTGGGTGGCACTGACTCGACCTCACTGTTTTAGGTCGCGTCACAAGGACGCATCTCGGTGGGGGAAAAGATCCTCATTCTTGTGAGTTCTGGGGGAATGTCAAACCACACCACGTCACTGCCCCGCAGTCGAGAGGTCTCAAAGTCGACAGGCGACCCCCTGCCCAGCCCCGTTGGAGGGTCCCTGGAAGTCAATGGGTTCCCACTACAAGGAGACCTGGAAAGTCGATGAGTTACACACTGCCCAGTCCCGTAACAGGGTAATCCACTAGAGGGCGACATGGCTAAAGTCGGCGACAGGACCACTACCCAGCCCAGCTGGAGGTAACCCGGCATCGGGGACCACTGCCCAGCCCAGCTGGGGGTAAGCCCGGCATCGGGGACCACTGCCCAGCCCCACTGGAGGTAAGCTCGGCATCGAGGACCACTACCCAGCCCCGCTGGAGGTAAGCCCGGCATCGGGGACCACTGCCCAGCCCAGCTGGAGGTAATCCCGGCACTGCCCTGGACATCCCTGCTGGATGGTACTGCTCGGTGAACACCGCCGTACTGACCATCCCTGTTGGATTGTAACCCACTGACGAGCCCTGCTCGATACAACCTCATCCCTACAGGAAACAACCTCAGCCCTGCTGGAAAAACCTCATCCCTACTGGAAACAACCTCAGCCCTACTGGAACAACCTCCTGGGTAGAGGATCGGTGCCCGCGTAAAGTGTTGGTCACACCGAAACCAAAAGCTCTACCAGGGAACACAGAGCAACGGGAGAAACTCCCCAGGCCTCAAAAGTCGATCTCGCTCCCATCCGCTCAGTCACTGTCAAAGCGGACCGAGGCATCTCATCCCAAAATGTGGGGAGAACACCCACGCTATACGAACACCCGTAGTCACAGACGGTGTCGCAGTCCGGTGAAAGGGCACATTACTGAAACCCCTCACAGTTGAAGAAGTAGAGGAACCAAACCATCTCTGCCAGCCAAACCATCGAGAACAAGACCAGGGGAGACCACTCAACCATGCTGGTCAGACAAAAGAGCACCAGGCCAGGAGAAACACTGCCCTGCTGCCCAAACAAACGAGCATAAATCTAGGGGAAAACTCCACCCTGTTGGACAAACAAACGAGCACAAAGCTAGGGGAAAACTCCACCCTGCTGGTCAAACAAACGAGCACAGAGGGACCCTCTACGTCGCGAGAGGTCAGAACGCAAACAAGATCACGGCACGCACGCGGGGCCCACATGACGTGTGGCCCCAAGTCAACCCCAACTGAGCACACAAACATCCTCAGGTACAAACAACCACACGTTCCTCCAAGCGCTCCCGTATACTCCCAGAGTATACTTCGTTCTACCCCAAAGGCTATCGTGCACATGGAACCCAGCGTCATTGCGAAGGCGTGACGTAACAACTCCACCACAAAGGCCCACGCACGGCCAACCACATCTTGTAAACCATTCACATCACTCTCCCAAGAATGCGCGATCACACGCCAAGGGTCCGCTATAAAAAAGGTAGGGCGAACCACCACTTGAGCACCTTACATGCTTCCATATTCAACAAGATCGCGCAAGAGGCTCCGCACAACCAAACGGATTGCACCGTTGTAATCCTCGTGAAAAAGGCGCGAGATCAACTACTTAATCGCCTCCAACGGATATCCGATGGAAAAGTCGCCAACACCGCCTCATGCCCGAACGGCGTCCCGTGATCCCGAGCCTCGGCCCCGAAAATAGTCTGGCGCATCACACCATTGTGATTCCCTCAAGAAAACACGTCAAAAGCACTACTCACTTGAGTGCAACGGATATCCGAAGAAAAAGATGCATCACGGCGCACCGCACACGAGCAGTGCCACGTGGGACCCACATCCCAGTCCCGAAACTCAACGAACGGATCACACCGCTGCGATCCTCTCGAAAAAGAACACGAAATTGAATAATCACTTTTCCAAAACGGTTGCTGGTGATAAAGCTGGAAATCACCGTCAACTCCTGAAACGGCCCTCGCGGGGCCAGCACCATCGTGTGGAATTACAGCGGGCATACTGTGCCAACGCGATGACCTCGGAAAAACACCCAACATCGACTGCTCGTACGCCCTGAACGGATGTCTGATGAAAAAGTTGTTAAAAGCTGCACGCAGCTCAAAAGACGGGCCGTGGGGCCCGCACGTCATCTTCAGCCTCAACGCTTGAAACCACCCTGGAAACCTCCACCTCGATGCCAGGGTCCCAACACCACTGACGGTGCTCAAAATGGACGTCGGACGCGTCCGCGCCGTCCAAAACTAGATCCGCCGAAGAAATGACAGACCACTTAAAGACGCGTCACACCTTCGAGACCCCTCTTTTTGGGAATTAAAAATTCCCGAAACCTTCTCAAAAGATCCACCTTGACACAGGCTCCGCGCTGCCACAGACGACAGCGTTGGCGCTGTCTCGCTCCACCGGCTGCCCGCGCCGTCTTCGCTCGACCGTGCTCCTGGCTGCCTCAACCCCGCGACATGCTGACGCCCTGCTGCCGAACGTCGCAGACCGCTCGGCTGACGCCTCCGCTTGGTCCCTTGCCGCGCCGCCGGGCTTGCTCGCCAGAAAACACCCGAAACACCGGAAAAACACCTTGAAACCCGCTATTTTCGGCGGACAACTACGAGCACGTCGGGACTCGAATTTTAAAACCGAAATATGCGTTTGAAGGATCAGAATATGTTCTGCGCAAATAACGGCTTCGTTCGAAATTTGAACAGCATTTCAATGAACAAAATCGAATTCAAAGGGGGTGCAGAAATAGAACGCAACGAAGCCTGCCTTGTTGGGATTTGCCCGGCGCTTCACCGCACGATCTGTCGTCGCCGTAATGCTCGGAGAGGAGGAGGATTAGTGAGGAGCTCTCCTTGTTTGAGCTCTTCATCCAAGAGATAAACAAAGTGGAAGAGATGGGGGGGGGGGTTATGTTTTAATAGGAAGAAAAAGAAATTAATTAAAAAAATTTAATTAATTTAATCCTTCAAATTAACCCACACCCGAAACTCTTGTAGGGATCAAGATTAAACCTCCCCTAGGGTAAACACCACCTCCTAAGCACAACGGCGGTCTCAGAATTTTAATCTGAGACCCCGTTCAAAAGTTATAAAACTTAACGTCCGAAGCTGCTAAATTAAGAAAAAGCCCATGGAGCCATTTTTCACAAACGGCTCGCGCCCGCGAAACTTATACCCCTCCTAGGGTAAACGGCATGCTCCGAACTCAACGGTGCCCTCAGGTTTCCAATCCGAGTCACTGTTTAAGAGATACTCGAGTTTCACCATTAAACGAATTAATTTATTTATTTAATCCGTTTAACGTTCCAGAAGAGGGAAAGGGGTCCAAGCATCCCTCGCCGACAAGTTTTATGTCGTTCCTAGGGTAAACACCCCATTCCGGACTCATCCGTACACTCAGATCTCTTATATGAAACTCCGTTTAGGAGTTATCCCATTTATTTAGCATTTCTAGTGTGAACGCACTGAAAATTTAATTCTGGCCACTCCGGGGTTCAGAATTGCATACCGTCTGAAGGCGCTGCTCTGGAATATCATCAAGAATATTCCAAAGTCTTTCGTAGAAAAAACCGGGTTATTACAATAAGAACCATGTCCTTAATCAATATTCACTCTTTTGGGGTAGTCAGTAGTAACGTTGGACTCCCCTTATAAATTAATTGTTTTCATTGTACAGGTTACCTACAATATTCTTTAAATTGATTAATGATTTTTTAATTAAGATATATCCTCAATTTTTAAAATTGATCAACCCTAAAACTATAAATGAAAAATGAATAATAACTTTAGGAACCAATATATAGCCCCTGAAAAGGTGAATATTTTCTCATTATACCACTTTCTCTAGGAAACTTTTAAAGGAGATATTAATTTCCCTTCGCAGTTGAGATTAGGTTGTGTCATGGTTACATTATAATTTATAAAAAGTCCATCTCCCCAATTTTAGTAGGTCACTCCCCCTTTCTATTGTTTTATAGTAATGAATTTTATTTCATATCCCTTCTTTATGAGTTTGTGTTCTACATAAAGTGACATAATAACTAGGGTACTTGAAATCTTCATGAATATCTTATTCTCAATTGAATTATTATAATCAAATGATTATGAATCATAACTAACCAATATAACTGAGTAGGGATCATCCTCTTTGAAACCCATAACCATGAGTAATTTATACCCCTTGTTTCCCCATTTCATATTAAATATTTTGTAATAGGGTTTGTTATTGATCTAAATAGGCCTCAAAAAGAATATATACTAAACAACATAGTTTCCTTTGAGTTTTTATGTATCCCATTGGGAATGTTTTTTTCATGTAGGTAAGGTCCCCCAAAACCACATTAGGTATTTCCATATAGTGTAGCACTAGTTTCCACCATTATTAATGGTGAACCTTCTCCCACCACTCAATATTTAGAATTTATTTAGAAATCCGTATGTTATTATTTACACATTCTACTACTCAACTATTTAATTAGCTTATAATACCCCTGATGTTACACATTCATTCATCAAACCCATTTTCAATGAAGGATTATGACACGTTATTCATGTAAACATTCATATGTGGGATTGCATCCCCAATGATGTCCCAAATAACTTGAGTTTATAATTCCTTATGGTGATCACAAATACATATTTTTTAGATTCTCCTATTGGAAAATACCTATTATTCATATGGACCTTGTTATGTGACCTTAAATTATATGAAAAATTTGTTTGAGTTTAAAATATTAAACTATATGCATCCATTCATGAGATTTTCTATTTTTTCATTGAGATTGAATTCACATTAGGTTTATATCTCCTTAATTTGATAGGTAACCACAGCATTTTTGTTAAAATTTATATGAATATAAACAAGGGGATTATTTTTTTCAAAATTATTTAGTTATAACATAATGAAATGATTTTTACAATGTATAAAACCATAAACTGATGTAATTTTTATTCAAATTTATATGACCATAAACAATAGAATAATGTGGTCAAGGATACCTAACATAGAATGTGAGAAAAAAATGGTCTAGGAACTGAGACCATAAATTATGAGCACCATTCATCAAGTTCGTCTACATTTATGCAATTATGACTATTATAACTCTCTCTCTCTCTAATGGTATGGTTATGATAAAAACACTTACTTATGTTTCTAAATTTTTAATGTTAGTGAGTATCATTTTTTATTTTGAATACTAAATGAGGGATTTCAATAGAATATTAAATATATTTTTATATCTTGTTAACGGTTTTTTATCATATTTTCTCACCCTTAATATCCTTAGAATCATATTATAATATCCTGAGATGAATATATAAGGAAGAAAGCTAAGATCCACATTATCGATATATAATTTTTCCTTATCTATGAATTATACTATCACAAACTTGGTCGGGACACCATACAACCCAACACTAGACCCAACCTATGGAATGGGCCAAAGGCTGATCTGGATCAGCATGGGCTTGAAACTAGTGTATGGGAATCAGGAATCACCTCTGGGAATGATTTCACCCATAATAATGAATACTAATCATTCCAGAAAAACCACATCACCTCAAAGCAAACTTGAATTAAACAAGAGAACAAAATAAAACAATATGAAAGGAGTTAAAAATTTTACATTTATAGATGAAAACCAAAATAATGAAAACAAAATAAAGACCAATTAAACCAAAACCCTTTACATAACTTGTGGATAGATACCCCATGAAACCAAAACTAACTATTTCCAAAGGGGGAAACTCTATCACATAGAACCACCATCACCACCACAAGGAGCGTTACCTTTACCAAGGTCAACATAACAGGGTTTATAAAAACATAAGGGTGTATATAGGGTATGATACACCATTTCTGGTAGGATATTAAAAAATAGATTCCACGCATTAACATAAAATGAAAAAAATAACATGATAGGTTTTAGGAATTGGATATTACAATTTAATTAAAACATTATTTGATATAAAATTTGGAATAAATGCAATAATGAGCTTAATGGAATGAATAAAATGAACAAAACCATGAATCTATAATAATTTAGTGTTAACATGTTCAAAGGATCATTTTCCTCTCGGTGATCACCTCTCGCAGTTGTTAAGGTCCGACTTTAGCCACGAATCACCATCACATAAATATTTAGTAGTTTTTGTTACATAATCTATGAGGGAGATCGATCCACAGCCCTAGAAACTCACCTAATGTAATAGACCTAGTCTACCTGCCAAAATACCTAGAATTATAATGTTCTATATTCCAATAGTTATACCACATAGATACCCCAATTACAAAATTTCCATTCCAATAAACAAAAACACACATGACATACAACCATTTTAAAAGGGAAAAACATTATAAAAAATTTAATCCTCTAAACCCCAATGGAAAAAACCTTTCACACAACCCAAAAAAATTTGTAAAACCCATTTAAAAACCCAAGAAAGTATAAAAAATCATTAAATAATATAAATTCATTAAAACACCAACATATCTCTTAGAAACTTCCCAAGTTCGAGAGGAAACCACAATTGTGTCAATCAGATACCTTATAAAGAAAATAGAACACAAAACACTAGACTCCAGCATATGAAAAGAGACTTATACCCAACCTTGGTCACAACCCTTACTCGAGAATGATACCTCAAAGTGGAAGAGAAAATTTAGAAATAAAAATAAGGATAATAGGATAGGATAATATTGCATGATTATTTCTTGAGGATCCATTCCAAAAACACCCAATATTTATTTCCAAATAGAGGGGAGGAATGGGGAGTTGTACCTAGTGATATAAAGTTCCAATGGGTTAGCTAGTGGAGATTTGGCTTTAAAATTGAGGAGTGAAAAATTGGAATTTAATTATTTTTCTTGTTATAGAACGTCACATGGTTTGAAAGCATGGACTACCAGTCCATGCGGAAACCATGAGTCTCATATGCGGGAACCATGGTTTACCTTTAGGGTGTACATAATAGTGTTCATATCTATACATCATATACATTACCACTATCCAAGGAACAAAATTATCCATGTAGAGATTCACTCTTCTGTCATGTGGTATCCTGGAACCGTATTTCATTTAATGGGTTCTCTGATCCAAGAGGGCCACATGGGCTCAAGAACATATCCCTGAATGCCAGAGGCTACCGACTAGTAGTGAGGGCCTAGGGTGTGTCTGTGGGGATACTATATCGTCATTACCAAAGTATATCGTAGTGTATGATTATAAACAAAGGTAAATAACATAAGAAATATTACAAAATAGAAGGAACCATAGAAAACAGGGACAATAGTAACAATAATTGAAATAAATAGAATAATAAACCACAAAAGATTATGTTATTTCATGTATCTATAAAACTAGAAAACATAGAAACAAGATATTAGGCATAACATGTTCCACCAATTTATTAAGGAAATTAAAGGATTATCCCATGAATCCCAAGAATCGGCTCAGTCATCTGCTATCATGATCTATTCTAAACATCCCGTAATCAATTATTCAAAGCTATATGCTTCCCTTTATCAACACATGCATTCAGGTAATCTACTCTGTGTTCCAAATATCGCCCGAATTGGTTCTGAGATAAATCTCAGTGGGCCACCACCAATGGTGTCCATAAAATCTAGCACATGTAATGGAATATAACAGTGTACAAGAATGCATATATAATTTAAATTATTACAATGTAAATAAATACCAATGTACCTACTTCATCCCCCAAATGGAGTCTATACATAACTAGTCTATTAATTTATTATTACCTATTTATAAATGTGTCACATGTTAACAACAGTGTAGGTTCAATGGTGTGGCAATGAACCCTATAATTACATTTAATAATGATGTTCCTAGGTAATAACCAAGGAAATTTAGAAATCAAGGGTCCCTAACTAATTAATAATTATATCCTGGATAGTGGTAAGAGTTAAATCCAAGGAGCATAGTGCATGTAATTCTACAATGAGATGCCTACCAGGTCCAACGACCTTATCTAGGGTAAAATGGTGCTAGCAAGGACAAAGCCCGATGGGATTTAACCATGGAACCTATTTCTCAATATTGGATCCATGGAGTGTATCCTAGGAATACTATAATACTATGCAATGGATCTTATGATGTCTTATCGGGAATCCATGAATAGAAACGGATCAGGTTCTAGTTGGGTCTCAACCTAAGAAAATTTTATCCTTGAATCTAAATGGGGTTCCTAAGGGCTCAAGGCATTCCCTGATAAGAATTCAAGGTGATATCAAGTCATACCATTCTTATTTAATTATTAATACATGTAATATTTCATTTTATTCAATAATTTACATTCATTAGTGCAATAAGGTTATGTAACCCGAAACCTTTTAGTCAAGTCATATTTAATCAACATGTACATTTGGTTTAATCCTTGCATTTCAGTAGTGTGACAAGGCTATGTAGCATGAAACCTTTATCAATCCCATTTCAGACATATTAAATAATTATGGTTCATTCCACTACCTCCCATTAATGTGGTTGGGGTTCTACGGACATGCAACCTATTAATCACTCGTATTTATTCGTGTCAAGTCATATACTTTTTTTACTTTATAGTTTCACATTCATGTTTATTTATCAATTTTAATCCCTTTCCTTTTATGAGTCCAGTGGTGAGAATACATGGTTCATTCCATTATTAAATTCATAATATAAATCAATAAATTTAATATTTAATATCTTTCCCCTAGAAGGGTCAACCAAATTCACACCTGAACAGTGGATCAAACATGTAAACAACTAAAAATGCATTATGGAATAACATCCTACATGGGATGGATAGGGTTTTGGGAGTAACCACCAACAATTAATCACATATATAGGAAGATCATATCCATATAGTTCTAATGATTATAAGAAGGGAATATAAATTCTATAGACAACACCTGATGAAATTAGTGGACCCCACATGATAATTCCAAAATCAATGAACATGAGGGATGAGTTATAGACCACCCACGTTGGCATGTACAACTCTCCCCATCTGGTATCGGCTCTTTATTTGGCTATGAATATAGTATATCGGAGAGATTGGAAAAAATATCCCACCTAGATAACTAGTTCTAGAGAAATAGAGGAGAAGAAAGGTCGGAATGGACTTGAGTACATATCGTTCTACGTCCCACAAGACAAATGGATGCTTGATCAAATCCCGGATGAAGGAGATATTCCAATCCCCATATTTGGACTTCACAAATCCCCAAAATGATATCCTTTTAGGTAAATCTCCCTCAAACATGTAATAGGAAGAAGGATGGGACATAAAATATAATTAAGGAAAAAAATGTAAACTTACCCCAGAAATTATCATGTGCATTGTTTTTCTACATAGTTTGAAAACCATGGGAAAAACATTCATGGTTACCTGAGCATAATAGTCACTTTAATGGATAGGTTTCAAGACCATGTGAAAAAAGAGTGATATTGTTTTGATTGAAAATTTCCTCCCACACAGTTAGGCCAAATGTGCTCCAACTATGATACATGTCTCGTTTCCCCAAAAGATGTATTTCGGGCTCTGAACTGTCCCAGGACAACCCATAGACCTTTTATAACCCAAAAAGATTCCAAAAAAGGTCCAAGATGTGTAATTAAATGGAAATGTTATTAATCCATACCTGATTGAATAAATTGGTTCTTACGGTCTCCCCCCTAAAAGAACTCATCCTAAAGTTCACCTTCCAAGGGTGGTGAAACACTATCTAAGAACAATTCTGGCAATTGGGAACATTCGTCGACCTCCCTCTCCAAAGTGTCATCCTTCACCCGGTCATGCTCCAATAACACTCGTACTAGAGGGACATACCATCCTTTGAGAGCCTTCGTGCACTGGTCAATGATTCCTACTTGATACAACTCAAAAGTATCATCATCATCTAACTCTACTTATTCATTATCAAAAGTTTGAGACAAATCAGCATGATACTAGTGAAGCTATGAGATGTGGAAGATGTTGTGAAAGGAATGGTACCACATAGTTAGTAGAAACTGATAGGCTATCTGCCCTACTCTCACCAGAATTTCAATTGGCCCTACACAATGAGGCAATACCGTCCCTTGTTTCTTTAACCTTCTATGCCCAAGCATGGGGTTTTCCTGAAGGGAAATATTATCCCCAACTTCAAACCCTAGAGGTCATTGATGGAGATTGGAATATGATTTTGGTCTATATTAAGTAGTATTTATATGCTTCCTAATCAGCTACACTTTCTCTAATGTCTCTTAAATGAGATGAAGACCCTGTAGGGTAGCCTCACTTACCTCTAGCTAGAACATGGTTGAGTGGAATGGCCTACCATACATGGCCTCAAAATGATCAATCTAAATTGTCACCTGAAAGATATCATTATAGGAAATCTCAATGAGAGGGATACATTTCTCCCATAAACAATAAAAATCAATGACACATGATCGGAGTGTATCCTTTAGAACCTGTATTGTCCATTTTGATTTTCCATCAGTCTGAGGGTAAAAATCTAAGCTTAGAAGAACCTATGTTCCAATATCCTTCTACGACAGAAAAGAACTGTGAAGGGAATTGATAATTCTGATCTGAAAAGATAGTTTGAGGAACCCCATGTAGTCATACAATCTCACAGACATACATTTTTTCAAGCTCATCAACTGATCAAGTCTCTAGAATAGGAATGAAGTGTGATGATTTTGTTAGTCGGTCAATGACTACTCATCGAGCATTACTACCCCCTGGAGACCTAGGTAAGATGACTACGAATCCATGGTAACATATTCGTATTTTTATTTCAATATTTGAAGTGGTTGTAATAATCCTACAGGTCTATGGTGCTCTGCCTTCACCTATTGACAGGTGGAACACCAAATTATAATGTCTTTTTTCTGACATTTCATCCCCGAACACCAATACTGGTGTCTCGTATCTCAATTCATCTTGGATATTCCTAGACGAACTTCTCTCTGAGAAGAATGGTACACATTCATCAACTCCTCTATGATATCTATAAGAACCTGGATGTGTCCACGTAGACGTTGGATTTCATCTCTTTCCACAGAAAAATCTAGAGGTGGGTTATCTCCTGTTATAATCTCACAAAGAACCAAGCCTTTATGATCGGGAAACTGTCTACCCTTCACCATTCCATGAAGGGAATAGGTAAAAATTAAGAAGGATAGGTAATAATACTCAATAATGTAATGAAAATAAAGATTCAACTTAGAAAAGAGGGCCATTAACTTCCATTCATCATCATATTCTCATCATACATATGTTTGGGTTTTCTGTCTTATCATATATGAAACTACATTTCCCTTTCTCTGAAGGCATGCTCAAATTAGAATGAGTGTATATATTCAACCCACCTTTAATGTTTTTGGTTCCATTCATGCTGATAAAATATATAATTGAGGTTCTTATGGAATGTTTACACCAAAAAGAGCTCACTTAATAGATAGTGTCTGCAGCATCGTATGGAATGGAAAACATCTGTAAGATCAAGTTCGGGCTTCGAGTTATTTATCTCAAGCGGCCTAAAATATCGAGATCCATACACAATGACTCAATCCTCCTACTTCATCACTAATCCAAGGCTGATTCATGATGCATCACAGAAGATGGCATAACCTATGCTAGGCTCTTAAAGAGTCAGAATAGATTCTGATACAAGCCTCCCATTTAGCTCCTCAAATACTTTATCACATGGTTTTTACCAAATGAACTTGACACACTTCTCTGTAAGAATAGTAAGAGGTGAATCAAGGTGGTTAAGGTATTGAGTGAAATTCTAGTAATATATATCCAACCCCAATAAACTTTTTATGTCAAACACTTTCTTAGTCTTCTACTAGGAAACTACAGCACTATCCTTTTTAGGGTCAATAAATACTCCTATTTACAATATTATATGACATAACTAGTGATCATTTTCAATCCATAAGTGGTACATATCAAGTGTGGAGTAAATATAATGCTATCTAGGTTTACTCGGAATGATCTCAAGAAGTTTTGAATTGTCCTTATAAGTGTTAGAATTCACCAAGATGTCGTCCAGAAAGACTATGAAAAAATATTCCCAATAGAGGTAAAATACCCTTTTCATTAGACCCATGAAAACCGAGAGTTCATTTATAAGACTGATTGGCATAAAAATGTACTCATAGAGATCATACCTACTACCTAATGTTGAAAGAGGTATGTCTAATGGATGACTTGTACATAATGATAACCCGATCTAATGTCAATCTTAGAGAAAACCTTAACTCCTTAGAGCTGGTCAAAGAGATCATCTATTAGAGGAAGGGGTAATGATTATTGACTAAAATCTGCTTCAACCATCTGAAATACACACATAAATGTATGGTTCCAACCTCATTCTTGGAAAAAAGAATGGGAGAACCCTAATAGGTTGTATTGGGTTGTACAAAGCCTTCAGCCTCTGAATCCTCTAACTACTACTTGATATCTTGAAGTGTCGTCGGTTCTATCCTATATGGAGGAATGGCACTGAATATGCTCCATGAACAAACTCGATATTAAATACTACCTCCCTCTCAAGAGCTATCACAGAAAAAATTCTGGGAAATACATCCTGGAAATGATCCACTAATGGAGAGAAATCAAAATTATATAAACCTTTATCCTCCATGATGATATTTTTGATCTAGGTAGTCACTCCACCTAGCCAATGATGATCTAGTACAGCTCTACCATCTTGTACATATGAGTTACCTTATGTTGATAATAGATTCCCTCTGGTGATTTAAATGATACACTGTAGTGATTGTAGTCTACAAATGCGTGATAGTGAACCAACTGGTTTATCCCGAGTAAGACATCAGAGCTCGTAATTTAGATAAAAAAATTGGTTCCATGAGAAAGGGTAATTGACTACCTCAAGGGGGAAATCCCTACACTGGTGTATACCCTCTTTTTATACCCCTAATGGTCATATCTAGGATAAATAAACCATAGTAATACTATATCTCCAGTCTAAGACATTCCATGACATAAATATATGTAAATGAATTTGAAGCTTCGATATTGAATAAAGAAGCTAATATAGTATATGCCACAAGAATAATAACTTTCACAATAGATGATCTCGAAGCATAATCCTCCGGTATTGACTGTAGTTCATGCAATTGACCTAATCCATGTTCATGTGAAATAGATGGATGACTGTGATCTTAAATTCCCTTTTGGCACTGCAGGTGATCTGGGGTCTGGCTACTACAACCATGAACTCCTCCTCGGCCAAAACATCTTGTGTTATTCCAACTCCCTATCTAACGTAGTGTAAAATAACCCTCATCTAATTTAGTGTAACACCCGAGACTTTTATGTTATATAAATCATCAAAGGAATATTTTTCTACACACAACACTTGCTTGGCCTGCTTTACACGAAATCACGACCTTCCTCGATAGCTTGCGTCGTACGCAATACCGAGTTTCACTAAACAATGATATGATATTAAAATATTATTAAAACTAGCCATTATGAATAGTAATAACCACTTTTTGAAATTTTATAAAATTTATTTTTCAAAATGGACTTCATTTTTGGTTTCGGAATATCGAAATTAGCCTAGGGTAAAATTTTGGTATTTTTCTGAAAACTTTCAGTTTTTGATGAATAGTGAAACCACTAAGTGGACGTTAAAAAACTGAATTTTTCATAAAACTTAATTTTACCGCTTATGTGAGTGGAATTTCAAAAATCCGAGAGACACGGTTGATGTCAGTAAGTAAAATGTGGTTCAGTGAGATGAAAATAATTTTTTGGTGAACAGTAACTTTTTACTTTTTTTTACCACGGTTAAAAGTAAATAGGGTAATTAAGGGTAAAAATGATATTATTATTACCCTAACACATGTCCTAATTCTATTTGACAAGTGTAATTCGACAAAAAATAACCTTAGGAATAATATATGACCATTTAGGCCCACTTGGATTAGATTAGGACATTTATTATTAATTTATTTAAAGAAGGGTTAAAATAGTTAAAATCAATGTTTAATAACTAAATCATTTTTAATATAAGGCTATACATAAGATAAATTTGACTATAAATATTCATTAGAAATATAAAAATATTTCCTATATAATGATATTTTATTTGTAATTTTTAGACTTTAAATAATTTAATTTATTTATGACACAATGATGATGCAATAATTACCATAATAGTGAAAAATTAGAATAATTGATATTATAAATACCTAAATAAGTATAATTTGAGACTTTTTATGCATTGAACTAATTTTATAGGTTAATATGACATGTTAGGATTGATTTAATTAACTTTGGTCGAAGTAATCATTCTGTTATGAGTTTCAAAAAAATGAACTATTGAATAGTGTCAAAATTGACATAAAATAGTTTTTAAAAAATATATTATATTATTAATTGATATTTTATTCCTAAAAATCTAAGGATCGGCCACATGACTTAGATAAGGTTATATATATTAATAAAACACAACTTGGGGGTCTCTTGGATGTATATGGTAAGTTTATTAACTATATAATATAAAAATACAAAGTGACAAGGTAAATGTCAATCTAATTAACTAAGAGTTAAAACTAAACGATAAGGTTAATATAATGACCTAAACATGTCTAAATTATATTGTATGAGAGGATTTAGACCCATCCCCACCTTATATTAGAAATAACTCAATTTGGAGATATTTAAAACCGAACTTGACTTTATAATAAAATAATATTTTTAGTTATTCCAAAGGTGCCCCTCTCCTCCCTTATAAAAGGGCACCTCCTCCCTCTCTTCCTCACACCACTTTGAGCCTTAAAGCTTTGCCAAAACCTGCCAATTTCTCCTCTCCACTTCCCTAGAAACATCCTAGAGGTTCTGGTCTTCTTTAAAGACCTATTTTAGTGCCCTAAAATGAGGTCTCAAAGAAGCACTTCAAAGAAGAGGTAATGTCTGTTACCGATTCTTTCATCTTTATTTCTTCTTCCACTTCTTCTTCTTTAGTTGTTTCATTATGAAGTAATAACATCAGTATCACTAATATACGGATATGTTATTATAAGTATGAAAAAACCCTATTTCACCATCTATCCATCCTACGGAAAAAGAAATCACCACGCGTGCGTACGTACGGAATACCGTCTCCACGCCGTGGTGTAATCTATTTTCCAACACCACCTTACTTGGATGGGTATAATGGTGTAAATAATGACTATATATGACTATTATAAAGTGATACTGATTCTGAAATAGTATACATACACTCCAATACAATTCCACAATCATAGGAACGATATCATCACCCGTGCGTACGTACGGAATACCGTCTCCACGATGTGATGCGACTCGTTCTACATGATCTTCATTTCATAATGATTATATAAATGAATTTAATGAATTTAATGAATTAATATGATATATATTACACTAATACCATTCTGGAAATGAGTTATCTATAACCTAATGAGAAGAATAATAATTTATTCGACAAAACACGCATAACAACAAAAAGTAATAAACACCCGAATAACAAGTAGTAATGAAATATTACTAATAATAAGCTAAGAATATGACCATATATGATATAATAAAAATAATTATGATTCTGTAATAAGTCAATAACATTATTTAAATCATTATACAGGAGGTTCGGACACGTACAAAGCATATCGGACCAAAGGTAAGGGAAATATTACAATCTCATTTTTATCTGAGATTGTTTATACTTTGGCATTTACTGGGGTGTATTTTATCATCCACATCCATGTTTACTCAATATGTAATATTATTTCCATCCACCTAAAATTTTTTAAATCCAATTTTACCCTTCGGTGAGTTTTTAGTAAGGATATGAAAGGAATATTTTTTCATTTTTCGTACGAGGTACTTTTTGACTATTCCGACAAAAGTACGAAGAATGTTTTTTTAACTTATACGGCATGAATGGATTTTTAAAACATTATTTCCAAGAAGAATCCTTTAAAAGTTTTCATGTTTATTTTTAATCAACTTATTTTAGTTTAAAATTTATGAAATTTTAAGAAAGGAAAATGTTTTTGAATTTGAAAGGTTATTTTCCTCAAGAATGGAGTTCAAGTGTTTTATCAAAATTATTTTCCATCTAAGATAATATAGGGTTCTATTTATATCCCTATTATTACATTGATTTGATTATGCTGTGATGGAATTATTTTTATGAATTCCTTTATCTTATATGAATTGTTTGATGATGTCATGATGTTTAAGAATCCCAATTTTATTACATGGGTTATGCAATGATGTATGATTTATGATTTTGTGGAACACATAAGAATAGTATCATTATGAGATGGGTGGTACCTATATCTCCCTCCAATGCATTGGGTAAATATTTTATATCTCATTAGATAGACATGGCTGGAATGGTAGGTTATACCGATTCAGTGAAACATGACTGAAACGAGGGTGACTCGGTTCAGAAATGGACTTTGTCCACTAAGATAGTCTTGGAAATGAGTCTTGACTAATAAGAAATGATTCTCTATGATTATGTGTGTATGCCACAAAGTTTCATGTTTTAAGTTGTGATTATTGGGATTACATTTCACTTCTATGATTTATCCCATGTTATGATATTATGATCTCTTTTACAGGTTAAGATTTCCAAAAGTTATGTTCTTATGTATATGATGTGATTGATATTTCTTTTGTTTACCCTTAATGAGCATTTGAGCTCACCCTTTTGTATGTTTTATTTCCCCAGGTCAGGAAGAAGGTTATTAAGTAGAATATTTTAAAAAGGGACTCTAGATATGATGAAATAAATGGGAGTCAAAGTAGATTCTTTATGAACCAGTTGTTTATGTTTCCCAGTTTCTAAAGACAATATACCTATATGGTCCTTTCTTGGTTTTGTTATATGTTGTAATAAGTGTGCTTCAATTCTGAAGTAATAACAATGTATGTGAAGTATGGGTCGTTATAGTTGGTATCAGAAAAAAGGTATAGTCAACCTTTGGAAACTAGGATGCGAAAGCCTTAGTAAGAACCCTAAGGATAAGTCTAAGCATAAAACAAAATCTTAGTGTTTTAGAAATGGCCATGAATAAACTAGGATAAGACATTAAGTGTCAAATTTTATTCTTGATTATGTGGTTTTCCTGTTATAATTAGTGTTTCTCAAACTATTATTCTTGGTTTTAGTCAATGGCTGCAACCCAAAGGAACCGTGTTAATGCGGAATGCGATGGGGAATGCAATGATTGTCCCCATGAACAACCAAACGTTATGGGAGCTGGATTGAAAAATCTTGTAGCCATGCCCACACAACTTTCTGAAGCTATGAATCATGCAGGACTTCCAAACGTGCAAAGGAAGGAGCAACATTCTATTGAATCCTTCATGAGACAGCGTCCACCATCATTCAGCGGGTCTACTGATCCATTAGTTACTGAACAATGGATTAGTACTACTGAAAAGATATTTTCAGTTCTTCAATGTTCTGAGCATGATAAAGTCATCTTAGTAGTGTATCGTTTGGAGGGTGATGCTGATCAATGGTGGAATCTTATTAATAATACAAGGAAAAGGGATGAAATTGAGTCCATGGAATGGGACGAGTTCAATAACTTATTTTTCAATAAGTACATCCCTAGTATTCTCCGAACAAAGATGGAGAAAGAGTTTCTTGAACTGAAGAAAAAGGATAATGAATTTGTGGGTACCTATGAAGCAATTTTTACAAGACATGCAAGGTACACTTCTGGTATTATTATCCAACCTGAGAGTAAGATCGATCGATTCTTTAGTGGCTTAAAACCAAGTCTTCGAAAGGCCTTAGCCATAAGGGACTTCAATAGCTACGAGGAAATTGTTCGATATGCTCTCAAAGTTCAGATGGAGATTGGAGTAACCCATCAGTCATATGGGTTTGATAAGAAGAGGAAAATGGAATTCAAAGGAAAATATAAAGAGCACACTGAAAAGAAGATGAGCTTTCCCTTATGCTCAAAGTGTGGAAAGAAACATGGAGGGAGTTGTCTTAAAGGGACAAGTAAATGTTTCAAATGTGGAAAGGAAGGTCATCGGGCATTTGAATGCCGCGATGATGGGAAGAGGATTTCTAATGATGCAAACAAAGGAAGGGATACACAGAATGAACCTACTACACTTCAATGTTTCAAGTGCAAGGAGATGGGACTTTATGCCAATAAATGCCCTAATCCAACGGTTGATGATGATCGTCGACGTCAACAAACTCCTAAGGATAAAGACAATGGAAAGTCACATGCAATTTCTATCAGCGATGTGGAGTATGATAACGATGTGGTGAAAGGAACACTTACCATCCACTCTAAAGTAGAAAATGTTTTATTTGATTCTGGATCCACCCACTCTTTTATTTCTGAATAATTTTCTAAGGGTATCACCATATTACCTCAACAATTAGATGTTGAGTTAGCTGTGACAACACCTAATGGCACAACAGTCGCATCAAAAGTTTATAATTCTTCTCCAATTGAAGTTTGTGGGAAAGTGCTTCCTGCAAATCTTGTGATCCTTCCTATAATGGAATTTGATGTGATTCTTGGCATGGATTGTCTTTCTCTACATGGAGCTCATATCAGTTTCCAAATAAGGGAAGTCACATTTCATATTCCAGATCAATCTATGATCATCTATCGATGCAAGGATGAACATAACCTTCCAGTGGAAATTTCATCCATTTTATGGGTATTGATTCCACTAAATGAAGGTTATTTATCTCAAATGGTTTGTGAGAAACTCACTATTAAGAATATTCCCATTGTATGGGAGTTTGATGATGTTTTTCCGGAGGAATTACCGGGTCTTCCACCGAATCATGAAGTTGAGTTTTCAATAGAACTTGTACCGAGTGCTTTGCCTATTTCAAAGACACCTTATAGAATGGCCCCAATTGAGTTGCAGGATTTGAAGAAGCAACTCCAAGAGAATCTTGATAAGGGATTTATATGCCCTAGTGCGTCACCTTGGGGAGCACCTGTTCTATTTGTTAAAAAGAAAGATGGATCAATGAGACTCTGCATTGATTATCGAGAACTTAACTAGATCACTATCAAGAACAAATATCCTCTCCCGTGCATTGATGACTTATTTGACCAACTACGCGGAGCTCAATACTTTTCCAAGATTGATCTTCATTCAGGGTATCATCAATTAAGGGTCAAAATGGAGGATATACCAAATACGGCTTTCCATACAAGGTATGGGCACTATGAATTTATAGTGATGCCATTTTTTCTTACTAATGCCCATGTTATCTTCATGGATCTGATGAATAGAGTCTTTAGAGACTATCTTGATCAGTTTGTGGTAGTCTTTATAGACGATATTCTTGTATATTCAAAGAGCAAGGAAGAACATAAAGATCACTTGAGAATTATATTGAAGACCCTGAGAAAGGAGAATCTTTATGCCAAATTTACCAAATGTGAATTTTGGCTTCAAAAAGTTGCATTTTTGGGTCACATAATCTCAAAAGAGGGGATATATGTGGATCCAGCAAAAATAGAGGTTATTGAACGATGGTAGAGAACAACAAAAGTAACCGAGATCCGAAGTTTTCTTGGTTTGGCTGGATATTATCGACGTTTTGTAAAATATTTTTCACGATTATCTAATCCACTCACCAAGTTGACTCAGAAAGGAGTTAAGTTTGTATGGATGGAGGAATGTGAAGAGAATTTCAAGGAGTTAAAAAGAAGTTTATCCAGTGCACCTGTGCTCACACTGCCTTGTAGTGGAGAAAGGTTTGTGATCTATAGTGATACATCCAAGAAGGGATTGGTGTGTGTTCTTATGCAAAATGATATGGTGATAGCTTATGCCCCACGACAGTTGAAAATACATGAGCAAAATTACCCAACTCATGATTTGGAGTTAGCTGCGTTAATCTTTGCATTAAAGATTTGGAGGCATTACCTTTATGGTGAAAGTTGTGATATTTATACTGATCATAAAAGTTTAAAGTATATTTTCACACAAAAGGAGCTGAATATGTGCCAAAGAAGATAGTTGGAGCTGATTAAAGATTATGACTGCTCAATCAATTACCACCCTGGGAAAGCAAACAAGGTAGAAGATGCATGAAGTCGACAAGACCATGCCAGTTTATCCATGATGAGGATCAGAAAAGATCCAATATTTATGGATTTACAAAGAATGGATCTTGGAATTATAATGGAAGGGGAAAATCGTATCTTTCTCAAATGAATGTTCAAACATCTATACATGTGAAGATTAAAGGGGCACATAAAGAAGATGCCGAATTACAAAAGAAGGTGAGAAATGTTCCTGAATTCAACCTTGATTGTGATGGGATAATAAAGTTCAGGAATCGGGTTTGTGTTCCTTCCATCCCCGAATTAAAGAAGGAGCTGTTGGATGAGGCTCATAGTTCTTCATTCTCTATTCATCCTAGAAGCACGAATATGTATAGGGACCTGAAATAGTACTTATGGTGGGATGGCATGAAAAGAGATGTTGCTGAATATGTCTCTCGATGCATGATTTTTCAACAAGTTAAAGTTGAGAGAAAAAAGTCTAAGGGGATGTTACAACCATTACCCATACCTGAATGGAAATGAGAAAACATCACTATGGACTTTGTCATAGGACTTCCTAAAACATTCAAAGGCAATAATGCTATCTGGGTCATAGTTGATCATCTTACAAAGTCTGCACACTTCATTGCTATTAGAGAGGATTTCCCTCTAGATCAGCTTGCCAGGATATATGTAAAGGAAGTGGTATGATTGCATAAATTACCACTTTCTATTATATCTGATCGGGATCCGAGATTTACCTCGAAGTTCTGGCGAAGTCTTCAGCATACTCTGGATACGGAGTTGAGTTTCAGCACTGCTTATCATCCTCAGACCGACGGTCAGTCTGAGAGAACAATTCAAACTCTAGAAGATATGTTGAGAGATTGCTCTATGGATTTCAAAGGTGGTTGGGATCAACACCTACCTTTGGTGTAATTTTCTTATAATAATAGCTTTCACTCCAGTATTCAGATGGCTCCTTATGAAGCTCTCTATGGAAAGAAATGCAGGACTCCAACTTGCTGGGATGAAGTTGGGGAAAGAAAGCTATTAGGACCTGCTCTCGTTGATGAAATGGTAGAAAAGGTCAGATCTATTCAACAACACATAAGAGCAGCTCAGAGTTGACAGAAAAGTTATGCCGACAACTGAAGAAAATACCTAGAGTTTGAAGTGGGTGATAAAGTGTTCTTACGAATATCTCCCTGGAAGAGGGTTATGAGATTTGGAAAGAAGGGGAAGTTGAGCCCTAGATATATCGGTCCTTTCGAAATACTGGATCGTGTTGGGAAGGTAGCATACCGATTGGCACTTCCACCAAATCTCTCTCAAGTTCACAATGTGTTCCATGTATCTCTCCTGAGAAAGTGCATACCTGATCCTTCACATGTACTCATCTCAGAAGTTGTACCGCTGGAGCAAGATCTTTCTTATGAAGAACAACCGATTGAGATTTTGGATCGTAGTAAAAAAGTCCTACAAAACAAGACCACTTGATTGGTGAAAGTTTTATGAAGGAACCACCAATTAGAAGAAGCTACATGGGAGCTTGAGGATATGACGAGGGAGAGGTATTCTCATCTGTTTGTTACAAAGTGACGAATTTCGAGGGCAAAATTCATTTTAAGGGGTGCAGAATGTAACACTTGAGACTTTTATGTTATATAAATCATCAAAGGAATCTTTTTCTACACACAACACTTGCTTGGCTTGCTTTACATGAAATCGTGACCCTCCTCGATAGCTTGCGTCTTACGCAATACCGAGTTTCACTAAACAATGATATGCTATTAAAATATTATTAAAAATAGCCGTTATGAATAGTAATGACCACTTTTTGAAATTTTATAAATTTTATTTTTCAAAATGGACTTCATTTTTGGTTTTGTAATATCAAAATTAGCCTAGGGTGAAATTTTGGTATTTTTCTGAAAACTTTCAGTTTTTGATGAATAGTGAAACCACTAAGTGGTCGTTAAAAAACTGAATTTTTCATAAAACGTAATTTTACTGCTTCTGTGAGTGGAATTTAGAAAATCCGAGAGACATGGTTGATTTCAGTAAGTAAAATGTGGTTCAGTGAGATGAAAATAATGTTTTGGTAAATAGTAACTTTTTACTTTTTTTACCACGGTTAAAAGTAAATAGGGTAATTAAGGGTAAAAATGATATTATTATTACCCTAACACATGTCCTAATTCTATTGGACAAGTGTAATTCAACCAAAAAAACCTTAGGAAGAAAATATGACCATTTAGGCCCACTTGGATTAGATTAGGACATTTATTAATAATTTATTTAAAGAAGGGTTAAAATAGTTAAAATCAAAGTTTAATAACTAAATCATTTTTAATATAAGGTTATACATAAGATAAATTAGACTATAAATATTAATTAGAAATCTAAAAAGATTTCCTACATAATTATATTTTATTTGTAATTTTTAGACTTTATATAATTTAATTTATTTATGACAAAATGATGATGCAGTAATTATCATAATAGTGAAAAATTAGAATAATTGATATTATAAAAACCTAAATAAGTATAATTTGAGACTTTTATGAATTAAACTAATTTTCTCGGTTAATATGACATGTTAGGATTGATTTAATTAACTTTTGTCTAAGTAATCATTCTTTTATGAGATTCAAAAAAATCAACTATTGAATAGTGTTAAAATTGACATAAAATAGTTTTTTAAAAAAATATTATATTATTAATTGATATTTTATTCCTAAAAATTTAAGGTTCGGCCAAATGACGTAGATAACGTTATATATATTAATAAAACACAACTTGGGGGTCTCTTTCATGTATATGGTAAGTTTATTAACTATATAATATAAATATAAAAAGTGATATGGTAAATGTCAATATAATTAACTAAGAGTTAAAACTAAAAGATAAGGTTAATATAATGACCTAAACTTGTCTAAATTATATTGGATGAGAGGATTTCGACCCATCCCCACCTTATATTCGAAATAACTCAATTTAGAGCTATTTAAAACCGAACTTGACTTTATAATAAAATAATATTTTTAGTTATTCCAAAGGTGCCCCTCTCCTCACTTATAAAAGGGCACCTCCTCCCTCTCTTCCTCACACCACTTTGAGCGTTCAAGAGCGGCCAACCCCTGCCACATTCTCCTCTCCACTTCCCTAGAAACATTCTATAGGTTCTGGTCTTCTTCAAAGACCTATTTTAGTGCCCAAAAAGGAGGTCTCAAAGAAGCACTTCAAAGAAGAGGTAATGTCTGTTACCAATTCTGTCATCTTTATTTCTCCTTCCACTTCTTCTTCTTTATTTGTTTCATTATGAAGTAATAACATCAGTATCACTAATATACTGATATGTTATTATAAGTATGAAACAACCCTATTTCACCATCTATCTATCCTACGGAAAAAGAAATCATCGCGCGTGCGTACGTACGGAATACCGTCTCCACGCCGTGGTGTAATCTATTTTCCACCACCACCTTACATGGATGGGAATAATGGTGTAAATAATGACTATATATGACTATTATAAAGTGATACTGATTCTGAAATAGTATACATACACTCCAATACAACTCCACGATCATAGGAACGATATCATCACTCGTGCGTACGTACGGAATACCGTCTCCACGATGTGATGCGACTCGTTCTACATGATATTCATTTAATAATGATTATATAATTTAATTGAATGAATGAATATGATATATATTACACTAATACCATTCTGGAAATGAGTTATCTAAAACCTAAAGAGAAGAATAAGAATTTATTCGACAAAACACGCATGAGAACAAAAAGTAGTAAACACCCGAATAACAAGTAGTAATGAAATATTACTAATAATAAGCTAAGAATATGAACATATATGATATCATAAAAATAAGTATGATTCTGTAATAAGTCAATAACATTATTTAAATCATTATACATGAGGATCGGACACGTACACATCATATCGGACCAAATGTAAGGGAAATATCACAATCTCGTTTTTATCTGAGATTGTTTATACTTTGTCATTTACTGTGGTGTATTTTATCATCCACATCCATGTTTCCTCAATATGTAATATTATTTCCATCCACCTACAATTTTTTAAATCCAATTTTACCCTTCGATGAGTTTTTAGTAAAGGATATGAAAGGAATCTTTTGTCGTTTTTCGTACGAGGTACTTTTTGACTATTCCGACAAATGTACGAAGAATGTTTTTTTAACTTATACGACATGAATGGATTTTTAAAACATTATTTACGAGAATATTATTTTACAAGTTTTCAAGTTTATTTTTAATCAACTTATTTTAGTTTAAAATTGTATGAAATGTTATGAAAGGAAAATGTTTTTGAATTTGAAAGGATATTTTCCTCAAGAATGGAGTTCAAGTGTTTTATCAAAATTATTTTCCATCTAAGATAATATAGGGTTCTTTTTATATCCCTATTATTACATTGATTTGATTATGTTGTGATGGAATTATTTTTATGAATTCCTTTATGTTATATGAATTTTTTGATGATGTCACAATGTTTAAGATTCCCATTTTTATTACATGGGTTATGCAATGATGTATGATTTATGATTTTGTGGCACACATAAGAATAGTATCATTATGGGATGGGTGGGACCTATATCTCCCTCCAATGCACTGGATAAAGATTTTATATCTCATGAGATAGACATGGCTGGAATGGTAGGTTATACCGGTTCAGTGAAACAGGACTGAAATGAGGGTGACTCAGTTCAGAAATGGACTTTGTCCACTAAGATAGTCTTGACAATGAGTCTTGACTAATAAGAAATGATTATCTATGATTATGTGTGTATGCCAAAAAGTTTCATGTTTTATGTTATTATTATTGGGATTATATTTCACTTCTATGATTTATCCCATGTTACGATATTATGATCTCTTTTGCAGGTTAAGATTTCCAAAATTTATGTTCTTATGTATATGATGTGATTGATATTTCTTTTGTTTACCCTTACTGAGCATTTGAGCTCACCCTTTTGTATGTTTTATTTCCCCAGGCCAGGAAGAAGGTTATTAAGTATAATATTCCAAAAAGGGACTCTAGATATGATGAAATTAATGGGAGGCAAAGTAGATGCTTTATGAACCAGTTGTTTATGTTTCCCAGTTTATAAAGACACTATACCTATACGGTCCTTTCTTGGTTTTGTTATATGTTGTAATAAGTGTGATTCAATTCTGAAGTAATAAAAATGTATGTAAAGTATGGGTCGTTATATTTAGGATCTGTTAAGGATCCATTTCCACTAAAAGACGGTAGAAAGCTCCTATAGAAACACTGATGATTCCCCATACGATCAAAAGGTCATCCCTCTAGTGCGTCTCTATCAAACTAAGGCTTAAAATCCCCCTATCATTGACACTGATGAAACACTTTAGAGCTATCAAAATGGTCAAACTAGTTTTCACTACCCTGATGACTCGAGGGAGCGTTTCCTATCACCAGGAGAACTATTGTCCTTCCACGACACTGATCTGCTATACCTAGTACTATTTCAGTCCCTCAAGATGCACTCAGTGATAATATCTTGATTGACTATCCTAGAACATGTAGGTAGGTTAAACACATTTATCTACGTAAGAATTACATACATGATCCCATCCTCAAAAAATCAAGCACGTGAAAGTTCAACACCATCTAGAAGTGGTATAAAATGTTTTAACTCTGAAAATAATTCTGAATATTCCATAACTGACATAGAACCATACTCGGAATAGATGAAATCCCTTGATCTATCATCTCTAAGAATCTATGAAAAAAACTTATCCAAGAAGGAAATATATAAATCAACCCATAACATGCCCTGATAGTGACCATCTAGGGTAATCACATCCCACCAACTCTTTGATGAGTCCCAAATCATGCGTGTAGAAATATTGAACCTCTACATTAGAGGCGTCTCTAGATTCTCAAAGATAGATAGAATAGTCTCAAGCCAAGGATCAGTAGCCTGCACACCACCATCCTCTGAGAAAGTAGGATGATACAGCTGTTAGAAATTACATGTCAGATTAGCCATTATAGGTTCAAGTCGTGGATCACCATGCATGGACTATTTCGAATGTAGGAAAAAATCATAAACATGGGAATTATTTCCCAAATCAGGTACAGTAGGTGGTGCCTCTAGTGGGAATCATAAAGGTAATATTGGTAGACCAAGGCCCACCACATCTAGATTTTGGTCATTTCCACCTCCCTGGAGTATGATATGAGGAAATCGTGGCCTCATTGGACTAAAAATTCCAATCACAACCCTTAGAATAAGCTCTAGTAGAAATATATCATCACTAGAGGAAGTTGAACGTAAGAAAACTCAATACCCAAGTAATATAATCCCAACTACCCTCTTAGAGGCCATGTATCATTAATTTCTCAAGAATAAGTTTCAATTCATTTTACATTTAATTACCAGGTTCACTCCTTTATCTGTAATAACCATGAGAATGAGGAATAAGGATGTTCCACTAATTTTTTTAAATTCCATGTTTCACTTTATAATATATTTTCATTCCCACTAAATTAATTCCCATACACCATATCAATGAAGCAGGCATACAAATATTTATAGCATAATGGCTCGACTCAAAAAATTAATCATCCCAACCCACAAGGTCCCATACAACTCATGAATTGAGACAGAAAATCACACAATCGAAAAAAATTGTAATACAAGAATAGGCTAACTATCACAACATCACTCAAAAATTACATGCATATCATGTAATGAAAAATAGTGAAATGAATCTATATAGAATGGTTATATTCATGACCTGAAAATTTTTAGGTGCCTATAATGATTTAAGTAATAATTTTCTTTGCCCTCATATTATAATTCTTAGGATTAAAGAAAATTCTCAAATAGTGTAAGGAACAATAACACCACATTGTATGTGTTTCACCCAGTGGAAAAAATAATGTAAACTATAATAGTAAAAATAGAATAACAATTATAAGTTGGAAAATTGTCTTCTACCCCAATGATGGGTTTGCGACACCACAACTTGACTTATAAAAATGTCCCAACCATTACAAATTTCTTTTTCATCATCTCGAAATATTAAATCAAGAAAAGAAATGCTTTGATAAAACTTTTTGACATCCTTGAACCAGATGCCACTTTAGGGGTTCCCCATGCTCAGTGGTCTATATGGCCTCATGCTTTTCTCCTCAAATGCAAGAGGCTTCTGACTAGTAGATAGGGACTAGGGTTTGTCCGGGGGAGACTATTTCATCATTACTAAAGTATAGTGTATTGTATGATTATAAGTAGAGGTAAATTGAAGAATTAATATAAGTAAAATAAGGCACATCAGAAAATAGGTAAAATAGTAACAATAACTTAAATAACTAGAATAAAATACAACAACGGATGATGATATGTCATGTATATAGAATACTGGAAAAATTGCATAGAAGACAATAGGAATAACATGCTCCAAAAAAGTATTAAGGAAATAAAAAGACTATCCCAATCATTTGGAGCATCAGCTCAGTAATCTACTATCAAGATCCATCCTAAACAACAAGAAATAAAGTCTTTAAAGTTGTATGATTCCCTTTATCAACACTTGTATTCATGTAATCTACTCTTGGTACTAAACGTATCCTGGAGAGGGTGTGGGATAAATCTTAGTGGGACACCCCCAATGGTTTCTATATCATCTGACCATTGTAATAGAATATAATGGTGTGCAAGAATACATATATAATGTTATGTAGTACAATTTAACTAAATTATTATATACATATTTCATCCCACAGTTGGCTTCAGAATGTAACTAGTCCATTAATTTATTATTAATCATTTATTAATGAGTCACTTTTTAATGATAGTGAATATTAGTAGTTGGGATATGTAACCCTGTAATGAAATTTTATAATGTATTCCCAAGGTAATAACCAAGTCAATGTAGACCCCAAGGATCTCCAACTCAGTACTAATTGTATCCTAAATATGTGTAAGATTTTAATCTAATGAGCATAGTCTATAGCATTCCACAATGATATTTCTACAGAGTCCAAGGAGTTCATAAAGGGTAAAATGAGGCTAATCATGGACTAGGCTTGATGGGATTTAACCATGGAACCCACTTTTCAATGCTAGATCTAAGGAGTATATCCAAAGAATCATGTAAAAGTATGTGAGTGATTATATGGTGGCATATCGAGTATCAAATAGTAAACAAGGATCAAGATCCAGGTGGGTCTCAACCTAATCAATCCATATCCTTGAACGGGAATAGGGTTCATGAATGCTCAAAGCATTACCTGATAAGAATCCATAGTGATCTAAAGTCAGTAAATTCCTATTTAATTAGGAAGTCATGTAATACTTCATTTTGTTAAGGCCTTTCCTTTCATTAGTCGTATAATGTCATGTAGTATTCAACCTTTTAGTCTATTCTTAATTAATCAATAAGTTCATTTGTTTCAAGCCTTTCCTTTCATTGGTGTGAGAAGGACATGTAGTATGAATCCATTATTAATCTAATTTAAGGAATATTCAATAATTAAGTTTCATTTTTCTACCTTTCATTATTGTGGTAAGGGGTTCTACGAACATGAAACTTATTAATCATTCACATTTAATCCAATCATGTCATATGCTTAGTATACTTTCCAATTTCCCTTTCACATTTAGTTTTCAATTTGAAGAACATACCATAGGAGGGTCAAGTTGTGATCATACATGGTATATTCCATTATGAAATTCACAATATAAATAAATCCATTTAATATAAAAAATATTACCCTTATAAGGGTAAAGCAAAGGCACACATGAATAGTGGATCAATCATGTGAAATACTAAAAACCAATTTATTGTACAACATCCTACATGGAATGGATAGAGTTGTGGGAATAAACAAAAACAATTAATCACATATAAGTAAAGAGAATATCCATATTGTTCTAATTATTAGAAGCATAGAATATAAATTCTATAAATGGAACACGATAAAATTGGGGGGGCCACACGATACTTCCAAATTCAGTGACCTTCATGGATGACATATATACCAACCACCATTGGATTGTGAGACACTCCTCCTCCAGTATTAGACATTGATTTAGGTAAGGATGTTGTGGATATGGGAAAAAGCGGGAAACTCTCACACATCGATAACTTGGTTGAGAGAAAGAGAAGATAAGAAGTGATTAAAAGGACATGATTACTTACTATAGGGCATCCAATGTGATGAATAGAATATCAATTAGATCTTGGATGAAAGAAATGTTACAATCCCTAGATTTGACCTTTAAAAAGCTCCAAAATAAGATCCATGGAGTTAAACCACACCAGATTTTATAATTGGAAGTAGGAGGGGACTTAATAGATAATTAAGGGAAAATCTATTAAATTACTATGAAAAATAGAATGTGCATGGATAGTCCACACAGTTTGAAAAACCATGTGAAAACCATGCACAAATACCTGGGAATAAGGGGGATTTCAAAGAAAGACTGAACAAACCTAGGAAAACTATGTGATATGGTTTTGTTTGAAAATTTCCTTCTACATGTTTAGTCCAACCGTGCGCCAACAACGTGTCCTGTGATGTTTTCCCCAAAGATGTGTTTTGGGCACCAAATTATCCCCAGACACCCTATAGTCCTCTTCTAACTGAAATGGAATTCACAATGGTCCATGATAATTAATAAGATATAAAATTATAGTATCCATAACTGACTGTAAAACCGTGTTCTTAAATTCTCCAAGCTTTCTATCCTTAACAATTCCAATGTCCATGGTCCAAAATCTCTACTGGGTTAGCGCACAATTTCTATTGGATATTTCATGACTGTGCCCCTCATTCTATCCAACCCAAACTTTAGATTTTTACATAAACATTTTGGGAAGTCATGTATTAAATATTAAAAAAATATAGAAAATAGCCCAAAATGATACAGTATATGTGTCAATAGAGAACTTTAAAAATTGAAAAAACCTAAACCATTCTATGATGAAAACCCGTAAATTGGATCCAAAGAATATTTTAAGATATTTCCTACTAATCCTCCACCATATAAGGCATATGAAAAAGATTTTATTATTTAATAAAAAGACACAAATATAGTGGTGTATTAGATATAATACATGAAAATGTAAATATGTGATGGAAATTCCCCTTGGCCTAGAAAAATCATGGAGAATCCAATTCTTCCCTCTGATACATTGGTCTATATGATTAGTGTGAAATAAAAACTAATTTAACTTTACGGTTATTGATCCCAGCTGTTCTTTATAATTTTCATTCCAAAATGTCATAATCGTTATCATTATCACATTGATTCTTCTTATTTTTTATCTTAATTGACCTATTTTAGAGTTATAGTGCTGCTTTTATGTCGATATCGATTAGTGTTCCACACCTAGGTGAATAAAATTTCATATATGATGGGAAAAAATATATTTATGGTGATTTTTCTATTTATATACCTATTTATGATACACTCCATAGAAGAAATATTCTCAACTCCGGAGTTTAGGATGAAAGATTGACAAAATTATTTACAAATAAAATCTCTAATTGTATTTATGTTATCTAAATATTTCATTTATAGGTTTTTATAACTCACCATGAAGTGGAAGTCTGAGATTAATAGAGGTCAAAAGGCATAGAAAAATTCAGAACAAAATTATTTTAATTCATATTCAAAAATTGAAATAGGAGTTTCAAATTAATGGGGTTTCTCTTTATGATTGATATTTATTTAAAAATTCATTCAGAAGAGAACTCTAACTCATTAATGAATTTATATTTTTCTTTATTATGGTATTAAAACAATAATAGTTTTATATAATTTTTTACCTCAGAAGGATAAATAATCTTAGCCTCTAAATATTTTTTTTCATTAATAAAAAAATCTCAATAGATATTTTGTTACCCCACCAGTTATACCTCTAGGGGATCGAGCTCCTTCTATATCTAGATTATGGGGGAATCCTTTGAATAATCTAATTTAAATTTCTCTAATGATACCTCAACATAATGGGATTCTAATTGAAGCTCAATGTCTTTAAGTCTAATAAATAATGAAGTAGATTTTACCTCTATAAAGGACGCATGAGACTCTTCTTTTATAGATCATGCCTGAAAAATTAACTTCATGGTGCCCAAGAAAACTGATATCTAAAACCCCCACTTACTAGTAAAATGAAATAATAAAAAATATAGTGTATATAGTTTCCTATATTAGATATGGGAGTCTCAAAAATTATATTTCATGTATTCTTAAAATAAATTTGATAGGAAATATGGTAAAAGATAAAATATTTTTGGTCTCGTTTGGAGTCACTCATAGAAGCTGAATCAAATTTTAGGTTGAATTCACTTAGAAAAAGATGAGTTTTACCCATTTTATTCTCATTAGAATTTGGATAGACATGGGATCTAAATGATCTATCTTCAAGATCCAGAGTGTGGGAGAAACTATGGTTGCATCTCCCACCTACATTGATAGTGATAATAGTGATATGAAATATTATATTTTTCTAAAAATACCATGGATCATGAGGGGATATAAGTACATATATTTACCACTATTTATTTATTATTCAGTGTGATTTGATTCATCCCTATATATAGATCCATATTAGTGTCTCTTCCAGTAGGTCTATCTTAATTATTGGAAATAGAAGAATTATTCACTAACATAGAATGTCTCATAGGTACTATGGAATTATTCCTTCCACCCATTTTATCAGGGATATCCATAAAGTATGGAACTAATGCAATGATATCTACCTTTCTAGTATGTTTGGAAGTGATTTATGAGTGGTTAATTTCATCTTAAGGATGATCATAATATTTTTAATGAATTTTTCTGGGTTTCTTGCTATTGATTTCTATACCACTATGGATTTTATAAAAATAATATTATGAGAAAGTAATAAATTTTAATATTGAGTAGTGGAAAATTGAAAGGAGTATAAAATTATTTTGAGGCATTGATGGAGTTTTAGCACTCATTCAGGGAGGTATATGCATCATGGTCTGTGAAAATATCAATCATTATCACTAAAACATTAGAGGGTGAGATAATAAATATTTCAAGAAGTGGTTGGTATATTGACCACTTGTAGTACTCCCTCCACCATAGATTTTATTTTATCAGAAAAAGTGTATGAACCTCACCTAAGATCCCCCTATTGGTATAACTAGGACATTCCATATACCTTTATTGTGATATAGATCATGCTATCGGTAATCTCAAATGTTTTCACTTAGGTGTGAAAACATATACCGGAAAAAAAAGTATATCAAAAACATCGAGAATGACATTCTCATTAGGAATGAACCATTTGGCCAATGATTGGGCCATTCACTGACATATGATTTCTGATGGTGTAGGACCATGCCATGTTGTAGATTGGTTAAACATCAAAATTGGAAAATTGAAGAAAATTATTTCCATTTTTCCTTCCAAAATATCTATTATGTGAAGGTTATCTTCCTTTCCTTATCACTATTGATTCCATCTCAAGGAAATCCTCTAATTTAATGCTAACAAAATACTCGGGGGACTTGTTCAACACTCTATTTTCTTCCATTTTATTCATATAAAATTGTGAATTTAAAAAATTCCAAGTAAATGTGTTTCCTTACCAAGAGTACCAAAATTTAATATTCATATTGGATGAGTGAATATCATTCCCCATCCAGATATTGGATAAATACTTCCTAAAGGGTTGTATTATATTTCATGTATTACACTATCCAAGTGAAAATAACCCTCATATAAATGTCACAAATCATCATATATTGTTCCCAAATATTCATATCCAACTATGTTGTGTATGTTTTTTCATAAAATTCCTAGGGTTCTTTCACATTTACAATATTTGGGATGTGAATTCCACCATGGAGGATGGACCATATTTCCATAATAGAGGAATTATGGAGGCCACTTCACCAATGATTAATAGTCTTGGGATATGCATCCTCAAAATGGTCATCATCCATCTTCTACTGTTTCGTAGAGGATAACCTGTTATACTTTGACTATAGCTTCTTCCTTTGCTTCCAATGATCTGTGGAATTACTACATCATAATCACCAACCTAATCGCATAGTTATCAAATTATTTCATGTTGGTTTCTTAGAATGGGGTTAGTAGAAAGCCTGAAGTTATTTCTAGTATCATATTCCACAATCTTCACTAGTTACCCAAATTTTATGGTGATTCCTAGTGACACTAAATACTATTTATAGTGCTTTGGCTTCTCAAAAAATGGTTATTCTAGTGACTAGTATCCCAATAAGAAGATATAATTTATATAGTATCATAAATATCTAGGTACTACTCTGATGAACTCATGCATTAAGGGAACTCCAATTAGGACTCATTTATCTCATTGGGTCATCGTCACTCATATTTTCCTCACCACCATTGGGTATCCCTTCTTTAACATTTTTCATTGGTTTCACCAAACTATTTCTTATAATCCAGAACTAAATGAAAAATATATAATATTTTTATGTCTCAAAGGTGAAATAACATTTAATTCTAGCTACCAATACAGAATAATGAAAATATGTTTTTATTAATGTACATCATATCCACAACAATCATCAAATACTATTGCAATGATGGGATGATCATTATAGGGAGATAAAAAGAACTATTAATTCAATCATATTAGAATCAAGGACCTAAAACCATTCAGATATAGTGCCATAACAGAAAATAAAACCTGAATAAATGGTATAAACATAAATTTTAGGGTATATAAATATCTATGGAGTTCATACACATTGAATTTTATAACCATGCATCCCAAAACACTTGAAATTTCCAAGATATACGAAACTAATCCTTCCCATTATATCTCTCGAATAGAAACTATTTTATCCTCCCCAATACTTTCATTTATTACCCTAAAAGGTTCCATTATGCCTAATGGTATTATATAAAAAATATATATGGTAGGAATTTGGTGTCTGAATCATAGACTAGAATTAATTATCCACGATGCCACATTGAAGTAAACTCGACTAGTCAGGTCCTAGGGGGTTTGGGGTTGACATTATACACCCATGTCTTATAATAGTACCTCTCTATCCCAAGACAAAATATTCTAGTATATATCCTCTTATGCAAATATGGGTAGAGATTTTCACTTTTTTATGAGGTTTCATCACCAACAGAGATCAACAATCTATTCATAGAGGTTTAAAAGTTGACATCTCACTATAGAACGGGATACATTATTGTGGATTTCTTAACCACCTTTATTTGTGCATAGAATGGTGTGGATATTACCCAATGGTCTTTCATTGTATATTTGGTTGGTATTTACTCATCATACTTCATTATTGAGATCGAATACCATGATACCACATAAAATTTCCACAAATTTATCCATTCTTCTACAAGGACAATAAGAAACGAATTAGTTTGTGGACTCTAATGGTTGAGAAACATAAAAATAGTGTATTAATTACTATATTGGTGCATTTGTGAGGTCTATAACACCTCATAAATCACTATTTACTGAAGATAATTTTAAAGACCCATAAAATTCAAGCGAAATTTTTATTCTTAATTTATTTTTGGATTTTACAAGAACGCAGTTTCTGACGGCACCTGATTCTGAGGCCCGGTGTGGCCGGAATCAATTTCCAAAGTTTAGCTCGGGTACGTTCAGTGAACGAACGAGCGGGTTTTCCAAACCTTTGAACCGGTGCTCGGAATTGAAATCTGAGGGAACCAATGGAACCGCAGCGCCATTAATTTCTTAAGAACACCTTTTCTGGAGTTGTGTTTGCTTGGGTCTAGTTTTTAAAAATTATGGGTTAAGTAATGAATAAAATAAAATTTGTGGAACAGATTTTATTTTTATTTAATGTAGATTAAACCTATGCTTGGTGGTTGGAGTGAGACCCACTAATATCCTAACTCCCTAGGTAGGATATTAGTGAGGTGGGGCCCACACGAGCCCCACCCCCTTTATTTCCTTTTCACCTCCCACAAGCATTTAATTCTGTAACTCACTCGCACCCCTATTTAATTCCAAGTCAGTCGTCACATTTAATTTGATTGTTTAACGCCTCATTAATTGGTCAACCCTCGATAATTAAATCTTGATCTGTTTTTAAATTTCAAAAATAGTTGGCATGAGAAATAAAATAAGGCAAATCCTTATTTTTTTACGTTGTTTCGTTGTGCGAGAGGATTTGAAGAGGAGGGCTCAAGTCTTTGAAAACCTCATCTTCCTCCTTGAAGAATGCGAAGAATGCACCGTCGTCAACGATGAACGCCAGCCTCTGATGAAGGATGTCGAATCCTAGGAGATTGATGACGCGAGGCCGTGTACCACGACGCCAATGATTCTCTTCTCTGAGACGTCGACAACGCTTTCAAAACCTTCTTCCGTGGCGATTATTTCCAGCGAAGAACCTTCGTTCGACGACGCTTGAGGTAGGGGGTCTTGATTAATTTAATTTATGTGGAGTATATCATCGACATATGTTTTAAATTGTTGGAAGTCATTTGAACCATTAACGCGGTGGGTGCGGACCAACGAACAAGTCTGAACCCACCGATTCTTTGTTGTTTGTGCGCGGATTGACGACAATGATGGAACGGATCACAACAGCGATTTGAGGCCTTCGCAGTAACATATGGGACCCGAGATGAACGTCGGCGTGGACGGAATTCAAAACAGACCATCGGAGCAACTTCGGTGGCTTGCAGACTTCACCGGCGGCATGAGGCGCCGGTAGGAGCCGCCGCGGCTGAAGTCGCGGCGGCAGCATGGTGACCAGATGCCACGGCCGCGCGGGATCCAAGGCAGACGCGGTGCTCGCCGCGTCCGTAGGCGAAGGAGGGGGGCGACCACGTTCCCCCATGCTCGGCCACTGGCCGAGCCAACGAGCCACCCGGTCGAGCCGGGACGGACCCGGACCGAGGTCGGGTCGACCCGGTTTGGGCCGACCCAGTGGGGTTGGGCCGGGTCGGACCGGGCCCAGACCCCCCACTTTCAGACAACTTTCAGTCTTTTTCCCATAATGTGGGCTACGGACCTCTGATCGATGAACCATCACTTGAGTAGAGAATCTTGGATCGAGACGGCCGTTTCGATATATTACACCCAAGGTTTCGGAGAACTTTGGGTACGGCCGGGTTGGTTCGAACACGAAACCAACCGGGGCCTCGGAGCGGAAACGCTTATAACGTGAGCTCTGGACGTCCGATTGATATGTAGTCGAATTTGTTGGATTGCTCTTAGTGAGACAGACCTTTTGGCTTTCTCCGCTCGAGGTTTGGACACATTTGGAGTGTGTTCGGGTTTGTTTTGACTTAGAGACCAACCGGGCCCCTGGAATGAAAAAGCCAATAACTCTCAGACCGGGCGTTCGATTGACGCGCCGTCTGTCACGTTGAATTCCTTTTGTCGAGAAGGAACTTTGAGATACATCAACTTCGAACTACATATTAGTTGATGTATCAACCCCTTGGCTCATGGAGCGGACCCTCCCGAAAATGAGCATGATGTGTGCGGGAACCCTAGAGTTGGATGCGACTGCGACTGTAAAGACTGCACTGAAATCCTATGTGGGTTCGGCAACGATGAAGACTGTACTGAAATCCTATGTGGGTTTGACGGTGATGAAGACTCTACTGAAATCCTATGTGGGTTCGGCAGCGATGATGACCGTACTGAAACCCTATGTGGGTTCGACGGTGATGAAGAATGCACTGAAATCCTATGTGGGTTCGGCAGCGATGAAGACTATACTGAAATCCTATGTGGGTTTGACAACAATGAAGACTGCACTGAAATCCTATGTGGGTTCAACAACGATGAAGACTGGACTGAAATCCTATGTGGGTTTGGCAGCAATGATGACTGTACTGAAATCCTATGTGGGTTCGACGACAATGAAGACTGCATTGAAATCCTATGTGGGTTCGGCAGCTTGGCTAGTTTAGTATCTTATGTGGGTCCTAGCATAGATGAATCAGTGGAAATATCTGATCATCTCTATTACCGAAGAAGTATAACTGTGTGAGCTATGTCTTGACTTCAATCAATATCTTCGATTTGATTGACTTACTATCCTGTGTGGTTTGGGTTGTACTATCCTGTGTGGACGTGATTGAACTTGGGCTCGGGTGTTGGAGCCGAACTTGTATTGATGAATTAGGTATATGTATGGGTATATACCTATGTAGTGTTGGTTGTTACTTCGTGATTGTATCTTTCCTTTGTGGATTATACTTTGTGGATTCTGGGAGACCTTCGGGGGTGTCGCGGTCCCTACTGAGTAGCGTATACTCACCCATGCACGGGTTATGCCAGCACTACGTTGTGTTGGATGCAGACGACGGACAGCGCTGATCATGGTTGAGGCTTGTGGATCAAGTCGGTACCTGGGGGTGGACCACTGGGCAGGACATACATAGAGGGGACGGCTGGACCGAGGTGCTGAGGAGACTATCTGTACCCACCCTTTAGGTGAGACTTTCAGTGGACGACTCGACATTGCGGCTTTACATTCAGTTTTTGTACTTTCTTTCCAGTTGTACTTTACTTTCAGTTTGGGTTTGTATTCTAGCCCACATACTTTTCCACACTAGTTTTGTACCCAGTTTTACTTAGTGTTTACTTATTCTTGCTTACTCTTTGGTGTTTTTTTACTTTATAAAGACAATGACTTCCCCTTTTGTTGGGATTTACGCCTTGGTGCTAGTCGCCAGCCCTTGGCCTATGGGAGGAGGGCTTGGGGTAGTCACAACACGGATCCCGAGGACGGGTCATGAAAAATTGGTATCAGAGGAGTTCGGTTCTACTGCAGAACTCAGGACTCTGATATTTCTTCTATGTGAAGCAATAGTATTAAGGGTATTGAGTATGTTTATCAGTCCAGGGAGTCCAGTGTTGGTGCGGTGGCCGACGTATCCGTACACCAGGACCCTGACTTCTGATTTCTGACTCAATGCACGAAAATATAGATTGCATGTGTGTTTCAAAAGTTTTCTTTGTGATTACTTTTTGTCAGCTCACCAGGTATACTGTTTGACCGTGGCACACCTGTTTCTTTTCAGGATGGCCCCACGACGGCAGCCAGCTAGGGTTCCGAGCATTGTGCGAGACGACAGCCCACTGAGTGACGAGGCCTCGATGCAGGGCCCTTTGACAGCGGAGGCACCGGAGGTACCTCTACCCACCGAGCCACCGATGCTACCATCCCCAGCCGCTGATAGTGCACGTCGCCTTAGTGCACTGCACGAGTTTCAACTTCAACGACCGCCCAGGTTCCACGGGGAGACGAACCCTCAGGAAGACGAGGATTGGCTGGTGGCGGTTGTTCGATTTTTCAAGTGAGTGGGGACACCAGCTGACCTCATGGTGATCCTCACAGAGAGCCTCTTTCACGTGGTAGCAGGCAGATTGTGGAGCGTGAATCTCCAGGTGCACGACGAGGCATCACTCCTCTAGACGGACTTTGAGAGCCTCTTCCGCTCGGAGTTTGTCCCAGCCACCCTCTGTGCGGTGCTCATCCAGGAGCTTCTACAGCTGCGGCAGGGCAGCATGACGGTCACCCAGTACTCGGTGAGATTTACCGATCTCTCGTGCTATTCGAGGGACATGGTACGAGACCCATTCTTCTGGGCCTGGACCTTCGAGCAGGGACTGAGGCATGAGATTAGGGCCTCGATGATCTCCCTCAGCATTATGACACAGGCAAGAGTACTGGAGCGAGCTCTTTTCATAGAGAGCTTTCTTGTCGAGTCTATGCCAGCAGCGAGACCTTCCGCAGGGCGGCACATAGCAGAGTCGTCTGCAGTTGGCAGTCGATGGATGTCACATGGGTCTAGGCGAACCGGGCCATCAGGCAGATGACCTCAGGACACTGGCTCAGAGATCCGGGGAACAGGGCGCAGAGCCAGCCTTCCGAGGAGCAGACAGTGCTACGCATGCGGCGGGCAGGGCCATATGGCTCGTGACTGCCCGACCTGCCATGAAGAAGAGAAGCAGACGGTTGAGGGGCCACCTAGGCAGAGGCAGAGGGTCGACCGTGGCAGTCCGTTGAGAGCAGGCAGACGAGGCAGGGGAGCTGGCCGAGCTACAGTTGGTGGGAAATGCTTTAAGGCTTTACCACCACCATCACCAGGAGGTCCACCCCAAACACAGGGAGCTGGAAGGTAGAGACAGGCTCAACTTCGGGTAGCATAGGCCTATGACCATGGCGCACCAGAGATGATTCGAGGTACTATCTATGTCTACTCCACCCTTGTTGTAGTTCTTATAGACAGAGGAGTGAGTCATTCCTTTATTTCCGCTGCCCTTGTTCAGAGTTTGGAGATTCCGACAGAGCCGTTGGATCGATCCTTACGGCTAGAGACTTCTACAGGAGTAGACTCGATGATTACGCACTGGTTCCGGCAGTGTGAGCTTACTCACGGAGGCGAGAGTTTCGGCTGGGATCTTCTTGTAGCGGCGTCGAGGCCTTACGACATCATCTTGGGCATGGATTGGTTATCTACAGTCCATGCTCAGATTGACTGTATTAGGCGCAAGGTGTTGTGAGTTCGCACCGATGGGAGTAGGTTCACCTTCACTGGTGAGAAGGGAGCCTCTGCAGCACAGGATGCACTCACGCAGAGGAGAGGACAACCCATCACTGATTAGTTGACTAGCCTTATCCTAAGAGTAGTTGACGTGGAGTGTCCTAGTTTTCCTATAGTGGTGGAGCAGTATGCAGACGTTTTCCCTGACGACATTCCAGGACTACCTCCTTGCAGAGAGGTAGACTTTTATATTGACCTGTACCCCAGGACAGCCCCGATATCCACTCCATCATATCAGATAGCCCCCGCTGAGCTTCGAGAGCTACGAGTATAATTAGAAGACTTGCAGGGAAATGGATTCATCTGACTTAGTGTTTCACCCTGGGCTTCCCCGATATTGTTCACCAAGAAGGCGGACGGGATCTTGCGACTATGTGTCGACTATCGTCGCCTGATCCAGGTTACTATGAGGAACAAGTATCCACTACCGAGGATTGACAAACTCTTCGATCAGCTCAAGTGAGCATGGTGGTTCTCAATGACAGACCTTAGACCAGGCTATCATCAGCTCAGAGTTCAGGACGAGGACGTGCATAATACAGCCTTCAAATGTCGGTATGGACACTATGAGTTCTTGGTTATGCCTTTCGGCATAAACAACTCTCCAGCTGTGCTCATGAGTCTCATGAATAGGATCTTTCATCCATACCTCGATCGATTTGTTGTGGTCTTCATCGACGACATTTTGATATACTCGACCACTGAGGAGGAGCACGCCTACCACTTGTAGGTTGTACATGACACACTTCGAGAGCACCGAATTTATGGTAAGCTCTCGAAGTGTCAATTCTGGTTATGTGAGGTCCACTTCTTGGGACACGTCATCTCTGAGGTGGGAGTTGCAGTGGATCCTGCGAAGATCGAGGCAGTCCTAGCTTGGGAGCCACCTAGGAGCATGACGGAGGTGCGAAGTTTCTTAGGGAAAGCTGGGTACTACCATAGATTTGTGCCAGACCTTTCCAGAGTTTCGGCACCACTCTCATCTTTGACGAAGAAGCGAAAACCCTTCGTGTGGTTAGACAGATGTCAACAGAGCTTCCAGAAGATGAGACATAGATTGACCAACGTAACTATCTTGAGGCTACCAGAGGAGGGAGTGGGAATGTAGTCGACTAAGATGCATCAGGGGAGATACTTGGATGTGTCCTGATGTAGGAGTCAGCTGTGATCGCCTATGGATCACTTCATTTGAGGTAGCATGAGCAGAACTACGCTACCCATGACCTGGTGTTAGCAGCAGTGGTCTTCGCTCTGAAGGTGTGGCGACACTATCTGATGGGAGACCGCTTTACAGTCTACTCTGACCACCATAGTCTCAGGTACATCTTCTCACAGAAGGACCTGAATCTGAGACAACGGTGATGGCTCAAGTTCCTCCAGGACTATGAGTTTGAGATAGTCTATACTCCTAGAAAGGGTAATGTAGTAGTCGATACTCACAGCAAGAGGATGGGCATTCATCTACTCAGGGAGGCAACGAAGTAGCTAGCCGCTTTCCAGATATCCTTCGTGGATAGAGATGGAGAAGCCTTTCGTCAGTCACTCACAGTCACTCCTCCACTACTACAGCGGGTCAGAGAGGCACAGCGTCGGGATGCTGACTGTGAGACGCGGCGTGCGCAGATATCCTCAGGACAGGAACCTGATGGATCCTCTATAGGAGGAGGGCACAACGTCCTTTTCAAAAGACGTACCATGGTACCAGTTTCTTTACAGGAGGAGGTGCTGAGAGAGTTTCATACTTCCCCTTTAGCGGTACATCCAGGAGTGGAAAAGATGTACCATGATCTCAAGCGACAGCACTGGTGGCTGGGTATGAAGAAGGATGTGGCAGAGTTCGTTTCTCGATGCCTCACCTGCCAGTAGGTGAAGGAAAAGAACCAGGTACCAGCAGGCTTGGTACAGCCCTTGGAGGTCCTGGAGTGGTTGTGGGACGTCATATCTATGGATTTCGTGACTGGAATTCCACGTACATCTAGAGGTCACGACTCCATTTGGGTGATTGTCGACCAACTCACCAAGTCGGCTCACTTCTTACCCATCAGAGAGTAGGGCTCATTAGAGAGCATGGGACGTCTCTATGTTCAGGGGATTGTACGGCTTCATGGTGTGTCGTCATCTATCGTCTCCAATTGAGATGATCGCTTTACTTTCTGGATTTGGAAGGGGTTGTAGGACGCATTCGGGATGCAGATATGTCTGAGAACCACCTTTCACCCTCAGACGGATGGTCAGATGGAGAGGACCATTCAGAATCTCGAGGACATGCTCCGTGTGTGTGTGTCCTCGACTTTGGTCGTAGCTGGGAGGACCATTTACCCTTAGTGGAGTTCGTGTACAACAAAAGCTACCACTCAACCATCGGGATGGCACCATACGAGGCATTGTACGGCCGACCTTGCAGATCACCTCTGTGCTGGACAGACCCTGGGGAGTCAGCACTTGTGGGACTAGAGATGGTCCAGGCCACGACAGAGAAGGTCCTGGTCATCCAGGAGTGGATGAGGATAGCTCAGAGCCGGCAGAAGTCTTATGATAACAGAAGGTGGAGGCCACTAGAGTTCGAGGATGGAGACCACTCCTTCTTGCGGGTCTCACCTCGACATGGATTACGGAGATTTGGCTGAGGCAGTAAGTTATCTCCACGCTTCATCAGACCATTCCAGGTCCTCAGTAGGATAGATGATGTGGCTTATCGCCTGGCTCTACTACCTCAGTTGCACCGGGTGCACAACGTCTTCCACGTATCTCAGCTGAGGAGATACGTGCATGACCCGATGCATATCATCGACCATGGGGAGTTGGAAATTAATGATGGGGTGACTTTTGCGGAGGTCCTGGTGGAGATCGAGGATGGACAGGAGCAGGTCCTACATGGATGGTCGATACCTCTAGTGCGCATCAGATAGAAGCACGAGAACCTCCAGGAGATCACTTGGGAGCGGGAGACTCATATGTGTGCGAAGTACCCATTTTTGTCTCCCGAGTTTATGATGTATCTTTACGGGAATGTAAATCCCTGAGTTGGGAGTAATCTAAAGACCCATAAAATTCAAGGGAAATTTTTTTTCTTAGTTTTATTTGGGATTTTACAAGAACGCAGTTTCTGATGGCACCTGATTCCGAGGCCCGGTGTGCCTGGAATCAATTTCCGGTATTTTACTCGGGTACGTTCAGTGAACGAATGAGCAGGTTTTCTTAACTTTTGAACCGTTGCTCGGAATCGAAATCTGAGGGCACTGATGGAACTACAGTGCCAGTAATTGCTTAAGAACACCTTTTCTGGAGTTTCATTTGCTCGAGTGTCGTTTTTTAAAATTGTGGGTTAGGTAATGAATAAAATAAAATTTGTGCAACATATTTTATTTTTATTTAAGGTAGTTTAAACCTATGCTTGGTGGTTGGAGTGGGACCCACTAATATCCTAACTCCTTAGGTTTGATATTAGTGAGGTGGGGCCCACACGATCCCCACCCCCTTTATTTCCTTTTCACCACCCAAAAGCATTTAATTTTGTAACTCACCCACACCCCTCTTTAATGACAAGTCAACTCTCACATTTAATTGGATTGTTTAACACCTCATTAATTAGTCAACACTCGATAATTAAATCGTGATCTATTTTTGAATTTAAAAAATAGTTTTCATGAGAAATAAAATAAGGAAAAGCCTTATTTTTTTTATGTTGTTTCGTTGTGCGAGAGGATTTGAAGAGGAGGGCTCAAGTCTTTGAAAACCTCATCTTCCTCCTTGAAGAACGGGAAGAACACACCATCGCCGACGAAGAATTCCAGCCTCCGATGAAGGATGGCGAAGGACGCCGAATCCTTGGAGATCGACGATGCGACGCTGTGTTCTGCGATGCCAACGATTCTCTTCTCCGAGACGTCAACGATGCTTTTAGAACCTTCTTCTGCGATGATTATTTCCCGCGACGAACCTTCGTTCGACGAAGCTTGAGGTAGGGGGTTTGGATTAATTTAATTTATGTGGATTATATCATAGAAATATGTTTTAAATTGTTGGAAGTCATTTGAACCATTAACGCGGTGGGTGAGGACCAATGAACAAGTCTGAACCCACCGATTCTTTGTTGTTGGTGCACGGATTGACGGAAATGATGGAACGGGACCGCAACAACGATTTGTGTCCTTCGTAGTAAAGTACGGGACCCGAGATGAACGCCGACGTAAATGGATTTGCAAACGGACCACCGGAACAACTCTGGTGGCCCGTGGACTTCACCGGTGGCGCGGGTCGCCGGCGCGGCGGTGCCCCGGCGTGCCGCCGGCAGGAGATGCCATGGCGGGGTGACCGCATCCCGCGGCCGTGCGGGATCCGGGGCAGACGTGGCGCTCACCGCGTCTGCTGGTGAAGGAAGGGGGGACCACGTCCCCCCATGGTCGGACACTAGCTGAGCCAGTGAGCCACCCGGTCGAGCCTGGCCGGGTTCCGCGGTCGGGGTGGTTTTGACTTAGAAACCAACCGGGCCCCTTAAACGAAAAATCCAATAACTCTCAGACAGGGCGTCTGATTGACGCGCAGTCTGTCACGTTGAATTACTATTGTCGAGACGGAACTTTGAGATAAATAAAATTCAGACTAACTGTCAGTTTATATATCGACCCCTTGGCTCATGCAGCGGACCCTCCCGGAAATGAGCATGCTGTGTGCGGGAACCCAAGAGTTGGATGCGAGTGCGACTGTGAAGACTGCACTGAAATCCTTTGTGGGTTCGACAGCAATGAAGACCGTACTGAAATCCTATGTGGGTTTGACGGTGATGAAGACATCACTAAAATACTATGTGGGTTAGGCAGCGATGAAGACCGTTGTTAAATCCTATGCGGGTTCGACGGTGATGAAGACTGCACTGAAATCCTATGTGGGTTCGACAGCGATGAAGACCGTACTGAAATCCTATGTGGGTTCGATGGTGAAGAAGACTGCACTAAAATCCTATGTGGGTTCGGCAGCGATGAAGACTACACTGAAATCCTATGTGGGTTAAACGGCAATGAAGACCGTACTGAAATCTTATGTGGGTTCGACGGTAATGGAGACTGCACTGAAATCCTATGTGGGTTCGACATCTTGGCTGGTTTATTATCCTATGTGGGTCCCAGCATAGATGAATCAGTGGCTATATTTGATCATCTCTATTACCGAAGAAGTATACCAGTGTGAGCTGAGTCTTGACTTCAATCAATATCTTCGATATGATTGACTTACTATCATGTGTGGTTTGGGTTGTACTATCCTGTGTGGACGTGATCCAACATGGGCTCGGGTGTTGGAGCCAAACTGGAATTGATGACTTAGGTATATGTATGGGCATATACCTAAGTAGTGTTGGTTGTTACTTAGTGATTTTATATTTCCTTTTTGGATTATCCTTTGTGGATTCTAAGAGACCTTCGGGGGTCTCGGGGTCCCTACTGAGTAGCGTATACTCACCCCTGCACGGGCTATGCCCGCACTATGTTTTGTTGGATACAGACAGCAGACAATGTTGATCGTGGTTGAGTCTTGTGGAGCATGTCGGTACCTAGGGGTGGACCACTGGGTGGGACGTACACGGAGCGGACGGCTAGACCGAGGAGCTGAGGAGGCTATCTGTACCCACCATTCAGGTGGGACATCCAGTGGATGACTCGACGTTGCGGCTTTAATTTCAGTTGCTGTACTTTCTTTCCAGTTGTACTTTACTTTTAGTTTGTGTTTGTATTCTAGACCACTTACTTTTCCGCACTACTTTTGTCCCCAGTTTTACTTAGTGTTTACTTCTGTTTGCTTACTCTGTGGTGTTTTTTTACTTTATAAAGGCAATTCCTTCCCCTTTTTTTGGGATTTATGCCTTGGTTCTTGTTGCCATCCCCTGGCCTATCGGAGGCGGGCTTGGGGTAGTCATGACACGGATCCCGGGGACGAGTCGTGACAATAATAATTCATCATATAATCTTTCTTTGAATAAATTTATTCCACAGACACTCTAGTTCAACAAAATTAAATAGGGGAAATTTTGATGAAGGTAGGATTTCACCATGTTCCATGAACCCCAATATCTTTTCCTAGGAATCCAAAAGAAGGCATGTTCTCAAAAATATTAATCAATTATCCCTTTAATCTTAATCATTCATGAAATATATGAGTGACTAACTAATACAAAATATAACTATATTGTGAGTGTGGTTGATTCTTGTACCATGGGAAGCATAGAAGACCTGAGTAAACAGATATGATAAAATATTTTGGGCTCCCTAAAGCCAAAAATATATTTTGACAAATAGGGTGTCCCACATTGTATTTATAGCCATTTATGGATGGTCCACTTAGTCTCATTCTCCCACATGATATTTCTTATGATGAGTGTGCATATTAAGTAGATATATTTTAGAAACAAATAGTGTTGACCTCATAATCTTGTCCTACCCATTAAAATTAGACGTGTTTATTTAAAGTTAAATTGATTGGTAGTTTTTTATGAAATTGACATGGATGGAGAACGTTAGTGACCCAATTAAGAAGGTGCATGATTTTCTCCAATTTCCAAGAGTGTGCTTGAATGTCTATCCATAAAATATCCTAGTGTTATCAAAATTCTCTTACATATTCTACCAATGTGAATCACAAGCATTCCAACCATTCTTAATAAGTCCACTACAATGTACAAACCTTTCAAACATTGAATTTTTTGGTGAATTCTATATATTTTCCAATAAATAATACATGAGGGTTTCTCGTTTTTTACCTTTTATAATATTTAGAGATGCCATGGAGATCTGACAAACCAAGTCTCATTACCTAGTCTATAACACTCACTGTGTATCTTAATTAATCATAAAATAGAAGGAAATTATCCAAAAGGGTGTGTAATTTGATTTCTTAGGTGTTCAATAATTTAAAAATTTATGGAATGGGGACACTTCCACCAAGTACAATAGAACAATGGTAAATGAACCCTATTAGGATACAAACTATACACCACTCCCATAATGTTTTTAATGGAGAACCCTAACCAGTACTGTGAATCATCGCTTATGTTCCAATTATTAGGAGAACACTTCTTCCTGGTATTACTAGAGTGTAACATTAACTCATCCCTCAATATATAAATCCCATTATAACTTTTCTCTCTACTTAGTTAATGCATCAAAAATTATTTTATCCATACATTTGGAAAGGAATACCATTCTCGTAAACCATTCTATGGTGTAGAAGACCATTCTATTCATCCACACAATGGATAAGTAAATCCACTAATTATTTATCATTCCGGAAGATGAAATCATTCACATAAAACTTATAAGGGAAATGTATATCCTTCTCTTAAACTGAATTAGGGTGAAGAAAAATAGTATCATTTTCTTAACCCTCCTTAAGGAGAATATCCTTCTTAAATTTTCATATATGGGTACCATGTTCTTCCTAATTTTAGTGGAGGAGCATGATCGCACCACGATTCACTGTTTCATTTTCATCCCTACATCACTGTGGTAAACTAGTTTTGTATTGAATATTATAAAACTAATACCAAATTTAATTCCATATTTGAATCATTAATTTTGTGTTTATCACTGTTAAAATGGGAATTGTTACTTGTTTTGAGGATTTGATTGCAGGAGGATGTGATTTGGAGGCCCAGAAGATGATCCAGAAGGAAAATGGGCCAAAATGGCATGGATCCCAAGGACACATGTCCACTGTTTTGAACATTGAGCGAAATACGTGCATGAAAATGGGCTTAAATGTTTTGGGCCTTTCCAAAACATCATGGGATACAATTCATCTCAAATAACCGAAGTCCAATTCGTTCATCTGGTGGCCCATCCATACCATTCTGTCCAGGGGAAAAAATCTTCACGATGTCAAGATTTTGGTCGGTTTTATGACTATATATCCATTTATAGATCATCAATGGCCACCAAATTTGACATGGTGATATTCAAGACCACGTGAAACATCTCATATCTTTTTTCCAAGATGAGATAATTCCATTTACCTACCCAAAATTGGGACTCAATTGGTATCACCAAAACTGGGTGCTCAAAACCACTTAGCAATTTGGCTATAAAAGGACACCATGGGATCCTCATTTGCATGTTCGGGAAAAGAGTGAAGTTTTGACAATTTGGAGTCCTATAGGAGTCTCCTAATCACTTTGGAGGTTTTTGAGGCCCCTATCCTCATAAGGGAATCAAGGATGAAGAAGGATTTCCACCCGAGCTTCCTCCTCCTCCCGATGTCGAGCTAAAAGTTGGGTGGTCGTTGTGAGGGAGCTACACACATGTCAAGGGAGTTCCGATGTATACACTAGTTACTGGTTTGGAGTAATTTGGGTTTTTAAACATTTAATTCCATGTATCTTATTTTATTTCATATTTGAATGCTTGATTTGATGCATGTGAGTGTTATGCTCTTAATTTCTAACTGATCGATGTGAGGTTTTGAGTGCGTGACTTGTGTTGTTCCGATTGGACATCACAAGAATCCTTTTCATAACCACCATATTGAGATTTCAATCTACTTTGGAAGCATTTATTACATGCATAAGTACTGGACCTTGACAATACTATTGTTACATCAAGATTTGGCCCTTAAAGCATTGAAATAAGAGTATAGGAATTAATCGGGATTCCAATTAACTCCAACCAAAGAATTACTCCAAACCTAAGATGAATCTATATGAAAAATGAACTTTATATGTGTTTATTTCAATCAAATCGACCCTTTTATCTCATATTTTTCAAAATCCACTAGGTCACTCAACTTTTAAGCTATTTCAACTAAGTCATTGTTTTAAACTCTTTTCAAAACCACCCCCTCTCTTAGTCATTTTTATTAAATATACACACTCTAAACCTACCAATGCTCCTTGAAAGATGACCTAGGGTCTACCCTAGACTATAAATCATCCTTAAAAACATAATCAATTTAACGTGTCATTGAAATGCAGAAAACTTTTGGCGCCGTTTCCAGGGAGCGCTTTGGTATTTTGTGGGTGTTATTTATAAATTTTTTGAAATTTTTGTGAATATTGGTTTGTTTTATCTTTTACCTTTGCATTTATTTTTGTGTTCTAATTTATTTATTGTGTAGGTTCTATGTATGACACGTTCTACTCTGGGAGACCTACAAACTTTTGAACCCAAACCGGAGAGGATCCTATATCAACGAAACCGAGACACACAAGACAACACATTGAAGGAGGAGACATCACATCTTGAAATAATTCTTGACCTTTATTCTTCTTCTGAAACCAAAGATTAAACTGAACATAACTTGTATAACATGGCTGAAAATAATAGAACACTAAAATAACTAACCTCACTTGCTATTGATATCTGACCCACTTACATTCAATTACAAGGCGATGCACCCAATTTTGAACTAAAATCTGGTTTAATTCCTTTATTACCAAGATTTCATGGACTGCTTGGAGAAGATCCACATAAGCATTTAAAAGAATTTCATACTGTGTGATCAACATTAAAACCTTATAATGTGGATGAATAACAAGTAAAACTTAGGTCATTTCCATTTTCATTAGAAGACACGACTAAAGATTGGTTGTATTATGTTAATTCACCTATTAGAGGTTGGGCAGACATGAAACGACTTTTTCTTAAAAAATACCTCCCAGCCTCTCGAACTGCAACAATAAGGAAATAAATATGTGGAATAAGACAATCGTAAGGATAAAACCTTCACGAATATTGGGAAAAATTTAAAATATTATGTTCAAGTTGTCTACACCACCAAATAAGCGGTCAACTTTTAATACAATATTTTTATGAAGGTTTAATTCCAATAGATCATAATATGATTGATGCTGCTGCAGCTGGCGCACTAGTGGATAAAACCCCAATCGCTGCAAGGAACCTAATTGAGACCATGACACAGAACACTCAATAATTCAGTTCAAGGTCCAGTGTACCCATTTGAGGTGTCCATGAGGTGCAAAGTACTGAATTTGAGAGGAAGGTGGACACAAAGTTTCAAGAGGTAATGACCCTTATACGACAACTTGATCTTTCAAAAGGGAAATTCCAATCTCATCCTCCCATACATTGTGGTATATGCTCTTCTGATGCCTACTATTCTGACCAATTCCCCCAACTAAGAGAAACTTCTGAGAGTTGTGATGCAATATTCCCAGGACGCCCCTATCACCAACCCATTAGGCAAGAACCTTACTATCCATCCAACCCTGGGTGGAAAGAAAACCAAGCCTATAGGCAAGAGGGTATTCAAACCAGCCTCATAAACCATGGAACCAACCAGGGAAAATTAGTCATCCACCACCACCCAAAAATCCTCAACCACCCCAAAGGCCTTTCCAACAACCCCCTCCAAAAACTGATCCTAGCCTAGAAGATATGATGAAACAAATGGATTCCAATAATCTCCAGTTCCAACAAACCACCCAAGCAGCCATACAAGACCTCAAAACCCAATTAGGCAAACTAGCTAACTCAGTGGGTGAAATCCAAAGCCATGGGTCTGGTAAACTACCATCTCAACCACTTGTAAACCCTAGGGATAAGGGAAATGTTAGTTCCAACACCCTTAGGAGTGGAACTCAACTTAAAAGTCAGATGAACCCTCCATTAGAGTCATCCTCTCCTAAGGAAACCACCATCCCAACCACTGAAAAGGGTTCAAATCAGGTGGAACCTTGTCTTGAGAGAAGTCCTACCAAAGGAAAGAGTGTGTCTATTGATGAGTTACCAAGCCTAGGCATTCCTCTTCCATTTTCCCAAAGAGCCACCCAACCAAGGAAACAAAAGGAAACTGAACTTGATAAAGAAATCTTAGAGACTTTCAAAAAAGTGCAGGTTAACATTCCATTGATTGATTTCGTCAAGAAATTTCTGAGATATGCCAAGTTTTTGAAGGATATGTGTACCCACTGAAGGCGAATTAGAGGTTATGAGCAGGTGAGATTGGGGAGGAACGTCTCAGCATTGATACAACCATCACTTCTTACCAAGTGCAACGATCCTGGAACATTCTCGATTTAGTGCACCATAGGGGAGTATTCTTTCTCCAATGCTATGCTTGATTTTGGTGCTTCTATTAATGTGATGCCTCACTCTATTTACTCTTCTTTACATGTCGGTGAACTAAATCCCACAAGAATAGTTGTTCAGCTAGAAAATCGGAGTACAGTACACCCTTCTGGTGTGTTAGAGGATGTTCTTGTGAGGGTTCAAAATTTAATATTTCCTGCAAACTTTTATGTGCTAAAAATGGAAGATGATAGGATGAATGGACATGCCCCAATTATATTAGGGATACCTTTCTTGAAAACCGCCAAAGCCATAATTAATGTCCATAATGGTACATTATCTATGGAATTTGGTGGTGACATAGTCCATTTCAACATCCTTGATGCCATGAAGCACCCCTCAGAAGAACATTCCTCTCTCTCTCTCGGTAAATTCAATTGATGTACTCCCTTCCCCTAAAATCACATCATTTGTTTCCCCTGATCCCCTTTCTGAATTTTCCTCTTTGATTGAAATTCATGGTAATAATTCATGTGTTGATTGTTGTAGTGGTCTAGAAAAGTGTCATGCATGTTTATTAATTGATAATTTCTTGAACACGGAGGATCACATGACCATCGAGGATACTTCTACGCTTGTAAAAGCTAATTACTCATCTGAGGATGATACCATTGAGTAGTTAGATGAGATTAGTGACCTCTCACTTTCACACACACTCCCATCAATCCAAAATTCACCTAAATTGGAACTAAAGAAACTACCTCAAGATTTAAAATATTCATATCTTGAGAATGGAAACAAGTTGCCCGTCATCATTGCTAGTTCACTCCCTCATGAGCATGAATTACGACTACTTGAAATTTTGACGGAGTATAAACAAGCATTGGGATGGACACTTGCGGAAATTCCTGGTATTATCCCATCAATTTGTACACATCATATTTTATTAACTGATGAGGCTAAACTAGTGAGGCAGTCACAAAGTCGATTGAACCCAAACATCTTAGAATTAGTTAAAAAGGAAGTAACATAATTATTGGCTACTGGAATCATTTACCCCATCTCTGACAGCTAGTGGGTCAGTCCCGTTCAAGTAGTTCTTAAAAAAACAGGCCTAAAAGTAATTAAAAATGAAAACAATGAATTGGTTCCAACTCGTGTGCAGAATAGTTGGCGTGTCTGTATAGATTATCGTCGACTAAACTAACACACTAGGAAGGAACATTTCCCCTTTTCGTTCATTGACCAAATGATAGAGAGGCTAGCCGGGAATTCCCATTACTGTTTTCTTGATGGGTATTCTGGATACTTTCATATCCATATTTCCCTAGAGGATCATGAAAATACAACCTTCACTTGGCCCTTTGGAACATTTTCATATAGAAGGATTCCATTTGGCATGTGCAATGCTCCGGGTACTTTCCAGTGATGTATGGTTAGTATTTTTTCAGATTACCTAGAGGATTTCATGGATGTTTTCATGGATGATTTTACTGTTTATGGATCATATTTTGATGAATGTTTAAGTAGTATTAGTTCCGTCCTATGTCGCTGTATTGAAAAGAATCTTGTATTAAATTATGAGAAATTCCATTTCATGGTGCGATGAGGTATAGTTTTGGGAAATGTCATTTCTGGGGATGGTATCAAAGTAGATAAATCTAAAGTGGATGTCATTTATGATGGGCGGAGAAAGAAAGGAAGTGATGGAAAGAGGGGGGGGGGGTGAATTGCCTTTTAAAAATTAATTAAAAATTTAAAAACAAAGTGAAAGTGCAGCGGAAATAAAAGAGGAAAAACACACAACTTGATAATGGAGTTTGGCTTAAAACCAAGCCTACGTCTCCGCTCCCAACTCAACCGTTGAGAGATTTACTACCGCTTGCTTTTCAATGGTTTTAGCAAGAAACCCACTAGACTTTACAGGTAGTCTAGAACCTATTACAGCTTGCTTTTGATGGTTAAGCAAGAACCCACTAGCCTTCTTACAGGTGAAGGCTAGCTCACCTATTGACTCAAGCCTTTTAAAGGAAAGGCTTGACCAACCTCTTCACACCTTGAAGGTGGTGTGAGAACCCAAAAGAGGAGATGAGAGAAAGAGATGGGGTTTATAGGCACAAACCCAATTTGATGCTCAAAATAAATAAAGTAATGAAAAACCGTAATGAGGAAGTCTTGGGCGCCAATGGATTGATGGAGCTGATGAAGGGCTCTCCCAAGCTTCTTTGGTGGTGCTCCTTGGATGTGGAAGTGTGTTGGAGCAAGTGGGGTTCCCTTGGAGGAATCTGCCGGAGGTTCTCCAAATGATCAAAAATGTGTTCGTTGGCTTCAAAATAGTTCCGACAATGTTCTTTAGGCTTCCGGGGGTTCCTAGTCCTTTATTTATAGAGGGGGAACCCTCATATGGCCTTTGGAGGTCTTTGGAGCCATTGGAAAGGGCTTAGGAGCCGTTGGGAGGCAAGTGGACCAGCCTGGTCAAAGCCCAACGGCTAGTTTGACTGGCTCCACCGGCTGACCGGTACAGAGCCACCGCTTGGCCGGTGCTTTGAAAATGGAAGAGGGCTCGGGCTCAGGCGCCACCGGCTGGCCGGTGCTGAGGCCACCGGTTGGCCGGTGCTGAGTCCACCGGTTGGCCGGTGATGAGGCAGTGGCTCAGCCTTCTGTCTGGGTGCCACCGGCTGGCCGGTGCTGTGACACCAGTTGGCCGGTGGTCTGGACAGAAGGATGCCTTCTGTCCAGGCCTCCATCGGCTGGCCGGTGCTCTTCCATCGGTTGGCCGGTGGACTGAATTTCAGTCCACTTTGCCTTGTTGCTTTCTTGGCCCAATTCCTTGGCCACCTGAAATCATGCCTATCATCCAAAAACACTTAAAACAAGATTAGATAAATAAGAGGGTGATTGTGATCATGAAAATTAAACCACGAGGGGTACGAGAGGTACAACAATCTCCCCCTATTTTGATGATCACAATCACCAAAACAAACAATGTAGAAAATGAAATGAAAAGAATGTTTTAAAAGATTTTTCCCCCAATCAACCAAGAATTTCTCCCCCTTTGTGATTATCAAAATAGCACGGGGCATAAAACTTGATTGAGGGAAAAAAAGATTTTAAACCAATTGAAATTTTTGAAATTTGAATTGAAAGTTTTGAAATGAAAAATTGAATAACAGTTTGAATTGAAAGTTTTGAGTGAAAAATTGAATAACAATTTAGTACTAAAAAATTTGATACCAAGTGTTGAAATTGAAAGTTTGAATCGAAAATTTTGAAATTGAAATCAAAAGGGCTTAAACGATCCTAACTCCCCCTAAATAAAAACAACAAATCACCGGGGAGAGGTTTTTGAACCCGAGACAAATTTTGGTCCGGTGAGACTCACTAAGAGGGATTTTTCAATCCATACTTGTCTAGTGGCGGGTCTTCTCCTATAAAATTCATCGTTAAGGAAAATGGTTTTGGGCCTACCGTACCGTGCATTTTTGCAATTGCACTCATAGATTAAGTGCCCGGGTTTTTTACAATAATTGCAGAATTTAAATTGGGAGCTCCCCCTTACAAAAATAGTGGGTGCATGGGAAGAGGAAGCTTGCTTGGAATAGACAAGCCCTTCGGTGGTTCTAGATATGCGTTGGGAACCTAGGAGTTTGGTCAAATTTTGTTCCCCTTGGGTGAACTTAGCTAGGGAGTCCCTTAAATCCTTGATTGTTAATTCCATGGATTCAACATCGGGAAGGTTTTGGACTTTGAGGGACAACTCCTCCTTTTCTTTGAGAATTTGTTCCTTTTCAGAAGTATGTTTTTTGAAATTCTTTTTTAAAGCAACAAATTTGGAAGAAAGTTTGTGAAAACCTTCCTCCAATTGATCTCCAGCATGTTGGAGATCCTCGTAGGATAAATGATTTAATGAATTTGAATTTGAAGAACTAGAGGATGAGGAGTCGAAAGATGTTACCTCATGGAATGCCATTAGGCATTTGTTACCGTTGTCACTTGAGGAGGAGGAGTAGGATGTGGATCTATCACTCCAAGTGGCCTTGAATGCCTTCTTCTTTTCCTTTTGCTTGGCCTTTTTCTTTTTGAGTGGGCAATCGGGCTTGTAATGGCCTTTCTTGCCACACCCGTAACATGTTACATCGGGCTCGGATTTTTCGTCGTGTTTTTTCTTTCGAGCCTTGCGAGATTTCTTCTTTTTGTGCTTCTTCATGAACTTGTGCATTTTGCGGGCAAGATTCTCCATTTCGGAATCGCCGCTTGAAGTGGAAGATGATGAGGAGGAGGAGCTTTCTAGTTGAACTTTGAAGGCGATGTTCTTTGGAACTTTGATCGGTTTACCTTCCTTTTCAGCTTTCCTCCTCATGGTGATCTCATAAGTCATGAGGGATCCGATGAGCTCTTCGACCGGCATGTTCTTGATGTCCTTTGCTTCTTGGATTGCCGTGACCTTTAGAGCCCATGAGCTTGGAAGGATCCATAGGATCTTCTTGACCATCGTCTCTGCAGACACATCATCACCAAGGGACTTTCTACCATTGCAAACGTCAGTAAAGCGAGTAAACATTTCAGTTATATTTTCAGAAGGATGCATGGAAAAAGACTCAAAATCTTGACGGTACATGTCCAATCGAGTATCCTTAACTTTGTTGGTCCCCTCATGGGTAACCTCCAAAAGTTTCCAGATTTCGTGTGAGGAGGTGCATGTGGAAACTCGATTGAACTCATTACGATCAAGGCCGCAATGTAGAGCGTTCATGGCTTTTCCATCAAGCTCGAAATTTTTAATATCGGCTTGGGTCCATTTGGATTCATCGGGAGAAGAGAGAGTGTAACCATGAATGACAATTTTATAAATAGGATAACCTATGCTTCTAAGAAAAGTAGTCATGCGGGTTTTCCAATAGTTATAGTCGGTTCCATCAAAAAATGGAGCACGACCCAAAGAATAGCCTTCGGGGGCGAAAGAGGTTGATGCCATCACAATGGATCTTAAATTTGAAATCGGTTAGGGTATTACTCAAATTTTCCTCTGATACCAATTGTTGGGCGGAGAAAGAAAGGAAGTGATGGCAAGAGGGGGGGGTGAATTGCCTTTTAAAAATTAATTAACAATTTAAAAACAAAGTGAAAGTGCAGTGGAAATAAAAGAGGCAAAACACACAACTTGATAACGGAGTTCGGCTTAAACCCAAGCCTACGTCTCCGCTCCCAACTCAACCGTTGAGAGATTTACTACCGCTTGCTTTTCAATGGTTTTAGCAAGAAACCCACTAGACTTTACAGGTAGTCTAGAACCTATTACAGCTTTCTTTTGATGGTTAAGCAAGAACCCACTAGCCTTCTTACAGGTGAAGGCTAGCTCACCTATTGACTCAAGCCTTTTAAAGGAAAGGCTTGACCAACCTCTTCACACCTTGAAGGTGGTGTGAGAACCCAAAAGAGGAGATGAGAGAAAGAGATGGGGTTTATAGGCACAAACCCAATTTGATTCTCAAAATAAATAAAGTAATGAAAAACCATAATGAGGAAGTCTTGGGTGCCAATGGATTGATGGAGCTGATGAAGGGCGCTCACAAGCTTCTTTGGTGGTGCTCCTTGGATGTGGAAGTGTGTTGGAGCAAGTGGGGTTCCCTTGGAGGAATCTGCCGGAGGTTCGCCAAAAGATCAAAAATGTGTTCGTTGAATTCACAATAGTTCCGACTATGTTCCTTAGGCTTCCGAGGGTTCCTAGTCCTTTATTTATAGAGGAGGAACCCTCATATGGCCTTTGGAGGTCTTTGGAGCCGTTGGAAAGGGCTTCGGAGCCGTTTGGAGGCAAGTGGACCAGCCTGGTCAAAGCCCAACGGCTAGTTTGACTGGCTCCACCGGCTGACCGGTACAGAGCCACTGGTTGGCCGGTGCTTGGAAAATGGAAGAGGGCTCGGGCTCAGGCGCCACCGGCTGGCCGGTGCTGAGGCCACCGGTTGGCCAGTGATGAGGCAGTGGCTCAGCCTTCTGTCTGGGTGCCACCGGCTGGCCGGTGCTGTGACACCGGTTGGCCGGTGGTCTGGACAAAAGGATGCCTTCTGTCCAGGCCTCCATCGGCTGGTCGGTGCTCTTCCATCGGTTGGCCGGTGGACTGAATTTCAGTCGACTTTGCCTTGTTGCTTTCTTGGCCCAATTCCTTGGCCACCTGAAATCATGCCTATCATCCAAAAACACTTAAAACAAGATTAGTTAAATAATAGGGTGATTGTGATCATGAAAATTAAACCACGAGGGGTACGAGAGGTACAACAATTTATTCCCTACCATTCCATAAAAATGTATGTGATGTGCGGTCCTTCCTAGGTCATGCTGGATTTTACCATTATTTCATTCGTGAATTTAGTAAGATTCCACTTCCCCTCTACCGCTTACTCCAAAAAGATAAATATTTTGTTTTTGATAAAGAATGTGTACAATCTTTTAATAAATTAAAATGGAGTCTCACATCACCCCTGGTAATCCAACCACCTTGGTGGGATTTACCATTTGAGCTCATGTGTGACGCCTCTAACTATGCAGTTGGGGCAGTCTTATCACAAAGGGTCAATTGAGCTCCACATGTCATTTCATATGCCTCACGTACTCTGGACCCTGCCCAAGAAAACTACACCACCACTGAAAAATAATTTCTTTCCATTGTGTTTTCCTTGGATAAATTCAGGTCATACCTTTTAGGGTCCAAAGTTCATTGTGTTCTCAGACCATGCAGCCCTCCGGTATCTCCTAAAGAAACCGGAAGCCAAACCACATCTCATTCGTTGGATTCTCCTCCTTCAAGAATTAAATCGAGAAATTAGATATAAAAAAGGATCAGAGAATGTGGTGGAAGACCATATCAGTAGGATCCACCCATCCTCGGACATTGTCTCATCCCCCTGTATTCCCATTAAGGACTTGTTTCCTGATGAGCAATTTTACAAAGTGCAAGATGTTATTCTCTGGTATAATGAAATTGTAAATTATTTGGTAGCATCTTCTATTCCTACTGATTTCAACAAAAATCAAGCCAGTCATCTAAAACATGATTCTCGTTGGTATATTTGGGATGACCCCTACCTTTGGAGAACATGTAGCGATCAAGTCCTTTGACGATGTGATCCTGATAGAGAGTTTCAATCTGTCCTTAGATTCTTCCACACTCTTGCTTGTGGGAACCACTTTGGTCTCGAATAGACTGCTCGCAAAGTTCTTGATTCTGGTCTCTTTTGGCCAACACTTTTTCAGGATTCCCATGAATTTTGTAAATCTTGTCCTCATTTTCAAAGAATAGGGAATGTCTCTAAAAGGAATGAAATTCCACAACAACCCTTGATCTTTAATGAAAATTTTGATGTTTGGGGCATTGAATTTATGGGGCCATTTCCCAATTCTTTTGGCAACTTGTATAATCTACTGTCCCTTGATTACGTATCAAAATGGGTAGAGGCACGAGCTACAAGGACAGATGATTCCAATGCAGTTGTAAAATTTTTGAGAACTCAGATCTTTTGTAGGTTTGGATTACCTAGGTTCATCATCAGTGACTAGGGTTCCCATTTATGCAATCGAACAATGCAATCACTTTTGCGTTGGTATGGGGTTGGTCATTGAGTTTTTACTGCATATCATCCACAGACCAATGGTCAAGATGAGGTGTCAAATAGGGAGGTAAAACAAATTCTCGAAAAAATGGTTCAACCCAATAGGAAAGATTGGAGTCTTAGACTTGATGATTCATTATGGGCCTACCTTACTGCTTTCAAAACTCCCATTGGAATTTCACCCTATCGTCTTGTGTTTGGAAAGAGTTGTCACCTCCCTATTGAGATTGAGCACCGGGCCTACTGGGCCATCAAACAATGCAATTCTAATCATTCTGGTGCAGGTGCTCAAAGGAAGTTACAGATTCAGAAGCTAGAGTAAATGAGAAGAGATGCATATGAAAACACCAGGATTTATAAGGAGAGAACCAAGGATTCCCATGACCGTCTTATCCTTCATCGTCAGTTCCAAATTGGACAGAAGGTCATCCTATACAATGCAAGTATGAAATTGCATCTCGGTAAGCTTCGTTCCCACTGGTTTGGACCATACATTGTTACTAATGACTCTCTATTTGGTGTTGTTCTGGTTCAAAATGAAGAATCCAAGCAAACCTTCACTGTCAATGGGTAGCGGCTGAAGCACTTTCATGAAGCTGTTCTGGAGTCCCCAAGGGAGGAACTCCAAGTTCAAGAATCAAACTATGAATGAAATCCACCAGGTTTTATCCTTCCTTCCCAAATTCTCTTTTACTACAGTGAGGAAACTGCATACTCTAGGTGTGGGGGGTGGATACATTCCTGGGTTAGTTAGGAATTTTCATCATTTTTTCCTTTTGTATTCTCTTTTTGGCCTTCTTTATGGCATTTTCATTTTTCCCCATCAACAATTTCGAAGTTCCATGATTTGGCATCCATAAAGGGGAGGAAAGTAAAAAATACCATAACGATGGCTAAAAAGAATATGTGTATGAATTTACCATCAAGGAGTGATTTATTTCAGTGAATTGGTTTTCTGTCAATGATATAAATGGTCATATATGTGTGAATCCTTTGAGATGATTGATGCTCTTTATGTGAGTAGTTTTTGCGAAAACTGTGTCACTAATATCTCCACAAATATTTGCACCAAACCACAAAGTGTGAATATTTCATAAATAATATAAGGTAATTATATGTTTGGTTAATATTTTTCATCTTGAAATGATATTTCCATATGTTCGTTCCTCATCTGATCTGTTTCATTACTTTATGAGATTGACCAATGCGTGTGTACCTAATGTCCCACTATTGTACGCCCTCAAAAAAAAACAAAAAAAAAATTTGTTCTTTCTTGGGAAGTTCAAAAACCACTCCTCCTCAACCTTTGATATTGTTATAACTATTGCAATTAGTGTCGTGAGGAGATCAAACAAGGGTTGAGAGATGAGTATGAGATTTGTTCCAAATGAAACTTCAAAAGTATATATATAATAAATGAGGGGAGTGATGAAATGTGAAACATATGTGGATATCTAGCTCAGGAGCTTATGGTTTGAGTTTTGGGAATGCTTAAGTGAGTGGGTCTTGAAATATCATTACAAAGGATGTAGGATAGGTTCGGTGACAAAATCATTTAAGCTAAAAATATTAGAATAACATATATTTATTGGATAACAAGTGGAAATAATAGCATGGAATGGTTTTCAGACACACACATGGAGAGTTAGTTACATGGTTTACTTCTGAATTCCATTCTCAATTGGGTATCATGAATCTTTTTGAATTTCGCTATGATATGATTTATGAGACATCTTTTTCTATTTTCACTAGGAAGAACTCCTTTGTGTGGTTCGTGCATTGATCAATTTACTTTAAATAAAATTTCCTCAAATGAAAAATCGACAGGATGTTAGAAATATATATATATATATATATATATATATATATATATATATATGCATCATTGTATTTGGATATGTGTCTTTTCCTAGTAGGGAAAATGTTTAGGTGTGGGGGTGTGATCACACCGCGATTCACTGTTTAATTTTCATCCCTACACCTCTATGGTAAACTAGTTTTTTATTGAATATTATAAAAAAATACCAAATTGAATTCCATATTTGAATAATTAATTTTGGTTTTATCACTGTTAAAATGGAAATTGTTACTTGTTTTGAGGATTTGATTGCAGGAGGAGGTGATTTGGAGGCCTTGAAGATGATCCAGATGAAAATTGGGCCAAAATTGCATAGATCCCAAGGACACTTGTCCACTGTTTTGAATAGTGCGCAGAATCAGTGCATGAAAATGGGATGAAATTTTGTGTAACTCTCAAAAACTTCGTGGGATACAATTCGTATCAGATAACAGAAGGCCGATTCGTTCATCTGGTGGCTCATACAAACCATTCTATCACTGGGACAGAATCTGCACGAAGTCAAGATTTTGGTTCGGTTTTATGACTATATCTCCATTTCTAGATCTTAAATGGCCACAAACATTGACATGGTGATAGTAAATACCTCTTGAAACATCTTTTATCTTTTTTCCAAGCTGAGATAATGCCATTTACCGACCCAAAACCGAGACTCAATTGGTATCACCAAAACTGGGTGCTCAAAACCACTTAGAAATTTGGCTATAAAAGGATACCAAGGGAACCTCATTTGCAAGTTCGGTCAAGGAGTGAAGTTCTGCCAATTCCGAGTCCAAGAGGAGTCTCCTAATCACCTTGGAGGTTCTGGAGGCCGCTATCCTCATAGGGGAATCAAGGATGAAGAAGGAGTTCCACCCGAGCTTCCTCCTCCTCCCGATGTCGAGCTAAAAGTTGGGTGTTCGTTGTGAGGGAGCTACACACATGTCAAGGGAGTTACGATGCATACACTAGATACTGGTTTGGATTAATATGGGTGTTTAAACATTTCATTCCATGTATCTTATTTTATTTCAGCTTTGAATTCTTGATTTGATGCATGTGAGTGTTATGCTCTTAATTTCTAACCGATCGGTGTGAGGTATTGAGTGTGTGACTTGTGTTGTTCCGATTGAACATAAAAAGAATAATTTTCATTCCCACCTTATTGATATTTCAATATGATTTAGAAGCTATTATTCCAGGCATAAGTACTGGACCTTGACAATACAATTGTTACGTCAAGGTTTGGTTCTTAATTCCTTGAAATAAGAGCTTAGGAATTAATCGGGATTCCAATTAACTCCAACCAAATAATTACTCCAAACCTAAGATGAATATCTATGAAAAATGAACATGATATGTGTGTAGTGAAATCACATGGACCCTTTTATCTCATATTTTTCAAAATCCACTAGGTCACTCAACTTTTAAGCTATTTCAACTAAGTCATTATTTTAAACTCTTTTCAAAACCACCCCCTCTCTTAGTCATTTTTATTAAAAATACACACTCTAAACCTACCAAATCTCCTTGGGAGATGACCTAGGGTCTACCCTAGACTATAAATCAACCTTAAAAACATAATCAATTTGACGTGTCATGACAACGCAGTCAAAGCACCACTTAATTTAGTTCTCTTATATGTGTATCCAATTATCATGGCCTTCTTTAAAACCCCTAGACTTTCATGATCATGGAATTTATAGTAGTGTTCACATCATCAGTTATATATTCCCATGATAAAAGGAGCCTCTAGAAGTTCCCTCCTAAATATGTTGAACCCTCGAGGTGATCATGATCATGTATTCCCTTTATAACAAGGTTCACTATCATGAAGATACCACAACAGTCTCTTATTGATCAACATGCTCATCATGTCTCTCAATTTCAATTAATAATCTAGTTTTCAATGGGATCCCTCATATAGTTTAATTCTAAACCATTTTCCAACTAATAATTTTGTTTCCATGGGAAAATAACAAGACAGGGAATTACATAACATCATAGCCCATTCCCATTCCCTAGACACTTCATTATGGGGCTATATCTTTTAAGAGTTTAGTGTTCCTTCAATCCAGCCATCAATCGACTAGGGAGAAAATCATTAGGGTAAAACACAGTCATTATTATTCCCTAATAAATCCCTTTCAATTATCAAGTAGAATTATAGTCATCCACCTAGGTGTAATACCCAGTAATTTAATAATCAAATGAAACCACCCTCATCTACCCAATGTTTCAGGCCTCCATTATCCATTCTAATGTGTAAACCCCGCACTAATCCTCTATTCCCACCTATTTCATTGAGAATATGTCCATATTACATTATTTTAAACTACCTTATTTGGAACTATCGCACATCCTTAAGATTTGTAAATCAAGATCTGTGGTTATTCAATTCATATTAATCAAGACTCATAGGACAACTCATTGAGGATGAAACTCAATATCCAAAACCACATTCCCTCTAGTTGATACTCCCTATGAAACCTATACCATCTTGATGATATATTTTTTGTTATCCATTCAATTCCAAATTATACCTCATCCTTTTTTACCCATATAATCCATTCCTGTAGGTTCATATTCCATATGAAATTTCTTCTCAATGGGACATATTCCTTGAATATAACCTTACATAAAGGGACATGTCCCCTTTGGGGTCAACCAGAAAGTTTCACTCATGTGTAAGTCCTAAATCATTCATTTCTAGGAATTTATCCCATAGAGTCTATTGTATATGACATTAAACTATTTGTAAATGGCAATTCCTATATTATTTTAACAAGAACCAAGAAGGTACTTATCACAAAACCATACAATGAATGATGTGTCTTTGTATGTAGTTCCAAGATATGTGGGTTCTCATTTTCTTCACAGGGGTACATAGGAATCCTATCTTATGGGCTTGATCCTAACACTATAATCACCTACAACCTCCCTAGATTGGGATATATTACAAAACACCTTGATCAATGGATTTAACATAAATCATCAATAATTTATAAATTAATACAGATAACCTAGTATACAAACATATTTTATTATTGATAGATAATATCAGATACATTCATATATTCACATTTATAGATAAATGATAATAAATAAATATGTTCACATCAATACATGTTAATCATCAATTGCTATCACATAGGTTTCCATGTTCATGGTGGGATTTGGGAAGGTTCCAAATGTATGACTTATATATATAAGTGTGTCGATATATAGGAAATTTCCCCCCTCTAGATGGTGTTGTGAGACCGACCTCCCATCCCCTACACCAATGTGAATTCTAATAAGTTGATTAAAAGTATCATTGACTACCAGATGTCGGAAAGAATCACTGCCAAAAATAAAAATTCATATTGAATGGCCATGCATTAAAGTTCATATTAGAAAAAATTATATTTTAATCATCAGTTAAAAGAGATAATTTTAATTTAATGAAATAAAAAATAAAATACAAAAAAATAATTGTTTTTATAATTTTATTTTTCATCACTTACAAAAATAGTAAACACGTTTTCTTAAAATAAATTATTCACCCTATATTTAATTTTAAAAATCAAATAGTATTAGAATTATTCAATGAATTTTATAAATATAACAAATCAATATTTAATAATAATAATAAAAAAATATATATAATATAAAAATTATTTTTATAATAAAATATTTTAATTAATAATTATATTTTTATTTCATTGTCAATTTATTGTCAATTAAGATATTTTCAATTACACAACATACCCATTAGATATTCCCAATGACCATATATCCATTGAATATGCTTATAATGACATTATATCATATAATTATATTTTTAATGACTATATATATAACTTCTATATTCTATTCCTATATATCCCCTTGGACATATTACTAAAATAATTCATTATATTCATTTACACCTCCCTAGAAAAGCCTATTAAATTTCTAATTTATTATTTATTTACATTGTTACAATTGGTGTTATGAACATCATAGAATACTGTGATGATTTTATATATTATGTCCATAAACTGTTTATTTACTTGCATATATATTCCAATGAAATATTTCAAAATTTTGTTTCCTATTGTATTCTCATAATGTACTAACGATTATCTGTCATTTTAATATTTTACTTTATTAAAATTAATCCCGGTTAATTTATTTTTGTTTTATATATTAAAAAGTCCATTCAACAAGGTATTTAATTAATTAAAACATACACAGTAAATAATGTGTTGATAAATTATCATGTAGGACCTACCAACATATATGGTGATGGTGAATAGAGAGGTAGTGAGTGATGTTACATGCTGGACTCGGAGGTAAATTCATCCTGTAAATAAACTTGGAGAAAAATATATATTTCAAAATAAACGTAAGAAGATTAAACCCCATCGAGGAAGTAGTTAAAATAATTATTCAACAGAATATTTTTATTAAGAGAAGAGTAAACCGACATGTCCTCAGTTTGGTGGAATTACGCATTTAATTGGAAATTTTATTACATGCTTAAATATTGTAAAAAATGTACAAATATGTGAAAAGTTAGGATATTTTAAACAAGACACAATTATTTTTCTTATAATCTACTAAAGGGAATGAAGGTTCCAAATAGGTGAAAAAAATAATCCCTAAATGGTTATCAGTTAATTATAGGTGGTAATCCTTAATAGGGGGACATGAAAACGAATCAAGGATATTTATTTATGGAATAAAATATGCACAAAATTACAAGAATGGGAACTTATGAATGTATGAGGTACATTATTGTTACTTCTTCTTGATATTTTTCTTGTTTAACGCAGGTGCATCTCATTTATTCTTACCTATATGAGTAGTAGAAAAATGAAACATTCATATCAAAATAATTTCTTACACTGTGATGATTGAGACCATTCATAGAGTACAGATGCAGCAAGGATTTATATATCCCTATTGTTCAATTATGGTTTGTGATGTGAAAATTTCCGAGGGTTTTTTTATTCTAAGAGAAAATTACAAATTATTGATAATTATAATGTATATGACGATAAGTTTTGTGGATGATATTGATTGTTATAGTCATATATATTTTATGAAATTTTCTAATTATTGCGTTCTGTCCTTTCACAAATAGTGAAATATTCATCCAATCCATGTTTACCATTTTCTAAGAACCTTGGGCCATCACCATGTTAGATATATGTAATGATTCTTAAATCTAGGGATAAAAAGATATAACAAAATTTTTGAACGTAGACGATGATTTCTAATATGTTTTTTTTTTGATTTATTTTATAGACGAACACAAAATAGTGACTTGTAGTAATTGATTGATTGATTATATGAAAACAATTTCAATCACGTTACTCATATCTTGGGGTATTGGAATATCCTAGAGTGTAGAATAAGTAATTATAATATTTAGTGGGGAAGGATTCATTTTTTCAATTTTTCACCTTCGAAAGTTTGGTTTATTTTTACTAAAAACCTAAATGAATGATTATTCTAGTAAATACCTTAATAAAAGAAAATTTATGTGGCTCTAATGAATAAGTATTATATACCCCACATTGATGATATTTTTTGTTTATTGAAATTAGATAAATGATTCTCTAAAAATGAGTTCTGTTCATAATATCAACAGTTGAGGTTGACAAATAAAGATATTTCAAAGATAGATTTTTCCTAAAGGAATAAAAATTTTAGTTCTTAGTGATGTTGTTTGGGATTATTAATTATATATCATTTTTTAATTATCTGATGAATTTTATCCTTCAAAAATACATTAACTCATTTACTGTGGTATTTATGTATGATATTTTGATTTATGAAATCTAAAGGGAGTAACATGCATGATATTTTAGGAGGTTGTAGATATTTTATTTGAATATAAAAAATTTTAATTTTTTATTTTATTTTTTATTTGATAGGAAATGTTTATAAAACTTGTTATTTCAATGAAAGGAATTTATATGTTATCTTAAAAGGAGGAGGTAATAGTCTCCTAGGGGTAACTAATGAATGTATTTGAGATAAAGAGTTTTCTCATACTGATATGTTATTATGAGATATTTATTCAGTATTTCTATAACTACCATAACTAATGAGGTCATTGATTCATAAATATATGAAGTTAAAATATAGTTAAATGATCTAGAGATATTTTGATGAACTGAACAAATGGTTCACTTCCACTCTAGAGATGAACTTATATGAAATCAGAAAAAGATAATATGTATATTTTGATATATTATAAGCTATATTAGGATATAATCTCAATCATGGGGGGGGGGGGGTGTTGTGGGATATAGTTCATAGGAATTACAACTGCATGAGAAGAGTTAACTAGTTAAGTACTTAACGTTGGTTTTGGTTGTACAAAACAAAAGAAGTTAGGGGAATTCCCTTTTTTCGGAAAAAATTTTTATGATATGATCATATGAGTTTTTAGTAAATTTTAGACTAAAATTTGATAACATTAAATAAAAGTAGATATTCTAAAATTCTTTAAAATTCTGATTTTTAGTTAGCTTATTCATCAGTAAACAAGAATTCCATATTTGATACATTGAGTAAGTGGAATGGAATGGTTTGGTAATCAGAGGAGTGGTGGTAGAAGAAGAACATACCAGAATATATGCATTTGTAATATTAGTAGGATGTTGGTTATATAGTGCTATTTTGGATTGGACTCACTTATTCACATTTTGATAAGGTTGATAGGGTAAAATAAAGTGACATAAAATTTAAAAGGTTTTCTAAACTGAAAATAGTAGGGATCCCATTTACAAAAGGTCTATATAAATTTTATTAATGAATAATTTTAAATATAGTGTAGAACATACCTTGAGTCTAATTTTTTTTTATATAATTTCCTGATTCTAGATAGGACATTTATATAGGATAAAAAAGATATACCATGAAATAAAATTGTTGTTACAGTTTTTTAGAAAGAATAGTGTTATAACTTGGTTTGTATCTTAGTGTTTATCTTATTAATGAGTGATGGTAGAGCTTCAGTTATAGGTGGGATACATAAAATTATTACATGAGCCAACTTAGAAGGGTTTATAATATTAAATATAATTTTTTAAATTGGTTTACTGAGGTCACTGTAAAAGATTGATGCTCTTTTGTTGATTGTGGATCAACTTATATAAGGGTATCATATATTACGCATTGAGGAGACATTATATATATATATATATATATAAGAAATAGAGATATTTCGTAGAGTTACTTCTTCCATTTTATAAGATATGGACCGTCATTTTATTTAATGTTTTTTAATAGGATTTCAAAAGGATATGGATACTCAGTTGAAAATAAGTAAATCATATCTTCCTTAGATAAATGAATTATCATAAAAAAAGACCATATAGTATTTGGTGCAAATTCGTTAATCTTGTTTGTTCTATTTTTGGAAATCATGGAATGATAATATTACTTTAGTGTTGGTTTCATATAATTATTCCTTTTCAAGAATCAATTTGAATAGATCTATTCAAATTTTTATATGGAAGGTCATTTCAATCACCAATACAATGGGTTGATAATGAGGATATGTTTCTACTAGAAAATAATTTAGTGAAAAAGCCAATGATTCATCAGAAATGCATCAAAAAGATATTAATAACATATTAAACTTGGAAAACGTTTTCTGATAACCATTGGTAACAACTATTGGAATTTGTAGTCAATGAGAGATTCTTTTTATGAGTATCACCATGGTTACTAAATAGAGGAATCATGAAGTACAAGAAGTTTTAACCATGGTATGGGGTGATGTTTGAAATCATTGAATGAGTTGGGAAAGTGTCTTATAAATATGAATCACTAAAAAACTGTGTTGTGATGCATGATTTATTTCTTGTATCAGAGTTATGCATGTTTCAAAAAGACCCATATCATATTATTTGGTCACAAATAATTGATTTGGTACCAAAACAACAATTTTTGGGAGTCTATTGTTGGTTTTTTATCAACCAGAGAACATATTAAAGGTAAATTTTACCCCATTCCATTGATTGTAATAAAAGCACGTGTAAGTCCATGAGGAAACAAGGGACAAGAATGGTCATATCCAATACTAGTGCAAGAATATTTTTGAATGAATGAAAGCTTGGTGACATTTCTAGGGTAAAAATTATATTGATTTATAGAATTATGAAATCAATTAATTTGGGTTCAATTAATTATTACAGAGATAAAGTTATATTTAATTAATTTAATTAATTTCTATAGGAAGATGAAAATTTTCATTACTATTGTTAATTTTTTTTAGTAAAGGAATGATTGGTGTAAATTGGTTGATAATTTAAATGGGTTGCACAAGTAATAATAGAACAAGTACCGTCATCTCTATTACACTTGAAATTTAAATGGGGGTTATATTTTATCATGTTTGTCATGATACTATGTTGGTGTTCTAAGAGGGCACTAAATACATATATTAAATATGGTATTTATAATTGATATGGTTGAATGTTGGTTTATCTTAGTCAGATAAAGGGATATGCAAGGGGAGGAATCATTAGGTTTCTCACAAGTGCTTGGTGTTGGGGGTGATTTAAATTCTCAACGGAATATTTATTGTTGAGTGGTGATTTAAAATCTCAACGGAATATTTATTGTCGGGGGGTGATTTGAAATCTGAATATTTGTTTTAATTGTCCTAAAAAATAGGATCTCATTTTGACTACATTTAAACCACGCGAAAGGTTGAAAATAAAGGGAGGCCTATAAAATGCATGACAGACAATAGAGGAGGCACGCCTTTTGAAGGTTCCAAAGCCCTTGCATATTGGAGTGAAGCGTTGACGGATTCACAACGCTGAGGGCTCGAGTAGTGGTGTGTGGTGCACGGCGTGGCTGCAAGCGGAGAGGGGAACGTGAGATCACGAAGGCGGTTGAAATAAAGCACGAAGTGGAGCAGAGATTGTTGCGCCAATTGAAGTGTGTGATTTGTGAGACTTGTAATTTTTATTTGACAATAAAATTACTGATTCTCGGGTGGAGTAGGCTTTCGCCGAACCACGATAATTTTGGTGTTTTTATTTTATTTCGTTGCATCTTAAAAACTCCGACCCACTTGGGAGTAAAATGGATTCTACGTCTGATCTCTCTTCCCTGCCTGCTCCTGGACGTGATGCAGATGGTGTGGCCGGCTCTCCTCCCTGTCGAGGGCGGAGGGGACAATGGCGAGTGGCATCAAGGGGAAGTCCTTCAAAGAATGTGTTTGTGTAATGATGGTACCAACGGTTCCGGAAGGTGATGGGATATCCTCTAACCTTCCGCGTACCCCTCCAATTGAGATTAGTCCCAGGACAGTCGTTAAGGTGGATGGCTATCCCATGGTGGAGCTCACGGAGAATGAACTCCAGGACGTATCGGCGTTTCAGGATCTCACCTGGGTGGCTCGATTCAGCTTCAACAAACCTCTGCTGATAGTGTTCTCATGCGATCTGTGGTGCCTCTGACATTGTCGACTCGGCCTCTTTTTTTATTACGAGACTCTGGGGGCTGCGATACCTAGGACTGCTCCCTTCTTCTACCTCCATGGTTTTTTTTTCACCACCTTCATCATCGATTCCGATATCATCCCAGCTCTCCCCGAAATTCATTCAACTCTCTCTCCTCCAAAGCTGGGCGCCAGTCCCCCGCGGGTTGCCTCAAAAGGAGTCGTTATCCGCAGGTGTGTTGAAAGAGTTGAAGTCTTCACGGGGGTCCCCTCAACGCTCGCTTCTAGATTCCATTTCAATGCGGAATCCGAGTCGTTCATGTTGGAAATTGAAAACCAAAATAAAAGCTGTTCGTTGAGTTCCGGATCTTCCCCATGCAACCCCTATTTTCTATGTGCCTTTTCATTTATCCATGCATTTGTTTAATTCCAAGAAACCATTAATTATTGCCTTGTATTTTGTTCCTTTTATTAAATGCATGGGCTGTCCATTTTAGTGTATTTTCATACCCTATAAATATGGGTGCATATGTAATCCGTTAATAGAGTTGTGTGCAATAAAAAAATGTTGCTCCTTTGTGTGAAGTTTTTCTCCCCCGCTTCTCTTTTTTTTCCTCCCATGAATTATTTGTCTCGTCTTTGTAAAGTCATCTCCCACCAACAAACTGGAATCAGAGCCGATTCGAAGGCATCCTCCAAATTCCGAAGATGGCCACCGCGATCCAGCCGCAAGTTCCGACCTTGTCTAAGGACAACTATGAGAGGTGGTGCATTCAAATGAAGGCATTGTTCGGGTCACATGAATTATGGGAGATCATCACTAATGGGTATGTATTACCCACTGTGGAGGAAGACGCGACATTCACGAATGAAGAAAAGATGACCGTCAAAAATCAAAGGAAGAAAGACAACAAGGCGTTGTTCATTCTCTATCAAGGGTTGGATGAATCGATGTTCGAAAAAATTGCCGAAGCAACATCGAGAAAGCAAGCTTGGGATACACTTGCCACCATTTTCAAAGGAGTTGATCATGTGAAGCGGGTCCGTCTTCAAACATTACGAGCGGAGTTCGAAGTGGCGCGAATGAAGGATGGTGAGAGTATCTCAGATTACTTCTCACGCCTAATTCTCATTATTAACAATTTGAAAAGAAATGGTGAAAAAATGGAGGATATTCGAGTTATTGAGAAAGCACTTCGATCGCTCACAACCAAGTTCGAGCATGTGGTTGTGGCAATCGAAGAATCGAAAGATTTGGAAAAATTATCTATTGAAGAGTTGATGGGGTCGTTGCAAGTACATGAGCAGCAAATGCAGAAAAATGCGGGTTCAACAATAGAGCATGCCTTAGAGTCCAAGCTGACTCTGCAAGAACCCAAGAATGACCATGCACAATGGGGCGGTTATCGTGAAAGAGGTAGACGACGTGTATACCATCCAATCTATCAGCAAAAGCCACAAAAGTTTAGTAGCTTCCGTGGAAGAGGATACGGTGGAGGCCGATTCACGCGTGGTCATGGAAATGGAAAAAAAGTTCAATGCCATAACTGTAAAAAATTTGGCCACTATGCCTCTAATTGTTGGAGAAAAGTGGATCATGATGAGCGATCCAACTACGCTGAAGCATCTCATCATGAAGAAGAAGTTACGACACTCCTCCTCGCACAAGAAAAGGCATATGAACGCCCCGATGTATGGTATCCTGACACGGGTGCGAGCAAACACATGAGTGGTAACAAAGTACTTTTTGAAGAACTCAGTGAAGAAGTTCATGGCGACATGTCCTTCGGCGACTCATCGAAGGTACCTGTGATTAGAAAAGGTAAAATCAAAATCTATCTGATGAATGGTGAGTCGAATTACATTTCCAATGTGTATTACGTACCAAGTATGAAAAATAACATCATAAGTCTCGGCCAACTCCTTGAAAAGGGGTATGTTATACACTTGGAGAATTATTCTTTGTCAGTAAGATATGCTCATAGGAGGTTGATTTCTCATGTCCAAATGGCGAAGAATCGCATGTTTCCACTGCACATCAAAACAAAGGCCGAGGAGTGCCTATTTGTGCTCATGAAGAATGATTCATGGAGATGGCATCTGCGTTTTGGGCATCTCCATTTTAGCTGGCTTAAACTTCTATCCTCCTCAAGAATGATGCGTGGCTTGCTGACGATTGAATCAACAAATCATGTGTGTGAGGCATGTACACTCGGAAAACAAAAAAGGAAATCCTTCCCAAGTGGAGTGTCCAGAAGAGCAACAGAACCACTTCATTTGGGTCACACTGATATCTGCAGACCACTGTAAACACCATCACTTGGATGTAATAGGTATTTCATTACCCTTATTGATGATTTCAGTAGAAGACTGTGAGTGTATTTCATCAAGGAGAAATATTCCGCCTTTTCTATCTTTAAAAATTTCAATGCTCGTGTTGAAGCTGAGAGTGGTCACAAAATCAAAGTGCTGAAATCTGACAGAGGTGGAGAATACACCTCAAATGCATTTCAAGACTTTTGCAGTGAGCATGGCATCAAGCAGCAATACACTGCTGCTTGCACCCCACAACAGAACGATATTGCAGAAAGGATGAACCGCACCATCCTCGACATGACGAGGACCATGCTGAAGGAGAAAGGGCTGCCAAAGAGTTTTTGGGCAGAGGCAGTGGCGTGTACTGCCTACTTGCTCAATCGGTGTCCAACGAAGAGCGTCAGGAACATTACACCACAAGAGGCATGGAGCGGCTACAAACCGAGCGTGGCGCACCTAAGAATCATTGGGTGTGTCTCCTATGTTCATGTTCCAGAAGCAAGAAGAAGGAAGCTGGACGATCGTGGCGAGAAATGCATTTTCATCGGCTATTGTGAAGCCTCTAAAGCCTACAATCTTTACAATACACTAACCAATAAATTAGTGGATAGTAGAGATGTGGTCTTTAGTGAGGAATAAGCGTGGAAATGGGATTATGAAGAACCAAAAAAGGATGTTGTAGTCGAAACTTAAGATTTTGAAGAAAGACATGATCATCAGGAGCAGGCGCCCACAACACCTTCCTCGAGTGCATCATCAATTGGAAGAAGTCCAGGAGTACATTTCCTCACTCCTCAAAGCACTCCATCAAATCAAAATTTGGCCAGCTCATCCTCGCCTATGGCTCGTATGAAGATGAAAAATTTGAGTGACATTTATGAGCAGACTGAAGAGGTAAATCTTTTTTGCTTGTATGCAGATCAGGAGCCTTTGACCTTTCAGGAAGCCATGAGGGAAGAAAGCTGGAGAATGGCTATGGAAGAAGAAATTTGTGCCATAGAGAGAAAAGACACATGGGAGTTGACTACACTCCCAAAAAGCCAGAAGAGCATTAGTGTCAAATGGGTGTAAAAAATAAAGAGAAATGCTGATGGCGAGATCGATCGATACAAGGCAAGGCTCGTAGCAAAAGGGTACAAACAGAAATACGGGGTGGACTACGAAGAATTCTTTGCTCCTGTTGCTCGCCTTGACACTGTAAGAATGATTATATCCCTTGTTGTCCATCACAGTTGGATGATCTACCAACTGGATGTGAAGTCTGCGTTCCTAAATTGATTTTTGGAAGAAGAGGTCTATGTTGACCAGCCTGAAGGCTTTGTCATGCAAGGGGAGGAAGACAAAGTGTATCGATTGAAGAAAGAACTTTATGGGTTGAAGAAGGCTCCTCACGCATGGAATGCATGCATCAACAGTTATCTCCAAGAGAATGGCTTCGCCCAATGTCCATATGAGCATGCGGTTCACATCAAAACGAATGATCGTGGAGATATTCTTATTGCATGCTTGTATGTTGATGATTTGTTGTTTACAGGGAATTGTCGACCAATGTTCTATGATTTCAAGGAGGCCATGTTCAAAAAGTTCGAGATGACCGATGGGGGTCTCATGTCCTTCTTTCTGGGCACTGAAGTGAATCAACAACATGGCGGCATTTATATATCTCAGAAGAGGTATGCCAAGGAGTTGCTTGAAAAATTCAAGATGGTCAATTGTAATGCTGTAAACACACTGGTTGCAACAAGCATAAAAATGACAAAAGATGGAGAAGGAAGAAGCGTTGACTCGACTCTGTTCAAGAGTCTGATTGGAAGCCTGAGGTATCTCACAATCAGAAGGCCAGATATTGTCTATTGGGTTGGACTTCTAAGAAGGTATATGGAGAAACCAAAAGAGTCACACTGGCTAGCTGCAAAACGTATCCTCAGGTACGTTAAAGGAATGATAGATTTTGGTCTCTTTTATCCATACACGAAGAAGCAAAGCTGTATGGATACTCAGACAGTGATTGGGGAGGTGACCAAGATGAAATAAAAAGCACTACTGGGTAAATAGTTTTTATTGGATCGACTGCTTGTACATGGAATTCAAGAAAGAAAAGTGTGGTTTCTTTATCCACATGTGAAGCAGAGTATGTGGCAGCAGCCTCTATTTTTTGTGAGGGAATATGGATGAGAATTTTTTGATGGAAATGAAGCATCCATAGGATGGATCCGTGGTGATATATGTGGATAACAAGTCGGCTATTGAACTAGCCAAAAATCCGATGCAGCATGGGAGAATAAAACACATTGATACTCATTTTCATTTCCTCAGGGATCATGCGAAACAAAAAATGATTAAATTAGAATATTTCCATACTACGGAACAGGTGGCAGATATTTTCACAAAGGCACTACCAACAGATGTATTCAAACAACTTAGAATGATGCTCGGAATGAAGTCGGTTTTGGTTTGAAGGGGAGTGTTGGAAATTGCAAACCAAAATTAAAGCTGTCCGTTGAGTTCCAGATCATCCCCATGCAACCCCTATTTTCTATGCGCCTTTTCATTTATCCATGCATTTGTTTAATTCCAAGAAAGAATTAATTATTGCCTTGTTTTTTATTCCTTTTATTAAATGCACGGGATGTCCATTTTAGTGTATTTTTCATACCCTATAAATATGGGAGCATATGTAATCCGTTAATAGAGTTGTGTGCAATAAAAAAAGGTTGCTCCTTTGTGTGATGTTTTTCTCCTCCGCTTCTCTTTTTTTTCCTCCCGTGAATTATTTGTCTCGGATTTGTAAAGTCATCTCCCACCAACAGTTCTCTCCACCTCCCTCGTTTCCGGCTAGGATCTCGTGGCTCGAGGATACACAAGGGGTAAAGAAGAAAATACTTCTTCCCAGGTGAGGTGACTCGGTAGCAAGACTTCCTTGCCTAGTAAAACGCTCTTAATCAAAGAAGGCATTAATGGCCATTTTCTTTTCCCCAACTGGAGCTGCTGGCCTTAAGACTAGGAGTGTTATGATTTAATGGTATCTCTGATCATATGGAATACGAGAGGTATGGGTCTCTGGGAAAGGGCACCCTTCGGGAAGCCAAATCTACGAAATTCAAGGAGTCTTTTTTGTCCATTCTCGAACCAAAACAGGGTGCTTCCAAACTCCATGATATGGTGAGGAAGATGGGCTTTCAATCGTGCATGCTTGATAACTCATATATTTGGATATTTTGGAAACAGCCTACTAAGGGTGAGCTTGTTCGCCTTATGTCCCAGTGTATCAATACCAAAATATCCTTTGTATGGGGTGAGGTGATGTTTTTGTTTGTTTATGACGATAACGAGGTACCTAAGATACTGGAATTGTGGCATTTCATGGGATCGTTTCAGCCGGGCTCTCTCCCATGGTTTGTGGGAGTGACTTCAATGGGATCATCGATCCTTCAAAAAAGAAACTGTGTTCTCCAGTTCTCAATGGTGGGATGCAGGACTTTGTTGACTTCATCTCCTCGGTGGGGTTATTCGACATGGGTTTAAATGGTAACCGCATCACCTGGTGCAATAATCGCAGCGACACTAGTCGAATATGGAGCCACCTGGACAGTGGATTTTCAAACTTACAGGGTCTCGACTCCTTCGAGAAGACGCCGGTCACTCACCTCCCTCGCTCCTTATCCAATCATGCTCTGCTACGTGGGGAACTGAAAAGGGACGTGTCTAATCATTGCATTTTTCACTATTCCATTAACCTGAACCAATAGAGAGATTTCAGGACAATGGTAAAAGCATCGCGGGGTTGTAAGGGGAGGGGGAGGTCCTAGAATGGACTCATAAAATGTCTTGAGCAACTTAAGAATGATATTCTTGAATGGATGGCCCATAGACCCAACGTTGGTTCGGGAGTGGAAATCATTCTGGTAGAAATTTAAAGGTTAGAGGAAGAGTTTTAAAACGACTGGAATAAGTACGTTTCTATGATATGTGATAAACATATTTTCTTGCAGAGAAACTACTTGATATTAAGAAATATTACAAATCGAGATCTCACGTAAGATGGCTGGTGGGAGACCGAAATAGCACCTACTTTCGTGCATGTCTAATGGATAAGAGTAACATGAATCTCAATATTTGTATTGGTAATGGGATTTATATGTCGGATTTGGAGGTTTTTGGCCACTTGGATTTGGAACACTTTGAAGGCCACTTGGTTGGGGTGGTGAATAAAAGCTATGGGGATAACCTAGGTGTTGAAGAGGCAGAAGCATTCTAGGAAAGAGTTCAAAAGATTTTGAGAAATGCTGATACTGATTAGAGGTCATCTATTCCTAATGAAGAGGAGATTAATGGATCGGTCCTTGTTAGGCCTCGTGGAAACACCCCTAGCCCGAATGGATTTCCTGTTGAATTTTACATGGCTGCATGGGAGGTGGTTGGAAAATAGGCGGTGGAGGCCATACAAGATTTCTTATTGGGTGGTGCAATTAGTAGATCGGGGAGTTCTTCCAGGGTGGTACTCATTCCAAAAGTCAAAGATCCCACTTCCTCTAGATAGTAAAGACCCATCTGCCATTGCAATGTGGCTTATAAAATACTAGCAAGTCTGCTTGCAAGGTGTATTTGTGGTATTATTCTGAGGATAGTTTCCACTGAGCAACATGGATTCAACAAGGGTAGAAGTATACAGGGTCAGTCAGAATTGCAAGAGAACTTGTGAACGATATTAATAGAAGGGTGGTTGAATCTAATGCCATCTTCAAAGTGGATTTTGATAAGTCTTATGTCATGGTTTAATGGATCATTATCATTATAGTGAAGCGCAAGTTTGGGTTTCAAGAATGGGGTTGTGACCTTTTATTTTGGTGCTAGCCATCCCCATGGATATCAATCTCTCTCAAGGGAAAATGTTTTCGCTTCTTCATATTGGTGAAGGTTGTTCGACATGGGGACCCTTTATCCACATTACTCTTCATATTGGTGTTTGATACCCTCTCTTGGAATCTTTATAGGGGCATGGAAAATGGGGAATTGAACCACTATTGGGATGGAAATATGGGAGGCAATCTCACACATGATGTTTGCAGACGATATTTTGATTTTCAGTAATGGAAGGTGAGGATATGGGATCATTCTCATGGGTATTCTCTCAATGTATATATTTTAGAGGGGGCATAATATCAACTCAGGGAGGATTCACGTCTTCATTTCCAACAAGTTCCAGGGACGACACTATAGGGATATCCGAGAGATATTGGGTTGTCAAAGGAGGAAACTTTACCTTGGGGTTCCACTCTCTCCAGGTCCTATTAAAAATCACTACATTGAAAACAACCCAAATACAATTCTGGGGAGGATCTTGAACTAGAAGCACAAATTCATATCTTTTGGGGGATGTTTCATGCTAAATTATTTCATTATTACCTCTATTACGATGCACATTTTGTCTATTATCAAACCACCGAAGGGGACTATCTCTAGGATGGAGAAGGTTATGTCAGAGATTCTATGGGATTCCAACCAGTCAGGATGTTGTCATTGGGCGACATTGGAGAATATTGCTTGACCTGTGGAAGAGGGTGGCAAGGGGTTACGCAACACTGTTTATGGCATGTAGGGCATGAAAGTGAGGCTTCATTGGGACATCATTATAGGGAGAATGATCATGGATTCATTATTCAATAATAGGTACGGGGATCATCAAGATTATGAAGAAGGTCGAAGAACATGATATATTGGCTCGACACGGTGTATGTTTGATTGTCAAGTTTCTACAAGAGTTGCAAAACGGAGTCATCATTTTTCTGCAGAGGAAAATGGTTTGTGTGATTCCAACATGTTTTTTGGTCCAACTGATTTTGTTGGATGGTATCTGCATTGATGGGACGAAGGGGGATATTTTTGAGGTTCAGCCCATATCATGGTGTTTCCAAATTTGAGATTAGATATGTTTTTTGGAACTTGATATATCTTTTATCATATCACACAGATATGGCTGCATTGGTATCTCATGGGGAGATATAACTTAGCTATTTTGATGAGAAAAGTGTTTAAACCTTAACATGGAAGATACAAGGTGATATGAAGATTTAAGATATTATATTTCATATCTTATCTGTATTTGAAAAAGGAAACAGTGAATGGTTTAAAAAGGGAATCTGTTGGTGGTGAACATAGAGAGATACTTAAGATGTAGTCCACTGAGAGAAAGAAGGGGGCTACCACAATGGTGGTAGCATGTGCAGCATCTCGGTGTTCTATAAGTGTGAAGCAACAACAGTGTGATTAATGATCAAGCCACTTATCGAAAGTCTTCCTGATAGAGGTGATTAGGTGGAGTGTCTCGATTGAAGATCGGCAGTACATCATAATGGCGAGATCATTTGGGTGTCGCAAGCTAGTTAGATTTGGACATGTGTTTGGGTGAAGATCTCTAAGGTAGTGATGTTTCGTCGACTGAAGGGTGACGTTTTGTCAAAGATTGATCTTCTGATACATGGGGTCAACGGGATGATTATCAGAGAGATAGATGATTTGTATCAGGGTGTGCTTTTCACACAGGTATTCTATGCTCTCTCATTTGTAATTCATGTTTAGGAATTACATGGATTACTTTATTCTCTCATTCATAGTGAATTTTCTGGGAAATTCCCCGTGATTTTTTAATCCTCCGCACAAGAGTGTTTTTTCACGTTAAAAATCCTACGTGCTGGTTTTTTTATTCTGCTCATACCGCTTCCATATTTCAATGGGTTTCTTAAGACATTTTTTATAAGAAATTTTCTCCTTGGAATTGGGATTCTCCCCAACATGTGGTTTCATAGGTGATGGTTTGGGCTTGCCGTTTGTGGAGACATTTTTTTGGAAGCTATGAAGAGGATCTATGGCGCATGCGTGAGGTAGAATAAGTTTTGGAAAGTAGGTTGAAGGAGGAGTTCCAGATCTTACACCTAATTCTTTTTTTTCAGAATGTGTGACTGGTGAAGAAAGAATTAAAATTTGATGATCGAGGTGATGCGTTAGGTGATCAGGATTTTGAGTAGGGGGAGTAAGTTTTTCCTGTAGGTGCTCCAAATTTTGTGGTGATCACGATTTTGTGGGAACCAGATATTTTTTATTCTGGTATTGGCAGTAAAGACAACAGTATGATGAAGAATTTGTTGTTCAAGTTTCTTTTGCTAGGGGAGCAGTCAGGTTTCTGCCAAAGTTTCAAAAGGGCGTCGTCATGTTTCTATAGAGGATGGTGGTTGGTGCAATACCAACAATTGTTTTGGTCCAACTGAGTTTTTTGGATGGTATCACCATTTAAAGGGAGAAGGGTGAGATTTTTGTGGTTCAACACGCATCTTGGTTTTTCTAAATTTGAGATAAGATATGTTTTTTGAAATTTGAGATATCTTTTATCATATCACACAGATAAGGCTGCATGGGTATCTCATGGGGAGATATATCTTATCTATTTAGATGAGATAAGTGTTTAAATAATAACATAGAAGATACATGGGTATTTGAATATTAAAGATATTATATTTCATGTCTTATCTGTAATTGAACAAAGAAATATTGAATGATTAGAAAAAGGAGGCTGCTAGTGGTGAACAGAGAGAGCTACTTAATATGTAGTCTATTGAGAGAGAAGGGGTAAAGTGGGTCGGAGGTAGCTTGTGCGGCGTCTCGGTGTTCTACAAGTGTGAATCAGTAGCAACGTGATTAATGATCGAGCCATTTATCGAAAGTCTTCATGATAGTGGTGATCAGGTGGCATGTCTAGATTGAAGATAGACGATACATCATGATGGCGAGATCATTCGGGTGTCGCAAGCTGGTGTGAGTTTGACGCGTGTCTGGGTAAAGATATCTGAGGTATTGACGTTTCACCCACAAAAGGGTGGCATTTTGTCACATATTTAGCTTCTAATACATGGCGTCAGAGGGTTATTTAACAAAGAGATGGCAGAGGCATATCAAGGTGTAGTTTTCACATAGGTTTTCTAAGCTCTCTCATTTGTAATTCATGTTTGGGCATTACATGGATTCTTGTATTCTTTAATTCATAGTGGATTTTCTAGGAATTTCCACTTGGTTTTTTAATCCTCCACACATGAGGTTTTTTCCACGTTACAAATCCTTTGTGCTGATTTTTTTTGGTCATATCGATTCCATATTTCGATGGGTTTCTCATGAAATTTTTGACAAGAAATTTTTTGGCTCGGAATTGGTATTCTCCCCAGCAATTTGATCATCATAGTGATCTTAACGAATCTACTTGGTGGATCATAGGAAATGGGGACATCAATCATTTGAAGGATAACTGGGCAGGGTAGAATCTCTTTTTATCTTTTTGTCCTTCCCATAACATTAGCTTCATAGAATCAAGCAAGTAACATATGCTTGTTGAGGCTGTCCTTAATGAGGAGCATAGGGCTGTGTTTTATAGTATTAAGTTGATATATGTGGTGGATAGATGTGGTTAAAAAAGTTCAAACGTGGGAAACTTCACTATCCGGGCATTTAGAAGGACCAGGCATTTAGATAGTGCTTCTGAGGAGTGAGCTGAAAAATCCTTGTGTAAAAAAATACCCACAAAAATGATCTTTCTTGTTTGACTTGTTAAAAAAATTTCATTACCAATGCATGAAATCATTCAGAGGAGGGGTATTCATTTATCCTCATGGTGCTTCTGCTGTGTGAAACTAAGGAGAGAATCAACTGATCACCTCTCCACGCAAAAAGACTAGGCGACTGAACTTTGGTCTCATTTTTTCGCACAACCATGGTACAATCTATAATAGTACTCCTTCCAAGTTCTCATGCCCTCATAGCTCCAAGGTATGGAGAACAAGTGCATGGAATGCAATATTTGGGCCATAATCCTTGGTTCCATCTACTAGACCATTTTGGAGGCAAGGAATCAATCCCCATTGGGATCTTGGTTATCTATTTTATTTCTTCATATGACGTATGGGACCTTTATTAGTGAGATAATATCATTGATGAAATGGATTCTACACTCAGAAATGGTGTACAAAATTCTCAACAAACCCGCCATGCATGGAGATTTGGGAGGAAGATGGTTCACTAGGAATCCTCCTACTAGTGGGCTGAAGCTTAACATGGAAAGCTCCCTCGGAAATAGATTCATGAGAGGTGGATGAGTCCAATGTGACACACACGGTTCAGTCCTTGTGGGATTTTATACATTATATGGACCAGATAATTCCCTAGGGTTGGAGGCATGGGAACTGCTTACTGGACTTCAAGTTTGTAGAGAGTGAAAATTTTATGTGTTGGAAGAGGATACATACTCTGATATTCAGGTGAAGATGGTCCACGGGAGGTATGAGACTCCATGGGATCTGACCTACATTATCTGAAGGTGTGTTTTAGAGTTTACCTTGGATCAAAACAAACATCACAGTTGGAGGGATACAAAATTTCTTGCAAACTCGCTTGAAATATTCGAATGCTCAGAAGAGGGGTTTGTGATTTTTGACGGTTTGGGGTCACTTCCTCTGGAGTTCTGGGTCTTTGTGTAGGGGGATTCCCTTGGATTACATTATTTTCTCCCTCCTTGAGGGTTTCTTGTTATGGAGGGGCTAGGCCAATCTTCCTAGATGATAATAAAAGAAGTATTTTTCTGTCAGTTAGTCTTATAAAAGAATTTTTTTGAAAATAATTGTTTGGAATTAGTATGATAGTGGAAACAAATTTTATTTTATAAGGCATGATTAATAATTAGACATTATATTATTTTTATTAGGGATCATTAAAGTAAAATATACTGGCTAACTGTATTGTTATAGTGGAAGAAGATAAGGGTTTCTTGTAATAAATTTGGGTGTGATGGTGTGTCCTTAATTAGAGGAAGTTACTCATGAACAATTCACAACAAGATATAATGTAAATTTGTTCTAAAATAAGATTTTTCTAAGTAATACTATTTATTTTCAATTCCACTATATATTTTTGTTAGTTGTGGTGGAAACATAGAATGAGGATATAAATGGATAACAGATTTTACATATTATCAATATATTTCAAATCTATTTCCAAAGTAAATTTTTAATTATTAAAAAATATAGTTTGATTATTAGATGATTCATCATACAATGTAAATTTTTTAATTTTTTTATTTCTTTAAATGTAGGTAACTAAATACATTTGACATATTTTCTAGGGTTTTACTGAAAACAATAAGGGTTTTTCCACTTTTTGTTCTTTATCCTATAATACCACTTATTCTACCTATAATATAGTGAGTTGTATTGGTCCCTATAAAATTTCACAGGGTATGTGAAAATGACTGGTTTTTAATTATCCAATCCTAACAATTTCATGTGGGTTATGTGTTTCTAGCACGGCTCTTGTCATTTAAAAATCCTTTTATATTGAATGTCCTCAAACTATAGTAATTTTTATTAAATTTAATTCATCTTTCAATGGGTTTAATATCTTTGGTTCATAATGAATTTGGAATGTTGGGGTAAGTGTTTTTCCTCAATATTTTCATCAACGTAATATATTATATAAAATTCAATGAAAATCATCTAGGTTAGGTGCCTTCTATACATTCCTTAGTTGGGAATGATTATATTTCTTATAATTGATTACCATTTCATATTATTATCATAAAGATATATTTTTTATGAATTTTAAGTGGAATTTATTTGATAAAATTATATATTATATATATTTTTGGTAGGTGGAAATTGGATATTTATTTCTAGAAATCATGAATAATGGGTTTTCAAATCACTATATTTTATTTTTGAAAAATGAGCTTTTTATATTGTTTTGGATTTTAATAAAATTCCCATTTTTATAAAGATTTTTAAAAAAATAGAAATTTTTTTTGGAAATTTTTTTCCTATTTTGGAAAACTAGGAAGATGGAATGTGCATTAAAATTATATAGTTGGGAATAACCAAGTTCAATGGTTTGGAATAACTAAGTTGTGTGGTTTGAAATAGCGATGACCATGGGGAATTAATTATATGCATTGCTATTTTTATTTCAATACATTGAATGTATAATATGGTCATTGTTGGGATAGATCATGCATAGTTCCAAATTTGATTAATTTTATATTGTTCATGATTCCATAATTTATGAAAATATACTTTATTGGACATCACACAAGGACTTATAAAGATTTTGAAATATGGTTGATTTCATATGGATTCTCATAAGTTTAGAATGAATTTTTTAAATGATATATAAATCATTAAATTTTAATATGTTTTATTTTATTTCCAATTGGAATTAGTTACATGGTTTTTAGTAAAACACTCATTTGATTTTATGGAAGTGGTTTGGAAAATAACTACTATGTAATGTTTTATAGCCACCTCCACATGTTTATGTGTTTGTGTGTGTAAATTTTTTTCAATGATGTAGGGAATGGTAATAGTACTTTGTTTATTGATGACAGATCTTAGGTTCTATAATCGTGGTGGGATGTGGAATTTCAAAAATGATAGTCATTGGGGGACTTTACTATCCAGGATAGTTAAGTGGTTCTTATCTATCTTAGTTATTTCTCAGGGCTATTCAATTTTTTCCAACATGCTATGATACCTAGTGTAGTGAATTGTATTTAAGAAAATTATTTTTTTAGAAAAACATTATGTATTTATTTATATATTTATTTATTTAATCATTTTGATGGAATATAATTCCCCAATGGTCATATGGTATCTCTTAGTCATCTATCACAATTTAGGGTCACAGTTGTTGACTTGTCTTCCACTATGTTGTAATACTCAAAATCATAAAAGGTACTTTTAATAAAAAGAATAATTTTTTATCTTTTTAATATCAATAATTATTTATTTAAATATATTTATTTTGAATATTTTAGGGGAAATAATCCACCAATGATCATTTGGTATCCCATGAAACTAGTTTATAGAGTCTAGATATTAGGGGATGCTCTTATGGCCCTATATTGGTTCAATTCTAGTTATATATTTTTTTTACCTAGGTTAGGTAAATATAATAAATATCCAACATGATTGATGATGTTAGATCGATGAGATCCTTATGAGGGGGTGATTTAGTTTTCCCTTTTAATTTAATGAACTTATATTCATTTAATTAAGCCTATAAGATGGATTAATGTTTGATACACTAATTCTTGTATCTATTAACCATATTTGAGTAATGTAGTATATACATGTAAATCCACGAGAAATTTCCAATGTATAATCATGAATTACAACTGCTTTCTATAATTTTTTAGTTCTCTCAACCTTGATTGCTTACAATATTAATGTGAGGTGGTTACATGGAATAGTCTCACAATATTATTATATGAAGTCCCATCATATTCTTCGAAGTCCCAATGGGGTTCCTTAATATTAAATTTCATTATTACTAGATTTTAATAGGTTCTCCTTATTTTCTCACACAACTCAGTCCTCATGACTCGATTAATTACCATGCACAGTTGGTGAATCACCCATGTCCTAAACCATCATGTATGAATTTTACTCCCTCTATCATCAAGTGTAGTGTTGGTTCATACATTCTATTACATTTGATATTATTTGAAATATTCTAAAAAATATGTCTTCAACTACCCTGAATATGATCATATGATTCACATGTTAGTTATATTTTCAATATATTAACAAAATACTCATTCAGTTCATTGTTGATTGCCTTCAATGATACGGTTGTATTATAGTGCTCCTTATTCTTCTACTACTTCTCCTTCCCCGTTAATAAATGATGTACTAATTTTATGGGTAGTAATAGGTTCTCTCAATTCATTCAATTATGTGATTATTCTATAAAGAGATGTGTTGAGGGATATAAATCATCTTCCCCTCATTCAATTTTTTATTTAAAGAATCAGGAGTATTATTTTTCATATATATTTTGAAACTCATAAATCCACAATAGTAAGATATTATTATATTTAAAACTCAATTAAACTGACTCTGTGGATTTATTCAAAATTCCTTAAGAATTGGTTATTTCATTTTATTTTATTATATTTTTATATTTACGATTAATTCCCCCATAAAATCTATAATGCTAAATTTTATTGAAATATCCATCCATGTAGCATGATCTCATGTACTATGATCCAGATCTATGGATTAAATATGGAACTCTCATATCCTCATATATATGATTCATTTATGATCCACCTAAATAATCATGATTTCTAAATCTATTGAATATCACAGTCTGCATAATCTGATTTACCATACATTTCATTAAAAATTATAATTTGGAAATTATCTTATGATTACTCATATTTCAAGTAAAATGTATTGATTCTCATACATAATTCTCCAAAAATAGATCCCCTTAAGTGATTAACTCATCCATGGATCCTCATACATGAGTACTCTTACACTGATCAACTACTCACAAGGATCCCCTTACAATAATGACTCCAATGTGGACCCTCTAACATTGTTCATCCTAAAATCAACTTACATACATGGATTTCTTAATATTTATCTCTATAAATGGATCCATTCACTACTAGAAATGAACCCTTTACCAATGGTTCCAAACCATTGGTAAAGGCGGGATAACTGTTTGTATAATATATAACAACAGTCATCCAAACCATAGATATGTAACCCGTAGGGAACAACATATGCCAATGCTTTTTGGAAAACCGTTGGTATATGTTAGGAAATCTGCATTATACCAACAGTTATGTCAAACTGTTGGTATAACGTTTCACCGAAGGTTATCAAACCATTGGTAAACATACTATTCCAATGGTTTCAAACCGTTGGAATATAGTTTTGTAATGCTTTTTACCAACAGTTTACAGAAACTGTTGGTATATCTAAACATTTCACCTATATCCCAACAGTTTGTAAACTGTTGGGAAAGTGTTTCTACCAACGATTATCTTAGAACTGTTGGTATAAAACACATTCACATCCCTATGTAAATGGTTTTAAATAGTTGGCATATGCTTTGTAGTGCAATTCAGGAAGCAACCTGCTGCTCTGTGATTTCCATTAACAGGCTGCCCTTTCTGCATTTTTAGCTTCCCCTACTCAAATTACCTATAATAACCTACTATAACACATACATATAAACAACTAATCCATATATATTTAACAAATAATTCACCCTATAACTATACACGTATGGAATTAAAACATAATTCATATAGTAATTAAAAACATACACAATTGATTTAGAATTCAATTCAGAATTGAGATGAAAATTACATGTGCAATCCAGAATTCAATTCATAATTGAATACTGAATTGAATACATACAAAATTTAATCATCAATTATGAATACAATACATAATAAACTGAATACGTAATTATATGTGTTATATAGTATTAAGAATACATACAAAATTGCATTTTGTATAACACATACACGATTGAATTCAGAAATTAGAATCTAATAACCCAAAAATAAGGAAATAGATAAATGACTTCATCCAAACACAAATATAATGTCCCATGGTTGGGGTGGGTGTCTTTGAACATAGTGATGATTATAATGGGTGTGTATCAATGATATTGTATGACTTAGGGAATGTATTTGTCCTTAGCGTGTTAATTGTCATGTGATTTAGAATAGGGGTAGGAGTTCCTCACATAAGAAGTGGATTGTGTGAGGCTACACCATGGATCCTTGTGCTAAATTATCAACACAATACGAATAAGTTTGGTCGATTTTCCATAAGACAAATGTTTTTAAATAAAATGATATCCATTTTAAACAAAAGACAGACACTTCGAGTGATACCGACCACACCGTGCCTCATATTGAGGCAGGGTTGACTCGTGCATATCACATATGACCCATGGATAGTTTTCCTAAAGTATCAACACAATCATAATGCATTTGGTTGGTTTTCCGTATGCCAGTTCTTGTTTTCATTTAAAATGTCTTCCATTTCAAATAAAAGTGAGACACTTTGAGTGGTACCGGCCACACCATTCCTAGGATTGAGGAGGGTTGACTCATACACATCACAAATGACCCATTGATCATTGGGATAAAGTATCAACTCAATATGAATATGTTTGGTAGTTTTTCCATATGTCAATTATTTTTACTTAAAATGATGTCCATTTTAAACAAAAGTGTTACACATAGAGTGATATTGGCTATACCGTTCCTTGGATTGAGCCAGGGTTGACTCGTACACGTCAAAAATGAATCATGGATTGTTTTCCTGAAGTATTAATACAATACGAAAGCATTTGGTAGGTTTTCCGTATGCAAGTTGTTGTTTTCACATAAAATCTTGTCCATTTCAAATAAAATTTAGATAGTTTGAGTGGTACCGGCCACACCGTGTGTCAGATTGAGACAGAGTTGACTCGTACATGTCATAAATGACCCATGGATCATTTTCCTAAAGTATCAGCAAAATCCAAATGCATTGGTCAGTTTTCCTTATGCTAGTTGTTGTTTTCACTTAAAATGTTGTCCATTTCAAATAAAAGTGTGATACTTTGAGTGGTACTGGCCACACTATTCCTTTTATTGAGGTAGGGTTGACTCATACACGTCAAAAATGACCCACGAATCCTTGTGCTAAAGTATCAACACAATCCGAACACGTTTGGTTGGTTTTAAATACGCCAATTGTTTTTACATAAAAGGGTGCAAATTTTCAACAAAAGAAAAACACGTTGAGTGAAACTGGCCACAACATTCCTCAGATTGAGGTGGGGTTGACTCGTACACATCACATATGACCCATGGATCAATGTATGAAAGTATCAACATAATTCAAATGTGTTTGGTCAATTTTTTGTATTCCAGATGTTGTTTTCAATAAAAATGTTTTTCATTTCATTTAAAAATGAGACACTTTGAAAGGTACCGGCCACACCAATCCTCATATTGAGGCAGGGCTAACTCGTACATGTCAAAAATCACTCATAGATCCTTGTGATAAAGTATCAACACAGTCCAAATACGTTTGGTCAGTTTTTCGTATGCCTCTATTTTTTACTTAAAATAATGTCCATTTTAAACAAAAGACAGAAGCCTCAAGTGATACTAGCCACACCATGACTTGAATTGAGCCGGGGTTGACTCTTACTCATCAAAAAATGACCAATGTATCCTTGTGATAAAGTATCAACACAATCCGAATACATTTGGTCATCTTTCTGTATGCCAATTTTTTTACACAAAAGAGTGTCCATTTTAAACAAAAGAAAGACACATCGAGCGATACCGGACACACTGTGTCTCAAATTGAGTCAAGGTTGACTTGAATACATCACAAATGACCCATGGATCATTTTCTGAAAGTATCAATAGTATCTGAATGTGTTTGGTCAGTTTTCCGTTTGCCAGTTGTTTTTAACTTAAAATGTTGCCCATTTCAATTAAAAGTGAGACACTTTGAGTGGTACCGGCCACACCTTGCCATGGATTCAGGCGGGGTTGACCCATACACATCCAAAATTAACCATGGATCCTTGTGCTAAAGTATCAACACAATCGGAAAATGTTTGGTTGGTTTTTCGTATGCCAGTAATTTTTTACTTAAATGGGTGCCCATTTTAAACAAAAGAAAGACACTTCAAGTGATATCGACCACACTGTGCCTCGTATTGAGGTGAGGTTGGCCCATACATGTCCCATATGACTCATGGATTGTTATTATTATGTATCAACACAATCCAGATGCATTTGGTCAGTTTTCCATATGCCATTTGTTGTTTTCACTTAAAATGTTTTCAATTTCAAATAAAGGGGAGACACTTTGAGTGGTACCGGCCACACCGTGCCTTAGATTGACGTGATGTTTCCTCGAACATGTCACAAATGACCCATGGATCATTTTTTTAAAGTATCAAAACAGTCAGAATACGTTTGTTCTTTTTTCCATAAGTTTGTTGGTTTTACTTAAAACAGTGTCCATTTTAAACAAAAGAGAGACACTTTGAGTGATACCGCCCACACCGTGACTCATATTGAGGCAGGGTTGACTCGTACACATAAAAAATGACCCATGGATCACTTTCCTAAAGTATCAATACAATCAGAAAACATTTATTTGGTTTTCTGTATATAGGTTGTTGTTTTCCCTTAAAATCATGTCCATTTCAAATAAAAGTGAGACAGTTTGAGTTGTACTGGCCACACCGTGCCACAAATTGAGGTGAAGTTGACTCATACACATCAAATATGACCCATGGATCATCTCCTAAAGTATCAATAGATTCTTAATGCATTTGGTTATTTTTATGTATGCCTGTTGTTGTTTTTACTTAAAATGTTGTCCATTTAAAATAAAAGTGAGACACTTTGAGTGGTACTGGACACACTATGCCTTGGATTGTGGCGGGGTTGACTCGTACACATCAAAAATTACCCATGGATCCTTGTGATAAAGTATCAACACAAACCAAAGCTCCCAAGAGATCTTAAGGGCGGATCACCTTCGATCCTTTGGCGTTTTGAGTGTCATCAAGTGCGGATTGAAGATCTGGGTGAGTCTAATCTACTAATTGTTTCCTATTTTCGATTAGGGTTTGCACACATATATAATTGGGTTGACACACTTCTATAATTTTCTTCCCAAGATCTAAACTCCTCTTTTCATTTGGGATTTAGGGTGAATCTTGAAGAGAGCTTAAACTGGGATTCGAGACACCGAATTAATAGTGTGATTGTCTATGGAATCAATGTTGGTGGTCCGTAGCCTTTCCTAATTTGTTGTGATGTTTTATATATGTTGAATCGCTGCTCTCCCAATGTTGGGGTGCTGGGATGGGGGGTTGTTTGGGGCCCAGGGAGGAGGGGGCTTCCCAAGGGGGGGGGGGGGTTGTCCGCAGGGCGGTCTGGGGTCCTGTAAGGAGGGTGGGGGGGGGGGGGGGGCTGTCTAGGGTCCAGGGAGGAGGGGGGGGGGGGTGTTTTCCAAGGTCCAGGAAGGAGGGGGGCTATACAGGGAGTTCTTAATCACACAAAACTCTGAAAACATCTTCAAGATACACTTGAACAAAAAATAGACACATAAAAACAGTCTATCATAAAAAAAGACACATAAAAATAGCCTAGTCTGCATAATACACTGCATACACCTGCATAAAAAACACACATAAAAAGAGAACAAAAAACCCACACACTACATAACACACTGCATAATACAATGCATACACCTCACTGCATACACCATCATAAAAAACATCACAAAAAACAAATAAAAACATACTTCAAACACCACAAAAAACACCCTCAATAGCAAAAAACCATATGTCCAGAGAGAGGGGTGGGGGCTGTCCGGGGTCCAGGGAGGAGGGTGGGGGGATTTCCAGTGACTAGGAAGAAGGGGGGCTATTCGAGGTCCATGGAGTAGTGTGGGGGGCTGTCCGGGGGGGGGGGGGTGTCAGGGGGGCAGTCCGAGGTCCAGGGAGGAGGGTGGGGGGCAGTCTGGGGGTTTATTTGGGGGGGGGGGGGTTGTATGGGGTCCAGGGAGGAGGGTGGGGGGGGGGGGGGTCCAGGGGGCTGTCTGGTGTTCATGAAGGAGGGTCGAGTGACTATCGAGGGCTATCCCGAGTTCATGGGATGGTATTTACATGTTTTCTAAGAAAATTCATTCAAGGTTAAAAAAAATAATTTCATTACATCATCTTCTAATCAGACCACCAATTTTCTAAATTCTACTAAAAAATTACAATTTCATTAAAATAGGGGGATTTCACAACATCCATGCTTTTAAAAAATAAAACATTCATAATATATAAATAATCATTTAACTCATTCAGAATCTCATTTACTATCAATCATTAAATTTAAGTTTTCATTTATGGAGAAATATATTTTGGAACCACCAATGATTTATTAATTTTCAAATCAACATCCACAACTGGACAACCCATGAACAGAGGGAGGGCGGGCTATCCACGGGGGTGGGTGGGCTGTCCATGGGGGTGGCAAGGCTGTCTAGGGGGGTAGGAGTTGTCTAGGGGGTGGGGGTGTCTAGGGGTGGGGGGATATCTAGGGGAGGGGTGAATTAGTCACAAAAAATCATCTAGTCCATTTTTATTATTTATAGATAAAAAATTAAATTAAATTTGACCAACCTAATCACACAAATATTCGAGAATAACAAATCAATAAACATTAGAGGTTAGTAATATTAGTCAAACATGTAACAGATCAATCTATCCATCATCACCATCATCATCACCTTCACCCTCATCCTCATCTTCATCTCCATCATCATCCCCACCCTCCTCCTCACCCACGTACTTAGCCTTGTCCTCCTCATCACCCTCCTCTTCCGCCTCATCCTGCTCCTCTCCCTTCTCCTCTGCCTCGGTCTCCTCCTCTACCTCCTTCTCCTCTGCCTCGGCCTCTTCCTCGCCAAGGTCTCAACCACCACTAGACTTCCACCTGGTGCACCATATATAGAACGCGTCGATGACATATATTTATCACAAGAAATGATGGCCTCTGGAGGAAGTGTTGGACGTAAAACTTCCTTCATTTTGATAAATGCAGCCTTTTCCCTAGCAGACGGTTCTGCCATCTTTGTGGACCTTTTCTCAGCATGTTCTACCTATTCCTTAACCTTCTGTAACTCGGTGGCTCTACAAATTGTACCTGAGGAGGTCCAATACCATGTCATAACTATACTCTTCCCAGGTCAGCAGCATACTCTACCAGGGTGCTCATCTCCCAACACATGATGTAAGTGATTTTTTGGCCCAAAATTTTTAGGCTTCTGGGCAATAAGGGCCTCTAACGTAGCTTTTTACATATATAAATAAATTATTAAGTATAAAAATAGAGATTAAAATTTTAAATATACAAAGTAAAACTTACAACCTACTACTGAGTCGGTTCATTAGCCGCACTTCCATCTTTCTTATTTTTAATCGAGAAAAACAGTTTTTCTCGAGGCACATGTCCTTCTATATTCAATTTATGCCTCTAAAATGACATTGAATGAAGGAATAAATAATTTAAAATAGGATACAAAAAACAGTAATTGCATAAATAAAATTATATAATAACATTAGCAATCGAATAAATTATGGATGAATAAATAGAAAGTTCAAGTCATAAAGAAATATTATAAACTGTCATACCTATTGTATGTCATGATCTGGAATCAAAGTACACCCCAATGTGTGGACGTATTTCGTAGAATCAATGCTCTTTAAATTTCTTCCAAATGTATCCTAAATAAAAATAAATAATAAGTATAAACAAAAAACATGAAAAGTTTCATTTAAATACCTCTAATTTGATTAATATCGTAAATTGGCTAGTCGTCCAATGAGTAATCATCTCTCAGTACAGTTCTAATAGGAAATCATCCATGACAGGGACCACCTATAACACTGTGCCCACTCTAGCACACCAGCCAATGTACAAATCAAGCTTATTATCTCTCCAAAGCTTGCGTAAATCCTTTAGACATGCTGGTCGTGCACCCTCACCATCGGGGAAATTAAACTGCAGCTGGCACCAAAATATTAATTCATATAAATACAAAAATTAATATATTACATTAAATAAAACAGATTTTTTTTCCTGTATTTCACCCAGGCTTTATCCTTGACTTCATTTGGCAACTGTATCCATGAGAGTGGAATGACAGTAATGATTTCAGAGTATTTTGAAATTGTCAGAAAAAAACTCCGACATTGCTGCCCTGATTTTTCAATAATTTGACTATCTTCATTGTAGTCCACCATCAACTTCGTGAGGCTATTCCATAGTGAACACATGCTTATATTCCCCCGCCCCCACCTCTTATGAGTAGATGTGTTTGTTATAAAAGAAAAACTAATATTTTATCAAGATATGTTATAATGAAAATAAATAATGGTGTAACAGTTTGTTAGGGTTGTATAAGTATACATGAGGTAGTCTGATCAATGGGCGCCACTGGATCCACACAAACTAAAGGAACACCATGTTCAAATGGAGTGGGTCCCAATGTATACTCTATAGGGACAAACTCTGGAGGTGCAGGAGTCGAAGAAGATGGAATATAAAAGCCCAGAGAGAAGGAAGTAGAAGTAAAAGAAGATGATAGGGATGACTGGACAAATGATGGATGGGGAGTGGGAATCATTATCAGATATGGTACAGATAGGTGAGGAGGATCAGATGTAAAAGGTGGTGAAAACATGGGAGGCCTAAATATCCCGTGTGTCCCTAACGGCACACTGGGATCAGAATGTGGGATGAATTTTATGTCATTGGGAGGGGCTAGGTCTCATTGGTTATGCCGACCATTTTGTTTGGCTACTATACCCCCCCCCCCCTTGTATGAACACCCCGAGTACAGGGACCACTACAAGGATTCTCATCAAATAACTATTTCCTAATAGATGGATCCTAAAAAAATGTTCACAAAAATTAATCACAAGTCATTATATATTATATAAATATATATATTTAAAATAAAATACTCACTACAGGAACTAGTGGTGGAATGCTCAGCTCAGTCTTGTGATGATTGTTATCAATAATCTATATTCATTTCCTCTCTTCAATTGGTATCATTTCCTACATTTGAAAACAAATATGGAAGTAAATAGAAAAGGATAACTAATGTGTAACCCAAAAAAATAGATGGAATAGGGGGCTCCATTGATAATTTAACTAACCATTTTTTAGGTGAGCTTGAACAAATATATTTCTAAGTTAATAAATCGTACAAAATGTAATAAAGAAATTTAATTTTTAGTAGGATGATTATTTACTAAGTGTCATCAGTATAATAAAATAATGGAACACTGATTCTACCAAATTCATAAGTGGTAAAGAAGTTGTCAAAATTAGGGAAATATTTAATTTATTTAGCTCAGGTAGATGGTGCAAGTTTCAATACATGCTTCGTAGAAGAATACAAACCATATGTTCATTAACTGGTAAAATGTTAAAGTGAGGTCTTAGAGTCATAAAAATTTTATAAAAATCACAGCTGAAGCATTGAAATTTTCACCATGATTGAAATGTTGGTTTCGTAGGGTTAAATACAGTTCAATTCCAAATTATAAAATGAAATTCAAACAAAAATTTCAACCAATAAACATTGAAAATTCTGAAAATGGTCAAGTCAGATACAAAATATTTGTAATAAATATTAAATAAATTTGAATAGTTCTAACTTGAACAACCCAACTCGAGGTAAACCAAAGGAATTGAGAACATGGATGGATGATTCTATATATTTTCCACGACAAATTCTGGTTCCCAATCAACTCTGACAATTGAGATGTTAGAGTCATCAAAAGAAATAAATTGATTGGTTCCAATGGTAGTATGGAAAGTTTCAATTATATCATCACCATTATAAAAAATATGTCTTGGAATTACTTAATCTATGACACTAAATTCAGGTCGTAGTTGGTATTTGACATAACAAACTTGTTTAGCAATTTATGCCAATACATATGGTTCTTCGGTAGCAAGAGTGTGAGTCATATTAATTACTCAAAATCCACAATCATCAATTAATGTACCCTATCTCATCATCAAATCAAACCAATGAAATTTCATCATCATAACTCATTCATGAGAGTAATAATCCAGTATTATTATTTTTTCAATGACTCCATAATAACCCATATTTTCAAATCGAGGTCTACTTTCTGTTGCACTAGCATAACAATATATTTTGGAAGTAACCATAACACCATCATGTTGTGTTCTCAAATTTTTTTTTCTCGTTTAGTGAAAATAAATTTTTACCCATTGATAACAATTAATATATAGTCATGACCCACTATATTAGGACCAAAATCAAAATCTATTATTTCCTTAGAGATAGAGTCAGCATAAAAACTCAATACCTACAATATAAATGAATATTAAACTTAAATAAATATTAATTTAATTATTTTAAACAATAATATATTTACCTTCATTTTTAACCATTCAGAAAACTCTTTGCTATGAAACGTCCCCCTCCTTCTCAAAAATAAAGAATAATTCTTTCTATTTATCATTTTCCCTATAGATAAAATATATGAATATTTTAACAGATATATATATGTAATATATACATATTCAATTTAGTTACCTGATGTAGTCATCGAACAAATCACTGTTGAACAAAAATGTGATATGTGCCATCTCCCACTCATCAAAGCTTAAAGTATTCAATGTATATAATATGGGAATTCCTCCTATTTGAGGAAGTGATGAAAAAACTATGTCTAATTTTCTCATACCGTTATTCCTCATTTCTCATTGGTTTGTTCATTCTTGTGGTAAGATCAGACAAATATATTGATCAGAAATCCATACATTCTTGAGACAAGTAATTGTTCATGATAGAACCTTCAGGATGATTCCAGTTTCGAACATAAGAATTTAATATCTACATATTTCATTCAGTTGGATACATTAAATTAAAATAAATAGGTCCTTCAAGAATTATTTTAGTGGGAATATGTATAGTCAGATGCAACATGCATGTAAAAATGATGGAGGAAATATTTTCTCGAACTCACAAAAAATTAATGGGGAATCTGTCAACATTTTTTGTAAGAAAGCCTTGGACAGCTTGGTCGCACAAATATCTCTAAAAAATGTCACAACCGAATAAAAATCACCCTTACATTATTGGATAAAAGATTATGGATTTCTATTGGAATAAACTCTTGTAGAATAATGTGATAATCATGAGTCTTCAAAGATTTTAGTTTCAACTCTTTTCTATTGACTTGTTTAGATATGTTTCTTGAATAGCCATAAAAAACTATAATAGTCTCTAATACTTCCTAAAATTGTTTTTTATGTAGGTTTCATCACATAATAAACACATGTAACATGCCATTTATTTCCACTAATACGCACAGGATGCAATTTAGGTCTGATACCTAAATCCACCATGCCATCCCGAGACCGTAAATCATCTTTTTTATTTACCTTAACATTTAGAATTAATAAAAGAAAAATTTTAAATATATTCTTTTCAGTTTAAATTATGTCTAAGAAATGAAGTAACAATTTTTTTGACCAATAAGGAAAATAAAAAATGATAGTCCTCTTCCTCCAATTGTAACAGGTTTTAGGGGAAACATTATTTCTCTTTCCAAATTTCATTTGACCCTTCTCGAATGAAAAACTAAAATCTTTCAATTAATTAAGCACATCAGTTCCAAACATATGATGAGGTGGATCATCAGTCTCTAATGTATTATCAAATCATCGAAGATTATTTCTATATGGATGGTCCAATGGAAAGAATCATCGATGTCCCATAAAACTGAAACTATAATGATGTTTCAGTCTTCTAGATATTTTATTCTTTAGAAAAACAAGAGATGATAGTTTTCCCTTTGTGCTTCATCCAGACATCACTGCATAAGATGAAAAATCATTGATCATCCACATTATCATAGCACACATCTGAAATATGTCTTTCAAGTACTCATCATATGTGTGCACACCGAAATCCCAAAGAAGTTTCAACTATTTTATTAATGGTTTCATGTATACGTCAATATCAATGGCGGGATCAGAATGGCCGTATATGAGTATACTCATGAATGTGAAAGGTTTTTTCATACATAACCATGGGGGAAGATTATAAATGTGTATAAAAATAGTCCATGTGTTCTGAAAAGTAAGCATCTACCGAAACAGATTAAAACCGTTTCATGAAAGACCCAACCCCACATTATGCACATCAGTTGAAAAATTAGAATATCTAGCATCAAATATATACCATGAAAATATATATTCCGGGTGACCCAACTCATCATTAGTCTTTTTTCTCTTTGAATCATTATATCTAATTTTATTGATATTTCATCAGACATAAAAAGATTATGGAGTCTGAGGATCAATGTAATGTTTCACATTACTTTTTGTGGCACATGGGATGGTATTCCATTAGATTTTGACTTCCAGAAAGATGTGAAACATTTTATACAATCATTTCGTTCAGCAGTTTCCTCCCAAAATAAATTTCAATATTTCTGGAAAGCATAAATTGTTTTTCTTGAAAATCCAATTTCCTCAACCAACTTCCATGACATATAGTGGTTTGAGGGAATATCTGCATCATCTAGAAGTAAATAATTCAAGAAGGTAAGAATGTAATCGATTAATGTATTAAAAATCCCATACATAGTTTTTCCATGAAACAATCAGATTAAAAATTCAATATTTTTCATTTTATCGCATTGTCTATATACTGGAGTCATGGCAGCATCATTCAATTTTTTCACCCTGAAAAACATCATCATTTTCATTAGAAACCTCATATTTACTGATATCAAAGTCTTCTTAGGTCAGAATCCTTGCTTTTTAATGATAATGAATAAATGGAAACCGCTCATATAACAAATTCTCCACTCTAGTCCTCTCATTTGGAACATTAGCAATTTGAGATTTTACATGCACCCCATTATGAAACCAAACATAGTAGTTTGATTTAAAACCATATTTGGTTATATGGTAGCTGACTTCTTCACATCTCAACCAAGGTCTACCAACAAAATTGGAACATGGTCAGTGTATGTGACCACTATCTAAAGCATTGTGAAATAAAAAATCTAAAAATATCTCCAAATTGTTTTGAAAATATCTTTAGATCCGATCAGTTTCATACATCCAACTTATATCCATTATGTAAAAAAATTGTCAGAAGTCATTTCATCAAAAGCAATTCAATAATATTGAAGTTTCATCGAAAAAATATTTAAGTAAATGATAATTGTTCACTTTAAATGAAACCATAATTGACACACTACTCTATATGAGAATCATAATATAAAATAAAATACAATAAAATATTTATAACAAAATATCTTTGAAGAACTATACATGAGTGTACAAGATCATGTACACCTGTGGAAGAGAATTATTCAGGAGTTGACTAAATTTTAGATCAATGAAATTCTATATTTTAGTTGATAATTTGAGTGATCACATACATTTCCCAAGGGGGATGGGGGTGTCTAGGGGGTGCGAGGTGTCCAGGGGTGGAGGGGCTATCTAGGGGGGTCAGAGGTGTCTAGGGGGTGGGGGCTGTCAAGGTAGGTCAGGGTGTCCAGGTGGGAGGGATGTCCATGGGGGTGGTTGGGCTGTCCAGGGGGGTAGGGGTATTGAGGGGGCGGGGGCTGTCAAGGGGGTTGGGGTGTCCTAGTGGGTGGGTTGTCCAGGGGGGTGGTTGGGTAGTCCAGGGGGTAGGTGGTGTCCAAGGGGGTGGGCAGGCTATCTAGGGGGTGAGAGGGGTGTCTAGGGGGGTGGGCTGTCCATGGGGGTGGAAGGGCTGTCCAGAGGGTATGGGGTGTCCAGGGGGTGGGTGGGCCGTCCAGGGGGTGGGCAGGCACTCCACGGGGGGTGGTCGGTCTTTCCACGGGGGTGGTGGGGTCATCTAGTGGGGTCGAGGTGTCATGGTGGTCGGTGGGGTGGGGGATTTCTAGGGGTGGGAGAGTCTGGGAGGATGGGGGTGTTCGGGGGGTGGTGGGCGGGTGTCCGGGGGGGGGGGGGGGGGGTACGGGTTGTCCAAGGGGGTGGACGGGCTGTCCACATGGGTGGCGGAGCTGCCCAGGGGGGTCGGGGTGTTTGTGGCGTGGGGGGGGGGGGCTTCCAGGGGGTTGGGGAGTTGTCCAGGGGTAAGAGGTGTCCAGGTGGTGGGAGGCCTATCCAGGGGTGGCATGGGTGTCCAGGGGTGTACGAGGTGTCCATGGGGTGGGCGGGCTATCCATGGAGGGTGGTCAGGCTATCCACTAGGGTGGGAGGGCTATCCTGTGGGGTCGGGGTGTCTAGGGGGTGTGGTGTTTTGGGGGATGGGGATGTCCAGGGGTGGTGGGGCGGGTGTCCGGGGGGGGGGTGTCCACATGGGTGGGGCCTTTCCATAGGGGGAGGGGGTGTCCAGGGGGTGGGTGGGACTATTCAGGGGGTATGGGGTGGGTGGGAAGGCTGTCCACTGGGGTGGTGGGGCTGTCTAGCGGGTACGGGGTGTCCGGGGGGGGGGGGGGGGGGGCTGTCCACCGAGGTGGTGGGGCATTCCATGGGGGTTGGGGTGAGGGGGCAGGGGTGGGGGGATTTCCAGCGGTGGGAGGGGGCTGTCCAGGGGGTACGAGGTGTCCAGGGGGTGAGTGGGTTATCCAAGGGGTGGCAGGGCTATCCTGGGGTGTATGGGGTGGGTGGGTGTGCTATCCATGGGGGAGTCGGGGCTATCCAAGGGGTATAGGGTGTCATGGTGGGTGGGCGAGCTGTCCACATGGGGTGAGCGGGCTATCCACAGGGGTGGTAGGGCGATCCATGGGGGTAGTAGGGCTATCCAGGGGGTGGGGGTGTCCAGGGGGGTGTCAAAGGTGGTGGGGGTTGTCCAAGGGGTAGGGGTGCCCACCGCCAAACTAGGGTTGTAAAATCCAATCATTATCCAATTGTTTAATGATTTCAAGACTATTATAGATTACTGAGAAGACTGTCGGTGTAAACCATGAATATCATACATATAAATCACAACACACACAATTGTAAACACACCACCAAATATCATACGTGGATCAGATTTTATGAGCCATGTTTCAATGGGACACTACTCATAGGAGTATGAGACTTGTTATATCATTTGGTGATATGGAGTTTTACAATAGTAATATTTGAATGAGATCAATATGGATAGTGGATAAGAACCTAAGTGATATTTCTTTGCAGAGATGACTTCTTCTTGGAAGGGTTAGTGTGAGTGTTGGTATGGAACATCATGAAACGTTTTAACATGTGAAAGTAACTATACATTGGATATATTTGATTCATATTTTTTATAGAGTATCATATTAGAAAACCCACCCCCTCCCTGGATATCCCCCCCCCCCCCCCCACACCCCCACACCCCTACAACCCCTACCCCCTGCACCCCCACCAGGATAGCCCCCCCACCCCACCTGGACACCCACCACCACAACTAAACAGACCACCCCCTCCTCCATATATAACTAACACCCCCCCCCCCACCTGGGGAGCCCACCCCCACCCCCTTGGGCAGCCCCCTCCCCCCCCGACAGCCCACCCCCCTTGACAGCCTACACCCCTCCCCCACTAGATATCCCACCCACCACCACCCCAGGACAACCTACCCCCTCCCTAGACAGCCCACCCCCTCCCCTACAGCCCCCCGACAACCCCCTAGATACCTCCCCCCCACTCACACACATGGACAACCCACACCCCACCACCTACTGGACATCCCCTCCTTGGACAGTCCATACCCCCTCCCCCACCTAGATAGCCCCCCCACCTGGACACCCCCACCTAGATAGCCCACCCCCACCCCCACCTGGAGAGCCCACCCCCACCCCAAACCTGGACATCCCCCCCCAACCTGGACAACCCACCCCCTCCTTGGACACCCCACACCCCCTCCCACATGTGGACACCCCACTCTGACCCCCATGGACACGCCATACCCCTCCATGGGGAATCCCATACCCTTTCCCCCACACCCCTATTTCCCTTACCCCCTTCAGCCCCCAACCCCCCTGGACAACCCACCCCCACGTGGAAAACCCCCACACCTGGACATCACCCTACCCCTCCAGCAGCCTCCCTTAGGATATTTTTATTTAAAATAATTTTATTCATTTAGAAGGTCAAACTATCCTGCATTATCCATTTCAATAAACAAAAATCATAATACCCCACTAAACATAAAACATAAAATCACACTAAAAAAACCTAAAAAAACATAAAACAAACCCTTTACCCCACTAAAAAAACATAAAACAAAACATTTTCCCCTACACTAAACAAACCCCACTAAAGAAACCCTTTACCATGTATGAATTGTATAACAAAGAAAATAAAACAAACCAGCATTTTTGATACTCCAACTGCAATAACTCTAAATTAGCCGAAATCAAAACATCAAACATAAAAAAAGAGGAAGAACACTAAAACTAAGGTAACACTTACAAATTTTATGTGTAGAAATAAAAATTTGTTTGATTGAAGAAGAATATTCAGCTGGAAGGTGTCTTGCAGCCAAGAAGACTTCAGCAAGAGGTCTGGATTAGGTATGTAATCGGGCTGACTGGGAGCTGGGGCGCTGGGTATTTGGGGGAATACTTTCCCAATGGTTTTTAAAAACCCCTGGGAAAGCTTCTCTTTACCAACAGTTTTGATAAACCATTAGTATACCTTAAAGAAAATAGTTATTTCCCAACGGTTTTGATAAACCGTTGGGAAATCTTAGGAATATATACACATTTCCAATGTTTTGAACAAATTGTTGAAAAATGTTTCTTCTTTTACACAATAGTAATGGTTTTCTCAAACTATTGTTATATTACCATTGGGAAAACACCAGATTCCAGTAGGGATTTACAAATATCACTTCAATTATATATCCCTATGCCTAGTGGATCGTTTGAGAATGCATTTACATGGATCACAGATACATATATCTAGATTTAATATTTTTTTCATCTCTCACTATATGGAAACTAAAACCCCCTCAAGATATCCTCAATCCTTCACAATCAACTACAATTACCTTAAAACATCATCCAAATGATCTTCCTTCTATGGATAGATCTTATTAACATTATCTAGAGTCCTAATTCCATAATATAGTTTTTTAATATCACACAATATTTTTAGATCTCCAACATTCATAAAATATTGGAGACATCAGATCCATATAATTATAACTTTTCATTAGCATGAAAAACATATTATTAATAATTACATTTAAGATTTAGTTGAATTGAATCTATCCGTACACAATCATCAAGATATAGCATAATCTATCATTTTCCTTTTTACTTGGAAGAACCCAATTGTCTCTTCATAGTCTCTCAACACATACTAACATCACTGAAATATCAAGGATGTACTTACATATTGAAAAATATATAAATAATACAATGGTAACATCAAATATAAAACCATAAACTATATATCCAATTTCCATTCTTGATGTTTTTTTCCATATCTAAAGAAATACTTCAATCAGCCTCTATAAAAATTCTATCCATCAAAAAAAGGATTGGAATCTATCCTTGAATATATAAAAATTAAATATATTAAAAAATTAGACCACTAGATAACTAATAATGATAAATCTACAATGAATGAGTAAAATTATATAAATTACCTTAATCGTCAAATGGGGAACTTTTCAACAACATTTTAAAATCATTACCTAGTAAAATACTATGCAACAGAGATAAAAATCAGAGGGATGCTGTTAATTAAGTAACTCTACATTTAATGCAATATCTCAATTAAATCAAGAAAATGTGTGAAATAAATAATAAAAAGTCAATAAATGTTGAAATATAATTATAAATGATATAAGAATAAGTAAAGGAAAAAAAGAGATCAAATATAAGAAGAATATTTTAAGGAATATCAGAATCCGTATATATAAAATCCTCGTACACCAATCTAGGAGATGATTAGGTGAGGATGGATAAAAAGTTAAAATAATATATTCCTTGATATAATAAATAAGCTAAACATTAAAATTAAATTTGATTATTAAATTTACGTAAGGATGGTGCAAAAAATGTATTAAAGGTTCTCTTTTCCAACAAAATAAATTTAGAGGAACTCGGTGTAATATTCTGATGTGATGAGTGATGCACAGCAGTTTAAAAAAATAAATCTCCAAATCCTAGATATTCATGAAGCATATTTTTCACATTTAAAATTGTTATAAAACTTATTTTGAAGGAACTATTTGACATAAAATAGAGAATTAATTTGATACCCTAGGTTTGATTCTAAATATATGATTAGATGAAACAAATCCCATGTGATTTGAACATTAATTCCTTGATCTCTTAAAAAATTAACCTTATAGAATTGTTAATGTTCTTATTATGATTAGAATGATTATTTTCCCCCATGGAATTTATTATTCCTAATATAAAAAAATATATAGACATCACCCTCATCTTTGGGAGACCATTCCATTCTTTAGAAAAATCAATAATTTATTTAAACCAAGGATAGAAGATTTTGATAGTTTTTAATGAATAAGACACCATCAATCTTATGAATTCAATAATAAATATACCTGATATTGATTACTTATTTACCATTATTTCTAAAAATATTACTCAAACAACATGACATTACTGTATTAAGAATATAAATCCATGATATAACTTATAAATTATAAAGTGGACAATGAAAAAGAAAAAAACAATTTGTAGGATGAATATTAAATTGCATACATCGAGCAGATAAAACAATTATATATAGACCCTAAACCATATTTAATCCCTTAATTTATTATGAAACCAATGATTCATCTTAAAAAACTCCCAAATACATTTATGAACTTATTTTTGGGAAATAATTTGGGTTTTCAAATGATTATTGTTGAAAAAAATTTATAAAAACAAGGAAAACTTCTGATTATTTTATAGAATAAAAAAATTGGTTGGTGTTTTTCAAACATTTAGGAATTTAACATAAATATTTTTTTCAACAAGTGATATTAAAAAATGGGAGTAATCATATCCTTAGACTATAAAGGATACTTACCCCCTCCAATTATATGAATTTTAATAAAAGGTTTTTAAGTTACTTAATAAAATGATTTTATTTTTTATTTCAAATATTAAATGGGTTGGTTTATCTCAAACATTGTGGAATAATAGATGTACTGTAATGATAAATAATGAAGATAATTAGTTACTCTTTATAAGAGTAATCAAAATATGGAATATATGTGTGTTTTATAGAAAATGGAATACAGTTACAAGGATGGAACACTTCCAACTCACATTCAGGGAATAAATTATCAAGAGTTTATCTTGTAATGTTTTTTTATTTTCTACATTACTATTCCATGTTACAAAAAATATCAGTGGATCCAAAAAAAGAAGAAAATAAAAAATACACATGTCCATAAGGAAAATGTTACTGATGTCACATGTCTTTTGGAATGTTCAATTCACTAAATTCAATTAAAAATTTATTGATAAATATATTTGATGAAATGGAAGTGTAATTTCTGTAATTTTTTCAAACTTTTCATTAAAGTGGGGGATCCTTCTAAGTATGCATACATAATATCATTTTTTACTTACATGATATGAAAATAATTTTTTGGTGCTTGATTTGGAAAATAATCATTTCGTAGTTTAGGACGGAATCATCCCTAGGCACTAGAAATCTAAATAATATATTCAAGTTATCTAATTAATGATAAAAGTGTTATAATAATTTCATTATCCCAGTATAGTGGGGGGGGGGGCTATTGCATTCTTGGATATTCTTGCCTTTACTTGTGATTTTTAAAGTATTTATCCACGATTAATAAACCAATTAATCATATATTTTTTCTTTTTTTTACCTTTTAATTTAATAAAATATGAATTTAATCCATTACTATATTAAAAATGAGTCAAGTTTCAACCGAGATCATTATATCCCCCAACTAGGAGATCACATTCAAGTTAATGTATGTTTATTGAGACTATGTTGTAAATGTATCATTTTTGTAATAGGATTTATTAAGTGTTTTGAATCATATAATAGATAGGTTATAATTAAAATTAAGACTAAGGAAATTTCACAACCATTGAGATAGAACTATTTATAAGGGCCTTCTATTTTTATATGTTTAGATTTTATCTTGTACTCCCAAGCATGGTTTTCTGTGTAGATCATTCTTTGTTAACATATTTATTAACCAAAAATGGTGTTGATAAATTGTGGATTTAGTGGATTTTTTTTGAAATATTTATACATTATTATTAATGATAATAATAGATAGAAAATGTTTTATCCAATAACAATTCAAAAAAGACATTAAAAATATTCGATACAGAAGATGATATAGATATTGAAGATGATTTTTTTGAATAGAAATTTTTTCAGGATGATAAAAAATAATATCCATGGTGTGTTGAAATCATAAAATAATTTGTGCATGACAGAAATTGTCATTTTTATTTATCAATTAATGAGGTATTTTTTATTATATAGATATTTATTTTTGGATTGACCTTTTATTATTCATGATATCTTTAGATATAATCATCATGTGATGTTTTCCCAAACATTAGGTGAAAATAATTTTTCAGGTTTTACCATTTGTAATGTCATCTATCTAGTTCAACCCCACCATGAAAAAATTGTGTCTCAACATACCTCAAGTAAACCTCTCCCTTTGTTAGTTGATATGAACTATAGGTGAGGGTTTACATAAAAAATGTTGGTAGAATACATAATTTTTAAAATTAAAAAATGAAACATAGTGGAATAAAAATTAATAAACAAATATCAGAGTATAATAACATCATAATATTAGAAATAAAAACTAAATTAAATTTAATATAAATGTCATCCATTATACTAGAACAAAATTTTATGTTATATATTCCACACAAATCATTCAGTTCATAACTGGATCTCATGTGGATATATTATATAAAACTAGGTCCAAGATAGACATAATTAAAGGAATCTCTCCCAATAACTAGTCTTGAATCATAACTCTATCACATATCCCATCTCTCGCTTAGTATTAGAGTTATAATGTCAATGATACTAGTGAGATTTCTCTAACATGGGTCCTGAATTATAATATCTAAATGGGTAACATGGTTCTTGAGAATCATATTTCTATAACTCTATAGGAAACCACCAATGGTATCCATTGAAATTATAGTAAATACCAGCGTGTTCTAGTGATATGGATTCTTAGTAATGTAATAAATACTAAATAAAACATTACATCATTGAATACTCAAAAACCATATCTTTTATGACCATACCTATTTTTTTGAGTGTCCGAAAAAAATTATATACCCATAGTCTGATCACTATTCTTTAAAAAATGATATATTAGACCTCGTATCAAAATAAAAAATGCTAAAAAACCTTCCCAACATAGGGGAAAACTAAAAATACTGGCATAAATCCTCCTAAATATGAGAATTTTGGCACCTTGTTTGACCTCTCTAATTTTAGAGAAGGTGGAGAATATATCCAACATACCATGAATAATGATAAACATACCACAACACTATCATAATAATGATAAACACCTGCATCCCATCATTGGTAGAAATAAAAAATACTAGCATAACATCTCTTGAAGCTTAAGATGTTAGCACTTCCTCTGACCTCAATGATATTGGAGAAGGAGTAGAATATATCTGGTGTAACTTGAATCATGGTAAGTATGTATCAACACTATAATTCTCTTTATATTCATCTTTATAACTTACAATAGTTGAAATTATTTCTATACCAGCTCCAAGATCCTCAAAATTCCCATTTTCCTAACACATTTAATGATTTTAACATACAGAAATAACAATATTCATATTGCATAGATCCCCCTCCATTATTTTTGGAAGAGTGATCTATAACCATATATAAACCTGGATATGTGAATTTAGATATAGAATATAATCTCCATCCCATAATGACGAGTTCTTCCATGTATCATGAAGAGTAAGAGACATAAATTTCTTTCCTCAAGTACCACCAAGATGAAATCACCTACAATTAAATAGAAATTTATATATATGATCCAGATGTATCTATCCTACATTAATGACTGGATGATGATCACTATAGCTAGATGTTGGTGTCTAGAAGAATTCATCCATTCCACACTGAAAAGGTAGAGGCTTATGTTGAAAATATTATCATAACCAACATCATTTGCGTATTTAAAAACCTAAAATAGAATTCCAACATCATCCCAATGAAGACAAAAAAATAGTAAATTAAATATTCATAATGAATTTAGAGACCTAAATTGGAATTTCAAGAAGTATGATTTCATAATTTCAATTAAATAGATTTTAGTTTTGTGAAAAATGTTTTGAAATAACCTTATTTAGGGATGGTTACACCAGTTAGAGCCAAATGAACAAGGCCTCTAAAGATGACAATCATAAATCTTTTAGATATCCTATATGGTATATTATAATTAGTTTATTCCATTTATATTGGTGAATTATATCATTACATATCAACATTTCATGCCTAATATATTCATGGCCCTCAGGGGGATAACAATGTAATTATATGAAAATGATTTTGGGGTCAAATCCCAACATAGTTGTGATCCCCATGTCAATAATGATATAGTCCTCAGCAAATTGTGATAGTATAACCTACAGATAAATAACACGAACTGATTGTTTGGTATATCATTGGAAAAATTTATAAACTTCTTTGTACACCATCATAATTTAAAAGTCAACACAATGAAAACCAATGATATTTTTCAAATATGAAATCATTGAAATATTAATGTTTTGACTGGGTTTAGGGATTCACCGACTGTATTAGAAGCATTATATAAAATCTTTCAAGAAAGTGACTGACCTATATAATGATGATGATGAATGGATTAACCTGCTATGGGGGAAAACTATTTATGAATTATTCCACAACCTTTCACAATACCTCTTAATCCCACCAGTATTAATTTTTCTTAGAGAATATAAGTCAATAATTATATGTAATGAATTTTTATAGAAATAAAATAGTTCCCATATACAAAAAAATAGTGATGTAGGGAAGGAAAATAGAATCTATTTTTTATCATAAATGTTTAAATTAATTAAAAATTAATAATATAATATTGTAAAGTGTTTATTTTTATTAATCATTATGGTTCAAAAGTTTTGGCCACACTTGTAATATGATAACTCCCAATTTATCTCTCTCATTGACCCCCTAAAGTAAATACTCTATTTTCCAATATTAAATGGACATTATACATGGTGGGTAGTAATCTAGTAATAATATTAAACTCAATTTGTATCTCTATAGGATATTTAAGGGTGGGTGATATCCCATTTCAGCCTAGAAAACCCTGTCATAGAGAAGTCCCTACTAAATATAGAGCATCCATATGATGGAGTTTTTTATTTCCAAAACACTACCAATACAAGATAGATATATTTTTATAGTGCCTCATAAATCTTGATAGGATGAAGAATGGGAAAACTAAAACTCAAAAGTTTTATCTTGGAAATTTTCTTCATTTCTATGGAAAATTATGTTTTACCCTATTAGTTTATATTTTTTATAGATACACCAATAATGAGGTAGAATACTAAGATCTTATTATAGGATTTTAGATAGCTCTATATATATCATTTTCCTGTTTGAGTATCAAGGGTAACATAGAGATGGGGACCAATATATCTAATGGTGAATATTTCATTATGAATAATTATTTCCCCTACATGGTTATGTGTGAGGGTTAATGGATTAATTTACATCTAATATTACACTGTATCACATTCCTTATTCATAGAAAACTCTTTTAAATTCATTGAACAGTGTATCTAAAACCTTGACTGTTCTCATCTTGAATGATTTTTTTTCACCGTGCACTATTGTGTGGTTTCTCTATTTTTTGGTAATGTCAGGGAATATATCAAGGAAATCAACCCATCCACCAATTAAAAAGACATGATATTATAACCATTTGATTCAATTAAAATATATAGGTCCTATAAACTAGACTATCTCAAAAAAATATAGGCCCAATTTGAGAAAGAATAGTATTGACAATGGAAGGTAAAATTCATCCTTTATTGTTGTCCAAGTTCTCATAAATACCTCTAAAAGAATGGAATTGATGAAAATTTTCATTTTATGTATTGAATTTGGATAGGATGTCACTGTTATATAGAATGTCTATTATACCTCCCTCATTGATCACCAGTTAGGGACTAAGACCTCTAATCAAATTTGAAGGCAAGGATATTTATAGTCATAAATTACATAAGACTCCATTGAATTCATCAATAAATTCTACAATTTCCAAATATAATCCCTTTTTATACATGAATAATATATCTACCACACACCGTAATATAAAAATGGCCATTATATGTTTGTGGAATTGAATGCATGGGGTTATACCTCCCAGTTACATCTTGGTATTTCAAGTATATCCTTAGTACCATCATATTTTTATTTATGGGATAAATGTTATTTGTCTCAATGAATTAAGAAAGTAGGTTTTCATCCACTTCATGAACAAAAATATAGTTACAATTATTAGTGTCCCTTATTTAATATCGAAAGATTAAAACACTAATATAATTTATTTTGGGTTGAAATGTATATATAAGATGATAGTGGAAAAATAAAATGGTTAATGTCCTAAAAGAACATGTACACATTGTGGGATTATCACACCTCAAAACATGAATTTATGAAAGATACCATGTATTGACTCATGTATGGGATGAAGGCAGTCATGCCCATTAATTTCCAACTACTCAATTTTTTTCTCTATCAATAGACATCTTTTTGATGATGAAATTTCCTTAAAGAGGCTAAATGAGTAGGTGATGATTGAATAGAAAATGATTTTTCACACTAAAAACCTCAAGATTCATCATTCCCGAATCAAGTGTGAATCCCATAAAGAATTTATATACTATTAATTCCTACAAGTAATTATCTCTCAGAAATACAATGATTCTATTGAGGAAGCCTACCATGCTTGAGAAAAAGTAGAAAGAACCATTCATTATACACAAGGTATACTCTAATGGAATTTATTCTTTGATCACCATGATTGGGTAATAACTCAAAACTCCCACTAATGACACGTTTTTAAAAAAATAATTTTCATAACCTTTTTTTCATGTTCTAATATTCTAAGATTAATGACATTTAACTACATAGAATGAATCCATTCTAAAGAAAATTAAACTACATCAAATGTTTCCTCACCACATTAGGTTAAACATTATGGTCATGGTCCTATATACATGATACTAAACTAGACATCTCATTTTTTCCTAAAATAATAACACTAAATTGTATGGAATAAACACCATTATTTTATAACATAATACTATATGATATGTCTATATAATGTGAAATGAAATTTCAAGGTTCATTTTCTCCCATGTCATACAATATCATGTGATCCAAGTAATCTATCAATCATCAATTTTTCCCACACTAATAATTACTTATGTGATAAGATAGATTCTAGACTATTACCTTAGCTATTTTTATCAAGTGGAATTTTGTTCAAAAAATTATTACCCAAATGATTTCTATATTAAAATAACATGTATATAATTGAGTCCAAATGTCATGAATTTGAACAAATATGATTGGGACATTTTATATGGAACCATTTTCCGATATAAGATTTTTATTTTCAATGGGATCATGTAATATAAATAACATGGGGATTGATTTTTGATGATTGACGATATGTAGTGACTCTTAGACACCGTATCCTAGGAAAAAAATAAACTATACAACCATTCTCTATGCCCTATTTTTTTTTAAAAACTCACACTAATTAAAATTAGGATTTCATATTCATTCTCTCACTGGGGAGCCCATATGTTTTTTTCCACATACTCTATATATATGATTGATATTTATATAGAGACCTCTAAGAATATTACTAGATTTATTTTTTTTTAAATTTTACATACATAGTGATTTCAAGATCATAAATCATAGACCCATCTATAAATCTTTAGGGAATACAACTTTCTATTAGGTCATGGTCTCCTCATTCACATCAGGTCATACAATATTATACACCACACTAAGATGTATTATCTTTCACTTTGAAAGAATTATGTGTGATGTTTTCCATACCTATGAATATGTAGTGGTTCTCATATTATTTATCCTTGGCCTGGTCAAAAATCCCGATATTTATTTCCCATATAGTATATTCTTGAATGGTTCATTAGCGTCTTTATCGCAAGAAATTAAAATGAATAATAATGGTCCTATTAATGTGACCATAAACTAAAGAACACTTTTGCCTTAATATTTAATTATACAAAACTTGACATATGATCCATTAACTTTTAAATTAAAAAACATAGAGTGGTATATCCTATAGAAAAAACATTTCCCTACATGAGAATAATATCAATGTAAGGGTGTAAAACATGTGGGACCCAAAATTTGGTCAATACACAACCTACATCTAAAACAAATAATGTCTTTATCACCCCCACACATAAATTGTCATACACTCAAATTTAACAGTGTATTGGATCATTTTTATGAACGTAACCATGGTGTTCCTTCTGTTTATCATAACAGGTTATTAAATTTTCCATCCCATACATTTATGTTAGATTAGTGTAGTGTAATTTCATCATACAAGATAAATGGGTGGCTTGATTCATACTATTTTATTGAAGATAGTGATTTATAAATAAATATTTCATACCTAACCACAAATCATTTTCAACATTTCCTCTATCATCATCAATAAAATAGCATAATCATGCTTAGTTTGAGATTCAATTATTCCATCCATCTTTGGGATGTTTACATTGATACATCACAATTAATTCCTTATATATTTGAGCCACCATACACATTTCATCTTCATCAGTAGTGAGTGTACTCAACTCTAAGGGACACCTCAATATTGTAATTATCATTTTTGTTTTCATATTCATCCATACCAACCATACTCATCTTCATACTATAGATAAATATATCTAATCTTTTTAAGCCTTTAACAACAATATAGTTGAGCCTTGCATCCAAAATATTGGTTACTAGTGACCCCCAGTGTACTTATTCTATCTCAAATCCTTGATTTAAATAACTCTAAATATGATTCTCATTTTTTCCATTCCTTATTAAAAGAATTAATTTTGATATTATCCCTCAATCCCCTTCTAGGATATCATTTAATATCCATATATTCAATATTAGACTATGTATTTGATCTATATGCACTATTTACAGATAGTCTGTAGTAACATTGGACTCCCCACATAATTTGACTCATTTCTTTGTACTTGTTACATACATTATTCAACAATTTGATTAATGCTTTCTTACTTATGTTATATCACTAATTTTCAAAGTTGAATAACCTAGAAACATTAAATGAAAAATGAATAATAATTTTAGGAACCAATATATAGGCTCCAAAAAATTCAATATTTTCTCAATAGAACCCTTTATCTTAGAAAATGTTAAAAGAGATATTACTTTCCTTTCACAATTGAGTTTAAGTTGTGTCATGGTTACATTTTCATTTATGAAAATCCGTCTCCTCACTCTGAGCAGGTCTCTCCACCCATTCTATTGTTTTAAATAATGAATGTCATTTCGTATCCCTTCTCTATGAGTAGGAGTTCTACATAAAGTGACATAACAACAACGGTACTTGAAATCTTCTTGAATATGTTATTCTCAATGAAATTATTATAATCCATTTATTATGAATCATTACTAACCTAAATTATTAAGTAGTGATTATCATATTTGAAACCCACAACATTGAGTAATTTATTCCCATTGGATCCCCATTTCATATAAAATATTTGGTAATTGGGGAAATTATTGATCTAAATAGGCCTCTATAATACTAAATTCTAAACAAAAAAGGTTTCCTTTTAGTTTTTAGGTATCATATAGGGGATTATTTGGTCATCAATGGAAGGTCCCCCTTAACCACATGAGGTGTTTCCATATGGTGTAGTACTGGTTTCCACCATTATTAATGGTGAACCTTATCCCACCAGTTTATATTTTCAGTTTATTAATATATTATTATGTAATTATTTACACATTATACTACTAAAATATTCAGTTAGATTAAAATACCCTTTATTATAAACAATCATTCATCATAACCATTTTAAATAAAAGATTATGACACCTTATTCTTGTAATAATTCATATCTGGGAGTGTATCCCAATTAAAGTCCAAAATTCCATGAGTTGATTATTCCTAATGGTGATCACAAAGAAATGTTTTTGAGATTATCCTCTTGGAAAATACCTATTATATATTTGATCTTCGTTATATGACCTTAAACTATATAAAAAATTCATTTCAGGGTAAATAATTAAACTATATGCAACCATTCATGAGATTATCTATGTTGGCATCGAGATCTAATTCACGTCTGGTTTATATCACCATAATTTGATATGCTACCACAACATTTGTGTTAAATTATATATGAATATAAAATATAGGAATATTTTTTCAAAACTATGCAACCTTATCCTGATGAAATCATTTTGAAATGGTATAAAAACATAAAATGAAGTAATTTTTCATTAAATTTATTTGACCATAAACTATGGAATCATGTGGTCAAGGGTACCCAACCTATAATGTGATAAAACTATTGTCTGAGAACCATGGACATAAATTATGAACACCATTAATCGAGTTCATCTATATTTATGATATTAATACTATTATAACATTCTATCTAACAGTGTATTCATGATAAAAAACAGTCACGTAAATTTATAACATTTTAACGATAATGAGTATAATTTTTTATTTGGAATACCAAATAATGGATTTTAATGGAATATTAAATGAATTTTGATATCTTCTCAATGCTTTTGTCGAATATCTTCTCAAACTGCATGTCCTTGGAATAATTTTAGAAAATACTAAGATAAATGTTTATGGAAGAAAGGTAGGATCCACTTTCTTCATATATAACTTTTCTGATCTATGAATAATACTGTCATAAACCAGGTCAGGTTACCATACAACCTGACACTGGACCCAGCCTTTGGCAAGTGACAAAGGTCAATATTTATCTACAAAGGCACAAAACTAGTGTATAGAAATCATGAATTACATCTAGGAATGATTTCACCGATAATAATTAGTACTAAAAAAATCCAAAAGAAACCACATCATCTCATAACAAACATGAATTAAACAAGAGATAAAAGTAAAACACTATGAATGGAGTTAATAGTTTTTTATTAAGATCTAAAAAAAAAATACCAAAAATGGAATAGGGACCAACTAAACCACAAACCTCCATGAAACATGTTGATCAATTCCCTATGAAACCACAACTAACACCTTCCAAATGTGGAAACACTAGCACATAGAATCATCATCACCACCACAAGGTGAATTACATTTAATTATGTCAAACATAAAAAGGTATAAAAACACATAAGGGTGTATTTTGTGTATGAGGCAACATTCCTGGTAGGATATCACCAAAATAGATTCCATTCATTAAAATTAAACTAAAAAATAACATGACAGTTTTTAAGAATTGTAGATTACAATTTAAATAAAACATTATTTGATATAAAAGTGGGAATAAATGAAACAAAAATATAAATGGAAAGAATAAAATTAACACCACCACAAATCCATAATGAACTAGGGTTAATAGGTTCATAGGATCATTTTCCTCTTGATGATCACCTCTCATGGATGTGAAGGTACCACATTAGCCACCAATCATCATCATATAAATCTTTAGCCATTTTTGTTACATAATATGTGAGAGAGACTGACCCTCAACCCTGGAAAATCACCCAATGTAATAGGCGTAGTATTCCCACATAGATACCATGGATTACCATGTTCTCTATTCCAATATTTATACCAAATATATACAACAGATAAAAAATCACCATTCCAATGAAAAAACACACTTGACATACAACCATTTACAAAGGAAAAAAACGTTATAAAAAATGTAACTCACACAAAAACCCATGTAGAAAACCTTTCACACCACCTAAAAATTTATAAACACCATTTAAAACCCAAGAATGTATAAAATATCAGCAAATAATGTATATTAATTAAAAAACCTTTATAGTTCTTAGAAACAACACAAATTCTTGTGGAAACCACAACTGTGTTAAACGGAGACTTTATAAATGAAAGAGAACAAAAAGAAAACAAGATTTCACCAAAATAAAAGAGACTTAAACCCAACCATGGTCACAAAACTTGATCAAGAATGACACCTCCAAGAGGTAGATAAAATAACAAATAAAATGATGGATAATAATAGAGGAAAGGACTACATGATGATTTCTTGAAGATCCAATCCAAAAGTAACCAATATTTATTTTCCAATATAGAGGGTAAGAATAGGGGGATGTACCAAGAGATATGAAGCTCCAATGGGGTTATTTAGTGGAGATTTGGGTTTAAAATTGAGGCGGGGAAAATTTGGAATTTCATGATTTTTTTTGTTATGGAACATCGTATGGTTTGGAAGCATGATTTACCAGTTTATGAACCAACCATGAGGATCCTATGTATAATAGGAAACATGCAACATTGTTTACATTGATGGGGTACATGCTTGTGTGCCTAGCCCTAAATCATATACATTACTACTATCCCAGTCATGTGATTAGCTATGTAGAGCTTCACTATCATGTTCAATGACATCCCAGACCTAAATTCCTTTTATTGGGTTCCCCAAGCCTAGTGGGACACATGGGCTCAAGCACATCTCCCTGAAAGCTAGAGACTACCAACTTGCACTAAGGGCCTAGGGTGTGTCTGTGGGGAGACTATGCCCTAATCACCAAATTTTAGCACAGAAGATGATTATAAACAATGAAAATATCATAAGAAATATAAGTAAAATGAAGGTACCACATAAAATAGAGATAATATTAATAGTAACTAAATTGAATGGAATAACATACAAAAACTGATGATGAAATGCCATGTATCTAGAAAACTGGGAAACATGGATACAAGATAGAAGGAATAACATGTTCCACTAAAGAATTAATGAAATAAAAAGTCTATCCCAAGCATTCCTAGCACCAACTCAGTCATCTACTATCTAGATCCAGACTAAAAAGCTGACAATCAAGTGTTTGAAGATGTATTTCTCCCTTTATCAACACCTATATTCATGTAATTGACTCCGGGTACCAAATAGATCCCATATTGGGTGTGGGATAAATCTCAGTGGTCCACCACCAATGGTGTCTATAACATATATCCAATATAATGGAATATAACATTATGGAATAATTCATATAAAAAGTAAAGTAGTACAATGTAACTAAATACCCATGTACCAACTTTTTCCATCAGCTAGTGTCCATACGTAACTAGTCCATTAATTTATTATTAATAGTTTATAAATGATTCACATTATAGAAATAGTGAAGGTTCCATGTTGTGGTACGGAAACATGTAATAAAATTTAATAATGAAGTTCCGAGGAAATAACCTTGAAAACAAAGAACGCAAGGGCCCCAACTCAGTAATAATTATAGTTTGGATAGGTCTAAGAGTGTAATCCTAGGAGTATATTCCAATAGATTCAACAATGTGACAATTACTGAGTTCTATGAGTTTATCCATGTTAAAATGTGGCTAGAAAGGATTGGGCTTTATGGGATTTAACCATGGCACCTACTAGTCATTTTTGGATCTAAGGAGTGTAACCTTGGAATCCTATAATACTATGTGAGAGATGCTATGGTGTCATATTGGGAATCCAATAATATAAAAGGATCAGGGTCTAGGTGGGTCTCAACCAAAGAAAAATGTATCCTTGAATTGGAATGGGGTTCCGAAGTGCTCAAGGCATTCCCTAAAAATAATTCATAGTGAGATCAAGTGGGGAAATTATTTTTTAATTATGAATTCATGTAATATTTAATATGTTTCAAGCCTTTAATTTCGTTAGTGTGATAAGGTAAAGTAGAATGAATCCTTTTAGTCATGTCATAATGTAACACCTCAAACTTCCATGTTACAGTACTCTTTGAATAATATAGTAGCGTGTGTTGTATGCAACTTTGAGTCCTAACAAACACCACAACCAATCAAACTAGCCATTATGAATCGTAATACCAACTTTTTTAAATTTTTTGAATTTTATCTTTCAAAATGGACTTCATTTTTGGATTCAGAATATTGAAATTATCCTAGGGTGAAATTTTGGTATTTTTCTGGAAACATTCAATTTTTGATGAATAGTTAAAAACACTGAGTTATAGTTTAAAACCGAATTTTTATTTAAATTATAATTTAATTTATTTAAATTTAATTAAGGTAAAAATAGATACATAATACCAATAAAAGTTCAATGTAATTAATTGGAGTTAGTTTCGAATAATTTTAGATATATAAAAATTATATTGAACTTTTCACCGTCTTTTACCCACCTCCTAGGGGAATTTAGAAATTCACATAAAAACTTAATTTTACCTCTTATGTGAGTGGAATTTCAAAAATACTAGAGACATGATTAGTATCAAGGAGTAAAATGTGGTTTAGTAAGATAAAAATAATTTTTGGTGATTAATAACATTTTACTTTTATTTACTACGGTTAAAAGTAAATAGGGTAATTAAGGTTAAACATTATATTAATATTACCCTAACACATGTCCTAATTCTATTGGATAAGTGTATATTTACCAGAAACATCCTTACGAATAAAATATTATCATCTAGGTCCACTTGTATTAGATTAGGACATTAATTATTATTTAATTCAAAGAAGAGTTAAAAGAGTTAAAATCAAAGTTTAATAACTAAAACATTTTTAATATAGAGTTATACATAAGATAAATTAAATTTTAAATATTAATTAGAAATATATAAATATTTCATATATAATGGTATTTTATTTATAATTTTTAGACATTAAATAATTTAATTTATTTATGATACAATGGTGATGTAGTAATTACTTAATTAATGAAATATTAAAATATTTTATATTATAAAAAACCAAATAAATGTAATTTAAGACTTTTTATGAATTCCAATAATTTTTAGTTTAATATGACATATTATGATTGTTTATATAAATTGTTTTCGAAGTAATAATGCTTTTATGAAATTATCAAAAACAAAATACCCAATAGTGTCAAAATTGACATAAAAGAGTTTTTAAAACAAATATTATATTATTAATTGATATTCTATTCCTAAAAATCTAAGTTTCGGCCAAAGGACATATATAATGATAGGTGTATCATTAATGGACCACATGGGTATCTCTTGGATGTTTATAGTATGTTTATTAACTATATAATATAAAAATACAAAGTGACATGGTAAATGTCAAACAAATTAACAAAGAGTTAAAACTAATAGATAAGGTTAATATATTGACCCAAACCTGTCTAAAATCTATTGTTTGAAAGGATTTAGACCCATACCCACCTTAAAATTTAAATAATCCACTTTGGAGCCATTAGAAACCGAATATGAATTTATTATAAAATAATATTTCTAGCTTTTCCAAAGGTGCCCCACACCCCTCTTATAAAAGGGCACTCCCCCTTCTCACAAATTCACACATTAAAAGCCTTTTGGATCATAGAAACCCTACCCAAATACTCTATAAACTTCCCTCAATTCAACCTAGAGGAATTAGTTTGATCATAAATCCAACTTAAGGAGCCCTTTTGATCAAATAAAAAGGAAGAACCCGATTAAGAGGCAATGTTTTCACCACACTCTTTCAAGTTCCTTTCTTCTTCAACTTATTATTTATTTTCTATTACCATTCTAAAATAATAACTCCAGTATCATATATATATTGTGATGTTATAATAAATATGTTACAAGAATATTCAGTATTCTATCCATCCTTTGAATGACATGTCACCATACGTGCGTACGTACGGCTTACCATCTCCATGTCGTGGTGTAATTGTTATTCAAAACATTAATTTTTGGATGGGTAAAATAATGATGTGTAATTCATTTAAATAATAAATATAACATGATAATGATTCTGTATATATGATATACCATCCAATTATATATTATTTTAATATCGAAATAATGATATTGTCGCTCGTGCGTATGTACGGACTGCCGTCTCCACGAATGCAATGAGATTCATTCCCCCATCGTATCTATTAGAGAATAATTATCATTTGATGATTAAAATTAATTTTTAAGAACTTTATATAATTTTGGATATGAATAAGATAAAACCTATCCATAACAAACAAAGCTTATGTAACAAAACATATAAAAGAAAATGAGTAAGTTAACACCCGAAACGACGATAATACTAAGATACTATTAACAAAGCAATATTAAATGATCATATATGATATCATATTAATGTATATGATTCTTGAATAATGTAATAAAAATTATTTCACCATTATACAGGAGTTTAACCAACCCTCAACCATTGAAAAGTACTAGGTATGGGTTTATTTCAAAATATCTTTATTATCCAAGGTTGTTTATACGTAAATATCTACTGGGACCAATTTATCATCAACATTTATGTTTATTAAAGATGTTTTTCAAAAAATTCTTAATATTTTACAGAATATGGGTTAAATTCATTTATATCCTTGTTTTAATTTTTATAAGAAGTTTATAAAGGAATCTTTCTGTTGTTTTCCAAAAAATGTCATTTTTAGCATTTCCGACAGAATTAAGGTAAGAATGTATTTTTTTTAACTTATACAGAGGGTGCGTCTATTTTCCACCGTTATAAAATATTTGGAGATTTTTTTACAAGCTTATAAGAATAATTTCAAAGTAAACGTTTTATTTTATAATTATGTGACTTTTAAATTATTTTAAAAAAAAGAGATATTTCTCTCAAATAGTTTTGATTTCATCTATGTCAACATCCTTTGATAGATTTTAAGCTTATTTGATGTTTATTTATTATGATACAAAACATCCATATTGTATTGATGGTTTTGTGATATCTTTGACTATGGATGTGTTATTTTTATACCAGTAATGGTTTATGGAGAAATTATTGACATTTCATATGCTAGTTTGAATACGAATGTTTACGTTATATTTAAACCTAATCATATGAGGAACGCATTGGACTTAATATTTGAAGGGGGGAGCCCTATATAGCTCCTAGATTAATCTGTAGGTTTTACGAGACAAAATATTGTCTTAGACCGAGGCCTTGACAAAATCGTATTTGTAGTCTTGGCACAAGGCCTTGGCTACATGGTTATGACAACCTGGCATTATACATTCCATCATTATGAAAGTGGTTATTGATATTTCATGTGATTATTCGACTAGTAGAATATCCATGTGAATAAGTAAATAGAATTTTTTCATTTTATTTTTTCCATATAATGCTGAAGTTAAAGTTTAAAAGGGTTTTGTTTTAGTTATAAATATCTTTAAATTTTTATGCTTATTTATGAAAGTTTCTGCTATATTTTATCCTTACTGGGCATTTGAGCTCACCCCTTTCAATGTTTTTTTCCCAAGATGTGAAGAAGTAATTTGTGAATGACCTTCAGGAATAGTATGAGGGGATATGAAGACAAGATTTTGTTGTATTTATTTTTACATTATGATGTAATGTAAGACATATAAATATATCTAGTGTTTCCAAGACTACTAAACTAATCGATCTTTAGAGACTTGATCTTTTGTGATCATGACAATGTTATATAATAATGCAACAACTCTGGGTAACTGGGGTTGGGGTGTTACAGTTGGTATCAGAGGAAGTTTAGTACAAACCTTGGAAGCTATATTTAGATAAACTCTGATTAGGGAACATAGATCTAAAATGGACTTTGAGGATTAGTATAAAAGAAATTCCTAGAATTTTGGTATTGTAGAAATTTTGTGAGATTTCTGAGCAATACATCCTTGTCTGGATATGAGCACGTAGAGGCAGCTCTAGCACATATGTACCTAGGGTTAAAATCTGAAAACACCGCTTTGAGCTAGACTCAAACGGGAACTGGTGCACGACAATGGGCCCTGCTTCACTCTTGGTTACGACACTCCCGAAGGATATTCTTAGGATAATTCTCATTTTCTTTGAAAACCATTATGAAGGGTTTATGAGTATATACTTCCTTAAAGAAATTTGTTTTATGATTATGGATTATATCCATAAATAGTTCAATTTATGTTATTTGTTTTACAAGTATGGAATTATGTATTTTGATTCATAAACTGATCTAGTTTATGACATGGTTTAGAAATGGCTCCTAGTTGAAGAAATGGAAACCGTATTAATGCAAGCACTCCAATTAGGGATTTCCCATCTGCTCAAGATAATTATAGTGGAGCTGGTGATGCAACCAGTGCTGATCAGCTAATTACCATACTGGGACAACTCACTCAGGTTATGAATAATAACCTTACCCGTATGGAGCACCCTGATCCACAGTTTGGAGGATCAACATTATATTGATTCATGAGGAAACAACCACAAACATTCAATGGGAGTAAAAATCCATTGGTAGATGAGAAATGGATAAGTTCCCTAGAAAAAAATATTTTAGGCTTTGGGGTGTAGTGAAAGGGAAAAATTTATCCTGGTAGTTTATCACCTCACTCGAGATGCTGATCAATGGTGGTCATTGATACAAAACACAAAGGAAGATGATGAAGTATCAAATATGGAATGGATAGAGTTCAAAGAGATTTTCTTTGAAAAATAATTTCCTTCTGACCATCGAGCAGATATGGAAAGACGATTTCGGAGTCTGAGACAATAGGAGGATGAGAATGTCGCAAAGTATGAGGCTAACTTTACAAGATTAGCAAGGTATGGTGGATATTATATACGTAACCCAAAAGTAAGATTGATCATTTCTTTGACGGGTTAAAACCATTTCTCCATCGAGCATTAGTGTCACAATCCTTCTCATCATATGAAGATATTGTCTCATGTTCTATGAAGAAAAAAAATAATTCTCTAAGTCTTATGACATTAAAGAAAAGGAAGAGAAGAAGAGATCTGCTGATCACTCTAGGAATGGAAAGAAGGTGAAGAAGGGAAAATTTGAATATCCATCCTACAACAAATGTGGGAAGAAACACCCCAGTACTTGAATAAAAGGAATGGGAGTCTGTTACAAGTGTGGTAAAAAAGGCCACCAAGCTCGTGATTACAAGGGGAAGAAGGAAGCTACCGATGTCCAATGCTACAATTGCAGGGAGATTGCTGATTTTTTGTCAATATGTATGGTTTTTCAATAAGTGAAAGATGGAAGGAAACAGCCAGGAGGAGTCATGCAACCTCTTCCCATATCGGAGTGTAAATGGGATAATATTACGATGGACTTTATAATGGGACTACAAAAGACTCCTAGAATGAACGATGCAATATGGGTCATTGTTGATCGTATTACCAAGTTATAAATTTTTCTTGCTATAAGGGAAGATTAACCAGTTGAACGTTTATCAAGAATATATAATAATGATGTTGTGAGACTTCATGGATTACCCATATCAATTGCTTCGGATCGTGATCCCCGTTTTACATCAAGATTCTAGAAAAGTCTTCCGAAAGCCCAAGATATGGAACTCTGTTTGAGAACTGCATACCACCCTCAAACAGATGGACAATCAGAACGGACTATTCAAACCTTAGAAGACATGTTGAGATATTTCTCACGTGACATTAAGGGTATGTGGGATCAATATTTACCTCTGGTGGAATTTTCCTATAATAATATCTTTCATTCAAGTATTCAGATGGCACCATATGAAGCGTTATACGGAAAGAGATGTCGCACACCAACCTGTTGGGATGATGTTGTGGAAAGAAAAGTTGTAGGCCCAGAACTGGTGGAGGAAACGATAGAAAAGGTAAAGGTAATCGAAAACCATATCAAATCAGCTCAAAGTAGGCAAATGAGATATGTTGATAACCGAAGGAAGGATTTGGAATTTCAGGTATGAACTCATGTTTTCTTGAAGGTATCTCCATGGAAGGGAGTTATAAATTTCAGGATAAAGGGTCAATTGAGTCCCAGGTACATCGGACCCTTCAAACTTCTAGAACAAAATGGGGATGTAGCTTACCAGTTAGCAATGCCGTCAAGTCTCTCCAAAGTTCACGATGTGTTGTACATATCACTGTTGAGAAAATACATGCCTGACCCAACACATGTACTCAATTACAAGGAATTAGAACTGGAACCCGATCTGTCTTATTGTGAAGAGCCCATCAGGATTCTTGATACAAGAGAACAATTGCTGAGAAACTGGACGACTTGTCTGGTAAAAGTTCCATGGAGAAACCATAAGATGGAAGAGGAAACGTGGGATCCCGAGAAAATTATGATGAAGAACCACCTGAGTCTTTTCATGCGGTAGTATTCTAGAAATTTTGAGAATGAAATTATTTGAAGGAAGGGTGAATGTAACACCCCAAAAATCCATGGTACACTTCTCTTTGAATAATACAGTAGCGTGTGTTGTACGCAACTTCGAGTCCTAACACACACAACAACCAATCAAACTAGCCGTTATGAATAACAATACCCACTTTTTAAAATTTTATAAACATTTTCTTTTAATATGGACTTAATTTTTGGATTTGTAATATCTAAATTATCCTAGGGTGATATTTTGATATTTTTCTAAAAAATTTCAATTTTTGATGAATAATGAAAATACACTAAGTTATAGTTTAAAATATAATTTTTATTTAAATAAAGATTTATTTTATTTAAATTTAAATAAAGTCAAAATATATAAATAATTCTTATATAAGTTCAATGTAATTCATTGGATTTAGTTTAGAATAATTTTAGATATAAAAAAAATTTATTTAACTTTTCACCGTCTTTTACCCACCTCCTAAGATAATTTAGAAATTCACATAAAACTTAATTTTACCGCTTCTGTGAGTTGAATTTCGAAAATCCGAGAGACCTGGTTAATATCAAGGAGTAAAATGTGGTTCAATAAGATACAAATATTTTTTGGTGAATAGTAAATTTTTACTTTTATTTACCACAGTTAAAAGTAAATAGGGTAATCAAGGTTAAAAATGATATTAATATTACCCTAACACATGTCCTAATTCTATTGGACAAGTTTTTCTCAACCAAAAACAACCTTAGGAATAAAATATTATCATCTATATCCACATGGATTAGATTAGGATATTAATTATTATTTAATTCAAAGAAGAGTTAAAAGAGTTAAAATCAAAGTTTAATTACTAAAATATTTTTAATATAGTGTTATACATAAGATAAATTCAATTGTAAATATTTTTAGAAATCTAAAAATATTTCTTACATAATGGTATTTTATTTATAATTTTTAGATATTAAATAATGTAATTTATTTATGACACAATGGGGATGCAGTAATTACCTAATTAAGGAAATATTAAAATAATTGATATTATAAATATCCAAATAAATGTAATTTGAGACTTTTTATGAATTCCAATAATTTTTTAGGTTAATATGAAATATTAGGATAGGTTATATAAATTTGTTTCGAAGTAATAATGCTGTTATGAAATTATCAAAAACAAAATACCCAATAGTTTCAAAATTGACATAAAAGAGTGTTTTTTAAAAAATATTATATTATTAATTGATATTCCATTCCTAAAAATCTATGTATCGTCCAAAGGACTTATATTATGAAAGGGGTATCATTAATAAACCACTTGTGGGTTTCTTGGATGTATATATTATGTTTATTAACTATATAATATAAAAATACAAAGTGACATGGTAAATGTCAAACTAATTAACTAAGAGTTAAAACGAAAAGATAAGGTTAGTCTAATAACCAAAACCTATCCAAAATATATTGTTTGAATGGATTTAGACCCATCCCCACCTTAAAATTTAAATATTTCCCTTTGGAGCCATTAGAAACCGAATATGAATTTAGTATAAAATAATATTTCTAGCTTTCCCAAAGGTGCCCCTCACCCCTCTTATAAAAGGCCACTCCCCCTTCTCACTAATTAACACATTCATAGCCTTTTGTCTCAGACAAACCCTTCCCAAATAATCTTTCAACTTCGCTCAATTCAACCTAGAGGCCTTAGTTTGATCAGAAATCCAACATAAGGAGCCCTTTTGATCAAATCAAATAGAAGAACCCGATTAAGAGATAATGTTTTCACCACCCTCTTTCAAGTTCTTTTCTTCTTCAACTTCATATTTCTTTGATATTCCCATACTAAAATAATAACTCCAGTATATTATATATACTGTGATATTATTATAAATATGGTAAAACTATATTCAGTATTCTATCAATCCATTGAAAGACATGTCACCATACGTGTGTACGTATGGCTTACCGTCTCCACATCGTGGTGTAATTTTTATTCAAAACATTATTATTTGGATGGTTATAATAATGACGTGTAATTCAAGTAAATAATAAATATAACATGATAATTATTATGTATATATGATATAACATCCAATTATATATTATTTTAATATCGAAAGAATGATATTGTTGCTCGTGCGTACGTCCGGACTACCGTCTCCACGAACGCGATGAGATTCATTCTCCATCGTATCCATTCGAGACTAATTCTTATTTGATTATTAAATGTAATTTTTAAGAACATTATATAATTCTGGATATGAATAATATACAACCTATCCATAACAAACATGACTTATGTAACAAAACATTTAAAAAAACGAGTAAGTTAACACCCGAAATGGCGATAATACTAGGATATTATTAACAAAGAAATGTTAAAAGATCATATATGATGTCATATTAATGTATATGATTATTGAATAATTTCAGAACAATTATTTCACCATTATACTAGAGGTTAAATTACCCTTAACCAAGTAAAATTACACGGTAAGGGTTTGTTTCACAATCTTTTCATTATCCAAGGTTTTTTATACGTAAATATCTACTGGGACATATTTATCGTCCACATCCATGTTTATTAAAAATGAATTTGAAAACATTATTACTATTGTATAGAATATTGGTTAAAGTCATTTATACCCTTTTTTGACTTTTTATAAGATGTTTATAAATGACTCTTTCTGTTGTTTTCCAAACAAGGTACTTTTTAACCATTTCGACAAAATTAAGGTAAGAATGTCTTTTTTTAACTTATACGGTGGGTGCAGCTATTTTCCACCGTTATAAAATCTCCAAAGCTTACCTTACAAGCTTATAAGAATATTTTTGATGTAAATGTTTTATTTTATAATTATGTGACTTTTAAATGATTTCAAAAAATGATATATTTCTCTCAAATAGTTTTGATTTCATCTATGTCAACATCCTTTGATGGATTTTACGCTTATTTGATGTTTATATATTATGATACAAAACTTCTATATTGTATTGAAGGTTTTGTGATATGTGTGACTGTGGATGTGTTATTTTTATACCATTCATGGTTTATAGAGAAAGTATTGACATTTAATATACTAGTTTTAATATGAATGTTTATGTTATGTTTAAACCTGTTCATATGAGGAATGCAATGGAATTAATACGTGATGGGTGGGGCCCGCTATAGCTCCTCGATGAATCGGTAGGCCTCATCAGAGAAACTAGTGTCTTGTCACGAGGCCTTGACAAAATCTTATTTGTAGTCTTGGTACGAGGACTTGGCTACGTGGTTATGATAGTCTGGCATTATGCATTCCATTATTATGAAAGTGCTTATTCATATTGCATGTGATTATTCGACTAGTACAATATCCATGTGAATAAGTAAATGGAATTATTTCAATTTTTTTCCATATTATTTTGATGTTCAAGTTTAAAAGGATTTTTTTTAGTTATACATTGCCTTAAATTTTTATGCTTATTTATGAAAGTTTCCACCATATTGTTATCCTTACTGGGCATTTGAGCTCACCCCTTTCAATGTTTAATTTTTCCTAGGATGTGAAGAAGTAATTTATGAATGACCTGCTGGAATAGAATGAGGGGATATGAATACAAGATGTTGTTGTAGTTTTTTTTACATTATGATATAATTTAAGATTTATGAATATATATAGTGTTTACAAAACTACTAAACTAATCGATCTATCGAGACATGATTTTTTGTGATCATGACAATGTTATGTAATAATGCACCAACTCTGTGTAAATGGGGTCGGGGCGTTACACATAATTAATCAATAAGTCTATTTGGATAAATCCTTACATTTTATTAGTGTGATAATAAAAAGTAGCATTAAACCTTTCTTAATACCATTTTTGGCATATTCAATAATTTAATTTCATTCTGCTACATTCCATTAATGTGGTAGGGGTGATATGAACATGCAACCTATTAATCATTCACATTTAATAGTGTCAAGTCATATACTTAGTATAATTTCCAATTTCCCTTTCATGTTTAATTTCCAATTTAAATCTATTAACTTATCCAAGTCTAGAGGTGAGCATACATTTAACAATCCATTATGCAATTCATAATATAAATCACGAAATTTAATATTGAAAATCTTAACATTAAAAGGGTCAAGAAAAGTCACACCCTAATGGTGGATCAAACTTTTCAAATACTAAAAACCCAATTATGGAATAACATCCTACATGGGATTGATGGAGTTTTTTGATAAACCACCAAAAATTAATCACAGGTATTGAAACATCAAATCTATATAGTCAAAATGATTATAAGCAGGGAATATAAATTCTATAAATGACACCCGATGAAATCGGTGGACCACAAATGATAATTAAAAAATCAATGAACTTGAGGGATGAGTTATAGACCACCCAAATTAGGGTTATATGACACCTCTCCTCTGGTATCAGCTCTTGGCTTGTCTTATAACTAAGTATATCTGAGAAAAAGGGAAAAAGGATCACACCTAGATAACTAATTTTAGAGAAAGAGATGAGAAGAAAGGCTTAAATGAACTTCATTACATATACTTCTGAGTCCAAAAACTAGAATAGAATCATGATTAGATCTAATATGGAGGTCTTATAGTCCCCATATTTGTCCTTAAAAAATCTCCAAAATGAGATCTTTGTAGTCAAATCCGGATGGAACTTGTAATGGGAAGAAAGAGGGGACTTAATATATCATGAAGGGAAAATTTGTAAAATTACCCAACAAATTTTCTTGTGCACGTTTGGTCCACATAGGTTGAAAAACCATGTGAAAACCATGCACAGATACCTGGGTATAAGGGGAACATGCATGGTTAGGATGCACAACCTTGAGAAAACCTTTCCGTATGGTATTTTTCAAAAATTTATTCCAACATAGTTAGGATAACTGTTCTCCAACTATGCGACATGTTTCGTTTTCCCCGAATGACGTGGCTCAGGCACCGAACAAGCCCAAGACACCCCATAGACCTTTTCTAACCTAGAATAAATCCATAAAATGTCCAAGATAATTAATTGAATTGAAATTTAATTGATCCATACTTGAGTGAAAAATCATGTTCTTACAGTATTTCCCCTTAAAATTACTCATCCCTGAGTTGAACTTCCAAGGGTGGTGAAACAATATCTGAGAACAATTTTGGCCACTGAGATAATTGGTTGGCCTCACACTCCAAATTATTATCTTACACAAAATCTTTCCCCCAAATCACCCATACTAGAGGGACATACCATCTTTTGAGAACCTTCATGCTCTGTTCAATGATGCGTTTTCAATACATCACATAGGAAACATCATCATCTTACTCAACTTATTCCGGATCAAAAGTATGAGACAAAACAATATTATACTAGACAAACTGTGAGATGTAGAAGATTTCATGTGAGGCATGGAACCTCTGAGGTAGTAGCAACCGATAGGGTACCATTCCTACTCTCTCTATAATTTCAACATTCCCTAAATAACAAAGAAATACCATTCATTTTTCTATACCCTTCTATGTCCAATTATGGGTGATACCTAAAGGAAACCATGATCGCCATCCTAAAAGTTAAGGGTCATCAATGAAATTTGGAATAATATGTTTGTCTAGACTGAGTAGTATTCATATGAATCTTGATCAGCTGCACAAGATTAGAATTGTCCTTAAAGTGACAAGGACCTAGTTGGGCTACCTCACCTACCTATAGTAAGAATGATGGTGAAAAAAATGGCCTACTACACAAGGCCTCAAAAGTATCCATCTAAATTGTCACATAAAGTAATCGTTATAGGAAATCATTATGAGAGGGATATGTTTCTCCCATAAACCATGAAAAGCAATGACACATTCTTAGAAAATATCCTCTAAAACCTATATTGTCTGTTTCAAATTTTCATCGGTATGATGGTGAAAAGCTATGCTTAGAAGAACCTATGTTCCCATAGCCTTCTGCAAAACATACAAAAACCATGAAGTGAACTGATAATACCAATCTAAAAAGATAGATTGAGGAACCCCATGTAGTATTACAATCTCATAGATATACAGTCCTACCATATCATCTACTACGAAAGTCTCTAGAATAGGAAGGATGTGGGATGATTTCATTATTCCTTGAACGACTACCCATATAGTATCACTACCCCTTGGATACATAGGTATCCTGAATACAAAATCCATGGAAACATATTCCCATATTCATTCTGGGAATGGAAGTGGCTATAAGAAGCATTCAGGTCTATGGTCCTCCACCTTCACCTACTGACAGGTGGAACACTAAGTGATAAAGCCTTTTATCTAACATTTCATCCTAAGACCCCAATATTGCTATCACATGTCTCGATACATCTTTGAGATCACCAAATAAACTACCCACTGAGAAGTATGAGACTCTTTATTCACCTTCTCTATCATATCTATATGAACCTAGATAAATACACAATGATGTAGGATGTCATCTCTATCAAAAACCAATCCAAAGATGGGTTATCTTTGGAAATAATCTCATAGAGAAACAAGAATTCAAGATCTGAAAACTATCTACCCTTCATCTTTCCATGTATGGATGAGTTAACTGAAAATGAATATATATAAGACTGCTCATAAATGTCCTGAAACTAACAATTCAACTTAGAAAAGTTTCCCATTAACTTCCATTCATCATTGGATTCTTGTATGACCTGTTTTTTATTTTTTACAACTCAGCAGAAATGCAACTACATTGTCCTTACGCGGCTTATAAAAAATCTCAAAATAAAATTATTATAGATAATCGACCCATATATACTATTTTAGGTTCAATACATACTAGAAAATATATATTTGAGGTTCTTTGTGGTATGTGTACACCAAAAAAACTCCCATAATAGATAGTGCCTCCAACATCATTATGCATGGACAACATTTTCTAGATCAAATTCGTCCATTGAGTAATTTATCTCATGAGGCCTAAACTATCGAGATCCATACATAATGACTCAATCCTCTTGATTTATCACTTCTCATAGGCTAATTCCTGATGCATCAAAGAAGATTTTAAAACCTACACCTGGCTCTGAAAGAGTCAGAATAGGTGTCGATAGAGGCCTCACATTTAGCTCCATAAAGGCTTTCTCACATTATTTTGACCATATAAACTTGACACCCTTATTTTCTAGGCCATTAAGAGCTGTTAAAAGTCTTGAATGAAATACTAGTAATATCCAACCAGCCACAAGAAACTCAGTATGTCAAACACTTTCTTTGTCTAATCCTAGGAAACCACTAAAAAATCCTTTTTAAGGTTAATATATACTCCTAATTAAAATATTATATAAACTAATAAGTGAAATTTTTTTATCCATTAGTGTTACTTATCTACTGTGTCATAATAAGTATGCTCTCTTAGTGAACTCAGAACTATCTCAAGAGTTTTGGCATGGTTGACACGAGTGTGATAATGCACCAATATTCCATCCACAAAGACTACAAAAAAGAGTATAAATAGGGGTGGTAAACCCTATTTATCATAGACATAAAAATGATGGGTACATTCGTAAGATTTAATGGCATAATAATTTACTCATATAGACCATACCAACTACAAAAATTGGAATGAGGTATGTTTGATGGTTTACATGTACCTAATGATAACTCAATATAATGTCAATCTTGGAGAAGGACTTTAGTCTGTAGAGCTGGTCAAAGATATCACTTATTAGAATAATTGGGTAAAATTACATGATTGAAATATGGTAAAACCATATAAAATATACACAGAGGCATAAGTTTCTGTCCTCCTTCTTGGATAAAAGCACAGGCTAACCCCAAGAGGATGTACTGGGCCGTATTGACCCTTCAACCTGTAAATCCTCTAGTTGCTACTTGAGCTCTTGATGCTCTATTGATTACATTATATATAGAGTAATGGAAATTGGAGATGATACTAGAAAAAGTGTGATAGTAAACTCTACCTCTCTCTCAGAAGGTAAGCATGAAAAATTACATGGAAAGACATCCCTGAAATTATCTGAAAACAGAGTAAAATAGGAATTACATAAACCCTGATCCTCTCAGAAGAGATCTACGATATGGGTCGTCATTCCACATATCCCATGATGCTATTATATATATCTTCCATCAATTACATCCCATTCACCCTTATGTAGATATGATCTTCCCTCGGGTTATTTAAAAGATACCCTACATCGATAGTAGTCTAAAAAAGCATGATAGTGAACAAAACAATATATCCTAAGAATGAAATCAAATCTTGTCATCTCGAGAAAAAATAGGTTCTATAATAAAGGGAAATTGAATACAATAAGGGGAAAATCCCTACATTGTCATATACCCTCTTTTTATACCGCTAACGGTGTATCTAGGGTCATTAAACAATAATAATATTGTATCTCTAGTCTGGGAAATTCCATGATTGATACAGAGGTAAAAGAATTTGAAGAAATTATATCAAATAATGTATCTAATATAGTAGATGTCCTAAGTATAATACCTCACATTATAGATGGCCATGCACCATGATACTTAGATATAGGCTAGAGTGCATACAAATGGGCTTGTGTAGTAGATGGACTGCCATGATCCTAACTGCTCTGTTAGAACTACTGGTGATCTCGGGTCTAGCTACTACAACCATGACCTCCTCCTTTTCCAAACCTTCCATTTCTATTCAAACTTCCAACCTGACACAATGTATAATAACCCTCTCCTGAAGGAGGAGATGGTGGAGATCCTTTTTATCTTTATGATGGTGGAAATGTCATACAGAAACATTGAAGATACCCCATATGACCATAAGCATAGAACTCTAGTGGGTCTCTATCACACTAGGGATTTATATTCCCCTTTCATCCACACTGATGACACACTTTATAGGTATTGAAATAGTCACACTGGTTGTCACTTCCCTGATGAGAAACCTCGAAGGAATATTTCCTACCACTTGAAGAACTACTGGAATTCCATGACATTGATCCTCTATACGTGGTACTATTTACATCCATCAAGTTTAACTATGTGATAAGATCTTGTTTGACAATATCAGAACATAATGGATGTTGAAATATGTTCAGATACATACAAATGGCATAAAATATCCCATCCTCGAATGATCTAGAACATGAATGGTCATCACCTGCTAGAAGTAGTACAAAATGCTATAACATAGAAAATCATGCTGAATATTTCATAACTAACATAGTACCCTTCTTGAGATGTATGGACTCTCTTACTGTATCATCTCCAAGAATCCAAGGAATGAAAAGATCATATAACATTGTCTTTAAATCAACCCATAATGTGTCTTGATGATGACCAGCTTGGGTAATCACATCCCACCAAATCATGCATGAGTCTCAAAGCATGTAAATAGAACGATTGACCCTCAACATTGGAGGCATATCTAGATACTCAAAGATATATAGGACAGTTTCTAACCAAGAATCACTAGCTTATGGACCACCATCCCCTATAAATGTAGAAGGATACTTCTCCTAGAAATCACGGGTCAGATCATCCATTTTAAGTTCAACCCATTGAGCACCATTCATAGACTACATTAGATGTATGAAACTATAATGAACAAGGGACTCAGTGCCCAAATAAGGTATATTAGGTGGTTCCTCTAGTGGGAATCCCAGATGTATGAGTGGAGGCTCAAGGACCACCACATCCAGAGTGAGGTCGTTTCCACCTTCATAGAGTACGATATGAGGACATCGTGGGGGAATTGGTCTACAAATTCAAAACACATACCTCAGAACATGCTCAAGAAAAATGATATCAACACTACTAGAAGCTGAATTTAAAAAAACACACTACCCAAGGAATACAGCCCCAAATACTCACTTAGACAACAAGGTATTTTTAATTGATCAATTACATGTTTCAGGTCATTTTACATTTAATTACCATGTTCACTTCATTACCCTTCATAACTACGAGAAGAAAGAAAAATGATGTATAACCAATTAATTTTAGATTCCACATTTCACCTTACAATGGATAGACATTCCCATTGAATCGGTGCCCATACCTTATATCAATAAAGGCGACACCCATTTATTTATTTCATAATGGCTCGACTTGGTAAATTAATCATCCCAAACCATGAGGGACACAAACCTCGTAAATTGGGACAAGAAATCAATCCATTATAACCAAGAGTAATACAAGAATAAGTTAACTATCTCAACATCACTCAATAATCAAATTCATATGAAGCAATCAAAAATAGTGAAATGTGTATATATGGTATGGTAATATCAATGACATGTGAATTTTTAGGTTCCTATAATGATTCATGTAATAATGCTCCTTTCTCTCATATCATCGGGCCAAGGATGAAAGAAAATACTAAAACTGAGTAATAATAAACCACACCACATAGTATATTTTTCAACCAATGGTGAAATAATGTGAACTGTAATTGTAAAAACAGTACAACAATTATATTTTGGGTAACATAGATTTTACCCTGAACATGGGTTCGCAACACCCAAGCATGACTTATAACCATGTCCCTAGAAAACCTAATCTCTTCTCTATCTTCACCAAATATGAAAGAATGAAAAGAAATGCTCTAATACCACTTTGTGATATCCCGGACCTAGATGTCACTTAATGGGTTATCCAAGACCAGTGGGCCATATAGACTCATGCACATCTCTAAAATTCCAGAGGCTTTCAACTATCTGTGAGGGCCAAGGGTTTCTCCATGGGGCAACTATTCCATCATTACTAATGTGTAGTTCAGCATATGATTATAAAAAGAGGTAAATAGAATAAGTAATATAAGTAAAAAAAAGGCACATAAGAAAATATGGACAATAGTAACAATAACATAAATTACTTTAATAACATATAACAACTAATTATGATATGTCATGTATCTAGAAAAATGGAAAATTTGGATACAATATAGTGGGAATAAATTCTTCCAAAAATGTATATAGGGAATAAAAAGACTATTCCAAGAATTCTAATAATTGAATCAATCGTATATTATTAAGATCCATTTTAAACATCAAGAAATCTAGTCTTCAGATCTATATGATTCTCTTTATCAACTCTTATTTTCATGTAATCTACTTTGGTTTATAAATGGATCTTGGAGAGGGTGTGGTATAAATGTCAGTGGGCCACCAGCAATGGTGTCTTTAACATCTGTCCCATGTAATGGAATATAAAAGTGTGCAAGAATTAATATGTAAAGTAAATGAGTATAATTTAACTAATTTCCCAAGTATATACTTCATCCCTCTGTTGGCGTCTAAACGTAACTATTCCATTAATTTATTATTACCCATTTATAAATAAGTCACACATTAACAATAGTGAATGTTACATGTTGTGAGAAGTAAACCTGTAATGATATTTAATAATTAATTTACAAGTTAATATCCAAGGAAACATAGACCCCACGGGTTGTAAACTTAGAAATAAATATATCATAGATAGGGCTAAGAGTGTAATATGATGAGCGTAGTCCAAGGAATTCCCTAATGAGATGTCTACCGAGTATAAGGAGTTCATCCAGGGTAAAACAGGGGTAATAAAGTACTGGGCTCTATGGGATTTAACCATGGAACCTACGTGAAAATTATGGATCCAAGGAGTGTATCCAATGCATATTATAATAATATGTGAGTGATCATATGGTATTATACCGAGTATCCATGAATAGACAAGGATTGGGATATAGGTGTGTCTCATCCTAAGAAAGTTGTATCCTTGAATTGTAATGGGGTTCCCAAGAGCTTAAGGCATTCCATAATAAGAACCCAAGGCGAGCTCGAGTCAGGCCATTACTATTGAATTATAAAGTCATGTAATATTTCATTTTGTTAAGGGCGTTCCTTTCATTAGTTTAATAAGGTCTAGAAGCATACAACCTTTTAGTCAAGTCATAAGTAATCAATAAGTCCATTTGGTACAAGCTTTTCTATTCATTAGTGTGACACGACCAAGTAATATCAATCCTTTTTTAACCCCACTTTTAGAATATTCAACAATTAAGGTTCATTATGCTACCTTACATTAATTAGGTAAAGGGATCTATGGACGTGAAACCTATAAATCATTTACATTTAATCTGGTCAATTCATATTCGTAGAATACTTTCCAATTTCCCTTTCACATTTAATTATTAATTTGAAGCACTTACCTTAGGAGGGTCAAGTTGTGAGCATACATGGTACATTACATTATGAAATTTACATTATAAATCAATCCATTTAATATAGAAAATATTACCCTTAGTAGGGTCAAGAAATGTCACACATGAATGGTGGCTTAAACATGTCAAATAATAAAAAACAAATTATTGCATAACATCCTACATGGAATTGTTATAGTTGGTGTTGTAAACACTAAAAATTAATCACATATATTAAAAGAGAATATCCATATGGTTCTAATGATTAGAAGAATGGAATATAAATTCTATAAACAGCACCCGATGAAATCGGTGGGCCCCACATGACATATCCAAAATAAATGACCTTGAGGGATGAGTTATATACCACCCACCTTAGGCTTTTTAAACTCTCCCACTCTAGTATCAGCCCTTGATTTAGCATATAATGGAGTAGAACTGAGAAAAAAGGGAAGAATAGCACACCTTGATTACTTGGTCGAGAGAAAGAGATGAGAAAAAAGGATTAAAAAGACTCAATTACTTACTGTTGTGGATCCAACCTATTGAATAGAAGTTTGATCAGATAATGGATGAAGGAAGTCATAAAATCCCTATATTTGGCCATTAAACATCTCCAAAATTTAATCCACAGAGGTAACCCCATGGGATCTTGTAATATGAAGAAAGAGTGGACATAACAGACAATTAATGCAAAATCTGTAAAATTACCCTGAAAAATAGCATGTGCAGGGTGTGACCACATGGTTTGACAACCCGCACGGAAGCTATGCATGGTTACCTGGGAAGACAGGGATCCTTCACGATTAGGCGACACGAATGTGCCAAACCATGTGATAGGGTTCTATCAGAAAACTTCCATCTACACGGTTAGGACAATTGTTCACTAACCATATGACATGTCTATTTTTCCACAAAAGATGTGTTTTGGGATTTGGAAAATCCTTGAACTCCCAAGAGACATTTTCTAACCCAAAAGGCATCCACAAATGTTCCATGATATGGAATTAGATAAAACAATTAAGGATCCTAACCTATTTATAAAATTGAGTTCTTACATGTTCTAAGCCACATGTCCTTGACTATTCCAAGGTCCATGGTTCAAAATCTCCACTAGGGGAGCACAAAATATCTATTATATGTGTCCTGACCAAGCCCTTCATTCTATCCAACCCAAAATTTACATTAAAAAAAACTATCAGGAATTCAGGTAATAAATATTTGAAAAATTAAGAAGAGATTATACCCTAAAATGACACCATGGATGTGAAAAATATATCACATTAAATATAGAAAAATCATAAAACATTCTATGATGAAACCCTATAAAGATGATCCAATGAATATGTTAAGATATTTCCAACTAATCCTTCACCATATGAGACATATGAATTTCATATGATTAACAAATTAAAAGACACAAAGATAGTGGAGTATTATATATAATCCTTGAAAATGTCAATATGTGATCACAATGCCCCCTTGGACTAGGAATATCTTATAGAATACAATTATTCCCTCTCATATGTTGGTCTATATGATGAGTCTGAAATAAAAAATGATTTATCTCTAGGTTTATTTGCCCTCCTGGCCCTAGTAGTTATTATTCAAAAATACTATAGTCATTATCATTATCACATTCAGACACCTTATTTTATATCCGAATGGACCAATTATAGATTTATAGTTATGGTGTTATATCTATACCAATAAATGTGTCAAACCTACCGGAAATCATATCATATCTCAGTAGAAAAAGTTTATTATTATGGTGATTGTTCTATTGTTATACCCATTTATGAGACACTCCCTAGAGGAAATATTCTCAACTCAAAAGTTTAGGATCAATGATTGAAAAAAATTATTTACAAAAAAAGGTCTAATTTAATTTATGTTAGCTAAATATTTCTTTTATAGGGTTTTATAAGAAACCATGAAGTGGTAATAAAAGATGAATATAGGTCAAAAGGCATAAAAATTTTGTGAAAAAACTTATTTTAATTCACATTAAAAAATGGAACGCGGTGTATCCAATTAATGGGGTTTCTATTTGTGATTTTTATTTATCAAATAATTCTCTTAGTAGATAACTAAAACTCACCAATGAATTTTTAGATTTCATTTTTGTGGTTTTGAAGCCTTAATATTTTTATAGAATTGTTTACCTTTGAAGGATAGTGAATTTTAGCCTCCTAAGCTGTTTTTCCCTCAATAAAAAAATATCAACAGATATTTTATTACCCCACTAGTTATCCCTATGGTGGATTGAGCCCCTTATATATCTAGATTATAGAGGAATCATTTACATAAAATAATTTAAATTTCTCTAATGAAGCCTATACATAATGGTATTCAAGTTGAATCTCCATGGATTGATGTCTACCAAATAAGGAAGTGGATTTACCTCTAGAAAGGATGCATGAGACACATATTCATAAGAACATGACTAAAAAACCACCTTTACGATGCCATTGAAAATTGATATCTGAAACCCCCACTTACTTGGATAATTAATTAATGATAAATCTATTGTATATAGTTACATATATTAGACATTGAAGTATCAAAAATTATATTTCATATATACCTAAAATAATGTTAATAGGAAATATGGTAAAAGTTCAAAGACCTATGGTCTAGTTTAGAGTTACTCATGAAAATTGAATCAAATATTAGGATTAAGTCACTTATTGAAGGATTAGTCTTACTAATATTATTCTTGTTACAATTGGGAGAGACATGGACTCAAAATGATCTAGCTTCGGGATCATGAGTATGAGTGAAACTATGGTTTCATCTCCAACATACATTTATAGTGATACTAGAGATTTGAAAATTTTATATTTTTTTTGTAAATACTATGGATAATACAAGGATATGAAAATATAGATCCACCTCTAATAATTTATTATTATTTATGATTGGAATCATCCTAATATATAGAGCCATATAAGTGTCTCTTCTAGTAGGTGTATCTTAATTAATGGAAATAGAAACATCAGTCACTGACACATAATATATCATTGGTATTATTGAAGTATTCTTTACTCCCATTATAGCATGGATCCACATAAATTATTGGACAACAACCATAATATCTGCTTATCCAGTTTGTTTGAAAGTGATTTATGTGTGGGTAAAATCATCGTAAGGATGATCATGATCTTATTATTGAATGTTTGATGTATTTTCTTGAATTTATGTCTATAATAATATGGATTTTATAAAAATAATATAATGAGAAATTAATATATTTTATATAGAGGTAGTAAAAAAAGGAATCTTTCCTTATTTTGGGTCATTTTTTGAGTTTTTGGGCTCATTCAGGGAGGTATAGGAATAATGGTTTTGGAAAATATCAATCATTATCACTACGACCCTAGAGGGTGAGAGAAGAAATATTTCAATAAGGAGTTGGTATATTGACCACTTGTAGCACTCCCTCTAACATAGATATTAATTTATTAGCAATATTGTATGAACCTCACCTAAAATCTCTTTATTGGAATCATTAAAACATTCCTGAGACCTTTCTTGGGATATAGATCTTGGTATCAGAAATTTTGAATGTTTTAACTTAGGAGAGAAAACATATACCTGAAAAGAGAAGATGGTGAACTTTGAGAATGAAATTATCATCAGGCATGACCCATTTGGACAATGATTGGGCCATTCACCGACATAAGATTTCAGATGATGTAGGATCATACCATGTTGTTGACTCTTTTAGCATCAAAAGAGGAAAATAGAAGAAAATCATTTTTGTTTATCCTTTACAGTTATCTATTATTAGACGATTAGATTCCTTTCATCATCATTAGTGATTTTCTGTAAAGGTAATCCAATTAAGTACTACTGATAAAATATTTGGGATACTTTTTCAACACTATATCTACTTACATTCTCTTTATATAAAACTATGCACTAAAATAATTCCGAGTAACTGTGTTTCATGGCTAGGAGTACCAAAAGATCATCTTATTAAAGGATGAGTGAATATTATTCCCCATCTGGATATTGGCTAAATACCTACATAAGTGTTCCATTATATTTCATGTCTTACACTCTCCAAGTTAAAAAAAACATCATATCAATGTCCCAAATCGGCATATATTTTTCCCAAATACTCATAGTCAACTATGTAGTGTTATGTTTTTTCATATAATTCCTAGGGTTCCATTACATTTACAATATGAGGGATGTGAATTACACAATGGAAGGAAGACTGTATTCTCTTAATAGAGGAATTATGGGGGACACTTCACCAATGATTAATAGTCTTGGGATATGTATCCTCAGAATGGTCATAATCCTTCATCTAATTTTACTCATAGGATAACCCGATATACTTTGACTACATATTATTACATTTCCTACAATGATCTGTGGAATTACTACACAATATTCACCAACCTGATCACATAGTTAAAGAATTATTTCATGTTCATTTCTTAGCATTGGGTTATCTAAAAGCCTCAAGTTATTTTTGGTAAGACGGTCCTTGGGCTTCACTAGTTACCCTTCATTTATGGAGCTTCCTCATGACCCTAAATCCAATATCTAGTTCTTTAGATACTCTAAAAATTGAAATTCTAGTGACTAGTATGCCATTAAGAACATATAATTTATATAGTTTCAAGCATATCGTGATACTATATTGATGAACTCATGCCTTAACGGAACATTGATCAGGAATCATATATCACCTTGGGTCATCGACACTAATATTTGTCTCACCACCGTTGGGTATCTCCCTTCTTTAACAATTTTCATTGGTATCACCAGAAAATTTCACGTAATCGATAAGTAAATGAAAAATATATAAGGTTTGTATGTGTGAAAGGTTAAATAACATTTAATTCGATCTACTAATAAATAATATTGAAAATCTATTTTTAGGAATGTACATCTTATCAACCAGATTCATTAACTACTATTGTGATGATAGGAGGATTGTTATAGTTAGATAAAAAGAGCTATGAATTCTGTCATATTAGACTCATGTCACTAAAACCATTCAGTTATAGTTTCATGACACTAAATACAACCTCAATAAATGGAAATATTATATATTTGGGAGTATTCAAATATCTATGGAGTTCATAGAAATAGAATTGTATAAACATCCTTCCCAAAATCACCTGGAATGTCCTTGAGATACAAAATATATCCTTCCGGTTACATATATTTAATAAAAACCTTTTTATCCCCCCCAATACATGCATTTTTTACCCTAAAACGTCCCATTATGCCTAATGGGATTATATAAAAAATATATAGGGTTGGAATTTGGTGTGTGAATAATATACTAGAATTAATTATACACTATACCACATGGATGTAAAATCGACTAATCAGGTCCTAAGAGGGATCTTGGGGTTGACATTATATCCCTTTGTCTTATACTAGTACCTCTCTATACCAATCCACAATATTCCATGATAAATCCTCTTATGCAATTAGGGATATATATTTTCACTTTTTTATAATGTTCCATCACCATGGGAGATCAAAAATCTGTTCACATTGGTTTAAATGTCGATATCTCACTATTGAAAGGGCTCCATTCTTATAGATTTCACAGCCACCTTTATTAGTGCATGAACTAGTGTGGGAATTCCCCAATGGTCTTTCCCAGTATATTTGGTAGGGGTTAACTCATCATAAATCATTCTTGATATCAAATCCCATTATAACATGTAAATTTACCACAAATAGATTCGTTATTGTCCAAGGAAAAAGTGAGAGGAATTAGATTATGGACTCTTGTGGTTGAGAAACATAATAATGAGGTTGACATTCCTATACTGGTGCATCTATGAGGTCTATAACACCTCATAAATCACTATTTATTGAATTCTATAACTCATCATAGTATATATATTTTTAATCCATTTATTCTACATACACTATGGTTTCACAAAAGGAAATAGTGGAAATTTTGACGAAGGGAGGATTTCGTTGAGTCCTAATAACCCAAATATATTTTCTTTCGAATCCCAAAGAAGGCATTTTCTCAAAAACATTATTCATTTTTACCTTTAATCTTAACCATTATTTCAATATATGAGTCACTAACTAACACGAGATCTAACTATATTGTGAGGGTGGATGATTCAGGTACCTTAAGAAGCCTGGAATACCAGAGTAAACATATATGATAATATATTTTTGGATCACTAAAGCCATAAATATATAGACAAATAGGGAATCCCACATAATATTTATAACCTTTTATGGTTGGTCTACTTAGCCTCGATTTCTCAAATGATATGTCTTATGATGAGTGGGCATATTAAGTATATATATTTTAGAAACAAATAGTGTTGACCTTATAATTGAGTCCTCCCTATTCCAAATAGACGTGTTTATTAAGAGGTGAATTTTATGGTAGTTTTTTTATATTAAATTTATGAGGATAGAGAATGTTAGTGAAAAAATTAATAAGATTCTTGATTTTATCTAGTTCCTAAGAATGTTCTCACAATTTTTTCTATAAAGATCCTATTGGGCTCAAATTTCTCCAACGGTGTCTACCAATGTGAATCCCTAGAATGCCCACATCTCTTGATATGTCCACTGCTTGTACAAACATTTACAACATTGAATGTTTGGTGAATTATTACTTTTTTACAAAAAACAACACATATAGGTTCTTCATTTTTTTACCTATGGTAATATTAAGATATGCCTTGGAGATATGCCCACATGAGTCTCATTCCCTAGTCAATAACACTCACTATGTATATTAATTAATCATAACATAGAAGGAAATTATGCAAATAGGGTGTATAATTAGATTTCATAGGGGTTTTATAAATTAAAAATGTATGGAATGAGAAACCTTCCACCAAATACCATAAAAAAGGATAAATGACCCATACTAAGCTAAACTTATATCACCACTCCAAAAAAAATTTAAATAGAGACCCCTAACCTATACTATGATGCATCGCTTATGTTTGACTTTCTGAGAGACCACTTATCCCTAGCATCACTGGAGTGTACCATTTACTCATCCCTCAATATGAAAAACCCCTTTTCACTATTCTCTATACATATTTAATGCATCAACAATTATTTATCCATAACTATGGAAAATAAGACCATTATCATAAACCATAGTATGGTGTAGATAATCATTCTATTCATCCCCAAAATGGATAAATATATCCGTTGATTAGTCATCATTTAGGAAGATGAAATAATTCACATATCCATTACTATGGAAAAGTATATCATTTGTTAAAACTGGATTAGGGTGAAGAAAAATTATATCATTTTCATTACAATCATTTGGGAGAATAACCTTCTTCTATTTTCATAGTTGGGTTCCATGAAATTTCTAATATTAGTGGTGTATCACAACTTAATTTTGGTCACTTATATGGTTAGACAAATATCATGGACCCCTCTAAAACCTCTAGAATTTCATGATCATAGAATTTAAAATATTGTGGACATCATCAATCATGTATTCACTTAAATAAAAGGAGAAATTATAATTATCCTCCAAAATATATAGAACCCTCGAGGTGATCATGATCATTAATTCCATGTATAACAAGGTTAACTATCATGATGATACTATATATGTCTTTTGTAGATCAAAATGATCATTATGACTCTCAATTTCAATTAATAATCTAAATTCCAATGGGAACCCTCATATGGTGTAACTCAAAACCATGTTCCCACTGATAATTTTGTTACCATGGGAAAATAATGATCCAGGGAACTACATAACATCATAGCCCCATCCCCTGCCTTGAACATTTCTTTATGGGGATATATATTCTAGGAGTTTAGTATTCCATCAATGCCGACATCAATCGACTAGGGATAAAAAAAATTAGGGAATAAAACAGTCATGATTATTCCTCAATAATTCCCTTACATATCTCAAGTATCATTATATTCATCAACCTAGGTGTAATAACCAATTATTTCCTAATAAAAGGAAACTTACCTCGTCTACCCAATGGGCTAGGCCACCATTAGCCATCCTAATGTGTCAAACCCACACCAATCCTCTGTTTCCACCTATTTCAGGGAGAATACTTCCATATTACATTATTTTAAAGTAAATTATAGGGAACAATAACATATCATTAAACTATGTCAATAAAACTATGGGGTTAATCAATTCAAATTAATTAGGGCTCATAGGAAAACTCATTTTGGATGAAACTCAATATCCAAAACCACATTCCCATTAATCAATACTACCTATGAAACCCATACCATCATGAAGATATATTCTTTTTTATCCATACCATTACTCATTAAACCTGATACTTTATTACCCATATAATCTATTCCAACATGATCATATTCATTATAAACTTCCTTCTCAGTGGGATATATTCCATGAAAATAACATTCTATAAAGTCACATGTCACCTTTTGGGAAAACCATAAACTTTCACTCATGTGTAAGTCCTAAATCATTCATTTCTAGCAATTTTTCACTTATATTCCATTGTATATGACTTTAAAATGTTTAAAATGGTCATTACTACATGAATTTAATAGGAACCTAGATGGTACTTATCACATAACCCTAAAAAGAATGATTTGTCTCAGCATGTAGTTTCATGCTATGTAGGTTCTCATTATCTTCACAGGGGTACATAGGATTCCCATCTGTTTGGATTGATCATAACACCCAAAACACCAAAAACCTCCCTACATGGGGATATATTACAGAACACCTTGATCAATGGATTGAAAATAAATTATCTCTAATTAATAAAATAAAATGAATAACCTTGCATACAAACATATTGTATTATCGATATATAATATCAAATACATTATTATATTTACATATAAAGTGAAATGACATTACATAAATATGTTTACATTAATACATGTTAATCTTCAATCACTATCATAGAGGATTCCATGTTCATGGTGGTATTTGGGAAGGTTCCATATATATATGACTTCAGTATATAAGCTTGTCAATAAGATGGAAATAAACCCCCTCTAGATGGTATTATGAGACCGACCTTCTATCCTTAACACCAACATGCATTTTAAGGTGTTGATTAAATGTTTCATTAACCACCATACGTCAGAAAGAAGCACTGCCCAAAATAAAATTAAAATGGAATGGTCATGCATTACTGTTTATATCAGAAAAAAATTATATTCTATTCACTATTTAAAGTAGATCATTTTAACTTAATGAAATAAAATTCAAAATACTTATAAATAGTTCTTCTTAAAATATTATTGTTCATCACAAAAAAATAGTAAATGCATTTTATTAAAATAAATTATTCACCCTCAATTTAATTTTAACAATCCATTAGTATAAAAATACTTCATTGAATTTTATAAATATATCAAATCAATATTTAATAATAATAATAATAAACCCAATATTAATAATATAAAATATTAAAAATAGATTTATTATGAAACATTTTATTTAAAAATTTTATTTCTATTTTACTGTTAATTTTTTGTGAATTATATTATTTTCTATTGCAAAAAATATCCATCTGATATACCAAATGAACATATATCCATTGAATACGTTTATAATTACTATATATCCAATAATTATTTTTTAATGACTATATATACAACTTCCACATTCTATTCCAATATATCCCCTTACACACATTACTAAAATAATTAATTATTTTCATTTACATCAACGTAGACTAGACTATTATATTTATAACTTATCATGTATTTCTATAGTTCCAATTGGTGTTATGAATATCATAGAAAACTATGATGATAAATATGTTATGTTCATTGAATTTTTATTTAGATGCATATGTATTCCAATGAAACATTTCTTAATGTAGTTTCCAATTTTATTTTCATAATGTATTAATTGTTATCTTAAATTTCAATATTTTATCTCAATAAAATTTATGATGGTTAATTTTAGTTTTGTTTTTTATATGAAACAATCCCTTCAACATATTATTTAGTAATATAAAAATAAATAGTAAATCATGCACTGATAAATTATGATGTAGGACCTACCAATATATTTGATGATGGTGAATATAGAGGTAGTGAGTAAAGTTACATGATGGACTCTATGGTAAATTAATCACATAAACAATTTTGGGAAAAAATATCTATTTCAAAATAACTGTTAGAAGATTAAACCCTATTAAGGAAGTAACTAAAATAATTATTCAATGGAATATTTTTCTCAAGAGAAGAAAAATAGATGTCTTCTCAATTTGGTGGAGTTACCCATTTAAAGGGAAATTTTCCAACATGATGGAATAGTGTAAAAAATTTGCAAATCTGTGACATGTTAAGATATTTTACAAGGGACACAATTATTTATCTTATAATATAATGAATGGTTTTAATGTTCCTATTAGGTGAATAAAATAATCCATATATGGTTATCAATAATTGATAGGTGGTAATCCATAACAAGGTGACATGAAAACGAATCTTGGACAGTTATTTATGGAATATAATATACCAAAATTACCAGATGAAGAACTTGTGAATGTATGAGGTATATTCTTATTAATTTTTCTTGACATTTTCCATGTTTAACATGGGTGTATCTCAATTTTTCTTACATACATGATAAGTATACCAATTAAATTTTCATTTCAAAATTATTTCTTACACAGTGATGATTGAGACCAATATTAGAGTGTGTAAGGAGTAAGGATTTAAATATCCTTTTTGTTAAATTATGATTTGTGGTGGTAAAATATCCAAGTGTTTATTATATTAAGAGAAAACAAAATGTTAACATATAATTAGAATATATTTGATAATAATTTTTAAGGATCATATTTGTTGATATAGTAATATATTTTCTTTTAAATTTCCTAATTATTGTGTTCACTTTTTTCAAGAAGAGTGAAATATTCATCCAATACAAATTAAACTTTTACTATAAACCTTGTGTCGTAATCATGATAGATAGATGTTATGATTCTTATAAATATGGGAAAAAAAGAAATAACATATTTTTGGTAGGTGGAGAATTATTTATAATATGTTTTTTTCGAATTTATTTTACATACCACCACAAGATATAAATATGTTGTAATTGATTTATTTATTATACGGAAATATTTTCAATCATTTCTCTCATATCTCATGGAATTGGAAGATCATGGACCATAAAGTTTGTAATTAGAATATTTGGAGAGGGAAAATCATTTGCCGAATTTTTCACCATGGAAAATTCCATTTATTTTTACTAATAACATAAATTGAATATTATTCTTCTGAATACACTAATAGAAGAAAATCCAGGTGGCCCTATTGAATATGTATCATCTACCCCAATTCATGATCATTTTGGTCAATTTAATGGAGATAAGTGATTACCTTAAAATGAATTATGTTCAGTGTATCAATATTTGAGGGTGAAGATATAACCAATTTCAAAGATTTATTTTTAGTGAAGGTATAATAATTTTTAGTTCTTATTGATGTTTTTTGGGATTACTAATTATACAAATATTTTTATGTATCTAATTAATTTTATCCTTAAAAATACATTAACTCATTTATTGTAGTATTTATATATGATATTTTGATTTATGAAAGCTAAAGGGAGTAACATGTATGATATTTTAGGGAGTTAATGTTATTTTATTTTAATACCAACAATTTTTTTAAAAAATAATTTTAATTTTGGATTTGATAGGTTAAATTTATAGAACTTGTTATTTCAAATAAAGGACTTTATATGCTAATAGAAATGGAGAATGAAGTAGTCCCCTAGGTGTAACCAATGAATATATTTGAGATAAATAGTTTTATCATACTAACAAGTTATTATATGATATTTATTCAATATTTCGTTAACTACCATAACTAATGAGGTCATTGATTCATAAATATTTCAATTTCAAATATAATGAAAAGATCTATAAATATTTTGATGAATTGAAGAAATGGTTGACTTACACTCTAGTGATTATCTTATATGAAATATGAAAAATTATAATATGTATATTTTGATATATTAGAATCTAGATTAGAAAATGATCTCAAATAAGTGGAGATGTTGTGTGGTATGGTTCATAGGAATTACAACTACATGAGAAGAATTAACAACTGATGGACAAAGAGCTGTCGGTGTTTATTAAATCCCAAATAAGTTAGAATAATTAAAAATTTATTGAAAAACAAACTAGTATAATATGATAGTAAGATATTTTAGTAAATTTTCAACCAACATTTTTGAACATTAATGAAATTTTTATATTATAAATAGCTATAAAATTTTGATTTTAATTTAGTTTATACATCACTAAACATGAATTCCATAGTTGATACCTTGACTAAAACTAATAGAAAGGATTGGTAATCTGAGGAGTGGTGGAAGATGAATAACCTACATGAATATATGCATATATAATCAAAGGAGACGGTTGGTTATATTGTTTTACATTGGATAAAATTCAATTATTCACATTTGAATAAGACTGATAGGGTAAAATAAACTTAGATAAAATTTAAAAGGATTTTTATACCCAAAACAGTAGGGAGACCATTAACTAAAGGTCTATATAAATTTTATCAATGAATAATTATAAAGATAGTGTATAAAATACCTTTAGTTTAATGAAATTATTTTAATATAATTTCATGACTCTAATTATGAAATTTATCTAGGATAAAAAAGATATGAAATGGAATAAAATGAATGTTATGTTTGTTTGGAAATAATAGTGCAATAACATGTTCTGTATCTTGGTGGTTCTGTTATTAATGGGTGATGGTAGAGCAATGGTTATAGGTTGGATATATAAAAGTATAAAATGTTCTAACTTAGAAGTTACATAATATTAAATTTTATTTCTCAATTCATTTACCATGGTTGTTGTAAAAGCTTGATGAAATTTTGTTGATTTTGGATCAGCTTATATATTTGTCTTACATATTACACATTCAGGAGACATTATATACAAAAATATTGGGTATGATATATATATATATATATATATATAAGAAATAGAGATTTTTTATATATTTAATTATTCTATTTTATAAGATATGGACACTCAATTATTGTAATGTTTTTGAATAGGATTCCAAAAACGGATATGGATACTTAGTTTAAAATTAGTAAATCATATCATCCATGGACAAATCGATAATCAGAAAAAATAAATCATATAGTATTTGGTGGAAATTCATTAATCTTTTTTGGTTTATTTTTGGAAATCATTGGATGATAATATTACTATAGTGTTAGTTTCATATAATTATAATTTTTCAAGATTCAAAATGAATAGATTTATTTAAATTTGTATATGTAAAGTCATTTCAATCACCATTATTATGGGTCGATAATGAGGATATGTTTCTCTGAGAACATATCTTAGTGAAGAAGCCAATGATTAATACAAAATTCATCAAAAAAGATTAATAGTATATTAAACAAAGAAAATGTTATGTGAAAACTGTTGGTAACAACTATTGGATTTTATAGTCAATGAGAGAGTCTTGTTATGCACGTGAGCCTCATCCCAGTTGGTGAGGACTCGCTAAGTGCATCAAATAGACCCAAAATCAAATCCGGGTAGAGGAATATTTCTGGGTACTTTAGCAATATTGTAGCAGGAATTGTTCAGTACTGTAGAAGTTGGAACTATTCATCCATCTGGGCCTTCGGGCCCCCGGTTTGGTCCTCGGGTCCTGTAAGGCTTTCGGGCCACCCAAGGCCTTCGGGCTAGTTGATTTTCAAGGCCTTAGGGCAACCTTAAGTCCTTCAAGACACCCCAAGGCCTTTGGTCCACATGAATGCATGACCTAGACACCCTACAAAAAAGGAGCATCCCGAGAAGAGGATTCAGAGTAGGTGTACTCAATAGAGAAGAGATAAATAGATTTTTAGAATTAGAGGGTATGGCTATGCCATCGGTACTGACCTGTGCTTGCACAGGAATCCTAGCCAGATGGTCATTCAACGGTGGAGAGCTACTATCAGGATGCAAAGGCTGGGGAGGGGCAGTTCCTTGTAGATATTCTGGTTGAATTCCCAAATACCTTTGGTTCATGTAATCTCCTAATCCTACAGGCCATGTAATCTCTGAACCTACAAGCCTTGTAAGGGTTCCCTCATCCCTTGAAAGGGGGGTTATCAAAAATCAATAAAAATGAAGGCCTTCGGGCCATTTAGGAAGAGAGGCTTGTTATGAGTATAACCATGGTTACTAAATAGAGGAATCAAGATGTATGATAATCTTTAACCAGGGTATGGGTTGATTTTTGAAATCATTAAATTAGTTGGGTATGGGTATTATACATTTGAATCGATAAAAAATTAGGTTTTTTGTATGATTTATTTAATGCATCACAGTTATGTAAGTTTCAACAAGACCTATCTGATATTATTTGGTGGTATATAATTGATTTGAAAACTAAAATAACATTTTTTTGGGAGTCCATTTTATGTTTTTTGTCATCAATAAAACATATTAAAAGTAAATTTTACCCCATATAAATTAATGTAATAGAAGGATAGGCAAGTCCATAAGGAAACATGGGGTAACAAAAGCACCTATATGATAGTAGTGGAAGAATATTTTTCATTTAATGATAGCTTTGTAACATTTAAAGAGTAAAAATTACATTGATGTATAGAATTATGACATCCATTAATTTGGGATTAATTAATTATTATAGATATAAAGTTATTTTAAATTAATTTAATTAATTTATATAGAAAAATAAAAAATTTCATTTCTATTGTTAAATTTTTTAGTAAATAAATAATTGGTGTCAATTGTTGATCGTGAAAAGGGGTTGCACAAGTAATATTAGAATAATTGTGCTCATCCATGTAACATGTGAAATTTAAATGGGGGTTATATTTTATCATTTTTGTCATGAGAATTTATGTTGGTGTTATTAGAGGACACTGAATACATATATTAAATATGATATTTCTAAATGATATAGTAGAATGTTATTTCATCTTATTCAACTAAAGTAACTTGTTTAAAATTAACTATTTTAAATCAATGTGATAATGGAAATAAATTATAATTCATAAGGAATGATTAATAATTAAACAATATGTTATTATTATTATTAGGGAGTATTAAAGGAATATATATAAAAAAATTACTGGTATAGTGAAGGAAGATAAGAGTTTCTTGTAATGAATTTCGGAGGGATGGTGTGTCCAAAATTAGAGGAATTTACTCATTAAAATTTTACAATAAGATGTAGTATAAATGTGTTTAGAAGATAAGATTTTTCCATGTAATACAATTTATTTTCAATTAAACCCAATATTTTTTTAGTGGTAGTGACAAAATAGAATTAAGATATAAAAGTATAATAGGTTTTACAAATTATGAATATATTTCCAATCTATTTCCTATGATATTTTTTAACTATTAAAAAAATATTATTTTATTATTAGATGATACATCATTCAATGAAAATCCTTTAATTTTTATAGTTATCTCTCTAAAGTTGATAATTAATAATTTTTGACATTTTTTATAAGGTTGTACTAAAAAGAACAGGGTTTTTCCCACTTTTTGTTCCTTATCCTGTAATTCCACTTATTCCACCAATAATATAGAGAGTTATAATGGTCAATATAAAATGTCATGGGGTATGTAAAAATTTTTGGTTTTCAATTCTCCAGGACTTACAATTTCTTGTGGGTTATGTGATTCTTGCATGGGTCATGTCATTTCCAAATCCTTTCATATTTAATGTCTTTAGACTATAGTAATTTTTATTAAATTTAAATCCTCTTTCTATGGGTTTAATATTATAGGTTAATATTTAATTTGGAATTCTTGGATAGGTTTTTTCCTTAGTATTTTCACCAACATGATAGATAATATAAAATTCAATTAAAATATTCTTGGTAAGGTGTCTTCTACGCATTCATTTGTTGGGAATGATTAAATTTCTTATAATTGAATACTATTTTACATTACTGTTATAAAGTTAATTTTTTAGTTATTTAAGAGAAATTGATATGATAAAATTATATATTATACTTACTTTGTGAAGATAGAAATCAGATATTTACTAAGGGAAATCATAAATAATGGATTTTTAAATCACTATTTTTGATTGGTGTAAAATGATATTTTTAAATTATTTTGGGTTTTAATCTAATATCTATTTGTTTTATAGATTAGTGATAAATAGAAAATAATTTTGTAAAAAACATTTTCTGTTATGGAAAACTAGGAAGAATGAATATGAAACTAAATTAAATGGTTGAGAATAACAATGTGCATTGGTGTGAAAAAGCTAATTGGTGTGGTTAGAAATAGTGATGATCAAAGGGAATAAATTATATACACTCCTATTTTTAAAACAATACATTGAATTCATAATATGCTCATTTTTGGATAAATTATGCATAGTTCCAAATTTGATTAATTTTATAATTTTCATGATTAAATAATTTATGAAAATATACATAATTAGTTATCATAAAAGGACTTGTAACTATATTAAATATTGATAATTTCATACGGATGCTCATAAGTTTAGTATGATTACTTTTAATGATTTATAAATCATAAAAATTTAATACATATTATTTTATTTCCAATTCTAATTGGTTTCCTGGTTTTTAGTTAAATAATCATTGGACTTCATGAAAATGGTTAGGAAAATTTCTACTATGTAAATTATTAAACCCACCTTCACATGTTTATTTGTGTGTATGAATTTTTTTCAATGATGTCAGGAAAGGGAATACTACTTTTTTTATTGACGACAGATCATAGGTTCTATAATCATGGTGGGATATGAAAATTCCGAAACAATAGTCATTGGAAGAGTTTACTATCCATGATTGATTGGCACTTCTTGTCTATCTTCTTTATTTTTTCATCGCTATTCACTTTTTTCCAGCATTCTATGTTACTTGGTGTAGGAAAATGATTTTAAGAAAATTATATTTCTATAAAAAAACAATGTATTTATTTGTATATATATTTATTTATTCACATTAATAGAATCTAATTCCCCCGTGATCATATGGAATCTCTTAGTCATCTATCTTAGTTATTTTCATTGTTGTTGACTTATTGTCTAATATGTTGTGATACTGAGAATCTTAAAAGGTTGTTTTAATAAAAATAATATTTTTATTATCTTTTTAATAGAATTAATTAATTATTTAAATATATTTATTTAATAATTTTTATGGAAAATAATCCACCAATGATCATGTGTTATCCCTTGACACTAGTTTATAGACACTTGAAATTGGGAGATGTTCTTAAATACCTACATTGATTCAATCCAAGTTTTATAATTTTTTTTCCTAGGTTTGGTCATTACAATAATTATCCACAAAGATTAATGATGTTAGGGCTATGAGATCCTCATGAGTGGGTGAATCAATTATCCCTATTAATTTTATGAACTTATTTTCTTTTAATTAATCCTATAAGATGGGTTAATGTCTGGTCTAATCATTCATGTGTCTATCAACCATATTGGAGTATTGTAGTAACATAGAATGGCCTGAAAATATGATTATATGAATTACTATCATATTATACAATGTCCCAATGTAGTACATTTATATTAAATTTAATTGTTACAATCTTTCACGGGTTCTGCTTTCTTTCTCACACAGCTCATTCCTCATGTTAGGATTGATTACCTTGCATAGTTGGTGAATCACCCCTATCTGAAACCATCATGTATTAATTTGATTCCCTCTATCATCAAGTGTAGTGGTGGTTCATCCATTCTATTACATTTGATATTAATTGAAATATTCTAAAAAAATTCTTTAACTACCACGAATATAATCGAATGCCTCACATGTGAGTTATAATTTTTACTTACTAACAAACTACTTGTTCAGTGCATAGTTTATTTTGTTATATGATATGGTTTTATCATAGTCCTCCATATTATTATCCTACTTCCTTCTACATTAATAAATTGTGACATAATTTATGATGTCGTATTAGGTTCCCTCAATTCATTGAATGATGTGTTACATCTATAAATAGATGCGTTGAGGGATAAAAATCATCTTCTCCTCATTCAAATTTAAATTTAAAGAACCATGAATATTATTTTTCATATATATTTTGAAGCTCAAAAATACATAGTAATATGATATTTTTATATTTAAATATTAATTACACTGACTTAGTGGATTTATTCAAAAATCCTTTAGAAACAGTTGTTTCCTTTTATTTTATTATATATTAATAATTTCAATTAATTCACCATAAAATCTACAATACAAAATTTCATTGAAATATCCATCAATGTGAGAAAGATCTTATGCAATATGGTTAGGATATAAGTATTCATTAAAGGAACTCTCGAATACTTATATTGATGCTTCAATCAAGAACCAATAAATCAACCACAATGTCTAAATCTATTGAATATCACAGTCTGCATCATATGATTTACCCAACATTTCATTAGAAATCATAATTTTGGAATTATCATTTGATTAATCAAATTAAAAATAAAAAGTATTGATTTCCATACACATATATCCGAAAATAAAACCCCTTAAGCGATTAACTAATCCATAGATCATCATATATGAGTACTATTACATTGATCGAAAACACACAAGGATTCCCATACAATAATGACTCAAATGTGGACCCTTTTATGTTGTTCGTCCTAAAATAAACTTACACACATAGATTCCTTAATGTTTATCTCTATAAATGGATCCCTTTACATATATTACTTTAGTTATGTGTCCCCATGCATGTTGGATCATTTGGGAATGAATTTATATGGATCAATTTTACATATATCTATATTTAATATTTTTTTTTTCATATTTCATTGTATTGAAACTATAACCCCTTAAAGATATCCTCAGCCCTTCAATATAAACACAATTACCTTAAAACATATTCTGATGGATCTTCCTTCAATGGATAGATCTTACTCACATAATCCAGAGTCATAATTCTATAATATAGTTTTTAAATATCTCCCACTATATTGAAATCTTTAACTTCCATAAAATTTTGGAGATATAAGTTCCATATAATTATGAATTTCTTTAGCAAAAAAACATATTATTAATTATTATATTTGATAGTTAGTTGAATTATTTCTATCCATACACAATATTCAAGTGGAAACATAATATATTATTTTCTATTAAACTTCGGAGCACCCAAATTATCTCTTCTCTATCTCTAAACACATACTCACATAATTAGAACATCATGGTGGCCTTACATATTGAAAAATATATAATTCATCCAATGGGAACATAAAATACAAAAACATAAACTATATATCAACGGTCCATTCTCAATGTGTCTTCAATCTCTAAGGAAATAATTCAATCACCCCCAATAGAAATTATAGCCATGATAACAAGGAGTGGAATCAAGCCTTGAATATATACTTAGTAAATATATTAAAAAATTGTACCACAAATAACTAATAATTTTCATTCTATAATGAATTAGTAATATTCTATAAATTAATTTATTATCAAGTGGGGAACTTTTTATAAACTTATTAGAATCATTAAATAGTAAAATACAATGAAATTGGGGGAAAAATAAAAGAGATTGTGTTAATAAATTTACTATACATTTAATGAAATATCTCGATTAAATCAAGAAAAATATGTACAATAAAGAACAAAAATAAGGATAAAAATTAATATATAATGATCAATGATATAAGAATAAGTAAAGACATAAAATGGATCAAAAATAGGTGGAATATCTAGAGAAATATTAAAATCCATATACATATAAGCAACTTAAACAAATCTGAGAGAGGATTCGTTGAGGATGGAGTAAATGTTGAAATAATATGTTCCATCGTATATTAAATAAGATAAACTTTATCATTCAATTTGATGAATAAATTTACTAAATTATGGTGTATAAAATATATTTATGGTTCTCTTGTACAACAAAAGGAATTTAGAGTTTATCAGTGTAATATCCAGATGTGAGGAGTGATCCACAATAGTTTAAATAATTATTTCAATAAATCCTAGATTTTCAAGAGGCTTTTTTTCACATTTACAATTATAATATAAATTTTTTTTGGAAGAAACTTTGTGACATAAAATAGATAATTAATTTTATTCCCTCGTTGTGTTTCTAATAACATGATTAGATGAAACAAAAACCATGTGATTTGAACATTAATTCATTGATTTCTCGGTAAAATAGAATTATTGAATTGTTAATGTTTTTATTTTGATTGGAATGATTATTTTTCCCCATGGAATTTATTATTCATGATAGAGAAGAATATAGAGATTTAACCCTCATATTTGGAATATCATTCCATTATTTGGGAAAATCAATATTTAATTTCAATCAAGGATGGTTTATTTTCATAGTCTTTAATGAATAAGTCACTGTTAGTCTTATAAAGTTCATTATAAATATACTTGATAATTTTTACTTATTTACCATTATTTCAAATATTTTTACTCATCCAACCAAACATTATAGTTGTAAGAAGATTAATCCATGAATAACTCTTAAAATATAATGTGGACCATGAAAAATCAAACAACAATTTGTATAATGAATTTTAAATTTCATACATTGAGAAGATAGAACAATTATAAATTGAATTTGACATACATTTATTATCTAACATTATTATAACACCAATTATTGATCTTGATTGACTCCTAAATACATTAATGAACATATTCTATGGAGATAATGTGACTTTTTTAATGATCATTATAGAAAAAAGTTATTGGAATAAGGGAAACTCTTTATGATGTCATAGAATCATTCCTTTGGCATTGCCACCAAATGTGATATATCCTTCATCTATTTTTATTAGGTTCTTGAATCATGAGTAGTCCCCTATCATGTTTCTTGAACATCCACTGTCCAAGTACCATAAAATTTTATAGGAACTCTTTAAGCAGATTTCATACAAAATGATTAAGGAAAACCGATTTTTATACCCATACTTGTTTGGGTCCAGTAATATTAGTAATGAGTGCTTTAGGAACCCATAGCTGCCTCATAGGTTTCCTATATTTATTAAGTAAAGTATTTGAAATGTAAACTCAATTTTGTCTAGAAAAACATGAAACAGTAGAAAGTGTATCATAAATTGAATTAGTTTATTTGTGTCTGGAACTAGGAGTAAAACTATATATCCTAGATTTGTAAATAAAATTTGTTCTACTGATATTTATTTAGCGAGGTTGATAACCAATGCAAGTGTTATATTTAGGGGAAATTTCTTTACCTAAAATTTTATTAAGGGTATTTTTCCAATTGGTAAACTTTTCTACGTCATTCTTTAATTTCTCATTAGAAATTTTTAATTCATTGTTCTCTTTGAGAAGTAGAGAATTTTTCTCTTTTTCAGTTGTGAGTTTAGATTTAACAATCACAGTAAGAGAATACATTTTCTTCAATGATTTATATTTTTCTTATAGTTTATTGAAAGTTTCTTAAAGAATGTTATGATATTCAAACATTTTTTCATTAGTTATATTTATAGAGTCACTCTCATCTCTATAATAGTATGAATTATGTACAGGATACTCCAGTGTTACCTTAGATGAGTTTGTCATAAAACACATATTGGATTTGTTAGCTTGTTCATCAAGTGATGTTTCTGAGTCGCTTAAACTATCCTTGTAAGCACTCCATGATTCTTTCATTGAATTTTTATACTTCATGTCCTTGACATAATATCACTTTTTTTTACTTGAGCTTTGGACAGTCATCCTTCATATGCTCTTTGCGCTTACATTTATAGAAGACAATCCCATCAGTCTTGCAACTTCTTTTCCAATGCTTCTTCCAACTTCCATTTTGGTCATATTTTCCCGTGAAGTTAGGCTTCCAAAAAAAGTTATTCTTATCGTGTAATTTATCAAATATTCTGGCTAATTGAGATATCTACTCATCATTTTCAGATGATGATTGTTCATTACTGGAACTTTCTACAGAAGCTTCCAATTTCCCTTTGTTTTTGTGTTTAGAGGTGGTGGTTTCAAATGTAACAGATTTCCTTTTTGGTTCATTTTCCTCTTCCTTGTTAACATTATTCTCTTCTATATACATCATCAATTTCCAAATGAGTTCTTTTACAGGTATCTTGAAGATGACACATGATTCTGTAATAGAGATAGAGGTTCCTCTCCATCTGATTGGAAGACATCTGAGAATTCTCATGATCTGTTCCTTAGCAGTGACTTCTCTTCTAAGAGAAATCATTGTATTGAAAATCTCATTGAACCTAAGATAAATTTTAGACATACTCTCATTATCTTTAATTTTAATGTTATAATATTTAATAGTATAAGTATTAAGTCTCATTTCTTTTACACTAGATGATCCTTCATGTGAGATAGATAGGGTATCCCAAATTTCATGGGTAGTTTTACAAGAAGAAATTCGATTGAATTATTCATCTCATAAGGAGCTATATAAAGCATTAATATATTTTTAATTGTAATTGTATTCAGTTTTTACAGGTTCATCCCATGTGATTTTATCAGTAGTAGGAATATTTTTTTCATCAATAATGGAATACCAAATTTCAAAACCCATACTCTCTAAATGCATTTTAATTTTAATTTTCCTTTTAGCATAGTTGGTTCCATTAAAGAATGGTGGTATGTTGGTTGCAACATCTTCCAATCTATTATCCATAATATAGAAATACTTGCAGAGAGCTAGAAATTTATAATTAACAGAAATTTACAAAACTTCAAAGTACAACTACAATCACAGTTGAATACGGTTAAACAAAGTCTTAATAAACTACCTATGATACCAAATGTTTGTCAGATGAGATTACTCAAGAGGGGGGGGGGGGGTTAATTGAGTATCTATAAAAATTATTGGTTAAAAATTATTCTTAAAAGGGGTTCCCCAAAAGGATAAATACAACACAGTTAATCAATGTTATACTGTTATAAGAGTTTGACAGATTAAATAAATTCTTAGAATATTGATTAGTTCACAGTAATCATAATGTCATTTATTAATATTACTTTTAAAGATATTATACTAAGAAAAGACAAATATATCTTCTTTCCAAGATTAACTATCAAAGTGAATTTAGTGATTTTTAAATTATATAGTAAAGCAGTAAAACAGTGAAGACTAAATTAAGCATCACACCAGATATGAAACAAGTGGTTCAGTCTCAATCTGAGACCTAATCCACTCCACTTGGTTATACCCTTCCACTAAGAAGTTTCTATAAATAAAATTGATCCACACCCTGGATCGGGGTTAAATAACAATACACAGGACTGTCTAGGTCGCACAGAGACCTCTTCCACAGTTCATCGTGGGAACTAAAAACCAGGCCACACTGGGACCTCTTCCACACTTATCAATGGGTATAAAAATATAAAAATATGTGTGAGTAAGGATATAATATATCCTTTAGTTTTATGTTGGAGATAGAGTGTGTTGTTATAAAGATACACACAATGCTCAATAGATAGTAAAATGACACACAATAGAGCAGAAATATTGATATAGGTTTAGAAATGCTCTGAATGTTAGTCTTTGCAGCTTTGGACTTATAAGATGAAGCCGATGCAAAAATCATGTAATTGTATTGAAAAAATAGTTTCGCAAGTTAGACTGATGCAGATTTTGTTCTTCGTGATGTTTGACAGTGAGAATATGTTCTCGATTCTGGGATTCAGTTGAGTTTTGTGTGTTCTCCAGCAGCATTGAGTTTCATGAGACATTTCTTTCTTTAATAATTATTTAAGTGCATTCTTTTTTCATGTTCATTCCCACCTGCTTATTATTCTTTTTATTATCGGTCCACACTTCTTATTTTTCTTGGGCCGCATTACTCTTTTATCTTGGAGGGCATGGGTTTGAGTTGAAAGGTTGCATGTATTCTGCACCTCATACCTGATACTGTTAGATGACATGTATAAAAATAAATATTAATTATGTCAGTGCATTTAAAATCTTCGAATATGACCATTAAATATTAAATTGAAAAGTTTCAAAACATATTAAGAAATGGTGTCACAATATCTCATTGAATCAGTGTCTCCTTCACACGGTGTCTGGATTGGTCATGGTATCTTGTGGTCACAGTGTCTGGTTCACGGTGTCTGGTTCACAGTTTATTTTTCATAGTGTCTTGTAGTCACGATGTCTCGATGTCACAGTGTCCTATTCATCATGTCTTGTTCACGGTGTATCATTGTCATGGTGTCTCTATTTCATGGTGTCTTGTTCGCGGTGTCTAGTTCACGGTGTCTTGTTCACGGTGTCTGGTTGTCATAGTGTCTGATTGTTCATGGTGTCTCGCACTTAAGAAAATATCTATATTCAGACTTAAGTAGTGATATTTATGGAATGAATTAAACATAATCAGTTGTCAGAGAAATCATTATAAAGAGAATCAAAATATAGTATATAGTAACCAAACTGAGTGTATAAAACATAAGAGATTTGGATAGATTTTACTAAACAACTGGAAATTTGATGTGTGTTATATTACATAGATTTAACATGGTTTATAGAGTTAATATGATTTGTGTTCATTGAAACATAATTAATACATGTGGAATCCAATAGTATGTACTGAAAATATTTGTTCCTTTATTCATGTTGATATTGATTTTTTCCCAAGTTGAAAGGATGTTTGGTAACTCAAATATTCTTATTTCTATTAAAATGTTTTATCTTGAAAATTATTCCACCATTATTGGGTTCTCCAACCATAATATTTTATTATATTTAATTTTTTGACCATCATTTATAAAATTAGGTTTTAATAAAAATAATTTTTTATTACACTTTTTTCAATGGGGTTTTTCAACAAAATTTATTTCAAGTATTACAAATTTTTCATTCATAATAAAATGTTTTTTAAGTAGATTTCCCAAAGAAAACATCTTTTCATTTTCAAGGATTCATTTTTTTATATTATTTTATGTGATTTTTTTGGAATATTTTTACTTCACCTTTTGAAAAATTCTATTGTAAGTGACATGTTACTTCCTCTTTTACTTTATTATTATAACAAGTGTTTTTAAAATATCTTTTAATTCTTCACATTCATATACCTATTCATTTAAAAATGGTTTTAACTAATAGTTTTTAATTTTAAAATTATATATTATAATATATATATATATTTATTTATTTGGGATAAATAAACTCATGATACAAAATAATACATTTCAAGATCCTATTTTGGTTGGTATCCTTCATGAATTATTTTGCAAGGATGATTTTCATTTATGTTAATAATATGGTAAGTCATCTATGTTATATAAGTAATATTTTTTCTCAAAATGAGACTGGTTATTCTAATGAATATATTAATTCCACATTATTCAATTATTGACTAATTCATATACTAAATATTCTATATGGTGTGAACATCACATTTTTATTAATTCTTATTGGATTATTCTCTCATATAATTAAATTTATTATATTAAAATTTGAAAAATTATTAATTTTTTTTATTAAAATATTGATGATTATTGGAAATTTGAATATATATTGTCAAACTAACAATATTCTTTCTCCAGATGGTTTTTGATCATGTTATCCCTATTACAAACATAGACCAAGGTATTATCATTTTTTAGGTTGTTATTATAATATGGATGATTGTTGGAAAGTTAACACTGTATTGTTTGACAATTCATATTATTGATCTCCATGGTTAATGATCATGTTATCACTTTTATTACCATGGGGAAAATTATTGGAATTCTTGGTGATTATTAACTTATAATTTTTGTTGATAATGTATATAGTTTATATATTTATAATTATATGGATATCCATGTTTTATTGAGTAAGAGGTTCCTCTAGAGATTATATTAAAGGTCTTGATTACACTTATAGTGAATGCATTGGACATAATCAGGTGATATGTGGGGATTAGAATAATGTTTCCCCTTGATGCATCGATGAGTCTAATGATACAAAACTAGTTTTTACTTTGTGTATGCCACATCCCATAAAAAGATAGTGTCTAGGGACAAGATCATTATTGTAAGATGTCTTAAATGCAGTCTTGACGACATGTAATGTATCTTGGAATGAGGAAATTAAAGTATTATTTTTTATGATTGGTTTTATGAATTCCATTATTATGAGAATATCATTATTGATATCCATGTTTTCATTTATTTTCATTTATATAAAATTCTCACAATTTCATATTGATTTTGGATTGTGTTATTAACCTATTTTTACCTTAATATGTATACCATATTTACACCAGTATAGATTTAGTTATATAATTCCTTTAATAAGAATCTGATCTCACCCCTTCTTATGTTTCTTATTTCCCCATATTATAGGGATGTTTAATACTTTTCATCTTTTAAAAATTTCATTGATAATGTGAAAATATTTCTTTGATATATATATAATATGATATTTTTCAGTTTATAATTTGTAATAATTATAAAAATCTCTAAGCATTAAAATATTCTTCAGATTTAAGAGAGGATATAATCATTTTTTAGTAATTAAGGATCGTTATATGTAGGATTTCAGAGATTATTACAGAATATGTAGTTGATGTATGTGACTAGGGAACCAGATCTGGGAGCATGGGTCTAAAGTATAATATTTGGTGTTAATGGAATAGTTTGGAAAAATTTAGAGAATATGATGTAGGGTGAGGTTAACATAAAGAAAAATAATTTAATTATGATGAAAATGTTAAAGTTATAGAAAACCCTTTATAATATTATATGATTAAATTATATGGAAATAATGGACATTAAATTTTGAGGATATGATATTAATACTTCAATGAAAACTCTATGAATAAGTTTTAGTATTGGAAAAACAACATGATGTTTTAGTAAATTTTGAATTATTTGGTTTACTATAAAAATATATGTGCCTTGATACTAAATGGTGGATATATCTATATTACTACTACAAAAGGGGTAATTACCCCCAAAAGTGTCATTTGAATATTTTATCAATCAATGCTCTAATTTATGATTAGTGTTCATTTGACTGCACATCGTATGAGACTCTCCCTGTGGATATGCTTTGGTCAATCCCATTATCTTTAAGAATAATTATAATGGATCTAAAACTAATGTTACCAAAATTTGTATTAGAAAAAAATACAAAAATTTACATGGAGAGCCATGTATTGAACAAAGAGATTTATATTTTGATCTAGAAGTGTCATTTGTTAAAAAATCATAAGATAAAGGGAGAAATATTTGGATAGAGGTTTTATTATAAATATTTTGAATATTTTCATAACCATTTTGATAGTACTGTTTAATTGAAATTGATATTGGAAATGAAACAGAGAAACTACATAGATTAAAACCAATAAATCTAATAATTAAATAATGGAACACACATAAATGGATGAGAACAATATTATATGAATGTTATTTTGGAGAAGGTGAGATTCCTATTCTATCATATGGTAGTGAGATAGATATTTTCTTGTTTCTCATAGACATTTTCATCATCAATTGATATTTATCAATGACATTCAACTATATTCTACAATTAATGGAAATTATTGGAAAAATATAATTATTTTTATTTGAACTATTTTATTTTAATGATATGGGGACACAAACTAAATCTAATTAGTAACCTTGAAAACTGATTTTATATCAAGGTTATATTTATCAAGAACTATATTTAACACATGATTGTGGCATGGATAACCATTATATTTAAATAGATAAAACTGAGTAGTTTGATTTTGAATAAGTATGTTAGAAAGTATTGGATAACATGGAATTTATAATTGATTCATTATATTCTTGGATATGTTCACCATATATTATTGGAATTTGATATATAAAAACAATTGTATGAACGAATGGTTCATACCAATTCAGGGATAAATATAGATTTAGTTTTTATAGGGATATATAACCTTGTGGTTGTTTCACATATTATATAGTAAAAAGATTTTCAAAATCATATGTTATTGAGGTTATATAATTATAGGGAATAAATACATGGGTATATAATATTTGGAATGATTAATGTTGATTGTAGGAGGATAATTTTGATTTTGAGAGAAAATATTTTAATAATTATAGTTTTTATAATATTATAAGAATGATCGTGATATTTGTTTATCTCTATTATAAATATTAGTTTAATAACCATGAGATAACACAAATATATGTAGTATGGGTTGATCATAGAATTATATACATTGAATTATTGATCATATATTTAGATATATTAGTGAAATAATCTAAAAGAAAAAAACTATATTCCAATAACCATGATAATCATTAGTATAATATAAGATAAAAAAACAAGATAAATCTTGTGATACTACAATCACAAGGAGTTGGTCATGAAAATAATGTGAAAATTGTATACTCACCAACCACTCAAGATTTTGGGATATCAAATTTGAATCTTATTATATCTAACCTAGTAGGCCTAGGATGTTATATAAGTGCATCCAATCACCACTATAATTATTTGATATCATATTTTATAAGAATTTTATCATTTTTGGATTTTTATTTGAATATTAATCATATTAATCATATAAAATATTTTTAGAGGAATATAATGTGATTTTGTCATTAAATATAACTCTATACATGGATACCACATTATTTTCGAGAATATGGAATTAAAAATTCAGATTTCAAGTTAACCTATGACCTTATTTAAGTAAAATTACTTATATGAATCATTTAAAGAAATTAATCATGGCGTGTTTAGCTTGAATGGTCAGAAAAATATTAATATTGGATTATTCCACTTAGGATGGAAGAGAATTATTTCATAGTCTCACCCAAATTATTAATGTTGATACCACATTTTAAATTAAACTTTGAGTCTTATCCATCTTATAACGACCCTTAAACAATCTTCATTGGTAAGTAAAATTTAAATTCAATATTATATAATTTATTTTAGGGTGGAACATAAGGACCCATGATTTTGGATCATATAAATTACATACATTGTTCTATAACTTATGTGGAAAGATACACCCAATGTAAACAATCCACAACGTATTAATACGAAATTATTTATATAGTTATAATAATTAATAATATGGTAAACTATTAACAGTTATTATGATTAGAAGGTAAATAATTAATACGAGTTAATATTAAAATGTTTATTAATTTTAAAAGATGTTAGATTAATATTGAATATTTTATTAAAAAAATATTAATTCTAAATAATTAGAAATTAGAGTTGAAAAAAACATATTTTTCAACTTCCTCTCAAAAAAATTTCCTTGGGATGCATTTTTTATAATTTTCTAAAATAATTAATCATTATGTTAAAAATAAGAAATATAAAATTTTCTATATAATTCATTTTTATATGAATTATATTTGTTTGAAAACTTTTAAATATTAAAAAAATACATATTTATAATGTAAAATATATAACTTCATAATACAATTATGATTTATAATACCCAAGAATAACATTTTTTAAAATCATGTAATATTTAATAGAAACTATTTTTTATGCCTATTTAATTTGATATATATATATGTTGGAATTATGTGTTATATTTATTTTAATGTCATAGTAATATTAATTGAACAATTAAAATATTATTAATATCATTAGAATCAATAATATTTTTTGAATTTTTATATGCTTAAATATTATACTAAAAAAACCACTTTTCATAAAAACATGGTTTTACATGGTACGAGTGTTAACATTAAGATTAATTTTATTAAATATAGAAAGAAAATATGATAAAATGGTTCATATAATTTATATAGTAATTGAAATATTATTTAATATGGTCAACTTATTTTTTGCGAATAAATTTCTGATTGTTGGGAGTAATGATAATTACCATGATAATTGTGAAATAAGAATTTTAAAATTATTATTTTGCCAATATCAAAAAAATTTACTTGAGTAAGTTAAATTAAAATAATTAATATAATATGATTTATAATCCCTTAAATAAATATATTGACATCATTTTATTTATTAATCATTGCTAAATAAAATTAACAATCCCTAATAGTCAATATGTAATTTTTCTAATAAAACTATTTTTCTACAAAATATAATTTATATTTTAAATGTCATCTTTTAATATTTAGATGAATATTAGGGTTATATAGAGGTATTTTTTTCAAATCACCCATGTTTTTTATATGTACTATTTTATATGTTTAATAAAATATAAAATAACAAAGCTAATTAGTTGTTACCTAGTTTAGACGTAATATAGTAAAATGTATAAACATAATGGTAAAAACACTATAACATGTTTAAAAAATGTGTATAAATACATGTAAGAGACCTTATAAAAAAACCAAACTACATTTAAAAAAATTTATCCATTGTCCTTATAATAGAACAATTTTGTTTCTAAAATATAAATGGTGTTTCCAAACGGTCCCTTTCCTCTCATATAAAAATGGGATCACTTACACAATTTCAAATATAAAATTCCCATTAGAAATATCCATGATTTTCTAAAAACATAACCTCTACTAGAATTCAGTCATGCTCTCTTAATCCCATTGTCACACAAAATGGTCCCAATCCATTAAATTCCATGGATTTTTCGATCTGAACATTAATTCTCCAACATAAGTATTGTCTACTTTTTATGTTTTTCTCCTCAATAATACTCATCGAAAAAACTAATATTTATTTAAATATAATTAACTAATTATCATTATTATACTGATATTGTAACACCCCAAGCTTCTACGGTATGCTTCTCTTTGAATAATGTGATAGCGTGCGTTGTATGCAACACCGAGTTCTAACACACCATAACCAATAAAACTAATCGTTGTGAATAGTAATACCTACTTTTTGAAATAATATATATTTTATTTTTTAAAATGGACTTCATTTTTGGATTCAGAATATCTAATTTATCCTAAGGTGAAATTTTGGTACTTTTCGGAAAACTTTAATATTTTGATGAATAGTGAAAATTACTAAATTTTAATTAAAAACATCTTTTTAAATCAAAATATTTAATAGGGATAAATTATGAATTTTAGTGTTTTTAAAGTATATTTAGAATATTTTGTTACCATTTAATACAATTTTGGTCATTGGACATAATTTTACAATTAAACCGGACATAAACAAGTTTCAATCTTTTGATAGTTATTATCTCTTAAAAACACGCTTTTTGTTTTAACAACGGGAATTAATTATAAATTAATTTCTTCCACTTCTGTGTTTTAAATTTGGAAAAATGGATTACATATTTAGAATCAGTATGTTCAAATTGTGTACATAGGTAACTTTTATTTTTTGACATTTTGAATAATTACTTCGGTAAATATTTTATTTACCATGGTTAAGGGTAAATCCGGTGAATAAGGGTTAAGAAATAATATTATAAAAATACTAAATTAACCTAAAACGTGTCCTATAAATAATTTTTGATACACGTTCGATAATAGGCATCTTTGGGTCGATTTTGGGACCCCATGGATCCACTTGTAGGTGATAGGGACACTTTATATTAATTAAGTTAAAATGAATACAAAAATGACAAAAGCATATATCTTTTAGAAAAATAAATTTTCAAAGGGTTATATATGTTGGATTTTAGACTATAAATATTCATTTTAAAGATAACAAGATTTAATACATAATGATATTTTATTTATAATTTTTAGAGATTACATAATATAATTTATTTATGACACAATGAGGATGCAGTAATTACCATAATAGTGAAAATTTAAAATAATGGATATTATAAATACCCAAATAAATATAATTTTAGACTTTTAATTAGTTACAATAATTTTATAGGATAATATTACATATTAGTATTTGTTTAATTAACTTTTTCAAAGTAATAATTCTGTTATGAGTTTCAAAAAAATCAACTATTGAATAGTGTCAAAATTGACGTAAAAGAGTTTTTCAAAAAAATATTATATTATTAATTGATATTAAATTCCTAAAAATATAAGGTTCGGCCAAGAGACTTATATCATGATATTTGTATCATTAATTGACCACATAGGGGTCTCTTTGATGTATATAGTAAGTTTATTAACTATATAATATAAAAATACAAAGTGACATGGTAAATGTCAAACTAATTAACTAAGAGTTAATACTTAAAGATACGGTTAATATAGTAACCCAAACCTGTCTAAATTCTATTGGATGAATGTTTTTCGACCTATCCCCACCTTAACATTTAAATAATAAACTTTGGAGCCATTATAAACCGAATATGAATTTATTATAAATCAATATTTCTAGGTTTTCCAAAGGTGCCTCTCACCCCTCTTATTAAAGGGCACTCCTCCTTCTCATTTCTTCACACCTTCAAAGCCTTTTGGATCGTCCAATATCTGACCAAATACTCTCCCAACTTCCCTCAATAAAACCTAGAGGCCTTATTTTGATCAGGAAGCCAACCTATGGAGCCCTTTTGATCAAATCAAAAGGAAGAGCCCGAAGAAGAGGTAATAATTTCACCACCCTTTTCCAAGTTCATTTCTTCTTCCTCTTCTTCCTCCTTTGTTATTACCATTCTTAAATAATAACTCCAGTATCATATATATATACGGTGATGTTATTATAAATATTTTACAACCATATTCAGTATTCTATCCATCCTTTGAATAACATGTCACCATACGTGCGTACATACGGATTACCGTCTCCACATCGTGGTGTAATTGTTATTCAATAAATTATTATTTGGATGGGTATAATAATGATGTGTAACTCATGTAAATAATAAATATAACATGTTAATGATTCTTTATATATGATATACCATCCATTTATATTTTATTTTAATATCAAAAGAATGATATTGTCGCTCGTGCGTACGTACGGACTACCGTCTCCACGAACGTGGTGAGATTCATTCTCCATCGTATCCATTCAAGTATAATTAGCATTTGATGATTTAAAAATAATGTTTAAGGACTTGATATCATTCTGTCTATGAATAATATACAATATATCCATGAAAAACATGGCTTATGTAACAAAACATATAAAAGAAAATGAGTAAGTTAACACCCGAAACGACAATAATACTAAGATATTATTAACAAAGAAATGTTAAAAGATCATATATGATATCATATGAATGTATATGATTATTTTATAATTTAATAACAATTATTTCACTATTATACAAGAGTTTATCCTACCCCAACCAAGGAAAAGAACAAGGTAAGGGTTTATTTCACAATCTCTTCATTATCCGAGGTTGCTTATACGTAATAATCTAATGGGATCTCTCTATCATCCACATCCATCTTTCTTAAAAATGAATTTCAAAACATTTTTACTATTTACTAGAATATGGTTTAAAGTAATTTATACCCTTTTTGACTTTTTATAAGAGGTTTATAAAGGAATATTTCCATTTTTTTCCAAACAAGGTGCTTTTAAACCTTTTCGACAGAATTAAGGTAAGAATGTTTTTTTTAACTTATACGGCGGGTGCGGCTATTTTTCACCATTATAAAATCTTTGAAGCTTCCCATACAAGCTTATAAGAATATTTTCAAAGAAAATGTTTTATTTTATAAATATATGACTCTTATATGATTTCAAAATAGAAAGAGATATTTCTATAAAAAGAATTTTGATTTAATCTATGTCAACATCCTTTGATAGATTTTACACTTATTCAAAGTTGATTTATTATGATACAAAACATATATATTGTATTGAAGGTTTTGTGATATGTTTGACTATGGATGTGCTATTTTTATACCATTCATGGTTTATGGTGAAATTATTGACATTTCGTATGCTAGTTTTAATACGAATGTGTATGTTATGTTTAAACCTTTTCATATGGGAATGAATTGGACTTAATATGTGACGGGTGGAGCCCACTATAGCTCCTCGATGCATCGGTAGGCCTCATGAGACAAACTAGTGTCTTGGCACAAGGCCTTGGCAAAATCTTATTTATAGTCTTAGCACGAGGCCTTGGCTATGTGGTTATGATAGTCTGGAATTATGCATTCCATCATTATGAAAGTGGTTATTGATATTTCATGTGATTATTCGAATAGTAGAATGTCCATGTGAATAAGTAAATGGCATTATTGCATTTTACTTTTTACATACTATGTTGAAGTTCATGTTTAAAAGGCTTTTGTTTTAGTTATACATTGACTTAAATGTTTATTATTCTTTATGAAATTTTTCGCTATATTGTTATCCTTAATGGGAATTTGAGAACACCCCTTTTCTATGTTTTATTTCTCCCAGGTTGTGAAGAAGTAAATTATGAATGACCTGTAGGGATATTATGAGGGGATTATAGTGTGGATTATGGAAACAATATGTTGTTGTAGTAGTTTTTCACTTCATGATGTAATGTAAAACTTTATGAATATATCTAGTGTTTCCAAGGCTACAAAACCAATCGGTCTTTTGAGATTTGATCTTTCTTATGATCATGCCAATGTTATGTAATAAGGCACCGAATCTAGGTAACTAGGGTCAGGGCGTTACAGTTGGAATCAGAGGAAGTTTAGTACAAACATTAGAAGCTAGATTTAGATAAACTCTGATTAGAGCACGTAGACCTAAGATGAACTTTGAGAATTAGTATATAAGAACATCCTAGAACTTTGGTATTGTATAGATTTTGTGAGTTTTCCAAGAAATACATCCTTGTCTGGATACGAGAAGGTAGAGGCGGCTCTGGCATAGATGTACCTAGGGGTATAACCTGAAAACACCTCTTTGAGCTAGACTCGAACGGGAACTGGTGCACGATAATGGGCCTTGCTGCACTATTGGTTACGACACTCCAGGGGGATATTCTTAGGATAACTCTCATTTTCTTTACAAATCATTATGAAGGGTTTATGAGTATATACTTCTCAAAGAAAACATTCTTATGATTATAGATTATATCCGTAAATAGTTCAATTTATGTTAAGTGTTTTATAAGTATGGGATTATGTATTCTAATTCATAAAATGATTTAGTTTATGCCATTGTTTAGAAATGTCCCTTAGTGGAAGAAACAGAAATTGTATTAAAGAACGCACTCCATGTCGGGATTTCCCTCCTTCTCAAGATAATTATAGTGGAGCTGGTGATGCAACTGGTGCCGATCAGCTAATCACCATACTGGGACAACTCACTCAGGTTATGAATAATAACCTTACCTGTATGGATCACCCTGATCCGCAGCATGGAGGATCAATGTTAGATCGATTAATGAGGAAACAACCAACAACGTTCAATGGGAGTACAAATTCTTTAGTAGCTGAGCAATGGATAAATTCCCCAGATAAAATATTTCAGGCTTTGGGGAGTAGTGAAAGAGAAAAAGTTATCATGGAAGTTTACCGCCTCACTGGAGATGGTAATCAATTGTGGTCATTGATTCAAAATACAGACGAAGATGATGAAGTATCAAATATGGAATAGAGGGAGTTCAAAGATCTGTTTTTAGAGAAATACATTCCTCGCGACCATCGAGCAGATATGGAAAGGCAATTTCTGAGTCTGAGACAGAAGGAGGATGAGAATGTCACAAAGTATGAGGCTAACTTTACAAGGTTAGAAAGGTATACTGGAGATTATATACGTAACCCAAGAAGTAAGATTGATAGTTTCTTTGATGGGTTAAAACCATTTCTCCGTCGAGCATTAGTCTCACAATCCTTTTCATCGTACGAAGACATTGTCTCATGTGCTATCAAGACCAAAAAGGAATTCTCTAAGTCTTATGACTTTAAAGCAAAGAAAGATAAGAAGAGACCTTCTGATCAATCTGGGAATGGAAATAAGGGGAAGAAGGGAAAGGTTGAATATCCATCATGTGGTAAATGTGGGAAGAAACACCCCGGTACTTTCTTGAATGGAATGAGAGTCTGTTACAAGTGTGGTGAAAAAGGCCACCAAGCTCGTGATTTCAAGGGGAAGAAGGAAGCTACCAATGTTCAGTGCTACAATTTCAGGGAGATGGGACATTATGCAAATGAATGTCCTAAGCTTCAGGAGAACTTACCTCAGAAAAGGCCAAGGGATCAAGGCCAAGCTTATACTATCACTACTACTGAGGTAGAAGCTCTGAAAGACTTGGTGGCAGGTAATTTAATGGTTTCCTCAAGTTTAGAAAATGAATTATTTGATTCTGTATCATCGAATTGATTCATATCTTCCCAGTTTGCTATGAAAATTAGATATTTCCAATTTGATTTAACAAGGGAGTTGTCAGTTAAAACTCCTAAGGGAAGTATCATTGCAACAATGTTTTGTGAATCAGTCCCCATTAGAGCACATAAATGTTCTTTATCTGCTAATCTCATCGTCATACCTATGATTGAGTTCGATATAATCCTCGGTATGGACTGGCTTTCGGACTATGATGTGAAGAATTATTGTAAGAAAAAAGAGGTTACGATTCTTGATGATGATGATAAGGAACACCTTATCTTTAGAGAAGAATCTTCACCACCTAATTCTTATCTAGATCCACCCCCAGTTGATCAACAAAATTCAATTATTGGGGAGGAAGATAATGAAATAACTGTCGGTGAGGAAAGGAATGTTCAAATAGAGGATGTACCTATTGTGAAAGAATATGTAGATGTATTTCTGGAAGATTTACCTGGACATCCTCCAGAATGAGAAGTTGAGTTTTCCATTGATTTAATTCCTGGATCAAGGCCTATATAGAAGACCCCTTATAGAATGGCCATTATAGAATTAGTTGAACTAAATAAACAACTAGAGGAATTGAGTAATAAGGGATTTATTAGCCCTAGTGTTTCTCCATGGGGAGCCCCTATTCTTTTTGTTAAAAAGAAAGATGGATCTGTGAGGTTATGTGTCGACTACAGGGAGATCAATGCAATAACAATAAAGAACAAGTATCCCCTACCTTGAATTGATGATTTATTTGACCAACTGCATGGAGATCAATAATTTTCAAAGATTGAACTTCGATCTGGATACCATCAGTTGTGTATGAGGAAGTAAGACATTCCGAAGACAGCATTTCGAACCAGGTACGAGCATAATGAGTTTACTGTAATGCCTTTTGGATTGACTAATGCACCCTCTGTATTCATGGATCTGATGAATAGAGTTTTCAAGGAGTATCTTAATTAATTTGTGGTGGTATTTATTGATTATATATTGGTATACTGAAAAATCTATTAAGATCATGAAAATCAGTTGCGCATTATCTTGAAGACTCTGAGAAGACATGAATTATATGGGAAGTTTAACAAGTGTGAATTCTGGCTTCAGGAGATTTCTTTTCTTGGCCATATTGTCTCTAAAGATGGAATCTCTGTTGATTCATCTTAGACTAAGGCAATCCAAGAATGTCCAGCACCAATGATTATAACTGAGGTAGGTAGTTTATTTGGTTTAGCAGGTTATTATCGACATTTCGTCCAGAATTTTGCCCGATTGGTTAACCCATTAACGAAGCTCACACGTAAAGGGGTTAAATTTGTTTGGACAAATGAGTGTGAAGAATTATTCGAAGAACTGAAGAGAATATTAGTCAATGATCCTATATTGACCCTACCATCGGGGAATGATGGGTTCGTTATTTATAGTGATGCATTGAAGAAAAGACTTGGTTGTTTCTTTATGCAGAATGATAGGGTTATTGCCTATGCATCACGACAGTTGAAAATTCATGAACAACACTATCCTAATCATGATCTTGAGTTAGCAGCTGTGATCTTTGCTTTGAAGATATGGAGGCACTACCTCTATGGTGAAAAATGTGAGATTTATACTGATCACAAGAGTTTGAATTATATTTTCTCACAAAATGATCTCGACATGAGGCAAAGGAGATGGCTTGAATTACTCAAGGATTATGATTGCATGATACACTACCACCCAGGGAAGGCAAACAAGGTGGAAGATGCTTTGAGCAGAAAAGATCATGGAGTTTTGAACAATAAGAGAATTGAAAGGGATCCAATTTTCATGGATCTAGTGAAGATGGAAATGTGAATAACCAGGGAAGGTGAAACATCAATGCTTTTTCAAATTGTTGCCAAACCATCTATACTAGAAAATATTAAGGGTTCTCAGACTGATGATGAAGAATTTAAAAAGAAGATTAAAGCTGTGAATGATGGGAGATTGAGAGACATTGTGCATGAAGATGGAATTTTGAAATTTGGGAAGAGACTTTGTGTTCCCGATATACCTGATATAAAAATTGAATTGCTGGATGATGCTCATAGTTCAAATTTCCTTATACATCCTGGGAGCACCAAAATGTATAGAGATTTGAAGGAACATTTTTGGTGGGACAACATGAAGAGGGATATTTCTGATTTTGTGTCAAGATGTATGGTTTGTCAACAAGTGAAAGCTGGAAGGCAACAGCCTGGAGGATTCATGCGACCTCTTCCCATACTGGAGTGGAAATGGGACAATATTACGATGGACTTTGTCATGGGACTACCAAATACTCCTAGAAGGAATGATGCAATATGGGTTATTATTGATTGTCTTACCAAGTCAGCACATTTTCTTGCTATAAGAGAAGATCTACCACTGGAACGTCTAGCAAGACTATATATTAATGAAGTTGTGATACTTCATGGAGTACCCCTATCGATTGTTTCTGATCGTGATCCCCGTTTTACTTCAAGATTCTAGAAAAGTCTTCGGAAATCCCTGGATAATGAACTTCATTTGAGCATTGCTAACCACCCTCAAACAGACGGAAAATCTGAATGGACTATTAAAACCTTATAAGACATGTTGAGATCCTACTCACCTGACTTTCAGGGTATGTGGGATTAATTTTTACCTTTGGTAGAATTTTCCTATAACAATTGCTTCCATTCGAGTATTCAGATGGCACCATATGAAGCGTTATACGGAAAGAGATGTCGTACACCAACCTGTTGGGATGACATTGGTGAAAAAAAACTTATAGGTCTAGAACTATTGGAGGAAACGATGGAAAAGGTGAAGGTAATCCAAAATCACATCAAATCAGCTCAAAGTAGGTAGAAGAGCTATGTCGATAATCGAAGGAAGGATTTGGAATTTCAATTCGGTGATCATGTTTTCCTGAAGGTATCTCCATGGAAGGGAGTCATACATTTTGGTAAGAAAGGTAAATTGAGTCCCAGGTACATCGGACCTTTCGAAATTCTGGAACGAATTGGGGCTGTAGATTACCGATTGGCAATGCGGCCAAGTCTCTTCAAAGTTCACGATGTGTTCCACATATCTCTGTTGAGGAAATACATGCCTGACCCAACGCAAGTACTCACTTATGAGGAATTAGAACTGGAACCCGATCTGTCTTATTGCGAAGAGCCCTTCAGGATTCTTGATACGAGAGAACATGTACTGAGAAACCGGACGACGCGTCTGGTAAAAGTTTTGTGGAGAAACCATAAGATGGAAGAGGCAATGTGGGAACCCGGGGAACATATGATAAAGAATCACCCGAGTCTTTTCATGTGATAAGTATTCTTGAAATTTTGAGGATGACATTATTTGAAGGAGGGGAGAATGTAACACCCCAAGCTTCTACGGTACGCTTCTCTTTGAATAATGTGATAGCGTGTGTTGTACGCAACACCGAGTTCTAACACACCATAACCAATCAAACTAGCCGTTGTGAATAGTAATACCTACTTTTTGAAATTATATGTATTTTATTTTTTTAAATGTACTTAATTTTTGGATTCGGAATATCTAATTTAGCCTATGGTGAAATTTTGGTACTTTTGGGATAACTTTAATATTTTGATGAATAGTGAAAATTACTAAATTTTAATTAAAAACAACTTTTTTAATCAAAATAATTAATAGTGATAAATTATGAATTTGAGTTTTTTTATAGTATATTTAGAATATATTTTTACCATTTAATACAATTTTGGTCATTAGACATAATTTTACAATTAAACCGGACATAAACAAGTGTCAATCTTTTGATAGTTATTATCTCTTAAAACCACGCTTTTTGTTTTAACAACGGGAATTAATTTTAAAATAATTTCTGCCACTTCTGTGTTTTGAATTTGGAAAAATGGATTAGATATTTAGAATCAGGATGTTAAAATTGTGTAAATAGGTAACTTTTATTTTTAGACATTTTGAATAATTACTTCGGTAAATATTTTATTTACCATGGTTAAGGGTAAATCCGGTGAATAGGGGTTAAAAAATAATATTATAAAATTACTAAATTAACCTAAAACGTGTCCTAAACTTATTGTTTGATACATGTTCGACCATAGGAATCTTTGGGTCGGTTTTGGGACCCCATGGAGCCACTTGTAGGTGATAGGGACACTTTATTTTAATTAAGTAAAAATGAATACAAAAATGACACAAGAATATATCTTTTAGAAAAACAATTTTTACATAGGGTTATATATGTTGGATTTTAGACTATAAATATTCATTAGAAAGATAAAAATATTTCCTACATAATGATATTTTATTTATAATTTTTAAATATTACATAATATAATTTATTTATGACATAATGATGATGCAGTAATTACCATAATAGTGAAAATTTAAAATATTGGATATTATAAATACCCAAATAAATACAATTTGAGACTTTTAATGAATTAAAAGAAATTTTATCGGATAATATGACATATTAGGATTTATTTAATTAACTTTTTTCGAAGTAATAATTCTGTTATGAGTTTCACAAAAATCAAATATTGAATAGTGTCAAAATTGACATAAAAGAGTTTTTAAAACAAATATTATATTATTAATTGATATTAAATTCCTAAAAATCTAAGGTTCGGCCAAGAGACTTATATCATGATAGTGTTATCATTAATGGACCACTTTAGGGTCGATCAGATGTATATAGTATGTTTATTAACTATATAATATAAAAACAAAAAGTGACATGGTAAATGTCAAACTAATTAACTGCGAGTTAATACTTAAAGATAATGTTAATATAGTAACCCAAACCTGTATAAATTCTATTGGTTGAATGGTTTTCGACCTATACCTACCTTAAAATTTAAATAATCATCTTTTGAGCCATTAGAAACCAAATATGAATTTATTATAAATTAATATTTCTAGCTTTTCCAAAGGTGCCCCTCACCCCTCTTATAAAAGGCCACTCCTCCTTCTCATTTCTTCACACCTTCAAAGCCTTTTGGTTCGGCCAAACTCTGCCCAAATACTCTCCCAACTTCCCTCACTACAACATAGAGGCATTAGTTTGATCAGAAATCCAACCTAAAGAGCCCTTTTAATCAAATCAAAAGGAAGATCCCGAAGAAGAGGTAATAATTTCTCCACCCTTTTCCATGTTCCTTTCTTCTTCCACTTCTTCTTCATTTATTATTACCATTCTAAAATAATAACTCCAGTATCATATATATACAGTGATGTTATTATAAATATGGTACAACCATATTTAGTATTCTATCCATCCTTTGAATAACATGTCACCATACGTGCGTACGTACAGCTTACCGTCTCCACGTCATGGTGTAATTGTTATTCAATAAATTATTATTTGGATGAGTATAATAATGATGTGTAACTCATGTAAATAATAAATATAACATGTTAATTATTATTTATATATGATATACCATCCATTTATATATTATTTTAATATCAAAAGAATGATATTGTCGCTCGTGCGTACGTACGGACTACCGTCTCCACGAACACGATGTGATTCATTCTCCATCGTATCCATTCAAGTATAATTACCATTTGATGATTTAAAAATAATGTTTAAGTACTTGATATCATTCTGTATATGAATAATATACATCCTATCCACTACAAACATGTCTTATGTAACAAAACATATAAAATAAAACGAGTAAGTTAGCACCCAAAACGACGATAATACTAAGATATTATTAACAAAGCAATGTTAAAAGATCATATATTATAACATATGAATGTATATGATTCTTGTATAATTTAATAACAATTATATCACTATTATAAATGAGGTTAACCTAACCCAACCAAGGAAATTTACAAGGTAAGGGTTTATTTCACAATCTCTTCATTATCCGAGGTTGCTTATACGTAATAATCTACTGGGATCTCTTTTTCATCCACATCCATGTTTCATAAAAATTAATTTCAAAGCATTTTTACTATTTACTAGAATATGGGTTAAATTCATTTATACCCTTTTTTGACTTTTTATAAGATGTTTATAAAGGAATATTTCCATCGTTTCCCAAACAAGGTTCTCTTTAACCTTTTCGACAGAATTAAGGTAAGAATGTTTTTTAACTTATATGGTGGGTGCGGCTATTTTTCACCGTTATAAAATCTTCGAAGCTTCCCTTACAAGCTTATAAGAATATTTTCAAAGAAAATGTTTTATTTTATAAATGTATGACTCTTAAATGATTTCAAAATAGAAAGATATATTTCTTTAAAATGAATTTTGATTTCATCTATGTCAACATCCTTTGATGGATTTTACACTTACTTAAAGTTGATTTATTATGATACAAAACATCTATATTGTATTGACGGTTTTGTGATATGTTTGACTTTTGATGTGCTATTTTTATACCATTCATAGTTTATGGTGAAAGTATTGACATTTTGTATGCTAGTTTTAATACGAATGTTTATGTTATGTTTAAACCTTTTCATATGGGAATGCATTAGACTTCATATGTGACGGGTGGAGCCCGCTATAGCTCCTCGATGCATCAGTAGGTCTCATGAGACAAACTAGTCTCTTGGAACAAGGCCTTGGAAAAATCATATTTGTAGTCTTGGCACGAGGACTTGGATATGTGGTTATGATAGTCTGGCATTATGCATTCCATCATTATGAAAGTGGTTATTGATATTGCATTTGATTGTTTGATTAGTAGAATATCCTTGTGAATAAGTAAATGGAATTATTTCATTTTACTTTTTCCATACTATGTTGAAGTTCATGTTTAAAAGGCTTTTGTTTTAGTTATACATTGCCTTAAATGTTTATTCTTATTTATGAAAGTATCCGCTATATTGTTATCCTTACTGGGCATTTGAGATCACCCCTTTTATATGTTTTATTTTTCCCAGGATGTGAAGAAATAATTATGAATGACCTGCAGGGATAATATGAAGGGATAATAGTGTGGATTATGGAGACAATATGTTGTTGTAGTAGTTTTTCACTTCATGATGTAATGTAAAACATTATGAATATATCTAGTGTTTCCAAGGCTACTAAACCAATCGGTCTTTCGAGATTTGATATTTCTTGTGATCATGCCTATGTTATGTAATAATGCACCGACTCTGGGTAACTGGGGTCGGGGAGTTACAGATATGATATTATATTAATAGAACTAACATTATTTATTCCTCTCTCTACTAATAAATACAAAATTTTCTTTAGTGTGTTGCACATAATACTGCCTCCAAAAAAATATGTCTTACAATTTTTGACACTTCCATATTATGGTGATAAAAATGATTCAATGGATGAATAAATTTGATATCTATAACATAAATATTATTCTTAAATTTTATATTATCATTTACCTTCGTTCCCAATCATTTGTTTAGAATTGGAAACATTAATAGCCTAAAAAATAAATGAGTCTCATTATTAATCACCACCCATCATGGGTGGATTTAAAAATATATATATAATATATATATATTTTATAACTCTATTAATATTCTAGATATAATTGTAATATTTTACAATTATTTCAACTGTGGTCAATATACATAAGAAAGTGAAAGTTTTTCCCTAAATAACCTCTAAGACTAACATGGGAAAAATGTATATAATAAAATAATAGAATATGCTAATAATTTTTTTATTAAACTAAATAAATAAAAATTAGGTTACTATTTAGGTATATAATAAATTTCGATTGATTATTTATGAATTTAACCACATGTGAAATTTTAACCTTGAATGATGTAGTGGTTTCAGTCGTAGTTTTGATTCATTGGGACAAATTTATGTTTCACACCATATTTTATTTTTTTTATTTTACATATCACCCGTATTTTATTATTTATATCATAATTATATTATATTTAATTATATTTAATATCCCATTTAATTTTAACATTCCCATTGGAATTTGGTTCCAATTTCCAATGGTTTTAAGGGTTTTCATCTCTAATTCATCTATTTGAGACAAATTTAATACTATGTTCCTAATTTCATTTATGTGGTGTATATAATGAATATATGATATATATTACAAATAATTATATTTAATAATGGTATTTTATATTCCATTAATATACCTCTATTTCAAAGGGATTTTATTAAATTATTACTCCAGATGAAAGGATTCTCTCATTCTCAATCGTGATTCATTTTGACAAGTTACACGTTCTGATAAATGAATTCATTGTATAGTTAAATAACTTAATATTGTTAAATTTTTTCCAAAAACCACGTAATTAAGGATAATTACAAGAAAAATTCATGTTATTCTATTCATGTTTTAATTAATATAGTTTATTCACTAATAGTGAGGACTTTTTCTAACTCTTACTATTTCCATTGAGTTATAATCTTTTTTCTAAACCATTAATATTAAATTATTTTACTATTCCACCATAATATTTTATTATATGGTATTTTAAGATAAATTTTTTAAATATGTATTTTTAATTCAAATAATATTTTAGTACCCTTTCTACAATGTGGGTTTTCAAAAAAGGTAATATCATGTACTAAAAATTTCACTTTCATTGTCTATTTTTTGGAATTAACATTTAATAGAGAAATAATTAATTCATTTTTTTGGATCTATTATTAGAGAAACACCTAAAAGTATAGGTTTTCAATGAATTTTCACTTCACCTTTTGAAACATTATTTTGGAAGTTGATCATAACATCCACATTTTCATCAATGTTTTTAATGATTTTTTAAAAGTTCTTTTATGTTTCGACTTCCAATTCCCTATTAATTTACCTGAAAATCCATAATTTGACTTTATTTTAGTTTTTAGTCTTATATATATATATATATCAGTGTGTGTATTCTTTCTTTGTGGGTGAAATGATTTCATGATACCAAACAATCCAATTCACGATCCTTTCATGGGTGTTATTTTTGAATAATTTATTGGGAAGTATATTTTCGTTCTATGTAACCATATTAATAGGTTTACATTGTAACACTGAGGATATGTTATTTTGAAACCATAAAACTTCTTCATATGGATGGAAAATAATAATGTTATATAGGTATTATGTTGGTTATATATTTATTATTCTATAATATGTGAACATTACATTTTACATAATTCTAATTGGATGGTTTTCACCTAGAAGGAATGTTATTTTATTATAATGGATAAAAGTATCAGAATTTGGGATTTTGATATTATTATATAGATGATTATTGAAAAAATTTCTATGTAATTTTTATCCAACCACCTTCACCCTCTATTAAGTGTATGATCATGTTATCTATTTTATTGAGATCATGAAGGGCATTGGAATTTTATATGTTTTTAATCCAACATTGATGACTGCTGTCAAGATACCATTGTAATTTTTGACCATCTGATTTTTTCTATAAATGGGTTCTTTTAATTTTATAAATTTTATTAAAATGGGGAAAATTATTTTCATTCCTGATAATTATTGAATGAAAAAATCTTTTTGATTATGTATTTTATTTCTTTATTTTTAATTATACATATAACTATGTTCTGTTGAGTAATTAGTTCCTTAGGTAATGGTATGAAGTATCGTGAATACTCTTATTGTGAATGTATTCGAAATAATCAGGTAATGGGGGCCCATAATTATATATCCCCAAGATGAATCAACATGTCTCATGAGGTAAAACAAGTTGGGTTTCTCTATATTTCTCATATAGTAAAATAATAGTGTCTTGGAGAAAGGCCATGAAAACATGATGTATTGAATATGGTATCGATGATAGGTAAAGTGTATTGGATCAAGGAATTAACATCAGATATTAGATGTACAAATTAGTCATCCCATACGTATGAAATTATTAATATTGACTTCATTTTTTTAATTTTATTTATAAACATAGGATTATCCCAATTTCAATTTTATGATTGCTTCATATTGATTACTTATTTTATCCGTAATATTTATTTCATGTTTATGATATGTTTTTTTTTCAGTTATAAATTTCTCTTTCCTTCTTTTTTAACTCACCAGTTATTGTGTTTTCCATTCCTACAGGATATGTAAAAAATTATTAGATATAGAATATTCAGAAGAAGAACACATCTGGTGAATTCCTGTGTGATATTGAATACTTGTCATAAATTGTATTGTTTCATTTATAATGGAATGATTTTTACTGATACAAAGAACATGTGATATATAATTTTATGTTGTGTTATAAATACCAAAATCTATATACTAAATATATTTATTCAATTATAATATAGAAAATATTTATTATTTTATTTGTCATCATTGATGGCTATATCAACACCTTTGAAAACCTAGCCGATGCTCGAAGAAGATTCCCCCCCTCCTAGAGGTGGGAAGGGGGAGGATGGTATGATTTTTCCACCTTCGAGGCCACGAACCCCCTTTGTATCTTTCTCCAACCCTAACTATATCTTGTAGTTCCCAATGATTACGTTAAGCCCAGAGGTGCTTGACCTTCATCTCAGTAATCCTCATCTCCTGATCTCGGTGTCAGAGTTCTCTGAAGCGATGAGTTACCAAGATCTGACTACAGTTGGTTGATTCAAAATTAGATGACCATCGATTGATGATTTTGGTCAATTTTTTGGGGCAATTTAGATCTTCCAGATCACGCAGTCATCAGCCTTCTGGATAGTATTCATTTAATGATTTCATTTACCTCATAGGAAGACCTGATATACGCCTGGTCTAGTTCCCCCAAGCGATGTAACAATTACATGTTTTTTCTCCTCCGATGGATGTTCGATCTATGAATTAATCACGACCCAAATTATATTCCAATTTTGTTGTGTATTTATAATATACAATTACCATTCCAAAATCAAGGGATTATATGTATGATTTCGAACATGGTAGGTCATTTCCTATGTTTGGATATTCGTACAACCACTGTGAGTCAATAAATCAACCCTCAGTTGTGTGTTTTGGTTTATATCTCGAGACCTATGGTGGAATGGATCTGGATTTTGGTAGTCGAGGAATTTAGATAGAATTAAGATTTGGTTTACGAATCATAGACTGACTAATGATACACCGGCAACAAATTATGGAACTTATAATTAAGGTGTCATAGTGGAGCTATGAGAAAGTGGTCATCAAGTCCAGGGAAAAGGCTGGGAAAAACTATCGATATGAGGAGGATGCTTTCTTGGGATGATCGGCTTGGCGATGCACCTGGCCTAGGACCCCAGGATGCATCAGTTCGGGAAAAACCATTCGGTTTTCCAACTAATCCATTGGTATCTGCAGTTTTGAATAGACATATATAGGAACTGATCCAGGGGGATGGTGTAAAGGGAACTACTATCAAGATTGACACCAATACTAGCGGTATGACATCAAACAGACTTGTGGTTGCTGGGGAGAGTCAACATGAGCTAGGGGTCCCAAAATATGGCCTTTCTGCTTTTGATATCAGCCAATAGGTGGGAGGACTTCTCGAGGGGGATGATTTTGTGGCTAGTCAGAGGAAGGTGTGTGGTAGTGGCAATATGAGTCAAGGGAAGCATGGGTCTCCTTTGGATATAGTCGAGGATAGAAGGACTTCTATTGTAGTGTATAATTGTTATGTTAGTGTGATTGTGGGGGTTCCATAGTTCTATTCTAATGGGATCTATGGACGGACTGATGAGGATGGCAATGTGATGATCACGGTTTCCATGGGGAACCAATTTCAAGGGATGAAGCATGAGGGTGTGGAAGCCAACATGCAAACCGAACTTTAGGAAGATGATGTAGTGAATGATGTAACAGTAAATGGGATATATGCATGTCAAGAGTTGGTGGAACACACACATTGGCTTGCTATGAGTGGCACAAACTGTCTATTTCAGCAGAGCCAGATAGTGAAGTATCTAGAGATGCAGGTATCTGGTAAATGGGGGGATATTTTTAATAGTGATAAAGAAAATGATGGTGGAAATTTCAGGCCCTCATATAGTTACATTTTCCAGGGAGTGAAGAAGATGTTATTTGGGAATAAAGAGGATATGATTTCTTATCTATCATGATAATTGAGGAAGGATTACTCATATTTTCTGAAGCCAATGTCCACTAGATCCTCTGTCTGAAATAAAATTGGGGTAGAATATGGAGTTAATAAAGGTATGAAATTTACTAATTAATTTATATCATTAGAGAGGTTGAATCTTAGAATGAAGTATGAAAATGTTTTGAAGCATTTTGAAAGCTCAAAGTGGGAATCAATGACTTTGGAGGACGATTTTTATCTTGGAGATGGTGATGGGTTTTGTTTTGACAATCTATATTTTTCGTGTTTGGTCTATAGTACTTTTTTGCTGAACTTTTATTTTATTAATAAATGGTTAGAGGTTTTTCCTTTGGTGATGCTTTTCTGGTATGTGTTCATATAACTAAGTCTAGGTGTCCCTTTTTGGTGCCTTATTGGTGATTTTTTTAAATATATAATGAAGATAACACAATACATCAATGATATTCCCCAATTAACAAGATTTAAAAACACTCAGGCTAGATCAACTATAAAATTCTACAAGAATAAGTTCATGGAATATTAGATTGGAAATCCTTCCCCAACAACACTACACCCCAGTCTACATAAAAAATAATGTCAAAACACTTCATTGATGGTCCTCATTGTATATAAAAACAATGACCCCACCTTATAGGTGTGTCTAATTATTATTGAATAATATATGTATATACACTATCCTAATCATAGTAAAATGTGTCCAACGATCATCTGTAAATTGTAATGTTTTCTAAAACTATCACTCTATAGTAAATCATGACATGGTCAACAAAACACCAAGCACCCCAGAACACATAGAATATAAAAACTAACGAAGACACTCATAGAGAAGTTATTCAGTAGGTGGAACAAGCTCAATAACTGACATAGGTTCCACTACAGATGGGGAATGCTTTCTCACACACTTATGGGGATCAATAAGACATTTTCATAGTTGAATGTATCCATAATTCCAATCACATGACTTAGATAACAGTTCAATAACAAGTCTAGATATCATGTTTCTATATATAAAATAATTGAAATGTGCTACTCTACCATAAATCCATACTCTATGACACAATGGTCTCACACGCCATCTCGAGTCCATTATAATGTACCAATTCATGGGTTAGGTAAAATATGATATTGGATCAAATTATAATCATAATATATCACAGTAATATAACGGTATCATGGTTTATTCAATTATTTTTCCTCCAAAAACAAATATTGGAAAATATTATATAATCTTTGATTGATCCTTTAAATAATTCAACCAATCATATTATCCAGAATATCAATCCCATGTAAGCACATAAATGTCACATGATACCTCATTGGATAAACACCTGTATTAAAAAATTCCCTCTTACACTATGAGGCCTAGAGTGAAACACCATAAATTTGAAACTAAATATTATTAACTTTGAATACTCTAAAACTATAAATATCAGGACCCAAGAATATCATTCACATACTAAGTTACTTGGACATCCCTTAAACATATGATCGGTACTCAATGGAACTATCACCATACCATGCTACAAAACCATATAAAATTATACATATGATATCAAAAAATTAAAATAAAATAATTTTATTTATTGAATTATGCATCATCCTTATTCTAGTACTCTTATATTATGCCTGGTATGGGTTGCTACATACCTCAAGACCACCTCCCAATATAGAAATGGCTACTGGATAATTGTGAGGTTTATTATATGAAATGTGGGGTAACTATCTCCTCATACACAGATAACCATAAAAAACAGAAGTAATATCTGTTAAAAACCATCATACTATAAAAACAACATTACAATAGGCACCATAGATAACTATCATTCAAAGTAAATTTGAATAGTTTTGATCTATTAAAATATGATATTTCACTTGTCATAAATTTCCTACAATATATAAATGAATCTTTCATGGGATGATTGTATATAATTGTGCCTAAAAATCAAAAAAATCAAGTTATTTCACTAAAAAACCAGTCTCATGTTCACACTCGACCACATGTTATAAGTCTGACTCATTATCTAAACATAACCATCCATAGCAGTTGACACCATTCCCTTTCCTGGGTTATATAAAATAAAATTTTCTCAAGTTTTAGGGAACCTATAGAGGGTTTAGGTACAAATATACAGTTAAATACCCGAAATATCCCAAATAATTCCAATAATTAATTCTTCACTCACCATAAATAATTCTATTAGGTTAACAAATAATAAATAACTTATCAAGACATGGAATTCTCAACAGCCATACCACAAGTGATCATTCATTCTTTAGGCTGTATTGGAATTGGATGATATAAATATAGTCTCATTACACCACAACAATTAAGGATATATAAAATAACAAATAAAAATAATTTTCAATGACCCATCATTATAATTTTTCACATAATTAATGATATATATTTATCACAATACAACTATAAAAACTATATATCATTTACCCAAAATCAATTGTGAATAAAACATAACATGGTGAATGAGATATCATCAATCCTAGTTGGATGATATACCGACACTAACCATACTTAGATGAATTATATACCACATATATATATATTATATGAAGATAACACTATATAAATGAAACATTGTGAGTGGATAAGGCACATGAAATAACAACCTCTCAGTTGGGTGATATACAACTCCTAAACATTTCTAGGTGGATAATTCACCACAAATAAAAAAATTTCTATGGATATTTTACAACCATCTATACATAAAATAACCATAATATATTATAAATGATTAATATATCATTTTACGGAAAATTAAACAATAATGTTACAATCAAAAATTGAATGGTTTAGTGTCTTGGAAAAATTTCATTCATAAAACATGATTATATATGAAATTTAAATACTTCATAATAGTACACCAAAAATAATTCAATGTTCTCTTAATAAATTTAATCTCTATGATCAATATCTAAAAATAAGGGAAGAAAAAATCCCATAATGGGGATTAAAAATAGGGACCATATTTAAGACATTAATCAATATGGGAAATTGGTGAGCATAATCATAATCATCAAATAATAAGGATAATATCACCATTATAATAATAGTGGAATCATTTGGAAGAGTCATGGAATATTTCATATTCATAATAATGAAACATTATAACACTTTTGTCAAATCCCACCACAATTTTTTTGATCAAATCTACCATTATGTTAATATATAACATATATGTACAAATCATGACATCATATAATGTGAATGATGAAAATATCATGTTCATTCATAACACACAAAATCATAAGAGATAAATCATATTAAAAAATAAATAGAATGGGTTTATAATTTTTATCCCAACAATGAATTTATAAAATTCTCATAATCATTCATGCCACAAATAAAATAAACTTGAATTAAACATAAATATGAAATAAACCAAGGAGATAAAGCCCATGTTTATGATTTGTGTTGTAAGGAATATATTGAAGAATAAAACAAGTATAATTCTATGAAAATATGGGAGGAAATATATTATTATGGTAATGGGTATAACCAAATAAAATTTCATATTTCATAGAGAGGGGGAGGGTATAATAAGAACATAAGAGACTCTTCAAAAACTTTACTTGACAAAAATTCATTATGCTCTCCTAAAATTCATCACAAAAAAACAAGAACATGTATCTCTATAGAAGGATAATATGGGAAAAAAATTAAATTCCTTGAAAATATTTTTTAGTTGAATCATAGTTAAAATATAAAAGAAGATAAGGCAAAAAAAAGAGTTTTGTTCAAGAGTCCCCTTACCTTAGGTCTTCTTTGGTTCATCTTGTTTACACCTACAATAAAATAATATTATATCTATTCAAATAATAATATAGAATTTTATTCTATTAATTTATATTAATATTTATCATTATATTTTATTTACGTATTTTTTGAAATATGAAGTGGTTTTATGAAATTGTTTCTTTGAATTATCTCATTTTCAATGAGTTTATTTTCATTTTTATTCATTGTAATTTACCTTTTTGTTAACTTTTATCGATGTCTGTGGAATAAATTTAAATAAATTTATAAATATAATAATATATATATAGAAATATATATATTCCACTAACCGTTTATGTATATGGTGATAATTAAATCATTGTATTTGTATTTTTAGGTTGATGAAAATAAAACCATTAACATGACCTATAATGAAGATGTAAAATAAGGAGTATATAAACATTAAGTGGAATAAAATATCAATATAGTATCCTCATAACATTAATAATTCATATAATAATAAATTAATTAGTATAAGAAGGTATAAAAATGAACTATATTGGGAAAATAGAATGGAGAATAAAAATAAAATAAAAAGAGTGGATCATGGGATTACCTCTTCATTAACATTTTACTCTATTATTATACAACTGAGACCTTGGGGAATGGGGTTGGATGACACCAGCACAAACCTATGGTTCTAAGTAGAATAGTAAGACATATTTTCATAGATATTTTTATTTGATAAGTTGATGGGACGTGATTTGGAAAAGAAATGGATAGGGGAATTTATAAATTATAAAAGGGTTATTTTCTGGTAAATATATTGAATAAATTATAATTTATAAATTAAAGATATGAAGTGTATTATTTTTTAGATTATACAAAATATTTTATTATGAATAATTTTTTAGGTCTTGCAGTCCTTTTATACCCCAAATTTATGTGTTTAATGAAATGTAAAGAAGAAAACATAAAATAGGAATAATTTACCTATTTAGTCTATAGAAATTATGTATTAGATTTGGAATTTATTTTTTATTTTTAATTGATTAATATACAGCATTAAATAAATTTTGGGTTAAACTAAATTTTTTTAAAAATTATTTGGTAAACATTATGTAAGAAAACATTTGGTATTCATAAAGCATAATTTTTACTATTCACCTTATAATTGAAGTTTAAAAAAAACTTATCAGAAATTCACACTTAATAAATTTAAAGATAATGATTCCCAAAATAGAATTCATTTTATCAAATTAATTATCTTTAATAGTAAATTTTATTTATTAGTATAAAAATTATTGTTTTTCATATAATAATTTAAAATATACATTATTAAAAATTCACATATACTTTATTTGAGTTTATAATTTGAATATTCGTTTAGGAATGTAATATTGATATTTAATTAGTTTATCAATGTAAATAATATTTAAATATTATAATAATATTGTAATTGTTATGTTACAATTTTAGGAGTGAGAAAATATTCTTGACTGTCTATATTAGAATTCCTAATGTCGTATTGGTTTTATACTTCTAATAAATACCTCATATTTCCTTCATTAATCCTTCACCTCGATTCCAATATAAGTATATATATACTTTATTTCCAAAATTTCTATATCATTACTATTTTTATGTATCTATTCAATAGTGATATTCATGGGTGTCATAATTCTTTATGATAAAAATGTTCGAAATAGTTTTGTTGTGCTTGTTTATTTTTTGGGTTTATATCATCCCACTGTATAATTTTCAATTTCATAGATTATATTTATCCTTATTAATTAATGATATTATGATGATGAAATAAAATACTGTAAATTTATTTTTCATGTGTTTTATTCTATATCCAATACCAAAATATGGAACCCATATATATTCAGAAAGAAAATATTATATGATAACATTTATATCATTACAATATTCAACCCCTCAAAAATTTTATAAATGAAATTTAGACCGAGATACTAGATTGAGAATAAGTGAGGATACATTGATCTTACTGCATCCTTAGGTACCCTTCTTCTACTTCATTATTAAGGTTTCAAAAAATTATTTTAACAGGGTGAGTTTAATTGTATCATAGAAATATGTCACTATGGCCACATATCATCACATCTTTCTCCGCATAGGATAGGTTTTCCTCTAGTTATACCACCTCTAGATTCAGTATATGTGGGGAAAACTTTCCATGGTAGACATCCATGGAACACATCATGAATGTTGGCCAGATTTGGTTGATGTTCTGTTGATAGGTCACAAATCCTATTCGATCATGGATTTGAATGGTTCCAATATACAAGTAGTTGTGATTTTAAATATTTTCAAACATGAATAATCACTTTTAAGGTGATATTTAAGTGGCACATTTATCTGAAGCATTAAAATAAAAGTATCTTAGATGATTGTAAGAATATATCTTATGTCTTCTCTAAGAATCATCAGTATGTGGTCGAATTGATTAAACATTCTCTGTCATGTCATTCAAAATTTTATATTCACATACATTCCATTCTCATGCTTTGTCAAAAAACATAGGAATTGTTTATATATTTCCATATAGAGATTCAAATGTTCCCTTATGAATACTTGAGTATAAATTATTTTTTTGTGATAAATCAACCAATATAATTTTATGATCCTAACCCCCACTAATTTCCATAGATAATTCTTTTAATATATATTAATTTTTAAAAAGTTTCCATTCAAAATTTTATTAGTTTGAGGGGGGATATTCCATACATAAGTTCAACTCAATATTCGTCTCATATTGAAAACTCCTCCAGAATACAGACTCGAATATATAATCTCAATTGAAAATTATCAATAGTGGTTCATTATGTAGTCTCACTATATCCATGACATATTTAAATTCATTAAGTGAAAAAAACATCAAGAATTGAGAATAAGTGAGAAGTCATGGTGAGTTAATCCACTAAAAACCATAGGGATTTTTTTCCTTTAAATGACAATGAAAGACCTAAGGAAAAGTCTATAGTGATGTTATCCTATTAAAAAATGGGTATGGAAAAATTATTCTTCCTATATTTGGACTTTTGATTCTCTCCCTTGACTTATTTACATACCAATAACATTGAGGTGTACTTACAAATATATTTCATCATGTTTTCCCACTAGAATTTTTATTAAGGATCTTGATATATCATGGTATATACATGATGGATAAAGAATAAAGATCTATATTTATCATCGAATAGAAGTTATTTTTGTTTAATATGATTAGGGTTTATAGATTCTTTTTTTAAACCATATGACTCCCTTATTTCAATGATAAATACATGAAGTTTCCCATCCTTTGTTTCTCTCACATTATTTTGAAGCTAAAAAACACTCATTTTCACCTTCTTGATTTTATATAAAATAGATAGTTGGAAAAAAATTAGGAATGGAATGAAATATTCCCTAGAATTATGATTTATAGATCTTTAATTTTTATATAAATGAATATATTGTCTCTTTTAATCCTTATTGTAGATAAATTAGTATGTTCCTTTTTTACTTAGATCATTATCTACCTTATTTTCCTTTTTTGGATGATAGTTAATTTAAAAATAAATGTCCATGATTAACTTCAATGATCATTATAGATATATGTTCAAATCCTTCTTCGTGAATATATAAATTTAACTGATGTAATTTCTATATATCTCACACTTTTCTTCATAGACATATAATCTCTGAATCATTAGTGTAGGGATAATAACAGCTGACTCTAAATAAATTTTGAGGTATTATTTTCCATAGATCCAGAATTTTCAAGAAAGATGAGATATAATTTTATCATTTTTCATTAATGTATTACACAATTGTTCCTTTAAAGAATCAATATACATCCAAAACACTTCTTTACATGTGGAGAGTTTGAGTACAGGTTTATTCATTAGCCTCTTATGGATCTCATTGAATATTTATTCAAATTATTCCATACAAACATAAATTTCCCCTCATTATGTTAACTATGTTAGTGGTACAAACTATAATTGGACTTTGTACATAAACCATCCTTAATACCAATCAAATCTAAAAACATGTGGTACTCTGTAACACTTTTGTGTCAAGTACATTCCTCAATTTCGTTTACCCTTAAAAGATCCATATAAATTCTTTAACATATTATCACATTCCCTAGGAATTTTACTTGTTCAATCTAAAACTAAAACTTACTAAAAATTGAATAAAACTTTTAATTTCTTAATTCCTTCAACACAATCCATAAATTCTCTACATATTCTTATTTTCTATTTGAGTATATGATAATATAATTAATAAAGACTGCAACAAAAATTATTAACATAACATCTAAATAATATATTCATCATGTCCATGAATATTTTTTGGCCATTTATGGTTGAATGGAATCAATATGAACTCATATTGTCAATATAATTTATATAAACATATCTTTTGAATATCATCTCCCTATAATTTTAACTACTTATATACAAAAAATAATAATCTTTTGAGAAGTACCTAGTTCTTTGAAGTTGTTCAATTAGTTAATTAATATTTATTAGTGTATACTAGATCATTATTGTGATCTTTTTGAACACTATATAATCAAACCAAATCTATATTGGTGCATAATTATTAATGCAAAAAATCATGGTGCACCCCAATCTAATACAGTAGGTTATTTGAACTCTTCTTAAAAATTATGTTACTGTATCTTCATTAAATCAACTAGTTCTATCTAGTTCATATTATTGGGGATATTATATATAGGTTTAGCACTCAATATGAGATTTATTTATAACTTTACCACATGGTTTGGGGGAAGGTTGGTGGATTCAATAAGTATTACATCCATATTTTACAATATAATGGATGGGTCCTCAAATTTGATTCATTCAATTATCTTAATTACATGAGAAATATAATTTTCTTAATTAGGGATCAAACCTCACCTAATTGACGGATTTTCTAAATAGGATGTGTAATATTTTATAAATTATACAATATAATAGGATGGTTTATGATTTATAATGATATTTACATTTCCTAAACGGTTTTTAGGGATATATATAATGAGCAGAAATACAAATCTATTATAATATCAAATTATATTAAAGGAATTATTACAATATTTATTGAAAGAATCCTCCAAATAATTCTAAGTTGGTAATAGTTCAATAATTTGGTTTTAATGACATCATTACATGTTTTTTCCAATGATATATCTGGTTCAAGGTACCTTGGAGGTGAATTAATAGTTCTAGAAAACATTAATGATATAAATAGATTTATGGAACCTAAATAAATTTTTTTTTATCATTCTTGGGTGTATAGCATGTGCAATATATATTACTAAATTTTCATTATCCAAATCAGTAGTGGTGATGGTGTCTAACTTCAATTTATTTCTTGGATTTGGTGTTTTTTAAGATTGAGTACCCTTAAAGACCCGTACATGGGTCCACTAGATTAAATAGTGTCCTTGATCTTTGTAGTTGAATTATTTTACCACATGTTATACATTGGGTAGTTCTTTTATTTCTTCTATCATATTGTATTTCTTTATCATTTATCTGCATCATTCACGGGGTTCCTTCCAAAGGCTAGAAATAAATTCCAAGGGATTCAATACAATTTGATGAAAATTCTCAAATAGTGAAATACAACAACCCCACTAAACCCATAATAACAAAATATCTAGAAAATGATGCATGATAACAATGTAAGACAACTCAATTTAATATTAATGATATGAAAAAAAATTAAAAAAGAGTAGCACAGAGTAAGATAACTAACATCAAAGTTTACAATAGAAGAAAAATCCAACAAAACTCAAGGACTCTAAAGACATTACCCCAACATCATACTCAAACTCCATGCTCCATTTTCAAAAACCACCACTATATAAATATGATACCTTACCTTTACTTATATCCTTATAGACAATATCAGAAAAATAACCAATGTTCCAAAGAAGGGGTGAGTTTCCCCGAATAATGTCCCTACTCACAATAGTATGATAGAACAAGTTAGAAAGTTTATATAGAAAAATTTATAGAAAACAAATTCCATAGGAAAAAAATTTTCTCAAACAAACCAATTACTAAGGATAATAACTAAAAATGACATTTAATAATTTCTCAATCTTATTTTGCAAAAAACACAATCCATTTAATATAACCAAATACACTCACACACTCTACCACACAAACATGGTGTCATAATTGATTAAACGTAGCGTCCATAACATGTACCTTTTATGGTTTTAATTCATGACGAATATCCATCCCATTCAACTCGTGTTTAACCAATTAAGATAACTAATTGAGAAAACCTTATTTTTTAATACATATCAATAATAATTAAACTTTTATTAAAAAAATTTCATGCATAAAATCTAAAAAATCATTTTAAAATCACAATTTTAAAATCATTTTACCAAATTCACTTTTAACAAAACACCCATTTTTCACAATTCCATAAACTGTCACTAAATAAGGTTTCCATCAATCAATTAAATACATTTTCATAGTCAATTCAAAGAAAAATAATGAATTTAATGCAAAAAATCGAGTTAAAACTAATCCTTCATGTTTTCACAAGAGGAGTCGAGAGTGTATCCGCCAAACTAGGGAATTATGGTGAAAAGAAATAACAACACCAAATTACCACAAAGTGGGGTTGAATATCCAAAATACTACCTTCGATCTATTAATATAACATAAAAAACCACAAATCATAATAATTCGCATAAAATACCATAGATCTATCAATAGGTAACTAAATCTAGGAATCTAAGAGTGGGAAGGGAATTAGAACAAAGAAAAACTATGAAAACCCACCACAAATGATGAATAACTAAAGGAAACGGTCATCAACGTATGAAAAAAATATTTAGTTCACATGTGGTTTGATTGGGAACTCTACCATCTCATTTGGGAGGAAAATATTTCAAGTTATTATTGAAATAGAGTAAAAACTATAGGCATAGATTTAAACACAAGTTTTATACACTTTTTTATGATCTCACATTTAAACTGTTCGTGGTTAGTCATGTGATTAGTAAAACCATTCCCTAATAGTGATCCATACACTACATCAAGGATCACCTCACATGGTTGACCTTATCGGCAAGAAAAATAATGTGAATACCATAAAACATATCCTTATCCAACTTCACATACTATTTACTAGGTTGACACACTGCATGAAAAATCTATGTACATAACTATGAACTTACCTAGAACTCCATGTTTCACCTTGAATAGATTCCTATAAGAGTTTCAAGGACTTTAATGACCGTTCTCAAACCATAATCCTTTATAAAATACTAAATAAATTCCAAAAGTCTTAGAAGCCTTCAAAAATATCACAATAAAACTTTACATACATAAAACTCATACAGAAAGGGGGTAACTGGAAATTAGGGGTGAAAAAGTATTCCTAAAATTGGACTCCCCCCTAGAGAAATTAGAAAACCCAAAAATATCTTTGAAATAATTCATCCCATTGATATATCATATCATTATCTTATTCCCAAATTTCTTCTAGAATCTGAATATGTTTCGACAAAATAGACAGTAGATCGATACTCTTACTATGTAATAAATTCTCTTACCCATCCAAGATCAATACTATGATATGAACCAACAAAACATACATCCCTAGTTTAATTTGATCCTTTTAAATCACATCATCGGGATCTAGATGATACTTTTTCAACTGAGATATATGAATAACATTATACACCTCATTGAACCATGATGGAAATTACAATTGATATGAAACTTTTCCAACATTTTACCGTATATGAAATGTTCTTATTTATCTATGACATAACTTTCCTTGCATCCCAAAATGTTGATTTTCACCCCTTGGATATATCTTTATGAACAGATGATCACTCACTGGGAACAAAAATTAAAATTAATGATGATCTCTATAGAATTTCTAATGACCCACTTTTCTATCCATCTATTTCCTGATCAACTAAATATTCTGTGTTTTTTCTTGGGCATGGATCATCCCAACCAATGAATTCCCACTATTTTCGACCAAATATTGTGGGGCAGATAAGGATTCCAATACAATGCTTCAAAGGAATCCAAACATATCAAGTCTTGATAGACGTTCTTATATGATAACTCCACTAATGGTATGTTCTCCTCCCATCAGCCACTAAAATCCATTACACGAGCCTTCCACATGTTTTCCAAAAATTGTAATATTCTTTCAGTTTTCCCATCCCTCTATGGATGATACACTATTCTAATTCTCAACAAAGTACTAATGTATTTCTATAATAATTAAATAAAATATAAACAAACCTTAGATCTATGCATGACACTGTCAATGCTAGTACACCATACCTCTATTCCACATCTCTGATATAGATTTTTGATATGTCCTCTACCATATAGGATTCATGTGTAGGCATAGAATTGTCCCACTTTGTGAGCTGATCCACAATCTCCCATATGGAATCATATTTCCAAACCATTATTGGGATACATGTAAAACAATCCATAGTCTTCTACTCCCATTTCCAATCAGGTATAGGTGAAGACCGCAACATACATCTTGGTGGAGGATGATCTCCCTTAACTTGGTAAAATGTTAAGCATCATGGAAGAATCTTATCCACCTTTTATATTATAATGACCATCCAAAACAATGATTTCAACACCTTTAATATCCTTTGTATTCATGAGTTAAAAACCTATATTTAGGGGCTGTAAGCTTGAATAATTTATTCCTATGAATCCATAGGATGACCATCCAATTTCCAAACTAGAACCATGATATCCTCTCTAGAATCCATCTCTTAATGGTCTCTAGGATATTGAGTTATAACCTCATAGAAATGCAATCTGAATTGGATTACTATGCCTATTTAATTGTCTCAACCAAATCTGTAACAATTGGAATAGAAAATAAAACCACAACATCACCTTAGTCAACACATTCCACGGGCATCTTGACTATCATTAACAGAAACATCCATTAGTATGAAGTTTCTTTTTTCATAATGAGTATATGAAATTATACGTAAATAATATGCCTTGAAATTTCCCTTAATTGGTGTATAAATCAATTAAAAGTTTAATATTTGGAGACAATACATCCATATTATTTATCGTAGGTTCAAATAAAAAAGTGATAAAATATTTCTCAAGCTCTTATGATTCTTAAACACATTAAATTTCTCACAAAAGAGGTAATGAAACCATTTATTCAAAACATGGACCAGAGAAACTAACTCCAAATCATGTGCTGGGTATTACATCTCATGAAACCATAATTTTATTTATCTATAATGAACTATTTTATCTCACTGTATGAGAAAAAATCCCAACCCAGATCCCAAACCATCACAATACTTCACATACCTTGGTCTAGATTCTTGTAAAATATGGATTGCTGCCGATGTATGGAAAAAATTAAACACTTAAAAAGACATCTAACAATTCTAATTTTATTAGAATGGTAAATTATTCGGTGTAAATGATATCATTATTGAATCTAGTTCATAAAATTAATGAACAAAACATCAGTAATAACCATTCAATCCAAGGAAACTGTGTATCTCGAAGGTATTCGTTATCAGTTTCCAAGTGATAACAACCTCTATCATTTTGGAATCCATGGAAAAAACTTTTATAAAGATTAAATGGAAATGTAAACTTTATTCCTGTATCAAAAATAACACTTTGATAGTTTTTCTTACAAATGATGATCCCTCATAATTCCCAACACTATCACCAAGTGTTTCTAATGCTCAGCCCGTGTTCATGTATATAGTAATATTTCATCCACAAACACCGCCCAAAAATAATCTATATACCATTGAAATATCCAATTAATCACTTCAATCAGTACAATTGATTTATTTTTTAGACCAAAATAAATTACCAGATATACATAATGGAAATATCTACTCCTAAAAGCTGTCCTTGGAATATCATTATTCCAAACTCACAATTGGGGATATGCTGATCGAAAGATGATTTTAGAGATCCTATGAGAACACCTAAGTTGATTGAATGGATCATTAATGTGAAAAAGTGTATATCAATTATTTATCATAACATTGATTAGCTTATAATAATCTACACACAACTGAAGAGTTCCATCCAACTTTTTGAAAAACCTGACTAGTGTTGTCCACAGAGACATGCTGGGATGAATAAACAATTTTCTTTTCAGCTCTTCCAACTTCACTTTTAATTCCCCTAATTATTTTGGATACATTTGATAATATATAATGGAAATAAGGACATTCCACTAATGGAGATCAATCATAAAATCCACATCAATTTGGGGTGGTAATCCTGATAAATTATCAGGAAAGACATCCACAAACTGATCAACAACTACAAGAAATCTATCATTCTTGGCATCTTCAACAGATTCCAAATACATAGATATTCACAGGTTTGAGATCATTCCAACTTCAGGTGCTTACCAGCCTATTTCACTTACATTTATATATCATTCTAATTTCCATATTTGGTCAACACAAACATTAGGAATAAAATTGACCGTTCGGGTGTAATAATCGATGTGATTGTTGAATTTATTAAAAAAATACATACCTATTATAATATTAGACATCCATATCATGAATAGATAAGTACAATATAAAATCTACTCCATAAATAGTTATGGAACATGATCTATACATAATGTCTTAACATTCTCATTGACCAGGAGGATTTTGTAGTTTCTAAACAAAATTAATCACCTCTACATTTAAACCCATCAAATAAACAACTTGAGAATCAATAGAGTAATGGTATTCACCTATATCAATCTATGATTTCCTGAGGGTAGAATTCAAAAGGATCATACCTATAATGTTCAATGGTCTGGACTGATCATCCATAATAACATTCTCAGCTCCATATAATTTTTCGCTTAATGAAAACTGTCCTTTAATAAGCTATTCATATTTCTAATATATAGGATTCATGGTATTATTCGAATAATTATGAATAAATATATTATTCAATAGATAATTATTCTGATGATCATGTCCTGTCAAAATATATGACGTCTACGACACATGACAAGGGTCCTAAACACCTGACAATGGAAAACTGTGACAATAGTGCTGAAGATACCCCATCTATTTAAAATAATGGCATTATCTAGGTGGTGTCATGAAATATTACTTCTTATGGTCAAAATAAACACATCACAAATATTATATCATTATCTTGGGTCTTGGAGAAATATTTACTGCTACATCCATTTGATTTTCAGTCATTCCACTATAATGGAAAATGGTGTCCTTCTTCCTATTTCTCTCGATATTATAGTTCCATCAATTAAACATAGTTGTCAACATGATCACTCAACCCATATCTCTTGTGATTTCCCTTTCTCCATAGTCTCAAAATTATCCATCATTGTATAATCCATGGTACAAATAACAACAATCCTCGAGCAAATCTCCTACCTCATCCCTGATAAAAAAATGTGCACCTTCAAGGATGAACTTGTAGAAACATTAGGTGAAAAGTAGTATAAATTCAAAACAATTATGTAAAATATTTCATAGTGAGGATCTCCTTATTCAAGATAAATAATTTCATTATTCTAAAAATTCTGACCATATGAAGTTAGAAGTTTTTGTTGATCAATTATTTTAAATCCTCCCAACTCATGGATTAGTCTAACTTATCCTGAATAGCTAAATACCACAATTTGTGAAATATATTCTCCAAAATATACATATCCACCATTAAATTCTTCTAGTGTACCATAGAAGTTGATGTTTTTATTCAACCAATTAAGCAACATTATATCCTTCTCCTATTCTAAATCACTCTGAAATATGGGTGGATACTATTTCTAGAACTTGAAAAAAATGGTTTTCTTTCCATGGTTCATCCCACGTATTCCCTCAATCCATAGCCTTAAAGTCTTGGACTATACTCATAAGGATATATTGGTTCACCTATGGCTTAGGTGAAACCACATTCTTAGAACCTTCCTTTGGATGGTTTCTTCTATGCCCACCAATATCCATTTTCTATAAACACAAAAAACTCTATAACTCTCACTCTCTAAAAATTGAATACTTAAAATATTCAAATTAAAACACATCACACATATCCCAACAAGGATTTCCAAAAATAAAAAATTTTCTTTTAAACCCAATTTTAAAAGTCCAATATTTTTTTTGAAAACTACACCATTTTGAAAATAAAATTATCATTCATTTTTTCAAAATCTCACATTTGAAAAAAAGTCCCTTTTCAAAAATCATTATTTTTTCCCATAATAATTAATAATTGATCAAAATTAAATATGTACTAATAGTGATAAGTCATTTATAAAATATATGTCATGGTTGTCTCATTAGATAAACCCATGAAAATGTTATTCTAAATCCAATAAGTGTCTCAAAATAATTTAGGTACCCAAATCCTTATTAACATGAATTTTATCATAAATAGGTTACCTACATTTTTTTATGGTCTATATTTTGAGTCATGATAATTTTAATCCTTTCTATCATCCAAACTCAAGGACTAAACTAGATTGATTTCACAACCCCAAGACCAAAATGGCTGATCACCAAGTATTGAAAAAACTGATAGAAATTTTAAAATCCCACCATCCTCATTGATTTCAGTTGAGAAGGAATTTCTACTTTCCCTAAGTGACATCCCCATGACACTAAAGGCTGGTAATAAATTCCAAAGGATATAATAAAATTGAGGGATGATTTTCCATTTGGGAAAAAAAAATTCCTTGAAACCCATCATAAAAAATAACCAACAAATTCTCAATGATTAAATGTAAGATAACTCAATTTAATACCATTTGTATAAAAATAAAACTAAAAAATAGTACCGTAGTGGATGACTACTAACATTAAAGTACATAATAGAAGACAAATACATCCAAAAATCATGGAATCTAATGACATTACTCCATGATCCAACTATAAATACATGCTCTAGTATTTAGAAGCATTAAAAAATAAATTATATTCCTTAAATTTACATCTATATTGATAGAAAACATCCAAAAAATACAAAAACAAAACAAATCAAGGGAGAGTAATGAAACCCTGTAGGCTTTCCTGAAATGACGTCCTTACTCATGCTAATATGATATAACAATTTGTCACATTTATATAAAATAATATATGAAAAACTGTTTAAAATAGGTTATATCATAATGTAAAACAATTTCTATAGAGACATAGATTCCTCAAACAAACCAGTTACCAATGAAAAAAATTAAACTAGTCATTTAATCATTTCCAAATATTATTTTAGCATAACCCATTCCAATTCACATAACCACAAACACACTCTTCCACTTTGGTTTTTTGTTACCATTAATGGTATAACTTTTCATCTATAACTCATCCTATTAATGGTGGTACATCTCCACCAATATCCTTCCCATTCAACTCACCTTTAACCAATTAAGCCAAACTCATGAAAGACCCATCGTTGAAAAAAATTCAATAAAAATAATTATTTTATTAAAATAATATTACAGTGTGTCAAAACCAAACCACCATTTTAAAATCATGATACCAAACTCACTTATACAAAAATAGTCAATTTTCACATTTCCTTAAACTATCACCGTAGAAGGTTTCCATTATTAAATTTCAAATATATTTCATAATAATTTTCAAGAAGAACAATAAATTTCAATACAATAAAATAAACATGAAAATAAGACTAAATGTTTTAATTAGATAAAATGAGACAGAAACCACATACCATTGGAATTATTGTGAAAACAATGAACTATATAAAAACACCCAAAAAATCAGGATAAATCTCCAAAAACAGACTACATATCTAGTCCCATAACATAAACACAACCATATATCATCATGATTAACATCAAATATATTAGATATATCAACATAGTAATTTATTTTGCAATCCAACAGCAGGAAGAGAAGTAGATATATTAAAAACAATGAAAACATACAAAAAATGAGGACTTTTCATGGGAATCAGGCTTCAAAGTACCAAGAAAATCCTCTATATCACTTATTTATTGATGGGGGGAGAATAAAAATCCTTGGTGGGAATATCAATTTATAGAAGAAATGGGGGAAAAATAAGGTCATATCAAAAAAAATGGATGACATCCATTTTTTATGATCTCACTTTAAAACCATACATGTTTAGTTAAACTGTTAGGAACATCATGCACTACCTGTGTGCCAGCCTCTTCCTCAAATATAACCTCACATGGTTGGAAAACATTGTTAGAAAAACATTGTTCCAACCGTCCAAAATCACTCTACACCACTTTTTAAAATTTCTCTTTTGTGGTCATATGGTTTGGAAAAATAGTGCACCTACTTTGAAACCACTGTTTCACCATACATGGTTTTCTATAGGAGTTTCACATTTTCACTAACCATTCTCCAATGGTTCACATTTATAAATGCTTATAAAATATTCAAAAACACTTCACAACCATCCCCCAGTTCACCCAAACACTTTACGTACATAAAATTCATAATGGAATGGGCAACATAAATGAAACTAAGTGTTCTATATAATGGTTCATTCTCCTTTTTCTTAAAAAATATAAATTATATATCTTTATTGGTAAAATATTATTTACAAAAAAGAACTTGTTAAGAAATATAATTTTATTTTATTATCACTTGATTTATTCCACATTACCATTTTTATTTTCATTATTGATAAATTCCAACCATTGATTAGATTCTCTATCATGACCCGTCCCCAAGGTCCCATGTCATGACTACCCTAATCTCTCCTCCCAAAGGCTAGGGGCTGACGACTAGCGCCGAAGGCATAAAATTGCAAGTGGGATGAATTTTACTTTAAATTTGTAAACACACATGCCCCACCACACCCCAAAACACTAAATGGGGGAAATATGTATAATACTAAAATAAATCTGAGTTCAAGTACAATTGAAAGTAAGTGGGGAAGAATAAAACCCCAACAAGGAACTCAAAATTGCAAATTAAAAAAAATAAAATCTGATGGCCATCCACGGATACCGCAACCTGATCTTGAGATCAGTGAATCTATTGAGATATGAAGTAGTATTACATGTCTTCCAAGTCTTAATTCTCCTCTTCCCGTCCTAGGCCCCCATTTCCACTGTCATAGCATTTGTTAGTCTCATACCCCTAAACACCTCTTTCAAAAAGTCAATCGTCTGCACCAGAAAAAATATGTGCGGTCAAATCCCATGTAGGGGTGAGTGTAACAATACTTAGTAGGGACCCCAGGACCCTTGATGGACCCTTAGAAATCCACGAAGGAAAATACCACAAAGTAAAATACCCCAGAAGTAATTACACCAAGAAAGATCTTAAACACATAGCACAAAGTAAAAGACATAACTCACACTAGGTATGTTCTAGGGTAGTGATAGTAGAATCATTAGTCATTTCAAGGAACTCCTTGGATTCTAGAGAGAACCTCCCTTGTCGAGTACAGTGAGACTTTCGTGTAACAAAAATACACTTCCCACCAAACATGGACTACTGTGGTACTCATCACTAATGAGTACCCTAGGTATGTTGGGTCACACAGAGCCACTCCCCACCGCTGGCCTACCAGGTCACACAGAGTCGCTTCCCACCTTGGATGAACTAAGGTACTCCTCCTTTCGACTACTATGTGTTAACCGTGTTACACAAAGCCACTCCCCACCATGGTAATGTCGGGTCAAATAGATCCACTTCCCACTAGGCTGTCATCGAGAAATCATCAGGTCTTAGCCAACTACAGGGTTTCGTACATAGCGTTCTTGGGGGAACGACTTCTCAATCACTTAGTCACAACTCTTATTCCATAAAAATCACCACAAACCATGCCAAATGTTCCGCATCATCTAGAGGGTCCCATCCTCTAAAAATACTCGTCAATCGGACAAGAGATTTGCATGATACATGAATTTTAGTAACCGGGGGGTTGGTTGTAACAAGGCCTAGTCCGACTTGGTCGGAATGACATGAACAACTCTACCTAGTGGTTCCATGTACCCCCACTTAATTAGATGGACTATAACTGACCTAGTTAGGTTCAGGGTTGTTCTGGTCCACCCTGGCCAGTGGGTCAGGCCCAATAGGCATCGCAGAGCCTGACCTAGTTTAGTTAGGGGTCTAGCCTGTCGGGTCTCTCGATGACCCGGTTTAGTCTAGCTCAGGCATAAGGGAATGGGTATGGAATACAAATGTATATTTTCCCCATTGGGTTCGCGTTCTAACCGCTGGTGCGGGTCTGGCCTGGCCTGATGGGGGCTCAACCCGCCAGTTGGGGACTGGTTGTTGGAGCAGCCATTAGTGCACCGCTAAGTTTGGATGCGGTGTCCAACCGTGTATGGATGCCTCTACCCCACAAGATGTTGCGGGGCCTCCACCTCTAGCCACAACTCCACTAACTAGCATGTTGGCCCTGTCTCGGGCAACCCATCCACATGGTGTGCCGCTCCACCCGGTCACCAGCATAACTGGTGGCCCTCCATCCTACTGACCGACACATAGCTGGCGAATGCCTCTGCCGTTACATGCGGCTGCCACATCGGTGGGGCATAAGATCCATATAATGTCTATCGATTGTCCATTTTTCATGTCACCTATATCTATTTACTCTAGAGTTTTCCTTCTTCCCTACGAAGGTCTTAAAGCACCCTTACCATAATTTTAAAAATGTGTACACCATGAACGCACAAGTGGAGGTTCTCAGGCCTTTTTCGTGTTAGATCAAGCCCTCCACATTAGAGTTTTATAATCTAGAAGATGCTCGAGGATTGTTTTTTGATCATACAAGAAAAATCATAATCCTGGATAATGAAATATACAATAGTGTTACCCTCCCTCATAAACACATGAAGAATGGATCAACCTATTTGTGGGTTGATTTGCATTCTTTATTTATAGAAAATAATGGAGAAGATCATAAAAATCATATAAAACCCATACCTCTTTGACATTAAATTCCAAATAATTCATCCTTGGGTGTCCAATGCGTTGATGTAGTCACTTCTAGATCTGTTCTTCGAGGTGCGTCAAAGATGATGAACATCTACCAGCGTTCATCTTTCTTCATGGTAGGGGAGATTCGCCACAGTTTGATTAGAAAATCCTCCATGTTTAAGTCTCAAATTCCACACATTGGATTATTAAGAGAAAAAATCACCATGACTTTGAGCCCATTAATGATTCTCATTAAATTAACCATATTTAATAATCAATATTTAATAATCCATTTTGATAACAGCATTGTGGTTTAAAAAGAACCATTATTAACCCTTTATTAATGTGCCTCATCGCCACTTCATCGCTGCACCACAATGTATCCATCTTCCACTCAACCGTATGAATGAAATAAAATAATTCTTTAATTTTCTTTTATTATTTTTCCCAAAAGCCTAAAAAATAACCTTTCTGCTCGGCCCTTACACGTGATGTTAATTCATTTCACAGTGTATCCCGACACTCTGAGTTCATTGGTGCCATAAAATTTTTGGTCCAAGCACTAGTTAAAAATATAGAATAACGGACATGCACATTTACTAAAAATACCCTTAAAAAGTTCAAAAATCCTTTACAGGCTCTCCGAGTATTGGAATCATGTGTCGTTAGAGTTTTTGGTCTTAAAATAATTACATATATTTAAAAAAATTACACAAAATTTCCAAGACATTAATGTATACCCACCTTACAGTTTTACATCCCCAAAATCGAAAATAGAAGCTAAACAACTTGATGGGGGTACTAAGCATGATTTTGAGCCTCCCACTCCCATGTGCTCTCCTAGAGATTCTTGTTCTACCACCGATCACACACTAGAGGAATCAACCTCCCCCATAGGACCCACTCCTCTAGATCCTCTATCTCCACTGGGAACTCTACAAATGTCACCCCATAATCAATGTCCATCTCCCCATAGTTGATGACATGTGATGGGTCATGAACTTACGTCCTCAATTGTGACACGTAAAAAACAGCATGCACCCATTACATCTGTGGGGAAAGGGCTAGGTGTTACACCACCTCACCAACTCTACTCAGTATCTAAAAAGGTCTGATGAACCTCAGAGATATCTTTTCACCCCGAAACAAATCTCTATAATCTTCATCAAGGTGACACCAGAAGGAACACATGGTCTTCCTCCACAAACTGCAAGGGTTTCCATCTCTGCTCGGCATAAGACTTATGCCTACTCTGTGTAGTCCTCAACCACTCGTGGATGATCTACACCTTCATTATGGTATCTCATACCATCTTTATACCCATGAGTGATGACTCTCCTTAGTCTATCTATCATATGGGTGATCTATAAGGACACTCATATAAGTCCTCAAATGGCGCCTTACCGATGGTGGAGTGATAGTTGTTGTTGTTTTAGAACTCCACCAAAGGCAGGTGGTCCTCCCTACTACGACCAAAGTCAAGGATTCAAGCACGAAGGATGTCATCCATGGTTTGTATGGTCTGATCTGTATGACCATCCATATAGGGACGAACATATATTCTCATGCGTAGCTGCCTTCCAAATTCCTCCTGTAATAATTTACAAAAACATGATGTAAGGAGAGCATCAAAATTTGAGAATATCATCGAAGGAACCCCATTAATTCACACAATCTATTGGATGTAGAGGTTTCCCAACCCCTCTACCATTCCCTACTCCTAGATGGGTAGGAAGTGGTCTGACTTGGTGAAACTTTCAATGATCACCTAGATAGAATCATGGATTCTGTATGTACATGGTAACCTTTTCACAAATTCCATTGAGATATCATTCCATTTCCACAACGGTATCTCAAGTGGATGTGCCAAGCCTTATTGAACATGATGCTCGGACTACACTTTCTAACAAGTGAGGCATCGTGAAACGAACTCAGCCACCACTTTTTTCATCTCTGGCCACCAGTACCAATGTCGAAGGTCCTGGTACATTTTCAGTACTGTAGGATGTACCTTCAAGGGGGATTTATGAAACTCCATCAACACATCTTCCCACAACATCACTAGTACTACGGTGCACACTCTAAAAAGTATAGAGTTATCACCACCTATTGAAAATCTATTAGGAGCTCATCCTAAGAATAACGGAGCACATCAGGACTCATACTCAACATCCACCAGTTGTGCCTCCCAGACTCGTTGTAAGAGTGGGGGACTAACAGTCACTGACTAAAGGTATGCCCCATAATCAACCAAAAAGGATATATGTATCATGGATATCTATTCTACCACCTCACTCAGTAGCAGAAAATCGATCCTCCTACTGAGTGCGTCTTCACTATTGTTCCACATCCCATGAGAATAGACTATCTCAAAGTCATAGTCCTAGTGGAACAATAGCCATCACCACTATCTCAGATTCTGTTCCTTTTGGTAGAATATAATCCGGAGACAGTTGTGGTCAGAGTAAACAAAAAAAATTTCACCCATCATGTAACGTCGCTACATCTTCAGGGAAAATACCACCACTACTAAATCTAGGTTGTGGGTTGCATAGTTATTCTCATTATTCCTCAACTGGTGTGATCCGTAGGCATTCAATTCTTTCTCATGAATTAAGACACAACCTAGTCTAATCCTCGATGTGTCGTAGTAAACTACATACCCAACACCCTCCTCTAGTAGTCTCAAATGGGGGAAACTAATCATTCTTGGCCTCAACTTCTAGAAACTCAGCTGACATTTCTCTGTCCACACAAAGGGTTGTCTCTTCCTTATCAAAGATTATAAGGGTTTTTCTACTATGAAGAAGTCAGGAATGAACCTATGATAGTAACCAAGCAGCCCCAAGAAGATCTTCACCTCAGTAGGTGGCTCCCAAGAAAGCACTGCCTCTATATTTGCATGATCTACCACAACTCCAGCCTCTTATATTACGTTTCCTAGAAATTAGACCCCCCTAACCTAGAACAATAACTTTGATAGATTACCATAATGCTGGTGCTCTTATATTATATCCAAAACTATCCATATCTGTGTGGCGTGATCCTCCCCAAATACTGAGTACACCATGATTTCATAAATGAAGACCACAATGAACCGGTCAAGATAAGGCTGGGAGATCCAATTCATGAGGCCCATAAACACTGATGGGGAATTGATCACACCGAAAGGCATCACTAGGAACTCATAGTGGCCATACTGGAGCCTAAAGGTTGTCTTTGATACATAACCATATCATACCCAAAGCTAGTTATATTCTGATCTGAGGTCTATCTATGAGAACAAATTCGCTCCCTTCAGTTGGTTGAAGAGGTCATAAATTCATGGCAATGGATACTTTTTCATCAAGGACACCTAGTACAGAGACCGAAATTCCATGCACAACCTCAAACTCACACCTTCCTTCTTGGAAAAAAGCACCTGGGCTTCCAATGGTGAAATGTTGGTCCTTATAAACCCCATCTCCTTCAAGTCCTTTAGTCGTACCCTCTGCTCATGAAACTCTGCAGAAGCCATACAATATGTTGGGGTGGATATTAGTGTCATCTCGGGGAACATGTCAATGTAAAATTTTACCTCTCTTTGAGGAGATAGTACCATAAAATCTTCAGGAAAAACATAATTTTACTCATCCACCACTATAGGAAAGCTTAGACTCCTCTCCCCCACAACACCAAGTGTGATACTAGACAACTAGTGAGTTTTCAGCTGCACCCTCCTCTTAGAGAGTTTGTCCTGCACTGTAAGGGTCACATTCTCACCGATGAAAGAAAACCTAGTCCAATCTCTATGGACACACTGCAATAAATGCCTAAAACTGTCGATCAGAGCATGGACTGCAGATAACCAGTCCGTAACAAAGATGAAAATGTAATGCCTCGATGCCACTACTTGGATATACCATCCAAATTACTCGTCTCCTAGAGTAAGCTCGCAGTGCTGGAATAAGTGTGTAATCTTAGAATAGTCTTCAATAAGAGTCTATATCCCTAAGTATTGATCCAACAACTCCACTAGAATCTTTCTCCTTTGAACAAGATTCATGTAAAGGAATGAGTGACTAGAACATGTTTCTATAAGAACATCAGCTAGGGTGGAGAAGTCACTGATCGTACCTTTGATCATCTTTTGAGAACCATGGTCGTAAGCATCTACTTCATATAGCTGAATTTTCCCCTGTCCACCTTCTCCCTTTGGTCAGGGTGGACAACCTGGGGATGGTGGTAGTAACACCACAAACTGTCACTCACCCCCTACCACTCGGCTAGCTCCCCTGCCACATCCACCACCCTTTAGACCTCTTCTCTCGAACTGATTCCACTGCCTCGATGGCCCCTCAACTATATACTAGTTGTCTATACAGTAGGTTGAGCATTCAAGTTCCATGTTCCCCTGCCCTCTGCAGGGGAAGCACTGCATGGATCACAAATGGATCCTCCTAGACTCAGATTCCCACACTTTTGACCCTGAGCCCTGATGTCATCCTCTGAAATACCTGTCCCACTTGGGCCCACATGTTTATTTTCTACTCCCTGATGATGACTTTTTTCAAGGGTCTACTGACGACTCTAACTGTTAGCACCTGCTCTACCAAGAACCTCTCCACCAGAATGGATCACTCAAGCACCTCAGTTTGGGTAGGGATACTGAGAGACAACACTTATGCCCTGATCTCCCATCTGATTTCGTTATCAATGGCTTGAGCTATGAAGAAAGGGTCTCAAACCATCTCTTCGGGGTAGTGGGATAACTCGATGAAACATGCAGAGTAGTCGGATACCATCATGTTACCCTGTTGTAGGAGAAACAACTCCAAAAATGCATATAGATTGCAAGGTAGTGGGAAATATCCTCCTAGAAAGGCAGCTCAAAGTCTACGTTGGTATGGCTTTCCTCATCATGCGTCTCAGTGGTCAAGCTCCACCATCTACCTACTAAGCCCTCCATAAGGCTCGCTACCAATATTTTCATCCAGTCAGGAGGTGTCCTCGCTAAGCGGAAGACATGCATCACAACCTCTAGCCTGTCCTCAGTGACCTGAGGATTTGTCTCTCCCTTGAACCTAAGAGGTCTCTCTCTATAAAACTCTTGTAAGGCATTGAGTCTATGAAGATCCTCTACCAGAATCACCAGTAGTAGATACTGAACATTGGGTGGTGGTAGCACTATTGCACCACCCTGTGGGGCCATCTCTAGTACCGTTCCTCGAACGGATGCCTCGTCGCTAGGCAGGCTATCCTCACGACCACGTATCGGGATCATGGCTAGACATCCACATGGAGGCATCATATCATATATCAATATGTTCCATGGTTGGAAGGTCATACATGGTGACCTAACTTTCATTCAAAAGAAGGATACACTTATGAATCCATTGTTTTCATGTATTGAGCTAAAAAGAAAAATTCAATGTCCTAGTGTATGGATACGTTGACCACCGCACTAACACTTGACTCCTCTAATCTAATGTTTGGTCTCGCAAAATTTAACACTTTTAATCCAAAATAAAACATAGAATCTTAGTGTTTTAGGGGGAACCAACCATCCTTTGATATCACTTTTTCATGACCTGTCACCTGGGGCATGTGTCGTGACTACCCCAAGCCCGCCTCCTGAAGGCTAGGGGCTGTCGACTACCGCCGAATGCGTCAAAATGAAAGTGGGAGACATTTTCCATTAAACCTATACCCAAACATTCCCAAACACACCCCAACACACTGAAAGGGGGAAACAAGCATACCACTAAAACAAAGCTGAGTGCATGTACAAGTGGAAGTCTGTGGGCCAGGATACAAACCCAACAAGGAACTGAAGAAATCAAAGTACAAAAGTAAACTCTGATGTCCAACCTCGGAAAACCACACCTAGTCCTAAGAGTAGTATAGATACTAGTAGATGAAGTAGTATTCCATGTTTTCCGGGTCCTACTAGGTTCCACCCGATCCTAACCTTCCAAGTCCACCATCGTAGCATCTGTTAGTCCCATCCACCTGAGAACCTTTGTCGAAAAATTGATAGTCTGCACCAGACACAACACGTGTAATAGAACCCGGTGCAGGGGTGAGTATAAAAATACTCAGTAGGGAACCCAAGACTCCAAATGTCACTAAATAATCCACAAATGAAAACACAACAATGGAAAAATAACTTAGTAGTAATTCCACTATGAAAGATCTCAATCAAATAATACAAGGTTAAAGACAAATCTCACACTAGGTATGTTCTAGTGTAGTGATAGTAGCATCATCTTTCATATCATCAAACTCTTCAGTTACTAAATAACTCCTCCTATATCAAGTATAGTGGGTCTTCCAGGTCACATAAAGCCACATCCCACTAACCTTGGACTGATGTGGCACCTATCCCTAAGGGGTATCGTGGGTATGCTGGGTCACACAGAGCCACTCCCCAACGTGAGTCAGACAGGTCACAGAGAGACACTTACCGCCTTAGCCGAACTAAGTTACTTCTCCTATCGAGTATCATTGGTATGCCGAGTCACACAGATTCGTTCCCCAATATGGTCCTACCAGGTCACACGAGCCACTTCCCACTAGGCTGTCATCGAGTAGTCTTCTGGTCTCAGCCAACAACATGGTTCTATCTGTAGAGTGATTGGGAGAACCAACCCCTAAGCCATTCTTCGTATCACTCCATCCATGAAAACAACCAAAAATAATGCCAAAATATATGCCTCATCAAAAGGGTCCCAACTCCTCAAAAGGCTTATCAATCTGACGTGCATTTTTCAAAATACGGGTGTTTTATTAACCAGAGGACCGGTTGTGATGGGGCCCAGTCTGACCCATTTAGACCGACCTGACCAACCTGGACCAAGGGTGCCACATATGATGGTTTAATCAAACTGACTTGACCTGACCAGTTTTGGGTCGGGTTCAGTTTGGTCTATCCTGGCCATTGGGCCAGCCCCAATAGGCGTCACTAGGCCGGACCCCATTTGGCCGGGGTCTAGCCCACCGGGGCACCCGGTGACCCGTTTTAGTCTGACTAACTAGAAGGGTGTGGGTCCTTCCTAATGACGTGGGTCCACCCAGCTAGGTTCAGGTCCGGCCCACCGGTGCAGGTCTGGCTCGTCGGCGCAGGTCTGACCCGACTTGCTGGGGGCTTAACCCGCCAGTTCGGGACTGGCCGCTGTACCAACCAGTGGTGTACCACCAACCCCAGAAATGGCATCCATCCACGTCTAGACCCCTCTACCCTATGAGATGTCGTAGGGACTCCACCTATAGTTGTGGTAGAAGGAACATGACTCCTCCATCAAGAAGGGTGGCCGAGTTGCGGGCCACCCCTCCACGCGGTGCCCCGCCTGGCGCCACATCCTCTATTACCACGACTTAATGGCCATTGTCTCCAGCCACCAACATGGCTGGTGGCGCTCCATCCCACTGACCTACACGCAGACAGTGTGTGCCGCTGGCGGTGGCATGGCGGTAGATCCTTCGGCAGACCGCCTGTCATGCACTGGTGGTCTGTTCTTCATGCACCCTACGTCTATGGCCACCGAACATCTCCTTCTTCACTATGAAGGACTTAAATCACCCTTGTCACCATTTTGAGAAGGAGAAAACCAAGAATGAACAATCAAATGTGCTCAGGCCTTGTTTATTTCATCCTGGGCCCTCCACATTAGAGGTTTATAATCAAGGGGGAGGCTCGAGGACTATTGTTTGATCAAACATGAATAATTTTAATCACAGATAAAAATAATCCCCAATAGTGTTACCCTCCCACATAAACACACTATGTGACGGTAAAAGTATTCATGGGGTTAATGTCATTCTTCGTTTCTAGAAAAGAATAGTGAATAACATCAAAATCATATAAAACCCTACCTCTTTGATGTTTGATCCTGAAGCGTTCATCCTCGAGAGCACAAGGAGTCGACGTCGTCACTGCCAACTCCGTTCTTATAGGTGTGTCGAAGACAATGAACATCCAATAGTATTCATTATCCTTCATTGGAGGGTATATTTACTGACATTTCATTGGAGAATCCTTAATGTTTAATTTACAAACTCTGCACGTTGGATTATTAAAAGAAAAAAAGGGCAGTGATGTTGTACCCATTAATGATACCCATTAAATTAGTCATATTTAACGAGACACATTTAATGAGTCATTAAGATAATAACAACACAATTTCAAATGAGCCATTATTTACCATCCATTAATGCACGTCATTGACACCTCATCGTTGCACCGCAACGTCACCATCTTCCACTCAACGACGAGAAAGAAATAAAATAATTATTTTTATTATTTTATTATTTTATTATTTTTCTCAAAAAGTCTGAAAAATAACTTTTACATTCGTCCCTTTCTGACTAAAGATAAGTCATTTCTCAGAAAATCCTGGTGCTTTGATTTCAACGGTACCATCAGATTTTCGATCCAAGCATCGATTCAAAATATAGAAAAACCTACTCGCATGTTTACTAAACAAAACAAAAAAAATTCAAAATTCCATTCCGGGATCTTTAGGCCTCAGAATCACATGTCGTCCGAGTACGGGGTCTCAGAATAATTCCATATAAATAATGAAACAAGGAATTTATGAGACCTTACATTCACTTTATAAATGGTACATGCATAGTAACATTCTTCATTAAACTATAATAAATCATTGAAAAGATATTTTTTATGGAGTTAAACCATTATTACCTAAAAAATATATTGTAGGATCCACTAAATTTTTGTGTCCATTGGTGTGTAATGGACTCTATTGAAAAAGTGATCATTTCTTGTAAAAATATTTCATGATTGGGATGAATATTATATATATCTCATAATAATACATTCCCAATAACAGTAAAGGCTAAGAGTCTTTAGATAATATATACATAATCATCTTATTCTATGAATTCTATTCAACATCTCCTAAAATTTTATTCTAACATATACACTTTTAAGGCCCACCATTAATAAAATAAATATTCCTAACTAGGGACAATAAACCTAATAAATAGTGAGATCAGCTGTGCAATAATGGAAAAACAAAGAAAATTTCAATCAATGACCAAAAGTGGGTGTAAGATATGCATAAGGATTAGATAACATGATCATAACTTCTAATAATCAGACCCAATTATTCAAAGATAATTACTCATAAATCATGTCTCAAATATTTATCAGTATAAAAAATAATAATTAATAATAGTTTTAAATTATTTATAGTCAATGATAATTTATGATAATATATCATAACCATAATTTAAATGTTTTTTCGAAAAGATATAGGAACATAAAATAATATTCTTAACTAAGGATCACTACTACAAATATAATAGTTAAATGGGTTCAGTCCTCATTCTGTCATTTCCTTATTAACATTTCCCTCACATGACTATATTATTGGAAAATTTCCCTTAATAAACTATGTTTAGTCCCTATTCTAGTTATTCATATCGCATGAGATATCCAAACTTACACATTTCATTTGAGTAAAATATAATTCGTGGACCACCCATTACATAAGGAAAACTACACTAATCTATTCCAAAAGATCATAAGACAATCATCATATCATCATATCATAATCCATGGAATGGAAAAGGGTTTTGCAAACATTTTTTCATTTCATTATATCCTAATCCCTGGAAAATAAATTGATTCCATAATGCTTTCATCCTAACATAATTAACCTGTTTTTAGTAAATGGTTTTCATATAATCAAAAATAAATCATCATTATAATAAGTAATCCATATAAATAAACTGAATAATTTCATAAGATCATGTCACTAGTGAGTCATAACAATACTTAAATCATTCTTATACAGATAAAAATTCTTTTAAAATATCATTAAATTCATTATTTGGAAACATGATAAAAATATCCCTTAATTTTTGAATTTATTATAAATAATATTCCAAAAATATTAAAAAAATTATTTTCCATCAAAAGTAACCACAAAAAATATTATTGTAGGATTAAATTAAATAAATGGTTAGGATAGTGGGAAAAGTTTTTCATTATGTAATTATTAAAATAGAACATTTCATTCACACCTTGGTAAATAATAAAAAAATGACTAGTTGGGAAAAAATTTAGAATAAAAATATAACACATTTATAAATAAAGTAAAATTTAATTTTAAATAAATTTCAAATATATTTAAAAAACCAACAAATAATATTTAAGAGCATTGATATGTGTGAAAAATGATGACAACCAGATAGGATTTATGGTTCAATGTTCATTAAAATCATTTTCTCAATAATTCTATCTACCTAAGAGATGAAAATGTTACTAAAATATAAAAGCTAATTGAATAACCAAAGGGTAATAACATATATGTATTTTAAATGATAAGATCTATATAATTTTCTTTAAAGGAAATTTGGCATAGGCTATCCTAAAAATAAATTTATTTATAACATAAAAACATTACCTCAAGTATCATCAAGCTTAGTGTGTATTATAATATCCCATATTATAAATATAGATTTAATATAAAGAAATTCATGATCCATATTCATAAATAAAATAAAATGTATCATTTATTTATATTTCATAGTTATCCTTTTATTGATAATTTCTTTAAAATAACAATATTTTTGTGAAGAAATGATTTGTTTTCCATGAATGTTCTTGTCTGATGGTTTGAGTACTTAAAACAAAGTTATTATTTCATCATATATGGAGTATGAATCATAAAATAAGTATCATATTTTTTCATCATCTATAACATCATAATTTATTTTATAAACAGGTGATGAAAAATGAATCACATCGCATCAAAGAGGTGGTAGTCCACAAGTACACATGATCATCATTCTTGTTTTCTAATAGATTAGAAGAAATGAAGGTTGAGAAAAAAATTAAAATTAATTAATTAATTTTATTTATAAATATAATATATAAACATTGAATAAATCATAATAACCATCCCTAAACTATTGTGATCGAAAATGAATCATATCATTGCGTGGAGGTTGTAGTCCACATATACTCATGAGTGATACTTTCATTTACCAATTGACTTAATAGAGGTGTAAAATGGTTTTTTATCATCAAATTTATATGTTAGTATATTTATGAAACTATATTCATCAAATTTTTTTTGAAAAAAAAGGTTTACACCATGTGGAGTGAGAAATAATGGTGAAACTACTTGGTTTAAAGTTATACCTCTTCATTGATATACCTCCTTTGTATTACACCATAATATTTTAAAGGACGCAATTACGATTATTAAAATAGCTATTGAATTTCTGGATGAATTTTAGGATCATATTTTTGGATTTCCTTTCTGATATATGCTTCTATTTAGACATTTATAAAAATGAATAGGGGGTATCCTTTTATAAGGGAAGGATATGACACACAAATAATGTTACAAATGATTAAAATATAATATTTTCTTATTATATGCAAAGGGATAAAAATGAATCATAATCAAATAAGTTATTATATATGGTAGAAATATAAAAACAATATATTATTCTAAATTTTTTTATGTTATGCTTTCCCATTTCACATTTCATTTAACCATTTCTATCATTCCATATCTCTTCTCCTGAAACCAACTCCTTAAAAACATTATTGTTCAAAATTACACAAATTGAAAGTGGTCCCATTAAAAAATATTTAAAATAAGGATTAAAAATATAAATACAATTTTATTATATTAAATTTATTTAACTCAAAGAAATTAATTAAAAAAACAAAAAAATACAACAAAAAATGTTTTTTAGAAAGAAAAACTATTTTTAAATAAAAAATAGTTTTATACATAAATAAAGATTAATTTTTATTAAAAAATAAAATTAATTATATTTTTTAAACAAAATTATCTAAATAAATTATAAAATAAATTCAAATAAATTGTACATTGTAAATAATTGGATGGAAAAGATAGTTTTCAATAAAAACAATGCTTTCCACTATTCATTGTAATATTAAAATTTTTATTAAAAAATAACCATAATATAATTTTTATATAGTGATTTAAGAAATTATGTCTCATTTATTAAAATAAAATTTAAAAAGTTTCTAGAAAATATTTTTAATATTTGTGAACAAATAAATAATTTACATTTTGATGAAAATATAATTCTGAATCATAATATTAATTCACATAAATAGTGTACTTATATATTATGAATTTACCTATAATTTTTCATTATATTATTATTTTTATATATATTTTTATTCACATTAATACCAAAAATATAATATTTAGGTTATAGATGTATACTATATCACAATTCATTTGGACTAGAGGTTTCATGTAACAAAAAAATAAAATACATCATGTTTATTTCAAAGGAAATAAGATATATATATATATATATATATAATATAGGGTTTCAACCATATTCCCCCATTAAAATAATTTCAACCTCGAGATAGTATCACTTCAATACAATTAAATGCAGTCACTTATAACTCGTCACATCCCTATGTTTCAATATAGCTTCCTCATATTTCTACTTTTTCCACAAAACCTTTGACGAATTGAGAGGCCTTGTCTCAAATCACATTTTCTCATTGATCCATAATCTACAATTATTGTTCCCCATAATATAGGTCTTAATTTAATTTTATAACCTCTATGTTTAGTTCATATAAAGACGTAGGTATTTTCTTCCTCAAGAGAGATCCATACAAAACATCATGATTATGAAAGTTATTTTATTGAAGTACTCTGGGATAAGAAACCATCAAGATAATTTAAATAATTTCAAAGGAACTGGTATATATAATGATAAACATTAAATTCTTCAAAATCTCATGACATTATTCCAGGAATAAATTTATAGGAATACATTTTCATGAACTTCAAATTCTATATCTCATCGATTGTTGACAACATAACTTTTCTATCAACTTAGATCTTCCTCGGGGTGTTAATGAATATTAAAAACTTTATCTACCATTTTCTCACCTAGAATATGTCCCAATATATTTATCTTTATAAATTTATCCTAAAATGATAGAATTTTTCCCTCCCTACCATAGAGGGATTCATAAAGATCAATTTTAATCTATAATGAATGCTATTTTTGTTAAAAAAAATGTACCATAGAATTTTTTTTATCACAACCACATTTGAAACATAAAAAACATAATCTCAACGAATCGTTTTGGATTTGAATTGTTCTCTTACACTATTCATACTAGTTATGATTATATTCATAATTTAACCTTAATAGTATATCAAGATCCTACTATTGAATTCTCAATATCTTCTAGGTAAAAATTATATCCCGATCAGATATAATTGAGGGTGGTACTCCAAAAAATATAACCTCTTACTTAATATATAACCTAGAAATGTAATATGAAAAAGACTGGTCAAATGGTTTGGTTGATACCTTACATTCAAGATATTCCTATTATTCTGGATTAAGATAACATATTTCCCAAATACATTCATACTGTTCCCTCGAACTTTAATGTTTATATTTTAATGGAAATGATACCAAGTGCTCCACCTATTTCTAAAAATACATACAAAATACCCATTTTTATTTGTAGGAATTTAAAACAAAACTCTACAAAAATATTGAAAATGGATTCAAATTCTATAGTTCATCATTATGAGGTGAAACTATTCTAACATTTGGAATAATTTTGGGACAATCTAGGTTTTTGTAAGATCCCGGTTTTTGAAAAGGTATGTTTTCATTACGTTTGGGTTGAATCCCTTGTTCTGGGTTTCAAGGGATGTCTTCTGAATGTATGAGAGGCCTTGGGAGTGTTTCAGGGGCTCGGGGCATGGAAGAAAGGAAGCCTTGGGAAGACAGGCAAGGGCGCACGACCTGTGCACGGCCAAGGAAAACTGTGCAGCCGACCCAGGTAAACAGTGCAACCCTTCTCCTCTAGGCAGTAGCATGCGCACGGTTTGTCAAACCGTGCAACTAAACCATGTGACCTCTTAAAGATGGGAAAAATTACAAGTTTTCAACTCCGGGCTTTTAAACCCCAACTCAGGATTTTCCTCCATTCATCCCCTCTCAACCCTAGTGATGAAATTGGACGACCCAAGCTTCCCAAGGGTAGTCCTCATTCAATTCTTGGCCGTTTAGAGCACCGTTGGTTGTAGATCAAAGCTCCGGGTAAGGCTAATTCCATCCTTACTTCTCCTTTTGTTTTAGGGTTTCTATCTTATCTCCCTCTTGTTCCGAAGCTCTAAAATCCTAACTTTTGGGTGAGTATTAGGTTGAAGCTTCAAAGGTTGGTAGGATCGAGCTCTAAGATCTCTATTGAGAGTGCGTTCAACCATAGTTTCTAGGTAGGTGGTCTACAAGTTATATCCCATGGTTATTTGGGTATTTATGCATGTTTAGTTGTGTTATTTTTTCCCCTTGGTTATGTTTTGAATAAAATTTGCATTTTTGGTAATAATGGTGTTTGAAATGGAAAATGGGAACCCTCATGATCCCCATTGGATGCATGAGAATTACTTGACCGAATTAGGGCCACCCATGGGGTCTGCTCTCTTTTCCCGATATTAGGGTTTGTTATTAAACAAGTGACCTTGTTGTAATGAATGATATATCCCTTGATGAATATGTTGTAATGATTGATTGAAGTTGAAATAGAAGTTAGGTGATTCACCTAGACTAGGATATAACCTAAGGGTAAATTTGAATGGGTTGAATGGTTGATTCATGGAAATGATGAACGGGTTAAATGGGATAATGTGTAAACTGATTAAAGACCACAATGGGACGAATTATGGGTCTAGTGTTGAATGCTTAGTGAGATAGGCATAACACTTGGGAATTGGGTGAATTGTTAAATGATGGGAAATGGTAATGTGTTAATGGGTTAAGGAATGATGTGAATTACAGTGTGGTTTTTTGTGAATGGTTTGGCCAATGGGAAATGGTAAGGATGGTTAATGGTTACTTATAAATATAATAATGTGCACAAGGATTCATAGAGTGTGGTATTACATGAGGATCACGCCCATGGTTCGAGTGATGAATAATGTTTTAAACCCCACCCTAAATGCACGGGTTAGGAAAGGGGACTGAGGATCTACTCTCCAAACAGTTGCATCCACCCAGACTGAGGCTTTGAGGTGAGGATATGGTTGCTATGAGAGGCTTAGTCATAGTGAGATAGGATAAATATGTGTTTACCCTCATTCATGGGTTTGTAGGCCTTAGACTCATGTAACATAATGTATGTGATTAACCCATGGGAAATTGATGAAATGTTAATTGATGATAATTGGTGTGAAATGAATGGTAATGAAAGTGGTAATGGATTGGGCCCTGAACTGGTTAATGAAACCTTAATTAATTACTTGGCAATTATCATTAATATTCCTTTTTCATGCACTACATGTTAATAATGGATATTTTGTAGACACCGTTGGTGGTGGCCTACTGGGTTGTACTCACACCCTGTTTGGGCCGCCGTTGGGTACCCGAGCAGACTTCATGTTTGCAGGTCAGGAGAAGGGATAGGGTCCTTGCTAGATAGTTGAGTGGACATGGGTAGCACTTAGTGGAGGATCCAGACATGGAGACAGGACCATTTTGGGGATTTTGGTCGTTGTCTTTATTTTGGGTTTTGTTCACTTTTGCACTTGTAGTATGAAATGACATATTTATTGTTGGAAATGGTTATTGTACATGTTGCTTGTTTGTTGGTTATTTTTTCTTCTATTTGGTATATTTCTATTGTTTCTTACTCTAATAAAAATGGGGTATAGTCTCCCCACAAGACTCTATAGACCCTCGATTCTAGTCAGCAGCCATTGGCATACAAGGAGGCGCGCTTCAGGTCATGTAACCACCCGGCTCAAAGCACCGGTTTAGTGGCTTTCGGGTCGGGGACGTTACAGTTTTCATTATTTATAGAGAACATAAAATTATTATTACAAGGAACAAATATCACCTATATTATATAAATGATTTTTTTGATCAACTATGAAAATCTATATAATTTTCATAGATTTTTATTCATTTTTATATCATCAATTTAGATTAAAAACATGATATACCAAAGAAAACCTTATATATGATGTATAGTCACTCTGAATTTATATTGATATCATTTATACTTACCAATACTCTTGACATCATTACGGGTTTAATGAATAGAGTCTTTTGATATTACATTAATCAATTTGGGATATTATATATTGATAATATTCTTATATATTCAATGACAAAGGACAATTATGAATAATATTTCATGGTTTTAAAAAAATCCCTGAGTATGGAGAAGTTGTATACTAAAATTACTATTTCTAAATTTTATCTTGAGAATGTTTCATTCTTTGATTATATAATCTCATGTTAGGGTATATTGTGGACACCTAAAAGACAATAATTATTGAAAAATATACTAGAAAAACCATGGTAATTGAGATACATTTTTTTTCTTATGTTGGATTGATATCACCAACACTTTTGAGGGATTTAACATGGACATATAATCCAATTACCATGTTGAACTAGATGGTATAAAATCTCATTTGGATAGATTAATGTGAGTAATATTTTACAGACCTCAATAGAAAGGTGTTAAAAAACCTATGCTCACACTACCCTATAGAAGATAAGGGTTTATGATGTATATTAATGAATTGGATACAATACTATGATGAATGTTTATGAGTAATGGCATAGTGATATATTATGCCCCTCTTAAGTAGGAAATTAATTCAAGAAATTATATTACTCTTGGCTTGTATTTTCCAATGGTAATTTTTTGCATCGAAGAAATTGAGGCATTATCTATATTGTGAAAGGTGATATATATATATATGTGTGTGTGTGTGTGTGTGTGTGTTTGTGCTAATTAAAAACAATTTATGTATATATTCACAATATTGGAGTTTAATATTAATTTGAGGTGACTATTTTAGTTGATCTAGGATTATGAAGGATCACTATGTTACCATCATATGAAATAGAACAACATGGAGTGTGAAGTGGGTCAAAATTAATATGAATTATTCTCCAGTGATTTGGATTGAATGTGGTTCAATATTTTTTTCTTTTTATAATATGTATCTCAAAATCATGAGTAAATGAGAAGAATTATAGATTCATTATATAAAGGTTCAACCATACATCCATGTGATACTTAAATATGTTCAAAATGTTTAAGTGTATCCATAGAAGAGGAAGACATATTTTATTGAGTGAAACCATGATAACGATTGAATAAAAAGATTATGGAACTATGTATGTGTACCAAAAATATAAGTTCTGGAGAGAGAGGTGATGGATGAAGCTCAATGTACATCATTCCCTATTGATCAAAGAAGTATGAAAATGAATTGATATCTAAAATAATATTTTATTTGGGATAAAATAAAAAGGGATGTTAATCATGATTTATCTCGAGGTTTTTTATAATAGAAATTTAGTATTGTGAAATATAGGTATGGTGGGTTTTTGTAACCACTACCCACACTATAATGGAAATGGGAAAAGATTACTGGGGATTTCCTCATCAAACTTCCCAAAGCATCCAAAGGGAACTATTTTTTAGGTTATATTTGATAACTATATGAAATATTTATATTTTATTATCTTTATATATAATTCCTCTCATGACCAGATTTATAGGATATATATTAAAGAATGGGTGATATTTCATAGAGTACTGCTCTCAATTATAACTGACAGGATCAAAAGATTACTGAGAAGTTGTGAAGAATTCATCAATAATATATAGATATAGTTTTGAGTCTCAATAATTAATATATTGCTTAGAATTCTGGTTGGTCTGAGGTTAAATTTCATATTCTAGAAGATATGTTTAGAGAATTATTCATAGATTTGAAAGGTGGATGAGGTCAACTCCTTTCTATGTACAAAATTCTATCAAAAATATCATTCACTGGAAAGTTAAAATGGATCCTTATAAATCCCTATCTGTTATGTAGTGAGAAAGTCTAGTATTATATGATTAAGTTAGATAAATAAATTTATTTGGACCTAAAAGGATGAGAAGATGGTAGAGAAGTTTAGAAATATTCATCAACACATCTTGTAATGACAGAGTTTATTGACATGTTTTGTTGTCAATCATTGAGGACATATAGTGTTTGAAGTTTATAAAAAGGTATTACAATAAATTTATACAAGGAATAAGGTTGTGATACTTGGAAGAAATATATTTTTGAGCCCTATATTTTCCAGTACCTTTGATATTTTTTAAATTATAGAGATAACTACTTGTCCATTAGTACTTCCACTAAATATCTCTCAAGATCATGATTTATTCCTTATATCTATCTTGAGGAGGTAAGTACGTAATCATTGACTTGTGGTAAACTCATATGTTATAAAATGATATCAAGACCTCTCTTATGTTGAATAAAAAGTGAAGATTCTGGATATAAGAGAGAAAGTTTTGTGAAATAAGACCTCTCCCCATGTAATTATTTTAGATAAACCATAAATTTTGGGAATATACATGGGAACCAAAGGATGTGATGAGAAAGAAGTATCCTTATTTTTTTGTAGTGATATATATTTTGAGGTTAAATTATTTTAATTGGGGTTGAATGTTTCACCCTATGTTATATATATATTATTTCCATTAAAACAATCATGATTTATTTGATTGGTTTTGTTATAGGGATCCTCAAGTCCAAATGAATTATGATATAGTATAGCATTATTACCCATATGTTAAATTTATGGTATGAATTTGAATAAAAAATTTATGAATATTGGTATACAAAAAATTATTTTTTAATTTTTAATAAATAAGTACTACATTTTCAATAAAGCAATTTTATGCTTTAGAGAAATATTTTATTTAAAAATGATTTTTTTTTCGAGAACATGTTTTATAAATAATTTTATGAAATCTTCTCTATTATTCTATAAAACATATATCATTTTTGAAATCATCATATAAAAATTATCTTCATGTGATTTTTTTATGAAAATATAAATTTTCGATGAATATTATAAAATAAAATTTTATAGAAAACTATATTTCCCTCCATGTATTTACAAATTACAATTTATTAGAATTTATTATAAATTTTATTTTATTTATTTTTATTTAAAAATTTCAATTCATTTTATTTTAATCAAAATTATTTCATATTTTTTTATATAACAATTTTATACTGAAAAATAATTTTTTCTGAACAACCAATTTTAACAGATTTTGGCGGATTTGTTTTTAAATTTATTTGTTCTACTTAAATAAAATTTATATAATAAAATTTTATCAATGTTGTCAATAATTTTTTAAAAACTTTCAAAAGTTTACACTTTAAATTTTGGTTATTATGAACATAAATGCTTAAAAAACTTATTTCATGGGAAGAGTAAAAACTAGTTAATGGGGTTAAAAGAAAAGTGATAAGGTTAAAATGAGCTAAAAATACACAAAATCATATTTTATAGTCATATTTGTACCCCATATCATATAATAATTAATTATTAGTAGTCTTATTTACTTTTGATTGAATTAGATATTACTATATTTTAATCATTTGAAACATTCTATGTGTTTCATCTCCTTCACAAATAAAAGGATACTCAACCTATACTATTCTTAATTCATTATAGTACCTTATATTATCCAAGACCACCCAAAATATTTTCCCAAAACACTTAGACACATCATAGATCTTTTATAATTATATAAATTCCATCCATTCAATTCTTATGGTGTAATCTAATGAAGGTTTCTCAATGAAGGGGTATAACTCTAAATCAAGTACATTCAATTTTATTTCTTACTCAAAAATATCTTAATTTTTTTTATCCATCATAAAATGATGATTCTAGTATCATAAATATACTAACACATGATTTTTATCCTAGATAAATCTTTTTTCACCTATATTCAACCAAATTATAAATGACACTATTTCTTGTAAGTATATGCTAACAACCGCCTCCACTAGAGATATGATTCATTTTCCATCTACATATTTTATGGGTTTTTATTATGATGGATTTAATTTTTATAAATTGTATTTATAACATAATTATAATTATATAATTATAATAGTTTTCTAATTTCTTAAATTTCTATCCATTAGAAAACAATAATGATGCTTGTGTGTACTTGTGGACCACCACCTCTACATAGTGATGTGATTCATTTTCCATCACTGGTTTATATGAATAATTAAAAGGTGTTGATTATGATTAAATATTATAGGTATTTAATTGAAAATACTCTAATGTTGATGAATCTGGGACAAAGGTGTATGTACTCAAACCATCAGACTGAAACATGCATGTAAAATAGACCATTTTTCACGCAAATGTTGTTTTTTGTATAAATAATAAATAAATAGATAATTAGGAAATATAAATAAATGATAAATTGTATATTATATATGAATATATGTATAAAATATATTTATAATAAATCTATATTTATTATATATGTTATTTTAACAAGTACATAGAATTACGATACTTGAAAGAAAACATTTATGTATAATATAATTTTTTTTTCAAGATTTCTTAAGAAACATTTACATTAAAGAAAATTAATTGATAATATCCTTTAAAACCGATATATTTTCTTCTCATATGGGTTTTTCATGAAGGTTTATGTGATATTTCAATTTCCCTCTAATTCATACTTAAATATATTGAGAAATGTTTTCAAAGGAATCTCAACCTTATCACCTCTCATGTTGTCAAAATTTTCAAACATATCCATGCCCTTATAGGTTGTTCATTGGTATATTTAGCAATATTTTAAAAATTATAAAATTATATTTTCATTACATTTTAATTTTATTAATTTTTATTAAAAACCTTTTAATTATCATTTTTAGAGAAATCCATTTTTTAACATTCTAGAAAATCATGAAAGTAATGTTCTCTTTTAATGTTATAGTATGAGCCAATTTTCCCACTATCTTGACCATCTGTTAAATTGAATCCCCATTTACATGTTTCCATGGTTATTTTGAAGTAATATTTTTTTCTCAATATTTTTGGAACATTTAGAAATTTTTTTATTAAAATAAGTTGTTATTTTAATATTGGTTTCTAAGAATGAATTGAATGATATTTTAAAGGAATTTTTATCTATATCAACATCTATTGAGGTTTTTTATGATTCACTAGTGATATTATCTAATTTTATGGTTTAATTTATTTCTCTGTATGTCTTATTATGACAGTGATTTCATGTTGATTCTTTGAAAACCATTTCCTTCCCACTAATTAATTAGGTTATGGTGAAATATATAGGGAACCCATTTATTTTTCAGCTGTAATGCTACTATGAAATGATAAAATCTTTATGAAACTTGTTTCCATTCCATTGATTATGATATGTAGATATGATAAATTTTTTATGATCTTTTGGAAGTTATTTTTATAGTTTAACTTATTTGATCGATTGTATAAGGATTACATATCAAACAAATTCAGTTTGGTAAAGATGGATATCTCATGAGATTAGAAGGACTAGAATGGGGACTGAACATAGTTTAGTAAGGTACATTTTAAAGTAAGATAGTAATGGGAGTGAACCTTGACTAAGGAAATGATTGAACAAGGAGTTAACCCAATTACCAATGATAGTCTTTCTAATGATCCTTGAATATCAAAATGATTTCATATTCATATGTATTTTCTAAAAAATTATACTTTATTATTATGATATGTTATCATAGATCATCATTGATTATCGATGATTGTATAATTTTATTAAGTATTTTTTTATTATAATGATTTCAATCGATATTTATGATTAATGATCTCTAAATAATTATGAATGATTATTGTAAATTATTGTCACAAACTAACCCGGGTCGACCCTAAACCGGTCACCCAAACCGGTCCGCGACATGACACGAGAGGCGTTCCCGATCCTACCTGGCTGGCTACAAGTTCCAGGACATCAACAGAGGCTGTGGGAAATATTTTTCCCAATATAAGTAAATAAATCAGTAGAAAAAATATAGAGAAGTTCAGAATATATAAACTGAGTAAAAAGAATAAAAAAGATAACGATAACCGACCTCGACGAATGCACTAACTACGTGTGACCTCATGGGTCACTCTCCGACACAATGATCAAGGTTTTCCCAAGGTGAGCAGACTAAAGCTGTAGCCAAAAAAACACTAAAAACAGAAAATAACTATAGGCGTGAGTTTTAAAGTGTAGTAGGCTAGCCCAATATCTATTCCTAATGCACTACCTTTAAAATAAAAGAAACACCATTTCAAGTTTGAACTAAAATTTGTAAAAGTATGTTTTTCTAAGTATTTTACTCCCAAGAAAGGTAAAAACCATTGCCCTTAACCACTTTCAAATATAGATTCATTTTCTTATTGTTAATGGATTTTTTAGAAAGGGAAAATGAAGTTTATATTTTTAAATTTTTACAAAAAGGATTAAACACTTTCATTTGAAAAACATTTCTAGAAACAATATCAAAACCAATTTATTACTTTCCAAGGAAAAATATATACAAAAATGCACAAAAGTAAGTACACAACATGGGCAATGTAGAAATACATACAGGTACCAAATCATCACTTGAGTAAATGAAATTCAATAGGCATGGGTGAACCTAGGAGATAAAGAATAAACCAGAACACACCAATACATGAGACCTCATCCCTATTGGCATGTCACACACGATGAAATCAAAATCCTCAATACACTCGACCGTCGTCTCTCATGCACTCATAAGAAAATCCCATAGTAATAAACCAAATATATACACCTACTATGGGCCACTGGCCAGTACCATAACCTACCAGTGCAACAATCATTGTTAGAATATTCACTAAATATGCCAGATTCCCATGTCTCAAGTATTTAGAAAAGGGGGTGAGCCAACAAATTCCAGTCGAGCATCCAATCACGGTATATATATATATTTATAATAATAACTCACAACACGCATCACCCTGAGCCACTTCATGGGACAACCTCTTGCCTTTAAATCATTCGAGCACCCGGGAGCCTCTAAGAATGGGCTCCCAAACAATCAGTCGTAATCAAGGCATGAGAGATATACTAGGAGGGTTTTCATTAAAACAATTACATCATTTTCCATAATGTTCCAAACAAGAATTAAAGACCTTTCACAATCACCACTTTAAAAAAGTAAAACTTCTTTATAAGACCAAAACCAGTTTGAAACCATTTACGGAGCCCCAGAATACTAGTCATAGACATTAAATATTATTATAAAACCAAACCAAAACATTTTATTTTTCCAAATAAACTATAATATCCAACTAGGTAATTTTACAAGAGAACCAAAACACCTTTTCACTCTTCATAAGAAATCATTTATCATTAAACCATAACTACACTTGATATTATGTGCATTATGTTTAAAATACAAAGAACAATTCTTTCACTATTGTGAATCCGTTCATTTAGAAAATATTTCAAGTGTCATGTACAAAATAAACATCACTATTTACATCGATTAATTATTTAAAAATTAATTATCTAATATTATTTCACATTTATTAAAATTGATAAAATATTTAATTAAAAAATTAGTGTGCGCAAACATAACAAAACGACACCCTTTTCACACCACAAGAATGGAATTATAAATTTTCATAATAAATGAATTAATCACAAGTTTCTCAAAAATATTGAACACATATATATACTGGCCCAAAATAGTAGGAAATAATGTAACATAAATTTTAAAAGTAGTGAAATTGGATCCTTCCTCGAATACACGACGTGGTGAAACAACGTGCATTTGAAAACACATAGTAAAGTCTAATTCCCTACAAAATAAATATCAAGGGCTCAAAACACATACATAAAAACAAATTAAATTATGTGACATGAAGCAGTGAGAAGAATCACTCACCTTGAAACTAAAGAGATATTATGATGCAAACCCGAAAACACCTCGCACATGTAAAATTAAGGAACACCGATTCTATCATGAAAAACTATCAATCATAAAAATCCCCTAACAAAACAATGATAAAAACAAGAATAAATTACCAGGTAGAATGTTATACCAATGGGGAGGAAAGAAAACATCACCGAAGGGAGACATCAGGGAGGTGTGTGGTGGTTGGAGGAGCAGGACCGCGTCTGGGCTGTTACAGTAGGAGAAACATGGGAATGATGAACGAGGGGTCTCAAACGGAGGCCAGGCGTGCTGGCAGGAGAGGGAGCCGAGACTTATTGGGGCTGCGGTTTAGGGGGAGGCTGATTGAGAGGGACATGAGAGGGAGGCATGCACAAAGAATGTCAAGGGCCAGTTGTTATGCACTGCTTCATGCAAGAGGTTCATGGTGCTCTACAAGGAAGGTATATAGCCAGGCAGGAGGAGGAGGTCCGGACAACGCCGGCTGGGATGGCTGGTGAGAGTTGAGCCTGTACAAAGAAGGAGTGTCATCCGGTGTATTGGTGCGTGCTGCAAGGCTGAAGGCCGAGGGCTGTGAGGGACGGCTGACACAACTGGAGGTAGAGCGGAGGCATCAGGAATAAGAGGGAGGCAGTTGGGAAGAGTGCACCTAGGTGTAAGGGTTGTTCCACACACCAGGAAGAAGGGAGAGCATCATCCCCGCCAGCACCACACTCCAGGAAGAGGGGATGCACTAAAAGAGGGAGACCGGTGGGCAAGCAGGTGGCTGAGGCATCGTCGGGGGTGTTGGGTCGCTGCGACAATGAGAGGATGGTGCACATCGGGCTGCTGCGCTGAAAAAGGGTGGCATTGTGCGGAGAAAAAGAAAAGAAGTGTGGAAGGGAAAATACTCATGAATTAGGGTTAGGGGAAAAAAATAAAAAATAAAAATAAAAATAAAGATTAAAAAAACATATCAATAAAATAAAATGAAAAATAAATTCATGATAAAAATAATACACATAATAAAAATAATAATAATAATAATTTCTAAATGATAATAATAATCATAATAATAATATTCATAATAACAATAATATTAATACAACAATAAAACGATTTCCAATCATTTTAATTAGCATTAAAATTAATTGTAATATTTAGTATGATATTAATAATTATAACAATGATAACAGGAAGATAAAATTAAAAATAATAAACATAGTTTTATTATTTCAATAATAATAAAATTCTTAACATAATAAAATTAAAATGACACAACAATTAGAGTGCGTTTTAAAAATAAACACTTTTTATTTCAAATTTCTGAAGACAATGGGATGCACAGTTACCCAGGAGGAGCCACGTGGGGTTTTTCAAAACGTGATGCGCCCAAGCCCCAATGAGTTCAACCCAAAACACACACTTTTTAAACATAAACTAAAAAATATGGTTCGAGATAGAACACAAACCCCAACAAATTAATATAAAGGAAATGAAACCATAAAATAAAATAAATGCACGGGTCGGGGTGTGACAATTATCCCCACCATAATGCTTTCCGCCCCCAGAAATCCATAACACTATCCAGACAATCAATCAACACCTAAGGATTCCACATAAACACAATCCAACCACTTAACCCAAGGTCATTCCATTAACCACAAATGAGACTCAACCTCATTTCTCGAAATAAATCACTTGCAGAGGGGAGGCCGGAACAGGCTCCCCACCATAAGAACCCAACTAGCATTTGATATCTACTTAAGAGAAAACCCAGAGAGATGTTGGGTCTCCCCACCATAAAGAACCAACCTACAAGAGACCAAACGGAAATCCAACTTAGACCTTCCCCAGGCATTACACTAGCTAAAAGAAGCACAATAAGAACATTCAACCCATCAACTTCCATCCAAAAGGGATAAGAGCTTAGGCCAAAACTCCTCACAAACTAAACCCACCCCCAAGGACTGCATCAATGAAACTGTGATATATAACTACTCACGACCCATCACATCGGGATGGACACAAACTGAAGTCGCAACAGATTTACATGGGTGGCCCACACAAGGTCACTGATCATCAACTTGCATCCAAAATGTGAAATTATAGAAATTGAGTGATGGAAAAGTCCATCACGCACTTTGCGACAAGAGGAAAATTAAAACGACAGAGAAACAAGAGTAGTAAAACCAAAACTGTCTCACCACACGATATCAGCACAACCTTAACCAAACTCCTTAAAATTCCCCAGGGTTCCTGACTACACACAAGCTTCACTCCATGGCCTTTTGGATGGAGCTCTGATCGATGAAACGTCTCCTTCCTCGCAGTCAAGTTCAGATAATCACAATAAGAAACATATATCTTTTTATTTGACAAAGTAAAGAACCGAATTTTAAAAAAAAACCACACTGGCATTGAAAACCAGAGTTCATCAAAAGACACATGACATTCCCATACATTTCGAAACCCAAAACACCATCATCACACTACAACGATAAGATATCCCTTACCCTAAAAGGAAACTTACAAAAGAAACACTGAACAAAATCCAAACAACACATCACTTCTGAGAACATCCTCTGTGATGATTTCTAGAAACGCCCTGACAGAATAACCGCAATTTACCAAAGCATACATAGGCCTGGCAGGGCTTCAGAGCACTTGTACACGACGAATATTTGTGACCCAGATTTCCACTCTAATAACACATGTAGATCTCTCACTCTAAAGAGGTTGATGATAAATCCCAAGGCCTTTTGATTCCATGAGCTGCTCTATTGACTTTTGATCGCTTACTCATCTTTTTGTTGGATGTCTCGCCACTATACCTAAGAATTGAAGGAGGGAGGACCACTTCGAGCACTCCCACCATCATGGATTAGACATCAAAATCTTGTCTCGCCACATCAACAAATGAAGTGAGGTTGGATGCTGACACCATAGACTGTAGATCAGGGCGGAGACCCACCTAGAAGTGTCGAGCCATCGTGGAGTCATATGTGGAACACCCTGAATCATAAGGGACTAGTTCCACAATACACTGGAAATACTCCAACACAGATCTGCAACCCTTCTATAGATAACACATCTCCATCCTTTTTTCTCACCCATTCTTCTTCAGAGAAATACTGACGAATGAACCATGCCTTGAAAAACTCCCAAGTAATCTCTTGACGGGGCATGTTTCAACACACTGACTTCTACCACATCCACGAAGAACCTTCATGAATTAAATGTGAAAAATTAAACTTCAATGACTTGAGAAACTCTACGTGGTTAAAGTCCCTTTCAATCTTCTGCATCCACTCCTCTGCTATGGAAGGCTCCACTTGACCATAAAATAGAGGTGGATCTAGCTTCTGAAACTCAAGAATATAATCATTGTGTTGATCAACCATGCTACGATCACCCATTGAAGCTTCAAAGGAATATCCACTTGACAAAAAGAGTCAAGACCCCAATCAAGGCCAACTCAATAAATAAAAAACCTCAAAAACAAACACTTAAAATATGACAAGATCTAAACACAAGAAAATGAGCCATCATAAAATAAAAATAATTTTTTAGAAAACATATTTAATTTAAAAAAATCTTGGTAGGTTAAACCCTCATAATTGGTATTCCTTAGAGTCTCACTGACATGAATGTATCCATGCCACCCCGGGCATCCATCCACCATACCATAAATCTATGCACATTTCCAACACACCACTATGCATGGGAGAAACCATAGGAACACCAAGGCCAAAACAAAGAAACATTATTTTCCAAAAACAAATCATTAATACCAATTATTTTAAAATAATACATAAATTAAACATCTCATTTAAAACAACCATTTTTTCAAAACACGTTTTTTTCAAATTCAAACCACTCTATGAAGTTACAGGAGACCCAAAACATCTTGAACAGTGAACTAGCATCGGTAGGTCACTGGACCGTATGGTTGGAGACCATATGCGAAACACGTCACCGACACATAGAGTCTTTTGGGACTATGCCCCTAGATCCACATAGCTGGCCAGGCCGTGCAGATTAGAAGGACTACTGGCCCAAATCCCTTTTTCATATCACAATAACAAAACGTTCCATAAAAACCCAATGAAAATAATTAAACCAGACTTCCCATGGAAACCTGAGGATCAGAACAAGAAAGAGTCTGCAACGCTCTTCCCGTACCTACCCATCGAGTCCGGACAATCCTACTCCATCTACCTTGAAATCCCAAATAAAAATGGTCACTCTAATAAGCATGGTCCTCTAAAATCGGACCAGCTCTGAAAACATTTTTTCATGAACCAACCTGGGTCGAACCAGAACAGGTCACCCAAGCCGGTATATGACATGAACTGAGAGGCATTCCCGATCCTCCTAGGCTAGAGACAAGTTCCAAGGCATCAAAAAAGTTCTTGGGAATAATTTTGACCAATATATATAAATAAACCAGAAAAAATAATACAGGGCAGTGTAGAATAAATAAACTAAGTAAAGAAAATAAAAGAAAAATAAAATGCTAACCGAGCCCGATGACCGAACTAACATTCTGTGACCTTGTTGGTCACTCTCTGACTCAACGATCAAGTATCGCCCAAGACGAGTGCACTCAAGCTGTATCCTGAACAAACACTAAAAAGAAAAAATAACGGTAGGCGTTGGTATTAAAACGTAGTAGGCTATCCTGAAATATATTCCCAATGCACTACTGTTAAAATAAAAGAAACAACACATCAAGTATGAACTAAAATTTATAATAGTTTGTTTTTTCTATGAACATTATTACAATGAAAAGTATGAAACATTTCCCTTAACCACTTTCAAATATGGATTTATTTGATTAGTGTCAATAGATTTTTAGAAAGGGAAAGTGCTGGTTATATTTTTAAATTTCTACAAATGATATTAGACACTTTCACTTGAATACCATTTCTAGAAACCAAGTCAAAACAAATTTATAACATTCCAAGGAAAAAAATTTACCAAAATATACAAAATTAAGTACACAAAAAGGGAAATATAGAAATTCAAACAAGTTCCAAATCCTCACTCAAGTTACTAAAAGTCAATAGACATGGATGAACCTAAGAGATCATGAATAAAGCATAAGGAACCAATACATGAGACCTCATCCCCGTTGACATGTCACAAATGATGAAATCAAAAGTCCCAATACACTCGACCATACTTTATTGGGAAGTCCGACCGAAAATACCACAGTAATAAACCCAACATATCCACCTACTATGGGCCACTGGTCAGTACCATAACCTACCAGTGCAACAATCATTCTTAGAATATTCTCTCAATATTCCAGATTCTAATGTCTCAGGTATTTTGAAAAGGGGGTGAGCCAACCAATGCCAGCCGAGCATCCAATAACAATATATATATTTATAATAATAAATCAAAATTGGTGTCACCCCAAGACAATTCATTGTACAACCTCTTGCCTTTAAATCATTTAATCACCTGGGAACCTCTAAGCATGGGCTCCCAAACAATCAGTCGTAACCAAGGTAGGAGAGTTATCCTAGGAGGGTTTTCATCAAAAAAATTACATCATTTTCCATAATGTTCCAAGAGGTCATTAAAAACCTTTCAAAATCACCACTGTAAAAAATTTACAACTTCTTTATAAGACCAAAACCAGTTTGAAACCATTTAAGGATCCCCAAAATACTACTTCACATACTACCAGTAGTATTATAAAATGAAACCAAAACATTTTATTTTTCCAAATAAACTGTAAGTTCCCACTAGGAAATTTTTCCAGAGAACCAAAACACTTGTTCATGCTTTAGAAGAAATAATTTATCATTAAACCAAAACTACACATGTTATTCTGTGAATTATGTTTAAAATACAAATGATAATTATTTCACTATTGTGTGTCCATTCATTATGAAAATACTTCAAGTGTCATGTATAAAATAAACAGAACTTTTTTTACTTTGATTAATTATTTAAAAATTAATTATCTAATACTATTTCACATTTATTAAAATTAAATAAATAATTAATTGAAAAATTATCATGCACAAACATAACAAAATGATACCATTTTCACACCACAAGGATTGAATTAAAAATTTTCATGAAAAATGAATTAACCTTAAGTTGAAAAATAATATTTATCACATATATATATAGGGAACAAATAACAAGAAATAATGTGACTTAAATTTTAAAAGTAGTTCAATGGGAACATACCTCGGATACATGACGCGATGACACAATGCACGTTTGAAAACACATGGTAAAGTACAACACCCTAAATAATAAATATAAAGGGATAAAAAAATACATATACCAAATTAAAGTATGCGACACCAAGTGGTGAGAAGAAGCACTCACCTTGAAACTGAAGCACAACAACGATGCAAACCCAAAAACACCTTGCACATGGAAAAATAGAAACACCGATTCTATCAAGAAAAACTATCAATAATAAAAACCCTAAAAAAACAAAGATGAAAACAAGAATAAATTAGAAGGCATAATTATATACTGATGTGGAGGAAAAAAATCAGTATGGGGAGATGTGAGGGAGGCGTGTGATGGTCAGAGGAGTAGGACCATGTTTTGGATGTTGCACTAGAAGTAGCAGGCAAAAGATGGAAGGGGGGTCTCAAACGAAGTCCAAGTGCGTTGGCAGAAGAGGGAATACTGCTTTATTGGGGTAGCCCTTCAGGGGGAGGCTGAATGAGACAGACTTGAGAGGGAGGCGCACGCAAAGAAAGTCGAGGGCCAGGTTGTATGTGCTGCTCTGAGAAAGAGGTTCATGGTGAGCTGCAAGGAATGTCGATGTCCAGGTAGGAGGAGGATGTTGGTGTAACACCCCGACCCCAGCTACCCAGAGTCAGTGAATTACATCGTAACATTGGCATGATCACAAAAGATCAAGTCTCGAAAGACCGATTAGTTTAGTAGCCTTAGAAACACTAGATACATTCATAAATGTTACATTACATCATAAAGTGAAAAACTAATAACAAAGTATTCATAGTCCACACTCATATCCTCTTCTGACTATCCCTGCAGGTCATTCATAAAATACTTCTTCACATCCTGGAAAATATTAAAACATTGAAAGGGGTGAGCTCATATGCTCAGTAAGGATAACAATATTGTGAAAGATTTCATAAATAAACATTAACATTTAAGGCAATGTATTACAAAAACAAAAGCCTTTTAAACATGAACTTCAACATAATATGGAAAAAGTAAAATGAGATAATGCCATTTACTTATTCACATGGATATTCTAATGGTCGAATAATCACATGCAATATCATTAAACACTTTCATAATGATGGAATGAATAATGCCAGACTATCATAACCACGTAGTCAAGGCCTCGTTCCAAGACCACAAATAAGATTTTGTCAAGGCCTCGTGCCAAGACACTAGTTTGTCTCATGAGACCTACCAATGTAATTTTTTTTAGAAGATACTTACATTTAAAATTGATCAAATATACTCCAGTGTTTTTATGAAAACATTAAGCAAGCTTCTGAAAACAAAATAACTAATTCTGAGACTGCTCTATGGTCATGAGGAAATTATTTTTCTATGAAAAGTTCTTTGAAATCCCTCCATTCCATATTCGATATGTCATTAACTTCCTTTTTGTTTTGAATCAATGAACACCATTGATCAACATCTAATGTGAGGCGGTAAACTTCTATGATAACCTTTTCCCTTTCACTACTCCTCAAGGCGTGGAATATTTTCTCTAAGGAGTTTATCCATTTATCAGCTACTAATGGATTTGTACCCCCATTAAATGTTGGTGGTTGTTGCCTCATGAAGCGGTTTAACATTGATCCTCCACGTTTTGGATCAGGGTGCTCCATACGAGTAAGGTTATTATTCATAACCTGAGTGAGTTGTCCCAGTATGGTAATAAGTTGATCAGCACCAGTTGTATCTCCAGATCCACAATAATTATCTTGAGTAGGAGGGAAATCCCTACACTGAGTGGGTGCATTGATACGGTTTCCATTCCTTCCATTAGGCGCCATTTCTAAACAATGGAATAAACTAGATTAGTTTATGAATTAAAATACATAATTCCATATTTGTAAAACACTTTACATAAATTGAACTATTTATGGATATAATCCATAATCATAAAAAGAAATGTTTTCTTTGATAAAGTATATACTCATAACCCTTTATAGTGGTTTATAAAGAAAATGAGAATTATCCAAAGCATATCCCCCGGGAGTGTCATAACCAAGAGTGCAGCAAGGCCCGTTGTCGTGCACCAGTTCCCGTTCGAGTCTAGCTCAAAGCGGTGTTTAGGTTTTTACCCCTAGGTACATCTGTGCCAGAGCTGCCTCTACCTGCTCGTATCCAGACAGGGATGTATTTCTTGGAAAACTCACAACATCTCTACAATACCAAAATTCTAGGAAGTTCTTCTATACTAATCCCGAATGTCTATCTTCGGGCTATGTGCTCTAATCAAAGTTTATCTAAATCTATCTTCCAAGGTTAGTACTAAACTGCCACTGATACCAACTGTAACGCCCCAACCCCAGCTACCCAGAGTCGGTGCATTACTTCGTAACATTGGCATGATCACAAAAGACCATGTCTCGAAATACCGATTAGTTTAGTAGCCTTGGAAACACTAGATATATTCATAAATGTTACATTACATCATAAAGTGAAAAACTAATAACAAAGTCTTCATATTCCACACTCATATCCTCATCTGACTATCCCTGCAGGTCATTCATAAAATACTTCTACACATCCTGGAAAATATTAAAACATTGAAAGGGGTGAGCTTAGATGCTCAGTAAGGATAACAATATTACGGAAGCTTTCATAAATAAACATTAACATTTAAGGCAATGTATAACAAAAAAAAGCCTTTTAAACATGAACTTCAACATAATATGGAAAAAGTAAAATGAGATAATGCCATTTACTTATTCACATGGATATTCTACTGGTCGAATAATCACATGAAATATCATTAACCACTATTCATATGAGGAATGAATTGGACTTAATAAGTGACAGGTGGAGCCCGCTATAGCTCCACGATGCATCGGTAAGTCTAATGAGACAACTAGACGTGGAATTGGCTGAGGCCCTTTCCCAATTTGATTTGTGATTTTGGTCGAGGCCTTAATCATTTTAGGCGTCTTGGCCGAGGCCTTCACAAAATGTTTCAGAATGTCTGGCATTATGCATTCCATCATTCTGAAAGTGGTTAATGATATTGCATGTGATTATTTGACCAGTAAAATATCCATGTGAATAAGTAAATGGAATTATCTCATTTTAATATTGCCATATTAAGTTGAAGTTCATGTTTAAAAGGCTTTTGTTTTTGTTATACATTGCCTTAAATGTTAATGTTTATTTATGAAAGCTTCCGCAATATTGTTATCCTTAATGAGCATCTGAGCTCACCCCTTTCAATGTTTTAATATTTTCCTGGATGTGAAGATGTATTTTATGAATGAACTGTAGGGATAGTTAGAAGAGGATATGAGTGTGGACTATGAAGACATTGTTATTAGTTTTTCACTTTATGATGTAATGTAACATTTATGAATGTATCTAGTGTTTCCAAGGCTACTAAACTAATCGGTCTTTCGAGACTTGATCTTTTGTGATCATGCCAATGTTACGAAGTAATGCACCAACTCTGGGTAGCTGGGGTCGGGGCGTTACAGTTGGGACGACTCCGGCTTGGATGGATGGTGGGATTTGAGCTACCAGAAAAAAAGGAGGGTCATCCAAGGTATTCGGGTGAACTAAAATACTGAAGGCCGAGGGCTACGGGGGTCGGCTGGCACAACTGGAGGAAGAACAGAGGTGTTAGGAATAGGATGGAAGCGGCTGGGAATGGGGCGCCTAGGTGTAAGGGCTATGTCGCACACTAGGAAGAAGGGAGGGTGTCGGCCGTTCATGCGCCACACACCATGGAGAGGGGCTTCCCTGAAGGAGGGAGACCAGCATGCGAGCAAGAGTCTGAGGCATCATCGGGGGTACTAGGTCACTTCGGCAATGAGAGGAGGGCGTGCGTCAGGCTACAGCACTAAAGGAGTGTGGGGGAGTGCAGAGAAAAGGAAAAGTAGCATGGAATGGAAAAAACACATGAATTAGGGTTAGGAAAAAATATAAAATAAAAATAAAAATAAAGATTAAAAAATCAATAAAATGGAATGAAAAATTAAATCATTATTAAAATAATACACATATAAATAATAATCAAAATAATATAAATTCCAAAATGATAATAATAATAATAATAATAATATTCACAATAACAATAATATTAATACAACAATAAAATGATTTCCAACAATTTTAATTACCATTTACTTTAATTGTAAAATTAAAAATGACAATAATAATAATAACAATGATAACATGAAGATAAAATTAAAAATAATAAAAGTAGTTATATTATTTCAATAATAATATAATTCTTAAAATAATAAAATTCAAACAACTCAACAATTAGTGCGTGTTTTAAATATTAAAACGTTTTATTTCACATTTCTAAAGACAATGGGATGCACAATTACCCAGGTGGAGCCGCGTGATTTTTTTCAAAATGTGATGTCCCCAAGAACCAATGATGTCAACCTGAAACCCAAACTTTTTAAACAAAAAATCAAAAATCTGGTCTGAGACTAAACATGAACCCGAGGAAGATAATATGAAGCCAAAGAAATCATAAAATAAAATAAATGCACGGGTCGGGGTGTGACAGTTATGATAATGTTATATTACCCTTTTTATTATATTAAACTCATTTATGGTCATTTATTGATATTTCATATGTTTTTTCCTTATTGAGAATCTAATCCCATAATTTCTTATGTTTCTTATCCCTATTTATGAAGAATTGTTTTATGTACGGTATAACTATGATGTGTACTATATATGAATAAAATTGTAGGATATGTTGAATATATTTCCTGAAATAATATTAATATATATCCAGTCTCCAATGAATCTAAACCTTTATAATTTATGCAAATTTATTTTTAGGAAACGCATTGAACATTCATCTAAAATATGCGATGTTAGTATATGAAATTATCATTTTTTCTCATAGTCTTTCATAAACGAATGGTAAATAAAATTTCATAGATCATAAAATTTAGTTTTTACGTAATATTGGGATAACTTGACAAAAAATAACTTTTCAATGAGTTATTTTTCTTGAAATGATAATGTCACTATGCCTATTTACTATTTATAAGGATCAACAGATCAATGGTGGACGTTGATCAACAATACAATGAAAAATGGTAGTGTATTAAATAGATTTATAAGACTTTAAAATATATTTATTAATAAGTATTTATGTATAAATACTTATACCAATATTGATAGATAATTAATAATTATTGATATGGATAATGGATCATTCAAAACATGGTAGGAAAATTTCAATAGTATTTCAATGTATTTCTATAGTTTTTTACCTATAATAATTCAAATATATATATATATTTACTAATAATTAAAATCCATCACTCTGAAAATATATAGCTATTTGATACATTGGGTTTGACAAATAAGTGTTTTTTGTATTCTTAATGTTTATATGGATCTTAAAGAATAGTAACATGGACTTGGAGATAGGATCAAAAGTACCAAGTTTCATTATAGATGATCAAATGAAAATGGAAGCAAAAATATCTAATCCCCCATATGAAAAATATGTGTAACATCACACCATTGGAATTACATAAAGTTAATAACTAAATGTTCAAAATTTGGAAGAGAAGTCAATCAAGCCAATGAATGATTAAAAATCATAATGAATGAATCCAATATGATTGAAGAAATAAAGGAACTACCCAATGGAAAACATATGGTTCAATGCTTCAACTGTAAAAATCATGGGCACTATTTAATCTAGTAGACCAAAATAAGGGTATTAAAAGGAACTCAATATCAATAATCATCTAATACAAGGGATAAATGTATATCATACACCATCACCACTATTGAGATGTAGCAATAAAATTACGTAGTATGAGGTTTGTATACTATTCACCAAAGAATGCTGAATGTTTTGTTTGATTTAGTATAAATAAAATCTACTATATATTGAAAGTTATATATAACTATTCAATGACCTACCAAATACCTTAAACTAGATATATATATGAAATAATATCATGGTGATATCATTAAAACCAATGTATTGAACTCTTTTGTAGTTATCATCCATTCATGGATTCTTCATATAAATCATGTAATAATACCTTTTATAGAATTTGATTTCATTTTAAGCTTCAATTTCCTATGAATAAACTTGTTTCTTTTATAAAAAATTTAGTTAAAGTAAATCTCATTCTATATCCTAAAAGATAATAGTCAGTTATATATATTTATTATATATTATTTATCCTATTTAGAAAATAACTTAATGGAGTGGGTGCCTATCCCAAATGAATTAAGAAAATTAAATCAATCATCCTAGAGGACCCACCCAATATATTGGAATATATTAATGCATTCCTTAATTAATTTTCTGACCATCCCCCAAACCATGTTGTTGAGTTGTCAATAAAATGAATATGGGGTTCTTATCCTATTTTTAAAAGCCTATATAGGGTGACCATGATATAATGGGTTAAGTTAAGGAATATAATGTATGATAATTTTTAAGAAGGGTTCATGCAACCTAGTGTATCAAATTGGGGAGAACCATCACTTTTTAATGAATAATTATGGCTTAATACAACTTTGTGTGGACTAGATAGTGTTCAATAGTATAACTATAAATAACTATTATCTACAAATAAGGATTAATTTATTTTTTGATCAGCTTCAAGGAACTGGGTACTTCTCAAAATTATATATTGGTTTTTTTGTATTATTAGTTGAAATTATTGAGATATGATATTCTAAGGATATATTTCTATAAAATTATACACAATTGTTTTTCATATTTATTTTATTAAAACAAAAAAATTACCCAAAATATTAACATATTTCATGAATAGATTCTTTATAGATTATCTTGATAAATTATTGGTAGTGTTTATTAATAATTTTATTATATAATCTAAGAGAAAACAGGAATATGAAAAGAATTTGAGGAGTTTATTTTAGACTAATAAAGGAAAATTTTTATGTTATGTTTAGTAGTTATATGTTTTAGATTTGTCAAGTATCATTCATATAGAATTTTATCATATGTTAGGGAATTTCGTTGGATCCCTCAAAGGTAAAGGAAATTAAGGAATATACTAGAGCCATGATTGTTGCAAAAAAATTAGTTAAATTAGTTTTAATGGGGAATAATGTTTCATTATATAAAACATATAATGATGGTATGGGCCGCAAATGTGGTTAACACTTGAAGGGGAAAACTATGTTTGGATGAAAGAATGTGTGCAGTGCTTTAAGGACCTCAAGAAGAGGCTAATGACTGCACCTGTACTCAAAATCCCCACACATGGGGAAGCATTTTTTACATATATAAACTATTTAAATGGAAAAATGTGTTTCATATTTATAAAATGCGATAAATTCATAGGCCATGGCTCTTGAATATTCATTATCAATGGGAAAAACTACCATGAAATTGATTTAGAGTTAGTTGTTATGATTATTAAACTGAATATTCAGACATTCAATGTCTATGAATATAACTATGAGGTATATAACAATTACATCTATTTAATTTATATATTGACATAGATGGATTCGTACATATATCCCTAAATATGGTTGAAGTTAATCATAGAAATTTATTTATAAATTCACAATCATCATTAAAATGGGAACAAAGTAACTAATGATATTTTTAGTATTGAATATACTACATTATCTATAATAAGGACTAAGAAAGACCATATATTCATATATATTAAAAGGATAGATCTATAAATCATAATGGTAGGGAGTACAACACAACATTCCCATTGATTTTTTTAACTATCTATTTTTGAGAAAAGTAAGGAGGCACAAATTGGTGTTTTTTAGCTTCAAAATAAGGTGGGAGAAAAAGGAAGGTTAAGTTCAAGAATTTGTCATTGAAAATGTGGGAGCCCTTTTTTTTAAATAGAATCTATAAACCCTGATCACAATAGATAAAAAACCACTATTTTATGAAGTGTAAATATCTTCATTCACCATCCATCATGGATGTATAAAGCTGTATCGAGATCATCGAGAATTCTTCTGGTGGGAAAACATGAAGAATGTGATTTATTTGTACACCTTAATATTATAGGTATTCAATTAAGTTAAGGTATAGAATCAGAATTCATAATGGATGATGAACCCATTACCCATACCAATATTTAGATTGGAAAACCTCTCCATGGATTTTTTCATGGGTCTTCCAATGAAATTTTAGAGGAAAATACTATATGTTTTTTAGTGGATTCACTCACCAAGACTTCTCACATATTATCTATTTTGGAATATTTACCACCCAATAAAATTTTCACATGTTAAGGATATAGTGAGGTTTCATGAAGAATCTCTATTGGTAATGCATAATTGAGATCCACGGTTCATTCTATGATTTGGAGGAGACTACAACATGAGATGAATATTGAGGTGAACATTAGTATGATCTATCCCACCTCAAAACAATGACCAATTTTAAAGGATTATTAATACACATGAATATATACTATGATATTTCCTTAAAGACTTTAGAGGGGACTAAGATCAGTATATTAAATTTTTTAGATTATCGCACAACAATATTTTCCGCTCATGTGATAAAATTTTCATATATGAATATCTATATAGAAATATATATATATATAAATGATAAAATATTTGATAAATATTGTGAAGGGATCTTACATGAACATACACATGTGTAGGATAAGACAGAGAAGGTTTAATCCACTCAATAATACATTAAAGCATCATAGAGTTTATAGAAGATCAATGATTATAATCATTAAAGATACTTGGATTTTAATGTTTGAGATAATTTTTCTATTAAAATATCACCCTAGAATAGATTCATGAGTTTTGAAAATAATGAAAACAAAAACTATAAGTATATTTTTTAATTTTAAAAACTTGGATATAACAGGTTATTTGACCTATAAACTATAGCATCCACCAAACCTGGCCCTACATCATGGAAGGTTCCATGTATCCCTCTCAAGGAATCTTATTTCCAAGATCCTCTAAACCTAGAGGTGGTCTAAATAGAGGAAAATATATCATGTGATGAAATACTGGTGATGATATGTGATTGTGAAGACCAATTTATATATTACAATACAACTCACATTTTTTAATTACTTTTGAAATATCATAAGTGTGAAGAAGAAACGTGAGAACCTGATGATACATAAAAATAAATGTATCCTCACTTATTCTTACATGAGTTGAAATTTCAATGATAAAATATTTTATTGGTTGAGTATAGAAATGACCTGAACATTTTAATATGATATTTACCTTCTCAATATATATGGGTTTCATATTTGGGTGTAAGATATATAATATAAAATATGTAAAATTAAATAAAACTATTTTATCTCATCATCATAATAACATTAACTAAAAATTATAATATAATCAATATAATTGAAACTAGTACAATGGGTTGATATACATAAAAAAATAACTACAAAAAAATTAGATCATGTTGATCACATTTAATTATTACACCCATGAAGAACACTATATAAATGAACCTAATAAATAGTAATGTTATATAAATTTTGAAAATTTACAGTATATTACTTAGAGGGGAATTAAGATGATTGGTTAATGAAGGAAATATGAGGCATTTAGTAGAAGTATAAATCAAAAATTACCTTTTAATTATAAAATAGACCATTATGAATATTCAATGACTCTTGTAATAGTGAATTTAAAATTAGAATATTCATATAACATTTCAATAATATTTCTATTAATAAATTTATAAAATATTGATATTATAATCCAAAAAAACATATATTCAAATTATAAACGCAATTATAGTATATGTTGACGTTTAGTAATGTATATATTAATTTATATATTGAAAAAACCATTATTTTGATGCTCATAAATAAATAAAAATATTTAAATTTTATTTTAAAATGAATTCCATTTTCAAAATAATTACCTTGAAATTATCTAAGGGTGAATTAATGATCATTTGTTTTTGGAAAACATCAATTTTTAGGTGAATACTAAAAACTTATGTTTTTCAGTACCACATATTTTATGACATAATAAAATTTAATATTGATTTAATAATTCTAAAAAATATTTATATTCATCAAAAAATTGTTTAATGATGTAAATTAATAATTTAAAAATAATAAAATTAATTTCCAATCCTAAAACATAATTTACAAATTCAAAAAATATAAGGTATTCCATTTGATTTTTTTTTTCATTTTTCTTCTTTCATATTGTATAATCATATAAATCTGGTGTATAAGTCGAAGAAAAATCCTAAAAACATAAATTTAAAACGAATTTTTTTTCTAGTTTAAAAATTAACACTATTTAAATGTTTCATTTAGAATTAATAATTTGTTTAATATTTTATCATGAAATACCCTTTGCCTCAAGTATAAATTCCCCCTATCCAATTAATTTACAAATCTCTTCCCGCCACATTATCAAATAAAAATGTCTATGAACATCTCTTCTAATAATATTTTCAGTACCTTATGCATTTTTTACTATCATCCATATCTATTCCCCAAGTACATAGTTGTAAAATAAACGAGTAAAACATTAATGAAGAGGTGATACCGTGATCTACTCCTTACTTTTATTTCTATTTTCCCATATATTTTTCCAATCATGTTCTTTTTTATATCGCAATAATCTAATTAATTAATTATCATATATAATATTAATGTTTTTATGAAAATATTTTTCTATTTTTTCCACTTATTGTATATATACTCTCTCTTTTACATCTTTTTTATAGGTTATGTTAGTGGTTGTTTTCATCTGCCTACGAATACATTGTCGATGATTTACTTATAATCACCTATATAAATTGTTAGTATATAACATATATTATATTTATAAATTTATTTAAATATATTCCTTAATATTGGATAAAATTTTACAAAAAGTTATATTACAAGGAACCTAACTTAGGAAACCACTTTGAAAATGAGAAAATTAAAAAAAACATGTAATTAAACTATTCTATATTTAATAAAATAAAGATATAAATAAATTATAGTGATCCATATTAATATATGTAAACAAAATATGTTTATATAATTATTATTATTATAAATATAATATTATTATATAGGAGGTTTAGACATGATGAAACAAAACAAGAACATATGTAAGGGGACTATTGAACGTTCTCTTACTCAGTGGCTTTATGTTCTATAATTAAAACATTTACCCACACTCATACAAATGATTTCACTATGATTACTTCTAATCTTCCTAAATTAAGTAAGAACAATTTTCTTTCACCTATGTAAAACTATTTTAATTTCCATGAAATTATATCTATATCATTATGAAAAAAACCATTAGCACAATGAGGATCTCCCAACTTCATTTATAACATGATAACACTTCAAATTATTCTGTCATAGTTATCAAAGTATATTATATCCAATTCCTTTAAGTGACTTGATATTAATCCACTAAATAAACTATACATCTTTCTTTTAGTTTTAATAATAAAACATGATGTATACCTTCAAATACCAATTAATGTTTCCTCATAAGTACATAAGGATTTATCTTCTATCTACTTCAGTTCCAAGAATTCCCTTTTCTATTTTTATGATGATTTCAGAGAATGTACATCTTGAAAAATAAATTATTAATAAATTTACAAATCATGGTTTAAATTTCATTATATTTACTGGTATTCTCTATTAGTGGATATCATTTAATATATTCACCCTCCAAATTATGGAAAATTAAAACAACATTCTCTTATTTCTATCATTATAAAACAAAAAAATTTATTTCCTATAGAATTGATCCATGTGATATTAATAAAAGTATCAATGGAACAAATACCGGATGGTCGATGTTTCAATATTAAAGGCTTAATAGTGGTTTTTTAATACGCTAGTATTTTTATGAAATATTTCCTTTTAAATAACATTATTTCTTCGATATCTTTCATTTCAAGAAACAATGAGTATAAACGAACTGTGTAGTATAATTAAAATATTATTTGGCTATTATTTCATAACCATTTGATAGGTAGATATGAATGGTGATTTCTAGATTATGAAACTAATATGATGTCTACACATTTATAAAATTAATTCGTTAGTTATCAAATGATTAGAATTAAATATAATAATTATTTGAGTATAAAAGTGATGTTTTTTCTGAAAAACATTTCTTATGCATGGAATGTTTGTTAGATAAATAAATTAAATTAATCCCTATTAGTGAATTATTATAATGAAATTTATTTATTATTTAATTCATCAAATTATTTAAAAAAATTTAAAAAAATCTAAGCATTGGATATGAATAAATTGAGTATTATGCAAAAAAATATTTTCTCTAAAAAGGTGTTTCAACCCATTTTGCACACATAATTTCAAAGTAATTTCATCCATTTATAATAATTGAATTATATTAAAATCACTGAATAAATAAAATTACAAGTTTCATATTTTGTAAATTGGCTCATTTTATTTTTGATTAATATGAATAGTAATAGTGGTAAAAGATATCACTTGAAGAAATAGTAAATCATGTTAATCTTGGTTTAAAATAAGTGATAAGGAAATAATAATTCATATTAATTAATATTTTATGAATTAAATTATAACCTTATCATATTAGTCTATAATTGTGTTTCTAATGAATACTAGTCCCAAAGAATAACCAATATAATATTAAAGTAAAATAAATTTATAAAATATTTATCTCTTAATTTTACATATATTTTATATGAAAAAATAGGGATAACAAATTTATTTAATGTATCAAAATGTATATTTTGAGACTGATAAAAAAATTAATCATGTAAATTTATTTATAAATTTTCTAATTATATAATGACCTCAAATTGTTTTGCAACACCAATGCAATATTTCCTTAATAGATAAAAAATATTATAAATGATTTAATAAATATTAAAATCAATATAGTATGAGTTATTTTATATGTTCAATAAATTTAATAGGTGAGTATAACAAATTATTTTATTGTTATAATTTTATATTTAAATTAAAAACATGTAATTATTTTATTTAAATCGTATTAATAGAACAATGTCTAAAATGACAATAATGATATTTTTTGATAATTTATTTTATTGAATAACATAAGTATCCTGAAAATAATAAAAATAGAAAAGGGTATAATATATGGTAAAACAAAATCATGCCTTGTCTATCTATATGCCTTTTCGAATGATTTTTCTTGAGATCAACAAAATCATATTTTAATATTTTGAGAAATTCCAAGAGTTCATCCTCACTCTTAGGAAAGAGCACATATCCATTCTATTTTTCAAAAAAAAATTTCATTTAATATCAAACATATTATACATAATTCTCTTATACACTCCGGAATACACATTATAGTGTTTGTTTCCTTCTCAAAATTCCAACTTATGGTCCTTAAGATGAGATTTAATGGAGTTCTTTCTATGAATATGTAATCACCAAAACCAATAACTCTCTTGACTACTCTTCTTTACCTACTATAAATCTTTTAATTCTATTATAAAAAAACCAATTCACCATAAATAATTTGAAATATTATTATAATTATTAAATTATCATTATACACACACATTTCTATCAAATTATAAATAAAAGAATCACTCATGCGTATGAACGACTTATCATCTCCTTGAAGCAAAACTGATGATTTTTCAACACCGTATTTTGTGGATGGATATTATAATGGATGTATTATTTATATATGATATTCAATATTCTAATTATACTTATTCAATTATAATATAATGACTAACTTCTCTCTATCTAATCCATTAGTGAATGATAATGTCGCATATGCATACATGTAGGCTACCTACTCCACGAAGTGATGTGAATCATTTTTCATTTATATTTTAATTAATTGGTATCATGGATGAACACGATAAATATATATGATATATATGGTTTAATAATTATTATATAATATTAATTTTCTATTACATTTATTTTATTCCATCAATCAAAAAATGGAATCAACATTCATATATACATATGGGATACTCTCTCCATGAACCTTGAAATTAATTTTTCTATATATAATTTTTATGAATGAGTATAAATATGTCTATAGTGGATGTATATTTATTTACCATTATTAACATTAAATTTTTTTTAATCATAATCAATGTATAATTAATAGTACTATCGAACTAAAACACGCTTTAAAAACAAAAAAAATTATCAATAAGAATAGTGATTTTAATAAACAAATTATGAATAAACCAGTGATAAGATTTAATAAAAATATAATATATTTTATAATAGATATGAATATGGTTATGGAATAAATTTATAATAAATCAATATTTATTATATGTGATTTGAAAATGAATGAGGAATGGTGAGACTTCAGGTAAGTGGTTTCATGTCAAAATATCAGCAGTTATAATAATTTATTATGATTATGTTTTGAGGATGAAATATTTTGATCTAACTCTTAATAATCTTATTTATTTTTCTATCATCTATTTTTTTATTTAAAATTAATTTTTCCTATTCTATTTTCTAATATTATGTACTTAATAAATCATAAATATTATTTAAGGAAAATTGACGTCATATTTATCTTTGGTAAAAGATTATTTTTCATTGAATTCTTTGTTTAAAAAAAGATTAAATAAAATCTTTACTTTTCTATTGAAATTATTAAATATAATATTCAACCATGTTTTAATTTTTAATAAATATTTTGAAATGACTATTTCATCCATTTTCTGAATACCGTACTTTTGATTTTTTACAAAACTATAAAATGGAGGATTTTAAAAAAACAAAATGGAATTCCCTTCTACCATAATTCCTGATTTATTTGAATATTACATTAAAATATGGATTTTTTTTTCCAAAGAAAATTTCTTCCTTATTTCAAGTACATCTTTTATTTAAAAAATTGATTTTTAAATTTTGATGGTTATTTTAATAAAGAAGGTTTAACTGATATTTTAATGGTATCATTATTCATAAATGAGAACATACCTTCATTAGGCATATGATTTACCAGGGTTATGATCAATGGATACTATCCGTGTTGTTACCCTATATGGATTATGATTAAAAATGTTTTTCAAACCCTTTTCCCTGGGTAAATCTATGATGAAATTTTTTTAAAACCTAAATCTTTTCATGGGTTAGGAAATGATAAATGTTTTATAATATTGTGGAAAAGATATGTATGGTTTTCATTATGTGATGGGTGAGACCTATGTATCCCTCCAATTAATTTGGAAAAGTATTATATCTCAATATATGTTTATGGTAAAAAAACACTATGTGCTTGATCCGCTATTGGATAAAAGTCATATTTCATGATCTATTATGGGAAAAATGATGATGTTATTGATCCATAATGGAAAAAATATATTGGTTCCTCCTAATATGGGATTAGTTCTTAGTCTTTTCAAAATAATTTTTTTCTAAAATTATGATACTTCCACAAACATTTATGACATGTACGTACGGTTCATTACTGAGTTATGATGAGTTATCTTTCTTATGATTCATGCCTTTTAAAGGAAAATGTATCATGTCATTACTCATTTTTATGATATTTGTTAGATTAGGTATGAAATTTATAAGTTATTTTCATGATCTCATACCCTTATACATATCTTATGCTTTCATAAAATAATCAATTTATATTTCCCAAGTTTATATTTAATAATCACCTGACATAACCCTTTTCTTAGGTATCCTTTCCATCATTCTCAATAATGGTTTTAGTAGGTTATGCCTATGATGAGTACTCGGAGAGAAGATATTTTTTTGATAGATGGTGATCATTTTATATAAATCAATAATATTGTATATAGATATTATAAAAATACTCTAAACCTTGGTTATGGCATGAATAATATTTTTATCTATTAAATATTCGTCTAAGTAGTTGAATTATTTATCTATGAAAGGAATTGGATGAAATAGTTAGTATCAGAGTTGGGTTTAGTCAATATTTAGAGATTATGGTTAGAAAAAATTTATGAAAACCTAGGGGATCAGTCTATGTATTGGATAAAATCCTTCTGTTATTTTAATTATCATGAATAACCTAGGTTAAAACTAAGAAGTTATAGAAGGAGTCATTATTTAGATATTATATAATTGTTTTTAAATAATTTTGTTGTTTACACTTTGAATATTGTTTCTCGCATTATTCTATTTAGGGTTTAGTCAATGTTTGGAACATTAATTAATCATTTTGATGATAAATTTTATGTAATATGAAATTATTGTAAACCCTTATAACCAAATGATTTAGAATATTTAATATACAATATTACAATTTCTCTCATGAAAATTTCTCTCGTTATGAGTCATTTAATTTTCCAGATTATCAATGGAGGGAACAATATACTCTTGATTATTTCATCAGTAAACATCCACATTATTTTAGTGGATCTTCTTATGCTATAGCGGATGAAAAATGGATCATCACCATTTAGAAAAATATTTTCTACTTTTAAATTTTAGGGATATGAAAAAATGTTCCTACATATCTATCTCCTAGATGGTGAAGCTAATAAATGATGGAATCTTATCGAGAAATAAATGAAAGTGAATGAAATTTAATCCCTATAATGGGATGTGTTTGAGTTGATATTATTAATTAATTACATTACACATATTCTAGAAAAAAATATATAGAATTAATTTCTTGAGCTAAAGAAAACTGATAATGAATCCATTGGTTCCTATATGGAAAATTTAACAAAGATTTCATGGTATGCATATGGTTTAATTATCAGCCCTAAAATAACATTTGATTGATTCTTTGGTGTCTTAAAACCATGTACCCAAAATACATTATCTATAATATACTTTATTATCTAGGAAGAAATAATTCTATATATACTCAAAGTATTAATAGAAATTATTGATTCCAACTATTTTAATGGTTTTCATAAGTAATGAAATATTTATTCTCATGATGACTCAAATGAATCATAGTATAGAATGAAATTACTACCATCTACATTCCAAAAATGTTGGAGAAAACATAAACAGAAGTGTTTGAGTGGAATTATGATGAGATTTAAATTTGTAAAGGTGGATAACAAATCCCATAAATATTGAAAGGGGATGAATGGGTTGGTTGATTGAATGGAGTAAGATTAGAAACCAAATAATGAACCATTTATTATCCAATGATTAAAATGAAATAAGTATGGTAATTATGCCAACTAGTGCTTGAATCTGTTGATTTTTATGATCATAATAAACAACCACTTAATCCCAAAGAAAAATGAATATATCATGCACTCATGGTTTTCAAAGTGAGTTATGATACTTAAATATTGAACTGTACTATGTTTATTCACTCTAGAATAGCTTGGGTATTATTTGATTCTTGATCCACCCATTATTTTATATAAAATAATTTTATATGGGAATCATTGGACAACATAAATGATAAGATGTTGTGTTAGTCTCGAAAAATCTCAAAGACATAATGGTCACATCTCAAGTTTGTAGTTTCACTATAATTTAGGTTTTTTGGAAAGATCTTACTATAAATATTATGATTCTACATTTTTTTAAATTCAATTTGATTCATGGAATAAATTTTCTTTCTTTATATGGATCCTATATCAAATTCCATGTATGGTAAGGCACATTTCAGGTTTCGAATGAACCTAGGATTAATTCTAAATGTGGGGGTTGATATTTACATAAAATGTAAATTTAATCCATCTTCTAAGTCTAAATTAATATAAATTATGGTAATATATCTGATATGATTGGGGAGAAAATTAACATTAATGAAACACCTATTTTATGGGTGTTTTTTGAGGCTTTTACTAATAATTTTCAGGTATTTCACTAAAGCATGAAGTTGAATTTTCAATAGAACTCGTTCTTAGTGTCATACCTATTTTAAATACTACTTATATAATGGCATCAATTGAGTTTTATAATTGAAGAAGAAACTACGAGAGAATCTTGATAAGGAATTCATACACCCTAGAGTGTCACCATGGGGTTCACATATTCTATTTATTAAGAATATAGTAGGGTTAATATGACTTTTATTGATTATAATGAGCTCAATAAGTTATAAATAAACAAAAAGTATCATATCCCATGCATTGATGACTTATTTGATCAACTAGATAATTTAAAATAACTTTATATGATTGACCTTTATTCTAAATATCAAAAATTTAGGGACAAAAGATAGGATATACAAAAGATGGAATTTCATAAAATATATGCACACAATAAATTTATATTTATGCCTTTTGGTCATACTAATTCCCCACCAATATTCATGGATTTAATGATGAGAGTATTTAGAGATTACCTTGATTAATTTATGGTGGTATTTATATATTATATTATTGTTTATTAAATGATAAAAGAAGATTATGAATATCACTTAAAAATTATAATGAAGACCTTAATAAGGGAGAATATTTATGAAAAATTTAAAAACTCTGAATTTTTTCATTATAAAGATTTATTCTTGGGTTAGTAATCTCAAGTTAGTGCACATTAGTAGATCCTTGAAAATTGAAGTTTTTGAGAAAGGTCATTAACTATACATGATATTAGAAATCAATTTTTTCCATGGGTTTTCATGATTTTATCATTGTTTTATGAAATATTAAATATGATTATATAATCCAATCACCAGGTTAACTCAATAAGCCATTATTTTCAAATGGAAGGAGTAATGTGAAGTGAATTTCCAGGATGTGAAATGAAGGATGTTCAGTGCACCTGTGTTCACATGACCCATTACTATGGAATGGTTTGTGATATTATTGATGCATAAAAGTAAGGATTTATATGTGTTCACATGTAAATTAATATGGTGAGAGTTTATTCATCACACCAATTGAAGTATCTTGAGAAACATTACCCAACTCATGGATTGTTGTAAGAAGTTATAATTTTTACATTAATGATAGGGAGGAAATAACTCTACGATAAGTGGTGTGACATATATAGTTACCATAAAATTTTTTATTATGTATTCACTTAAAAATGGATAAATATTAACCAGAGAATATTTTTATAGTAGATTAAATATTATGACTAATCAATACATTACCAACCTAGAAGGAAAACAACACACAAGATAATTTATGATGAAAATATATAGTTATCTAATCTATTATGATGAACATAAAATATCCAATATTTAAATATTTTTAAATGATGGAACTATAAATCTTGAAGGATGAAGAGAATTTTATCTTTTCAAATGAATGTTCTGAAAACAATCTATTTGATTATTAAGAAGTTGAGAAAGGAAGATTTTTAGCATTAAAAGAAGGTGATAAATGTATATAAAAATAACCTTGATTGTAAGGAAATGATAAGGTTTATATTTTTATTGTGTCCCTCTCATACCATATTTGATGAATGATATTTTGTATAAATCTCATAATTCATCTATCTCTCTGTATCCGAGAAGTAAGAATATTTATAGAGACCATAAAAAGTATTTCTGATATTTTTTCATTAAATGATATATTGTAGAATATTTATTTTTAATTTTGTTTTATCTACAAATTAATGGTGATATAAATATGCCTAATGGGATTTTACAACCACTTACCATAACATAATTGATATGGGAAAACAACACCAAGTATTTAATCATCATTCTCCCTGAAACATCTAATGGTCATAATTATACATGGGTTATAATCAATTAGCTTATGAATTTAGCACACTAGATTAAAATTAGATAAAATTTATCTATTCAATACAGTTCTATATATATATTAAGGATGTGGTAATATTCCATGGAGTACCACTTTACATCACATTTTATTGGGATCCACTGTTTACCTCAATGTTCTAGTGATGTATTCACCAGGATCTAGATATAGAGTTGAGATTATATTTGGTTTATCATCCTTATATAGGATATTCATTCTGAGAGAAAAATTAAAAACCTATAGGATACTCTAATAACTTATTCTATGAATTTTGAAGGAGGTTGGGATCAACTCCTTCCTCTATTATAGTTTCATTAGATAAATAGATTTCACTCAAAAATTCATATGGATACTTTTAAATCCATCTATTGAAAGATGTGTATAACTATAACATGTTGGGATTAATTTTTTCAAACAAATATATTGGGACCTGATCTACTATAATAAATGGTAGTTAATGTTAGAACAATTCAACAACACATCAAGGAAGGATAGAGTTAATATAATAGTTATACTAACAATCATCAATGTGATTTGAAATTCAATGTAAGGGAGAATTTTTTTCTATGAATTTATAAACTAAACAACGTTATGTTATTTTGTAGGTAAGGGAAAATGATACCTATGTATATTTTCCACTTTGAAATTATTGAATTATTAGGTATGGTGTCATATCACATGGTGCATCCATTGAACCTCTCTAAATCTTTTAATGGGTGATATACATCCCTCTACAGAAATTACATTCCTAATCCTTAACATGTAAAAATATAAGAGGTCATAACAATAGGTGATGATATTTTATATAATTAAAGACTAGTAGAAATAATGGATCAAAGAGTAACAATTCTATTGAACATGATAACTCACCTGGTTAATGATATCAAGAGAAACAATTTTTTTTGATGAAGCTACTTGGAAACATGAAGTTGTAATGAAAAAGATAAATTATATTTTTTTGTATCGATGTGATGAATTTTTATGGATAAATTCATTTTGTGTTTAGTGTAATGTAACATAGTTCTATATTAATGAAATATTTATCATCATATAATTGTATTTATTTGATAGCTTGGGTTACTCACAACAAGAAGTTTTGATAAACAGTGTAAGATTATTAAAATATTATGTGTCCATTGTCTCCTTGCCATTGGATTAGTGGAAATGAATAGTGGTAACTAAATTATGAACAAATATATAGTATATAAATTTATAAAATTAATTAATTAATTATAGAGTTATTGGAGATAAAAATATTTTAAAATAAAAGTGATTTTTTAAAAAACAATTTTTAAGTGCACACAAAAATTTTATATTAAAAGATTAAATTAAAATATATTGGTGAAGTAATTTGATAAAATTTATATTTTATTTAATTTATCAATATTTTTAAACATTTATCAAAAAAATTTCTATGAATAGTATAATAATAAATCTAGTTTTATGATTAGAAATATTGTTCTCTAAAAAGTAGTTTTATCACATTTTTCACACGTACATTAAAATTATATTATTAAATTTGAAATTATTGACTGAATTTATATAAATTAAATCCTCATATATATGGGGTTAAAAAATTTTAAATGGTCCCACTTTATTTTTTATCTATACGAATATTAACCATTGTAAAATTTATCACCATAGAAAATGATAAATCCTAATAATCTAGTTTAACAATAGGTGATAAAGACATAATTATTCATATCAATTCATACTTTATAAAGTAATTTGGTACTTAATCACATTAGTGTCTAATTGTATTTCATTAAGGGATACTGTTTCATAAAAATGATCAATATAATATTTAAACCAAATAATATTACAAAATTGCACTCCCTTAGTTTTAAATGTCTTTTATGTTTCCACGTGATGACAAAATCAAGTTATGAATGAATATAAATTCCTATTTTGAGGAAATTAAATTTTTTTGTTATAAAATTTTGTTTTTAATTTTTTATTATATGTTAACATTAATTCATAAAAAAAACAATGTAGTATTTCTCTAATTAATAAGAAAACATAATAAATAATTTTAAAATAGAAAAAATAATAATTTGAGTTATTTAATGTGTGACACAAATTTTAAAAAATTAATATACTAAATATTATTAAATGTTATTATTATTATCATTATTATTAAAACTCCATTATAAACCCTCTTTACCATCATGTTATAAGTTATAGTATCACTCGTGTGTACATATGGAATACCGTCTCCACGTAGCAATGCAATTCATTTTTCATCACCACAATTTTGGGATGAGAAGTATGATGGATTTAATGTTAATATATGATATTTATTACATAATTGTACATAGGTAATGATAATATCATGTCAACCTTCATACCACCCAATCTGTTGTGAAATGACAACATCACTCATGTATATGTTTAGAGTACGACCTCCACTAATTGATGTAATTGTTTTCATTTATATTTTACATTAATGGTAATAAATATGAATTTAGGGAGTATATATGATATATATGATATTATTATTATTTTAAGTTGAATTATTATTTACCTTTATTTCATTCAATTTTTCAAAAATGGAAATAAAGTTCATGTGGATGTATGACCTACTGTTTTAATTAATTTTTTAATTTAATTTTATATTTATTGTTTTCATGTGTGGTTATAAATATATCTACAATTATTATATATTGTTATTATACAATTATTTAAATTATTTACATGATGGAAACACTATAAATTTATATTTATGGGGACTACTAAACATAAATAAGCATAGAAATCAAAGTAGTTATCACCCATAATATTTATTTTAATAAAAAAAATATTAATAAATGAGTGATACGTTATACTAAATAAATTATATATGGTTTTATAGATAATAATATAATTATTTAATATATATATATAATAAATCTATATTTCATATAGGATATTTGAACGTGAAAGAGGAAATATGAGATTTGAGGTAAGGGGTTTTATGTTACAATCTCATTGATGATCGAGATTGTTTTTATTATGTTTAGATGACGAAATATTATGATATAACTCCCTAGAAACATAAAATATTTATTTTTCCCTATATATTTATCTCAATTACATGGTTACCTTTTATTTTCCTTGTCTAATGTACTTAATATATCGAAAATATGTTTTAAGGATAATCGTCTTCATTTTTATCTTTGGTCGTAATTTTTTTTACAATTACCATGATTTATAATAATGATTTTAATGAGTTTAAAACAATTATTTAGTGATTTTATAAAGTCATTTTTAAGCATTTGAATTTTTTTTAAAATTAGTTGAATTTTTTTCTTTTTTCTCAAAGAAGTACTATCTGATTTGTTTTTGTAAAAAAATTTGGAATAAATGTTTTTTTATCTTATACATGTTGAATAGATTTTTCTACCATTATTATGCCTTTATTTTTTGATTTAAAATATAAAATTTTTTATTTCTAATTTGAAAGATAATCAATTCATTATTTCTTATATAGTTTTTAAATTTTCTAACATTATTTTTAAATTTAAATGATTATTTTCCTAAAAATGTTTTTAATTATATTTTAATGGTATCATTATTAATCAATGACCCTAAAACATGATTATAATTATGGTTTAATGAGGTTAGGATCTAAAGATAACATTATTATTATTTCCCTCTATGGTTTATGATTATGATGGAAAAGTTTTATGAAACCCATTTCCAGGGGTTATTGTATGATAGAATGATTGTAAAACCCATTTATATTCATGGGTTTTGATATAATGAATGTTTTATGATCCCATTGAAAACATATTTATTGTTTTATTAATTTTATTAGTGGGACCTATATCTCCCTAAAATTAATTGGGAAAAGTATTATATCACATGATATTGTTATGGGAAACAATTTGATGTTCTTGACACGTTATGGGAAAAAAATCTAAGTGCTTGATTTGTTAAAGGATACAATGTGGTGTACTTGATCCACTATGAGAAATAGTTGTTGGTACCTAATATTATGGTCTTGGTAGTTAACACTAACATATTAAATGGTTTTTATAATTATGATAATGCAACACACATTTATAACATGAACTTATATTTCATGATTGAGTTATGATGATTTATCATTCCTATTGTTTATCTCTTTTGAATTTCTAATGTTTCAGTACATAACTCATTTTTATTATCTTTTTCAGATTGGGTGTGAAATTTTTATGTTATGGACATGATCACATCCCTTTATCCTTAACTTAATCTCTCATATGTCCATCAATTTCTATTTCTTATGTTTTCCCTTACTGATCACCAAATCTCACCATTTTCCTATATTTCCTTTCCTCGTGTTTTGAAGAATTTTTTAGTAGGTTTTTCCTATCATTTGTAATACGAGGGAGATAATTATGGGATATGTTGAAGATCTATACTATAATAATAATTTGGATTATATAGTCACCAATTACAAAAAAACTCTACAGTTCTATAATTTTCCATATTTTTATATATTAAATATTCATCTAAATATATGTAATATTTCAGTTTGAAAATCTTGGGCTACTTTATAGTTATACCTTTCATTAACTGTTATAATGTTCAAAAAAAATCATGTTATAATTTATAGATTGAAAGAGTTGTGTGACCACAGACTCATGATTTTACAATATGTATCCCATTAAATTTCATTCATTGTAAAGATGATTATTACATTAATCATAACATTCGTCGTTCAAGTTATTCCTTCATTATATATTTACTAAATGAAACAAAAATAACTCAGTGTGAAAAATAATAATCATAGTATGTAATAATTTAATCATTAGAAATAAATCATAGAATATAAACATCATAATGCTATATTTTTAATCTATTACACAATAGATTTAACCTAGTTCATTCATCATCATCATCAATTGTAATATTCCACAATGGTTTCTAATGTAAATTTTAATTAACTAAATAAAATACCTTGGGAGTGTTTATATGGGTGTCTAGTCATAGTCGTACTCATCATGCACTGATAATGATTGATTTAATGCCCAACCTTTTTGTTTTAGAGTTGTTACACATAGGTTGATCTATGTCATATCTATATCCTATTTCCAGTATCAATATGAGGATTAATTTGTAAGAAAAACAATAAAATACATGTTTAACAAAATCATTTGGAATTTTTCTTATACATAGACTTAACTATATGATTTTTAAGAATGTTCCATAATCCGAATATTTAAAAATAACTAATCCTTCATCTGATTCCAATTAAGGATATCCCAAAATTTCATACATTAATATTCTACCATTTAAGAAATGTATTCAATACATTTCATAATAACACACACCTAATTAATATAATGGTTTAATTTCTATGCATACATGTTATATAATCATATCTTTTCATGAAATATCTTCAAAATCTCCTAGAATGTTTTTTTCACATAGTATATTTCATAGAAATACCCAACATAAAACCATTATTCATATCCAATGAAAGGAAATGTATGAATGGTTTATTTCAAATTCTCAGTAAGTTAAAACATAGAAAATTTCAACTGATGCTCATAAATGAGAATAATATAAACATGAGTGTATGAGAACATGATCAAAACTTATGATAATCATATGTAATTAGTCAAACAACATTAATCGTAAGTAAAGGAAAAAATAAATCCCATAAAAAGATATAAAATATAAGTGTTAGGAATCATCAATGATCATTAATGTCCCCTGTGAATTTATCATAATCAGAAGTTATAAGTTTGGGTCCTACACATAATCCTAGAATATCATTTCCTTAGTCAAGGCGTGCATCCAATACTATCAAAGTGGATTGTTTTCACTGTTATTTCTATAATTACATATTTGAAGATTCACTCCTAATACTTTATTATTTGATAGAGTCCCTTAATGACATGAGTTCACTACCCATTTTGGTCCCTATTATATGATGATATATCCCTTATTACCCAATGCATTTGAGAGGTATATAAATCTAGGCCCACCAGTAACATAATAGAAACCATAAATATATGTGCCACAAAAATATAAATATTCATCAAAGAATCATATAAAAACACATGGAAATGAAAAATGTTCCATAAAACTTTCATTATTTAATTATAGTATATCCCATGTAAAAAAATTGTGTTTCATAATGGTTTGATCATAAATTAATTATGCCCATGGGAATGAAAATGGATTCATATAATCAACATAAAATAATCAAAACTATAATCCATATGAAGAAATAATGTGGATGGTATCCTAAAATCATATCATTATTAAAGTAAAATGATCTGTAAAGGATGTTTTTAGATATTAAAATACCTTTAAAAGATCATTCATACCATTATTTGAAAACATTGGAAAATTTTTCTTTTCTTGTGAAAACATGTAAACTAAAAATTTAAATAATATTGGGAAAATAATATTCATTAATAATAAATATATAATGTTATAAATAAAACATCAAATAAAATAATATACATGATTTTTCTAATACATTTTCATATCGTATTCATTAATAGAGGATACGTCTTTCACAAATTCTAAAAAATTCAAAATAACTTGTTTAGAAAATTTTTCTTAAAAAAAATACTTTTAAATCATATAAAATAAATTAAAAGGTAATAAAAATAAAATTTTCAATAAATTTATAAAATATTTATAACCATCAATTAATTAACTTTAAGAGAATTTTTATATTATAAAATTCTCAATAACTGAGGAGGAAATATTATCCATATTTCATTAAACAAAATTCCATCACTTTATTTACCGTAGACAGAAAAATTGTACGAATATATAAAAATTTACAAATTAGCAATGTAGAATAAAATATATGTGGTTATAAGTATATATCTTTCAATTTTACCTAAATTTAATTTTTTTCTTAGAAAACCTTGGAAAAATTGAGATTGTAACAAAAAAAACCTTACCACATGTCCTTCCATACATCATATGAATTCAAATATCATGTACAATAAAAGATATTATAATTGAAATGTATAATTATTTAATAAATCAGTTATGAAAAATGAATCACATCACTTTATATGGGTGGTAGTCCATAAGTACGCACGAGGGATGATGTAATTTTTATTGGGTGGAAAGTTAATAAGGTATAAAATATATTATAATTGAAATATATAATTATTTAATAAATATAATATATAGTTATCTAATCTATCACAATAACCAACCCTGAACGATGGGGATGGAAAATTAATCACATCACTATATAGAGGTGGTATCCCACAAGCACACACGAGCAATACTTTAACATCCCATTTTATGTAATTGAGGCGTAAAATGGTTTTTTCATCAAAATAATACAATATTATTATATTGGTGAGAATATAATAATCATTTCAATACGGATACTATAGGTTTGTAGATGGTGTAAAATGAAAATAAAAATGAAAGTACTCGGTTAAGAATTATGCTTCTTTATTGAAAACCCACAATTGGTTTACACCATAATCACTCAAAGGATGTTATTATGAACAAGAAATACCTGAAATACATGGTTATGTATGTTATTAAAGAATTTTGGATGTTATTTTTCATAAATAAGAGTAACTTTTTGTGTTTATAAGAGAGGATAAGGGGTGTCCTTTTATAATTTAGATTGAGGACACACATCGAATTGCTCAACATATTAAAATATATAAATGTATTATTCAATCCAAATGGATCCAAAATTACTATTATTGAAATATAAGATATTATGGGGTCTATATATGAAAAACATAGAATTTAGAAAACTTTATAGTTACTATTAATCGTTATATGTTTAGTTCATACCCTATTTAACATGTTTTAACAATTACCATAGTTACTAAAATTTTTAAAAATGCTATTATATAAATTGACCCAAATAAAAAAGGGACTCATTAGAAAATTATAATTCATTATTATAACTATGGATTAAATTTTACCAAATTAAATTTCAAAAATTAGATAAATTAGTTTAAAAATATTGCCATAAAAATCAACGGAAAATATTTCCATAAAATTGCATCTTCAAGTGTAAAAATGATTCAACACCAAAATTATGAATATTTTTAATTAAAATTTCTTAGTTAGATTATTTTTAACAAAGGTAAATTAATTTTTAGTTCTTATTATAAATAAAATTTTACTGTTTATATACTTCAATGTATAATAATGTTTTCTATAAAATCGTTATTTTTTCTAAATGCATTGAAAAAATTTATTGTTTAAAAAATACAAAAAATTACCTTCGGATAATTTTCATCTGATTATTTCAAAAATCATATCATTTTTATAAAGTAAAATTTCTATAATTTTTTAAATTAACTATAATATTCATTAAAAAACAGTAATTTAACCATTTTTTAGAAATTATATTTTAAAATAATATAAAATTTTTAATGAAAATTGAGTATTTTTTAAATTTGAATTAATATATAAAAATTAATTATGTAAGTATTTATAAATAATTTTTAATTATAATTCACACCTGTCATGACCCATCCTCGGGGCCCATTCCATTACTACCCCAAGCCCACCTTCCATAGGCCAGGGTCTGGCGACTAGCACCAAAGGTGTAAATCCCGGAAAAGGGAAGGCATTTCCTTTATTAAGTAAACATAGACAACAGAGTATGCAAGTGAAGTAAACACTAAGTAAAAATGGGTACAAAGTAAGTGTTGAAAGTAAATGGGCCATTATACAAACCCAACCAAATATACAGTACAACTAAAATAGAAAATACAATAGTAGTAAGTAAAACAGAAACACCGAGTCGTCCTCCAAAAATCCCACCTGAAGGGTGGGTACAAATAGTCTCCTTAGCTCCTCAGGTCTGGTCGTCCGCTCTGTGCATGCCCCGCCATGTGGTCCAACTTTGGGTACCGTCCAGCTCCACAAGCCTCTACCTCGATCAGTATTGTCTGATGTCTGTATCCAACACAACGTAGTGCGGGTATAGCCCGTGCAGGGGTGAGTATATGATACTCAGTAGGGACCCCGAGACCCATGAAGGTCTCTCATAATCCATGAAGAATAAACCATAAAGGAAAGATACAATCACGAAGTATAAAAAACACTACTTAGGTATATGCCCATACATATACCTAAGTCATCAGTTACAGTTCTTCTCCAACTCTCGTGCCCAAGCACCATCCATTCCATAATGGAAAGCACAAATCAGTCCACAAAGGAAACCACAACTCAGTCCACACAGGAACAACACAACCCAGTCTACAAAGGAAAGCATGTCAATCACATCGATGATAATGATTGAAGTCAAGACTCAGCTCAAGATGGTATACACTTCGTAAGGAGATAGAGATGATCAGATGTATCCACTGATTCATCTAAGCTGTTAGACCCACATAGGATACAAGACCAGCTAAGCTGTCGGACCCACACAGGATACAAGACCAGCTACTCTGTCGGACCCACATTGGATACAAGTACAGAGTCCAATACTGCCGGACCCACATAGGATACAAGAACAATAGTCATCACCGTCGAACCCACGGAGGATTCTAGTATGGTAGTCATCACTGTCGAACCCACAGAGGATTCTAGCACAGAAGTCGATGCAGTCGTAGCCAGCTCTAGGCTTCCTGCACATAACATTATCGATTTCGGGAGGGTCAGCTCCTCCAGCAAAAGGGGTTTGATACATCAACTATCGCAATGTTGAGAGGTAATCTATCCCAATGTTTTTTCTCGCCAAAATTAACCCAACGTGACAGAAGGTGCGTCAATCGGATGACCAGTCTGGGAGTTATTGGTTTTTCCATCCCAGGGGCCTGGTTGGTTTTAAAGCTAAAACCAACTCGACTATACTCTAGCTACGTCCAAACCTCATGTGGACTAACCCAAAAGGACCGTATCAACAAAAGTATCCCAACCCAATTGACGACACGTCAATCGGACGTCCGGTCCTTATGTTGTAAGTGTTTTCGCTCAAAGGGCCGGTGTAACGCCCCGACCCCAGCTACCCAGAGTCGGTGCATTACTTCGTAACATTGGCATGATCACAAAAGATCAAGTCTCGAAAGACCGATTAGTTTAGTAGCCTTGGAAACACTAGATACATTCATAAATGTTACATTACATCATAAAGTGAGAAACTAATAACAAAGCCTTCATAGTCCACACTCATATCCTCTTCTGACTATCCCTGCAGGTCATTCATAAAATACTTCTTCACATCCTGGAAAATATTAAAACATTGAAAGGGGTGAGCTTAGATGCTCAGTAAGGATAAAAATATTGCGGAAGCTTTCATAAATAAACATAAACATTTAAGGCAATGTATAATTAAAGCAAAATACTTTTAAACATGAACATCAACATAATATAGCAAAAGTAAAATGAGATAATGCCATTTACTTCTTCACATGGATATTCTACTGGTCGAACAATCACATGCAATATCAATAACCACTTTCATAATGATGGAATGCATAATGCCAGACATTCTGAAACATTTTGTCAAGGCCTCGGCCAAGACGTATGAAATGATTAAGGCCTCGGCCAAAATCACAAATCAAATGGGGAAAGGGCCTCGGCCAATTCCACGTCTAGTTGTCTCATGAGACCTACTGATGCATCAAGGAGCTATAGTGGGCTCCACCCGTCACTTATTAAGTCCAATGCATTCTTCATATGAATAGGTTTAAACATATCATAAACCATAACATAATTGTATCACATAAAACATGCATAAAGGAAACATAACATTTCCACATTTCAATCACAATATATCAATACAGAACATTGATATAATAAAAATTCTTTCAAAACCATATTCAATACCAAAATAAAAGAAATTAAAAACTTTGTATTTATTTTTCATTAAAAAAAATGATGGCTTATAGAGGAAGCCGAAACTCAAATAATGGTCACGGCGGCGGAGAAGTCGTTGTCGCCGCATAAGTACGGAAAGAAAAACATTCCCTTTTTGTCGTTTAGTAAAACGCTTCGTATAAAAAAGATTCCTTTTGAATAAACGTAAAAGTCAAAGGGGTTTATACACCGTATAAAAGAAAGTTGTGTATAAAACCAAATATGCCTCAATGAAAGGAGATTGAGACAAAGTCCTTAAAAAGATAATTTTTAAAATAAAATAGATCTATTAAGTGTATTCACTATAGGTACACATAAAGAATACAAAATAAGAAATAATAATATCATGACATAATTTGAAAGTAGGAGATTAACCCAAATAGTGGAAGTTGGGTTAAGAAATTCCCTTACCTTGCATCTTGTCCTGACTCGACCGTTATTTAACCTCCTGAATAATAAACTAGAGTTAATTTCTATTTACATAAGAACCTTTTTTATGTTCATTATTCCTTTTATATCACTTATTACCATGTTATGAATATTATGTAATTATTTAAGTTAACAACGGTCGTTTTGTCGATCTTTGGTACTTGAGTCAACAATAAACTTCTTATAATTACAAGTTGTTTATGTGGTAGAATATCCATTATCTCCAGAATTATATTCATGATTTAGATTTAATATATATAATATTTATCCAGTATATACATTCATTCATAATATTACGTAACATTTAGAGGTAAGAAATGAAATGCACCGTTCATGGAGAAGGTAAGCCGTACGTATGCATGAACGCTACTTTCATTTCTATTTCATATTTAATGGAATGAAATCATAATTATATAAATATATAATATAGTTCCAGTATAATATCATATATAATATCATTTACTCCATCCTTTATACATCCCACATATGGTATTAACGATTCACATCACTTTGAGGGGGCGTTAGTCTGCACTTTCTAAAATGAAATTATCGCGTTTACCCATAATGGAAATCATAAAGTATTCCATAAATGAGAAATACAGAAGCATAAGGAAAAAATAAACATAATATATATATCATATATGAATATAGTGTCATCAAAATTGCCACCATTATAGGTGTTAAAAGAATTTGAACAATCTTCATTTCGTGAGGCAGTATTTCGCCACCCACAGAAACAGTATGTTCTTTAACCATTAGACGAAGGTGTGTGTAAGTGTAAACCAAATCCTTATCATAACAACATCCTAGTATATTTTAGATACTGTTGTTGTTACAATAGAAAGGAATTAAAAGAGTTTAAGGGGTTGGAGAAGCAAAATAAAACAAAACAACATTAGAGAAGACATTACCTAAAAAATCGGGTAACCCTTTTTGATTTGAGACAAAGGCTTCCTTGGGATGAATTCTGACCAAAGTGAGGCTTCTAGGAGTAAGTGAGGGATGTTGGGAGAGTATTTGGGCCGAGGTTGGCCAAGCCAAATGTCTTGATGGTGTGAATAAGGTGGGAGTGGTGGGGGCCTTTTATAAGTGGAGAGGAGGGGTACTTTTGGAAAGTAATGAAATGTTATTCTATTATACAATTCTTTTCAGATTTTAAAGGTCCCACACTTGTATAATTCGAGGCTAAGGTGATAAGGGTTTGAAATCTCCTCATCCAATAGGCTTTGGACAAGTGTAAGCCCTGGAGTTTACATTATCTTCTCATTTTATTTAAATCGTTAAATAATGAGGTCATCGCTGCATCATCATGATGTCATAAATAATTTAATTTATTTAATGTCTAAAAATTATAAAAAAATAATATGATGTAGAAATGCTTTTTATATTTCCAATGACTATTTATAATCAAAAATATGACTTGTATAACCTCATGTAAAAATTGTTTTAGTAAAACATTTCATGTTTGTGTCATTTTTTACTTTAACATTAAATAAAAGGTATTTATGTCATTTTCCAACTAAAGTGGCTCCATGGGGTCCCGAAGTTGACCCATGGATTGTCTTGGTCGGCCATGGAACATCCAATGAGTGTAGGACATATGTCAAGCTCATCTCATATTATTAAAACAGTATTTTTACCTTAAAATACACAAATTACCTCTAATCGCGATTAAGAACTTAAAAGTTACTATTCACCAAAAAATTATTTTAATCTCATTGAACCACATTTTACTTCTTAATGACAACCATGTATGTCGGATTTTTGAAAATCAAATCACAGAAGTGGTAATATTTCATTTAAACGAAAAATTAGTTATTTAACTACCACTTAGTGGTTTCACTATTCATCAAAAATTGAAGTTTTTCAGAACAGTGCCAAAATTTCACCCTAAGCTATAATTGATATTCCGAATTCAAAAATGATGTCTATTTTATGAAATTCCAAACATATAATTTGCATTAATTAATTTTATAATTAATTCCCACTGTCACAACAAATAGCGTGTTTTTAAGAAACAATTTATATCAAAAGATTGACAATTGTTTATGTCCAATTTCAAAGTGAAATTAATTCTAATGAACACCATTGGATAAAATGATAAAAATATATTCTAATTATACTTTAAAACCACTCAATAGTATAACTTATCAATCTAAATTATTTTGATTTAAAAAGATGTTTTAAGTATTTTTCACTATTCATAAAAATTTTGAAGTTCTCAGAAAATTACAAAAAATTCAACATAGGCTAATTTAAATATTATGAATACAAAAATGAAGTCCATTTTGAAATATAAAATTTCTATAAATTTAAAAAGTGGTTATTACTATTCATAACGGCTACTTTGATTAGTTGCAGTGTGATAGAACTCGATGTTGCGTACAATGCAAGCTATTACATTATTGAATGAGAAGTGTATCATGGAAGATCGGGGTGTTACATTCTCCCCTCCTTCAATAAATTACATCCTCGCAATTTGAAATTTTTCATTGTAAATAAAAGGTTGAAAAGAGAAAATACCTTTGTGGAAAACCCACATCGGGAATAAGATTAATAAAATTTAGCCTTAATAAGAGGGAAAGGGAAATGAAAAAGTCACCACCCAATTATGATCTCGATTAGGAGAACATATGTGGCAATTAAAGACATATAATAGGAGGAAAAATGTAAATATTTGTAGGGAGTGATTGAGGTCATCAATCACAATCAACTTTCAAATTGAGGGCCTCAAAGACTTTAATCTATGTTGATTTAAAATATCATCAGTTCAAAAAGACATAAGGTATTATGATAACACATTTTTTTGTTTTAATATCCCTTTACTAAAGTTTAAGAATTAATTTATTCATTTAATAAGAGATAGGTATATATATATTTATGATTGACAATTAGAGTTTCAACCTTCAACTCATCTTTCACTCAAAAAGATAATAGAACTCAAAAATATTATTCTTATCCTAATTGTATAAGGTTCCAAATGTTAACATATACCATTTAGATTAGTAAAATTATTTTGTAATAACCAGGGACTTCCTGTAGGCTAGTGGTAGGAAATAAAGGCATGTCGCACTATGATTGTGGGTTCGATTCATGCAGCTTTGTCCGACGCGACGAGTTATGCCCCACCCTGCAGGTTGTCCTTTTCCTAAAACTATAGTATTATAATATTCAAAAATAATCTTCATAAATTTTTAACCTTAAACAATACTATCCAAATATCAACTTAATCCACTCCAACCTTTATAGTTATCCAAAATACCTCTGTCCAGACTTTCTCTAAAAGGTATCTTAATTCCAAAATCAATTTATCAGATTCCCCAAACAAAGTAAAGTTTCTCTTATTGTCACATACTAAAAATATAATTACCTTCGTCATATTAAAACCTTACTAAAATCAAAAAGTACTGCAGTAAAATCCTTATATATATATATCACATTATTCTAATAACCAGAATATAATCCATGAGTCCAAAGGCACCAATACATTAATTATTTTGCTTCAACTGTAGTAACAACATAAGATTGTACTTCATCCCTTGGCCTTTTCTGAGTTATGTTTCCATGACGCTTAGGGTATTCATTTGCATAATGCCCCATTTCCCTAAAATTGTAGCATTCAACATTGATAGCCTCTTTCTTTCCCTTGCAATCATACGCCTGGTGACCTTTTTCCCCACATTTTTAACAAACTCCCATTCCTTTTAGACACGTACCAGGGTGATTCTTCCCACAATTATCACATAATGGAAAATCCATCTTTCCCTTTTTCCCTTTATCTGTCTCTTGTTACACCGTTCTCTTCTTCTCTTGCTTTACTTTGTTGTCATAAGACTTAGAGAATTCCTTTTCTGTGTTGATAGCACATGAGACAATATCTTCGTATGTTGAGAACGATTGTGATACTAAAGCTCGACGGAGAAATAGTTTTAACCCATCAAAGAAATGATCAATATTACCTCTTGGGTTACGTATATAATTTGCAGCATACCTCGCTAACCTTGTAAAGTTGGCCTCATACTTTGCGACATTCTCATCCTCCTTTTGTTTCAGACTCAGAAATTGCCTTTCCATATCTGCTCTATGGTCATGAGGAAAGTATTTTTCTAAGAAAATATATTTGAACTCCCTCCATTCCATATTTGATATGTCATCATCTTCCTTTGTGTTTTGAATCAATGACCACCATTGATCAGCATCTCTAGTGAGGCGGTAAACTGCCATGATAACCATTTCCCTTTCACTACTCCCCAAGGCGTGGAGTATTTTCTCTAAGGATTTTATCCATTGCTCAGCTACTAATGGATTTGTACCCCCATTAAATTTTGGTGGTTGTTGCCTCATGAAGAGGTCTAACATTGATCCTCCACGTTGCAGATCAGGGTGCTCCATACGAGTAAGGTTATTATTCATAACCTGAGTGAGTTGTCCCAGTATGGTAACAAGTTGATCAGCACCAGTTGTATCTCCATCTCCACAATAATTATCTTGAGCAGGAGGGCAATACCTACACGGAGTTCATGCATTGATACAGTTTCCATTCCTTCCACTAGGCGCCATTTCTAAACAATGGCATAAACTATATTAGTTTATAAATCAAAATACATAATTCCATACTTGTAAGATACTTAACATAAATTGAACTATTTATGGATATAATCCATAAAAATGTTTTCTTTGAGGAAGTATATACTCATAACCCTTCATAGTGGTTTATAATGAAAATGAGAATTATCCAAAGCATATCCCCCGGGAGTGTCATAACCAAGAGTGCAGCAAGGCCCATTGTCGTGCACCAATTCCCGTTCGAGTCTAGCTCAAAGTGGTGTTTTCGGGTTTTACCCCTAGGTACATCTGTGCCAGATCCTCCTTTATTTGCTCGTATTCAGACATGGACGTATTGCTCGGAAAACTCACAAAATCTCTATAATACCAAAATTATAAGAATTTCTTCTATACTAATCCTTAAAGTCTATCTTCGGGCTATGTGCTCTAATCAGAGTTTATCTAAATCTAGCTTCCAAGGTTAGTACTAAACTGCCTCTGATACCAACTGTAACGCCCCAACCCCAGCTACCCAGAGTCGGTGCATTACTTCGTAACATTGTCCTGATAAAAAAAGATCAAGTCTCGAAAGACCGATTAGTTTAGTAGCCTTGGAAACACTAGATACATTCATAAATGTTACATTACATCATAAAGTGAAAAACTAATAACAAAGTCTTCATAGTCCACACTCATATCCTCTTCTGACTATCCTTGCAGGTCATTCATAAAATACTTCTTCACATCCTGGAAAATATTAAAACATTGAAAGGGGTGAGCTCAGATGCTCCGTAAGGATTACAATATTGCAGAAGCTTTCATAAATAAACATAAACATTTAAGGCAATGTATAACTAAAACAAAAGCCTTTTAAAAATGAACATCAACATAATAGGTAATGCCATTTACTTCTTCACATCGATATTCTACTGGTCGAATAATCACATGCAATATCAATAACCACTTTCATAATGATGGAATGCATAATGCCAGACATTCTGAAACATTTTGTCAAGGCCTCGGCCAAGACGTATGAAATGATTAAGGCCTCGGCCAAAATCACAAATCAAATGGGGAAAGGGCCTCGGCCAATTCCACGTCTAGTTGTCTCATGAGACCTACCGATGCATCGAGGAGCTATAGCGGGCTCCACCCGTCACTTATTAAGTCCAATGCATTCCTCATATGAATAGGTTTAAACATATCATAAACCATAACATAATTGTATCACATAAAACATGTATAAAGGAAACATAACATTTCCACATTTCAATCACAAGATATCAATACAGAACATTGATATAATAAAAACGCTTTCAAAACCATTTTCAATACCAAAATAAAAGAAAGTGAAAACTTTGTATTTATTTTTCATTAAAAAAATGATGGCTTGTAGAGGAAGACGAAACTCAAATAATGGTCACAGCGGCAGAGAAGTCGTTGTCGCCGCATAAGTACGGAAAGAAAAACATTCCCTCTTTGTTGTTTAGTAAAACGCTTCGTATAAAAAAGATTCCGTTTGAATAAACGTAAAAGTCAAATGGGTTTATACACTGTATAAAAGAAAGTTGTGTATAAAACCAAATATGCCTCAATGAAAGGAGATTGAGACGAAGTCCATAAAAAGATCATTTTTAAAATAAAATAGATCAATTAAGTGTATTCACTATAGGTACACATATGGAATACAAAATGATAAATAATAATATCATGACATAATTTGACAGTATGAGATTAACCCAAATAATGGAAGTTGGGTTAAGAAATTCCTTTACCTTGCGTCTTGTCCTGACTCGACCGTTCTTTAACCTCCTGAATAATAAACTAGAGTTAATTTATATTTACTTAAGAACCTTTTTTATGTTCATCATTCCTTTTATATCACTTATTACCATGTTATGAACATTATGTAATTATTTAAGTTAACAACGGTCGTTTTGTCGATCTTTTGTACTTGAGTCAACAATAAACTTCTTATAATTACAAGTTGTTTATGTGGTAGAATATCCATTATATCCAGAATTATATACATGATTTAGATGTCATATATATCATATATATCCAGTATATACATTCATTCATTATATTACATAACATTTAGAGGTAAGAAATGAAATGCACCGTTCATGGAGACGGTAAGCCGTACGTACGCATGAACGCTACTTTCATTTCTATTTCCTATTTAATGGAATGAAATCATAATTATATAAAGGTATAATATAGTTCCAGTATAATATCATATATAATATCATTTACTCCATCCTTTATACATCCCACATATGACATTAACGATTCACATCACTTTGAGGGGGCGGTAGTCCGCACTTCCTAAAATGATATTATCGCGTTTACCCATAATTGAAATCATAACGTATGCCATAAATGAGAAATACAGAAGCATAAGGAAAACATAATCATTATATATATATCATACATGAAAATAGTGTCATCAAAATGGCCACCATTATAGGTGTTAAAAGAATTTGAACAATCATCATTTCGTGAGGCAGTATTTCGCCACCCACAGAAAAAGTATGTTCTTTAACCATTAGACGAAGGTGTGTGTAAGTGTAAACCAAATCCTTATCATAAAAAACATCCTAGTATATTGTAGATAATGGTTTTGTTACAAAAGAAAGGAATGAAAAGAGTTTAAGGGGTTGGAGAAGCAAAATAAAACAAAACAACATTAGAGAAGACATTACCTAAAAAATCGGGTAACCCTTGTTGATTTGAGACAAAGGCTTCCTTGGGAAGAATTCTGCCCAAAGTGAGGCTTCTAGGAGTAAGTGAGGGATGTTGGGAGATTATTTGGGCAGAGTTTGGCCGAGCAAAATGGCTTGAAGGTGTGAATAAGGTGGGAGTGGTGGGGGCCTTTTATAAGTGGAGAGGAGGGGCACTTTAGGAAAGTAATGAAATGTTATTCTATTATACAATGCTTTTCAGATTCTAAAGGTCCCACACTTGTATAATGCGAGCCCAAGGTGATAAGGGTTCTAAATCCCCTCATCCAATAGGCTTTGGACAAGTGTAAGCCTTGGATTTTACATTATCTTCTCATTTTATTTAAATCGTTAAATAATGAGGTCATCGCTGCATCATCATGATGTCATAAATAATTTAATTTATTTAATGTCTAAAAATTATAAAAAAATACTATGATGTAGGAAAGATTTGTATCTTTCCAATGACTATTTATAATCAAAAATATGACTTGTAAACCCCATGTAAAAATTGTTTTAGTAAAACATTTCATGTTTGTGTCATTTTTTACTTTAACATTAAATAAAAGGTATTTATGTCATTTTCCAACTAAAGTGGCTCCATGGGGTCCCCAAGTTGACCCATGGATTTTCTTGGTCGGACAAGGCACATCCAATGAGGGTAGGACATGTGTCAATATCATCTCATATTATTAAAACATTATTTTTACCTTAAACTACACTAATTACCACTAATCGTGATTAAGAACTTAAAAGTTACTATTCACCAAAAAATTTATTTTAATCTCATTGAACCACATTTTACTTCTTAATGACAACCATGTATGTCGGATTTTTAAAAATCAAATCACAGAAGTGGTAATATTTCATTTAAACGAAAAATCAGTTATTTAACTACAACTTAGTGGTTTCACTATTCATCAAAAATTGATGTTTTTCAGAACAATGCCAAAATTTCACCCTAAGGTATAATTGATATTCAAAATTCAAAAATGATGTCTATTTTATGAAATTACAAACATATAATTTGCATTAATTAATTTTATAATTAATTCCCACTGTCACAACAAATAGCGTGTTTTTAAGAAACAAATTATATCAAAAGATTGACAATTGTTTATGTCCAATTTCAAAGTGAAATTAATTCTAATGACCACCATTGGATAAAATGATAAAAATATATTATAATTATACTTTAAAACCACTCAATAGTATAACTTATCACTATAAATTATTTTGATTAAAAAAGTTGTAAGTATTTTTCACTATTCATAAAATTTTTGAAGTTCTCAGAAAATTACAAAAAATTCAACCTAGGATAATTTCAATATTAGGAATACAAAAATGAAGTCCATTTTGAAATATAAAATTTCTATAAATTTAAAAAGTGGTTATTACTATTCATAACGTCTACTTTGATTAGTTGCAGTGTGTTAGAACTTGATGTTACGTACAATGCAAGCTATTACATTATTGAATGAGAAGCGTATCATGGAAGCTCGGGGTGTTACAGCCAGGTTGGTTTCGAGTATGAACCAACTCGGCCCTCCCCAAGATTTGTCGAAACCTCAAGTGTAATATACTGAAACGAACGTTTCGATCCAAGTACCCCTATGCAACTAATGGTGCGTCGATTGGAGGTCGGTAGGTCAGGTTATAGGAAAAAGACCGAAAATGGTCCGAAGTGTGGGGTCTGGGCCCAGCCCAACCTAGCCCAACCCCCCTTAGGTCGGCCCGAACCAGGTCGACCCGACCCGGGTCTGGACTGACCCGACTGGCACGGCCCGGCCCGGTCCATGAGACCCACCCTGGCCCGATTGGGGGGGGGGGGTGCGCTGGCTCAGCCAGCGGGCCGAGCAGGGGGGACGCGGTCCCTCCTTTGTTCCGTGGAAGCGATGATCGATGTCGTGTCCCCCCCCCCCCAGATACCGCACGACCACATGATCTAGCCCCCGCCGTCGTGGCTTCAGCCACAGTGGGCTCCTTCAGGCGGTGCACCGGGGCGCCGCCACCTCCGGGCAGCCGGCCGGTGCCGGCCGCCGGCGACCCGCACCGCCGGAGGTCTCCGCGGGCCACCAGAATCATTCTGGTGGTCTGATTCTGCTCCCGTCTGCTCCTGCTGTCATCTCGGGACCCGTACTTTCTTACAATGGCCTCAAATCACCAATTCAGTCCCGTTTCTCCATCACCAAGGATCCCACACATTAAGAACAAAACATTGGTGGGTTCAGACTTGTTCGTTAGTCCGCACCCACCGCGTTAGTGGTTCTAAATATCACCAACAAAAGAAACATGACATGCCAAGGGTATAAAAAACACAAGAAGAAATTCATAAAAAATCCCCTACCTCAACGGTTGATGTCGTACGTTGGTGATGTGGTAGACGACGTCACGGGGAAGAGGATTGAAGGCATCATCGGGGCGCGCCGAGGAGGAAGTGGCATCTCCTCTCTTATTGCATAAAAGATTAAGGGTGGTGCATAGTCGTTCTCCGAGGAATGGGCATTCTTTGTCGTTCTTCGTCAGAGGTTGGCGTCCTTTATCAGAGGCCGGTGTTCTTCCACGCACAACAAAGCTCTCCTCCTTAATAAAAAATAGGTTCCTCCTATTGTTTAATTATACCTTCGAGGTAAGTATCCCATAATTAATTCACCACATTAAACAAAATGTGTCTACAATTAATTAAAGAATGGAAAGAGATGGTCCCCCATTATTAAATGCATCAGCGGTTAAATAGAAAGGGGAAAAGAGGAAGCTTCCTCATTAAATTAAGGGTTGAAATTTAATAGAGGTTTGTCAAATTAATGAGGGGATCTTAATGAGTTTAGAGAAAAATAAATGGTGGGGCTCGTGTGGGACCCTCCTCCCTAACATCCACACCTAGTTAGTTAAGTGGATGCGGGCCCCACTCTTAACTACCCATTGTAGGGAAAAACAACCTTAAGGAATAAAAATTGTTCCGACCATTTTTATTTACTTCTTAAATAAGCCCCCAAAATTATCTTCTCCTCCTTTGCGAACGCAACTATGGTAAGTGTCCCCTTAAGCAATTACCAGCACTGGGATTTCATCAGTGCCTATAGATTTTAATTCCAAGCACCAGTTCAAATGATAGAAAAACACGTTAATTCGTTCACTAAACGTACCCGAGCTAAACTTCGAAAATTGATTCCGGGCACACCGGGCCTCAGAATCAAGTGCCGTTAGAAGCCACAGACTCGTAAATTTCCAATGTATTTAAAAAAAAATCTTTGAAATTTCCGAGACATTAAATTACTCCCACCTCAGGGCTTTACGTCCCCATAAAACTACAACATAATCTAAGGAAACAAATGAGGGTACTGAGCATGCATCTTAGCCTCCCGCTCCCATGTGCTCTCCTAGAGGTTCCTATGCTGCCAACAATTTCACACAAGAGGAATCGACCGCCCATATAGGACCTGCTCTTGTCGATCCTCGATCTCCACCATAACCTATGCAAATGCTGTCCCATCATCGATGTCTAGCTCCCCGTGTTCGATGATATGCTTCGGGTCGTGCACATATCTTCTCAGCTGAGATACGTGGAAGACGTCTTGCACCTGATGCAACTGAGGTGGAAGGGCCAGGTGGTAAATCACTTTGCCTACTCTGTTGGGGACCTGAAAAGTTCTGATGAAGTTCGGATATAACTTGCCACCATGGACAAATCTGTGTAATCCACATTGAGGTGAGACCCATAAGAATATGTGGTCACCATCCTCGAACTCCAGTGGTCTCCGCCTCCTATCAGCATAGGACCTATGTATGCTCTGTGCAGTCCTCATCTGCTCCTGGATGATCTACACCTTCTCCGTTGTAGCCTGAACCATCTCTCATCCTATGAGTGCTGGCTCCCCCAAATCAGTCCAGCACAGTGGTGATCTTCAAGTCCATCCATACAGTGCCTCGTATGGTGCCATCTTGATGGTGGAGTGGTAGATGTTGTTGTACGCAAACTCCACTAAGGGTAGGTAATCCTCCCAGCTGCGACCAAAGTCAAGGAAACATGCACGGAGCATGTCCTTGAGTGTCTTAATGGTCCTCTCCATCTGGCCATCCGTTTGAGGATGAAAGGAAGTGCTCAGGCATAGCTGTGTCTCAAAAGCCTCCTGCCACCCCTTACAAAGCTAGGAAGTAAAGCGAGCGTCTCGATCAGAGACGATAGAAGATGGCACACCATGAAGCCATACGATCTCCTAAACATATAAGCGTCCCAAGCTCTCCACTGATCCCTGCTCTCTGATTGGTAGGATGTGGGATGACTTGGTGAGTCGGTCTATGATCACCCAGATGGAGTCATGTCCTATGGAAGTACGTGGAAGCCCCGTCAGGATATCCATGGATATCTCGTCCCACTTCAACTCCGAGACCTCTAAGGGATGTACCAAGCCTGCTGGTAGCTGGTGCTCTGCTTTCACTTTCTAACAAGTGAGGTACTGAGAAATGAACTCTGCCACAACCTTTTTCATACCCAACCACCAGTACTGTTGTTTGAGGTCCTCGTACATCATTGCTACTATAGGATGTACCGCTAGAGGGGAATTATGAAACTCCCTCAGCACCTCCTCCTGTAGTGCAATTGGTTCCATGGTACGTCCCCTAAAGAGGATGACATGCTCCCCACCTTCAGAAAATACATCATGTGCCATCCCTGAGGATATCTGAGCACATCGTTCCTCACAGTCAATGTCCCCATGCTGTGCCTCTCTGACCCACTGAAGTAGTGGGGGAGTGACTGTGAGGGACTGTAGATAGGTTTCCCCATCTCTATCCATGAAGGACATCTGCAAAGCGGCTAACTACTCTGTCGTTTCTTCAAGTGGCCGAATTCCAGATCTCTTGCTGAGAGAATCAGCCACAACCTTCCCCTTCCAAGGATTATAAACAATCTCAAAGTCATAATCATGGAGGAACTCGATCCATCGCCGCTGTATCAAGTTCAGGCCCTTCTATGAGAAAATGTACCTTAGACTCTGGTGGTCAGAGTAGACTGTAAAGTGCTCTCCCATGAGATAGTGCCACCACACCTTCAGGGAAAAGTCCACTACTGCTAACTCCAGGTCATGGGTAGCGTAGTTCTGCTCGTTCTGCCTCAACTGCTATAAATCATAAGCAATCACTACTCTCTCCTGCATCATGACACACCCAAGCCCAGTCCCTGATGAGTTGCAAAAAACTACGTATCCTACGCCCCCCTATGGGAGCCTCAACATGGGTGCACTGGTCAATCTCTGCCTCAACTCTTGGAAGCTCTAATGACATCAGTCTGACCACACGACGGGTTTTCCCTTCTTTGTAAAATTTGTAAGTGGTTCTTCCACTCTGGAGAAGTATCGCACAAATCTCTGATAGTACCCGGCCAGACCTAGGAAACCCCGCATGTCCGTCATGCTCCTAGGTGGCTCCCAAGCAAGTACTGCCTCGACCTTCGCGGTTTCCACTGCAACTCCAACCTCTGAGATGGCGTTCCCCCAAGAAGTAGACCTCTCGAAGCCAGAACTGGCACTTCGAGAGCATACCATAAATCTGGTGCTCTTGGAGTGTATCCCGCACCACCCATAGGTTGTAGGTGTGCTCCTCCTCGATCGTCAAGTAAATCAATATGTCGTCAATGAAGAATATGAAAAACAGATTGATGTTGGGCTGGAAGATCCTGTTCATGAGACTCATGAACACTACTGGAGCGTTGGTCACACCAAAGGGCATGACCAAGAACTCAATGTGGCCATACAGACACCTGAAGGCCGTCTTCTGCACATCCTCATCCTGAACATGGAGCTAATGATAGCCTGACGTGAGGTCTAGCATCAAGAACCAACATGCTCCCATGAGCTGATCGAAGAGGTCGTCAATCCTAGGAAGCGGATACTTGTTCTTAATGGTCACCTAGTTCAGGCAATGATAATCAACATAGAGTCGCAATCTCCCATCCACCTTCTTGGTGAACAGAATCGGAGAAGCCCATGGTGAAACACTGGGTCGGATGAAACCTTTCCCCTGTATGTCCTCCAACTGTAACCGTAGCTCACGAAGATCAGTGGGAGCCATCCGATATGCTAGAGTGGATATCGGTGATGTCCCGGGGTACATGTATATATAGGAATCTACCTCCCTGTGAGGAGGTAGTCCTAGAACATCCTCAGGAAAAATGTCTGTATGATGGTCCAACACTATAGGAAAACTCGTACTCCGCACGTCAACTGCTCCAAGGATGAGACTATCCAACTGGTGTGTGATCGGCAGCCCCTCCATGTGTGAGTCCATCCCGTGATATGAAGGTTCCCTTCTCACCGATGAAGGTGAACCTGGTCCCATCCGTGCGAACACACCGCACCTTGAACCTAATATAGTCTATCTGAGCATGGACTGTAGATAACCAGTCCATACCCAAGATTACATCGTAAGGACTCGACGTCGCTACAAGAAGATCCCAGCCGAAGCTCTCGCCTCCTAGAGTAATCTCACACTGACGGCACCAATGCGTAATCATCGAATCTACTCCTGTAAGTTTCTCTAGCTGCAAGGATCGAGCCAACAGCTCTGTCGGAATCTTCGTGCTCCGAACAAGAGTAGCGGCAATAAAAGAATGAATCACACCTGTGTGTATAAGAACTGCAGCAAGGGTGGAGTAGACACAGATAGTACCTTGAATCATCTCGGGTTGCTTCATGGTCATAAGCCTCTACTACCTAATGTTGATCCTGCCTCTTCCTACCAACTCCCTGTGGTCGGGGTGAACCGCCTAGGGGTGGTGGTGGTAGAGCCTCGAAGCGTCGTCCACCACCCACTGCTCGGCCAACTCCTCTGCCTCGTCCGCCTGCTCCCTGCGGACCACCACAGTTGAACCTATGCTTCTGACTTGGAGGTACCTCCACTATCTGTTACTAGTCTGCATGGAGGGTTGGGTAGTCACGAGCCATGTGGCCCTGCCCACCGCATTCATAACTCTATCTGCTCCTCTTAAGGATGGCTCTACACAGTGTGCCCCACACAGCCGAACCCGAGTCCCGAGGTCGCCCACCAGACAACCTAGTCCACTTGGACCCCTACGTCATCTGTCGACTGCCAGCTGTAGAAGACTCCACTCCATTCCGTCCTACGGTGGGTCTCGTTGCTGATGGCTACTCGGCAAGAAATATCTCCACTAACAGGGCTCACTCCAGCACCCCTCCAACATTGGAATGCTGATTGGAATCGTCGAAGCTCTAATCTCATGACTCAGTCCATTATCAATGGTCCAGGCCTGAATTAATGGGTCCCATACCATGTCCGTGGAGTAGTGTGATAGTTTGATAAATCTCACAGAGTACTGGGATACTAACATGCTTCCTCACCGCAGCTATAGTAACTCCTCGATGCACACCACATAGAGGGTAGCTGGAACAAAATCCGAGCGGAAGAGGCTCTCGACGTATGTCCAAAGAAGAGATGCCTCATCGTGAACCTAGAGCATCAGGCTACACCATCTACCTCCTACTGCGTGCAGGAGACTCACAGCAAGGATCACCATGAGGTCAGCTGGTGTCCCTACCAATATGAAGACGCTGACGACAGCCTCCAGCCAATCCTCAGCTGCCTGAGGATCCGTCTCTCCGTGGAACCTGGGCGGCCTCTGTCTCTGAAACTCATGCAATGTACTCAGGCGACGTGCACTCTCTTCCGCTGGGGTTGGTAGAATCGGTGGTTCGGCGGGTAGAGGTACTGCGAGTGCCTCTACTGTAATGGGGCCCTACAACGAGGCCTCGTCGCTCGGTGGGATGCCATATCGCACAAAGATAAGAACCCTAGCTAGATGCCCTCATGGGGACATCCTGAAAAGAAATAGGTGAACCACGGTTAATACTTTATACCTGGTAAGCTGACACAAAGTAATCACAAAGAAAACTTTTAAAACACACATGCATTCAATGTTTTCATGCACTGAGTCAGAAATCAGAAGTCAGGGTCCTAGTCTATGGATATGTCGGTCTCCACACCAACACTGGAATCCCTGGACTGATAACCACACTCATTACTCTAAACATTATTGCTTTACAGAGATGAAAGATTAGTGTCCAGAGTTTTTTGGTGGAACCGACTTCTCGGATACCAATTGTTTACAACCCGTCCTCAGGGCCAGTAACATGACTACCACAACCCCACCTTCCATAGGCCAGGGGCTGGCGACTAGCACCAAATGCGTAAATCCAATAAGAAGGGAAGGCATTGCCTTTATAAAGTAGACATACACAACAGAGTATGAAATTGAAGTAAACACTATGTAAAACTGTGTAAAAAGTAAGTGCTAAAAGTAAATGGGCCAGTATACAAACCCAACCGAAAGTACAGTACAACTGGAAAGGAAAATAGAAGTAATTAAAATAGCAACACTGAGTCATCCTCCAGAAATCCCACCTGAATGGTGGGTACAAATACTATTCTTGGATCCTCAGGTCCGGCCGTCCGCTCCGTGAACACCCCGCCAAGTGGTCCACCTATGGGTACCATCCAGCTCCACAACCCTCCACCTCGATCAGTGATGTACGTCTTCTGCATCCAACACAATGTAGTGTGTGCATAGCCCATGTAGGGGTGAGTATACGATACCTAGTAGGGACCCCGAGACCCCCAAAGGTCTCTCAGAATCCACGAAGGATAAAACACAAAGGAAAGATACAATCAGGAAGTATCAACAACACTACTTAGGTATATGCCCATACATAAAACTAAGTCATCAATTATAGTTCATCTCCAACTCTCGTGCCCAAACACCATTCATTCCATGAAGGAAAGAACAACTTAGTCCATAAAGGATATCACAACTCAGTCCATACAGGAACAACACAACCGAGTCCACAAAAGAAAAGCAAGTCAATCACATCGATGATAATGATTGAAGTCTGGACTAAGCTCACATAATTATACACTATGTAAGGTGATAGAGATGATCATATGTAGCCACTGATTCATCTATGTTGTTGGACCCACATAGGATAGAAGACCAGCTAAGCTGTCGGACCCACACAGGATACAAGACCATCTACTCTGCCGGACCCACACAAGATTCAAGTATAGATTCCAATACTGCCAGACCAAAATAGGATACAAGAAAAGTATCCATTGCCGTCAAACCCACGGAGGATTATAGTATGGTAGTTGTTGCTGTCGAACCAATAGAGGTTTTTAGTTCAGAAGTCGATGCAGTCGCAGCCATCTCTAGGGTTCCCACACACAACATGCTCGATTCCAGGAGGTTTAGCTCCTCGAGAAAAAGAGTATAGATACATCAACAATCATGAAGTTTAGAGTTTATGTATCCCAAATTTCTTTCTCTCCAAAAGAAACCCAACACGACAGACTTTGCGTCAATCGGACGCCCGGTCTGAGAGTTATTGGCTTTTCTGTCCCCAGGGCCAGGTTAGCTTTTAAGCTAAAACTAACCCTACCATACACCATCTGCGTCCAAAACTCAAGATTAGTAATCCAAAAGGACCATCTCAACAATAGGATCCAAACTCAATTGACGGCACGTCAATCGGACGTCTGGTCCTTAAGTTGTAAGTGATTCTGCTCCAAGGGCCTGGTTGGTTTCGAGTTTGAACTAACCCGGTAGTACCCAACATTGATGAAACCTCATGTTTAATATAAAGAAATGACCCTCTTAATTCTAGAACCCCTACACAACTGACGGTGCATCGATCAGAGGTCCTTAGCTCATGTTATGGGCAAAAGACCGAAGATGGTCAGAAGTGGGGGGTCTGGGCCCGGCCCGACCCGACCCAACCCCCTGGGTCGGCCCGAACCGGGTCGACCCGACCCGAGTCCGAGTTTGGCCCAACCCGGTTGGGCGCGGACCTGCCTGGCGGGGCACAGCCCAACCTGGATCGGTGTGGCCCAGCCTGGTCCGTGCGACTCACCCCGGCCCTACCGGGGGTGCGCTGGCTCGGCCAGCGGGCCGAGCAGGGGGGACGCGGTCCCCCCTTTGTTCCACAGACGCGGCGACCGACACCGCGTCTCCCCCCCAGATCCCGCGCGACTGCGGGATCCGACCCCCACCGCCGCGTCTAAAGCCGCGTCGGGCTCCTCCCGGCGGCGCGCCGGGGCGCGGCCGCCTCCAGGCAGCCGGCCGGTGCGGGCCACCTCCTCCGGCCGCCGGCGCACCTGCGCCAGTGAACCGCGCTGCCGCAGATCTCTGCGGGCCACTGAAGTCAATCCGGTGGTTCGATTCTACTTACGTCTACGCCTGCGGTCATCTTAGGACCCATACTTTACTGCGGCGACCTCTAATCTCCAATTCGGTCTCGTTTTGTCATCGCCAAGGATCCTACGCATTAAGAACAAAACAACGGTGGGTTCAGACTTTTTCGTTAGTCCTCACCCACCGCGTTAGTCGTTCTAAACATCACCAACAAAAAAAATGAAATTCCGAGGGTATAAAAATCACATGAAGAAATTCATACAAAATCCCCTACCTCAACTGTTGATGTCGGACGTTGGCGTTGCGGTACACGACATCGCGGGGAAGCGGATCGAAGGAGTCATCTTGGTGCGCCGAGGGGGAAGCGGTGTCTTCTCTCTTGCTGTGGAGAAGATTAAGGGTGGCTCATCGTCGATCTTCGAGGAACCTACATTCTTCGTTGTTCATCATCAGAGGTTGGCGTTCTTCGTTGTTCTTCTTCAGAGGTCGATGTTCTTCCACGCACAACGAAGCTCTCCTCCTTAATAAAATAATAGGTTCAGCCTCTTTTTTTATTATATCCGCGATGTAACTCTCCCATAATTAATTCATCACATTAAACAAAATGTGTCAACAATTAATTAAATAATGGAGAGAGATGGTCCCCCATTATTAAACGTGTCGGCGGTTAAATAAAATGGGGAAAATATGAAGGTTCCTCATTAAATTAATGGTTGACATTTAATGGATGTTTGTCAAATTAATGAGGGGATGTTAATGAGTTTAGAGGAAAATAAATTATGGGGCTTGTGTGGGCCTCTCCTCCCTAACATCCACACCTAGGTATTTAAGTGATTGTGGGCCCCACTCTTAACTACCGATGGGAGGGAAAACCATCTTAAGGAATAAAAACTGTTCCGACAATTTTTATTTACTTCTTAAATAAGCCCCAAAATTATCTTATCCTACTTTGAGAACGCAACTAAGGTAAGTGTCCCCTTAAGCAATTACCAGTGTTGCGGGTTCATCGGTGCCCTCATATTTTAATTCCAAGAACCGGTTCAAAAGTTAGAAAAACATGCTCATTTGTTCACTGAACGTACCTGAGCTAAACATAGAAAATTAATTTCGGGCACACCGGGCCTCAGAATCAAGTGTCGTCAAAAGCCACAGACTCGTAAAATATCAAAGTATTTTAAAAAAACATTCTTTTAAATTTTTGGGACTTTACAATACCACTAATTTAACTGTTCTTATATAGTCATATACAATATCAAGGTTTATTTGGACTCGGGGTTATGTGAAAAAAAAAATCAAATAATTTAATTTAATTAAAATGAAATATAAATATAAATATATATATTTGTAAAATATTTGTGTATTGTACAATAAATGGTTAAATTATCATTTAAAGATAAAGTTGGATATTCTATATTTTTTTAATTTTATATTCATAACCTAGGATAAACGACTACATTATTCCACCAGGTTTTGAACACACCACCCACTGTATATGGAATTCCAAAGGAAAACTTATTCTATTATCCGTCACATTTGTTGTCATTATGGTTTCTCTTAGTCCCATCCATTTTAATAAATTCAACACATTAAAATAAAACATAATTAAATAAGTAATGGATAAATAACTAATTTACATGCCTATATATATATATTAAAAAATTCACCTAAGAGGTCCATATTTTTATGCTCGACTATCCTTTTGTAATATAATTCCCAAAAATGAACATTTTTACAATGCCAACTATTTTGAACCATAACCATAAAAAATTTATTTAAAATAAAATTAAATATAAAGAACATATGAATATTACAATCCACTGTTTAATTTTTAAATCATTGGTAAAAATAGGCTCAAATAAAATGAATGCATATGAAATTGAAAACATTATTCAAATCAATCAGTATAGTACACCTAAAATATTGCATATACAAATTAATATAAAAAACACCTATGGTCATTCATAAAATAAATATTGTGATAAAATCCTCTATGGTGATGGATAATAGGAAAGGTACATGACAAACGAATCAATATAGTACATGGGTGGTCATAATCATCAACATCATATCATAAGAAATGTATCATCATCATATGCACAAGGGAGAAATTTCAAAGTGACAGGGAATATTCAATATAAATAATTATGAAATTTAAATATATTTTGGTTAAATACCACAAATAAAGTTTGAAAAAATCTGGTATCATGTTGAAACATATCTTAGGTTTGCATATCATCACTTATTAAAATTGGAAGAAATGAAGCATCATGCCCATGCATAACACATATAATCTAATGAGATATATAACATTACCCAATAAAATAGAGAGATAAATAATTCCAATTCTATGAAATCACATTATAAAATGATAATAATCACTCATTCTACATGTAAAAAAATTTATCTCAATCATAAATATTAAATAAATCCACAAGAGAATAATTTTCTTCTTAATAGTGTCATAAGAAATGTATCAACGAATAAAAAATATAGATTTCCATAAATAATATTTTCACAAACAATTTTTTTATTTTTAAGGGTATTATTAGCAATAAGAAAGATCATACTTCAAAGAGAGGTAGAGAATATACATAAGAATAACTGAATAGAGTTTTTAAGAAAAGGCATTGATTAAAAATCTTGAAGGTGTCGTAGAATTCATCATGATTAAGTAAGAACATATATAACCAAAAAATAAAAATTTGAAACAAAAATAAAATAAGAATCAAATAAATTTATAGAAGAATCATAGGGAAAATAAAGCAAAAATAGAAGTTGAACCTAAAAAAAAGTGTTTCGTTTGATGATTCATATACTTTAGGTCCCTTTTGTGTCTTCAAATTTATACCTCAAACATAACAAACTTAATTTTATTAAGAAACAAATATAGAAGATTATTTTATTCATGAATGATATTCATGGTATAATTAATTTTTTATCAATTTTCAATGATTGTGGAATGGTTTTATGAAATGTTTTCATTGAATAAACCTTTTTCATTTCATTTTTTCTTTTGGATTCATTATAATTATTTTACTACCAAATTGTATCTAGAAGATTAAAATGTTAATTATATTTTAAAATAAAATATGTATTCTAGAAACACTGGTCATGTAGGTGGTGATAAGTAATTCATTCACAATATCCTTATAGGAGGATGAAATTTACCATAAATGGGCTAGTAAAAAAGAGGGTAGAGAGAGAGTATATATATTTTAAAAGAGATAATAAATAAATCCCAATAATAATATAATTAATATATAGTATAATTATTAATTAAAGAGTTTTGGAATATATAAAAAGTTATTTTGGGAGAGTTAAAAAAAGTTGAACAAATAATTGAAAGAGTGGATCATGGGATTTCACCAACATTAATGTTTTACTCCATTTCAATGGGGGAAAATACATTGAACATGGGGTTGGATGACACCATAAAATAGATATGGTTATAATGAGACATAGTAAGGGGTAATTGGGATGATATTGGTCTTTGATAAATATATGTGAATTGATTCTTCATGTGAATGCATATGAGGTATTTAAACTTCAAGGGAGTGGTATTTTTTGTTTAAAACATTTAATAAGAAATCATTTAATAATTTAAGTATTCAATATTGGTATATATGATATTATGAACTATATTTTATTAAAAAAAATATTCCATTCAAATTAATTATACACTAAATTTATTAGATTCTAAAAAAGGAAATAAGTAAAATTTAAATAAAAAACACTATTTTCAAGTGGAATACAATAAATTTTTGAAAATTAAATTTACATTTTATGCTTTAAATTTTTTTTTATTATTTTCAAATGAGTAATTTCTATCAAAAAATAAATTTTTTCTATATGGTGATTTTATGATTTATTCTGTCAATGCTACATCAATACTATGTAATAAAAAATATGATAATTGAAAAAATAACATCTTAATATTCACATAGATATTTATTCTTTTAAAAAAATATTAAAAATTATCTCCTTGAAAATTTAATCATGCTAATACCAAAAATTGAATTAATTTTATTCAAATAATTTATTTACATAGTTAGATATTTTATTAGGGTAAAAATAAATGATATTTTTTGAAATATGATAAAACATAATTTATCAAAAATGAAATTATACATTCGTTGAATTTATAATTTCAATATTTTTTTAATGTAATTATAATAATTGTATTTTCTTTATTTATTCATAGTAAATATTAGTTACATTTCATTTTAATATTCTTAGGATTAGTTTATTATTCAAATGGTTCAATTATCATTACTACTAGTTTTTTTGTTATTCCAATGGTGATATTGGTTTCATACTTCTGATAAAGGCCACATATGTTCTATATTAAACAATAACATCCATTCATATCATGTTTATATTTTCTTTAATTTTATATTGATTATTGAATTACTAATATTTTGTAGCTTTTTTCATATTTTTTTCTTGGGTTTATGATTTAAGGATATCAAAAGTATACAAAAAAATCTATTTTTTGTTCTATACAGTTATTTAAAATATTATATACTATATTTATCCGTAGTATGTAAGGTTGTTATGTTGATAAAATAAAAAATAGTTTTTCTTGTTTTTATTATGATTTATTATATACTCATTAATTAAATATGGAACATGTATATTCTCAGAAGGAAAATGTTATAATGGATTGTCTAGGTCTTTTTTAAAATTCTAAAAAGGATTTCATACTACCAAATAATCTTTTCATCTATATGAGTCACCATCAATATCACAAAAAAAAGGTTTATGAGACACCAAAGTCATAAAAAAAGAAATATGATGAACCACCATTAACCAACTCTTTCTAGAAAACATACCATCTATACATTAACCACAAGGTGAAATATGGTTCGCTAATATATCACAAGTGGTTGAGACACAAAAAATAAAACTCAAAACGTGGATGTGACATGGCTAATTCACCAAGGGAGGATTATTCACAAAAAAAATAATTATCAACAAATACAATGATTAACTAATGATAATTCATATAGAATTAGTAATCATTTAATTCATAAAGGGTTATGATCACAGGAAACTGACCCTCCAAAAGTCTTAGAGTTTGAAAATATCACCTCTCATCCCTTACATGCTATATTTATTCTATTAAAAAGGAAATTTAAGACACTACATGAGGATACTATGGTCAAGTCTCCATAATAAGTATCTCCTCCATGGTCTAAATTTTTTGACCTATAAGAAAACTCATAGATCTAAATTCCATCATTGACCACAATTTTGACACACATCACTCAATACACCTTATAAGGATATAAAATATTACATTTACACTATAGAATGTGGATAATGAAATTTAAATTAATTTATTGAGAATGCGAATAATATATCAATTCCTTCATTTGATATGAAACATTATATATATGTAAAAACCATTGGAAAATTTATGAATTCCTACCTATTTTAAGCATACTCATTACCATTGAATAAATATAGGTGATTTAAGTGCAATCAATAAATTTTGAAAAATATTAAAAATTATAAATTTTAAGAATAACTAATGATTAATGATGAAATAATGACATTAATAGTAATATTTCCCATGTGGATTGGTAGCATCACTATATTAAACATTTGATGGTAGGTGGATATTAGACATGATGAAAAATAGATGTTCTCTTGCAATTTAGAAGAGAGGAATCAAAATGAGAATTCATGGGAGAGTGTGGCTAAGAAGGATATAATGTAATAGAGGGAGATAATTATAAATAAAATTTAATATTTATTTAATTAATTTAAAATTAAAAAACTACTTAGAACCCAAAATGTAACCACTATCATAGAATAGGGTACTAGATGGACAATTGACAACCACCCAATGCCACCATCCACTTAGTGGAAAACCTAGAGCTATGTCTCCTATAACTAGGCCTACGAGGTACATAATTCTACCCACAAGGTATGTAGAAGAATATGTGAAAGGAAACATATCTTGTTACAAAATCCGTTATCCAAAAAATGTTCCCATAAACCAATACTAACCCATATCAACCTCAATAATACCCAAAATACACGAGGTTCAATGAAAATTAGATTTAATTTGTACCTCAAATAGATGTACGAAGTTATATTTTTTAGCTCCCATTTTAGGACACTATGGTAAACATAAAATGTAACCAAATATAGTAAAAGGAATATTTTTTAACCCCTAACTGTGATGATCCACAGGAATGCATATGAACTTGAGATCAATTAAAATGTTGAAGAAGCTATTCCATGATGCCGCTTCTCATATAATGAAATTCATTTCATCCATATATTGTTTCTAAAAGAATATTATAAAGCTTAAAAAACATGCTAACGTATATCTCAATCGTAATACATGATTTTTTTATCATATGACATATCCCATAAAAGTCATTATATGAGAATAAATATGTCCTAGGAAATTGTATTTTATGTAATATCATGGTCAATAATTTAAATAGATGCCAAAAATTAATATTTATCATTCAAGTGATTCACCCATATCATTAGTCATTAAATCTAGATAATATAACATGTAACACATAGTGGATTCATTGTTGGGAAAAAATACCTCTAGGTAACATTAAATAATTTTTTGGGATGGTTGTGTTTGTTGAAAATGTAGGTTTTCACGGAGATTCGTCAAGTTCTAATGATATTGCTGACAATCCATGTTGAAAAAGATCCATGAAAATGGAATGGATGATATAAAGGCGGTTCAAAAGAACAGAATCAAGTTATAATTTGGGGATCATCAAAAAGAGTTTACTTCCTTGAAGATCTCACCAAAATATGGAAAAGGTATGAATTCTATTAAGATGGGCTTCAGGAAGTTGATTTCATGAATACATGAAGGATGTTGATGGTTTTCTTCGCAATTACTATGAATTTCATGAATAGATGAGGTGAAGATCATTGAATGTAAGCTTTGAGGAGCAAAGGAAGAAGGAGCATCTCAGTAGCACAAAAGAAGGAGCATTGTAGAAGAGAAAAATATTTGATGTAATTCATCGCGATTGTGATGATCATTGTGAATCCAAAAAATATCCATGATGATTCATGAAATAGAGTGAATTTTGGTAGAAATTTCAAAGATTTGTGATTTTAGCTAATGGGGTTCTTACACCGCGTGGAAGGTTCTCAAGTCTGTGGAATTTCCTATAAATAGGCCTTGAACCCCTCGAGATAAGTAGGGATTTTTCCCACGAAAAAGATTTAGCTCTCGAATTGAAAAGGAGGCTCATGGAGGTAGTGTGATTTGCGAAAGATAGGTGCTTCGTGGCGTCTAATCAAACTCTGCGAAAGAGGTGTGTCCCACGATGACTTAGTGAGCATTATGAAGGAAGTCTCATTACCACGACTTGAGCTTGACAACGAATTAATATTTTCAAAGGCATGATAATTTTGAATGCTTGAGATCTAAAAATTAGTGTGCTATATGATTTAGTGGGCGCTGAGAAGGTGTGTGATTTTCAAAAAGCAGGGACTTTGTGAAATCTTGTTTGAGATTTGCGAAATTGGGTGCATTGCGATATATGGATATTTTCAAGGGGTTTTCCAATGATTCTATCCCAGTGAGCAATGAAAAATGGGTATTCATCAATGGATGAAATTTAGACTTCAACATAGCATCTACAAACAGTGAAGGATGCACTCATTAGAGATAATGAATGGACCTAAAAGTCCATAAACTGTGAGTGTATCCTTTCCAAAGCAATGAGTAAATGAAGAAGAAGAAGTTTATCCTTTCTACCAGTAGTGAGCTGGAGATAGAGTAATATGTAGTGACCCTTTTTAAGCATTGAGATTCCCCTAATAATTGTAAAGGAAGTGAGTTTTGGAATAGAATTTATCTAGCTTGACCATTATTGGTAGTGAGATTTTGTAGATTTGGTATATCGACACATTATTGTTATATTCTCCTTAGATGTAGCCCATTGAGGGTGAACTAGGTAAAAATATATATATTTTCCTAATTTTTTCTATACATGGAATCCATTTCATCATCAGTAGATAATGAATAAAGTAAGTGATCATAATAAACCCACAAGTACAAACAAAGTGACCCTTGTGATAAATTTGTCATGATCTAGTGGGGTAGGATGAATTTTGAAAAGAATATCCATACCCCGATTCACCCCACTATCAGGGTATATAGGATCCTTTTTTTCCTAACATTCATTCATGCATAAGTTTCATGAATCACCCAAGAAATTAACTCATATATTATAATTCATGAGTACAAGAATGTATTTTCATAACCACCACAAAGGTATTTATAAGGATTTCCTTCATGTGAAAGATGGTGGAACCATACTTACTATATATTTCCAAAACATTACGAAACCTAAATCTCTATTTCTCCTTCATCCTTTACATGAAAATTAATTATAATTATATGGATGGTGTAGTATGTCACTCAAATGATGAGTAATTTTGCACAAATTTTGGATAACTCTTAAGGGAGGACACCTTTAAGAGACCACTTTAATGTTCTTTATCATGATTGGATAAAGAATGATGAATTGGGGAAAATAATTTAAGTTTTTTCTATTTTTAATACTTTAATTTTCAATATGTAGGTTTCCATATTTTAATGATGTTCATCTTGTGTTGGGATTCATTAACCACATAAAATACATCGAATGAGTGTTGTTAGATCCCTTGATACCCATCAGTGGTATCATAGATTTCCATTTATTTAGATTCATTTAATCATAGTGGAAAAGAATATTTTAAAAATCAACTACCATTTAATATTCCCCATAAAAAATTATGAATAAAATTTTTTATGGCATCTTAAATCATTGAAGAGGTATATGGATTTCAAATGTGAACAATTAATAACAAACCTTACAATTTTTATTAGTCATAGAATATGACTCTGAGATATCTTATCCTATGATTACATATGGTATTGAATAAAAAAAATTATCATATCACCTATATGGTATCTCTAAAAGTTAAATAATTATAAAAGTTATATCATGGGATATGATTTATTTATCAGTCATAAAATATGACTGATGGAGCTAAACCATTTAAGCACCTATCGTATATTAATAGCTATATATAATTTTGTAGGATTTTAAAACATGGTTTTAAATAATAAAATAAAACATAGGATTCCTTTTTATATATGAATGGGTGAGAAAATTTTATTTTTAATATATATATATATATTCATTTATAAATAAAACTGTATTATATATTAAATGTTTTCAAATAATAACAATAAGTGTTTTGGCGATATTTGTTAATTTATAATGTGTTTATATATGAATTAATTATAATTGGTTTAGAATTAATTAATTATTTATTTATAAATCATTAATTAATAAATAATATATAAAATTCAATTTTCATATTAAAATAACTTTTACAAAATTATATTGAATTATTTATGACCTAAAAATAATGTTTTTATTTTTAAATCATATGAGTAAGTTATAAAGTGATTATAAAATAAAAAATAAATCTATAATCTATAATGACTATCTTATAAGATTAGGAATTTATCAGAACACATATATGGAATTATTAAAATTATCAGAAATCCTTGTTTATTATTTAAATCAATTATAATAAAATTTGATGATATTTGACATGGGACTCAATAAGTAGGTGATAGGAATATATGATAAAAAGTTTATATAATATAAATTAGATTATAAATTTTTTATAATTTTACAATATTTAATATTTAATGAGATATAAAATATAATTAAAAACATCATGAATTTAATATTCTAAAATGAATAAAAAGTCCTTCTATTCAATTCTTTAAAATGTTCATAATAATCATGTAAAATTATAAAGTATATATGATTATATAACAATTATGAATTTTTTGTCAATATTTATCTCATATTTAATATAGAAATTATTCATTTATTTAAAAGGTATTCACTTGTTTATTATTCTTGTATATAAATTACTTACATTTTCAATATATATATTCTTTATTTTAAATTTTAAACTTATTTTAGAGATTATAATACATGCATTTGAGGAGATACATGATTTGAATGATAATGGATTTTTTCATATACATTTATAATAGTTTTAAATAGATTTATTGGATTTTATTTATTTATTGAATATTGTTTATATATTTTAGGAATTATAATTATGATGAATTGGAATATCTATTGAGAAATGTATCCCAGGGTAAAGGGAATTTTGGTTGGACTTCTCACTACCCTAGAGGATTATTCCTTACTCTAAATTGGATAAGGTTGTTTATATGATACTTTAAGATTATACTTGATTGTATTTTAAGTTTCATATAATTATGAACATTTACATGAAAGCTTCACGTACCTTATGCATGAGAAGAATTTGGATAAGCATAAATATATTTGGACTCTACTTTTGGGTGAGTTACACAAGTTATGGGTTTTATAAAGGGTTTCAAACCAATAATGTTGAAACATTAATGATTCATTGGAATGAGTATTATTAGAAAACAATATCACTATAGTAATGAATGTATAAAAAGGATAACCTAGGACAAGATTATGATGTTAAATCCCCTTTCAAATATTAAGTCTTAGATTCAATCCAAATAAGAACTAGTTAAGACTTCGATCATATAACTGGGAAGTTTATGTCATTGATGGGTGCATAGATTATCTATTATCTGGAAATAAAGTAATGGGTGTCACAAATTGGATTAAGTTCCATTTAAAGACATTTTAATTAGGTAACACATTGTATGGAGACCTTAATAGGATTTGGTTACCTAAGTAATAAAGTTGGGTTAATCCATTGATGGATCAGAAAATATATGTTTCTAATGGACTATCAAGATTCATTTATGGTATGAATTGGAGGATGTAATAACTAAATTACTATTTTGAGATAGAAATTCCATAAAGAACACAATTATTAGTTATTTTTTTTCTTTTCCCACTAAGGGATACAATGTGTTCAATCCGGAAAATCATTTTAGTTGAACACTATTTAATAAAATTACTCATAAAATTGTTTCAATACATAATACTCATATCATAAAAAATTAGATAAATAAAATATCATTAGCATACTAATTTTGAGATCAGCCTTACTATAAATAGAAAATTATTATGTGCAACTCTAATAACTAGTAACTTCACATGTAAGAACAAATTCCATATGTTAGACCATGAAATTATTGAGTAACAAATTATTAATGTTTTTCCATGAAAGAATATAAAATATTATTATAAATATATAATTATTAACTAAAATTTATAAGGGAATTGGATAGAAAGTAGACAAATAAATTTTAGTCTCACATACTCAATAATATTAAGTATTTTAGTTATTCTCAATAAAATTGAGTATGATAAAGAATTAGTGATATTAGATGGTTTACTTAAGGGTTATTTTGGTTAAAGAATTAATTATGTTGAAATGTATGTAAATATACTCAAAAAATGATTAGATTTAAGAATATTTTACAAGATATTCAAAAAAATGTTGAGAATATATAGACTATGAATGTTTTACATAGGTTATGGTTTTTTCTCAATGTGTCAATGGTGCCTGTGGGTAAACATTCACACTAAATGATGAAAAACACCGGTTAGTATAAAAATTTTTATTCAGGTATCTTTTCATGATCATTGAATCCTAAAATTTTTATCATCAAGTAGTAAGGAATCCATATAATGGAATTATTAGGATACCAAATTATTTATTAATAATTCATGAAATTTATATATCTTGTATCAATTTTTTATAATTTTATTTATATGTTTTGAGGTTATATGATTCGTATTGTATGTTTTATAATTTTTTGTAAATATAAAAGAGCTAAAATCACTGTATAGGCTGATTGAATATGGTTTATTTAAATTATTTAGTGAAGATTTTTACATTTCAATTTGATTATAATGGAACAAATGAACTTCATATGGATCAAAATAAAATATGTTTATATTTATCTCATTTCTCTTACATGATAAAATGCGCTTTAATTTAACAAATTTATTCTATGAAAAATTGGAGATTATACAAATGACTTAGAATACATTAATTTTTTAAAAAAATTGATAAGAAGAAATGGATAAAAATATTTTCCCAAGAAAAAATGTTTATCTATATGTCTGTTAAAATATGAGGCAAGATGTTTCTTCAATATTTAAGTGGAATATTATAATAAATAATAATATTTTTGAGGTAATTTATAAAAAAACCAAGAATAAAATTTTTGGTAATTGGAAAATAGTTTTTTAATTAGGTATTCCAACAAAAATGAAGTATTTATTATTTCCTAAGACACTGGTGATTTTGTATCTTTGCATAATATTATATGTTAATATACTATCTACAATGATTGTAGGAGGATATTTTAATTTATAAAAGTCAAAAAGGTAAAAAATATAAAATTTTACTGTCATAGGATTAAATTTATTACCACTAAATATCCTATTGATTTTAGGATAAGTGATAATAAAGAGAAATTTAAAGGGATAAATTTAGTTATAAAGTGAAGGTGGATATAATAATTTCAAAATTATTATTCGTCTTAAATTAAAAATTATATTTCCCTTAATAACCATGAATATATTTAGGGTATGGTTATAAAATAAATGTAATGATATATATCTTGTTATCATAATAAATTGAATTTGACCTTATCATAAAGGTGTTCAGAATGGGTCGGGATGTAAAAAATGAATATAATTACATTAATTTCCATAATATCTCAAGAAAAAAGTTTGATATAATGTAATAAAAATATAATAATGTTCCAAATATAAATAATTATAAGTAGAAAAAATCATTTTACATTAAAAAATTTAATTTTTTAGAGTTACTAAGTTTCAATATATTTAATGATGTGGATATGAGAAATATGATTCCAAAATTTTACTATTATTAAATATTAATTTCTTCATAGATGTTACCATGTGAATGGTTTAGTTGGGCTGTTTTATAAATTGGTTATTAAGTGATATATTAAGAATAAAAAATTGATTTAATGATTTAATAAAATCTCTAAAGTTTTATAAAAAATAATGTTAATTAGGTAGACTATCATATATGATATAAAAGATAAGTTCGTATGTATGTTTTTATTTGGTATTATAAAGATATTTTAAGAATATAAAATATATCAAATAAAAATAAATTACCACATTATAATTCTTTTGTATTGGCTTAATATATATATATATATTATAATATATATATTTCTTGAAGTCTAATTATAGTTTACCACCTATAGTAAGAATTTGGGTTATCCATAATTAATTGTCATCATCGAGTATTTAATATTTTATGGAAGTGCAAATGCTCACATGAGTATGATTCTTTTATCGAGATATGTAATATTTTAATGATATAAAAAAGTATTTCCATTTATAGGATGGCTCACTATGTGCTCCACAATAAGATTAATATATAATATATTTTGTGTGATAGGGGTGTGTGGACCATATTTAGAGTCCTGAAAACCTTAGGCTTGTGGGATACCCTGCATAAGAACACATATATTATGACACCTTCATTATAAAATACATTATAATTTAAAATGTAAATGGTGATTCAATATGATTTTGATCATGTCATTGGTTAGATCATAACCAATATGGGATTTTTCCACTATTATGATGAGTATTACCTAGGGGCCATTGATTGAGATATATTTTGGAGTGTGTAACTACACCTTGATAATAAATAAGATATGAAAATTTCTTTATATAATGATCTTGTGATGTTCTCTTTCATAAAGGGAGAGGGAAAATGATATTTTAATTTTTCTTAGACTTGTATCCTAGATTTAGTGGTTTCATTATTACATTTTTACTAGATATAAGTGATCACATACCAAAGGATGGAGTAGTTTAGTAGTCATGGAAAACAAGATACATACATGAATCTAAAAATAAATGTGAAAAAAAACATATTATTATATTTAATAAAAAAATTATTCAAATAATTATATCCCCATATATCTATCATAATACAATTATTGGATTCATTGTAAAAGGAAACAAAATAAAGGTGTTAGATTATATTCTCAATAAGGGAAAATATACAGTGGAAGCTAGAAAGGAATGACTAATACTGTAGAAATAAATAATAATAAAATAATTCCATATAAATAATCACATGATCCTGATACATATTCATGGATAAAATAACAAAAAATAATAATTAAATCAACATAAAAACTTATTTCATGATGATGGAATTCATAATGTGAGATATCTAAATCATATCGTCGAGGTGTCATGCAAAGACATATTATATAAATGGGAAAGGAATCAACTAAATACCCAATTGACTCTCTCATGAGACATAATAATTTATAAATTTATATTTAATTCCAATACCCATAAATATTATAGTATTTTATATGTAGTAATTATACAAATAAACAATACAACTTAATAAACATTCATTAAAACCCAATAACTACCCATATTGAAATAACTACCATAAAAAATTTCAATAATATACCAACAAAATCATATCAAAACCATTAAATGAAATTTTTTTTTGGTATCATTAGTGTATATATTCATCATAAAATTCTACCATATATATTGACATAGATTGAAATACATCAAAAATTTCACTAGAAAATTTCTTGAAGAAAAACAACTTTTTACAATGAAATTGCTTATTTAAAGACTAACATATTTTCTACATATTAAGGGAAATATTATATTTTAAAGGATAACTATATAAAGGTAATTTAATATTAAATTAAATTTTTTTAGGACCATAGTAACATTTTCATACCATATATATTAAAAAACATTTATTTCACACTTTAGAAAAAATGTCAAAATTACCATATTCAGAAATTGAACGGAACATCCCTTCTATGACATTTCAAAAAAATAAAAACATGGGTAAAAATTTCTACAATAAAAAATTTCATAATGTAAAAAATATTATTTTAGATATGTTATGTAAAATATGAACAACAAGGGGAATGATTCCCTACTGAGATGAAAATTCATAGTCAGTTTTTCATAAAAACATAATTCTGGTATCTTGAGTACTTATTGAGAGTAAAAAAGAAAGAAGAACATGTAATTTTTATAAATAAATATTTATGAATACTAATATTTTTTTTCTAATATTAATAAAAAATAATTCTCCCTATAGAGACATAAATATAATCAATCATGAATATTAATGAGATTATAAAATAAACCCTTTCCTTAGGTTCGATTTCATCTTCTTGAACCCCCAATATTTCAAATATATATTTATTATTAATATGTTATAAAACCTTAATCATATATGTAATACCATATATTATTTATTTATAATAATTAATCACCCTTTTACAATAAATTCTTGGTTAATATAATTGTTCCAAGTAATAAATGCTTTATTTTTTCAAGAATGTTTTGGTACATTAGTTTCATCTCTCATTCATTGATAATTGTTTCATCATTTAATTAATTGCATCAGTGATATAAATATAATATATTTTTACTATATTCATAGTTATTTTCATCTATAGAAGATATATTTTGAACCATGAATTACATTGATCATTGATATGGTTGTGTGTATGTACACATGAACGGAATTTTTATTTTTTGACAGATTTAAAAAATATGTATAATATAATTATATATAAAATAATAATTAATATATCATATATATATATATATTATTAACACATAAACTTATTATAATCGATATCAAAATAAAATTAACAACGAATCACATCACTTTGTGGTGGTGGTGGTGGTCCACATGTACACACAAGTGATATTATCATTTTCTAACCGATTAGAATCCAATAAGGTATATGTGATAATATAATTCAAGAATTATAAATATATCATAATTAAATTATAAATAAATAAATCATACATTATATCCAAACATGAAAGGTGGTGATGGAAAATGAATTACATCGGTTCATGAGGCGGTAGTCTGTAGTACACATGATCGATGTTTTTGTTTCTATATTGATGTTAAAAAGAGATGTATATAGGTTATTTAATATACATAATAAAATATAAGTACATTTCAGATAATTGTTTTTAATTTTATTTTAATTATTGAGACATAATTTAATGTTATAAGAGGGAAAATAAAACAAAATATATTGGGTAAGACAATTAAATTATCTTAGAAAAACCTTCTTTGGATCTCTTATTATGGAAAGTGGGGTCTCTCTTTCTATATGACCATATGATTTAAAACATGAAAAGTATTTTTTTAGATGTTTTGGTAGTATTTGGATAAGATAAACTGATTATGACGAGTGAAGAAGGGGTAGGGGATGTTCCCTTTTATAATTATGTTGAGTAACACACTTGTAATGTTTCTATGTTTTTAAATATTATTAAATAAATTTCTTAAATAAGATCATATTGGAAGGAGATAAGGGTAATTTTAATATAAAACTAGGAAATTGTTTTCCAGAAATTAGTTTGGTTATTTTAACACTTATATTCATAGATTAACCCCCAGTAAACCAGTTTTTACTATAATCGCGGTAATAGATTTTTGAGGTTCTTAATAATCATCATGGAAAGGAATTAATTTGAACATATTACAAAATATTAATTATTATCATCCTAAATATGGAATAATTTTCTCAAATTTAATTCAATAATTAGAATAATTTACATTAAAAAACTCATAAATATAATGAATAGTAGTTTCCCAAAGAAAATTTTTTCTTAAGAAGAAAATCAATTCATATAAAAATCAACATAAAAATGATTAATTTTTCTTAAATTGGAAAAGTAATAATATAAATTACTAATTTTACTTTTATAATAACTTTAATATAAAATTTTAATTTATAGAGGCTTTAATATAAAATAATTTTCTTAATGAAAATTAGTATTTTTCACTATGAATCGAAAAATTATCCCTTTAAGTTAGTTCATAGAAATGATCTATAAGAAAAAATTGATATATTAAATTCAAAAATAAAGTAATTTTTTTTAAATAATGTTTCTCAAAATGTAAAATGTAATTTTAAAATAATTTATTAAAATAGGATTAAACCTCATTTTGGGAAAATATAGTTTCTAGGCACAAATCTAGATTAAATATTATCTCAATAATAGAATTTTTTTTACAGGAATGATAAAAACAATTATTGAATATATTAATGACCAGAAATTTTATTAATAACATTCCCTTTCTTGTTAAATTAAATGCCTTATTACATAATGATGTCATAAGAAATACATAAACTTCATTTTTTATAAGATTATTATATCCTATCTTATTTAAAAGTCCATTAATCATCACAACCATTGACGATATTGTTTTAGTATTGTCCTTACTATTGGTATATATTTTGGTTTATAAAAAATCCAATTGAGTCTAAAAAAGGATGTCATATCCTCGACCAGTAGGATCATTCCCAATGAATTTCATTTTTCCTAGACTCTATTGTAGATATCATCTCAAGTTTATTCCCTTGACCAATCCCAATCTAAGATTCAAAAAATAAATCATGATAAATAAACATTCATAGAAAAGTTAATTATCATCAGGATCCCAACCCAAACCATGTTTGTCGACAATAATGATAAAATATCATCATCTCGCACCTCACCCTTAGGGTGTTTACTATCATTATAAAAGGTTATGTATATCGACCCTAATACGAATAATATGTATATTTTATTGTATCGGAAATAATTCCTTATTGATTTTATAGTATAAATGACTAAATAATGAGTTTGATAAAAATTATATTTCATTCTATTTTTGGGTAATAAAAAATTCTAATTAAGACATTAAATTTTTTTAAATCAAGACTTTTAAAATTAAAAGATATTTTAATAACATATTTTTAGTAAATGATATTCATTATGTATTATTGCTAAAATAATTTTATGATGTCAAAGAAATAATTTTCATAATGGAAAAACAACTTTTAATGAAAAGAAAATTATTTTTCAATAAATGAGAAATTTTATTTAAAATATAAATTATCATATTTAGAGATATATTTTAATAAATAAATAATAATTTTGGATTTATTTCTTCAAAAGTATCCAATGCTGAATTGTTCAGAATTTACTCGGGCATTTGAATTATCAGGTAAAAATTAAATACCATATAAATGAAGATATATATTATGACATTATAATGACACTAAGGTGATGTAATATTAGAAAAAAAATGTTTTCATGACTAAATATATATTTACCCTTTAAAATAATGTGGTTTTGGGTGATTTGATTAATAATATAAAGCTTCTATGTATCATCCAAAAACCAATACTAAATGTTAATATATTAAAATCAATTATTTATAAACCTGACTCAATTCCACATCAAAAGGGTAATATTTTAATTATGTAGGTTCTTATAATTTTAAAATAAATAATAACAACCCACCTTTGTAGAAACCATAGTAAAAACCCTGGTAAGGTTTTTTATTTAGATTACCTTATATTATAGAGTCAAAAACAATGGTTTAGGAAATTAAAAATAATTTCCCACTCCATTCCTATATAAACCCACACAACAACCCATTTATTTTCACACAAAAATATATAGAACATTATTACACTTTACTTACCTATCTAGATCCATTAAAAGACACCCCATTTTCTCAATAATAACCTAAAATTCTTTTGGAAATAGCCTCTTAAGGTAAGGTATCCTCTCCTACTCCTATATGTTATACCACCATAATTATTTTAAGAATTTTGATTTCAAATCCCTAAAATTGGGATATATTTTTCCAAATCTCTAAAACATTCTTCATAATTTAATGTTTAATATGTTCCACTTTATATCTCATTAAACATTATTGAATCTTTAAGTACTTTTATTATGATGCTGAAATTTTACTAGGATTTTTCATGAAACATCATTTTTAAGTAAATTCATATACCCATTTCCCCTCAACAATATTCACATATATGTAAATATATATATATATATATATATATATTATATTATAATTCCATTCTTTTGACCCGTACTCATCAATATTGTGGTTAATGTAGATGAAATACACTTTTATGTCATCTAATCTATGTGGAACACGTAAATATTTACCTGATTTTACTATGACGGGTGTGATGAAATAGTGTTATAGTGCATTGGGTGATAGTTTAATTTCAATAGATTTCATATAAGGTGTATGGCAGGTTATCCTAATAACAATGTGTTATTATGCCTTGGCCATTAACCTTTATTTTGTCTTATGTTGTCTTGTTTTTATTTGATTCCATGTTCCCATTTTTCCTTTATTCTATCATGTAATATATTGCCTCATTGTTCATGATTATGATTCTCACCTCTTATGTTGCATTATTATCGGCCTTGGCTCAAATTTATTACATTACCATTTTCCATTATTTTTTATTGCCTTATTTGTATTTATAGATCTCCCCTTTCTTATGAACATCCCTAGGATATCCCATTTAGTTTTATATGAACTATTGATTTCAAGATCATGTTAAAGAAAATTTATTTAAAAATCTCATTTTAACTCACATATTGACCCTCTTAAATTTGGTCCAACTATTTATTTTGGACCTATTATGGAGGCCCAATGATTTCATGATGGTTTTAGGGGTTCCTTGGGATTTTTTTGAACTTATAACCCTAGAAAATTTGAAAATTACACTAGCCAAGCAGTTAAAAAAATAATGAGTCAGGACGTATGGTTTCATATGACAATGTTTGGGTATATAGTTGAATAGATAAGGGTGTATAGTTTCCCCAAACCTTATGTTAGGTACTTCTTGGCCATGTCAAAAACTACAGAAAAATTTCATAGGTTTTTTCCTGATTGGCACATGGTTTCCCTAACAGTGCAACCTAGTTGTAAGGGTTCCCCCTCCCTATACCAGAAGAATCATAATTTGCACATGGTTTTCATAACCATGTAGCCGAACCATGAAATGTATATTTTTGGTTGAGTTTACAATTTCATCCCTCAAAATTATATTAAACCTAATACCGTATTATTTTTTCAAATTCTAGTGGACAACACCCCTTTATCTCCCATTTCAGAGCTCTCAGGCCTTATATGGTAAACTTTGTTCACAATCTTCTATCAGAAGTCGGATTTGATCGTCGATCATCACATTGTATCTGTTCTTGTAAGATCCTAATTATTTAACAGTATTTCACTGTTCTTTCGCCTATCAGTGATGACATTGCAATGGAGGATCATAAGCCCCATTTTTATGTAATTGATATGTTCTTTAGATCTATTCCAATCTAGGTCAAACTAGATCCTGATAATGTATGAGGAGAGTTTTACGAGTACAAGGTAGGTGGTCTATAACTCATCCCTTAAGATTAATCATATTATAAATTGTCATGTGTGTGGAAAACTTTCATCAGGTTCAACCTATTTAACTAATGTTCCTTTCTTATAGTCTTTAAAACTATATTCTAAGACGTGTTCTGCTAATGTTATCTATCATTTGTGGTTATGCTAATAATATCAACCACCTCATATATGGTGTTCTTATATATATTATTTTAGTGACTTTTTATTCCTTAATGTATTATTATATCCTTCTAGATCCAAAAATTCTTGTGTGTGGCTCGATTCTACTAACGGAAATCCACTTTAGTTAAATTATTTGTGAATTGTTAAATGGATTATATCACATTTCTTCCACATGACCTACCTAGGTAAGTGATTCAATTGGAAAAATAAATTTAAAAATATAATGGAAAAGTATATTATATATATATGACTTGGAATAAATGAATATAATTGAATCTCTTTGTTGCATGTCTAAATATCTACATTACATGTCTAATTGAAGTTATTATAGTGAACAATAATAAATCATTGTGAATTATGTTACTTTAATTAAAAGGATGAAGGGTTGTTGGTCTTATCACACTAATGAAATTAAATTCTTGAACCAATTGAAATTAGTAAATGACATGAAAATTTCATGGCTTAATTAATTTAATGAATCCATTATAAGGATCAAAATTTTATATATACCATGACATAATTATTGTAATGTTTAGACTCATGATCGCTTTTGGATTCCTGATGGAATGCCTTGAGCACTCGTGGAATCCATTCAAATTTAGAGACATTGATTGCCAAGGGTGAAACCCTCCATGGAACCTGGTCTTTTTCTATCATTTTATGAATAGTATGACATTATATGATCCATTATTGTCATATATATAATTCCTTGGATACCCTCCTTTGATCCAACATGGATTCTATGCACATGAGGTGCCTTGGTTACATCCTTTTCCCAAGCCATTGCTTATCCCATTTTTCCTTTAATTTCAATATTGAACACAGTTAGGTTTCATTATTATAGAAAGTCATGGATGATTCCACTTGGATTAAACTCTTATTCCATAGATATAATATAGTTACTAGTGAGTTAGAAACACTTCTGGTCAAGGTTTCCTTGCTTATTACCATGGAATATGATCATTATTATTATCATTATAGGTTTCCTTGATGTGTCACAGATCCTTCACAATCATTATTATATCTGGATGTCCGTGATGTTATTAACTCAAGTGTCTTATTTATTTAAAATGGAGCTTAAGTAACTAATGAGTTGTTTATATGTTCAGACACAAGTAAAGTGATGGCTTAAGTACTTGGGTATTTACGTTATTGTAGTGATCAACCTATTATATACATGATCACTGATATTTTTAGTTTATATTACACATACCAGATGTTATAGATGATTTTTGTGATGGATTAATGATTTTTATCTCACACCACATCAAGGAATATAATATAATTATGGATTACAATATGTAATAAGGTGTTGACAAAGGGAAGTGTATTGAATTGGACACTTGATTTTATGATTTAATATGATGGATATGGTAGCATATAACCAAGCAAAAGATTGGGATATTGGGGATAGTTTTTGGATTCCATTTTGTTACATTCTTATAGAATTTTTTTTCTACTTCTATATATCCATTTTTTCCAAATTATTATATATATGACATACCATCATCATCTATTTTATACTATATTAGTTTCACCTATTCAATGATTAATCTTATTACCTTCTTCTATTTCAACTTTTTACTTATATTTCTTCTGATATTTACCTTCTTCTATCATATTTATTTTATGTTCTACACACTGTTATTGAGGGAATATTCCTAGAAAGATAAACCATAGGCCCTTAATTCTGGTAGGTACCATCAGGAGTTCAGGGAGATGCACATAAAGACATGTGGCCAACTAGCTCAGGGCTCATCTGAGTTAAAATAGAGTCTGAGATGTCACAAATTGGTATCATATAGGGTTACATTAATTCATTAAAATTTTGAGAAAATATATTGGAGATTAATAACACTTTTGAACTTGGTTATAAGTTGTGCATGGTCATAGGTAACCCATGTTTGAGGTAAATAGAAAGTTTCCGAAATTATGAATATTGTTTTGATTTTTCCTATTATAGTTGATATTCATTAACCATTAGGTGACACACATGATGTGTGGTAATTAATATTTTTTTTTATTATTATTGAGGATTTCATTAAATCTGTGTCTCCATGATATGAAGGAAAAAATAAATATTACAATTCATTATCATAGGCACCAAGAATTCACATTCCATACATATTGTCATGAAATATTGATCAATTCCATTGATTATAATTGCATACAATACATGATATACATGTGATTGTAGAGTGAGGCTTGTTTATATGTTATTACTTTTTTTGGAACTAATTGATTTATTTCCATTTTAAAATCGTGTGGTGGGTTTTTCATGTGGGTTAGAATGTGTAATTTATTGAGTTAAGACACTCGATTAAAATTAAATGGTTGCCTCTTTTAGTTATAAGGTGTATATTCCATCATTCACTAATAATAATGATCCATTTTAAATGAACATTGAATGATGAAAACAAAAAAAATTAAATCATGATTTAAGAAAATAAATGCATTCCAGTAAATGATGAGGCAATCTATAGTTAACCCTTAATATTCTGAAACTGCTATTGTATAAACAAGAAAACTTACCAATAATTGTCTATATATGTTTATTGTTGGTGTAGTATACCATGGGTATAAATCCATCTCCTTATGTTCTTCTTTTTCCAGTGTTTCTATCTATGTAAATCTTGTTTTGAGGTATGTTCTTTGCAAATGTAGACCAATGTATTCACGACATTCTTGTGTCATGTGCCAGGAGGGTGGAGATGACAAATCTCCAGACATGTTGGGCCCTAAGCCACCAGTCTTACCACCAAGAGTTCCACATATGGAACCATGTATTTTACCTGATATGGGCTCTGAAACTCATCTTCGTGTTAGTTACCCAGATCTGATGTACTTTATGAAAGCTACTCTATGACCTGCCCCTACGATGTCAGATCGGACCCGATACTTCCAATAGTAGCATCCTACTACCATATAAAGGGATGTAATCCCCCTGTATAATGAGTCTTGGATAGAGACAACCGTGCCTAACTTTTTTAATCTAGATATTTCTATTGACAATAGATTCATTCTTGCTTCTTAAATAGTGTGTGATTCAGCCAATAACTAAGGGGATGTGGTTACCATATGTGTTCACTATTAGGGAATAATATCAGATGATTTCTTGTCTACAATTTATGATAGGTTCATTCCTTAGATTCTAAGAGCTAGTAGAGAAATAGAGTTCATGAATCTTGAGGGGGTTCCATGTGAGTTATAGAGTATACAACATGTTTCTATGTGTTGTATCACTTTCCACTTCTTTTATAATGTGATGAGATTTCATGTTCTTGATTTTTTGAGGATGGGATCATGTATTCCATCCATAATTTTATAAATGTATTTCACCAATATTCCTTCATTGAAATATTCAACCTGGATGTTATACAAGAGTGAAACCTAAGGAATGGTGATGGTACTAGGCATAGAGGATCTGTGTCAAGGTAAGCTAGTAGTTATTACACTTGTATGAAACATTCTCCCGAGGTTTTTATTAGGGTTTGGTATCCATATTACCCCTTTTGGAAGCTTTATGGTGTTCTAATAGTGGGGAAGATATGAGAACGTGAATCCTTAAGTGATAGAGACCCTCTTGAGTGAATTTATTGCAGTTGTATGGGGAATATATAGAGATGTGGTCATAAATTATCATCATCATATAGTGGAACTGAATCCACACCATATCCACCATTAGGAGAATGTTCTTTTACACTACATAAGGCAGAGAGTTGGGGTAGTATCAGTAGGACTGTCTAAGGGGTAGGTCTTGGATGTAATATCTGGAAATTAGATTTTCAGTAGACCCAACATAGTATTTATGATCACGGTAGTCTAACTATTGCACAAGTTCTTGGATTTCGTCATTTTCATTCACTACAACTGATACTTGAGGATCATGTGGTAGTACCATCTATATTATGGGGTACTATTCTAATAGCCTCTACAATAATATATTCTTAATTTGATATAGGTGAATCATACCCCTTCATCTTTTTATCTATCATGGAATGTATCACTATATAAATACATTATTATTATGTTGTAATGTCCATAGATACAACTTTGGGAGTATGGTCATAGGAAAACTTATAGGGAAGGTATTGTAATCTTGAGGTATGTAGTTACCTTTTAAGGTGGGACATTTATTATCTCAATATGATAGGTTTTTATTTCATTTTCGAGTGGGATTGGTTAGATCAGTATCAAACCATTGTGGACTGGTATCGTCATAGGGTTTTGTTTAAATCACTTGAAGGAAATACATACCTACATTAGGGTGATTGGGATGTACAAGATAGAAGGGATAGGAAAGATAATCATGGGATATATGTAGTGGCCACCCAGATTTCAAAAAAATTTTACAATGAGGGTTTAGATCAGGTTGAATTCCCACTGATACTAGATAATTTCAAGTATATATTTCCCATGTTTTTTATAGATTACCTATTGAGATAGAGTTAGAGTTTATGATTAATATCATTCGTGGAGAAGGTCCATTTTCTATTCCACCATATAGGATGAAACCAACTTAGCTCCACGAGCTCAAGTGATAGTTGGAGGACTTAAAGGCCAATGGTTTTATAAAGACCAATAATTCCTTCTGGGGTTCACCCATGTTATTCTCTAAGAAGGTGGATGGCGCCCTTCATCTATGAATCGACTTTAGATGGTGGAAATAGATAGTGGTTATTAAATAATGTCTTCTACCTTTAATGGACTATCTCTTTGACCATCTCTCGGTAGCTACAATGTTTTCTAAGATCGACTTATGATCAGGCTATTATCAAGTGCGGGTTAGGCTATCAGACATACCTCATATAGCTTCCCATAAAAGGTATGTTCTGTATTTGGTCATCATTATATCATTTAGTCTTATGAATGGTCCCACCATTTTCCTTATTCTAATGAATAGGGTGTTAAACACATATATAGATTCTTTTAGTGTGATGTTTGTGGACGACATATTGGTGTATTCTCACAATCATAGCGGTCATGATAAGAACCACGAGATCCTTCAGATTTCATAGAGAGAGAATTATATTTTCTCAAATCATTCTCACTTCCACTTATGGATTGAAAAATCCCACTTCGTGGGTCATATTATCTGAGAATTAGGAGTCCATATCGACCTATAAAAGTTTAGTGTTATGGTTTCCTAAGTGCATCCATAGAATGTGTTTGTCATAAAGAGTTTCATGGGGATGGATGGATATTACTAAAATTATATATATTATATATCACACATTTTTTCACCTCTTACAAGTCATATAAAAAAGGGTTTCAAGTATCTATGATATGAATTATGTGGGATATCCTCTTATGAGAAGAAACAAAGGCTTGTGTTGGCACCAAATCTGATACTTCTACATCCTCAAAGAGGATATATAGAGTTTTGTGATGCATCTAGAAATGGTTTGAGAGTAGTGTGGATGTTGAGGGACAAATTTTTTTTCACATGGATAACATATTTGGGGCCTTTTAAGAGGAATTACCCAATCCATAACCTCAATAATGATGCAGTTGTCCATTACTTAAATTGTCGAGGACACTATCTGATGGGTGAGACCATTATGGCATATACAAACCACAATATCCTCAAATATATCCCTACAAAACATGACTTGAATCCCAGATAGTGGATATGGGTAAAATATATTCAGTCATTTTATTTTTATCATACATATATATCAAGGAAAGGTAATTTTGTAGTGGTAGCACTTTGTTTTAAAACCTGAGCACATGCACTATGGGAATCAAGTGGCGAAAGAAAATTGTTGGCTCATATTTAGAAGAAGTATTTGGAGTTTCATTATAGTCATGATAATTCCTCTCTCCCTACCATGATATTTAACTATTCCATCTTTGATAATGTGAGTGGTACACAATTTTTAGATTCTGAAGGCTTGGTTCCTCGTTAGATTATTTAAAGACAAAAACCTCTACTGGATTGGTTCGTAGACATTGTTAACATCCAATATTTACATGGATGATTCTATATTCATAAATATGTGAGAGATGAATTGATACAGGAGTACCACAATTCTGTATAGGCAGTTCATCAAGGCATATTCCATACATGTCAAGATATGTGATTCCAGAATTGGTGATTTGGTATGAAACATCAAATAGTAGCCTTTACCACTTGGTGTTCCACCTATTAGCAGGTGATAGTGGATCACTAAAGACATGATTGATTTTTATTAATGCTTCTAGTACCTAAATGGAAATTGAAATATGTTTCCATGGACTTTTTAGTTGTCTTAATGATTCCACCTAGGGGTTGCGATGATGTATGGGTTGTCATTGAAATATTGACAATAGTAGCTCACTTCCATATAATCTGGGAGACTTTATTATTTTAAAAGAAGGAATGATTCTACATCTGTGATATTATATTACTACACTGGGTACCATGTACTATCTTTTCATATAGGTATTCAGTCTTAATCTCATGATTCTAAAAGGGGTTTTAGAAAGCAATGGGTACACATGTGTTTCTAATCAGAAATTTTCACCTTCAGACCAATGGAATGTAAGAATGGATGAAACCAGTGTTAGATGTTAAGAAAAAAGCACGAGAATTTACTTTTTTTAGTTCTCAGTAAAAAACAACCCTCTCATCCCATTATCCAATAATAATATCTTTTAGGATATAATTTTTATGGATCCTTTTGAGGCCTTGTATGGTAGGTCGATTCGTTCACCCCTGTAATAGTTAAAGGCTGGAGAGGAAGACCTAATATGTCTTTGCCTCATGGAGGAGACTTTGGAACTTGTTTAGTTGACCAAGATTTGTATTCCTACTATTCAGTCTAAGAATAAATCGTATATCAATTTTTGGAAGTATCCTATAGTGGTCAAGGTTGGGGAATGTGTATTCCTAAATGAATCACCCAGGCTTGGGAATAGATGGATACAGAGGAATGAAAACCTATCTTCATGTTTTATTTTGTTATTTTTGAGATTATTGAACAATTTGAGATGGTAGAATATTAGTTTCTACTACTATAGAGGTATTATTTCATACACGGTGTCTTCTATCTTTCGTAGCATCATCGGTATCATTCTGACCCATCTCATACTTTTGATCATGTTGTAGTTGAGTTCGATGTTGATGATACATTTTATGAATATCCTATACATATCATTGAACATATAATAAAGATATATGAGGAATTTATATACCATTAGTATGGATTCTATGCTGGTATTCTCATGTACTGGATAAGACATGGGAGAGAGAGGCTGATGTATGTTCCTAGTTTCCAAATATTTTCTCAGACACTGTTTTCCACCAGTGGAACGTGAACTCAATAAAGAGTTTCTTTAAGGGGGTGGAGACTGTAAGAACCTATTTTCTTAATTAAATATGGATCATTTTAAATTTTTTCTAACCCTTTATTTTGTACCTATTATGTATGATGATGATTTTACAAGGGTTTCAGCGGTTCATAAGGCATCTTCAGAGCATTGAGACTCAACTAGTTTAAAATTTACACTGGTCGTATAGTAAGTACAAATACATAAGATTCAGGCCACATGTTTTCTAATCACCATATGTGGCTAGAATGTGGGAAAAAGTAGGGCTCATGTTTTCCATGATCATGAACTAGGGTCCACACAATCGTATAGGAAACATCTATCATATTACAATGGTGTTTTTCACAAATGGTGCATAGATTACTCAACTGTGCGGCCCGACCATGCAGTTGCCCCTACCTATAGTAGAAGAAGTAAGGTTAGTTCATGGTTTCACTAACTATGTGACTATGCCATGTAGGGAATATTTTGGTGGGATTTTATATTTTTTTTATTAAATTATATAAAACTTAAACCCTTCTCCTGTTTTTCTAAATCTAGTGGAAAACACCCCTTTCACACCCATTATGAAGCTCTCAATACCTATTTGTTATACTTTTACCATGAGCATCCATATAGATACTGATTTAATCATCATTAAACACATTAGATCCATTCTAGTTATACTTAAATTATATTTTAGACATTATTACTTCTTCCTCTTATTAATGAAGCTATTTTGATGGAGGATCATATTCCCCATATTAAGAGAAATGAATATTTATTCATATATATTCCAATCTAGGACAAATTAGAGGCTGATAATAGGTGAGGATAATTGTATTATTATAAAATAGGTGATCTATAACTCATCCCTCAAGATTCTTCATTTCATAATTTTTCATTTTTGCACACCAATTTTATCAGGCATCACCTACTTAATTAAATTTTATTTATTATCTTCAATATAATAATATTCTAAGACTCATTATATTAATCTTATCTACTATTGGTGGTTATATCCACAACATCGACAACCCCAAGTAAGGTGTTTCTATATATACGCTTTTAGTGGCCATTTATGCCTTAATGGATTATTATAACCTTTTAGCTCCATAATGTTGGGGTATGGATTGACCCTACTAATTTTAATCCCCTTTAGTTAGATGAATTGAGAATGGTTGAATGTATTGTACCATCTTTCTACCAATTGAACTACCAAAGGTAAGTGCTTCAACATGACAAAACAATCAAAAATGAAAATGAAAACTATATCATATATATGTGCCTTGGAATAATTGAATATAATCAAATATATTCACCTCATTTCTTTAGAAACCCTTTCTATGTCTAATGGAAGGTATATGAGGGACCCTTTTAAAAAATTTATGCCTTGAATGTAATAAATTAAAAAATTTCATGCCCCTCAGCCATGTCACAAAAATTTAAGGAATGGATTAAACCAAATTAACTTATTAAATGACATGACCATTACATTGTTTAATTAAATAAATAATCCATTGTAGGGTGCATAATTTTATATAGACCACAAAAGTTTTAGAGGAGTGGTCAAACTTGATTTATCTGTTGGATTTTTGATGGATTTGCTTGACCACTTGTAGACGTTATCCCATTTAGATATTCTTATTGCCAAGAGTGAGACCCACCATGGAACACTATAATCATCTATCAATGGATTAAAATTATGAAATTATAGAATCCCTTATAATGATTTAAAGTATTTCATGGATACTCTCCATAGATCTATCATTGTTTCTCCAGACATTTGGTTCTTTGGTTACATCCATGGACCTAGAAATTTCTTATCTCGTTTGACATTGGATGTCATCATATAACTCTATTATAATTCATTATTGTGTAATTCCTTGGACGAAACGCCTTGGATTACACTCCTACCCTTTGAAAATCCATAGTTACTATTGATTTGGAGACCCTTGAGGTCACAATTTCCTTGGTTATTACCTTGAAACAGGTTCATTCTTATTATCATTATAGGATGCCATATTATGTCCCAGATCCTCTACTATCATTATTATATCATGACAGAAGTGGTATTATTACCCCACAATACCAATTTATATAAATAAAAAATTACTTAACTAATGAACCATTTACCACTTCAAACACCAACTGAGGTATGTAAAAGGTACTTGGGTATTTATGTTACTGTGATACATCACTTTTATATATGCATGCTCCTACACTATTTTAATTTATATTACACTGACCATATGTTATATATTTTTTTGGTGGTTCCCTGTAGATATTTATCTCATAAACGATACATGACTCCATTGGAAACTTAGAAGACTATATGTTTGTTGGTGTTGAAAAAGAGAAGTGTATCGCTACGAATACTTGATTGCCTGATAGAGTTGTTTAGAAATGACTGATTGAGAGCTCAGAATTCTAGGGATATTTTTGGGATTCCTTTTCACAACTTTTTTATAGAACATATTGTCTAATGATGTTTGTGCACATATTCTACATCATTAAATATTTTACGAATCATCATCAACTTTTGTATATAATATCAGTTAAAGTTCTTCTATTATTATTCCAGTTAACATATATTATGTCATTTTTAACTTATATTTCATCATTTATTTAACTTTTATTATAATACTTATACATTATGTTATACTCTGTCAATGAGGGAATTGTCTCCCAACTAACACACCTGAGGCCTTCGTTACTAGTCGACATACTCTGGTGTTCGGGGAGATATGCTTGGGGCTATTTTGTGAACCGAGATCAGGGTACCTCTGAGTGTCATCAATATTTGGTTAATTATAATTTTAATATTTTCATGTAATATCTATTTTATTATGTTATTTGATTTACCTAATTTCTTAAAGACATTAGGCCTCTTAATCTTATTAGTTGTTTTAAGTTAAAAAATATCTAATAAATCGTCAATTATTGTGTAAAAATGATACATGTTCTCATAAAAATATAATATATTAATTTCATTAAGATAATTTAAGAATCGTGAATAATTTAAATCACTAATATAAAAACACATTTCCATGTTAATTTTTTTTAAAAATACTATTTATTTTACATTGAAATGATTTTTATTTTCATTTAAAAATATATGATTACCAGTGAATGTATTTTATACATGTGTAAACCATATGATTTTTAAAAATTATTCATTCATATTCATACCATCTAATTTAACTGAAAGTTTATAATGGAATATACTCTTATGGTTCATTTAGACTATTGCAAGTTCAACAAGATATCAAATAGATAATTTTTTTAATAGTAAATATATCATAAAATCTTAGTGTGTTATAGATATATTAATTGATTTTATCAGTTAATATTTAGAGAGTTGAAAATGTATGGTTTGGACATATGGTGTTGACATACATTGTGTCCTCTATAAACTTGATGTCTTAGAAAAAGGGGAAATAATAAAATTTAATCTAGTATCTAATATAAATACTAGGTATGAGTATATAGAAACATGTTTTAGAAAAGTTCATTTCATATCAAATTCGTTATTCAGTAGCATTGTTTCGTTTCTATAGGCCCCTCTTTGATTATATTTATGGATTGTAGTAATATATTTTTTTAAAATTAATAAATTCCCAGTGGGGTCGCACTTTTTGATTGACTGAGTAGTGATTTAGTTTTACATAGAAAGATACTTGAAAGCTGGTTTATAGACAATCATAATGCTTTTTTTGGAGGGATATATCAAAATTTATTTATTATGATTTTAAATAAAATGAATTTAATAATAGCCTTAATAAATTTAATGATTTCAAAAATGGGTATTGGATATAGTTTCACATGATTACATATATGATATGATATAATGTGAAATTAAACAATGAATCTTAGGTTTTAGTGAAAGAAGGATATTGAAGGATATTTTCCCAAATTCTACTTTGAATATGAATTAATTTTTCTATGTTGTATTTTATGATTAAGGGGGTATTGAAAAGTTTTAAAAACATGACAATTTTAATATCAATCATATTGTACAGTTAAGGGGTATTATATTAAATTACTAATACAAATGGGAGTGTACAAATAACTATATCCTAAGTCATTTTATTAGATATAATAACACTATATATGGTCTAAATAGACGATAAAATTTACAGATCAACTAAGCCTTATAAATTTGATATTATTAAATTGTTATTGCATAAGATATAAAACATTGTCAATGCACTCATGCAATATTTTCATAAATTGGATAATGTATTTAAGAATGCATTATAAAGCATGAGTATGTGAGTACAAAGTCAAGAAGAAAACATAAGGGTGTTATAAAGCCTACTTCTATGCAATGGTGGGTCAATGTATATTAATTGGGTTATAAAAATCTCTATTGAACCTAAATATCTCATCATAAGACCTTCCATAACTCATAAAGAACTATAATTAAAAAGAGTGTATTAGATCCCATTTTCATGAAGTTATATTCTTCCAACCTCACGTATTCTTCTAAACATTGGATTTATTTTGACATTCACAACAATTATCATCATAAAAAATGGATCAAAAAATGATACAATGATATTAATAATTCAGGGTACACATATTAACATATTATTCCATTTCAGTACATCTGGTTTCATATTTCTAACATCCTGACCTTGGATTTAGTTACAATAATCACTTTTATTTTTTCAAATAAGTGTTATCAGATCAATTGAAACCCCTTATATTCGTATGGAATAATAGAAAAATAATTTCAATACCTCAAAACCAAATTCAAGATGACAATGCACTTGAAGTATGAGGAGTTTATTTCATAGGCCCCTTTCTAAACACCATTGGATAAAAAATATATTCCTGTGTGAAAAGATATCCTTTAAAAATCAGTGGATTCTAAGGAAACAAAAAAGGGTATAATAGGAATCCTTTTTATCTATTTCAAGATGAATGTTTTTTTCCTTCGTTATAAATCCTCATCTATAATGACCTAAAATGTTTATATACAACTTACCTTCGGAATATATATATATATATATATATATATATGTTCCATATTTTGGTAAAGAATACAAAATAAAACACATTAAAACCCAAAAATATTTATTTTTAATAAAAAATCATTTAATACCGAGGATAAATATATTCATTAAATTGAAAATATTACAATGGGATAATAAAAAAATATCATGAATGGAATCTTTTGGATCATTTGGATCTCCCAGAATGATCATACTAGTTAATAAAAAAATAAAAAATAAAAAAACATCAGTATTATAATCAATATTTTTAAAATTTAGTCTATAGAACTTTGATTGGAATTTATTAAAATTAAAATTAAGGAAATATGAGGTGTTTTTAGGATTTATAAAGCTAATATGACTAGATATTATAAAACTGATTTTTGGTAATAGTAATAAAAATATTAAAATTGTAACCAGAAAATTATAAATTTAAAATGGAATATATATAATATTTTCCGTGAATAAATTATGTAAATATGAATATCATAACTCTATAAAATAAATATTCAAATTATAAACTCAAATGAAGTATAAATGAATTTTTTATGAATGACAATTTAATATATTTTTTAAAACACACAAAATTTAATTTTAGTAATTAAATTTAAATATTTTATAATGTTAATATGATAAAAAAATGAATTGTTTTAATAATCACAATAAAATTTTTTAAGACAGATTTGTTTTTGTTATTTTGAATGACTTTAATTTTTATTTGAATAGTAAAATTTTGATTTTTGAAATACATCATGTTTTATGAAATAATATTGATGTAATAATAAGTTACTAAATCCAAAAAAGGTATCTTGACCCAAACTTGATTTCATATGGTAAAATAAAAATTATAAAACACATATCATAATTTATAAAACTAACAGATATTTCTCAATGTTTAAAAATATAAAATTTTGACTTAAATAAACAATTTTTTTATTTTGTTTCTTTCATTTTTTTATAAAAAATTAATTTTAGTGTGTAAATGGATGGAATTTTATAAAATATAAAATTTTAATCCCATAAGTTTTAATGTATTAAAAATAAAAACATTGAATGTTTTCATTTTTAAATAACAATGTATTCAATATTTTAACCAAAAATAACCCTCCCATAAATTATTAATACCCCATATCCCTTCCTAAGGATAATGACTTCCCATTAACATATAAAGGCCTAATGCCTTCCAAATACCTTATACAATGTCTCTATAGAACCATATAGATATTTAGGTGTCAGTGAACCCTAACCCTCAAGGATTTATTTCATTTGTAATGGATTGAAACGTCATTGATTGGGTAATCTTTTCTCTTATTTTTTCAAATATCACACCATCTAATGTTTTTATACCTTCTTGAACTATTGAATTTTTATTTATTGAATATATTAGTTCAATTTTGATATGGTATGAATATTTTATTATATTTAAACACTATATAATCACTCTTTTACATCTTTTTGACATGTCATGTTAATATTTGGATTGATCCACCTTTGAGGATATTTTCAATGATTTAATTATCACTTCGAAAAAGATTGTTTTTGAAGACAATATATTATATTTATAAAAAATATTCAATTTTTGTATTTCGTTCCATATAATTTAAAAAAGTGTAAATTATAATAAAATAATATTATAAAACTATAATGAAAATGGGACAATTCAAAGAAAAAATTTCATTAAAACATTTAATTCATAAAAAAATAAAAAAAAAGTCAAGTTATCAATCCTAAAATAAGTGAACACTATAAATATATTTATTACTGTTTTAGTAAGAATAATTCTATTACAACTGATTTAAAAATGTGAATAAAAAATATGTAACCTAATGCATGTGGACTCTCAAATAAAACATATTTTTGGGGTTTATATTATATTTTTATATATTTTCACTATTGTTTTTATAAAGGTATTTAGAATTATTTTTTTATTATTGGTATATACTTGTTCCTTATTCAATAAGATTAATTATTAGACACCATCATTGTTTTTTTTTTGAAATGCATTTCTCAACCACTCTCTTGAGGTCTTCTTATGTTTATTCTACTCATATCTCTAAAATATTTTATTAATTTATTAATTCTGACCTCATACCTAAAAAATTGTGTATTTATGTTTTATTTGGTGGAATCAACATGATTTATGAATTGATATATTTGTTAAAAAATAATTTAAAAACCCTTAAATATTCATGGTTTTATTTTATGTTTATGATTTATATGATTTTTTTATGTGGAATGCTTCATTATAATATTTTTATAATGTGATGGGTCTAATAATATTTTTATTTCCTACCAATTAATTAGGTAACATAATATATCACATGATTTTATGTTGATTATCTATGACCAAGATACTCCCTTTGTTCATATTTTCTAAATTTATGAATTGTACACATATGTTATGTGTGAACACTATGCTATTTTTTGAATGTTTGTTTTACATTTTATAAATATTAATATGAAAATTCCTTAAAATAATATTTCTATTACTATTTAAAATATTATATATATTTATATATCATACAATTTTTTAGTTTTCTATAAAATCAATAGTTATAATTTCGCACACTAATATTTCTTCATTAATTTTTAATGAAAATTATAGTGATTTTTTAAAATAAAAAAATAATTGTAATTAATTTCTTATTTTTGATTCAAGGTATAATTCTATATGATACCTGAAGTTTTTTTCTCTATACTTTAAAACTAATTTGGAAGCTTCTGCATGACTTAAACTAATGTTACTCCATGATTCCACTAAATCGATTGTAAGGCTCTTTGGACATGAAATATACCATTCCAGTCAAATAAGAAAGCTATCACATGACTAAACTCATCCAATCATATACTACATGATTTAGAAAAACATTATACTAAGAGACTATAAGTTATACAAAGTGACCAAAACATACACCAAGAGACAAAAAATTATACCCATTTACTGCACCTTATACCAAGTAAAAACCCCTTATACCAAGTATCTACACCATATACCAAGTGAAAACACATTATTTAATGTGACCAAATGACTACACTTTCATTCAATTGACCGAACCATTTAAAAATCAACTATATAGTAATTAAAAACCCATAGGGCTTCATTAAGTTTCTCTATAGATGAAAATATTTAATATATAATTAAAATCAGACAAAAAAACTAAAAAGTGTGGTATTTAGAAAGTCCATATGTTGAAACCACAAGGACATCCCGTATAAACTCAAATAATTAATCAAATTGAAATTAAAAATATTTATTAGTTTAAGAGAGAAAGAAGATACAACAAATATAGGATTTGAGATCATGTGACGTGGCATTCTAGGTTCCTTGATTTTTTGGTTTGTGTGAAGGGGATTAAATTAAAAATGGGCTCATTCAAATTTGGTGTTGGAAGTCATTATTTAGGGATCCTTGGTCAGGGTACCCTACACTAATCATGTAATTTCACTATTTTAATGGCATTTTAATTGGATAAATAAACAAATGGGTATCCCAACCCCTATATAAACATAAATGACCCAAATTTCTTACTAATCAAGAACAGACTAGGACAATTAATTGATACCATAAATGAAACACTTTATATCTTAAACAATGGTCATGAAATATTAAATGAAGAAGATATGGAATTTAGAAATATAGTAGAAGGAATCCAAAAAACTAAACAAAAATAGAAATAATCCCTAATATACACTTCCCCTTATAATCACATATCCTAGAAGGTAAATAATGACTCTCTCATGATTAACATAATGAGAATGAGAAGAACATATACCAAGAGTAGAATGCCAATGAAGAAGGGTATTAATGTAGTAATCCACAGTGTCACTCCATTCTCAAGATTTCATCCTTATATCTACGTGACTAATTTATACACTCATTTTTCATCTTATGGTTTGAATATATATATTCTATTTTGTTGAACCCTCAGCCTCCAACTCATAAAAATTAACATAATTTTCTCACTTCACGATATTTATTGTTTACCCATTGTCTAAATCTTCCAGTTTTTTCCTACGTGAAAAGGAACCATGAAATTCAGTGCATATCTACATGAATGAACTCACATCATATACTATTTAAATGATTGAAATACATAATATTTGTGTGTACATGAATCTTTTATGTCATTAAATTATCACGATGTGAATAAAGTGCATTATTAATATGTCATAGTCCATGAATCTGTAGTTAACATTTTTCCGAGTTGATGCTTCAAAAAATATTATTCTCATGAAACTCTGACAGCAAATATTGTTTACAAAGACTATAATGGTATATAAATTCTCTATGTTATCTAGTTAACTTCAACTACATGTGATTCCAACCACTAATTTCAAGATTTTTTCCCATATAAAATGTGAACCATCATGATGTGAAGTTTCCTTCAGCTCTTGTATTCATCTCATTTTTATCCTTTCTCAAATATTTGTCTTATTCGAACATAAAAGACAAAAAATAATTAAATTTCCCTTGTATTGTCAAGAATATCAATAAAATTACATAAATAAATGAATTTAAATACCCTAAATTGTTTTATGAAATACACATATTAACTGCATGACTGAACGAATGTTATAATGTCATGGTAAGTCAATAGGCTAGATATTATATACCTCATTATCACAATGTACTCATAATTAGTTCAACACTATAGTTAATTTTCTAGAAAAATTATAAATTTCAAGAATATTCAATTGTTTTTTATTTTTTCATTTGGTTTACAGAAATATTATACTAATGTTTTTATATATTTTATTTATTTATAATATATATATTATGGAAAGAATACGAATATTTTTAGTGTTCTTTAATCATACTTTAAAAGGATAATAAATTTGTTCTGAATTTATTTACAGACCTATGACAAATATTTTGACAATTTTAAATATATATTTGGAGTTAATTTAGTTTTTTAAATCATTTATAATAAAAATATTTGTGGTATTGTTATTAAATTTTAAATATTTATTTTTCTAGATAGATATGGAAACGGTTTTTCAAAATTAAAATTTTAATTTTATGCCAAAAACATTGTGATTGTAACACCCCAAGCTTCCACGGTACGCTTCTCTTTGAATAATAAAATAGCATGTGTTGTTCGCAACTTCGAGTTCTAACACACCACAACCAATCAAACTAGCCATTATGAATAGTAATACACAATTTTTGAAATTTTATAAATTTTATCTTTTAAAATGGACTTCATTTTTGGAATCAGAATATCGAAATTAGTTTAGGGTGAATTTTTGGTAATTTTCTGAAAACATGTAATTTTCAATAAATAGTGAAAAACAGTTAGTTATAGTTTAAAACTGAATTTTTATTTAATTAATTATTTATTTTCTTTAAAATTATCTTAGGTAAAAATAGATACATAATAGAAATATAGATTTAATGTAATTTATTAGAGTCAGTTTATAATAATTTTAGATATATAAAAAATTTATTGAACTTTTTACCGTCTTTTACCCACCTCCTAGGAGCATTTTCAAATTTACATAAAAATTAATCATACCGCTTCTAGGAGTTGAATTTAAAAAATTTGAGAGACACTGTTGAAATCAATAAGTAAAATATGGTTCAATAGGATGAAAATAATTTGTTATGAATAGTAATTTTTTACTTTTATTTACCACGGTCAAAAGTAAATAGGGTATGTAAGGGTAAAAATTATATTATTATTACCCTAACACATGTCTTAATTCTATTGGATAAGTATAAATCGACCAAAAAAACCTTAGGAATAAAATATGAACCTCTTTGGTCCACTTGGATTAGATTAGGACACTTATTATTATTTTATTTAAAGAAGAGTTAAAAGAGTTAAAATCAAATCTTAATAATTAAAAAAAATTTAATATAGGTGTCACGACCCGCCCTCGGGGTCCGTGCCGTGACTACCCCAAGCCCGCCTTCCATAGGCCAGGGGATGGCGACTAGCACCAAGGCGTAAATCCCAGTAAAAAGGGAAGGCATTGCCTTTGAAAAGTAAACAAACACCACATAGTAAACAAGCGGAAAGTAAACACTAAACAATAGCAGAGTACGACTGAAAGTGCGGAAAAGTAAATGGGCCAGATTACAAATCCAAACTGAAAGTAAAGTACAACTCGAAAAGGGAAAAACAGCATCTGAAAAGTAAAAGCCGCTACTCCGAGCTGTCCACTGGAAATCCCACCTGAAGGGTGGGTACAGATAGCTCCTCTGCTCCACGGGATCCGCCGTCCGCTCTGAGCACGTCCCGCCCAGTGGTCCACCTCCGGGTACCATCCCGCTGTGCAAGCCTCAGCTAAGGTCAACGCTGTCCGTCGTCTGCAACCAACACAACGTAGTGCGGGCAAAGCCCGTGCAGGGGTGAGTATAAGCTACTCAGTAGGGACCCCGAGACCCCTGAAGGTCTCTCAAATCCACAAAGGATAATCCACGAAGAAAAGTACAATCACGAAGTAACAACCGACACTACTTAGGTATATGCCCATACATATACCTATGTCATCAATTCAAATATGCTCCAACCTCCGAGCTCAAGTACAACTTAGTCCACGCAGGAAAGTATACGTATTCCACATAGGAAAGCGAAACATAATCCACACAGGATTGCACAACACAATCCACTCAGGAAAGCAAAAGGATTCAGCTCACACAGGTATACTTCTTCAAGGACGATAAAGATGATCACGGATCCATCTAAGTCGTCGGAACCACGAAGGATCGATAGGTAACTAACCCCCGCAAAGACCCACACAGGATCGGGCCCACACAGGACCTGTAGGCGCTGGCTCACACAGAACCACTGAGCGCAAGGACCCACACAGGATCGGGCCCACACAGGACCTGTAACACTGATCCACGTAGGATCGCTGAGTGCTGTAGTCGTCGTCGTCGAATCCACACAGGATCTCTGTACTGTCGTCGTCGCAGTCACAGTAGCAGTCGTAGCAGTAGTAGCAGTTGTAGCAGTCGCAGCCAGCACTAGGGTTCCCGCACACAGCAAGCTCGTTCGGAGGGTCCGCTCCACGAGCCGAGAGGCTGATACATCAACTGTCACAAAGACCAGAGTTGATGTATCCAAAAGTTTCGTATCGTCAAAAGGAACTCAACGCAACAGACGGCGCGTCGATCGGACGCCCGGTCTGAGAGTTATTGGCATTTTCGTCTCCGGGGCCCGGTTGGATTTTAAGGAAAAACCAACCCGACCGTACTCCACCTGCGTACAAACCTCGGGCGGAGTATGTCAGAAGATCTGTCTCACTAAGAGGAACACAACGCGACTGACAGCGCGTCAATCGGACGTTCGTAGCTCAAGATATGAGCGTTTCCGCTCCGAAGGCCCGGTTGGTTTCGTGAACGAACCAACCCGGCCGAACTCAAAGTAATCCGAAACCTTGAGTGCGATAAACCGAAACGACCGTCTCGATCCAAGGATCGCGTTGCCGCTGACGGTTCGTCGATCGGAGGTCCGAGGCTCAAGTTATGGCCCAAAAACAGATTCTGGTTTGAAACGGGGGGGTCCGGGTCCGGGCCGACCCGGCCCGACCCCCCCTGGGGCGGCGGCGGCGGCCGGCGGCGGCGGCCGGCGGCGGCCTGGCACCGCGAGGTGGCTGCACGCGGGGGAACAAGCCCCCGCTCTTCAATCTGGCGGCGCGGCATAGCCGCGCCGTTTTATTTTTAAAAACGCCCCCCCCCCCCCCCCCCCACGTGGGGGGCCTGCTGGTGCGGAACCGGGGGGCCGGCTGCCCCCCTCCTTCAAAGAACCGCCCCCCTCATAAAGAGGGGGGTTTTTATGAGGTGGTCGGGGGATTAATTCCCCCGGTTTTAATGGTATCCGGCCGGCCATCTGGCCGGCCGGTTTTCTCTAACGGGACCGGAAATTCCGGTCCCCCCTTCGGCTTCCGACGCCGGCGGCCCGGCCGCCGGTCTTCTCTTCCGCCGCGGCCCGGAACCGGCCGCGGTCTCCTCGTCCCGCCGCAGCCCGGAACCGGCCGCGGTGTTCGTCGTCCGGCACGGTGCGACGGCACCGCGCCCCTTTCGCCGTGCCTTGATTCCTTTCAACGCGGTGCGACGGCGTCGCGTTCTTGAAGATTCTTCCTCGGCGTGGCGCGATGGCGCCACGTAAAATAAAAGCACGATTATCCGCGTGGTGCGACGGTACCACACCACTTGCTTCCACTCGCAAGAATAAACAAGATCGATGGAGGGGGGTTCGGCCGTGTTCGTGCGGTCCGGCCCCCCTCACGTTAAAATAATAACGCAACTTAAAAAAAATTCAAGCCACACGTTAGTCTTGCTAAAATCACGATCAAGAATAAAATATGGAAACCAAAAAGAAATTGACAACCCCTACCTCGGGTATAAGGTTCGAAGATTTTCAAGGTTCCGCGGAAGACGACGTCGTGGAGGTCGGGCGTCGCGGTAGCCATTCGTCAAATCCGATGACGAAGGGATGCGTTCGAAGAGACACGTCGTTGGTGAAACTTGTATGCCGACGAAGGTTGTCCGAGGAAGAAGTGGCGTCCCCTTTCGTTGACACGGTAAACGAAGAATGGAGGTGCGGTGTTCTTCGTCGGAGCTTGAGCGTTCTTCGTCAAGATGAAAGTTCTTCGAGTTCTTCATCAGAGTTGAAGAAGAAGAAGGAAAAGCTCTCCACCTCTCAAGAAGACAAACAAAATAACCCAAAATAAAATAAGACAACATCTTATTTTATTATTACAAAACACATTAGAATTTCAAAAGTTTGAAATTCAAAAGGTTTAACTCCCATAATTAAAAAGGTAACTCAAGCCAATAAATGAGGCGTTAAGGGAGTTGGGAGAATTTGAAAGGTTTAGGGGTTCGTGTGGGCCCCACCACACTTAATCCTCCCAAGGGAGGTTAAGTGGGTCTGGGTCCCACTTCCAACCCCCTTTGGTAGGTTTTTAACAAGTTATAATAAAATTTGTTCTATACAAATTTTATTTAACTCAAACTAAAAACCCCAAAAATTAACTTTCAACCCGCAACAAATGCAACTCCCGAAAACGTCTCTTTAAGCGAAAATCGGCGTTGCGAGTTCATCGGTGCCCTCGGATTTCAATTCCGAGCACCGGATCAAAAGTTAGGAATTCCCGCTTGTTCGTTCACTGAACGTACCCGAGCCAAACTGCGGAAATTAATTCCGGGCACTCCGGGCCTCGGAATCAGGTGCCGTCTGAAACCGCGCTCTTGTAAAATTCTAAAGAAAATTAAGAAAAAAATTCCCTTGAATTTTACGGGTCTTTACATTACTCCCACCTCAGGGCTTTACGTCCCCGTAAAGTTACATCAAAAACTAGGGAAACAAATGAGGGTACTGAGCACGCATCTGAGCCTCCCGCTCCCATGTGCTCTCCTGGAGATTCCCGTGCTGCCATCTGATGCGCACAAGAGGAATCAATCGCCCACGCAGGACCCGCTCCTGTCGATCCTCTATCTCCACCGGGACCTCCGTAAAAGTCGCCCCATCGTCAACGTCAAGCTCCCCATGGTCAATGATGTGCGTCGGGTCGTGCACGTATCTCCTCAGCTGGGATACGTGGAAGACGTCGTGCAACCGGTGCAACTGAGGTGGTAGAGCCAGGCGATAAGCCACCTCGCCAATCCTGCTGAGAATCTGGAAGGGTCGGATGAAGCGCGGAGATAACTTGCCGCCTCGGCCAAATCTCTGAATACCACGTCGAGGTGAGACCTGCAAGAAGACGTGGTCGCCATCCTCGAACTCCAGTGGCCTCCGCCTCCTTTCAGCATATGACTTCTGCCGGCTCTGAGCTGTCCTCATCCGCTCCTGGATGACCTGGACCTTCTCTGTCGTGGCCTGGACCATCTCCAGTCCCACCAGTGCTGACTCCCCAGGGTCTGTCCAGCATAAAGGAGATCTACATGGTCGGCCGTACAAGGCCTCGTACGGTGCCATCCTGATGGTGGAGTGGTAGCTTTTGTTGTATGCGAACTCCACCAAGGGTAGGTGGTCCTCCCAGCTACGACCAAAGTCGAGGACACAGGCACGGAGCATGTCCTCGAGTTTCTGAATGGTCCTCTCCGTCTGACCATCCGTCTGAGGGTGAAAGGCTGTGCTAAGACGTAGCTGCGTCCCGAACGCCTCCTGTAACCCCTTCCAAAGCCAGAAAGTAAAGCGGGCATCTCGATCGAAAACGATAGATGATGGCACGCCGTGGAGCCGCACAATCTCCTGAACATAGAGACGTCCCAAGCTCTCCACTGAGCCCTGCTCTCTGATGGGTAAGAAGTGTGCCGACTTGGTGAGTCGGTCAACAATCACCCAGATGGAGTCGTGACCTCTGGAAGTGCGTGGAAGTCCAGTCACGAAGTCCATAGATATGCCGTCCCACTTCCACTCCGGAACCTCCAAGGGCTGTACCAAGCCTGCTGGTACCTGATGCTCTGCCTTCACCTGCTGACAGGTGAGGCATCGATAAACGAACTCTGCGACATCCTTCTTCATACCCGGCCACCAATGCTGTCGTCTGAGGTCCTGGTACATCTTCGCCACTCCAGGATGTACCGCTAAAGGAGAAGTGTGAAACTCTCTCAGTACTTCCTCTCGCAATGCGACTGGTACCATGGTACGTCCTCTGAAAAGGATGTCGTGCTCTGCTCCAAGGGAGAAACCATCAGGTGCCTGTCCCGAGGATATCTGTGCACGCCGTGTCTCACAGTCAGCGTCCCCGTGCTGTGCCTCCCTGACTCGCTGCAGTAGTGGAGGAGTGACTGTGAGAGACTGAAGAAAGGCTGCTCCATCTCTATCCACGAAGGATATCTGCAAAGAGGCTAGCTGCTCTGTCGCCTCCTCAAGTAGCTGAATGCCCGTCCTCCTGCTGAGGGCATCGGCTACAACGTTCCCCTTCCCAGGAGTATAGACTATCTCAAAGTCATAGTCCTGGAGGAACTCGAGCCATCGTCGCTGTCTCAGGTTCAGGTCCTTCTGCGAGAAGATATACCTGAGACTCTGATGATCGGAAAAGACTGTAAAGCGCTCTCCCATCAGATATTGTCGCCATGTCTTCAGAGCGAAGACCACTGCTGCTAACTCCAGGTCATGGGTAGCGTAGTTCTGCTCATGCAGCCTCAACTGACGTGATCCATAGGCGATCACGGCCCGCTCCTGCATTAGAACACATCCGAGTCCGGTCTCTGATGCATCGCAGTAGACTACGTACCCTACTCCCTCCTCAGGCAACCTCAAGATAGGTGCGCTAGTCAATCTCTGTCTCAGCTCCTGGAAGCTCTGCTGACATCTGTCTGACCACACGAAGGGTTTCCCCTTCTTCGTCAAAGCTGTGATTGATGCTGCAACTCTAGAGAAATCTGGTACGAATCTCCGATAGTATCCAGCTAGTCCCAAGAAACTCCGAACCTCAGTCACGCTCCTGGGTGGCTCCCAAGCTAACACAGCCTCAATCTTCGCGGGATCCACTGCAACTCCCGCCTCAGAGATAACGTGTCCCAAAAAGTGGACCTCACGTATCCAGAACTGGCACTTCGAGAGCTTACCATAAAGCTGGTGCTCTCGGAGTGTGTCAAGAACAACTCGCAAGTGATAGGCGTGCTCCTCCTCTGTCGTAGAGTAAATCAGAATGTCGTCGATGAAGACCACGACAAACCGATCGAGGTATGGCTGAAATATCCTGTTCATGAGAGCCATGAACACTGCTGGAGCATTGGTTACACCGAAAGGCATAACCAAGAACTCATAGTGGCCATACCGACATCTTAAGGCCGTCTTCTGCACATCCTCGTCTCTGACTCTGAGCTGATGATATCCTGACCTGAGGTCTATCTTCGAGAACCACCGTGCTCCCTTGAGCTGATCAAAGAGGTCATCAATCCTCGGTAGCGGATACTTGTTCCTCACTGTCACCTGGTTCAGGCGACGATAGTCAACACAAAGTCGCAAGCTCCCGTCCGCCTTCTTGGCGAACAATATCGGGGAAGCCCAAGGTGAAACACTGGGTCGGATGAATCCCTTGCCCTGCAAGTCCTCCAACTGTACTCGTAGCTCTCGAATCTCGGCGGGGGCCATATGATATGCTGGAGTGGATATCGGGGTTGTCCCGGGGTACAAGTCAATATAAAAGTCTACCTCTCTGCGAGGAGGTAGCCCTGGAACGTCGTCGGGAAAAACGTCCGCAAACTGATCCACCACTGCAGGAAAACCAGGACTCTGCATGTCAACTGCTCCAAGGATAAGGCTAGCCAACTGATGAGTGATGGGCTGTCCTCTCCTCCGCGGAAGTCCATCTTGTGCTGCTAAGGCTCCCTTCTCGCCGGTGAAGGTGAACCTGCTCCCGTCGGTGCGTACACATCGCACCATGCGCCTAAAACAGTCAATCTGTGCATGGACCGTAGACAGCCAATCCATGCCCAAGATGACGTCGTAAGGCCTCGACGCTGCTACAAGAAGATCCCAGCCGAAGCTCTCGCCTCCTAGAGTAAGCTCACACTGCCGGCACCAGTGCGTAATCATCGAGTCTGCTCCCGTAGGAGTCTCTAGCCGTAAGGATCGAGCCAACGGCTCTGTCGGAATCTCCGAGCTCCGAACAAGGGCAGCGGCTATGAAAGAATGACTCGATCCTGTGTCTATAAGAACTGCAGCAAGGGTGGAATAGACACAGATAGTACCTCGAATCATCTCGGGTGCGCCGTGGTCGTAGGCCTCTGCTGCCTGGAGCTGTGCCTGTCGCTGCCCGCCAGCTCCCTGTGGTCGGGGTGGACCTCCTGGTGGTGGTGGTGGTAGAGCCTCAAAGCGTCGGCCACCACCAGCTGCTCGTCCAGCTCCTCTGCCTCGTCCGCCTCCTCCCTGCGGACCGCCACAGTCGATCCTCTGCCTCTTCCTCGGTGGTCCATCAACTGACTGCTGCTCCTCGGCACGGCGGGTCGGGCAGTCACGAGCCATGTCGCCCTGCCCGCCGCACGAGTAGCACTGTCTGCCTCTCGTAAGACTGGCTCCGCGCTGTGTGCCCCGCACTGCTGAGCCAGTTCCCTGAGATCGTCTGCCCGAAGGTCTGGTCTGTCTGGACCCCTGAGTCATCCGTCGACTGCCTACTGCAGATGACTCTGCCACGTGCCGCCCTGCGGTGGGTCGCTGTGCTGGTGTAGACTCAGCAAGGAAGCACTCGATCAGAAGGGCCCGCTCCAGTACTCCTGTCTGAGTCGGTATGCTGAGGGAGATCAGTGATGCCCTGATCTCGTGTCTCAAACCCTGCTCGAAGGTCCGAGCTCGGAAGAATGGGTCATGTACCATGTCGGTCGAGTAGCGCGAGAGATCGGTAAATCTCGCCGAGTACTGAGCGACCGTCATGCTGCCCTGCCGCAGCTGTAGAAGCTCCTGGATACGCACCGCACGAAGGGTGGCTGGGACGAACTCCGATCGAAAAAGGCTCTCAAAGTCCGTCCAAAGTAGAGATGCCTCATCGTGCACCTGGAGCATCAAGCTCCACCATCGTCCTGCTGCTGCGTGTAGTAGGCTCGCAGGGAGGATCACCATGAGGTCTGCTGGTGTCCTCACTAGCCTAAGCACTCGAACCACTGCCTCCAGCCAGTCCTCTGCTGCCTGGGGATCCGTCTCCCCGCGAAACCTGGGCGGTCGCTGGCGCAGAAACTCATGCAGTGCGCTGAGGTGACGTGCATCGTCAGCGGCTTCTGCTGGAAGCATCGGGGGCTCGGCGGGTAGAGCTACCGCCGGTGCTACTACTGGAAAAGGGCCATGCACCGAGGCCTCGTCGCTCGGTGGGCTGTCGTCACGCTCGACTCTCGGAACCCTAGCTGGATGCCGTCGTGGGGCCATCCTGAAAAGGAAACAGGTGCACCACGGTCAGAACAGTATACCTGGTGAGCTGATATAAGTAATCACAATGAAAACATTGAAACACACACGCAATCAATGTTTTCGTGTATTAAGTCGGAAATCAGAAGTCAGGGTCCTGGTGTACGGATACGTCGGCCGCCGCACCAACACTGGACTCCCTGGACTGATATCCACACTCAATACGCTAAACATTATTGCTTCACATAGAAAAGATCAGAGTTCGCGGTAGAACCGAACTCCTCTGATACCAATTTGTCACGACCCGCCCTCGGGGTCCGTGCCGTGACTACCCCAAGCCCGCCTTCCATAGGCCAGGGGCTGGCGACTAGCACCAAGTCGTAAATCTCAGTAAAAAGGGAAGGCATTGCCTTTGAAAAGTAAACAAACACCACAGAGTAAACAAGCGGAAAGTAAACACTAAACAATAGCAGAGTACGACTGAAAGTGCGGAAAAGTAAATGGGCCAGAATACAAACCCAAACTGAAAGTAAAGTACAACTCGAAAAGGGAAAAACAGCAACTGAAAAGTAAAAGCCGCTACTCCGAGCTGTCCACTGGAAATCCCACCTGAAGGGTGGGTACAGATAGCTCCTCTGCTCCACGGGTTCCGCCGTCCGCTCCGAGCACGTCCCGCCCAGTGGTCCACCTCCGGGTACCGTCCCGTTGTGCAAGCCTCAGCTAAGGTCAATGCTGTCCGTCGTCTGCAACCAACACAACGTAGTGCGAGCAAAGCCCGTGCAGGGGTGAGTATAAGCTACTCAGTAGGGACCCCGAGACCCCTGAAGGTCTCTCAAATCCACAAAGGATAATCCACGAAGAAAAGTACAATCACGAAGTAACAACCGACACTGCTTAGGTATATGGCCATACATATACCTATGTCATCAATTCAAATACGCTCCAACCTCCGAGCCCAAGTACAACTCAGTCCACGCAGGAAAGTATACGTATTCCACATAGGAAAGCAAAACATAATCCACACAGGATTGCACAACACAATCCACTCAGGAAAGCAAAAGGATTCAGCTCACACAGGTATACTTCTTCAAGGACGATAAAGATGATCACTGATCCATCTAAGTCGTCGGACCCACGAAGGATCGATAGGTAACTAACCCCCGCAAAGACCCACACAGGATCGGGCCCACACAGGACCTGTAGGCACTGGCTCACACAGAACCGCTGAGCGCAAGGACCCACACAGGATCGGGCCCACACAGGACCTGTAGCACTGATCCACGTAGGATCGCTGAGTGCTGTAGTCGTCGTCGTCGAATCCACACAGGATCTCTGTACTGTCGTCGTCGCAGTCACAGTAGCAGTCGTAGCAGTAGTAGCAGTTGTAGCAGTCGCAGCCAGCACTAGGGTTCCCGCACACAGCAAGCTCGTTCGGAGGGTCCGCTCCACGAGCCGAGAGGCTGATACATCAACTGTCACAAAGACCAGAGTTGATGTATCCAAAAGTTCCGTATCGTCAAAAGGAACTCAACGCAACAGACGGCGCGTCGATTGGACGCCCGGTCTGAGAGTTATTGGCATTTTCGTCTCCGGGGCCCGGTTGGTTTTTAAGGCAAAACCAACCCGACCGTACTCCACCTGCGTCCAAACCTCGGGCGGAGTATGTCAAAAGATCCGTCTCACTAAGAGGAACACAACGCGACTGACGGCGCGTCAATCAGACGTTCGTAGCTCAAGATATGAGCGTTTCCGCTCCGAAGGCCCTGTTGGTTTCGTGAACGAACCAACCCGGCCGAACTCAAAGTAATCCGAAACCTTGAGTGCGATAAACCGAAACGACCGTATCGATCCAAGGATCGCGTTGCCGCTGACGGTTCGTCGATCGGAGGTCCGAGGCTCAAGTTATGGCCCAAAAATCGATTCTGGTTCGAAACGGGGGGGTCCGGGTCCGGGCCGACCCGGCCCGACCCCCCCTGGGGGGGCGGCGCGGCGGCGGGCCGCGGCGGCCTGGCACCGCGAGGTGGCTGCACGCGGGGGAACAAGCCCCCGCTCTTCAATCTGGCGGCGCGGTATAGCCGCGCCGTTTTATTTTTAAAAACGCCCCCCCCCCCCCCCCACGTGGGGGGCCTGCTGGTGCGGAACCGGGGGGCCGTCTGCCCCCCTCCTTCAAAGAACCGCCCCCCTCGTAAAGAGGGGGGTTTTTATGAGGTGGCCGGGGGATTAATTCCCCCGGTTTTAATGGTATCCGGCCGGCCAGCTGGCCGGCCGGTTTTCTCTAACGGGACTGGAAATTCCGGTCCCCCCTTCGGCTTCCGACGCCGGCGGCCCGGCCGCCGGTCTTCTCTTCCGCCGCGGCCCGGAACCGGCCGCGGTGTTCGTCGTCCGGCGCGGTGCGACGGCACCGCGCCCCTTTCGCCGTGCCTTGATTCCTTTCAACGCGGTGCGACAGTGTCGCGTTCTTGAAGATTCTTCCTCGGCGTGGCGCGACGGCGCTGCGTAAAATAAAAGCACAATTATCCGCGTGGTGCGACGGCACCACGCCACTTGCTTCCACCCGCAAGAATAAACAAGAACGATGGAGGGGGGTTTGGCCGTGTTCGTGCGGTCCGGCCCCCCTCACGTTAAAATAATAACGCAACTTAAAAAAAATTCAAGCCACACGTTAGTCTTGCTAAAATCACGATCAAGAATAAAATAAGGAAACCAAAAAGAAATTGACAACCCCTACCTCGGGTATAAGGTTCTAAGATTGTCAAGGTTCCGCGGAAGACGACGTCGTGGAGGTCGGGCGTCGCGGTAGCCGTTCGTCAAATCCGATGACGAAGGGATGCGTTCGAAGAGACACGTTGTTGGCGAAACTTGTATGCCGACGAAGGTTGTCTGAGGAAGAAGTGGCGTCCCCTTTCGTTGACACGGTAAACGAAGAATGGAGGTTCGGCGTTCTTCGTCGGAGCTTGAGCATTCTTCGTCGAGATGAACGTTCTTCGAGTTCTTCGTCAGAGTTGAAGAAGAAGAAGGAAAAGCTCTCCACCTCTCAAGAAGACAAACAAAATAACCCAAAATAAAATAAGACAACATCTTATTTTATTATTACAAAACACATTAGAATTTCAAAAGTTTGAAATTCAAAAGGTTTAACTCCCATAATTAAAAAGGTAACTCAAGCCAATAAATGAGGCGTTAAGGGAGTTGGGAGAATTTGAAAGGTTTAGGGGTTCGTGTGGGCCCCACCACACTTAATCCTCCCAAGGGAGATTAAGTGGGTGTGGGTCCCACTTCCAACCCCCTTTGGTAGGTTTTTAACAAGTTATAATAAAATTTGTTCTATACAAATTTTATTTAACTCAAACTAAAAACCCCAAAAATTAACTTTCAACCCGCAACAAACGCAACTCCCGAAAAGGTCTCTTTAAGAGAAAATCGGCGCTGCGAGTTCATCGGTGCCCTCGGATTTCAATTCCGAGCACCGGATCAAAAGATAGGAATTCCCGCTCGTTCGTTCACTGAACGTACCCGAGCCAAACTTCGGAAATTAATTCCGGGCACTCCGGGCCTCGGAATCAGGTGCCGTCTGAAATCGCGCTCTTGTAAAATTCTAAAGAAAATTAAGAAAAAATTTCCCTTGAATTTTACGGGTCTTTACAATAGGGTTATACATAATACAAATTTAACTATAAATATTAATTAGAAATGTAAAAAGATTTTCTACATATTTTTATTTTATTTATATTTTTTAGACATTAAATATATTAATTTATTTATGCCACAATGATGATGTAGTAATTACCTAATTAATGAAATATTAAAATAATTAATATTATAAATATCCAAATAAATGTAAATTGAGACTTTTTATGAATTACACTGTATTTATAGGTTAATATGACATAATAGGGTTGTATGGATTATTTTTTTCGAATTAATAATGATGTTATGAATTTAGAAAAAACAAAATACCAAATAGTGTCAAAATTGTCATAAAAGAGTTTTTAAAAAACAATATTAAATTATTATTTGATATTCTATTTAAAAAAATATAATGATCAGAAAAAGGACATATATAATGATATGTATATTATTAATGAACCACTTAGTGTTTTCTAGGAATTATATAGTATGTTTATTAACCATATAATATAAAAATACAAAGAGACATGGTAAATGTCAAACTATTTAACAAAGAGTTAAATATAAAAGATAAATTTATTATAGTGACCCAAACATTTATAAAAACTATTGGTTGTGTGGTTTTCGACCCATCCCTACCTTAGCCTTTAAATAATCCATTTTGGAGACATTATAAAACAAAAATTATTTTATTATAAAATAATATTTATAGCTTTTCCTAAGGTGCCCCTCACCCCTCTTATAAAACGGAACCCCCCTTTCTCTCTAATTCACCACTTTAAATCAATTTTTCTCAGCCAAACCCTTACAAAATACCCTCTAAACTGTCCTCCCTTCATCCTAGAGGCCTTCCTTTAGTCAGAAATCCATCTTAAGGATCTCTTTTGATCAAATCAAAAAGAAGAACCCGAAGAAGAGGTAAATATTTCATCACCTCTTTCAAGTTATTTTCTTCTTCGACTTCCTCTTTCTATGTTGTTTCTATTCTAAAATAATAACTCTAGTATCTTATATATACTATGATGTTATTATAAATATGGTATAACCAAATTCAATATTATATCCAGCCTTTGAATGACATGTCACCATACGTGCGTACGTACGGCTTAGCGTCTCCACGTCATGGTGTAAATGTTATCAATACATTATTATTTGGATGGGTATAATAATCATGTGTAATTGATGTAAATAATAAATATAACATGATAATTATTCTCTATAGCTGATATAACATCCAAATTTATTTTTTTTGATATCAAAATAATGATAGTGTCGCTCGTGCATATGTACGGATTACTGTCTCCATGAACACGATGAGATTCATTCCCCATCATATCCATTCAAGAGTAATTTTCATTATATGATTAAAAATAATTTTAAAGACTTAATATCATTATGAATATTAATAAGATACATCCTATCCATAACAAACATTACTTACATAACAAATCATATAAATGAAAACGAATCAGTTAACACCCGAAACAGCGATAATACTAAAATATTATTAACAAAGAAATATTTAAAGATCGTATATGATATCATATAAATGTGTATTTTTCTTGTATAATTAAATAAAAATTATTTCACCATTATACATGAGGTTAAACTACCCTCGAACAAGGAAACGTACAAGGTAAGGGTTAATTCTACAATCTCTTCATTATCTTAGGTTGTTTATATGTAATTATGTACTTGGACCTCTTTGTCATCTACATTCATGTTTCTTAAAAATGTATTCCAAAACATTTTTAATATTTACTAGACTATGGGTTAAATTCATTTATACCCTTGTTTGAATTTTTTTAAAATGGTGAAAGGAATCTTTTCGTCATTTTCCAAACAAGGTACTTTTTAACCTTTTTGACAAAATTAAGGTAAGAATGTATTTTTTAACTTATACAGAGGGTGAATATATTTTCCGTCGTTATAACATCATAGAAGCTTACCTTACAATCTTATAATAATATTTTGAAAATAAATGTTTTCTTTATAAATTATGTGAATCTTAAATGATTTAAAAATAGAATAAGATATTTCTTTAAAAAATGTTATCATTCCATCTATGTCAACATCTTCTGATGGCTTTTAAGATTATTTGAAGTTGATTTATTATGATACAAAACCTCCATATTATATTGAAGTTTTTGTTATATGTTTGAACATGGGTGTGTTATTTTTACACCATTGAGGATTTATGGATAAATTATTGACATTTCTTATGATAGTTTTAATAAGAATGTTTATGTTATGTTTAAACCTTTTCATATTAGGAATGCATTTGACTTATTAAGTGACGGCTGGAGCGTGATATAGATCCACAATGCATTAGTAGGTCTCATGAGACAAACAAGTGTCTTGGAACAAGGCTTTGACAAAATCTTATTTGTCGTTTTGGAACAAGTCCTTAACTATGTGGTTATCAAAAGTCTGGAATTATGCATTCCATTATTATGAAAGTGGCTATTGATATTTCATGTGATTATTAGACTAGTATAATATCAATTTGAGTAAGAAAATGACATTATTTTGATCTATATTTTCCATATTATGATGAAGTTTATGTTGAAATGGATTTTTTTTAGTTTTATACATTGGCTTAAATGTTTGTGCTTATTTATGAAATCTTCGGCTATATTGTTATCCTTTCTAAGAATCTAAGATCACACTTTTCTATGTGTTATTTTTTCCAGGAAGTGAAGAAGTATTTTTTGACTAACCTGCAGGGATAGTCTGAGGGGATATGAGTGTAGTCTATAGAAACAATGTTGTAGTATTTTTTTTATCACTTTATAATGTAATGTAAACCTTATGAATGTATCTAGTACTTCCAAGGATACTAAACTAATTTCTCTTTAGAGACATGATCTTTTTTTATCATGATAATGTTATTTAGTAATGCATCGACTCTGGGTAACTGTGGTCGGGGCATTACAGTTGGTATGAGAGGATATTTAGTACAAACCTGGGAAACTATATTTAGATAAACTATAATTAGAGCACACATCCCTGAGATTGACATTTATTATTAGTATAAAAGAAATTCCATGAATTTTGGTATTATATAGATTTTTTGAGTATTCCAAGAAATACATCCTTGTTTGGATACGAGCTGGTGGAGGTGGCTTTGGCATAGATGTACATATGGGTAAAACCCAAAAACCCACTTTGAGATAGACTTGAACGAGAAGTGGTGCACGACAACAGGTCTTGTTGCACTCTTGGTTACGACACTCCAGGGGGATAGGCTTTGGATAATTCTCATTTTCTTGAAAAAAAATTGTGAAGGGTTTATGAGTATATACTTCCTCAAAGAAATTTTTTTTATGATTACCGATTATATCCATAAACAGCTCAATTTATGTTATGTTTTTTACATGTTTGGAATAATGTATTTCAATTCATAAACTAATCTAGTTTATGCCATTGTTTAGAAATGGAGCTTAGTATAAGGAATGGAAATTGGATCAATTCCCACACTCTATTTAAGGATTTACCTCCTACTCAAGATAATTATAGTGGAGCTGGTGATGCAATATGATCATCTAATCAACAAAATGGGACAACTCACTCAGGTTATGAATAATGACATTACCCATATAGAGCACCCTGATCCACAGTGCGCAGTATTAATGTTAGATCACTTCATGAAGCAACAACCACCAATGTTCAATGGGAGTACAAATCCATTAGTAGCTGAGCAATGGATAATTCCCTAGAGAAAATATTCCATGCCTTAGGGAGTACTGAAAAGGGAAAAAGTTTTCATGGAAGTTTACCGCCTCATTGGAGATGTTGATCAATGGTTGTTGTTGATTCAAAACAAAAAGGAAGATGATGATGTATCATGTATGTAATGGAAGGAGTTTAAAGTGCTTTTCAGAGAAAATTACTTTCCTCATGACCATCGAGCTGATATGGAAAGGCAATTTCTGAGTCTAATGCAAAAGGAGGATGATAATTCTGAAATGTATGAAGAAAACATTACAAGGTTAGAGAGGCATGTAGTAGATTTTATACGTAACCCAAGATGTAAAATTGATCATTTCTTTTATGGGTTAAAACCATTTATTCATCAAGCATTAGTATCACAATCTTTTTCATCATACGATGATATTTCCTCATGTGCTATCAAGATAGAAAAATAATTCTCTAAGTCTTACGACTTTGAATATAATCATGAGAAGAAGAGATCTACTGAACACTCTGGAAATTGAAATAAGGAGATGACGGTAAAAGTTGAATATCCATCTTACAAGAAATATGTGAAGAAACACCCCGGTACTTTCCTGAAGGGAACGGGATTCTGTTACAAGTGTGGTGAAAAAGACCACCAGGCTCATTTTTGCATGGGGAAGAAAGAGGATGTCGATGTTGAATGCTAAAATTATAGAAAAAGGGGTAATTATGCAAATGAATGTCATAAGCATTAGGGGAACTTACCTCAGAAAAGGCCAAGGGATCAAGGTCAAGATTATGCTATCAATACTGTTAAGGTTGAAGCTCCTAAAGACGTGGTGGTGGGTAATTTAGAGTTTTCCTCATTTTTAGATTATTCTTTATTTGATTTTGTACTATCGCATTGTTTCATATATTCCATGTTTTCCAGGAAAATTAGATATTTCCAATTTGATTTAAGATGGGAGTTTTCAGTAAAAACTCTTAAGGGAAGTATCATTGCAATAATTTTTTGTTAATCAGTCCTCATTAGGGCATATAAATATACTTTATATACTGATCGCATCTTTATACACATGATTGAATTTGATATAATCCTTGGTATGGATTGGATTTCGGACTATGTAACAAAAATTTAATGTAAGAAGGAGGATACTATTTTTGATGATGATGATAAATAACACCTTATCTTTAGAGCAAGAATGTCACCACCTAATTCTTATCTAGATCCACCCCCACTAGCTCAACTAAATTCAATTATTAGGGAGGAAGATAATGAAATAACTATGGGTGAGGGAAAGAATGTTCAAATAGAGGATATACCAATTGTGAAATAATATGATGATGTGTTTCCATAAGATTTAACTGGAAATCCTCCAGAATGAGAAATTGAGTTTTACATTGTTTTATCTATTGGTTCAACACCCATATTGAAGTCCCCTTGTAGAATGGAAACTGTGGAATTAGTGGAACTAAAAAAACAACTAGAGGAATTGAGTAATAAGGGATTTATTCTCCCTAGTGTTTCTCCATGGGGAGCCCCTATTAATTTTGTTAAGAAAAAAGATGGATCTATGAGGTTGTGCATTGAATACAGGGAGATGAATGCTATAACAACAAAGAACAAGTATCCCCTACCTCACATTGATGACTTATTTGACCAACTTCATAGAGCTCAATACTTTTCAAAGATTGTCCTTCGATCTGGATATCATAGGTTGTTCATTAAGAAGGAAGACATTCTGAAGACATCATTTCGAACCACGTACGGGCATTATGAGTTTACAGTAATGCCTTTTGGATTGAATAATGCACCCTCTGTCTTCTTGGATCTAATTAATAGGGTATTCAAGGAATATCTTGATGAATTTTTAGTGTTATTTATTAATTATATATTGGTATACTCTAAAAGCTACGAAGATCATGAAATTCACTTGTGCATTATTCTAAAGACTCTTAGAAGAAATGAATTATAAGGGAATTTTTGCAAGTGTGAATTCTGGCTTCATGATATTTCTTTTGTTGGCCATATTGTCTCTAAGGATGGAATCTCTCTTGATCCTTCTAATATAAGAGAAATCCACGAATTTCCAGCACCAACGAGTATAACCGAGGTACATAGTTTTATTTGTTTAGAAGGTTATTATCGACGTTTTTTCCTGATTTTTTCCCTGTTGGATAACCCATTACAAAACATTCACACGAAAAGGGGTTATTTTTTTTAAAAAAAAGTGTGTGAAGAATTTTTTAAAGAATTGAATAGAAGATTAGTCAATGATCCTATCTTAACTCTATTGTCAAGGAATTATGGGTTTTTTATTTATAGTGATGCATTAGAGAAAGGACTTGGTTATGTCCTTATGCAGAATTATAGAGTTATTGCCTATGCATCATGAAAACTAAAAATTCATGAAAAAAACTATCCTACTCATGATATTGAGTTAGAAGTTGTAATATTTCCTTTGAAGATTTGGATACACTATCTATATGGTGAAAATGGGATATATATACCGATCAAAAGAGTTTTAAGTATATTTTCTCACCAAAAGAACTCAACATGAGGAAAAGTTGATGGCTTGAACTACTCAAGGATTATGATTTCACTATACACTACCACCTGGAGAAGGCATATAAGGTGGCAGATGCTTTGAGCAGAAAAGATCATGGAGTTTTTAACAATATGAGAGTTGAAAAGGATCCTATATACATGGATCTAGTAAATATGTATATGGGAATAACCATGGAATGTGAAACATCAAAACGTTTTCAAATGGATTCCAAATCATCTTTACTAGAAAGGACAAAGAGTTCTCAGACCGGTGATGAAGAGTTTCAAAAGAAGATTAATCCCATGAATGAAGGGAGATTGAGTGACTTTGTGTGTGAAGATGGAATTTCGAAATTTGGGAAGAGACTTTGTGTTCCCAATATTCCTAATCTAAAAAGATAATTTTTGGATGATTCTCATAGATCCAATTTCTCTATACACCATTAGAGCACCAAAATTTATAATGATATGAAGGAACATTTTTTGTGGGACAACATGAAGAGGAAGATTCTTGATATTGATTCAAGAATTATGGTTTGTTAATAAGTGAATGTTGGAAGGCAATGGCCTAGAGGAGTCATACAACCTCTTTGCATACCTGAGTGGAAATGGGATAATATTACGATGAAAATTTTCATGGGTCTACCAAAGACTTCTAGAAGTAAAGTTGTAATATGGGTCATTGTTGATCATCTTACCAAGTCAGCACATTTTCTTGCTATAAGGTAATATTTACCACATGAATGTTTATAAAGACTATATATTAATGATGTTTTAAGACTTCATGGAGTACCATTATTGATTGTTTTTTATCGCGATTGACATTTTACATCAAGATTATGGAAGAGTCTTCAGAAATCCCAGGATAGTGAACTTTGTTTGAGCACTGCCTACCACCCCCAAACGGATGGATAATCAGAATGAACTATTCAAACCTTAGAAGACATGTTGATATAATGCTCACTTGACTTTCGAGGTATGTGGGATCAATATTTACCTCTGGTATAATTTTCCTATAATAATAGCTCCCATTAAAGTATTCAAATAACACCATATGAAGCATTATATGGAAAGAGATGTTGCACACCAACCTATTGGGATGTTGTTGGTGAAAGAAAACACAAAGGCCCAGAACTAGTGAAGGAAACGATGAAAAAGGTTAAGGTAATCCAAAACCACATCTGAGAAACCTAAAGTAGACAGAAGAGCTATGCTGATAACCAAAGGAAGGATTTGGAATTTTAGGTAAGAGACCACATTTTTTTGAAGGTATCTCCATGGAAGGGTGTTATATATTTCGGTAAGAAGGGAAAATTAAGTCCCCGGTCCATTGGACTTTTCAAAATACTAGAACAAATTGGGGCTATAGCTTACCAGTTGAAAATTCCTCCAAGTCTCTCCAAAGATCACGATGTATTCCACATCTCACTGTTGAGAAAATACGTTCCAGACCCTAAAAATGTACTCACCTATGAGGAATTAAATATGGAACCTGATCTGTCTTATTGCGAAGATCCTGTCAAGGTTCTTGACACAAGAGAACAAGTGCTGAGAAATTGGACGACTTGTATGGTAAAATTTATATGGAGAAACTATAAGATGGAAGAGGAAATGTGGGATCCCAAGGAACTTATGATGAAGAACCACCCGAGTCTTTTAATGAAGTAATATTCTAGAAATTTTGAGGATAAAATTATTGGAAGGAGGGGAGAATGTAACACCCCAATCTTCCACAGTACGCTTCACTTTGAATAATACAATAGCGTTTGTTGTATGAATCATCGAGTTTTAACACACCACAACCAATAAAACTAGCAATTATGAATAGTTATACCTTAATTTTTTGATTTGGAATATCAAAATTATCATAGGGTGAATTTTTGGTATTTTCTGAAAACATTAAATTTTCGATGAATAGTGAAGACCCTGAGTTATAGTTTGAAACCAAATTTTTTAATATAATTATTTGTTTTTTTTTTGAAATTTATTTTTGGTCAAAATAGATACATAATACCAATATAAATTTAATTTAATTCATTGGAATCATTTTATATTAATTATAGATATATAAAACTTTTATTGAACTTTTTACTCTCTTTTACCCACCTCCAAGGAAATTTTTTAAATTTATATGGAACTTAATTTTACCGCTTCTATGACATGAATTTAAAAAATCCAAGATACACGGTTAATACTATTAAGTAAAATGTGGTTCATTAAGATGAAAATAATTTTGGGTGAATAATAACTTTTTACTTTTATTTACCACATTTAAAAGTAAATCATGTATTTAAGGGTAAAAATAATATTATTATTACTGTAAAACATGTCCTAATTCTATTGGATAAATATAATTCACCCGAAAACAACCTTCAAAATAAAATATGAACCTCTTTAGTCCACTTGGATTAGATTAGGACACTTATTATTATTTTATTTAAAGAAGAGTTAAAAGAGTTAAAATCAAAGTTTAATAACTAAAAAAATTTTATTATGGGGTTATACATAAGATAAATTCGACTATAAGTATTCATTAGAATGATAAAATTATTTCCTACATTCTGGTAATTTATTTATATTTTTTAGACATTAAATAAGATAATTTATCAATGACACATTGATGATGCAGTTTTTACCTAATTAATGAAATATTTAAATAGTTGATATTATAAATATCCAAATAAAAGTAAATTGAGACTTTTTATGAATTAATCTAATTTTATAGGTCCATATGACATATTAGGGTTTTTATATGAATTTTTTCTGATGTAATAATGCTGTTATGAATTTAGAAAGAACTAAATACCAAATAGTGTTAAAATTGACATAAAAGAGTTTTAAAAACAAATATTTTATTATTAATTACTATTCTATTGATAAAAATTTAAGGTTAGGCCAAAAGAATTATATAATGATAGGTGTATCATTAATTAACCACTTGGGGTTCTATTAGAAGTATATAGTATGTTTATTAAGAATATAATCTAAAAATACAGAGAGACATGGTAAATGTAAAACTATTTAACTAAGAGTTAAATCAAAATCATAAAGTTAATATAGTGACACAAAACTATCTAAAACCTATTCGTTGAGTTTTTTTCAACCCATACACACCTTAGACTTTAAATAATCCTTTCTAGATCCATTATAAACCGAAAATAATTTTATTATAAAATAATATTTCTATCTTTTCCTATTGTATCCCTCACCCCACTTATAAAAGGGCACCCCCGTTCTCTCTAATTCACACCTTTAAAGCCATTTGACTCATCAAACCCCTGAAAAAATACCCTCTAAACTGTCCTTAATTCATCCCAGAGGCCTTACATTTTCGATAAATTCATCATAAGGATCCATTTTGATCAAATCAAAAGGACGAACCTGAAGAAGAGGTAAATATTTGATCACCTCTTTCAAGTTATTTTCTTCTTCCACTTCCTCTTTCTTTATTGTTTCCATTATAAAATAATAAATCCAGTAACTTATATTTACTTTGATGTTATTATAAATACTATAAAACCAAATTTTTTATTCTAAACACCCTTTTAATGACATGTGATCATGTGTGTGTATGTACGGATTTCCGTCTCCAAGTCGTGGTGTAATTGTTATTCAATAAATTATTATTTGGATGGGTATAATAACGATGTGTAATTGATGTAAATAATAAATATAACTTGATAATGATCTTGTATATATGATATAGCATCCAATTTTATATTATTTTAATATCAAAATAATGATATTGTCGCTCGTGCATACGTACAGATTACCGTCTCCATGAACGTGATGAGATTCATTCCCCGTCGTATCCATTCAAGACTAATTTTCATTAGATGATTAAAAATAATGTTTAAAGACTTAATATCATTCTGAATATGAATAAGATACATCCTATCCATAATAAACATTACTTACATAACAAACCATATAAAGGAAAACAAATCTGTTAACACCCGAAACGACGATAATACTAAAATATTGTTAACAAATCAATATTAAAACATCATAAATGATATCATGTTAATGTATATGATTCTAGTATAATTTAATAACAATAATTTCCCCATTATACAAGATTTTAACCAACCCTTGACCAAGGAAAAGTACAAGGTAAGTGTTAATTCTGCAATCTCTTCATTATCTGAGGTTGTTTATACCTAATTATCTACTGGGACCTCTTTGACATCCACATCCATTTTTCATAAAAATGTATTACAAAATATTTTTACTATTTACTAGACTATGGGTTAAAGTCATTTATACCATTTTTTTACTTTTTTTAAAATGGTGAAATGAATCTTTCCTTCGTTTTCCAAACAAGGTACATTTTAACCTTTTCGACATAATTAAGGTAAGAATTTATTTTTTTAACTTATACAGCGAGTGAGACTATTTTCCGCCATTATAACATCATCAAAGAATCCCTTACAAGATTATAAGAATATTTTAAAAATAAATGATTTCATTATAAACTATGATACTCTTAAATTTTTTCTAAATAGAAAGAGATATTTCTCTAAAAAAATGTTTTGATTTCATCTATGTCAACATCCTTTGATGGATTTTAAGCTTATTTGAAGTTGATTTATTATGATACAAAAATTCAATATTTTATTGAAGGTTTTTTGATATGTTTGAATATTGATGTGTTATTTTTAGACCATTCATGGTTTATAGATAAAGTATTTACATTTTGTATGCTAGTTTTAATAAAATGTTTATGTTATGTTTAAACCTTTTCATATAAGGAATGCATTGGACTTAGTAAGTGACGGGTGGAGCCTGCTATAGCTCCTCGATGCATCGGTAGGTTTCATGAGGAAAAAGTGTGTCTTGGAACAAGGCCTTTATAAAATATTATTTGTAGTCTTTGCACAAGGCTAGGACTATGTGGTTATGAAAGTCTATAATTATGCATTCCATCATTATGAATGTGGCTATTGATATTGAATGTGATTATTCAACTAGTATAATATCCATGTGCATAATTAAATGGAATTATTTTAATATATAATTTCCATATTATGATTAAGTTTATGTTGAAAAGGATTTGTTTTAGTTTTATACATTGCCTTATATGTTTGGCTTATTTATGAAAGCATCTGCTATATTGTTATCCTTACTGAGAATTTAAGATCACCCCTTTCTATGTTTTATTTTTCCCAGGATGTGAAGAATTATTTTATGACGGACCTACCGGGTTAGTCTGAGGGGATATGAGTGTAGTCTATGGAAACAACGTTGTTGTAGTTTTTTTTCATTTAATGATGTAATGTAAACCTTATGAATGTATCTAGTACTTCCAAGGCTACTTAACTAAGACTTGATCTTTTGTGATCATGCCAATATTATGTAGTAATGTACTGACTCTGGGTAACTGTGTTTGGGGTATTAGAATGATGGTTAAGGTATTTCATTTACTTATTATTAGTGGTATTTTTTTGGAATGATTATTGAATAATTAAAAATGATTTGAATTACTCTTTAAGTGTTTGATTTAAAATTGTAACTATAATGATAATTGGGGAATAATTGAATATATCTCTATTATATAATTAGGATGTTTGAATTTGAATTGTTTTACCTAGTCATGGATAAGATTATAACTGTTTTTTTTGTTTTCATTTAAAGGGATATTGACTCATTTTAAAGACACACATAAACACTAGATATACATTTCTATACGAATTTAATTCTATGAGAACATTAATATTTAAATATCATATAGTGTTGGATGATTATGCATCCACTAGAAAATTATTTACATCTATTGGATGATATGACAAAGAAACAAATCCTCCATGTCTACAACTACAACATTTCCATGTAATCCAAATCCACAACACAAAGACAAATGCATGTGCATTGTTAGTCTTATATGACCTCATATGGATAGTTTTGTTTGAGAATTTTCTAATTTAATTAATTTATCATTCATGTACTGTATTTTTTTCATTTCCATCCCAAATCATTGTCTCTCTCTTTGTGTTTTGTCTATTTAATTCTAAAGTCAGGTTAGAGGGATTTGTTACTATTACTGTGTAAAGTCTGTTTTTGTAATGTTAGTGAATCCCCACATGAAATTTAAGTCTTTCATGACACACCTCATATAGAAAATGTGGAATTATATTGGGTTATGACACCAAAAAATGAACAAATTATTAGTGAATTTACATCTCTCAAAGAGTATAATATTACTAGTAGAGTAGTCCACTTTGGACTAAACAGCTAAAAAATCACATTATTGAATGTTTATTTTTACATTCTATATTATCTCTTTATGTGATAGATGGTTAAACCTTGATAATTATTTAAAATAATTAATTTTAAAAAATAAAATATTAATCAATTCTATTCACCAACCCCCTAAAACAATCGTCTATTACTATCTTTGGCCTAAAAATATCTATCACAGGTTTAAACATATTTAGGACAGATTATCTAATTTGTCTATATTATTAATGTCAACACCAGGTGTCAAGAACATATTCATCTTGGATATAGTTTTTAAAATTTATATAAAATTATGTTATCATGATTAAAAAATACCACATTGTATGAGGAAAAATATCACAATAAGATGGAATGAAAAATGTTAATGTTTTGTGGATTCCCTGGAATTTTCCACACATTGATGGAAACAACCGTGGTTACTAAAAATCTATGATATATAAATAAATTATGAATTTAATCTTATAATAATCATCAATCATATAAAATCCATACAAACTACCATAATAAAAACTGGATAATCCTATAATAAAAGATGCACCTAAATATGTTTTTTATTATAAACAAATTATATTATAATGTCAAAATAAGTGTGTTTAGTAAGGTGTTTAAGTGTAGTATTGGTCGTGATATTTTTAAGATTCAACATTTTTATCACATTGGATAAAAAAATATTATAATAAATCATCAAATGCTTCAGGAATAATACCAGGGTTTCAAAAATTAGTACATTTGAAAGCATCAGTCGAGTCCTCCGCCAATTCATAATCATCATAAATTTAATTAATTACGTTGGGGAAAAGTTATAGAATGGTATACTTGTTAAATGAGTAATATTATCACTAAAAAATAAGTTTCTTCTGAATAAAGTGGTAATTAATTAAAGAAATAATATTACGGAATATGTATTGAATGAAATCATAAATTTATCATTAAAATATGTATTGGTGTTAAATAATATCACTAACTAGAATACTTGAATGAATAAATGTGTTTTATTTATATCCAATATAATTTATTCCACATAGTCATCATATTTGGAATCATTGGAAATCAAAAAATAAATTATAAATATCACTAATGTTTTCTATAAAGTGACGCCAAAATACTATATGACTCAATAATTGATCAAGGATGGATAATAATAAGAATAATAAAAAACAAGAAAGGAAAAAAATTATTATAATTATGTTTATAAACATACATTTTATGATTGTAGTAAAAAAAGAGATTTTTTTAATTAATAAGATTCATTCTATTAAAGACAGATTATAACTGGTTATTTCCTTTAGTTGAATGACTTTTAGGTCATACACTTACTATAGTTACTTTTGATAATTAAAAAGTGGTTATGTGAATGGAATAATTACTATGACACATTGAGGATGTGGTTATCTGTACGGAGGTGAACCTCATTTACAACCCCTCTCGGTATTTATTTACTGGTTTAATGATCATTTTGAGATATATTTATAGATGAATAATGGGTGTTGATGTGAATTAAATTTCATATACATAGTTATTCACCCTATTTTAGTTTGTTCCACCCTTCATGTGATCAACAATTATCAATAGGATGGCCTTTATTAGTTTTATATGACATAGAAATCGAATGAGAATGAGTAGGTTACACCGTAATATTTACATTATTATCATGATTTTCTTATTCTATTTTTTTAAATTTAACTTTTAAATATAATAATGAAATATCATTTTTCAAAATATATACAAAAAAATTACATGAACTACTTTTTCTACCTCCATAGTACTTTTTTTATAAAATTCAAAAGTCTGTTGTAACACCCCAAGCTTCTACGGTACGCTTCTCTTTGAATAATGTAATAGCGTGTGTTGTACGCAACATCGAGTTCTAACACACCACAACCAATCAAACTAGTCGTTATGAATACTAATACCCACTTTCTGAAATTTATAAATTTTATTTTTCAAAATGGACTTCATTTTTGGATTCAGAATATCAAAATTATCCTAGGGTGAATTTTTGGTATTTTTCTGAAAAACTTCATTTTTTGATGAATAGTGAAACCACTAAGTGGTAGTTAAAAACTGAATTTTTCATAAAACATAATTTTACTGCTTCTGTGAGTGGAATTTTAAAAATCCGAGAAACACGGTTAATATCAAGGAGTAAAATGTGGTTCAATGAGATGAAAATAATTTTTGGTGAATAGTAACTTTTACTATTATTTACCACGGTTAAATGTAAATAGGGTAATTAAGGGTAAAAATGATATTAATATTACCCTAACACATGTCCTATATCTATTGGACAAGTGTATCTCGACCAAATACAACCTTAGGAATAAAATATTATGATTTAGGTCTACTTGAATTATATTAGGACATTTATTATTATTTAATTCAAAGAAGAGTTAAAAGTGTCAAAATCAAGGTTTATTTACTAAATGTTTTTTTTAATATAGGGTTAAACATAAGATAAATTCGTTTTTAAATATTAATTAGAAAGATAAACAAATTTCCTACATAATGATATTTTATTTAAAATTTGTAGACAATAAATAATTTAATTTATTTATGACACAATGATGATGCAGTAATTACCTTAATAGTGAAAAATTAAAATAATTTATATTATAAATACCCAAATAAAATTAATTTGAGACTTTTTATAAATAAAAATAATTTTATAGGTTAATATGACATGTTAGGAATGATTTAGTTCGATTTTTTCGAAGTAATAATTCTGTTATGATTTTTACAAAAAACAATTATTGAATAATGTCAAAATTGACATAAAAGAGTTTTTAAAAACAATATTATATTATTAATTGATATTAAATTTTTAAAAATATATGGTTCTTCCAAGAGACTTATATCATGATAGGTGTATCATTAATGGACCACTTGGGGTTTCTTGGATGTATATAGTAAGTTTATTAACCATATAATATAAATATACAAAGAGACATTGTAAAAGTGAAACTAATTAAATAAGAGTTAATACTTAATGATAAGGTTAATAGAGTAACCCAAACCTGTCTAAATTCTGTTAGTTGAGTGGTTTTCGACCTATCCCCACCTTAAAATTTAAATAATCCAGTTTGGATCTATTAGAAACTGAATATGAATTTATTATAATAGAATATTTCTAGCTTTTCCAAAGGTTCCCCTCAACCCCCTTATAAAAGGGAACTCACCCTTCTCATTAATTCACACCTTCAAAGCCCTTTGGATCGGCCAAAATCTGACAAAATACTCTCTAAACATCCATCACTACAACCTAAAGGCCTTAGTTCGATCATAAATCTTACCTAATGATCCCTTTTGATCAAATCAAAAGGAACAACCCGAATAAGAGGTAATGATTTCAAGACCCCTTTTCAAGTTCATTTCTTCTTCAAATTATTTTTTCTTTGTTATTCCCATTCTAAAATAATAACTCCATTATATCTTATATAATGTGATGTTATTATAAATATGGTACAACCATATTCAGTATTCTATCCATCCTTTGAATAACATGTCACCACACGTGCGTACGTACGGCTTACCGTCTCCACGTCGTGGTGTAATTGTTATTCAATAAATTATTATTTGGATGGGTATAATAATGATGTGTAATTCATGTAAATAATAAATATAACATGATAATTATTCTGTATATATGATATAATATCCAATTATATATTATTTTAATATCAAAAGAATGATATTGTCGCTCGTGCGTACGTACGGACTACCGTATCCACGAACGCGATGTGATTCATTCTCCATCGTATCCATCCAATTATAATTCTCATTTTATGATTAATAATAATATCTAAGGACTTGATATCATTCTGTATATGAATAAGATACAACCTATCCATGAAAAACATGGCTTACGTAACAAAACATATAAAATAAAATGAGTAAGTTAACACCCGAAACAATGATAATACTAAGATATTATTAACAAAGTAATGTTAAAAGATCATATATGATATCATATTAATATATATGATTCTTGCATAATTTATTAAAAATTATTTCCCCATTATGAAGGAGTTTAACCTACTCTCAACCAAGGAAAAGTACAAGGTAAGGGTTTATTTCTCAATCTCTTCATTATCCGAGGTTGTTTATACGTAATAATCTACTGGGATTTCTTTATCATCCACATCCAAGTTTCTTAAGAATGTATTTCAAAATATTTTTACTATTTACAAGAATATGGGTTAAAGACATTTATACCCTTGTTTTACTTTTTATAAGAGGTTTATAAAGGAATCTTTTCGTCGTTTTCCAAACAAGGTGCTTTTTAACCTTTTCGACAGAATTAAGGTAAGAATATTTTTTTAACTTATATGGCAGGTGCAATTATTTTCCACCATTATAAAATCATTGAATCTTCCCTTACAAGGTTATAAGAATATTTTCAAAGAAAATGTTTTATTTTATAAATATACGACTCTTAAATTATTTCAAAATAAAAAGAGATATTTCTCTAAAAAGAGTTTTGATTTCATCTATGTCAACATTCTTTGATGGATTTTTTGCTTATTTGAAGTTGATTTATTATGATACAAAACTTATATATTGTATTGAAGGTTTTGTGATATGTTTTACTGTGGATGTGTTATTTTTATACCATTCATGGTTTATGGATGAAGTATTTACATTTTGTATGCTAGTTTTAATACAAATGTTTATTTTATGTTTAAACCTTTTCATATGGGAATGAATTAGACTTAATATGTGACGGGTGGAGCCCGCTATAGCTCCTTGATGCATCGGTAGGTCTCATGAGACAAACTAGTGTCTTGGCTCAAGGCCTTGGAAAAATCTTATTTGTAGTCTTGGCACGAGGCCTTGGCTGTGTGGTTATGATAGTCTAGAATTATGCATTCCATCATTATAAAAGTGGTTATTGATATTGTATGTGATTATTAGATTATTAGAATATCCATGTGAATATGTAAATGGAATTATTTCATTTTATTTTTTTCCATACTATGTTGAAGGTCAATTTTAAAAGGCTTTTGTTTTAGTTATACATTTCCTTAAATGTTTATTCTAATTTATGAAAGTTTCTGCTATATTGTTATCCATACTGGGAATTTGAGCTCACCCCTTTTCTATGTTTATTTTTCCCAGGATGTGAAGATGTAAATTATGAATGTCCTGTAGGGATAGTATGAGGGAATAAAAGTGTGGAATATGGAGACTATGTTGTTGTAGTTTTCATTTTTATGATGCAATGTAAAAATTTATGAATATATCTAGTGTTTCCAAGGCTACTAAACTAATCGGTCTTTAGATATTTGATCTTTCTTGTGATCATGCCAATGTTATGTAATAACGCACCAACTCTAGGTAACTGGGGTCGGGGCGGTACAACTATTTTTTAGAAAATAGTGGGAAAATAGCTTCATCACTTTTTGAAAAGAATTTAATAAATATATACACAGTAGTTAATATAAAAACATTGAATACAAACACGTTGAAAACCATCATTAGGTTTTTAATATTAAAAAAATTTATAAGTGGTTTAATTTAAAACAAATTCAATATGAAATTTATTAAAAATTTAACAACTATTATTAAAAAATCACTGGTGAATTATTTTACAATAAAAAACAAATGATGTGTTTTTAAATGTTTTTGGGTTCAAATTTTTTATATTAAATATTGTGGATAAATTTATTAAATTCATATATAAATTCAATGAATCTATTTTTGATAACTCTTCTAAAAATATTGTTTTCAATTTTATAATAAAAGAACTATGGAAGTTGAAAGAATTTTTTATATAAATTTTTTTGTGGATGTTTTGAAAAAGAATATTTCTTTAGAATATTTCGAAGGTAAATTTAATGATTTTATTTTTTAATAAGAAAAATATCATGATAATAATTTAATTTTCGAGGGGGAGAATACCTATTCTCATTATATTTCATAGACATAGAAAATTAATAAATACCAACATATTAATAATTTTTGGATCACATGAACGGTGGAACAAACTAAAAGTAGTTGAATCAGCATTTATAAAAAATTTAAATTTCCATCAACTCCAATTATTCATATATACATATGTCTCAAAATTCTCACTAATGTAGTAAATAAATACATTGATGATTTGTAAATTATTTCTACCTCCTTACAGATGAGTACATACTCTATAGGTCTTTGTAATTATTCCATGTACATAATCCCCTTCTTATTATCAATAGTAACTCAAGAAAGGGTATGACCTAAAACTCATACCACCAATGGAACCAACCATTTACATTATCATATTAGTATAATGAATATTATTAAGTAAGGATATATATATAACTATATTGGTTTCCACATGGACTCTAGATGATGATATGTATCTTCTTCCATAATAACAATCACATCTGGTGGTTCTCAAATCCAATTAATTGATATAGTAGTATATTAGTTATTTTTATCAAAATGTTGACCCCTTATATTCATCATGTAAATTTATTATTTATTTTTTGAAAATATTAAAGCAATATAATTTTCATAATTGTTATTTAAGTCTGAATTAATCTTGATTTCTTGGAATGACTCATTAAAAGAACATAAACCACGAGCCAATACATTTTTCAAGATCTTCCTCAAATGTTATCTAAAGACTCATATAGTTTATTTATAGAGATATTAACATATTTTGGTCATTATAAAAAATTTAAATTCATGATTTTATATTAATTGATTTGTCTGTTTAATCACGATGACATGCCTCATATAGCATATGACATGAATCTCTACTTTGGCGGGGTTACACAAGTTTTGTTGAGGCACCATTTTATGTGGTGTGGAGATATCATCTCAAAACTATTAGATTCTTCCATATATGGTTTATTTTTTTAATAATTAGAATGATTCATGAGAATGACTTTGATCATGATTCATGGTCCCTAAAGAACATCACACATGTATCATTTCAAATTTTATTATATCGGTAGATATTGAAAATTGGAAACATAAACAATCACCCAACATATATGTTAATTTTCATTATGTTTGTTTAAATTTTGATATGTTACATAATTACCATACACAGATCTTCATGTATGTGAATTTTAAAAATTAGTGCTGCTATAAAATTTGTATATGAAACAATATTCAACTACATCACTACATTCTCTTACATATACCTAAATGTCTATGTGAATTTTGATCTAAGGGGAAAATTGAAACATTTTCTATAATTACCATAAATTAAATACATATAAAATGTGGATCATTTAGATAAATCCTACATTCAGTTATATACAACTAAATATTTATAGTCATCAGCTATATGAATCTTGAAAATTTTAGATTTCACCTAAACATACTCAACTCATCTTCAGTGGATTTCTAAACCCCATATCTACTTTAAAACTTCTCAATAATGGATCAGATTGTGATCCTACATCCATCAACACATACCACTTATATTTCTTAATATCAATAGATCATTTATTAAAAATAACATGCATTGAAATGAAATAATACACAATCCTCTAAAGGTTTCTTCAATCACCCCGTTAGATTTTTGGTCAATAACTCAACAATTTTCTCCCATTAATAAATATAAAAAAAATTGATTAGTGGTTAAAATATTAATTTAGGACCTCAAAAATAATATAATCATGAATCAATCGTCTCTATATCTATTTGAGATATCGCTTTATTGAAAATATTAGTGATTTAATCAACAACCAATGATGTATGTTTCCCAACATAGCTCAACATTTTCATATTTTTATGCATCTCATCAAGAATGTGTAATATATGATTTTTAGAGTCTTTTATACACCACTCAAAGAAAACATCAAAATATTTCTTAATTGGATAAAAATAAATTTCTCCACCTTCAAATAGAATCTTCTTAGTATTATTCAATAAAAAACAATAAAAGAGGAAACTAAAATAAATAACATGACTCGGTGAGAGGTGATGGGTTGCAACCCCATTTGTATTTTAATATTATTAAACATTCACCAGAATGACGTTTGGTTAGGATATAAGAAATATATTTCTTTCATAGTATACATTCAAGTTGAATAATTCCATCTTCAACCTTATCCATTTTAAATCTTACTTTATGTTTATGTGATGTACCTTAGAAAGATCCAATATTTTTTTGTAATATTTTTATAGAACTCAAATTTACACATCCCATTATTAGATTATATGTTCCTTAAATGCTCAATTATTTCAATAGTTTCTTCATCCATATCATCTATGAATCTACCTTTAATTCTGCCACACACTCATCCTCAGTGAAGTGTAGTATTGGTTATATTTTATTCATTTAATAAAGATAAAAAAATATTCATCCAATGAAGAATACTCCACCAAATTTGGATTCCCAATCATACCGTCTCCAATCCATTTAGAACAAACATACATTTAATTTCATCACACCTATCTTATTATATATCACTACATAATTGTGAGTTTTTTAGATATATGTTAATATAATGTTTTCTTACAAATGATGTTTTTCTTTTGGAATTTATTGGAAAAGGAGAAAAGGGTGAAACCATATACAAAATATCAATAGTATCTAATTAAAATAACCCACTATTCATCCTTCATATGTTTCATGACCACCTAAAATATTTTGATCACTCCTCTATCCTCATTCATACCAAAAGTTTTCAACATATAAACTATATATAATTCTAATGAGAAAAAAACATAACATGTTATTTTCAAAATGTACAACCCTAATTATAATATCTTATCTCCTAGTATTTAAATATAAAAACATTATATTATATTCCTTGACAATTCAGGACATAATCATTATTTACTACATGAAAACATTACATCATTAATATATATGGTCATATAATGTGATGTGTTGTTGGTATTTTCAATATATAAATTTCTATCCAACACCTATTTTTAAAACATCATTCCTATTAAATACTCATAAATCTTAATATTCTATGATCATTGAGATTATATAAAACTATAGAGAGATTAATTCAATATACATACCTTTCTATCATCTGAATATCACCAATTATGTTTAGGTTATTCCATGTACACTTCCTCATCCAACTCAGAAATTAAAAATGTAGATTTAACATCCATAAAAAATATATTATAGACACTATGAGCATTAATTATTAGAAATTATCTAATAGATTTAAGTATTTACACATGATAAAATGTGTCATCAACATCAACCACTTTAATTTTGTAGTGTCCTTTGTATACCAACTTAAATATGATTCTAACCACTTTATCATTCTCATAGCGGTTTCATTTGAAAAACCATTTGATTCCAACAAAATATTTTCTACATGTCTTGAATGAAGTTCTCATGTTTCATTATTTTCAATATTATCTATTTTTTCATTCATTTCTTAAAACCACTTCATATTCTAAAAGGCTTCCTTAATTGTATGAGGTTTAATCATTGATAAAATATAGGTATTATAAGACCCTAGCCTTAAACACTACAAAATCATGAATTTAGTTAATATTTAACATTGATGATCTTTTCAGGTTTAGTGTTTTAGAGAATTAGGCCATAACTATTACATTACATCTCAAAAATTACAAAGTAGACACTTCTACTCAGAATCCATTTTTTCATAAAATAAAATTTCTTAATAGAAAAGAATAATTCATTTATTGATATCAATCTTCTTGAGTTATTATTTTCAATGACCATGTTGTATACCCTTTGAAATTTTTTTCAGAAACATGGGATTAGAATAAAACGATCAGTAATGGTTATAAAATAAATAAAGAAAACATTAGTTCATCAATACAAAAAAAACATAAGCCCTTCAACATACCTCATGAAATCAAAAGATTTATGAATAAAATATAGAAATCATAAATCATAAATGTAACTTGTTGAATCCATATCAAACATACATTGTAGCATTCACAGCTATGTAGGGTGTTATATTTTGAATACCCATCACATTATATTCCCTGAATCACTCAGGGGAAACTTTAACGTTTACCTCTGTCTGGTTACCTAATGCATTAGAGAGCTATCTCCGGCTCACCCACCCTAGGTTTATCATGGGACCACCTGTATACGTGAAAAATTTACAATAACCAAAAAATATTCACAACACATAAAACAATCATAAATTAAAGATAACATTACCACATTACAATCACAATAAATCATTACAAGATATTGACATAATAAATGCTTTATCAAACCATTTTCATAACCATTTAAAACATTTAATAAAAGGATTTTTTATTTCAAGTGTTCCATAACACATAGAAACATTTAAAATGAATCTTAATTTCAAACATTCATATCCATATAAATAAATTCATAAAACCTTTTTTAAATCATGGATATTAATTTAAATATTTAGAAGAATAAATCATTAAAACAATACTTTAGTTAAGGAATTCATAACTAAATGAGAGGCATTTGAATACCAAAACTAAAGGAATAACATTAATAAAAACATTATAATATCATGAAATTAAATTTATTAATGATATAACATCACAAAGTATAGTATTGACACCAAATAAATGTGAATTCTTGCAAAACAATAATGAAATCTCAAAGGAATGTAAATTGAGATGAAATCCAATATAAAAAACAATATCTTTAGATTAAAGATAAATAAAATAAATAATAATGTGTGAAAAATATAAATATACTCAATATGGTTAGATATTCAGTGTAAATAAATTAGAGGAAATTCACACATGTTATATTTAAAACAAAACCAATGACTAATATGTTGAACTCAGTGAATGGAAATTTAGTTAAGATTACCCTTTTCAAGTTCACATCAATGACATGAGAATATATCAATGGATTGATTATGAGTATCAAAAGTATATCCACAAAAAGAGTAGTTTAAATTAAAACATAAATAAATAAACAGAGATTCCTAACGTAATCATAGCATGACATAATTAAGAATAAGTAGATTAACCCAAGAAATAAAAATTCGGTTAAAAAATTCCATTAATAATTTGGTGACTTACGAAACATACACCACATAAAATAAGTATCATACAATGAAGATTTAAATATACATAAATTAATTTATATTACACAAATAATACAATCATTTTTAGTACATACAACACACAAAAAGGAAATAGTGTCAAATATAGCATAAATCTCATGGGAATAAAAAGTGAGATGAAAACCTCTTACCACGTTGTAATCAATTGGGTAATATAACAAACAGTTAATAACCACAAAATTATTCACAATATACAATGAATATAAATAAAATAATGATAAAATATATCAAATGTTAGTAAACAATACACCACATGCAATAAATAAGTTGTGAACAATAGAAATCTCACGGAATTAAAAGTGAGATAAGAAACCCCTTATCTCGGGTCCAACTTGACCCATTCGTTCTTTAATCTCTTGAATAATAAACAAAATTTAATTTATACTTTCTTAATAACATTTTACACATTTATTATTCCTTTTATATTACTTATTACTATGTTATAAACATTATGAAACCATTTAAGTTAATAATGGTTGTTTTGTCGATGTTTGGTACTTGAGTAAAAAATAAACTTCTTAAAAATACAAGTTGTTCATGTAGTAAAAATTCCATTATCTCTCGAATGATATTAATGATTCATATATCATATATATCATATATATTTATTTATAAAAATACATAACATTTGAAGGTAAGAAATGAAATGCACCGTTCATAGAGACGGTAAGCCGTACGTACGCATGAATGCTACTTTCATTTATATTTCATATTTAAAGGAATTAAAACTAATTATATATATTTATATTATAATTCAATTATAATATCATATATAATTTCACTAATTTTATCCTTTATATGTTACATGTATTGTATGAATGAGTCATATCAGTTTGAGGGGGCGGTAGTCCACACTTCCTCAAATGAAATTATCATATTTACCCAATATAGAAACCATAAATGTATGATATAAATGAAAAATACAGAAGTATAGAAAAAATAGAAATATAATATATTTAACATATAAATAATTTTCCATCTTAATGGCCACCATAAGAGGTGGTAGGAGAATATTGAACAATCAACATTTCATGAGGGAGTAGTTTATCATCCACAGAAACAGTATGTTCATTACCCATTAGATGGAGGTGTGTGTAAGTGTAGATAGAATCCTCCACATATAAACAGCCTAGTATATTTAAGATATTGTTTTTCTAATTAAATAAAGGAATAAAAATAGTTTAGAGTTTGGAGAAGTAAAATAAAAGAAAAGCACGTAAGAGAAGATGTTCCCTTTAAATCTGGTAACTCACTTTGGTTTGAACCAAAAGAATTTCTTGAAGTCCCTTATGCCAAAGGTAAGACATCAAGGTGGAAGAGAGGGATATTTAGAGATTATTTGGGTAGAGTATGGGAAATAAAAGGGGCTTTAGAGGTGTGAGAAATGGGTTAGAAGTGAGGGAATTTTATAAGGGGAAGAAGGGACTTCTTTGGAATGTTTGAAATATTATTTTATTATATAATTATTTTTGGTTTATAAAGGTCCAAAACTTATTAACGTCGAATATAAGATGACTCTTGTTGGAATTAAAAACATAAAATAAAAATTGGATAGGTTTTGGATATTGTTTTTATCATTTTAAACTTATTTATTTAAATCATTCATTAATGAGGTAAACACAACCTCATTAATGTGTCACAAATAATTTTATTTTTTTGATGTCTTAAAATTATTAAAAAACTACCATGATGTAGGAAATATTATTAATTTTCAAATGTATATTTATAGTTTAAGAGATAAATTATATAATCCCATTTAAGAATTTATTTATAAAAAGGTATATGTTTATGTAATTTTTGTCATTGCTTTAAATTAATTAATATAAAGTGTCATTATCAGTCTTAAGTGGCTCCAGGGGTCCCCAAATCAATACAAGGATTCCCATGGTCGGAAATTTATCCAATAAAAGTATTAGGACACATATTATGGTAATTTATTTTTATTATAATATTATTTTTACCTTGACTTTCCATATTTATCTTTAACCGCTGTAATTAAAAGTTAAAAGTAACTATTCACCAAAAATTATTTTCATCTTATTGAACCAAATTTTACTTACCAATGAGAACCATGTATTTCATATTATTGAAATTCAGTTCCTATAAGTGGTAATATTTCATTTAAATGAAAAAGATACTTTTTTTACTACTACTCAGTTTTTTTTAAAGGTTGGGGTCGAAGCCTCATTTTATTATTAAATCAAACTAAACACCCCTTTTAACTGTGTAGAGGGTGACCCATTACGTGGCATGAAGTCCCAGTAGTCATATATCCCATTACATGGACCGTAGGTCCAAATTGTTTTCCCAAGGCCCATTTTGGGAATAGTACTGCTACAGTACCCGCCTACTACAGTACCACATAGTACCTACCGCTGCTACAGTGTTATGTCACTCCTATAGTGTCTTGCCACCGCTACAATTCCCGTCATTCCTACAGTGTGCCTCTGCTACCGTACCGCTACAGTACTGCTATAGTACATGCGCCTAATGGGTTTTGAACCCCCATTTTTCATGTAGAATTATAGGGTGCTTACCACTAAGCCAAACACCAACTATATTTAATAATCCGAATTCTAAAATGATGTCTATTTTACGAAATTAAAAAAATGAAGTTCGTTCATTAATTAAAAATTATTTCTCATTTCCAAAACAAAAAGCACGTTTTTTATGAAATAATATGTATCAAAAGATTGACCCTTTTTATGGCCAATTTCAATGTGAAATTACTTGAAATGACCAACATTGGATTAAATGGTAAAAATATAATCTAATTAAACCTTAAAAACAATATAAAAGAGAATCAAACCATACAAATAAGTTAGATTAAAAGTATTTTTTGAATAAAAATACAACATTTTTTACTAATCATGAAAAATGAATTTTATTAGAAAAATACCAAAAATTTACAGAAAGTAAATTTTGATGTCCCAATTCTATAGAATAATAATAATTTTTTCAAATAGAACATATAAAAGTGACAAAAACAAGATATAATTAAGGTTCACCATTAAAAGGTGTTAAAACGACCTTTAAAAAAATATTAGAGTATTTATGCTTAAAATTAGATTCATTCACATTTTAAGCCACAAACATTTATTGGATAAATGTATAAATATTTAACAAACTTGTATAACCATGTTGTAGTTAGTTATGTTCATTCCTGCCAATATGATGTCTAGGAATTAACTACCATTTAAAATAATATTATATTATTATTTTTCAGTATGACTCAGCATTGTTTGCAACATAAGATTCCAAAGAAACCCATTGTCGTGTATCAGGTATGTTATCAAATATAACATCCCATTTAAAGTAAAATTAATCTTTAATTCAGAAATGATAATAAATATGAACGTTTTATATCCTTATTTACCTAGGATGTAACTTACTTCCTCCCTTTTTGGAATTGCGTCCTCACAATTTTAAAATTAGTCTCTGATACTTAATTAAAAGTCCCACATCAGAAAAAATATGCAAATAAAATATCCCATTAAAAGAAAGAAAGAGAAGGAGGATGAGCCCGTAAGGGGCTGCACAAGAGCTTCCCCATGACATCTGAGGGTTATCTCCCTAGGTTTTGTGCCGCCTCCTCTACATTGACACTCACGCACGGTGCTGGCTTTGTCTCGCTCAGATTGTGTCCGGCACTCCTCGAGCGACCTGCTTCTTGTCTCCGATGAAGACCTTGCGACTCCCCCGAGCGGTGTTTTCCATATCCCCTGAGCAGTGCTGTCTATGACGGCGTCGATGCCTCCCTCCTGGATCCCCCCGCCGTGAGGCAGCTGCTCTTGAGTGCGACCTTCAGCCCCCCTGATCCCGTGTGTGGTGGAGAGCACAAACCTCTGGAGGATGCATCTCTGTGTTGGTACCTTGTTACCTTGTTCCCTTGTTCCAACATCCTTAGTGTCGTCTCTTGAGAGATATGTCGGCGAAGCCTCATTGGATGTTCTTTCTCCTTCGACGGGGTGATACCCGTGTGCTACTAGTTCTGGTTTCATACATTTTGGTTGTAGGTTCTCTCAGCCTCTCGGTTTAGCGATCCTCTGGTTCTACTATAGTGTTCTGTTGACGAAGCCTCTGCCATTGACTACCCTCCTTTGTTGGTTCTTCCTGTGGGAATCAGCATTCTGGATTGCTTGCGTTCATGATCTGGGTTTGTTTTTTCCCATGTGGCTTGTTGTTTTTTCTTTGGATCTACTATTCATTATCCCTCCTCTTCCCTTATTTCACTATTCCTCTGTGCACGACTCTATACTAGTTAGGCTTGAAGGATTAATAGAATTTTGGGATGGTGTTGGTGGTTCTAGTGATGGTGGTCTGATCTTGGGGTTTGCATCTCATTTTGCTTGTTCTGTTCACACTTAGCCATAAAGTGATGTTATGTGTTTTATGGTGTTTTCTGGATGGGATTGGTCCTTGACATCATTCTTTTCCCAGCACATCTGTTGTGATGTCTTTTTGTTTCTCATGTATCCTCAAATGGATTTTGTACTAGTGGGTTCTCACTTATCCAAAAAGTGTTTTCAAAATAAAAAAAATGGATTTTCAGTCAGAAAAGAAAGAAAGATAAATACTAAGGTCACCTGAGAAAACCCATACTAGGATTACATGTAGAAAAAAAAGGATATGGAAGAGAAACAAACTCTTATAGATAAATAGAGATTGATATAGAACATGATCACAAAATTTTAACCACCCCAATAAAATAAATTTGTGGTAGGTTAAAAGTATGATGATAGAAGAGTGATTATAAAAATTTTACATCAAGATACTTTTCACAGAGTTGAATAATTTTATTAATAACATGACTTATATCATAAATAAATATAGTTACTTGTCATGTAGATTGTCATCCTTTAATAAAATTATACCACAAACTCATTTTTTTCTCCAAACGGTAAGTATTTAAGATGACTTGGTCACACTTGAAGTGCAAGAACCATCTTCTTGAGTATCACATAATCTACAAATGATGAACTATATATTTTCCCAATAATTATACATCAACCAAAACCAAAATGGTTACCATGAGATCAGATAATCCCAAAAAGGATAATCCTCTATCAAATGAAATGCAGCTCTTAATCTCCAAAATCAAAAAAATAGTTCCCAAAGTATCAACAAAGACCATTCAATGAAAAATTTTCCTTAAAAATTTCATCGAAATAATCCAAATAAGATTGAAACCCAAAACATGGATGGTTTTGATCAAATAGTCATGAACAATAAATCTTAACATTTATCTCAAAATAACATCGACTACTCTTAATGTATCATACTAAAGGGTAATTAAACTAATCACGTATTCTCTATGATAGGTTAATAATTTCCATAAATAACCAAAACAGACATAAAACATAGATTCTTACAAAATAACCATTCATATATTATTCCCCAAAATTAAATCCCAGAGTATTGTATTTTCCTTGGGAATATAGTGTTTCTCCGAAAGAGACTACTTATTACAAAATAACCTTTATCACTTAATCACCAAATCCTTTTCCATATTGACGATATCCATTTGATAAAACATAAGTTCCCAAAATCAACTTATTCATCATTTATAAAATAATTTACCTAAAGGAATAATTCATACTCACTTGGGAATTTACAAATGCTAGTGTAAGGTGATGTGCCCTTGTCTCCTTTCAGTTGTGGTTTCGATTCCCATGGCCTTTTCCAGACGCGATGGGTTTTCACACATCATATGGGTTGTCCTTTTTATAGAACTCAAAAATAACCCTAACATATTTTAACCTAAAATATTGTCTTATACCTATCATTTTCATCACAACTCATTACAACCTCAACATCTTAATTAAGTCTTATATATATTGTCATTTTTTTTTCACCTCCATATGATAAAATAAAACTATTCCCAAAAGAAAGAACATCATACCTTGATCATGGTGTCCACATTGTTTCATTGTCATCTTTTTCATATAGGTATAAGTTCCATGAATTTCAAAAATGATTTAGATATCCTTCAATATAATTTTCTTCATTCGTCCTAATACACATTATACAACATGGGTCATATGGGTGTTCATGGAAAAACAGGTTCACAAAATAATCATGTACAACATATAATTTCAAAAAATATGATAAAATGTTCTTATTATAAAATAGTAAGGCTACGTTTTAGTTGAATCATTCAATCAATGGTCTTTTAAAACACCATAAGTTTGTACTGGAAGATTAATTTAAAAGCAAATACAAATAGGTTGTGCAAGGGACCCTTTCTTCAGCACATTTTCCAAAATCATAATATTCTTCAAAATAATGTAATAAGGTAAAATATTTTAAAATTCCTTGATAATATAAACCTATATTGAAAATATGTGAATATTGGGAAAATAGGATGTTATTAAATACAACCCATGATCCATAATGGTATCGAGGTATAACAGAGGTGATTTATATCTCAAACAATTTCTTACAAGTGAGTTATATGTTACAAAATGTTTCAGAATCGTCTAGTCCTGACTTTGCAACAATTATTATAATAAAGTAATCAAGAAGAGATATGAATGTCATTTGAGATCCTACTCCTTCCATTTGTAACAGAATTTCTCTGATATAAAAATGATACAATACAAGGATTTAACTTAAAGTTTCGACATAAAGACTAACCACGTGTCTAACAAAAACTCTTTACCCCTAAAGTTTACTAAACCGACCTTTGATACCAACTATAAGGCCCCAACCTTAAACATTACATAATCTTTAATTAAGTTAATAATTCACATTAAGTATCTTTTCAGATTTATATTTTTAGGAAATTATGCCATTACTATTACATTAGGTATCAAAAATTAAAAATTAGACACATATACTTAGTATCCATTTTTTAAAAAATTAAAAATCCTTAAAAGAGAACAATAATTCTTTTCATGATATAAGTCTTCTTGAGTTATTCCTTTCTCTTACCCTACCATATACCCTGTGGAAAAAAATTCAAAAATATGGGATGAGCATAAAAATCTTTGTAAGGGTTATAAAATAAATAAATAAAACATTAGTTCATTAATACATACAAAACATAACCTCTATAACATACCTCATGAAATCATAAGTTTTATGAATAAAACATTGAAATAATAAATCATAAAGGTAACTTGTGGAATCCATATCAAACTTACATTATAGATTTAACATCTACATAGGGAGTTACATTTGGAATACCCATCACAATTAATTCTTTAAATCTATTCGGAGAAACTTTAAATTTTACAATCATCACGTTACCCAATGCATTGGAGAGTTATCTCTGGCTCAACCACCCTAGGATTATCACATAACCACCCACATACATGAAAAATTCCCAATAACCATAACATATTCATAACACATAAAACAATAATAATGGAAAGATAAAATTTCCACATTGCAATCACAGTATATCATTTCAACATTTTAACATAATCAATGCTTTATAAAACCATTTTAAAAACATTTAATAAAAGGATTTTTGAATCAAAGTGTCTCATATGAATTTGAAACTTTTAAAATGAATCTTAATTTCAAAAATTTATATCCATATAAATAAATCCTTCAAAACTGTTTTAAAACATAGATATTAATGAGAAATTTTTAGAAGAATAAATCTTAAAAAAATACTTTAGTTATGGATTTATTAACCATATGAGAGGTTCATGAATACAAATAGTTGAGGAATAAAATTAATCAAATATTTATAATATCATGAAAATTAATTGATTTGTGATATATTATGCCAAAGTACAGTATTAACACCATATAAAAGTGAATTGGTGGATAACAACCATAAAGTCTCAATGGAATGTAAATTGAGACGAAATCCATTATGAAAAACTGTATCCTTAGATTAAATATTAATAAATTACACAATAATGTGTGAAAAAAATAAATACACTCAACGTGAATGGATATTCAGTGTAAATAAATCATAGGAAATTCACACATGTTCTTTTTAAAACAAAACCAACGACTTGGATGTTTAACTCAATGAATGTAAATTGAGTTAAGATTACCCTTAATAACTTCATATCAATGACATGAAAATTTCTTAATGGAGTGATTATGTGTATCAAAATTATATCCACACAATTTGGAGTGGGAATTATAACATAAATAAATAAACAGTGATTCCACACATAATCATATAATGACATAATTAAGAATTATAAGATTAACTCAAAGAATGGAAATTGGGTTAAAAAGTTCCCTTTCTAATTTGGAAATTTAGGAAACATACACCATATGAAAGAAGTGACATTAAATAAATATTTAAATAACCATAAATTAATGTATATTACACAAATAATATAATCATGGGAAGTACATACACCCCAAAAAAATAAATAGTGGAAAATATAGCATCAATATCACAAGAATAAAAAGTGAGCTGAAAACCCCTTACCACGTTGTAATCAATCGAGTCATATGAACAAAAGTTAATAACCAAAAAATTAATAATAGAATAACTTGAATATTAATAGAATAAATATAATATATATAAAATGGCAGTACATAGTACACCACATACAATAAATAAGTGGTGAACAATGGAAATCACACGAAATGAAAAGTGGGATAAGAAACCACTTACCTCGTGTCAGACTTGACCCGTTTGTTCTTTAATATCATTAATAATAAACTAAAGTTAATTTATACTTTATTAAGAACCTTTTCCAAGTTTATTATTCCTTTTCTATCACTTATTACCATGTTATAAACATTATGCAATCATTTAAGTAAATAATGGTCGTTTTGTTTATATTTGGAACTTGAGTCAAATATAAACATCTTATAAGTACAAGTTGTTCATGTAGTGAAAAGTACATTATCTCTAGAATGATATTCATTATTTAGATATCATATATATATTATATATCTACCATATATATTTATTTATAATAGTACATTAAATTTGAATGTAAGAAATGAAATGTACCGTTCATAGAGACGATTAGTCATACGTACGCATGAACGCTACATTAATTTCTATTTTATATTAATGGAATGAAAATTAATTAAAAATGTATATTTTGATTCTAGTATAATATAATATATAATTTAATTATTTACATCCTTTATATGTTCTATGTATGGCATGAACGAGTCATATCACTTTGAGGGACATGTAGTCCGCACTTCCTCAAATTAAATTATCATATTTACCAACTATGGAAACCATAAAGGTATGATATAAATGAAAAATAAAAAAGTATATATAAAATATAAATATAATATATATCACATATAAATAAAGTTCTATCTTAATGGCCACCATAAGTGGTGGTAGGAGAATATTGAACTATTATCATTTCGTGAGGCAGTAGTTCGCCGTCTAGAGAAATAACATGTTCTTTACCCATTAGACAGAGGTGTGTGTAAGTGTAGTTAGAATACTTCTAAAAAACCCTAGTATATTCAGGATATTGGTTTCATTATAAATAAAATGAATAAAAATAGTTTAGGGGGTTGGAGTAGTAAAATAAAATAAAATAACTTAAGAGAAGATGTTGCCTTTAAATCAGGTAACTCCCTTTGGTTTGAACCAAAAGGATTTCTTGAAGTGACTTCTGCCTAAGGTAAGACATCTAGTTGAAATAGAGGTATCATAAGAGATTATTTGGTCAGATTTTGGATGATACAAGGGTCTTTAGAGATGTTATTAATGGGTTAGAGGTGAGGGCTTTTTATAAGGGGGGACGAACTCTTTACGAAAGTTTGAAAATATTATTTTATTATATAAATATTTTCTTTTTTTAATGGTTCCAAAACATTTTACAGTCGAAGATTAGATGAATCTTGTTCAAAATAAAACCATAAAATAATAGTTGGATAGGTTTTTGATATTTTTTTAATCTTTATATTCATATTTATTTAAATCATTAATTAATGTGGTAAACATTGCATCATTATTGTTTCATAAATAATTTTACTTATTTGATGTATAAAAATTATTAATCATATACCATGATGTAGGAAAAAAAATTTATTTCAAATATATATTTATAGTTTAAGATAAAATTTTATTTCAAAAATATATTTATAGTGTCATTATCACTCTTAAGTGGCTCTATGGGATCCAAAATCATCCCAAGTATTCCTATGGTCAGAAATGTATCATCTGATACGATTATGACACAAGTTTGGATAATTTAATATTATTATAATATTATTTTTACCTATAATTACCCTATTTACATTTAACTCTGGTAAATAATAGTCAAAAGTTATTATTCACCAAAAAATATTTTCATCTTATTGAACAAAATTTTACATAACAATGACAACCATGTATGTCATATTTTTGAACTTCTATTCAGATAAGTTGTAAAATTTCATTTAAATGAAAAATACAGTTTTTTAACTACTACTCAGGGTTTTCACTATTTAATAAAAATTGAAGTATTTTAGAAAAATATCAAACATTCATCCTAATCTATATTTGATATTCCAAACTCCTAAATGATATATATTTTTTCAAATTCAAAACATATAAGTTTAATTAATTAATTTAAAATTAATTCTCTTTGTAAAAACAAAAAGCGTGTTTCTTAAGAAATAATAACTATAAAAAGATTGACACTTATTTATATCCAATTTCAAAGTGAAATTACTTACAATAACCAACATTGGATTAAATGGTAAAAATATAATTACACTTTAAAACTAATTAAAAAGAAAATATAACCATGGAAATAAATTAGATTAAAAAGATGTTTTGAATTAAAATACAGTATTTTCACTATTCATTAAAAAATGAATTTTATCAGAAAAATACCAAAAATTTACCCAAAGTAATTTTTGATGTCCTGATTCTAAATAAAAATATCATTTTGTCAAATATAACATATAAAAGTCAAAAAACTATATTTTAAAATGGTTCTCCATTAAAAGGCGGTAAATTGACCTTTTAAAGAACATTAGATTATCTATGCTTAAAATTAGATTCATTCACATTTTAATCCACTGACATTAATTGGATAAATGTAAAAACATTTAACTAGCATGTATAATCATATTTTAGTTAGGCCAGTTATTTCCCACCAATACAACAGCTAGGCGTTAACTACCATTTAAAATTATATTATATTATTATTTTTCAGTATGTCTCAGCATTTTGTGCAAGATAAGATTTCAGAGTAACCCATTGTTGCATATTGTCTACTCCATAGAACATAAAATCCCCTTTAATGTAAAATAAATATTTAATTCACATATGTTAATAACTATGAAAATGTTATATTCTTTATTTACCTGGGATGTTACATCTTTCCCCCTTTTGGAAATTGCGTCATCGCAATTTTAAAATTGGGCTCAGAAAATTTATTAAAATTCCCACATCAGAAAAAGATTCAACAAAAATATCACATTAAAAAAAATAAAGATATGTACAAAGGTCACCCCATATAACCCATACAAGGATTACATGTAAGAAAATAAGGATATGGAAGAGAAAATAACTCTCTTGATTAATAGAGAGTGATATAGAACTTGATCACAGAAAGTTGACCACAATAATACCATAACTTTTTTTTTGGGTAAAGGTTTGATGATAAAAGATAGATTATAACATATTTTCGCCAATATCCTTTTCATATATTTGATTAATTTTATTAATAACTATACTATGATCATAAGGAAATATAATTACTTGTCATGTAGACTGTTATCCTTTATAAAAAATTCTACCACAAACTCATCTTTTCTCCAAATGTTATGTATTCAGGATGACATGGTCACACCTGGAGTGATATAATCATCTTATATAGTATCAAATAATCTGCAAAAGATGAACTATATATTTCTTCAATCATTAGACATCAACCAAAACCAAAATGGTTAGAGCGAGATCAGATAATCCCCAAAAATGAGAATCTTTATAAAAATAAAAACTACAATTAATATAAAAAATTCAACAAATAGTACCCAAAGTATCAACAAATAATGTTAAATGATAAATTTTCATTAAAACAATTCTTCAAAAATAATCCATATAAGATTGAAACCAAAACTTGAGAAGGATTTGATCACACATCCTTCTATAGTAAATCTTAACATTTACCTCCAAATAACAGTGAATACTGTTATTGTCTTATACTGAAGTGTAAATAACCTAATCATATATTCTCTATGATAGGTTTATAATTTCTATAAATGACACAAATAGACATAAAAAATATATTCTCCCAAAATATAATTTTAAACATTATTCCCCAAATTAAATCCAATTGTATTCTATTTTGTTTTGGCATATAGTGTTTCCCCAAAAGAGAGAATGTCTTCTAAAATAACCTTTATCTCTTAATCTCCAAATCATTTTCTTATACTAAGGATACCGTATGATAAAACATAAGTTCCCAAAATCATCTTATTCTTGATCCATAAAATCATTTTACAAAAGGAATAACTCATATTATCCATACATTTCATGTAGGCCAGTGGCAGGTGATGCACCCTTGTCACCCTTCAGTTTTGGATTCAATTCCCATGGTCTTGCCAGACATGATGGTTTATCACTCATCTTACGAGTTCTCCTTTTTATAAAACTCAAAAATAACCCAAACATATTTTATCCTTAAATGTTCTCTTATATCTATCATTTTCATCCCAACACATTAAGAACTAAACATCTTAATGAAGACTTATATATATTTCCATTTTTTTATTTCACGTCTTTATGAAAAAATAAAACTATTCCTAAAAGAAATAACATCATACCTTGATCATGTTGTCCACATGGTTTAGTTATCATCTTGTTCATAGAGGTAGAAGTTCCATGCATTACAACAATGATTTAGATATCATTAAAAATCATTAGCTTCCTTCATCCAAATACACCTTGTACAACATGAGTCATATGGGTGTTCACAGAAAAATAGTTTTGAAAAATAATAACGAATAACATATAATTTCAGAACATCTGATAAAACATTATTTTTTATAAAACATTCTGACTAAATTTGAGTCAAAACATTTAATCAATGGTCCTTTTAAAATACCATATGTTTGTTAGGAAAGGATATAATTTAAAAGAAAATATAAATAGGTTGCACAAGGGTCTCCTTCTTCATCACCTTTTTCAAAATCATAATATACTTCAAAATATTTTGATAAGGTAAAATATTTGAAAATTCCCTGATAATATATACCTTTCTTGAAAATATGAGAATATTGAGAAAATAGGATTTGATTAAATACAACCCATGATCCACGATTTTATTGGGGTACAGAGGAGGTGATTGATATCTCAAACAATTTCTTGCAAGTGGGTTGTATGTTAGAAAATGTTTCAAAATCATATAGGCATGAATTTTAAATAATTTTTGCAATAAAGTCATTAGGAATTGATTGGAATGTTGTTTGAGATCCTCCTCCTTCAATTTTTAATAGACTTTCATTGATCTAAAAAAGTTACAATATAATGATTTAACTTAAAAATTAGACATGAAGACTAACCATGTGTCTAATAAAACTAATAATCCCCAAAGTTGTCTAAATCGAACTTTGATCCCAACTATAAGTACCCAACATTAAAAATTACATAATAATTAATTAATTCAATAATTCACATTGATGATCTTTTCATGTTTTGAGTTGTAGAGAATTGGGCCATAACTATAGAATTACATCTCAAAAATTACAAAGTATACACTTCTACTCAGTATCCATTTTTCATAAAATAAAAATTATTAAAATAAGTCAATAATTTGTTTCTTGATATAAATATTCATGAGTTATTCATTTCTCTTACCCTGCCTTATACGCTGTGAAAAACATTTATAGAACTAGGGACGAGCATAAAAAGCTTAGTAAGGGTTATAAAATAAAGAAAGAAAACATTAGTTAATCAATACATACAATACATAAGCTCTTTAACATACATCATGAAATCATAAGATTTAATAATTAGACATAGAAATCATAATTATAAAAGTTAACTTGTGGCATGCATATCAAAATTACATTGTAGCTTTTCAAGCTTTGTATGGAGTTACATTTGGAATACCCATCCCATTATATTCCATAAATCTCTTAGGAGAAACTTTAACATTTACCTTGATCACGTTACCCAATGCATTGGAGAGCTATATCAGGCTCACCCGTTCTAGTTTTATCATAGAACCACCCATATACGTGAAAAATGACCAATAACCATAACATATTTGTAACACAAAAACAACAATAAAGGAAAAGTAACATTTCCACATTGCAATCATAATATATCATTTCAATATATTGACTTAATCGAAGCTTTATCAAGCCATTTTACAAACCATTTAAAACATTTAATAAAGTATTTTTTGAATCAAAGGGTCCCATAACACTTTTAAACTATTAAAAGTAATTTTAATTTAAAAAATTCATATCCATAAAAATAAATATACAAACTTTTTTTAAAACATGGATATTAATTAGAAATATTTGTAAGAATAAATCTTTAAAACAATACTTTAGTTAAGAAGTTCTTAACCATATGAAAGACACTTGAATAAAAACAATTGAGTAATAAGATTAGCCAAAACATTATAATATCATGAAAATAAATGGATTCATGTTATAATAATCCAAATGACAGTATTAACATCATATAAAATTGAATTTATGAATAACAATAATGATGCCTCAATGGAATGTAAATCCAGACGAAATCCCTTATAAAAACTATATCCTTAGATGAAGGATAAATAAATTACATAATAATGGGTGATAAATATAAATACACTCAATATGATTAGATATTCAGTGTAAATCAATCAGAGCACATTCACACATTTTCTTTTTAAAACAAAACCAATTACATGGATGTTTAACTTAATGAATGGAAATTTAGTTAAGATTACCCTTATCAAATTCATATCAATGACATGAGAATTTATTAATGAATTGATTATGTGTATCAAAAGTATTTCCACAGAAAGGGGAGTCGAAATTAAAACATAAATAAATATACACTGATTCCATACATAATTATAGAATCACATAATTAATAATTATTAGATTAACCCAAGGAATAGAAATTGGGTTAAAATGTTCACTTACTGATTTTGTAACTTACAAAACATTAACCACAAGAAAGAAGGATCAGACCATGAAGATTTAAATACCCATAAATTAAATTATATTACATAAAGAATAAAATCATGTGTAGTACATACACCTAAAAAAATAAAATTGTTGAAAATATAGCATGCATATCATGGGAATAATAAGTTAGATGAAAACCCTTACCACATTGTAATCAATCGAGTCGAATGACCAAAAGTTATTTACCACAAAATTAATCACATAATACCATGAATATAAATATAATAATGATAATATATATCAAATATAAGTACATAATACATGACATGCAATAAATAAGTAGTGAATAATGTAAATCTCAAAGAATTAAAAGTGGTATAAGAAAACCCTTTCCTCGTTTTCGACATGACATGTTCATTCTTTAATATCCTAAATAATAAACTAAAGTTAATTTATAATTTATTAATAAACTTTTACATTTTTATTATTCCTTTTAAATCACTTATTACTTTGTTATATCCATTATGGAATCATTGAAGTTAATAATGTTTGTTTTGTCAATATTTGGTACTTGAGTCAAAATTGAACTTCTTATAATTACAAGTTTTTCATCTAGTAAAAAATCTATTATCTATAGAATGATATTAATCATTTATATATCATATATATAATATATATCCATTATATATATATATATATGAATTCATAATATTACATAACCTTTGTATGTAAAAAAAGGAAATGCACTGTTCATGGAGACGGTAAGTCGTACGTACACATGAACGCTAATCTCATTTATATTTCATATTTAATGGAATGAAAAACTAATTAAATATAGGTATATTATAATTACAGTATAATATTTTGTATAATTTAATTAATTCTATCTTTTATATGCTCCACGTATGGTGTGAATGAGTAATATCATTTTGAGGGGGCGGTAGTCCGCACTTCCTCAAATGAAATTATCATATTTACCCACAATGGAAACCATAAAGAAATGATATAAATGAAAAATAAAGAAGTATATAAAAAATATAAATATAATATATATCAAATATACATACATTTCTATATTAATGTCCATCGTAAGAGGTGGTAGGAGAATATTGAATAATCGTCATTTCGTTAGGTAGTAGTTCGCCTTCCAAAAAAAACAGTATGTTATTTACCCATTAGATGGAGGTGCGTGTAAGTGTAGTTAGAATACTTCTCATATAAAAAAACTAGTATATTTTTTATACTGGTTTTTTTATAAAATAAAGGAATAAAAGAAATTATGGGGTTGGAGAAGAAAAATAAAAGAAAAGAACTTAAGAGAATATGTAACCTTTAAATCAGGTAAGTCCCTTTGGATTGAACCAAAAGGATTTCTTGAAGTTCCTTATGCCTAAAGTAAGGATTCTATGTGTAATATAGGGATCTTGAGAGATTATTTGGTTAGAGATTGGATGAGCCAAGGGTCTTGAGATGTGTGGGTAATGGGTTAGTGGTTAGGGATTTTTATAAGGGGGGGAGGGGCTCTTTAGGAATGTTTGGAAATATTATTTTAATTTATTATTATTTTTGGTTTTTAAAGGTCCAAAACTTATTACAGTAGCTGATAATATGACTCTTGTTAAAAATAAAATAATCAAATTATAATTTCATTTGTTTTTGAGAGTTTTTAATATTTATAATCTTATTTATTTAAATCATTCATTAATGAGGTAAACACTACATCATTATTGTGTCTTAAATAATTTTATTTATTTGTTGTCTAAAAATTATGAAACAAATACCATGATGTCGGAAATATTTTTATCTTTAAAATGAATATTTATAGTCTAATATATAACTTATATAACCCTATGTAAGAATTTATTTACTAAAAGATATATGTTTATGTCATTTTTGTTATTACTTAGAATTAATAAATATAAAGTGTCGTTATCAATTTTTCAGTGGCTCCATGGTGTCCCAAAACTGACCCAAGGATTCCCATGGTCTAAAATGTATCACAAAATATTATTAAGACACGATTTAGGGTAATTTAATATTATTATAATATTATTTTCACCTTGAATTAACTGATTTACCTTTAACTACGGTAAATAAATGTCAACAGTTACAATTCACAAAAATTATTTTCATCTTATTGAACCATATATTACTTAATTATTAAAAAAATTCATTTCATATTATTTAAATTCATTTCACGTAAGCCGTAAAATTTTATTTAAATGAAATAGTCAGTTTTTTAACCACTACTTAGTGTTTTCACTATTCATAAAAATGTTAGGTTTTTAAAAAAATACATAAAATTCATCTGAAGCTATATTTTTATATTATTAATTCAAAAATAATGTATATTTTACCAAATTAAAAACATATAAGTTTCATTAATTAATTTAAAATTAATTCTCATTTTCAAAAGAAAAAACGTGTTTTTTAAGAAATAGTAACTATCTAAAGATTAGCACTTGTTTATGTCCAATTTCACTGTTAAATTACTTTCAATAAAAAAATTGGATTAAATGGTAAAAATATAATCTAATTACACTTTAAAAGAAATTAAAAATATAATCTATCAATAAAAATATATTCTATTAAAAGGCAGATTTGAATTAAAATATAGTATTTTCACTATTCATTGAAAAATGAATTTTATCAGGAATATACCAATAATTTACCCAAAGTAAATTGAGATGTCCTAATTCTAAATAATGATTTTATTTTGTCAAATAGAACATATGAAAGTGAACAAAACTATATTAAAGGCGGGTTATCCATCAAAAGGCAGTAAATCAAAATTTTAAAGAATATTAGAGTATTTATGCTTAAAATTAGATTATTTCATATTTTAATAATCTAAATATTATTGAATAAATGTAAAAATATTTAACAAAAAAGTATAATAATATTGTAGTTTGTTTTTTTCATTCCCACAAATACAACGGCTAGTCATTAACTACAATTTAATATAATACTATATAATTATATTTCAGAATGACTCAGTATTGTGTGCAATATAAGATTTCAAAGAAACCCATTTATAAGGACTCAAACTTAAAAAATTATATAATCTTGAATTAAATGAATAATTCACATTTAGGATCATTTCTGGTTTAGAGTTTTAGAGAATTACGCCATAACAATTATATTTCATCTCAAAAATTACAAGGTAGACAATTCAACTCAGTTTCAATTTTTTTTCATAAAATTTTAACTCTTGAAAAAAGATTCATGTCTACTTAGATTTTTTAGACAACATGAATTTCCGTTGATCACACACATGACCCTATTGATCCTTTAGACCTATGAAAAACATTTCGAAACATGGGATGAGCATGAAAAGCTCTATAAGGGTTATAAGATAAATAAAGATAACATTTTTCCATAAATACATAGCAAGCATAATATCATACCTCATAATAAGATTTATGAAAAACACATCGAAATCCTAAATCATAAAGGTAACTTGTGGGATACATAACATACTTACGTTGTAGCTTTCAATGCTATGTAGGGAGCTAAATTTGGAATACCCATCACAGTATATTCCATAAATCTCTTAGGAGAAACATTCATGTTTACCTATGTCATGTAACCGAATGCATTGGAGAGCTATCTCAGGTTCACCCACCCTAGGTTTTTCACAAAACCACCCTTACACATAATAAATCCCAAGAACCATAAAATATTCATAACATATAAAAAAATATAAAGGAAAGATAACATTTCCACATTTCAATCCCAATATATCATTTAAATATATTGAAATAACATATCCATTATCATAAAATCAATACCAAAATACATAAAAGAGTATATGGTATTTATTTTCCTTTAAAAAACATTATGTCTTGTAAAGGAAGCCAAAGATCAAATAATACTCGTGGGGTAGTAAAGGTCATTGTCATTACTTACATTAAAAAGAAACATTCTTCTTTGTCGTTTAGTAAAACTCATAGAAAAATATTCTTTTTGAATAAAATGAGATGTAAAATGTTTTTATACACCGTATAATAGAAATTCATGTATAAAACAAAATATGCCATAATGAAAGGAGATTGAGATGAATTCCCTTAACTCATTTCTGTCTTGACTCGATCGTTCTTTAATCTACTAAATAATAAAATAAAGGTAATCTATATTTTCTTAATAACCATTTTTAGGATTATTATTCCTTTTATAGCAATTTTTACCTTTCAGTGACAATTAGTTTGTCATTTGAGTTCATATAGGACATTTTTCGATGTTCGGAATGTGAGTTAAAAACGAACATGTTATAATTATAAATTGTCCATGTGGCCAAAATTCCATTTTCTACTGAAATATATTCATAATATATATATCATATATATCATATATATCTATTATATATATGTATTTATAATAGTACATAACTTTCGGAGGTAAAAATGAAATGCACCATTCATGGAGACGGTAAGTCGTATGTACGCATGAAAGATGCTTTCATTTCTATTTCATATTTAATGGAATAAAAACGTAATGATACATAGGTATATTATAATTCCGGTATAATATCATATATAATTTAATTAAATCTATCCTTTATATGTTTCACGTAAGGAATGAATGAGTCATATCATTTTTAGGGGGCGGTAGTCCGCATCTCTCAAATGAAATTATCATATTTACCCACTATGGAAAACCATAACGGAATTCTATAAATGAATATTAAAGAAAAATAGTAAAAATATAAATATAATATATATCACATATAAATATTGTTTCATATTAATGGCCACTGTATGTGGCTTTAAGAGAATATTTAATAGTCATCATTTCGTGAGGCTTTAGTTTTTTGTCCACAGAAACAATATGTTTTTTACCCATTAGATGGATGTGTGTGTAAGTATAGTTAAAATCCTACTCATACCAACAACCTAGTATGTTGAGGATACTATTTTGTTATAAAATAAATTAATAATAAGAGTTTATGTGGTTGGGGAAGGAATATAAAACAAAAGAACTTAAGAGAAGATATTACCTTTAAATCGGGTATCTTCCTTTGGTTTGAACCAAAATAATTACTTGAATTTCCTTCTTCCTAGAGTAAGGCTTTTAGGAGGAGTAGAGAAATGTATTGAACTTAATTTTGTAGAGTTTTGATGATCTAAGGGTCTTGATATGTGTGAGTAATGGGTTATAAGTGATGGATTTTATAAGGGGGAGGAGGTTCTCTTTACGATGGTGTGAAAATATTATTTTATTATATAATTATTTTTGGTTTGAAAATGTCCAAAACTCATTAAATTCCAAGATAATATAAATCTTGTTCCAAATAAAATTATTCAATAATAATTGGACTTGTTTTGGAAATTGTTTTAATATTTATAATCTTATTTTTTTTAAATCACTCATTAATGAGGTAAATAGTGCATCATTATTGTGTCATAAATATTTTTATTTATATGATGTCTAAAAATTATAAAAAATATATCATGATATGAAAATAATTTTATATTTAAAATGAATATATATTCTTAATGAGATAAATTATATAACCCCGTGTAAGAATTTATTTACAAAAAGATATATGTTTAAGTCATTTTTGTCTATACATTTAATTAATATAAAGTGTCATTATCAGTCACAGGAAGCTCCATGTGGTCCAAAAATCAACCCAAGGATGACCATGGTCAGACATGTATCAACCAATAGGATTATGAAACATCTTAAGGTAATTTTTTATTATAATAATATTATTTTTTAACCATATTTACCATATTTACCCTTTAATAATGGTAAATAAAATATTTACTGAAATAAATATTCATAATTTCTAAAAATAAAAAAAACTATTTAAAAAATTTAGACATCCTTATTCAATATATTGAATCCATTTTTACAAATTTAAAACAAATAAGTGGAAAAAATAAATTTAAAATTAATTCTCGTTGTCAAAACAAAAAACGTGTTTTTAAGAAATAATAACTATCAAAAGATTGACCGTTATTTATGTCAAATTTCGAAGGGAAATTACTTCCAATGTCCAAAATTGGATTAAATAGTAATAATATATTCTAATTAAACATTAAATCCAATAAAAAAGATAATCTATCGTTATAAATAAATTATATTAAAAGGCAGTTTTGAATTAAAATATAGTATTTTTCAATATTCATTAAAAATGAATTTTATCAGAAAAATTCCAAAAAATTACTCAAAGAAGATTTTGATGTTCCGGATATAAAGAAAAATTTTATTTTGTCTAATAAAACATGTAAAAGTAGCCAAAACTAGATTTAATGAGAGTTCTCCATCAAAAGGTGGTAAATTGACCTTTTAATCAATATGAGAGTTTTTATGCTTAAAATCATATTCTTTCTTATTTTAAGCCTCTAAAATTTATTTCCTAATTTTAAAAACATTTAACAAACATGTATATTCATATTGAAGTTAGTTTTGTCCATTCTCGCCAATACAATGGCTAGGTGTTAAATACTAATTAAAATAATATTATACTTTTATTTTTCAATATGACCCAATGTTGTGTGAAACATAATATTTAAAAGAACCCCATCATTGCCTATCAGGTATGCTATCGAACATAGCATCCATTTTAATATAAAATTAATATTTAAATCACAAATATTAATAAATATTAAAATGACTAATTCTTTATTTACCAAGAGTGTTACATCCTACCCCCCATTTGGGAATTTCACCCTCACAACATTATCCACTTATCAATAAATTGGGGTATTTATCCCTAATATAATTTTCAAATCCCCACGTTTCCTATTAAACAATATGATTTTTCTAAAAAACCTTTACATAATGAATTAACTTATTCTGAAACACTTTCTCTCTTCCATCAGGAATCTGGACTGGTTGTTCATCATAAGATAGATTCTCGTCTACCTGAACTACCTCTGGGCTCCAAACATGAGATGAATCTGGCATATACTTTCTAAAAATTGAAACATTAAAATCATTGTGTACTTAGGATAAACATGGAGGTAAAGACACTCTGTATACAACTAATCCAACATTCTCAAGGATATCATAAAGTTCAATGAACCTCAGACATAACATTCCCTTCTTTCCAAAACACATCACACTTTTCCATGGAGAAACATTGAGAAATACATGATCACCTACCTCAAAAGAAAGACCCTTCTTCCTATTTTCCACATAACTTTTCTACTTACATTAAGCTGTTCTTATGTTCTTCTGAATCAACTGGAATTTTTTCTTCCATCTCTTCTACCAATTCAGGTCCGATCAACATCCTTTCACCTACTTCATCCCAAAAATATGGATATCGTCACCACTTCCCATATAATGTTTTAAATGGAACCATCTATATAATGGAATTAAAATTATTATTATAAGAAAATTCAACCAAAAAACGTTGTTGGTCCCAACTTCTTTAGTAATCTCTAGAGAAAGCATGGAACATATCTTCCATGGTCAGAATTGTTCATTCTGACTACCCATTTTATTAAGGATGAAAAGCTGTATGAAAATTTAATTCAGTACCCAACAACTTTTGAAGGCCTTTCCAAAAGTTATAAGTAAACCTGGGATCACGATCAGATACAATGGAGAGGGGAACACCATGAAACTTGGGTATATCTTTGATATACAATCAAGAAAGTTTATCTAGAGAAACAATATCTTGAATAAGAAGTAAATGACCAGATTTTTTCAATCATTCAACAATAACCTAGATTATATTATTACCTTGAGATGTCTTTTGTAATCCTACAATGATGTCGATAGATATTTATTCCCATTTCCACTATGGAACCGGTAAAGACTGAATTATCCTTTTTGGTAACTGCCACTCTTCTTTAACTTATTGAAAAAATAAAACACATCATAGTAAAATCAATAATATCTCTTTTCATTCCATCCCACCAGAAATACTCTTGAAAATTTATGTACATCTTAGTACTTCTATGATGAATTGAAATTGGAAAACAGTGAGCTTTACATAATAACTCATTCTTTAAGTGTGAATCACAAAGAACAAAAAATGTCTTCCCAAACCTCAAAACACAATCATTGTCAATGTTAAAATCAGGAAACTTACCCTTCTGAAACAACTCTACCTTTTTCTGCAATTGAATGTCTTCCTTATGCAATTTCATAATTCTGTTTCATATAGATGATTTCACTGACACCTGAAACAATATAGAGGAATTTTCTACACCAACAACATCCATACCAAATTTCATCAAATAAAAAACCCAAGGATTTCATTCCAAACAAAATATGGATAATGAAGAATTATATTTTCAACTCAAAGCATCATCTACTTTATTTTACTTTCTTGGAGGGTAATGAATTATGAATTCATAATCCTTGATGAATTCTAGCCATCTCTTCTATATCATTTTCAATTTTTTCAGAGTGAATATATACTTATAACTTTTGTGGCCAGTATATATTTCACATTTTACTCTATACCGTTGACTCCACGAAATTTTTAGACCAAAAACAACAGAAGCTAATTCCAATTCTTGTGTAGGGTAATTTAACTCATGATATTTAAACTAACATGAAACATAATCAATTACCTGACCATTTTGCATATGGACACAATTAAATCCTTTCAATGATGCATTATTGTAGATAAAAACCCACAATTTCTGGAAGGTAGTTCCAAAACTAGATCATTCACCAATATTCTTTTCAATTATTGAAAACAATCATCACATTATTTTGTCCAAATTAATTTAACTCTATTTCAGGTTAACATAGTCCTTGGAATATATAACCACGATAACATTTCAAAAAATCTCTGGTAATAACCCGCGAATCCAAGAAAACTACAAATCTCAATTATATTTGTGTGTCTTGGCCATTATTCAACAACTTTTGTTTTAGTAGGATGAACAATTATTCCATTTTTTGAAACAATGTGACCAAGGAAAGAAATTTGATGTAACCAAAACTCATACTTGTTGAATTTCTCATACAGTTTTGTTTTTTTAAGTTTTCAAGACAACCCTTAAATTACATTCATGATCCAATTTACTTTTAGAATAAACCAAAATATCATCAATGATCAAAACCAAAAACATATCGAAAAACATACGGAAAATTCTATTTATAAGATCAATGAATATAGCAGGTGCATTGGTTAACACAAAATTCCTAACTACAAAATCATAATGGCCATATATAGTAAGAAACGCGGTATTCAGGATGTCTGCTTCCTTTAATTTCAACTAATGGTATCTCGAACTCAAATCAATATTTGAAAAATTCTGAGCTCCCTGGAGTTTATCAAACAAATAATTGATATGAGGAAAAGGAAACCTCTTATTAATAGTGATGCTATTAAATTATCTATAATCAATTCAAAGTCTCATTGAACCATATTTCTTTTTGACGATCAAGATAGGAGCACCCCAAGGTGATGTGCAAGTTTGAATGAAACCTTTATCTAATAACTCATGTAATTTATTCTTTAACTCAAAATGTGCAATTTGAGACATTCGAAAATGGTTTTTTGAAATATGATTATCTTCAGAAACTAAGTCAACATAAAATTCAACTTCTCGATTAGGTATTATACCAGGAAACTATTCATGAAAAATATTGAGATACTCATTTACCAATGGCACATCAATAATTTGAGTAGTTCCTTTTTTTTCAACAATATGTGCAAGGAGACATTCATTTTTATCTTTCACTAGTTTCTCAGCTTCCTAATAAGTTATCAAAAGTGAGTTTTCATTCTTGTACATAAACTGAAAATCTTTATGAAAAGAAACATCTTTATCTCGACAGTAAATCTTAGCATGATAAATGGAAAACCAATCAATATCCAAAATAACAACAAACACTAATAGAGGAAAAAAAATAATTTTTGCAGGTAAATTATTTCCACATACAAGGACAAGAAGGTTCTTACAATTTATATTTGTCTTAACATTTCCTCCATGTTTTTTCCATAAGTTCAGGATTCATATCTTGATATAGAATTCTTAATTTACTAGAAAGATTCTCAGAAATGAATGAGTGTGTAGACCCTGAATCAAAAAACACATTGGCATAATCTGAACAAACAAACAGCGTACCTATTGCTACTTCATTTGATTGACCAACATCAGCTGAAGTAGTTTCCAAAGATTTTACCACACCTTTCTACTTGTAGTTTGGCTGCTTTCCCTCAGGTGAGTTCTTCATTGGACACTCATTTGCATAATGAACCATGTCCTTTCACTAAAAACATTTTACTGACTATAAATCAGATTTTGTCTTACCATTACCCTGATCTTTTTCAGTGCAATTATGAGTCTTATGTCCCATTTTACCACATAGTTAGCACATACCAAAATTCAAAAGTCATTCCCCAACATGATTTTTACCAGAATTATAACAAACTGTAAACTTAAGTTTCGTACCCTCAGACTTTTTTGAAGAGGTTTTCACTTTCATCTTTCACCTTGACCTCTTATTCTGTTTTTTTTTCAAATAACACCTGATCATCGACAAACTCAATTTCCACCTTCTCCGCACATAGAACAAGTTTTCCATAAATTTTTAACTCTCAAGATGCTGAATCTGTTCAATAATTTGGATTTAATCCTGAGTAAAAATGGTAGATTTTACTATCAAGATCTCATATGAAATTTGGGACATACCTTTCTATTAGGGTGAATTTTTCTTCATAAATAGCCAATGAGTTATCCTACTACCTTTCTACTAGGGTGAAATAGTCCATAACTATTACATTACATCTCAAAAATTAAAATATATACCATTTTTCTCAGTTTCCAATTTTTTCATAAAATAAAAATGAATGAAAAAAGTGTCATGTCTAGTTCCATGTTTTATGAAAAATGTCTTTCCCTAGATCGCATCCTTGACCCTATTCATCTTTAAGTCTTGTGAAAAACATTTCAAAACATTGTATGGGTATAAAAAGCTCAGTAAGGGTTATAAGATAAAGAAATATAACATTTTTTCATAAATACATACCAAGCATAAGCATATACCTCACCATAAGATTTATGAATAACACATAGAAATCATAAATCATAAAGGTAACTTGTGGCATACATAACATACTTATGTTGTAGATTTCACACCTACAATGGGTGTTACATTTGGAATACCTATCATAGTATATTTCCCTAAATCTATTAGGAGAAATATTAACATTTTCCTATGTCACGTTACCCAATGCGTTAGAGAGCTATCTCGGGATCACCTGCCCTTGGTTTATCACGAAACCACTCGTATATGTAACAATGGCCAATAAGCATAACAAATTCATAACACATAAAACAAATATAATGAAAAGATAAAATTTACACATTTTCAATCATAATATATCATCTAAATGTATTGACATAACAAATCCAACATCAAAATCATTTTTAATACCAAAATAAGTAAAAGAGTATGTGGAAATAATTTCCTTTTTATAAAACACTATGGCTTGTTAAGGAAGCCAAAGATAAAATAATACTCACGAATGCAGAAAAGGTTGTTGTCACCGATTACATAAAGAAACATTCCTCTTTTCATTTAGTAAAACACTTTGTAGAAAAAGATAATTTTTTAATGAAATGAGAAGTCAAAATTTTTGATAAACCATATAAAATAAATTCATGTAGAAAACAAAATATGCCTTAATGATATGAGATTGAGACGAAGCCCCTTAAATCGTGTCTGACTTGACTCGATCATTATTTAATCTCCATAATAATAAAATAATGTTAATTTATACTTTCATAAGTACCTTTTTCGAGTTTATTATTCTTTTTATATCAATTATCACATGTATATAACAATTAGTTAATTATTTTAGTTCATATTAGACATTTTTTCGTTGTTCCGAACTTGAGTTAAAAATGAACTTGTTATAATTATAAACTGTCCATGAGGTCAAAATTACATTATCTCAAAAATGATATTCATGATTTATATATCATATATTAAAAATATATCCAATATATATATGTATAGTTATAATATTATATAACATTTGGAGGTAAGAAATGAAATGGACAATTCATAGAGACGGTAAATCGTACATACGCATAATAACTAATTTCATTTATATTTCATATTTAATGGAATAAAAACATAATGATACATAGGTATATTATAATTCCAGTATAATATCACATATAATTTCAATAATTTTTAATTTCATATAATCCACATATGGCGTGAACGAGTCATATCACTTTGAGGGGGCGGTAGTCCACACTTCCTAAAATGAAATTATCGTATTTACCCACTATGTAAAACCATAAAGATATTATATAAATGAAAAATATAGAAGCATACACAAAAAATAAATTTAATATTTATCACATATAAATACATTTCCATCTTAATTTCCACAATAAGAGGTTGTAGGAGAACATTAAACAATCATAATTTCATGAGGCGTTAGTTTGTCGTCCATAGAAACAGTATGTTCTTTACTCATTAGATGGAAGTGTGTGAATGTGTAGTTCAAATAATTCTCATAAAAACAGCATATTATATTTATGATACTGGTTTTTCTATAATATAATGGAATAAAATGTATTTAGGGGGTTGTATAAGGAAAATAAAACAAAATATCTTAAGAGAAGATGTTACCTTTAAATCAGGTATCTCCCTTTGGGTTGAACCAAAAGGTTTACTTGAATTGCCTTCTTCCTCAGAGAAGGATTCTAGGAGTATGAGAGGGATGTAGGGAGATTAATTAGGAAGATTTTGGATGATCCAAGGGTCTTGAGAAGTGTGAGGAATGGTGTAGAAATGAGGTCTTTTTATAAGGGGAGGAGGGTCTTTTTAGGAAAGTGTGAAAATATAATTTTATTATATAATGTTTTTTAGTTTAAAAATTTACAAAACTCATTAAAGTAGAAGATAAGATGACTCATGTTCAAAATAAAATCATCCAATAATAATTGGATATGTTTTATATACTTTTTGAATCTTTATAATCATATTTATTTAAATCATTCATTAATGATTGAAACACTGCATCATTATTATGTTATAAGTATTTTATTATTTGTTGTCTAAAAATTATAAAACAAATATCCTGAAGTAGAAAATCATTTTATCTTTCAAATTAATATTTATTGATAAAGAGATAACTTATATAACCCCATGTAAGAATTTATTTACTAAAAGCTATATGATTAAGTCATTTAAGAGTTTACATTAAATTAATTAATATAAAGTGTCATTATCATTCCCATGTGGATCAATGGTGTCCAAAAATCAACCTAAGGATTCCCATGGTCGTAAATGTATCAATAAATAGTATTTGGACACATGTTATGGTAATTTTATATTATTATAATATTATTTTTCATCCCTTATTTATCAGATTTACCCTTTAACCATGGTAAATAAAATATTTTCTGAAGTAAATATTCATAATTTCTAAAAATAAAAGTTACCTATTTACAAAATTTGGTCCTCCTGATTCCAAATACGGACTCCATTTTTAAAAATTCAAAACATAGAAGTGGAAGAAATTAATTTAATATTTATTCCTGTTGTCAAAATAATTTTTTTGAGAAATAATAACTATCAAAATAATGACACTTATTTATGTCCAATTTGAATGTAAAATTGCTTACAATGACCAACATTGGATTATATGGTAAAACATTATTCTAATAACATTTTAAACCCAATTAAAAAGATAATATATCCTTATAAATAAATAATATTATAAGACATTTTTGAATTAAAATACATTATTTTTCACTATTCATTAAAAAATGAATTTTATTAGAAAAAAAACCAAAAAATTACCCAATATAAATTTTGTTTTCTAGATTATAAAGAAGAATTTTATTTTGAAAAATAGTATATATAAAAGTAACCAAAAATATATTTAATGTGGGGTTACCATCAAAAGATAGTAAATCGACCTTTTAATGATTATTAGAGTATTTATGCTTAAAATAGGATTCTTTACTGATTTAAGCCTCTAAAAGTTATTGGATAAATGTAAAAACATGTATATTAATATTTTAGTTAGTTTTATCCATTCCCTCCAATACAACAGCTATGAATTAACCACCATTTATAATAATATTATATTATTATTTTTCAGTATGACCCAACATTGTGTGAAACGTAAGATTTCAAAGAACCCTCTTGTTGCGTAGAGGGTATGCTATCAAACATAGATTCTCTTTTGAAATAAAATTAATATTTAAATCATAAATATTAATAAATATGTAAATGTATTATTATTTTTTCACTGGGGATGTTACACCATTTTTGCGTATGGGGTACGCCATCAAACATTGCATCCCTTTTAAAGTAAAATTAATATTTAATTCACAAATAATAATAAATATGAAAATTTTATATTCATTATTTACCTTGGATGTTACATGAATGGAATGTATTTTTTATCTTCTTTTATATATCCACCCCTAGATTCTAGTACCTAATAATGTTCTCATCATCAACATGTTTCCTTAGTATATAATTTTTCTAAATGGCTACCTCTTTCCAATCATCATCACTAGAAAATAAATAATCTAACTATTTGAATTGATTATCCAGGTTTCCTATATTTTCATAAATATGATATAAAATTTTAACGTCAACATCATTACCTATAAAAATAGTGTTTCAGTTTCCTTCCCCATTTTTAAAGACTATGGCATCATCACTATTAATTATTATTTTGGTTCTCTTTTTGTAACGATTATAAAATTTTCTATTTGATGTGTACTTGAGAAAAATTCAATCATAAACCATATAATCAATCTTTCCTATTTTTTTCATTTATATTGATCTACCATGGACTTATAATCACCCTTAAATGTTTAACATTTTACATCCTTTTAAAACACATCTCATAACGATTCAAGATATTTTTTCCCTTATGAGATACGTATTTTGAGTTATTAATGTAGTTTTGGTGGGTTGATGAAAACAGAACATTTATGTTTATTCTCTACCAACATATCCTAGGTCATGTAAATTAGGCTACTATTCATTATTTCAACCATTTTATTTTTTCTAGGATTATATAGAGAAATATAATAATTTTTTATTCTATAATTTTAAATATATTTGATGAAATTTTTTCTCACATTCAATTAAATTATCTGACAATGGACCATTTATGTAGAACCCAATTTTTCTATAAATTACCTCTAAAGCTCTTGAACATATCCAGTTCATGTGCTTTATGATATATGAACATAATTTATTCAATCACCATAATTTATCTATAAATGTTATTAAATAACTTTATCTATCTTTATAATTATTATTCATAGTTCAAATTTGAATGAATTATCTTAAGAGTATTTGATGTTTTTGTTTCAAATACCTTGTGATTTTTATTCCTCATTTTTTCATTTTTTCATGTCTTAAAAATAGTAGTAATATCTTTTTTAAAAGGGGGAAACATATCATATATATTTAATGGAACATTATTTTCAAAATATTTTGGAAAGGTTCAGCCATCCTACTATACCATAACTCTATTTTTATTTTTTCTCTAGTAATATAGTTATTTTTATTTCCCAATTTAGAAAAAAAATTTGTACTTACCAAATCCACTATAGCCATTACCCCATATTTTATTACTTAAACTATGCTTCCATTTTTAAGTATATTGGCCTCATGTATAGCCTCACACAGTTATGACACACTTAACAAGTTGTTTGTAGACCATCCATGAATAGAACATTATCCACGCTAAATTAACATTCACTAATGATTTTAATCTAAAAACCTTTAAAATTTATTGAAATATCATTACTAAATATCATTTATCCTCCTTAATATTTTAAAACATTTTTTATATTTACTTTATTTCTGGTGATATGAACTCCCACTTTTCCTGATCCATGGTTTTTGTGATGTCAAATATTTAAATAAATGTTCGACTATGTTATCAGGTTTCTTAATATAACATTGATTATGACTATTTTTATAACAAGGAAATATATCCAACTGAGTTGGGATAAATTAAATACTGATATTGGAGTTGTTTTATTATTGATCACATAATCCATATAGTTTTTGTTGGTCTTCAAATCTTCTTTGAAGATCAATTCTTCCCTGAAACTACTAGGTCATCCTTTGAGTCCACATTTAATTTTGTTTTATCCAATTTGATCTATGACCACTTATTATCCCAGTTGAATAAATTTTATACCAATATTTCTAACAAAAATGACTAGACTCAACAAAACATCATCAGTATACCTTAAATATTTTTTTTGGGAAACGTTGTACTGCAAAAATCATTGACCTTTCACATAATCTTCTGTTGCGAATAAGTAAATCTCTAAAAGCTCATTTTCTATGTTGTACATTGAATATTATTTACTGATGAATACATTCATATCAAATTTTATATTTATATATTTAATCATACATAATAATTTCATTACATATTTCATTTAATCTATATTTTAATTTTTTTATTAGCTTTTTCGGTAGAAACTATCTCCCTTTACACAAACGATTCTACACACATTTCTTATTCATTTCTAGAATCCCAATTATTTTAGAAACCTAGTGTACAATTCTTATAGAGTTCCCTTTGATCTCATATATAATTTTTCTTCATGTATTCATTTTTCTAATCAAGCTTCATTATTTCTTCATTCTTCCTTCTTTATTTATGGATTTAACTATCTTATAGAATAAAGGGTGAGGTCATGTATTCAATAATTTTGGACGTAATTTAAATATCACAATTTTGCATTGTTATTTGATAAAAAGGAATTTAATTTTCATCCAAAAGATTCATTTTCTTTTTTGACCCCTTTTTCATCTGAGATTTGTCATCTCTCATCCTTTTAATTTCTTTTAGAATCATATGTATCTCCATTCTCATTAAATATATTTTGTTAGTAACTATTTCCTTCGAAAAACATTTTATATTGTATTAAGATTCATCTCCAAATAAATAAACCTTATTTTTTGCTTCTATTATGAGTACTCTTACAAACAAATCTCTTGGAACTTCCTCATCGCCACTTTTCTCAATTTTCAAAAAAGATTCTACGATTGATAAAATGTCTCTTCTAATAGAACTAAGAGAATGATTATAAATTATTTTTTGATTCATCAATTATCTGATTAATAGCAAAGGTTTTCCTATAACATTCCACATTTTTATTCTCAGTTTCAAATATCATAGTTGAGTTAGAAGAAACATAATAAATTATTCCATAGTTAAAACCATGAAAATAATTTTATCTCAATACATAAATCATTCTCCACTTATCAAATTTCATAACATGAGAGAAAGATTCCAATTATAATTTTCCTTTTTTGATATATCCTCAACGGGGTCTTTCTTCTCATCAACCTCCAAACCATCAGAGTATTTAGTTTACATTTAATTTTTAAAGTTACCTTTTCTCTTAAAAGAAGGTTATATTCTCATTTCATATTTAATGAGGTTATGGGGTTGTTCATCAATGGTAATGTCATCAGGATTCCAATCATCAAGATTCAAGATCCCGGATTTTAATTTACATGTATTTAGTCTAATCAATTTTTTTACTATATTAGAATGTACTAGAGTTTCTAAAACCCCTCTAATAATTCCAATAATCATATTTAACTTAGTAAATAACTCATAAATAGTTCTACCATCATGTTTTATTATATCATCAATACTTTATAGAATAAAAAGAATTTTTTTATTAAATTTAAATTAATTTCATATATTCCATGATGATTCATTCTATAGAATTTTTAGTTCTATAAATAATGACCGTTTTTAGCTTCCTTTATAATAGAGAAGGTAAAAATAAATTCCTATATTTTCCATCATTTCAGATATTAATTATATATGTAGAGACCACTCTTAGTATTCATCTTGAAAAGTGAATCCATATTGAATTGAATTTATAATATAAAACCTAAATAAAAGATTATAGGGTATCATTCTCTAATTCCAGAAATGAAACCATTTTCCATCAAAATTTGGAATTCCATTAATATTAATAGAATTGTGTTTATCCAAATCAATCACTTGAGTAAAATAGAATCAATCTCACTCTGGTAAAAATAATTAGATCACACAAAGCATAACACACATCAAGACTGGGTTATTCAATGTTTATTTCAAATTAAAATAAATTTTACCCCTATGCTTCATCATAACCATTCCCTCAAAATTATCACCCATTAGTTGAAGAAAGGAATAGTATTGTTTTAATTGGTTATTCCTCTTTGATGATAACTATGTGACCATTGTGTTTTGGTTATTATCTCATACATATAGTCCCATTCATGTTATCAAAAGGAACTTATGAAAAGGTATAACCTTGAACATAGAAAACTAATATCGATAACAAATTAAAATCTGACACCAGTATAATAATGATCCAAAAAGAATGATCACCAACAATATGGTCCTGCATATAGAATTCATATGATGATCATATTCCTCTTCCATAAATATAAATCTCCTCTATGTATTATTGGATCATATTATTTGATATAGAAGCATATTGATTATTATTATCAGTATTCTCAACCCCTTATCTCAACCATATAACTTGATATATATATTCACTGAATTTTGTGTCAATATTACATAAATAATTGTTTTATAAATATACTTTAATTATGGTCATATGGAACAACTCATTCTATAATCATAAACTATGAGTCCAAAATTCATTCATAATTTTTCCTAACAATCCATATAAAGATTCATCTTGTTTCCTTCCTAAGATTTTAAATTGTCATAGGATTCATCCCCTTATGAAGTCAAAAACTTTTAGATATCTGGATATTTCTTTATAATAATGATTGAAAAAAACCTATAACAGGTGATGTGGAACACTAATTCGTTGATGTATTATATGCTATGATGGGGAATAGTCTTTTATGATGACAATATCTTATCATAGCACTTCCAATGCCTCCCTTGTAAGGTTAAATCCATTCCCAATCAGTAATACTATTGATCAAAAGTTTCATAAATATTCATGATCAATGATTAAAATAACACTCTCGTCATATAAAATTTTTATATATATTTAGATATCAAAATTTTGAAAACTATAGAAGTGAAACCAGTATATATGAAAAATATCATTTCTGTGAATTTAAATTTTTATACAATACGAAATTGATGTACATTGATCTTCAAAAATTATAATTTGGATTTTTATTTATCTTTTAATATTATCTTGTAGTGGAATTAATCTGTGTCACAACATTCCATTTCATTGGTCCAAACACCTATGTTATTTCAGATCCATTAGAAAAATGGATACATTTTCTAGGAATCCATTTGTAGAAGAAATTAGCTACATGGATCATTTGGATATTTCATAAATTTGGTTATATTTAGATACAGTCCTAGAGTAATATCTTAAATTAATCAGGAAAACTATTTATTTTAAACAAAATTACTTAGATCCTCTTTGTATGAATTCAACGCCTTATCAACCACCTCTAGACTACTTAGTAGTGGTTTAGAAAGTAATCCTTCATCTATTTACCATTTCCTTTGATTCCATTGAAGATATTCATGTCAATTGTCACACATATCATGTATTGTAAATAACTATAACCCAATAAAGAAGAGTTTTCAATAAAACCATCATTTGTAATGTTGAAACTTGTTTTAATAATAGAATATATAGTTTTATTTTATATCTAAATTATAATTTTTTATAAAATAATTTTTTTCCTTGTGTGATACTAATTAAAATATTTCATTGAAATATGAATTTAATCGATTTTATTGTAATAATATTGAGAATTTAGTTTAATCATCTTCAAATAATCATGTTAGTGGAACTAAACGGGTTTTTAAAATTAAAATGGATGAATATGGTCAAATAATTAAGAATATATCAATACATGTAGATCAAGGTCATTTTCATGGAGAATATATTGATTTTGATGATTCGTTTTCCCTCATGGATATAATTGAATCTATTATGATTTTGTTATATTTTTCATATTTTCACAATTTTATGTTATATCAAATAGATACTAAAAGTGACTATAAAAATGGATTTAAATCTGAAGAAGCCAATTTTTCTCAACCACCTAGTTTGGAAAATGTAAAATTTTATAATCATTGTGTTTATGTTATCTAATGCTTTATTTGTTATTAGGAAAGCACCACATGCATTTTATGATAATAATACATTGTTTTAATTGTAAAATTAATTTTTATAAAGGTAATGTATATCCTAATATATTAATTATTAGGATTTAAAAAGATATTTTATTTTTTAAAAGTTATATTGATGATTTTTGGTTTGGACATTCAACTTATATATTTATAAAGAAATTTATAATAAGATAGAAACTAAAATATATATCAGTTTAATGGTAGAACATTAAATCATTTTGGGTCTTGAAATAAACCCAATAAATGATTCTGTATTCTTAAATCAATCTAAATATACCAAAGAATTAGTTCGGTTCTTCCTTTAAGTTTCTTATAAAGAATTTAAATCCCGAATGATTACTATTTGGAAATTATATTTAGATAATTCTGGTATTTTTATATATTCTAAAATGTTTAGACATATGACTGATAATTTGTTATATTAAAATTATTTCCAACAAAATATTATATATTGTGTTTATTTTTGTAAGAGATTTCAATATGATCCAAATTAATCTCATTTAAAATATCACTAGTGGATTATAAGATATATTAAGGAAGCTAATAATAATATAATATTTTATGATAGAAAAAATTATGAAAATTTATTTAATTAATATTTTTTTCGTTTAAGGATATAAAAATTATAGAAAGTTTACATTATGTATGTGTTATTTTATTATCAAAAGAATTATTTTATGTATTTATTGAAAAATCTTTTTGTTTCATTATCAACTGGGGAAATTTAATTTACCTATTTGACCTTATGATTTTCTCCATCATTATGTATCAGAAAACAAATTCCTAAATAATTTTTAATATTTTAAAAGATTCATATTTATTTGGATATCTCTTCATTTAGTTCAACTATCAAAACCTCATTATAAGATTCTTGAATAAATCATATTATCTTTAATTTTCAATTAATTCGGGATTATTTTACAAAGAAACTATAATTAATGTATTTTTATGAACTAAAAATAAAGATTGAGACATTTTTCTAAGATACTAAGTTTGAGAAAATAAATATTTATTTTTGATTGTTACAAATTTATTTAAAATAAAATTTATGTTGTTTATGACTTATCATAACATGAATTTATCAAGGAGGGGTATTATAATGCATAAAGTTTACTTTTTAAATTCATATTTTCCGTCTTTTATTTTTTTTATTAATATTATAATTTTAAATTTTTTTAAAAATGTAGTAAATTCTATTAGATTATGTTTCAGAATTATAAATTTCAACATTGGAGTGTTTGTTTGGAATTTTTTATATTTGATATTTTTTACTATTATAATACCTCGTAATATTTTATCTACTATTATTTCTTAGTGTTAAATAAATAAATATATACTAATTTTTTTTGTAATATAGATAACTATTACTTCTCACAATAATTATTTCATCAATATTCTATACAGATTGTTTGGTCACTATTTACATTTAAAAATTCATTATTATATTTTTTTATGTTAATATTTTTTGGCCACTATAGTTTATTCTTTTCCCCAGTATACCATTATATTACTTTAAAAAGTATCACAATAATTAATCTAAAGCTACCATAATAGTATAAGGAATCGACTTTAAGCCTCCATTATTAATAAAACATCCTTGCCTTTTAAATCATTAAGCTATTGTATGAATAAAATTATTTAACATCACACTATAAGGATCAATTGCTCATTATACCTTGTGATCACACCAAAAACCATGTGACGACACCTTATACCAAATGACTACACCATATACTACGTTACTGCACCTTATTCAAAGAGGTTGCATGACCACATAATCAATGCATTCCCCACACCGTATACTAATCAATGGAATTACTTCATCAATAAACACACATTATAATGGAATGAAATGTAATTTCAATACATGGTATATCACACACAGTCTCTCTAAAATCATGATGAGTTTAACACTTTACATATTTCTTAAAAAGTCATGAAATTTTACAAATTCATAGTTTTTCATTATTTTTTATCAATTTTATTAACAGTATTCTTATATTACTAGTTTATTGAATTCAAATAATTTTTCAAAAATATATATATCATAAAAACCAAGTGTAAAACTTTTAGTGAGTTTTAAACAACTTTTATATGGAAATTGAATCAGTTATTAGTTTATATATAAACATAAAATAGGTTTTTGAATATTATTAATATATAATGTGTGTTTATTTGTGACTTTAATAAATTTAAAAATTAATATTTAGTTAAAAAAATAAACAGCCTTTTTTGAAGAATTTAGTGAAGTGTTGTTATGTTTTCATTATTTATGTATCTATATATATATGGAAAGAATATTTCAAAATTAAATAATTAATTTTAAGTATACACACTATGAGTCATTTATAGTCTTTTATTAAACCACTCATACATATATGTTTTGGAATATTTAATAAAATTTTAAAAATGAATTGAATTAGATTTTTATTTTTGGATTTCACATGATTTTTGATAGTATAATATTGGAATGAATATTTTTCCCCCCATATATAATTATAATGTTTAAATATAAAAGGTGTTACCCTATTATATATTTGATTGTTAGTGTCTTTTAGTTCTTATCGAAGGGTATTGAAAGTCATTCAATGGACATACATAGACACCAAGTATACAATTTTTGTGACTATTTAATTTAATATAGACTATCGATTTCCAAAGAACTCAAAGTAAAGTAAGATTATGTGATCCCTTTCGAACCAATTAACATCTCTTGGGTGATCTATCAAGGAATATAGTCCAATAAGACTACAACTACTATGTTTCTAAGACATCTTAATCCACTAATCAATTACTAGTGCAAGTGCATCGTCAATCTTCAACCATCATAATTCTTCTTCTGTTTGAGTATACTCTAGTCCATTCTTCCTATGTCTTTTGTATATTATTTTTTGGTTTATGCTTTACCAACCAAAAATAATTATCCCTATCTCATTAGTTTATGAATCATATATTATAAATTCATAAACTTTTGGATTGTGACTCTAACTATTTAAATTTCGTTTTTTAAGGGTTGTGAATCCCCCCAAAAAATATAATGGTTTTGGTTATATGTGAAATCGAAATTGTAATATTGTAATTGGTTATGATTCCCAAATAATAATCATGTTTTTGAGAACATTTCATCTCTTAAAGAGTAAAGTGGGGTAAGAGTAGAATATGCCTTCTTTGGACTAAAATAAAATAAAATTAACTTTGTTAATTGTTTATTTTTATACTAAATGTCATCAATTTTTTTGATAGATAATTAAACATTAATAATTAATTTTAAACATTAAAATTTTAATATATTCTATTCAACCACCCCAATAGACCACATGTCACCAACATATCATACTCAAAAACGTTTTTTCAAACATTATATGTAGTATTTGACCACAATGTTATGATGTTTAATTATTTTGAATATGTTATATTCTATGTGTCTTTAAAATTATTCATTCATTATTATAATTATAATCCTTTTCTTATGATATGATTATTATTATTATACTCACCCATGTACTATATTGATTCTTGTCTCACGTACCTTTACAATTATTCCTCCCTTATCAATGATTCCCCCCCCCCCCGTTATTTGATTTATTTCCCTAGGAGGTTACAAGTATTAAAAATATTATGAATGATATTAAAATGATTATTTTGAATTATTTAAATAATTTTCTAAATTAAATTATTAATTTTTTTATGATCCAAATTTTCCAATTGCAATAGACCTTTTGATTCAATATAGTATTTTTATTTAGTTATTTATTTAAAAAATGATGTAATAATAATTTATGAAAGATGTGTATGTTTATATTCTATATCAGACAAAGTTTTTATTTTCTATGTATTTAGTTCAGTTAAATATAACCATGAGTAAAATTAGGGATTTTATGAGTGAAGTATTTTTAATTTATTTACAAATGTTCATGAGTTGATTCTTAATTCATTATTGACATAAATATTTTTTTTGACTATTTTTTTAATAAAATGGTGGGAACCAGGATAAACCAGACCATTACCCATTATGATAGATAATGTTATGATTTTTCTAAAATAATCATATAGCAATGAGAGTTGGAATTAAAAACTTTTGAGTTTCACATCATCATGTATCCACGGTCATGAATTATAAAATGAATAATGTGGGATATTCTTATTCACCCAAGAAGAATAAATTAGTCATAAATGATTTTATATTCTAATGAACCCGAAAATGTAGCGGATCATCTTATCCACATTTTCTTGACTAATGGTTCAACATTATATAAAATATCTTTCTCATTATTTATTAATCTAAGAATAAAAAATTTACTCTTGATGTCTACTGTTCATATGGATAATAAGATAAATGGAAGAAATTTATAATTAATAAAAATACAATTAATATAAAGGAATCTATGGAGTTAGTATAATTTAAAATGATATTAAATAAAAAATATTTACCCAAAACACATTATACCATTATTTAAAAATCATTTAAATGAAAATAAAGGGAATAACATTGAATATGTTGTTACTTATTAGGTTCATTTTACTCGGATTTTATGGTTTTAATCATGTTTTTTATAAAAAATTATAGAAATATTTATATAATATTTATCATTTTAAAATCATATTTATGAACATATCATGGGATGTGAGAAAATATTTGAGTTAGAAAGAACTAGTTTTATGCACATTAAAAGTATATATAGTGTTAAGAGAATTCTACCGTGGACATAGAGATAAGAAATGAAGGATGGAGTTTAATGGTGAAGGATCAAATGATAATGAAGGATAGAGGATCCAACCACAATTAAATTAAATAATTTTAAGATGAAAAATAGTGAAAATTTCTTTAAATTAATGAGGAAATTCATCATGTGTGTAAGAGAAATTCATCAATCCCATTAAGGTTGGATTTACATGAAGAAGAAATCTGATATAATAGAATAAATGAAGTTACTACCTGAAGAACAAATTATGGTTAATTGATACAACTACAAGGAACATAAGAAATTATCATGATATTACATTGAACAAAGAGTCTTCAAGGTTAATCAATGTTAGCAACCTCATAATATGAGGTATTAAGGGAAATATTATGTCATTACCACAACTAAGGTGGAGTACGAAATTGATGTTTCATAGGGTACACATATAGTTACTCAAAAATAGAGAATGTATTATTTTATTCAGCCTATAATAATTTCTTTATATCCTATAGTTTTTTTATAAAAAAACTAAATTATATACCAAATTATTTGAACTATAAATATCTATGAAAACACCTAGTGATGATATCATTGAAAACCATGTATAGGACTCTTACCTAGTTATTGTGTATGAGAATATTTCTCTATTCTATATTTTATTCCCTCATTTGGTAAAATATAGATAAAAACAAGATTTGTCTTGGCCCCCTTCATAAATAACAAATCAACTATTTGTAGAAAAGAAAATATTTCCATATCATGAACAATCCCATTACCCTTTATAAATTCAAGTATGATTATGAATCCTATTTATAAAATCCCACAATGTTGTGGGTATTTATAACCCTATAAGTATCATATCTTGATTTTTTAATTGATAAAAGGGAAATAATTAACCTTGAGGTGATACGCATTATAAAGGAATATATTTATGTATTTCATAATGAATTAGGCATTCATATAATAGGTTGTGATCTAGATTCATTAAAAGATATCATGATTATACCCATAAATATAACAGAGATCACCTATAAGATCGCCTCGATAGAACTATCATAGATAAAGAAGAATATACAATATCATTTTCAAAGAAGGCACTATATTCCAAAGTTTATCACTTTTGGGTGGATTAGTGATATTTTTCAGGAAAAATGATGGCTCAATGTAGACTTTTATTGACTTATAAGAACATAAAAAGTTCAATGTAAAGAAATAGTATCCATTGCCAAGAATAAATGATATATTCATTCAATATTTAAGATTCAAGTACTTCTAAAAATTAGATACTCATTATATATATTATTAACTAAAAGTAGATGTATAATGTATTCAAAAATAGATTTTTAAGAATTATATGGGCACTATTAGAGCATAGTGATTCCACTAGAACATATAAATACCCCCCAAAATATTCATGGAATTAGTAAATGATGTATTTATACATTAAATTTAAAAATATTTGGTTTAACTTGTTAATTTTATTTTCATATACTACAATATAAAATATGTATGTGAATATAATCTAAGTATTTTTTGAAGACTATAAGGAATGAGAACATATATTCTAAGTTTATAATGTGTGTAATTTGAATGATCCAGGTAAAATTTATGGGGAATGTGAATAAAAGTTAAAGTATTTATATAGATCCATCAAAAAGGAAATTGTGTATTGATTGATTCCAACAAGTTATATTTGGATACATAGTTGTCCTATATTATCTGGGTGTAACTAATCATTTGTGAAAAGAAACTGATGATTTTCTATCCCACTAAAAAAAACATCAAAAGGGGTAAAATATAAATATATAAAAGCCTATAGGGAAATATTTAAGGATATCAATAAGAAGAAAATAACTACACATATACTCACAATCCCATCAAGTGTAGAAGGGTTTGTGATATAAAATAATGTTTCAAAGAATGGCATGGGTTGTGTACTCATAAAAAATGAAAAAGTGATATCTTATGCCTCTAAACAATTGAATAGGCATTAGAATAACTACCCAATAAATATTAAGAGTTAGTAACTATGAAATTTTCCTTGATGATTTGAAGACAAATATTGTTTAGAGATAAGTGTGACCAATATAATAATCACAGGGGGTTAAATAATATTTTCACATAAAAGGAGTTATAAATACATCCACCAAGATGGTTAAAGTTAATCAATGACTATAATTTCACAATTTATTACCATTCATGAAAGTAAAAAAAACATAACTCACACTCTTAGAAAAATTTAATGAACTACATTATCCATAATACAGATTGAGAAAGACCATATAATCATGGATATTCAAAGGATGGATTTGATAATGATAAATATAATAAATAAAACCTACCATTACCAAATTACTACCAAAACAAAACATTAAATTAAAAATAAAGTATGAAAAAATGGTTGAATTGGATATTCCGGATAAAGAGATAGAAGTAAAGGGAAATTTCATGAATTCAACAACATCAAAAATGGATTAATTAGTCTAGGAACTAAACTAAATGTTTCATTACACTAGATATAATGAATTATTTGTAGGATAATGCCCATAAATCTCCATTATCAATGCATCTTAGAATTATAAAAATGTATGGAGATATTAGGGAGGATTAGTTGTGGTATAACATAAAGAATGTTATTTTTTTAGTAAATATAAAAATTTGGTGGTATGTCATCAAGTAAAATAATATAAGTATAATTCCAAAGTGATGACGCAACTAGTACCCATAACAAAAACTATATGAGAGGATATCACCAAGGACATTATCATGGGTCTTCGAAAGGCATATAAATTAAAAATATATATATGGTTTATGGTTGATCAGCTAACTATTACTAATTACTTTATCACAATTTTTGGATATTTATCATTCACTTGAAAGTACAAGATATAAGTCAAAGAATGTAGTAAGGATGCATGTGGAAACACATTAATTCATTCCTTGTTTAGATACAAGTTTCATCTCTCTGTTTTGGAGGAGTATTCCACATGAACTAAATTCAATTCTTAACTTTAGTACAGACTATCACCCCTATACTAATTGATAATTAAAACATAAACATCAGATGATAATATGAGATCTTTCTCAGTGATATTCAAATGAGGCTTGGATCAATATCTTCCAATGGTTGATTTTTAATACAATAATAGTTTCCACTCATGTTTGAACATATCCCCATATGAATATATATTTGGGAAGAGTTATAAAACCCTTAAATAATAAGATGATTCTAGAAAATAGAATATTCTTGGAACAAATCATTTTTATGATATAATAATTATTTTTCAATCCAATTAACAACATATTATAGATTATTAGATTCAAAGAAAAATCTATATTGGAAATCATTAAACATACATGGAGTTTGAAGTTGGAGATAAATAGTTACATGAAATATCACCGTGGAATTGATTCATGATGTTTGGAATGTAAAGAAACCCCATAGTAGGGTAAATTTTCCCCTTCGATAGACTTAATCAAATAGATGATAAGAGGTTTAAACTAGAACATTCACTAAACCTGGATCAATTTAATGATGTATTCCAAAAATCTCTCCTAAATATGTTCTTACATGATCCATCATAAATACTAGATCCATAGGTGGTATGAATAGACCATTTTCTCTTTTATGAGGAGAAATTAGTAAAGATTTTAATCCTTAGATTCTATGTTATATGAAACAAGGTAACTCACCTTGTCAAAATACATTACTGAAAACCAAAGAATGAAGGAGAAACATTGGATCTAATGGATGTAATTAAATATAAGTATCATCATCTATTCATGATTATGGACATGGGTACAAATTTCAAGAATAAAATTTATAAATAATGTATTAATTTGAAGACCATGAATTTCCAAGATAATATTTTTCTTCGGGATATATGTGTCTTCCATATTTAGCTACATGATATATAATACAGTAGATAAAAAATATACAAAAAATATTTTATTTCCCCAAAATAATAAAATTACATAAAAATTAAAATAATACTATATTAAATTAATATTGTAAAATAGGGATACAAATACACATAAAATAACGATAATTGAAAATTTTGATTCATTTGGATCCCTTGGGTTGATCACACCTGTTAAAACTCTAATTTTTTAATTAGAATTTCGAAAATTAATACTATAGAAAATTGAGATGAATTGAATTAAAGGATAAATAATGAATGTAGTAGGTATTTTAGGTATGTATTTAACCAATATGAGAATAATAAAATTTAATGGTGGAAATAGTAATATGACTATTAGAATAGTATCCTGGACAACAAAATACTAAAATGATATTAAAAGTATATTTAACATGAATAAATTAAGAAAATTTAAATATAATAATTACATATAATACGTATTCAAATTATAAACTCAAAAATTATAATTTTATTATTTGATAAAGTATATTTTAATCATTTTTTGAAAAAAAAATAATTTTTAGGTTAAAAATTAATCATTACTATTTTAGAAACATATTTCAATAAAATGAAATCAATTTTTAGAATCATTATCTCAAAATATTATTTGGATTATTTTTTTATATGTTTTAAAAAACATCAAAATTCAAGGAATAATAAAAATAGTGTCTTTCATATTACACAGGTTTTTCAAAATAGAAATGATATAATATGGACCTCACAAATCTAGAAAACTTATGTAATTAAAAAATTGATTAAATAGGGTGAATGGATATTTTCAAAAAAATAAAATTAATCTATAAACATAAAAATTAATTTCTAATGTCTAAAAATGTTATGAATTCCATTAAAAATTACTTCTTAAACTTTATACATTATTTTTATATAAACTAACAAATTCTACGTATAAATTATTTTAATTAAAAAAAATAATATATTTTCAATAATATTGAGTACATAATGTCAAAAATACAAATATTTAACTTTTTACATTGGAAATAAAAAGTTATCCAATATTTTATCCTATAAATACCCCTAAAATCAAGTATAAATACCCCCTCTCCCTTCCCTCAAGAAGTAACATAGCATCCAAATATAAAATATCATCAAAAAACAATTCCCTCTATATAACTATCATTTTAAATTAAATCAAATCCCATATCCCATGTATTTTGTTCACAATTAATATTCTTCATTTCAACATAATGGTAATATCGTGATCCCTTGTTTTCATTTATTTTTTATTATTCATTTCATTTTCCCAATATATATCTATTTTATACCTAAAAAATCTAATTTTTAACTAAATAATATATTAATATTATTTTCATATGGTATAAAAATTATATTTCATTTAAATTATATATTCTCTCTCTCTACACATTTTCCCCATCCCATTAATGGTAGATTTCAGCAGCCTGTAAGAATATTTTCAATGATTTAATTATTACAACCAATATTTATTGTTATTAGAGATTATATATTAAATAGAAAAAATATAATTTCTATTATTAGTGTCTTATCGGTATAATTATACAAAAATATTAATTATTATTAATTAAAATGACAAAGCCATATGAAAATGGATTAATGCAAAGAAAACAAGTCATCAATCCATTTAATGTTTACAAAAAAAATGGAAAAACAATTTCAAATAATAAATAAAAAACATAAAAATAATAAACATGTTTATTACTATTTCCTTAAATATTATATATTTATATATGAGATGTAAATGTGTGAAAACAATTTGACTTATTTTAGGGGAACCTTAAACTAAACTCTTTTTTGTGTTTATTTTTTATTCTAAAATAGTTCTTATATTATTCTTATAAAATATTTTCAGATAGGTATCTAACATCTATTTCCCATTTTTCTAGGGATATAAATGTTCTTAATTCATTGGGAATAATGTTAACACATCATTATTATTTTTTATCAAAATCTACTCTCAAAAAAAATCACTTCAATTATTTTTATGTTTATTCACCTAATATCAATAAAATATGTTATTTTGTTTTTGATTATTTACTAAAAGGACCATATTTAAATATTCTTAGGTTATTTTTGGTAACATCCATGTTTTATTCATTTATATTATCTATATAAAACAATTTAGAACCATATTATTTTCTCATGGTTTTATTTCATGTTTACAATTGAAATAAGTTTCTTTTATCTATGGAATTCTAGAATATGAGAATTTTAAGATATGATGGTTTGAACCAAAATTATATATCTCTCCAATAAATTTTAATTTGATATATAAAATGATATTATATGTCTGATGTATGTACATTATTATAGTGTTTCTCACATTTTAAGAAGTTTTGGTTTGTACACATATGTTATGTGTGAATGTATTTCAATATTTGTTTATAAATTATGTAGGTATTTGAAAAAATATTATGATGTTTCACTATTATGTAAATTTCGCATTGCATGTCCCATAAAAATTATCTCCTCATGTTTAGGATGTTTATAATTTTTTTATGATATAATAATTATTATTATTCTCACCCATGTACTGTATTGATTCTTTTCTTAATAGCTTCCATATTATTACTTCCCTTAGAATAATTTATTTAAATTTTATTAAATTTATGTCCTTAGGTGATTGTGTATATTAAGAGGTTTATGAAATAATTTATGAGGACTATATTGAATTATAAAAATAATGTTTAAAATCACATATGTAATCATGTCGTATAAATCTAATTTTACAAAAAAAACATTCGATTATGGATTGTATTATAGTTATTTTCTATAATATATATTATATAATAATAATGTATAAATGATATAAGCTCCTATATCATTTATTTTTTAGTGATCTAGGAACCCACTTCAATAATCAAATTTAAATGGGAATACTCAAATTATATGGATTTTGAAAAGATATAATCACCCCATATAACCAATATATGATTTGTCGCATCCAATTTTACAACCAATAAATAAATAAATGTAAGATAAAATGGTGAATTAAATTCTAAATCCTAGGTTTAAAAAACTCAAAGATGCATTATTGGATAATAAATATATTTTAAAACATCCTATGGTATAACCTTACTCAAAATTATCTGTGGGAAACCATTTTTATTTGTGTTAGAAATCAAGAAAAAATCATATTAGGATCTAAAAAATTTAAACCTCCATTTTAATTTTGAGAGATATTGTATATTTATAAAGTCTTATGAACTGAAAAAATATGAACAGGTACATATGAATAAAAAAATTTCATGTAAAAGAAAAACCTATGGATTGACTAATATATTGACTAAAGAAAATTCATTCATATAGACAATTTAATAATCATTGGATATAATTTGAAATTGATTATGTGGTAAATTAGTATTTGTAGATTAGAACTTTCAAAGTTATCAAATATTACAACAATAAATAATTAAGATTCAAATGGGGTATGAAACCAAAATCAAGGTGAACAAAAAAGGGTTAAATCTATATGTAGATTACTTCTATGTGGAGTTAATTCTGTCCTATATATGAAATTTAGGTACTAATGGGTAATTTATATTTAAACATTAAATTATGTTCTAACCCGGGAAAAAAACTATTAGTTATTTATAAAAAACAACCTTAAAATATTTTTTATTTTTTTATTTATTTGTATCTTTTAAAAATTATTATTTTATTTATTTTTATTTAGAATATCTAAATGTGATGTTTTTGGAAATGAAAACCCAATGGAACCCATTCATATTGGAGGAAAAAAATAGTGGAGGTGTTGGAAAAACTATGGAATGATGAATGATTTACAAAATTAATGAAATTAAAAAAACATGTCAAGGTGTAAATCAAACAATGACATGGAATTTGATTGGCACAACCCCTTATGTAGTAAACGGGCATAAAAATATAGCTATATTTTTTAACCATTATACAATCTAAATACATATCATTGGAAAATAAATCATTTAAATATTATTAAATTCACCATTTTTAATGGGTGATATAAAATTTATTGAAACCATTCTTAGGGGAATCCATATGGCCAAAACATATTTTTAAAAAACACTAATCCTAGAAAGAACAATTTAAAATAAAAAACTATCCCCCTTAAATTTTCCAAACCATAAAAAAGAAATTCCAAAAGCAGTGAACCACATTATGCATTCATTAACTAATGCATCGTAGTAACTTTGTAAAAAAAAGGACTCATTGTGATGTTCACTACAACATCATTATACTTTATATACAATTTTTAGTTACCTCTCTTGGATGAAATTAAATTAGACATACTGTTTTTATGTCCCCTTTTAAAATTATTAATTGTATTTTTCATCATCTATCAATTACACTGAACCATTCCATAGAAACCACAAGATTTTGTGTTCCCTTACCCCGATGAACCATGACATTCATAATTTATTTTTTCTAAAAATCCAAAGTGTCCTAAAAACATATTATTTTCATTAAAATTACTTGACCATTAAAATTGGTATTATCATAGTTATTTTCTTATCTTTATACTAAAACCCAAAACAACTATGATTTAGTTCTAAAACTACATAAAGGATATCATGACAAAAAACCCACAAACCAAACTATTTAAACAATAATGCAGAACACAATAAATTGAGGAAAATAATTTTAGTATCTAAATTCTAAAATACCAAACATATTTTTTTAAAAATATATCATGGTATAACATTCCATATCATGGTTTATGTAAGACTACGAGTTTTTTATACAGAAAAGGGAAACAATTTTTTCTCAATAATGACCAATTATATACCTATAATCTTCCCCTATATCTACCACCCTAACCAATAGACCCCATATGCTATTAAACCCCATTCCATTATTGAATAGTTTATTCACCCTTTTAACATCCTAGAACCTATCATTTTCACCAACTCAATACTTATATAATTCCCCACACTAGAGAACACTTTTATCACCACATCCAATATCTATTTTTCTCACACACCAATAAATTATTGAACCATATCTTATACCAATGGTTTTATGAAAAGTCAAAGGTACTAATAGATATTTATCCATAGAATGGCCATACCACCCACTCTTCCTAGTATTAAATATAATTTAACTAATAAATGAAACCCTTCACCATTCAAATTTGCAAGCCTTAACATTGACTCCATCAAATAAACCCTTTCAAAAACCCTTATATTCAATATTCATCCTCAAATCCACTAAAATGTATCCCCTATCCTATTCCCATTTACTTAGGTAGAGTATAATAACTAATCTATTCCTAGGACATCACATGTGCACCCATTCTTAATATTTAAGGATTTACAACAACATATTGAATTTAATTAACATGAAACATGTAAGATATATTGGGTATTTTGTAAACTTTTCGCAAATTCTATAATTTCATTAGATGATCCTCTCAAATATAAAGTGAGAAAATTTTATATGAAAATTATAATGTAGGTTCGAGAGGAAATAAATAAATATCTCAAATAACATTATCAAAATACACCAAACTATGATTAATAGTGGATAGAATGTATATTGGTAGGTATAATATGGATATTTTTCCTTGATAAATTTTTTTTAGTAATGGTATATATTGTGATTTTCTTATATTTCTTAATGAATTTTATATTTTTTTCTTGATCCACTAATAAATATTAATTTTTAATATTATAAGGAATAAATTTTTGACTCTAAATATGACCATAAATTTGAAAACATATATATCAATAAACAAAAGGACCTTTCTATATGAATAATTTATAGATGATTTATAACCATACAGATACCCAAAAGTGATATCCTTGGAGTGTTCAATTAACTAGATGTTTACATTCTCTACTCAGCTATGTGGGGACCCCCATCATACATGATAGTAATATAGATTATACACTTTCAGTTGATAAGAAAAATGATTAAGGGAACCTACTAGAGGTTACATTATTATTAGTATTTCTAATACCATGAAAGATTTTTATATTATGAAATCCATAACACCATTTTGAATACTTTTATTGATAGATATGTAGACATTACATAAAAAATATATAGTTATCAGAGTATGAGATTGATATTTCATGAAATTTCATAGGTTATAATAATACAATAAAGGGGATCAATCACATTCTAATACAATCGAGACTCATTGGCCCTCTTTCATTCAATTTATAAGTTCCCATATGGGACACCAACAAGATGATTACATTGCAAAAAAATGTATTATATTTTGGATAAATGTCACTACTTGTATGATATATATGAAGAAATTTAGATTCATGTAGAAGAATATTATACTGAATTTTATAATCTTATAATCTAAATTCCTGATGAATAACTAAATCCATAATATCAATGCTTATATAATATCATAGATCTCATTAAATTGAATTTAATTATATAAAACCAAATGAATGGTACATCATCTATGTTTTTTATGTTAGGGTGTAATTGTAATCAAAAGGATGTCTTAGTATAGATTAATATTATATGGGATCTATCTAGATTATCCATGCACACACTCATGGTTTATGGTTTTTTATTTTATGGTCATTTTGCGATAAAATAAAATAATGAAGAGATTTACGATGAATACATGATGTCCCAAACAATGAGAACATCAAATAAGAAAATGAGTTCAATTAGGTATTTTTATTCTCATCTCAATAAAATAAACCTTTAAAGAAGTAATGTGAGAAATGAAATTCTTGAAATTCTGATATCAACTTAATCATGAAAATAAAAATATATTCAATAGATAGGTTTAACACTTTAAAATTTCACTTATCTTAGATAAATTAATCATCTTAAAATAGACCAAAATTAAATGAATGAGTAGACAATTGTGTCATAAATTTCATGAATATTTCCCCAATAACATGTTACATTATTAAATTCAATATAAAGGCGTACAAGACACTAACATGGATTTCTCATCCCAATTTAATATATTGAACTTTGAATATGTGATGTTCATTAAAAAATTATTTTATTTTATTCATTTTTTTATTAAATAACATGGAAAAACATTGAAATATATATTCTATCTTCATAATTATAAACATTAAAAATGTTGTTAAATTATTTTACTTATGATATTCCAAATGGGAAAGTTCTCCAGCCACCACACATGGGGACACTTCAATATAAACTTCAAATCATTAAAATTGGTGGAACATCATGATACAATTTGTTTTTGTCCCTCAAGGACCTTATATAAATGGTTGTTAATCCTATTCAAAGACTATGAGAAATATCTAGGAACAAAAAATATCTCTTAAATATATAAGGATAAGTTAACCCCCTATGAACATGTATAATTTAATATTATAACATTTTTCAATATATTATAAAGTAGCATTCACACTTTATGGAATCATCCAATAATGGTTTATTTATCATTTTTTACTATTTGGGATGGACTTTCTTTCATCTACCATGGTTACAGATTTAGTCAAGATAATATCATTCCAGTATAATGGATAAATATAACTTCTTCCTTTCTAAAGTGACAAATACTTTATTTGTTATTTAAACTATTTAATACCACTAATGTTTCACATAATGAAAGATACCTTAATATTACATTATTTCATAGTTTTTATCGTGAATAAATGTAAATTTTCGAATAACACACACTAATAACAATCTACATTCAAGAGATCAACAAATAGGCTTGAGGAGATAGGATTAGAATGACACTCAAAACATGTGTTTTTTTATTAGTTGGCCAATTATTTTGATATCCTCTTATCATCATCACTAATTGTGAACTTTATTGGAATAACTAATAATTATTATAATCTCTGAACACCAAATAGTCAGATGTCAACTCTTTCTAATTAGTATGATATATATAGACCATAATACATATCTTTAATATGATTGTCATAGTAACTCTAGTTTGTCAATAAAAATGAAAACTCTTAAAGAAAATTGATACAAAAAATAATCCAAGGACATTACCATATTAGTAGTTCATGTCTAAGGAATAACAATATTATGATAAATTCTAACCTTGCATAACTCAGTATTTATATGATATAGTTACTAAAAGGTGCTCCTAATATATGGTATTGGACACCCAGTTTTACAACACTCTCTTTCTCACTAGATCCTACTTTATGTCCACCGACAAGTTATATTACACAAGATAATATCATGATTCTTTTGAGTTATGAATTTTTTCATTAGGCCTACCAAAATATAATTCTTAGATAATTTGTTCTCTGAAAATTATCCTCTTTGAGTAAAAAAATATCTCATAAGATAATATCCTTGACTATACATGTTTTGTCATCTTAAATAACCTTATCAAATTAGGATGAAATATTTTTATAAGATTATCATAATATTCCTTATGATAATACTTCACATATATATATATATGATTCCATTAAATAGAAAAAAATCTATTAGTATTTCATACTTCTTCTTTAGATACACTAGATGCCACAACACACACTATATTTATAGATATGGATAGAATTAGATTCAATGATAGTATCTTACTCATTTCCTTAGTTAAACTTACATATTAAATCAATTTATCAATTGTAAGACAAGTTTTATATCCCTTAGATGACTTTCATTACTTCCTCTCTATGTACTAGGTATATAACTTAAGTAATATTTTTTTTAATTTTAACTAATTAATATATAGATGTCTTATATATTTTTTATTTTCCTACCATAACGTATGTATTGGAAATATCAAATCTAGTAAAAATAAAGTTATATGAGATAAATTCATAAAGAAAGTGTATAGAATTATATAATTCCCTTAATATATAAAACAGAGATGTAATATATTTTAGAGATACATATTCCTCCACTTGATATAAATTTTCTATCTAAGGGATTTATGAAAAATCCATAGAAATAATTAGTATAATTAACTAAGATTCACATTTTCTTTAAATTGTGGATTTTTTGTTTCTTAACATAGCCTTAATTAACACATGGATCTTGAAACATTGATTTGTGACAAAATGTATTTTACACAAATTATAACTTCATAGATATCTATGTTTCTTTATAGTAAACATGTGGGTAAGGTCTAACTCCACTATTTTTTCTATAATGTATCAAAAAGGTATAATAGGGTAATTAAAGAACTTATAAAACTCATTATTAAACCTCTTTCTTCTAACATTAGGGATCTTGTGTGTAAAAATAAAAATTTGTTTAGTAATTAATAAAAATTCATCAATAATTAAATCTAATTATATAATTATTCTAATATATGTACTTGAGATGTCCCCCCGATTATAAACATGTAGTATTTTTCCTGATTATAACATCTCTATTATATATATTTATGTATGATTTTTAGAAACCATCATGCTAAATAACTGAGATGAACTTTGTATTTTTCTTTATGAATTTTTTATTCGTAACATATATGTAAGGATATTATGTGATTCCATCAAATAGTGAATTTTGAATATTTAAAATGGATAATGATGAAGTAGATCCAGATTGGGAAAGAAACCCCAGAAAGAGATCAATATGGGTGTACATTGAAGAGAGGAAGGAAATGTAATAAAATTTTGAATTGTGAATTCTTCAAATAAATAAATTATAATACCATAGAAAATAGTTTCTTCATAAATGATATATTAACAAAGATCCATTGGATAGAGAAATTTTTTAAGTCCATTTGATGCAGAATATATGAGTTTCCCAGACTGAGTAAATCATTAGAAGTACATCATGGGTTAGTGAATAATGTTTCAGATGAACTTATATGAATTCCATCGGTTATTGTTTTATTATGTAGAGAAAAAAAATGAAGAGGGTAAGAGTTCATTAGACTAATTAAACTGGTTGATGCTGATTGAAAGAGATAGGAATGGTTTTTTAAAGAATAGTTTTAGGGAAGAAAAATGATAGATATTCAACAAATAGTAGATTAGTCCACAGGGTAGGAAATTATTTAATGAAAGATAAAAATTAAAACATTTTTGGTAAATTTAAATGGATATTTATGTAAAATACATAATTTTCAAAATAATGTTGATGATATTTCATTCATTCAATGGTTTCTATCATTCCAAGTTCAAGGATGTTTGAAGATGTTCATTTAATCAGGTAAAGGAAATTTAAGAAATTTTTCTAACACCAAAAATATTCCGAGTAGTGTAATTAATATTATATAAGATATGATAAGAATCGAAAAAAATCAAAAAAGTGGGAGAATTTGAATATATAATTTTATTTAGAGGGAAAATACAGTTCCTATCATACTATTTCTCTAGAAAGGTGAACATATAAAATTGGGGTATAATAGCTGGATAGTAACTAAACTATCTATACATATGGAGGATCAAAATTTCTTACGGATTTTTGTAGTGAGAATCTATCCAAGGTTCTTAACTATTTTAAGAAGTGTTTTATTGAACCAATTATCATGAAACGAATTAGAAGTTTCATCAAATTGAAAATAATATGATGAATAAGAATTAATGTGGGATTTATTGATCAATGTTCCTTGATGGTTAAAAAAAGTTTCATTGGAAAAATCATACTGTTGAGTCAATAAGGTTTTCCTTATGACTTTTCCATTCCTTCTTGTTTTGAAAATCACAAACACCTTATCTTTAAGGAAAATTGCTTTTGTAAGGAAAATTGCTTTTATAAGGAAAAATGTTTTCTTAAGGAAAAACGCTTTTATAAGAAAAATTTATCCTTATCATATTTTCATTAATATTTTTCTTAAGTATGAAATTCGGATTCACTTTCTCGGAATCATTAAAACTGATAAAAAGCATTCTGTTTTAGGGTTCGGATTCTGGACAAGAACTATAAGGAAGTTTCACTCCGAATTCCGGTTATGAATTCTGACTAAGTTCTATTCCAGATTCAGGATACGAATTCTGAAGAAGAATTCCCATTACGAATTCTAATGAAGAATTCTCATTACGAATTCTCATTACGAATTCTGAAGAAGAATTCTCATTACGAATTCTAATGAAGAAATCTCATTACGAATTCTCATTACGAATTCTGAAGAAGAATTCTCATTACGAATTCCAATGAAGAATTCTCATTACGAATTCTAATGAAGAAATCTCATTCCGAATTCTCATTACGAATTCTGATGACGATTTCTCATTACGATTTCTGATGAAGAATTCCTATTCCGAATTCCTATTCCGAATTCCTATTCCGAATTCCTATTCCGAATTCACTCATTAAACAGAATCTGGATATCATTGTTTTATACACTCTGAATTTGTTCACTCCGAACTTTCACTCCGAAATTTCTATTCCGAACCTTTATGTTAGGTTTTAAAACGATGTCGTACTTTCTGTTACACTTACTTTGTTATAAAACGATGTCGTCCATTTTGTTATAAACTAACCGTTGTCTAAGTGACACGTGTACAGGTCCCTCCGAACTTTAAGGAAAATATGACCGTTGGAGAAGGAGCCGACCTCACCTATAAATAGGAGCTCATTTGAAAAAACGGACGAACGGATGGATGAACATTTGGATTTTGTGCATACATGCTGTTGAAGTGATTTCTAGAGAGAGAGTCTCTTATTAACTCTCAAAGCTTCGTGCGACTCCGAATGTTGGTGATTACATTCGAGGGCTTCCGGGGATAGGAAGACAGAGGTGCCGACTACCTTAAAGATCGAGGGATTTCTTGCTGAGAAAGACAGAGGTTGCCAACTACCTTGAAGTTGAGGGCTTGCGGGGATAGCAAGACAGAGACACCGATCTTCGTATCGAGGGCTTACCCTGGTGTGGGTAAGACAGACTTGCTTGAAAGTATAAATCAAGGGACCTTTATCCAAGGTTGTTGGATACCCTTCTCTTTGGGTTAAAAGACTATTATCTTGTTGCTAGTAGTTTTACTACTCGTTTCTATTCCGCTGTAATTTGTATCTTAAGGAAAGTATAACATTCTTATACTTCCTTACTTACTCTGATTCATTCAGATTCTATACGCTTTAAGGTAGAATCTTATATTGTAACTTTTGTTAAGTTTCAAATTCCGGAACCATATTTCCGGAACCTTCTTTTGGAATCTCTTTCCAAGTTTAGTTCGGTATTAGAGGTGTTGTGAATCAACTTAGTTTAACTTTGTTAAACTTAGTTCTTTCCTTTTCTTAAGGAAACTCTAGTTATTCATAACTAACTTTAAAGGTTCCAAAGGAATTTTTCCTTTGCTAGTCTAATGAAATCTGAGTTTGAAATGAGTATGATGGGTGAGTTAACATTTTTCCTTGGTTTTCAAATTTCTCAAAAACCAGAAGGAACCTACATATCTCAACATAAGTATATTAAAGATCTTCTTAAAAAGTATGGTTATGACAACACGAAGAGTATAAGTACTCCTATTGGTACCTCAAACTCTTTAGATCTTGATGAAGCTGGGAAACCAGTAGATCAAACATCTTTTAGAGGTATGATTGGAAGTCTACTTTACTTAACTGCTAGTCGACCAGACTTAATGTTTTCAGTATGCTTATGTGCAAGATATCAATCCAATCCTAAGGAATCTCACTTAAAGGCAGTTAAAAGAATTTTTCGCTACCTTAAGGGAACCATGGATCTAGGATTATTTTATACTTCTGGAAATGATTTTGTTCTAAAAAGCTTTTCTGATGCTGACTTTGGTGGTTGTAGAATGGATAGAAAAAGTACATCCGGAACTTGTCATTTCTTAGGAGATTCATTAGTTTCTTGGTCATGCAAGAAGCAACATTCTGTTGCACTCTCCACTGCTGAAGCTGAATATGTAGCAGCTGGAAGTTGTTGTGCACAAGTGTTGTGGATGCAACACACACTTACAGACTATGGCTTGAGTTTTTCTAAAACTCAAATTTTGTGTGATAACACAAGTGCCATTGCTCTAAGTAAAAACCCTGCACATCACTCCCGTGCAAAACACATAGATATTAGGCATCACTTTCTTAGGGATCACACACTTAAAGGAGATATTATTCTTCAGTTTATCGGAACACAAGATCAACTTGCTGATATTTTCACAAAATCTTTACCTTCTGATAGATTTGAATATATTAAACAGAAGTTAGGAATGATAACCGTAAGGTAATCTTCCTTAATTAACTTTCTGTTGGAAAAATCTTCTCACAGTAATAAACTCCTTTTCATAGGGGGAGTACATTTGTTTGTTTATTTAACAAAGTTTTTTCAAAATTTGTTTTCAAATTTTTTCGGAACGAAATTTTCCGGAATGGAACTTCCGGAACTACAATTTTCCAGAATGGATATTTCCATACAAAATACTTCTGGAATAAAAGTATTCGTATTGAAAATTTCCGGAATGGAAAATTTTCGTACTGGTATTTTCATAATGGAAAAACTTTCGTATTGAATCTTCCATAACAAGTTTTTTTTATGAAGTTTTTCGTATTGAGTTTTTCGTATTGCGTTTTTCGTATTGAGTTTTTCGTATTAGGTTTTTCGTATTGAGTTTTTTCGTAGTCGTCTTTACATTACCCATTACGAATAACTTTCCTAAGCTAATCCGAAAGGTATGACTTCCTTACTGAAGTTTTCGTAATCATATTTTACTTGCTGGCATTTTCTTATAGTTTGTTTTCGGTTTTTTGAATTTCTTGAATTCTGTTTTAATAAAACCTCAAAAAGATCGGATTCAACCTCTCAACCGTCAGATCTGATCTCAGATCATTCTAAACCGTTAGATCAACCGAGGAAGTTGAACCGTCATTCCAAAGCCTATATAAAGGGGACCCTATTTTCTCGTCCCACATCGATCTCAAGCTCTTGCGTGCTGAAGCTCTGTCTCTCTGATTTAAGGCTGTTCCGAACTACAGTTTTCCAGTTCCGAACTTCAGTCTTCTCAGTTCCGAACTTCTCAGAGACTTCTAATCCGAATGTCTGCAGAGTTAGCTTCTCAAGAGATGTCTTCAACAAAGCCCATTTCACAGTGGTTAGTCTACAGAGAGCGGTTAGTGCATCCGAATTTCTTCAGCAACTATGATTCTATTATATCAAAGAATATCAAGCTCAATGGCTGGGAAGATGTTGCGATATCAAAAACTGGCAACCAAGATGAAGTTTACCCAGACTTGCTTGTTGAGTTTTATGAGTCGGTCGCTTTCTTTGTGGAAGACAATAGAGAAAAATTTTCCTTCAAATCGTATGGCAAGACTTATAAGCTATCTTACACCAAGGCTGCAAGCTTGGTAGGGTTGAATTATGAAGGGGAAGCTGAGTTTATCTCGCATGTTCTGCCAGACTCCTTGGGTAGTTTCAACAAGGAGAAAGCCTTAGAAATTCTCGGACTGGATGATGATAAGGCTTCGAAAATTGCAACCCTATCTACAAACTTCCGGATTCTGGAGTTATGGGTGCAAGGGCTTATTGTACCGAGAAAAGGAGACAAGGACAGCTTGAAGAAGAGTGAGATATACATCTTAGATTTCTTGATAAATCAAAGGAAGTTCAATCTGATGAAGCATATCCTTCTTAATCTTGAGAATTTAAAGAAAGGGAATCTGAGAGCTCAGATAGTAATGTACCCGGCAATTTTGTCGAAGCTGATAGTTCGGTGCCTTGAGTCCTTCAAGGTTGCTTGCAGTTCTAAACCGAAAGTTTGCAAGATCATGTTGCTCAGTGATGCAACTCTTAAAAGGATGAATATAGCTTTTGACAAGAAGTCTGGCATGTTTATTGATCTTCCTCCTCAAGAAGAAGTGACTCCGAAAGTGGCTGATCCGGAATCGCCTAAGCCGGTAAGGAAGAGGAAGCTGAAAGAAGTGGTAGGTGAAGCTGAAGAACCTAAGTCTAAGGAAGTCCATTCCGCACCTCCTAAGCCTAAGAAGAAGAAGACATATACTGATGAGGTTGCAGCGAAGTGGAGAGCTGACAAGGAAAAGAGGAAGGAAGGAGATCCGCAGTTCGGATTGGATCCCGCAGAGGCTAAAGCTCTGAAAGAAAAGGCTGCTGATGAGCTCGAGAAGCAAGCTAAGGAAAAGAAGCTGAAGAAGAAGTTGTCAGAAGCTGAGGCTGTGCAAGCCTTGTTGAAGTTTAATGAAATGGTTTCAGCAACCATTCCCGTTCCGAGAATTTTTTCTTTGGACTCTCTACCTGAGACTCCAGGAAGAAATCTCGATGATCCAAAAGAGGCTGCTGCTAAGAATGCTGAGGAAGTAGAGCTAGTGGAAGAAGTGGAAGAAGCTGCTGAAGGAAGTGGTGAGACAGGAGATGTGCTCAAACAAGTAGATGAATACAAGGGAACTCCTTCGGAACACCTGTCGCTCCGAACTTCTGAAGCCGAATCTTCAAAACTAGTTACTCCAGTAATAGAAGGAAAGGAAGGAGAGGAAGAAGTTTCTTATCATGGAGAAGAAGAACATCTTTCACTTGATGCTGCTCAGAAAGAAAATATAGAAGTTGTTGATGAGGAAGATTTGGTTGTTCAAGTTTCTGACAGTGAGAAGAAATCTCCGGAACAGGTTTCTATTCCGAAAAAAGATAAGGGGAAACAAGTTATTGCTGATACCCCGAGTTCAGAAAAGAGTATGAGGAAGGAAGCTGGTAGTTCTTCAAAGAGGAAGTTGGAGCTTATTGAAGAAGAAAATTCTCCTAGCAAGATGTCAGATTCGGAATCATCTTCGTTGGGGCACGATTTTGTTGTTCAATCCTTGAAGAAGTTGGTGGGAACCATTCCGACTTTCTCCAGTATTGATTCTCGGTGCCAGATGCTCCAACATACGCTGAATCAGAAAACCGATTCCGTATCCATGGTAATGAATAAGTGTGTTGAGATAGAAGCCCAGTTCAAAAATTTCTTCATTGGTTACGAAGCCCATAAAAGATCTTGCAAAAGGATGACTAGCTGGTCGAAGAAGAATGTGGAAGAGATGAGGTTGCTGGATGAGTTTCAGGAGAATGTTAAGGATGCTTTTCAAACCGAGGATAAGAAGTTTCATGAGATGACTGCATCATTCGATGAGAAATTGGCAGAGGAAAAGAACATTCGGAGTCAGGAAGTAAGAGATCTGAATGGAAAGCTCAACTCTGTTAATCAAAGTTGGAAATTTGAAAGGGATCATCGGATCAATTTTCTAGAAAGGATAAAGTCTCAGGAAGAGAAAATGGAAGCTCAGGAAGAAAAGTTGAAGGCTCAGGAAGAAATCATTCAAGCTCAGTCAGCAAGAATAGTTGCCTTAGAAAAGCAAGCAGAGGAAGATCATAAGGACCTCAAAAAGATCAAGACTATTCTCAAGGGGCTTATGTCAAAGGAGAAAGATCCGAAATAATCAATCCGATCTTTTTGTTGTAATCTGTTTTTGTTGCTGACATTTCAAATTTAATGAGAATCGTGCTTGTTGTTCTGCTTTGTTGTTGTTACTAATCTTTCAGGTACTTTGTTATTTTTTTCCATTCCCTCGAAATTCTTTTTGAAAATCACAAAGGGGGAGAAGGAAAATATCCTTAAGAAAAAGAGGAAATCTAATAAGTGCTTATCAAAGGGGGAGAAAGAAAAATACCCAATGAGATAGAACTCTAATAAGAGTTTGTTTAAGGGGGAGTTTTTATCTTAAAGAAATATCACTCCGGAAATATGAATACGATCCTTAGAGATTCAAAGCCTAAGGGGGAGTTAGTCGTATTCATCTATATTCTTAAACCAAGGGAGATAAGCTTTATTGTGTTTCTTTCTTCCTAGAAATAGCTTTTTCGTAAGGATGTTTGTGCTTTCCAAAAAGGGGGAGATTGTTGAGTCAATAAGGTTTTCCTTATGACTTTTCCATTCCTTCTTGTTTTGAAAATCACAAACACCTTATCTTTAAGGAAAATTGCTTTTGTAAGGAAAATTGCTTTTATAAGGAAAAATGTTTTCTTAAGGAAAAACGCTTTTATAAGAAAAATTTATCCTTATCATATTTTCATTAATATTTTTCTTAAGTATGAAATTCGGATTCACTTTCTCGGAATCATTAAAACTGATAAAAAGCATTCTGTTTTAGGGTTCGGATTCTGGACAAGAACTATAAGGAAGTTTCACTCCGAATTCCGGTTATGAATTCTGACTAAGTTCTATTCCAGATTCAGGATACGAATTCTGAAGAAGAATTCCCATTACGAATTCTAATGAAGAATTCTCATTACGAATTCTCATTACGAATTCTGAAGAAGAATTCTCATTACGAATTCTAATGAAGAAATCTCATTACGAATTCTCATTACGAATTCTGAAGAAGAATTCTCATTACGAATTCCAATGAAGAATTCTCATTACGAATTCTAATGAAGAAATCTCATTCCGAATTCTCATTACGAATTCTGATGACGATTTCTCATTACGATTTCTGATGAAGAATTCCTATTCCGAATTCCTATTCCGAATTCCTATTCCGAATTCCTATTCCGAATTCACTCATTAAACAGAATCTGGATATCATTGTTTTATACACTCTGAATTTGTTCACTCCGAACTTTCACTCCGAAATTTCTATTCCGAACCTTTATGTTAGGTTTTAAAACGATGTCGTACTTTCTGTTACACTTACTTTGTTATAAAACGATGTCGTCCATTTTGTTATAAACTAACCGTTGTCTAAGTGACACGTGTACAGGTCCCTCCGAACTTTAAGGAAAATATGACCGTTGGAGAAGGAGCCGACCTCACCTATAAATAGGAGCTCATTTGAAAAAACGGACGAACGGATGGATGAACATTTGGATTTTGTGCATACATGCTGTTGAAGTGATTTCTAGAGAGAGAGTCTCTTATTAACTCTCAAAGCTTCGTGCGACTCCGAATGTTGGTGATTACATTCGAGGGCTTCCGGGGATAGGAAGACAGAGGTGCCGACTACCTTAAAGATCGAGGGCTTTCTTGCTGAGAAAGACAGAGGTTGCCAACTACCTTGAAGTTGAGGGCTTGCGGGGATAGCAAGACAGAGACACCGATCTTCGTATCGAGGGCTTACCCTGGTGTGGGTAAGACAGACTTGCTTGAAAGTATAAATCAAGGGACCTTTATCCAAGGTTGTTGGATACCCTTCTCTTTGGGTTAAAAGACTATTATCTTGTTGCTAGTAGTTTTACTACTCGTTTCTATTCCGCTGTAATTTGTATCTTAAGGAAAGTATAACATTCTTATACTTCCTTACTTACTCTGATTCATTCAGATTCTATACGCTTTAAGGTAGAATCTTATATTGTAACTTTTGTTAAGTTTCAAATTCCGGAACCATATTTCCGGAACCTTCTTTTGGAATCTCTTTCCAAGTTTAGTTCGGTATTAGAGGTGTTGTGAATCAACTTAGTTTAACTTTGTTAAACTTAGTTCTTTCCTTTTCTTAAGGAAACTCTAGTTATTCATAACTAACTTTAAAGGTTCCAAAGGAATTTTTAAAGTATACAATTCACCCCCCCTCTTGTATTTTGAGCATCTCATATTCTATTTCGATCCTACACATACTTCATAACATACATAAGATTATGGTCAAGAACATAAAATATTGGTTTATAAAATAGATCACCCAGGATAAAAGTTCAGTGATTTGAGGATCATCGGATGGAGATCCATTGGAAGAATTCCCATCAGATAGAGGGTGTATCAGCTGAGGTCAATTGGATTGATGACACTAAGAAATTTTTCTAAAAAAAGTTATCGAAAAGTCAATTTTGAGCTTCGTAGGACATTTAATATCATGAATAAGTTTTGGGATTAAAAATATATTAATATAGTTGTTTATTATCATTAATATAATTCACTAGAAAAGGTGATATAACTTACATGTGGAGAAAGAGAGTATATTTTTATAGATGATCAAAAAAATAAGATGTATGGTATTATAATCAGGCTAGAGAACTAGTTTCTAAAAATTCTTATTACTAGGGTCTATCTAAATGTGATGAATGTTGATATAGGTTGGGCGGTTGGGGGTATAATCAACTATGGAAAAAGAGTTGATTAATGGATGTTAAATCTAGGTCTAGCTAATGGAATGATTATTGGGGTATATAACTAGTTTTTATCTTTTCCATGGTATTCCTAAATGGGTTTAATAAAAAATCCATGCTTGGGGGGATTAATATAATGGAAAGGAGTAGTTCATTATACTAAAACATTTAAAAATTTTCTACATAACTCTCACTATATATTACTACATATGAAGTGATGTTGATATATTTTTTAGAGTGTACTAATATATAACAAGTATTCCTAGGATAATAAATTTTCCTTTCCATGTAATTAATGTTTATTTTAAAATATAAAAGTTATCACTAATTTACCCATCCTCCTCTCAATGATCCTAGATGATCTGTGAAATTTACTTTGTATTAGAGGAGGTTCCTTCTATAAGATAAAACATCCTATTGAGGATGGATAATATAATTTCAGTGAACAGTAGGGGTTTTCTTATACATGAGGGTAGAAAGTATCATAGTTGGTATAAAAGGATTTTACCCTATAATTTTTCGCTTAAGAATAATGGTTGTGATGTTTCAAAAGTTATGTTTCCTCTCATTAATTATTTTTCTATAGAAGTTGCAGATTTTGGAAATTTAAAAGCAGATGGAAGGTATTTGAACTTCATATCGATGGCTCTCATGAAAAGGTTTTATAAAAAGATTATGGGGTTTCAAATCGATAAAAAATGTGTAATAAGATGATAAGAAAATAAAGATATCGTGATAATGTAATGGAAAATAATACACAAATATTGAGCTGCATGGTTGAATATATTAAGATTCCTAGTGACGAAAGTGTTGATTAATACTTTACAAGAGTCAATAATATTATTAGTAATATCATAGAATTCAATGAAAATTTAGAATATTATACTATCATTAAGAAACTGGTGAGAAACATTTCAGATAGTTTTCATTCCAATGCTTAATATTTAGAATACTAGGATGATTTATCTCTTTATGGACATCATAACATTCTTTTGGTATATTAGATGAGGAAACACATTGTATTAAAGAACAAACAAAAAAATTAATAGATTTTTAATTTTTTTTAAAGGGAAACATAGAGATATAAAGGATAAAAAATAATCATGTTAATCAAAGGATTATTAAGAAGAAGTGAATTTAGAAAAAATCAATACTCTTCTTTCAAAATGATATAAAATAAAAAATATATGAGAAAAGTTAAAATTTCTCATAAATATTGTAATTATAATGATAATGGTAATTTTTTGGGGCATTTTCCTAAAAATAATTATGATTATTTTAATATTAAATAAGAATAAATATTTTTAGATAACATAAGTGGAATATACATAAGAAACGATTTCCTATAATGAAGAAAAAAATTGAGATAAAGGGATCAGCATGAATCTCCATGTAGTAATGAATAAAATTGTCATTTCAACTTCCCCACACATGTAATAAATTAAATTTTATTCTTACAAATGTGATGAATATAGTAAATAGAAAAAATAACATGATATGATTAAAAATTAAAAAATTATCGTAATAAAATGAATAAACATAATAAGGAATAGAAGAAGGTGATAAAAGATATTACATTGGTGACTTCAAATAATGGTGAGGTAATAAAGATGAGTATATATTCCTTAATGTGATTAGATATTTGAAAATGAAAGTTTCTGAGTTTTCATGTAATATTAAATTTTTTGAACAAATGTGATTTGTGTAGGAGAATCTTAACTATGATGAAACAACACTTGATAGTGGAAATTAAGGACATTTTTTGATATTAGTTAAATATAAAAAGATTGTAAATTTTTTATAAAAAAATTGGAAAATAAAGTTGGATAGTTTTTATAAAAATAATCAATGTTTCTTAAAACAAAAATTCATTTAGGAAAAGTGAGAGAAGAATTCCCCGATGTAGTTGAGATTAAATGTGAGTATTCTCAAGATCATGAAAATATTGGTCCACAGAAGAAGTTTGTTCAATTCCTAAACCATCTAAATGTATATATAATTCTATTAATAGTGTATTTTTCAAATGTATTATTTATGAAAATTAATTATCCACTATTAAATCTTGGAATTATTCTTGAAAATATCTCTAAGAACAAATTCTCTCACAGTTTTAAAAAATACAACACGAAAAACATTAAATAAATTCTACTATACGTATAAAAAATAATTTTTGAAAGGTCTCTAATAGTGGTATGACTTTTTTAGGAATAAAATATATTCTTTATAGAACAATATGTCTCTAATAAAATATCTATAAATCAAGGGGGGATACAATTCTCATAGAAGAAAAAAGTTTGAGGAATTTTTTAATGGAATAAAAGAACGCTTAAAAGGTAAGTAATATTAAAGCCTCAATGGATTCAAATGAAAATATTAATAACATTGATAAATGAAAAAAAATTAGATGTATTTTGAGTTGGAAATGAATATTTTATTATTTATTTGGCCTAATAAAATACCCATGATTTTTTTTTGCAGGGAATGAAGAGTTATTAGTTATTTTTCACCTGATGGTCTGACTGATTTGGGACCTTCTAGTGGGTTCCTTCCTCTGGAATTTCATTGTATTGGTGAATCTTAACATGCTTTATCTCCTCCATCTATTTCTAAAACATGAGAAGGTATTTTGGATGAACATGGAACCATCCTCTCTTAGGTCATCTCCAAGCCCCCTCTGAGGCTTGATTTTCGTAATGAGTTTCCCACTCAATCTAAGGTGTGAAGATCTCTTTCTCACATTCATAATGACAGTTTGACTTATAACGATCCTTATACACACTCTGAACCACCAGTTCTAATCCCCCCCCCAACCCCACACCATCTCATCTCAGTGCATTCACCAGATCATAGTCTAAGCATAAAGTAAACCCTCAGAATTACGAGGTTATGAGCACAAAACTATCTGCGATAAAAACCAAATAGGTCCCCATTCGATGATTTCATTACTTATTTTGAATACCCCTGGCTTGGGAGCCTAGGTTAGGTTGGATTTAATTTCCAATGAACTTCAAAATCATTCAGTTTCCTCAGATTCTATCTTGGTTCCCCAGAAGAATCCTTTTAAGATCATGGAAAACACATAAAAAATGTGGGGTAAGAAAATACATACATCCTAACCCCCATAATTATAGTATTTGGTTATTTTTTAAGAACAAAATTTTAGTATAGCTTCTAATTTCCATGGAGCAATTTATTACAAAAAGAACCGGAACATAAGTTTTCTTTGTTAGTCTATTTATTAACAATTTGATTCTCAAGAATAATAGGTTTTATTGGTAGTTCTTAATTATATTGTAGTGGGGGGTAACCCATGGTTGATTTTTTGAGACATCAAAATTTTTTCTTAGCCAAAGAAGAAGAAAAGATGACATAAATTTCCTTGAATATCTATTCTCGACTTTGTGGCTTTTGTTCTATTCATGGTTTATCAGATTCTACGCATGTCAGAAAATAGTTAACGTGGTGCAACAAAAACAGGGAGCCAACTAGAACTGTTTCCATCTTTCATTGGCTTATGAATTATCGAACCATTTATTAATATCTAGACATCAATTTTTTCAACTAATGATGGGATTATCTGACCACTATCGCCATTGAATTACTATATCATCTAGGTAAAAAAACAAAAAATGACTTTCTTTCTATCACTTATGGATGGAGGATGTTGATTACTCAAAAATAGTGATAGAGACATGGAATAGGACATCATGGGTTGTATTATGTGTCTCCAATTCTATTAAAATCATACACCTTATAGATAATCATCAATTTTTGAGAAATAATCAACCCCCAACCTCGGACATGGAATTGATTAACCAAGATATTGGGCATTCTAAATTTATATTTGAGAATGAATGGAATGATTTAGTTTCATGTGAGCTTTCCAACAAAAATAACATCATGGATTTTTTGTTATTGAAACATGAATGCATGGTACGTGAGCTGTCAAAAACCATATGGCTTCGAGAAGGTTACCTTAAAATAGAAACATTCATTATTTTATTCAAGAAAAAATGAAAAAATAGTAGACTCAATATCCTTATAGATGACGGAACTCACACAGATGACCGAGATGACGTGGTAGGTAAGGTTGATGCCCGTTTTAGATCTCTTATCATTGGTCCCAATGATAATAAGCAAAATAGATATCCATGTGGGAAATACAATCAATTTGTTACAATTAGAAGTGTGGTTTCTACTCTTGAAAATGATTCCATAGAGGAAATATTGGATAAAAAAGATATTTGATATGTTATTTAGATACATAATATGTAAAGTTCACCTGAAACAGATGGTTTCCTAGGTTCATTCTATGGGGCCTCCTAGGATGTTATTTAGTGGGAGATGATTTAGAATATTCAATATTTATTCTATGGTAGCCATCTTACATGGGTCGTTTGTGCTTCGAAGCAGGTAATTATTCCAAAGGTCAAGGACCCTTGGTCTTTAATTTAAAAAACAACAACTCATGCCCAAATTATCCAACATGGTGTTGGAAAGTATCAATAAATAAAAATAATTAGTACAAATTCATTATTGGGTTGTATAAGAAAAACTTATATTTATAAAAGGGATAACAATTTGGGGTCCATTAGTCTCACTCTAGAGGTCATTGGATATATTGGCCAAAATTTATTTGGGGAAAATTTAGAAATCAAGGTGGACATGAGCAAGGTGTGTGAAAGGATTGAGTGGAATTTCATACTTATGTTCAAAAACTACATGGGATTCTAAGAAAGAATTTTTGATCTAATATTCAAATTCTTTAGTTCATCATGTATTTCTGTCACTTCTATGGGGAAAAAATATGGTTTCATTTGGTAATTTATAGTTCTCTGATAAGTAGATCCACTTTCCCCACCCTTTTTTCTCTCCTAGAATACCCTGAGTCATTACCTGAACAAATGAATTTTGTTGGGCAGTGTCATCTCCTACCATGACAGGTATCATTCAAATTCTATTTCACATCCCATGTTCATTGATGATATTTTCCATTTTTCAATGGTAGTAATAGATCAATCCATGGATTCAATTTCATTCTCGAAGAAAATGGTAAACGGATTGGTCAACTAGTGAACTTGGAAAAAAAGGTTTTTATACCACTAATAATTTTATTTACATGCATGTTAGGGTATTACAGAGTAGTCTTTAAATACAATGTGGTACCTTATTGGTGGTATATTTAGGTGAACCATTCTTTAAGAAGAAGATCTATATCCAACACATTAAAACTATTTTTAATTTAATTGGGCGTCGAATTTTGAATTGGAATAATATGTTCTTATCATTTAGAGTAAGAATTATTTTCATGAAAACTTTTCTCTCTTCCATCCTGATGCCTACTCTTTCTACCCTTATGGTCTTGAAAGTGGTCATTTCTTGGTTGATGAATATCAGTTCTTCCTATATTTGAGATACTTGGTTGGAAAGAAGGAACCATTTGGTGTCCTGTAATAGGTTAACTAGACAATTTCCAAATGAGGTTTTAATATTATGAGTGTTACTTAGGAAATGAATTGCATATATAGTAAATTGTAAGGGTTTGTAATTGAGGGGAGGTATTTGAGGGGGATTATTATTTGAAATAATTATGGGGTAGAATCTAGCACATATAGAGATATATGATATAATATTTTTCACCTAATCCAACCCCTCCTCAAGGTTTGGTAACATTACCCCTACTGGATTGTGGGAAGGGGATATATTAGTTTGTGGTGGAACAACTGGGTGGGGGTAAATCTTGGTTTTGATGGTTGTCTCATGATAGAAAAATATTTTAATAAATCTTATGAGAATCCTAAGTTCATTTAAGAGGTTATAGATGAGATCCAAGTATTTGTCATTAACATCATTGTTTTGAACCAAGACTCAAAACAATGTAATTTCATAGGATCCACCTCATGTGATTTTCCAATCAAATAATTAAATAGAATGAGGTATGAATCAAATAACAATGATTTTTGGGGTTAAATTTTTATCAAAGAGATACAAAAAAAATTAAATTTCATTGTTTGTAGAGTTATCAACCACACATTAAAAACTGAGCATAACATCAAGAGATTGGGAAACATCCAAGCCTCAAAATGATATTGTTGTAAGGGGTTGTGATATAAAACCATATAACACCATTTATTCAATGTTCATTAGGTAGTAAAGGTATGGAATTCATTTGGTAGCTCCATCGGTATACAGTCGAATAATTAGTCACACTATTCATTTTTAATCTGATGGTTTTTGGGGGCATGTCTGGGACCGAGAAAGAAGGAGAGGACCCTAATTCTAGAAGAACGTTATTGGAGCTTCTAGAAGATGAGAAAAGATCCTCAGAATAAGGGATCCCTAGACAGTAGTGCATGTATTTTTATGGAAACTCAGACCGCCATGATTGACCTCATTCACCTATGTATAGACTTCAATGATGCACTTCATTGATATCATTCCTGGATGTCATTACCTCTTGAAAATGTGTACGCAGTGTGAAGCACGGATAAGGGGTTCATTGGCTGTCACATAGAATGTGATTTAAAATAAACACATATTGATCATATAACACCATTATAATGTGAGGTGGTGGTGTTTATCAAAACTCTTGAGGCTCTTTGGTGTTATATTATTTGGATAATTTTGTTAGTGGGGGATACCTCTATGTAAAGGATCATGTGATTCTCACCGGTCTCCATCTATGCAGGTAGAAAACTATTCACCACAATATAGTAAACACGGACTCGCTAATGATCCATTATTCCATGCTTAGTCTCAGGTCTATACCCTGGACAATTTTTTATATTATTCATAGGTTCAACATGTTTCTCCTCAATCACATAGATATAATTTATACATGGTGTGAAGGGGATACCTAGTCTGACTTTATAGCGTCCAAGGTGAACTATATGGAGCATATTACTTGTTTTTCAAGCCTTAAATCCATTCCTGCTGAGGGGATGAATCTTTTCATTGAAAATTCCCTTGGCCTCCACTATTTTATACCCCCATGATAATTATGTGTTTTCTGTTTGGCTAGTATGGCCCCTTTATTTTTTTTCATTTTTCTATGATATTTTGTTCTCTTGCAAGGAATTATTAATAAAAATTAATGATTATGGATAGTAGAGATGAATGAGTAATTACAATGATAGTAATGTTACAAAGAAACAAATTTTACTATCTTCCCAGTTAAAGTAGAAAAGTTGAAAAGTATATGAAAAAATCTAGGTAATAAAGAATTTACTAAAGATGAAGAGAAATTAAAAGCTTTATTTAAAGATTGTACAAATGAAAATTAATCTATTAAAAATCTATGAATGATTTTCCAAAGAAATAAATCACTTACCATGATTAATATACAAATAATTAGAATATTTATTTAATGATAAAAGTCTCTCAGTATGATCACTAATTCTAAGTAACATTGAACTTCATTCTTATTTAGAATACAATTTCCTATTGGTACTGACATGAAGAGAATTCTTGGAGAATAACTAAAAAAGCTAGGTGATTACTATAGATGTTCTTGTTATAAGAATAGATAACCAATATGTAATATTTTCCAATCATGAAATGGTATGAAAGGATACCCTTAAGGGGGATTGAAGATAAATATAAAATATTTTCATCACACTTTTCCTATAAGAGAAACTAGGGATAATAAGAAATATGATATCTTCCGGGATTCTTTTTATACAAATGAACTATTTTAATATTTTTTTAAGTTGGTAGCATGATTTAATCATAAAAAACATACTAATATTTCCCTAGAGACAAATTTTTTAGAATAAGATTCAGGAATATATCACATGATGGTTGTGTAATGAAAAACATTGATCACCTAGATTATAAGTAATTTTTTCAAACATTGGTATATCCCATGTAGATATGAGTAGTTCATTTTAAGGTAAATCATTAGGAAAATCATGTGATATTATTTTCATTTGAGTAAAGTTGTGAAATATTTTTGATGAAGTAAAATGATTTGATATGATTATTATGGTACCATTTCATTTGATTTTCAATAATGATGGAGCATAAAATAGGGGTGAAATAAAATATAACCATATTATAGGGATAAAGTATCAGACACATATTGATTTCGAATATTCTTAAAATATTATGTAAATATTTACAACAAAAAGGGGGGAATGTGGTTCCAATGTTAGTTTTCTTGTATTTCTTTTCAATATATTGATACGTGATTTTAGAGAATGTATATTAAAAATGTTTAAGAACATTTGGGAAAAGGATTAAAGAAAACTTCCTGGTGATGATTATGAAACATTCCTTATAAATGTTATGGAAGTTTGCTTATGAAGGAAAGAAATTTTACCTTAAAAAATTAAATTATTTTTGTTTTTAATAAAGATCCTAATGTCTTAAATAATTTAATGATCCATGAAAAGTTTTTATAAGTTTCTTCAAATTGGAAGAAGTTAAAGTGTGAGTAATAATGTAAAAGTTTTCTAATTTCATAGGATGGGTCAAACTGATATCATAATATTGAGTTTATATCTATAATATTAAATAAATCAGACATATAAAGACTGATCCTGGAATGTTGGTTGTATAAATTTTGAGTAATGAAATATTCACAAATTCTATGACACATAGTTGGAAGATGTAAAAAATGAGTATATCATGTTTATTCTATAGAAATGAGTAATTCAATATAGAAAATATGAAAAATATTTCCCTAGAAATTTCATTGAATGAATTTCCATTAGATAAAGACATGACTGATTCAATGTATGGTTTTTTTTGAAGTCTTTGGATATAGAATTTTGATGATATTTGAGGAATAAATAAGGAGTTCTTTAGGATAAGGAATGGAAGAATGGATAGAGAGTTTTATGATGTTTCAACAATTGGTGGAATGAAATGACATCAAATATAGAATTATATATTCATCATATATATATTTTTTGTTCCCATAAAATAGTGGTTTCAAAACTAATGGGAACTATATAATGTCCCGTAATACAAAGAAAGATTCTATGTTTAATAGAAAATTAATTTTTGATCTTACTGGACTGATTCAATTAGCTGAAGTAGATTATATAAAGGTTATGATATTATCAAATAAACTAATGTGAATTGCATTAGTCAGGGGTTTCATATGTATTTTACGAAAAAAAGAGATCCAAAGTTTATTGGATCAAGTCAATTTTTAAATCTATAATGTATGATGTAAAGAATTGTAATATGTAGATAATTTCCCAAGAATACATCTGATAGATATTAACTAGATAGATGAATATCTCATCAAATTGGGAAGATTTTAAAGAATGAACAAAAAACACAAATTACATGGAGTTTTATGGAGCCTCGTATAAACTATGTAAAGTACATAAAATGATGATTATAATTTTTTTTTCAATGATTTATATCTTTAAATGGTTAATAATTCCTGAATAAGTTTCTTAATGCTGGGTTAAGGATGTTTTTGGAAGCATGTTAACACCTCATATGTTCTTAGAAGTATCAAAAATATTCCAGAGTATTTTAGAATCATCCAGTTAAATTAAAATGTTAAAAATAATTCGTATTTTGAATTTGGATGAGCAGGAAAATACCAATGGGTTTTTACATTTCTTTAAAAAATCAAGCATATAAAATGGAGGTTCAATAGAATAATAGAAACATCACTATTTATAATAGTGGAAGATTTAGATTTTTGAAGGATTTGTTCCATGAGAATACATCATATATTTATATATAGTTAAATAAAGAGTTATATTTTAAAATGATTCATAATATGGATTATAAGTATCATAAAACTATGATTCATTAGATGAAGCTGAAGTGGTGTGTGAGTTACCGATTAATGTTTTTACATAGTCTAGGAAGTTTCATCAGACTGAAAAATCTAAATGTGATAGGGAAGCATCGAAATAAAAACATTATATAGAGGTGTATCAAAGAGAGAATGTCTAACTAAAGAATACAGATTTTTTTAGAATCATGTGGAGATACATAAAATGGAGGAATATCGAATAGAGGAAATAAAATATAGAGTTTTATCTTAAAGATCATTTGTGAGAAAAAAACATAAGGGGGTTGATGAATAATGTTATGTTTATTTACATGAAATGGTTATCCAATATGCCTTTAGAGAAATAAAATAACTTTTTAAATTGGATCATAAAATAAGAAGTAAGGACTTTTTTCATGTTTGTATAACTTGTTACTAAAAGGCATTATTTTGTAGCAGTATAACTAGTTATGAATAAATTGGATATAATAATGATAGTTAGGGCGTATAACCAACTATAGAATAAGAGTTTATTTCTTGAGTATAGAACTAGGGTTATCTAGATGAATGATTACTAGGGATCAGAACTAGTTTTTTTCATTTTATTCCTCTATAATATTAGTAAAATTATCCTTGTTAATTTGGAAAACCAACTTATATTGTAGTCAATATTTTCACCAATACTTTTAAATAACATTTGATGACATATAGCATTTTATTATAGTATATGAATCATATTTGAGAGATTTCTTTGAGAATATTGTAACTCTAACATGTATTCATAGGTTTGGAAAGATTAATTATCTAGTTAAGAAACATTAATATAAAACAAAAAATGTGAGTACTGATTCCCCCTCACTCCCTCTAGGTTATCTTATATGATCAGAAAACTTTACTTATAAAATAAAATAACATATTTTTTTATAGTTCCAAGGAAGATATTAACTGAAATTGAAAATAGATAAACATGTATGAAAGAAAGGTAATAATAAATTTAAAAGAATTTCCAATAAAAGTCTAATGTTGTGGTATAGAAAAATTTGAATAATAGTCATGTGGTTATTGTCCCCAAGTGATAAATAAAACTCTTCATATTCATTCATTTTAAAAAAAATCATAGGATTCCAATGAATCTATAACTAGAGTCGACCCATGGAAACCCATAAAGTGAATTCATGGTCCCTATGAGTTGGTAAATAGTTCTTGGGTATCAAGAGTGGATCTTGGGGTTAATTTTCACTGATAAAACCACTAAATTTGTTTTTAATTAAGGAGTCAACATGATATTTCTATATAATAAAAAATAATCTTCCCATTAAGATAAAATTCTAAAATTAAATGAATAATAATAAGAAACAAGGAAAAAATCATAAGGAGGTAGTGAAAACATACATTATTAAAAAAAGACACATCTATATTATAATTGAAATGGAAGATAAGCACACTTAATTAAAATATTATATGGAAAGTGGATCCAAAGAGGTGATACAATAATGTGTTATAATATCAAAAAAATTAGGAAAACAAATGTCAAAAATATTCATGATACATGAGGGATGAGACTCATTATATCAAAACAATCAACACAAGATCCACTAATGTGAGTACCCACTGCTGACACTACTGAAAATACAGCCTTTCCCAATGGTTCAGAACCATTGGTAAAGGTTGCAGAACCATTGGTAAATGTTATAATAATTGTTCTTCAAACCATGGGGAAGTATGCCGTTGGGAAAGGTTTTCCCAACGGTTTACTATGAACCGTTGGGACAGGGTGGGGAAATCCTAACCTATCCCAACGGTTGTGCCAAATTGTTGGGATAGTTTTTCCCAACAGTTTGGCTTGAACCATTGGGAAATATTGAGGTTTCCCCTCTTTCACAAAGGATAATTGAATCATTGGGAAAGGATTTTTACAAACGTTTCAATGAACCAATGGTAAAAAAGGTACCAAGATGCTATGCGAACGGTTTTGAACTGTTGGCATAGCCTATGCTGTTCAAATTGCACAGCAGCCTGCAATTTTTACATCAGGTCTGCAATTTTCACAGCAGGCCTCATTTTGTTCCCTCCCATTTTCAATCCAATTATTGTACCTACAATAAACTAACACATACATATACAATTATTGTATCTGCAATAACCAACTAACACATACCTATAGAGAAAAAATTCATACAAATTTAACATCTAATGCATCCTGGAACTATACACATCCATAATTAAATTCGAATTCATAACATAATTATAAACATATATAATTCATTTAGAATTCAATTTAAAATTTAGATGAAAATTATATGTGGAATCCCGAAGTCAATTCATAATTTGATAGGTTTTTCTGTATACCATATAGTTTTACCAGAAATGATGTCCATTTTAAACAAAATACATACACATGGAGTGATACCAGCCACACCACGCCTTGGATTGAGGTGGGGTTGACTCTTACATGTCACATATGACCCATGGATCGTTCTTCTAAAGTATCGACACAATCTGAATGCGTTTGGTCAGTTTTCCATATGCCAGTTGATGTTTTTCAATTAAAATGATGTCCTTTTGAAACAATAGGTAGACACTTTGAGTGGTACCAGCCACACCGCATCTCATATTGGGGAATGGTTGATTCGTACATGTCACATATGTCCCATGGATCATTCTCCTAAAGTTTCAACGGAAACCAAATGCATTTGGTCAGTTTTCTGTATGTACTTAAAATGTTGTCCTTTTTAAACAAAAGAGAGAAGCATAGAGTGATTCCGGCCACACCGTGACTCCGATTAAGATGGGGTTGACTTGAAAACGTCACATATGACCCATGGATCGTTGTGCTAATGTATCGACACAATCCGAATAATGTTGGTCAGTTTTCTGTATGCCAGTTAATGTTTTCCACTAAAAATAACGTCATTTCGAAACAAAAGACAGACACATTGAGTGGTGGTGGCTACACCGCACCTCAGATTGAGGCGGGGTTGACTCGTACACATCACATTTGACCCATGGATCTTTTTTCTAAAGTATCTACAAAATCCGAATGCGTTTAGTCGGTTTTCCGTATGGCAGTTGATGTTTTTCAATTAAAATGACTTACTTTTGAAACAAAAGGATGACACTTTGAGTGGTGTCGGCCACATCGCATCTCATATTGAGGCGAAGTTGATTCATACACGTCACATATGACCCATGAATCGTTCTCGTAATGTTTCAACGGATACCGAATGTGTTTGGTCAGTTTTCCATATGTACTTAAAATGTTGTCCATTTTACACAAAAGGGATCCACTTAGAGTGATTCCGGCCACACTGTGCCTCATATTAAGGCAGGGTTGACTCGTAGACATCACATATGTCCAATGGATAGTTTTTCTAATGTATCGACACAATCAGAATTCATTTGGTCAGTTTTCCGTATGCCAGTTGATGTTTTTAACTTAAAATGACGTTCTTTTGAAACAAAAGATAGAAACATTGAGTGGTGGCGGCCATACCGTTCCATGGATTGAGGCAGGGTTGAATCATACACGTCACATATGACCCATGGATCGTTTTTCTACAGTATCGACACAATCCGAATGTGTTTGGTCGGTTTTCTGTATGTCGGTTGATGCTTTTCAATTAAAATGATATCCTTTTGAAACAAAAGGCAGACACATTGAGTGATTTCAGCCAAACCACGTCTCAGATTGAGGCGGGGTTGATTTGTACACGTCACATATGACCCATGAATTGTTCTCCTAATGTTCCAATGGAAACCAAATGCGTTTGGTCGGTTTTCCATATGTACTTATAATGTTGTGCATTTTAAACAAAAGAGAGCCCCTCATAGTGATTTTGGCCACACCGTGCCTCAGATTAAGGCGAGTTTAACTCATAAACATCACATATGACCCATGGATCTTTGTTCTAAAGTATCGGCACAATATGAATGCGTTTGGTCAGTTTTTCGTATTCCAGTTGATGTTTTTCACTTAAAATGACATCATTTTGAAACAAAAGACAGACACTTTGAGTGGTGGCAGCCACACCATGCCTCGGATTGAGGCGGCGTTTACTCGTACACATCAAATATGAACCATGTATCATTTAATAAAGTATCAGCACAATCCAAATGCGTTTGTTCGGTTTTCCTTATGCCAGTCGATGTTTTTCAATTAAAATGACGTCCTTTTGAAACAAAAGGTAGAGACATTGAGTGGTGGAGGCCACACCACGCCTCGGATTGATGCGGGGTTGAATCTTACAGGTTACATATGACCCATGGATCGTTGTTCTAAAGTATCAACACAATCCAAATGCGTTTGGTCAGTTTTCCATATGCCAGTTGATGTTTTCCAATTAAAATGACGTCCTTTTGAAAAAAAGGCAGACACTTTGAGTGGTGTTGGCCACACCACATCTCAGATTGAGGCGGGGTTGATTCGTACACATCACATATGACCCATGAATCGTTATCCTAATGTTTAAATGGAAAATGAATTTGTTTGGTCGGTTTTCTATATGTACTTAAAATGTTGTCCACTTTAAACAAAAGAGAGCCACATAGAGTGATTCTGGCCCCACTGTGCCTCGGATTAAAGCGGGGTTGACTCGTACACGTCACATATGACCCATGGATCATTGTTCTAATGTATCGAAACAATCCGAATGCGTTTATTCAGTTTTCCATATGCCAGTTGATGTTTTTTCACTTAAAATGACGTCTTTTTGATACTATAGATGGACACTTTGAGTGGTGGTGGCCACACCGCACCTCATATTGAGGTGGGGTTGACTCATATATGTCACATAAGACCCATGGATCATTCATCTAAAGTATCGACACAATCAGAATGCGTTTGGTCAGTTTTCCATATGCTAGTTGATGTTTTTCAATTAAAATGATGTCCTTTTGAAACAAAAGGCAGACACTTTGAGTGGTTCCGGCCACACCGCATCTCAGATTGGTTCGGGGTTGATTTTTACATGTCACATATGAACCATGAATTGTTCTCCAAAATTTTCATTGTAAACCAAATTCATTTGTTCGGGTTTCCATATGTACTTAAAATGTTGTCCATTTTAAACAAAAGAGAGCCACTTAGAGTGATTCCAGCCACACCATGCCTCATATTAAGGTGTGGTTGACTTGTACACGTCACATATGACCCATCTATCATTGTGAAAAAGTATCGACACAATACGAATGTGTTTGGTCAGTTTTCTATATTCCAGTTGATGTTTTTCACTTAAAATGACGTCCTTTTGAAACAAAAGATAGACACATTGGGTTGTGGTGGCCACACCACGCCTCAAATTGAGGCAGGGTTGACTCGTACAAGTCACATATGTCCCATGGATCGTTATTCTAAAGTATCGACACAATCCGAATGTGTTTGTTTGGTTTTTCGTATGCCGATTGATGTTTTTCAATTAAAATGACGTCCTTTTGAAACAAAAGGCAGACACTTTGAGTGGTGGCGGCCATACCGTGCCTCAGATAGAGGCGGGGTTGACTCGTAAACGTCACATATGACCCATGGATCGTTGTGATAAATTATCAACACAATCTGAATGCGTTTGGTCAGTTTTCCGTATGCCAGTTGATGTTTTTAAATAAAAATGACGTCCTTCTGAAATAGAAGACAGACACTTTGATTGGTTCCAGCCACACTGCATCTCAGATTGAGGCAGGGTTGATTCGTACACGTCACATATGACCCATAAATTTTTCTCCTATAGTTTCAATGAAAACCGAATGCATTTGGTCTGTTTTCCGTATGCACTTAAAATATTGTCCATTTTAAACAAAAGATAGACACTTTGAGGCGTGGTGGCCACACCGCAACTCAGTTTAAGGTGGGGATTACTCTTACATGTCACATATGACCAATAAATAGTTGTGATAAAGTATCGACACAATACAAATGCGTTTGGTCGATTTTCCGTATGCCAGTTGATGTTTTTCAATTTAAATGATGTCCTTTCGAAAGAAAAGGCCGACACTTTGAGTGGTTCCAGCCACACCGTATCTCAGATTGAGGTGGGGTTGATTTGTACACGTCATATATGACCCATGAATCATTCTCCTAAAGATTCAATGGAAACTGAATTCATTTGTTCGGTATTCCGTATGTACATAATATGTTGTCCATTTTAAACAAAAGAGAGCCACTTAGAAAGATTCCGTCCAAACTGTGCCTCAGATTAAGGCGGGTTTGACTTGTACATGTCACATATTACCCATGGATCGTTCTGCTAAAGTATCAACACAATCCAAATGCATTTGGTCATTTTTCCGTTTGCCAATAGATTTTTTTCACTTAATAAGACATCCTTTTGAAACAAAAGACAAAAACTTTGAGTGGTGGCGGCCACACCACACCTCGGATTGAGGCGGGGTTGAATCTTACTCATCACATAAGACCCATGGATCATTTTTCTAAAGTATCGACACAATCCGAATGCGTTTGGTCGGTTTTCCGTATGCCAGTTGATGTTTTTCAATTAAAATGACGTCCTTCAGAAACAAAAGGCAGACACTTTGAGTGGTGATGGCCACACCACTCCTCAGATTGAGGTGGGGTTGAATCGTACATGTCACATATGACCCATGGATCATTGTGCTAAAGTATTGACACAATCTGAATGCCGTTGGTCAGTTTTCTGTATGCCAGTTGATGTTTTTTCAATTAAAATGACGTCCTTTTGAAACAGAATAAAGACACATTCAGTGGTTCCGGCCACACCGCGTCTCAGATTGAGGCAGGGTTGATTCATACATGTCAAATATGTCCCATGAATCTTTCTCCTAAAGTTTCAACGAAAATCGAATGCGTTTGGTTGGTTTTCCATATGTACTTAAAATGTTGTCCATTTTTTTAAAAAAAAAGGACAGACACTTTGAGTGGTGGCGGCCACAACGCCCATCATTTTAAGGTGGGGATGACTCGTACACGTCACATATGACCCATGGATCGTTGTGCTAAAGTATCGAAACAATCCGAATGCATTTGTTTAGTTTTCCGTATTCCAGTTTATGTCTTTCAATTAAAATGAATTCCTTTTGAAAAAGAAGACAGACACTTTGAGTGGTTCCAGCCACACCGTGTCCCATATTGAAGCGAGGTTTGTTCATACACATCCCATATGACCCATGAATTGTTCTCATAAAGTTTCAATGGAAACCGAATGTGTTTGGTTGGTATTCTGTATGTACTTTAAATGTTGTCCATTTTAAACAAATGACAGACACTTTGATAGGTGGCGGCCACACCGCGCCTCCGATTGAGGCAGGGTTGACTCGTACACGTCACATATGACCCATGGATCATTGTGCTAATGTATCGAAATAATCCGAATGCGTTTGTTTGGTTTTCAATATGCCAGTTGATGTTTTTCACTTAAAATGACATCCTTTTGAAACAAAAGACAGGCACTTTGAGCGGTTCCAGCCACACCGCGTCTCATATTGAGGCAGGGTTGACTCATACATGTCACATATGACCCATGAATCGTTCTCCTAAAGTTTCAATGGAAATGAAATGTGTTTGGTTGGTTTTCCGTATTCCAGTTGATGTTTTTCAATTAAAATAACATCCTTTTGAAACAGAAGACAGACACTTTGAGTGGTTCTGTCCACACCGCGTCTCAGATTGTGGTGGGGTTGATTCATACATGTCACATATGACCCATGGATCATTCTCCAAAAGTATCAATGGAAACCTAATTCGTTTGGTCAGTTTTCCGTATGTACTTAAAATGTTTTCCATTCTATGAGAATCCTCATGTGTCTATTAGTGGAATGGTATTTACATAAAATATTGTGGACATTCATATAAAATATTTTTATATCATTATTAGTATGGATTAGATTTTAGTTTATCATTCTATGAAACATTTTGGAGCTAACAATGTCATGCCCAATGAATACATCTCTTTTATAACATACCAAGAATCTATGATATTGATTAGATGTTTAAAAGTGATTTACATTAATTATCATGATGAAAATAAATAAAATATATATTTTATATTTTATATTATTAAATGTAATCAAGGAGGGTGGGGGTATGTCCAGCGGGGCTGTCCGGGGGGCTGTCTGGAGACCAAGGAAGAGGGTGGGGGGCTGTGCGGGGGGCTGTCTGGGGGGGTGTTCGGGGGGTTTTCCGGGGTCCAAGGAGGAGGGTGGGGGATATTAGGGGGCCTATTTGGGGGGCTATCCGGGGGGTTGTCTGGGGTCCATGGAGTAGGGTGGGCGGGCTGTCTGGGGGGCTATCTAGGGGGTTGTCTGGGGGCTGTCCGGGGGGTGTTTAGGGGGTTGTCCAGGGTCCAAGGAAGAGGGTGGGGGGATGTTTGGGGGGCTGTCCGGGGGGTTGTCCATGGCCTAGGGAGGAGGGTGGGGGGTTGTTCGAGGGGCTGTTCGGGGGGTTGTTCGGGGGTGTTCGGGGGTTGTCCGGGGTCCAAGGAAGAGGGTGGGGGGGCTGTCCGGGAGGCTGTCTGGGGGGCTGTTCAGGGGGATGTCCGGGGTCCAGGGAGGAGGGGGGCTGTCCGAAGGCTGTTCGGGGGGTGTCCGGTGTCCAAGGAGGATTGTGGGGGTTGTCCAGGGTCTAGGAAGAAGGGGGGGTTCCCAAACACACAACCACTAAATGAAAAAAACATCCATAAAAACAGATAATATATAAAAATAACTCAACTCCAATACTATATTATGAGTCTAGATGAAACCAACAACTAGAATAGATTAAATATCATATCTTAGTAATATTATTCAAAAATTTAATTGATCAATTTTTCTCACATCACCATAACCATCATCACCATCATCATCACCCTCATCCTCATCCTTATCCCCATCATCATCCTTGCCCACCTTTGTTCCCTCCTCCTCGCCCTCGCCTTCCTCCTTACCCTCGCCACCCACCCCACAATCCTCCTCTCCCTCCTCTTCTGCATCAAACTCCTCGCTATCATCATCATCAAGATGGATATCATCCTGACCACCACTAGAACTGCCACCCGGTGCAACATATATAGAACGTATCGACAACATATATTCATCAAAATCCGGTCTGTCCTCTGCTGGAAGTGTTGGACGTATAACTTCAATAAATTGCATAAACTCAATGTTTTCCCTAACAGACTATTCTACCATCTCTATGGGCCTTTTCATCTCCAGTTCTTCCTGTGCCCTAAATTGCTACATCTCGGTTGTACTATAACTCATACCTGAAGAGGGCCAATACCTCATCAGGGCTATCCTAGGTCGGCAACGTACTCTGCTAGAATGCTCCTCTCCCAACATCAGATGTAAGTGATATGTTGGCCCAAAATTGTCTGGTTCTTAGGCATCGGGGGCCTCTAAAGTAGCCTGTTACAAAATTAAATATATCATTAAGTTACAAAATTGATATTAAAATATAAATTCAACAGATTAAAACATAAAATCTACTACTAAGTCACTTGGTTGACGACACTTCCATCCTTTTTCCGTCTACTCGAGCAAAACTGTTTTGCTCGAGGCACACGTCCTTCAATATTCTGTATTTGCCTCTACAATGACATTGAAAACTAATGTTATATGAAAACTTTAGAAAACTATTAAATTATTGAGGAAACAAAAGAAAGTGTAAGTCGTAAAGAAAACTTATAAACAATTGTAATACCTACTTCCTCTCACGACCAGGCATCATAGTGCGTCCCAATGTGTGAAGGTATTTTTTGCATCAATGTTATTTTTATTTTTTCCAGATGATTCCTAAATAAAATTTGAAAATGAAACAGATAGTATTAATTAAAAACATGAAATTTATTATTTAAATACCTCAAATGTTTTTTATACCTTAAACTGGGTACTCGTCCAATGAGTAATCATCTGACGATACTGTTCTATTGGATAATCTTCCACCACTGGTACTGCCTCTAACTCAGTTCCAACTCTAGAAACATAGCCAATATACAACTCATGCTTGTAGGCTCTCCAAATCTCACCTAAATACTTTAGACATTCCGGTCATGCACCCTCACCATCGGGAAAATTAAATCGAAGTTGAAATCAAAATATTAATTCATATAAATAAAAAATAATTCATGGCATTAAATAGGATAGATTTTTTACCCATATCTCTGCCCAAGATCTATCCTTGACCTCATGTGGAATATGTCTCCTTGATAGTTGGCTGACGGGAATGATGTCAGAGTATTTGGAAAGCGTCGCCAAAAAACTCCGGCATTGCTTCCCTGTTTTGTCAACCATTTGGTTGTCTTCATTATAATCCACCATAACCTGTGTGCGGTGGTTCGACACCAAATGCAAGTGTGTATGCCCCCACCCATGCCTCCTGTCAGTAGATGTACCAGTCATGAAAGAAAAAAAATATTTTATCAAAACATGTTATAATGAAAATAAATATTACTATAAAAATTTGTTAGGGTTCTATAAATATACATATGTCTATATGATCGCTGAGCGGCCGCTAGATACACAGAAACTAATGGAACACCATGTGGTGTAATCGAAGTCGAAGGCGATGGAATATAGAAGCTCAGAGAGACAGAAGTAGAAGGAAAAGAAGATGGGATAGTTGTCTGACTGGATGCTGACTGGGGAGTGGGAATCATCATGAGATGTAAAAATGATGGGCCAGAAGATGCAGAAGGTATGGAAAACATGGTAGGCCTAAATATCCCATGTGTCCCTAACGACACACCGAGATGAGAATGTGGGAAGGATGACATGTCAGTGGGAGGGGCAGAGTCTAGTCTGTTACGCGCAGCTGCTCGTCCACCTCTGGTACGAACCCTCCTCGTACCACCGGCCTGAGTACTAGGACCAGTACTAGGGTCCACGTCGAATAACTATTGATTTATATATAGATCCTACAAAAATGTTTAAAAAAATTTAATCACATGACATTATATATTCTTTAAATATTTCAATTTGAAATAATATACTCACTACAGGCACTAATGATGGAATTCCCAACTCCGTCATTCGACGATTGTTCTCCATCATTTTTTCCTTCGTCTCTATTCAGTTGGATTTATTACCAACTTTTGAAAACAAATATATAATTAATTAGAAAAAGGAAACTAATGTGTAACCCAAAAAACTAAATATATGAGGGAATAGGGGGATTCATTAGTAATTTAGCTATCAATATTTTTAGAAGAGATTGAATGGATTTAATAAATCATACAAGTTGTAATGTTCACCAAGTTCGAAATATTGTTTGACTATGTTTGAATACAGTTCAATTCCAAATTAGAAAATACAATTCAAATAAAAGTGCAACCAATAAACATTGAAAATTCACATAATGGTCAACTCAGCTATCAACTATTTTAGAAGATCTTGAATGGATTTAATAAATCATACAAGTTGTAATGTTCACCAAGTTAGAAATATTGTTTGACTATGTTTGAATACAGTTCAATTCCAAATTAGAAAATGCAATTCAAATAAAACTACAACCAATAAACATTGAAAATTCACATAACGGTCAAGTCATATTTCAATTGTTTTAGAAGATCTTGAATGGATTTAATAAATCATACAAGTTGTAATGTTCAGCAAGTTAGAAATAGTGTTTAACTAGGTTTGAATTCAGTTCAATTCCAAAGAAGAAAATGCAATTCAAATAAAACTACAACTAATAAACATTGAAAATTCACATAACGATCAAGTCAGATAAAACATATTTGTGATAAATACTAAATCAATTTGAATATTACCAACCTTAACAACCCAACTCAAGGTAAACCAAATGAATTGAGAACATAGATGAATGATTCTATATATTTTCAACCACAGCTTCAGGTTCACAATCAACTCTAACAATTGAGCTATTGGAGTCATCAAAAGAAATAAATGGATTGGTTCTAATGGCACTAGGGACAGTGTCAATTCCATCATCACCATCATCAAAAATATGTCTTGAATTACTTCAACTATGACACCAAATTAGGTCGAAGTTGGTCTTTGACATAAAAAACATGTTTATCCATTGATTCCAAAACATATGGTTCTTCGGTATCAAGAATACGAGTCATATTAATTACTAGAAATCCACAATCATCAATAAATGTGCCATGTGTTTTCATAGAATCAAACCAATTACATTTCATCATTGTGAATCGTCCATGAGAGTAATAATCCAATATTATTATTTTCTCAACAACACCATAATAACCCACATATTCAAATCATGGTCTACTATCTGATGCACTGGCATAACAATCTGTTGTGGCAGTAACCATAAAACCATCATGTTGTGTTCTCATGTTCTTTGCTCGTTTAGTGACAATAAATTTGTACCCATTGATAACAATTGATTTACAGTCACGAAGCACTGTATTAGGACCAAAAGCCAAAGCTCTTATTTCCTCAGAGATAGAGTCAGCAGACAAACTCAATACCTGCAATATAAATTACTATTAAACTTAATTAAATATTGATATAATTATTTTAAACATTAATATTTTTACCTTCAATTTTAACCAAGTAGAAAACTCTTTGCTATGAAAAGTCTATCTCCTTCTCAAAGATAAAGAACGATACTTACTATTTATCATTGTTTTGGGTTGACTATAGATAAAAAATATGAATAGTTTAATAGATATATATGTACGATATACATAATCAATTTAGTTACATGATATAGTCATCGAACAAATCACAGTTGAACAAAACTGTGCGATGTGCCATCTCACGCTCTTCATGGATTAATGTATTCAACATATATGATCCAGGAATTCCTCTTGTTTGAGGAAGTTATGGAAAACTGGGTTCAATTTGCTCATACTATTCTTCTCCATTTCTCATTGGTCTGTTCAATCTTGTACTAGGATCAGACAAATGCATCGAGCAGAAATCCATACAGTCTTGATCCGGGTAACCGTTCATGATAGAACCTTCAGGATGATTTCTATTTCATACATAAGAATTTAATGTGAACATATTTATTTCTGTTAGATACATCCAACGAAAAGAAACATGTCCTCTGAGAATTATTTCAGTGGGAACATGGATAGTCAGATGCAGCATGCATGTGAAAAATGATGGAGGAAATATTTTCTCCAACTCACACAAAATTAATGGGGCATCTGTCAACATTTTTTTCAAGAAATACTTGGACAACTTCTTATCACAAAGATCCCTAAAAAAATGGAAAAACCGAATAACAACCACCCTTATATTATTGTACAGAAGATGACGGATTGCTATTGGAAGCAACTCATGTAGTAGAACGTGATAATTATGATTCTTCAAAGATTTTAGCATCAACTCTCGTCTATTGACCCGTTTAGATATGTTTCTTGAATAGACATCAGGAACTCTAATAGTCTCTAATACTTCCAGAAATTGTTTTTTTCGTAGGTTTCATCAGATAAGAAGCACATGGATGCTGCCATTTATTTTCACTGATACGCACAGGATGCAATTATGGTCTGATGCCCCAATCCACCAAGTCAAGCTGAGATCGTAAATCATCTTTTTTCTTACCCTTGACATTTATAAGAACTGAAAGCAACATTTCACATATATTATTTTCAATATGCATTACGTCTAAGCAATGATGTAACAAATTGGTTGACCAATAAGGCAAATCAAAAAAGATACTGCTCTTCCTTCAATTGTAACAGCTTTCAGTGGAAACATTATTTCTCTTTCCAGATTTCATTTGACCATTCCCGAATGAAAAACTGAAATCTTTCAATTCAATAAATATGTCAGTTCCAGACATACACTGAGGTGGATCATCAGTCTCTATAGTATTATAAAATCTTCAACGATTCATTCCATACGGATGATCCTTTTGAAAGAATCATCGATGTCCCATAAAACTGAAACTACAACGATGTTTTAGTCTTCTGGATCGTGTATTCTTTATAAAAACTGGACATGACAGTTTTCCCTTCATTATCCATCTAGACATCATTTCATAAGATAGAAAATCATTGATCATCCACATAAGCGCAGCACGCATCTGAAATATGTCTTTTTAACATGCATCGTATGTGCGCACACCCACATCCCAAAGCAGTTTCAACTCTTTTATTAAAGGTTTCATGTATACATCAATATCAATGTTGAGATCAGAAGGACCAGATATGAGTATACTTCTGAAAGTGAAAGGTTTTTTCATACACAACCATGGGGGAAGATTATAAATGTGTATAAAACTGACCATGTGTTCTGCGAAGTAAGCATCTGCGCAAATGAATTAAAATCGTCGCATGAAAGTCCCAACCTCACATTACGCACTTCAGCTGCAAAATCAGGATGTCAAGCATCAAATCTCTGCCATGAAAATCCATCTGCAGGATGAACCAAATCATCATTATTCTTCTTTCTCTCAGTATCATGCCATCTCATTTTTATTGACATGTCATCAGACATAATAAGATTCTGGAGTCTGGGGATCAATGGAAATTGCCACATTACTTTTTTTGGAACGCGGGATGGTGTTCCATCAGATTCTGACTTCCAGTGGGATGTGCCACATTTTATACAATCATTTCGTTCAGTGGTTTCCTCCTAGAATAAACTACAATCTTTCGGATAATCATGAATTTGGTTTCATGAAAATCCAAGTTCCTCAACTAACTTCCATTCCTTATAGTGGTTTGAGGGAATATCTGCATCATCTAGAAGTAAATCATTCAATAGGGTAAGAATGTAATCGATTTATGTATTAGAAATCTCATACATAGTTTTCCCATGAAACAATCGAATTAAAAATTCCATCTTTTTCATTTTATCTCATTTTCGATATACTGGAGTCGTGGAAGCATCATTCAATTTTTTCACCCTATCAATATCATCATTTTCAACAGATGCATTAGCGGTTCTCATATCGAAGTCTTCTTGAGTCGAAATCCTTTCTTTTTCATGATGAAAAATAAATGGAAACTGATCATCGAACAAATTCTCCATTCCAGTCCTTTCATTTCGATCATCACCAATTTGAGATTTCATTTTCTCCCCATTGTGATACCACACTAAGTAGTTTTCTTGAAACCATTTTTTGGTTATGTGGTAGATGTCTTCTTCACGGCTTATCCAAGGTCTACCAACATAATTGGAACATGGGCAATGTATGTGACCACTATCTGAAGCATTATGAAATGAAAAATCTATAAAGATCTCCAAATTGTTTTGAAAATAGCTTGAGATCCGATCGGTTTCATACATCCAACTTCTTTCCATTCTGTAACAAGAATTTATATAAGTCATTTTGACATAAACAATTCAATAGGATTGAACTTTAATAGAAAATACATTTAGGTAAATGATAAAGGAAGATGTTCTTAGTTGATGTAGTGAACTATTAAAATAATGTAAAGAACAAATACTCATAAATTAAATTAAAATTTATTTATATTCATTTTCATTTGGTCTATAATAGGAACATGCCTTAGGTCCCATCATGTGTTATAGATATCCCAAATCATTCACTCATGTTCAATAACTCATTATTGACACCTCTATGGTCATACCTTTCATTACCCAATTACTTCCCCAAGTCAAGCGCAACCCATGGGTGAATAAATTTTAGGATTCTACACTAATAGACTGTTCATGGATTGTAAAAAGATTTTTTTTCATTAAGTATAGACAAAAACATTTATTTTTAAATTTGAAATTCTTAATAAATTATTTCAGTGATAACAATATTACTGAATTAAACTTGTGACTTATCTTACATTTTTATGGCTGTCTACACATGCCAGAATGGGTAGTGAAAAGCACCCCACCCTAATAAAAGTGAGTATTGGCCAAGAAGGATACATAATATACAACGTACAATGAGAACCATATTTAGTTGACCCTAAAGTTATATTAGTACAGTCATCTTGGGGGAAATGGAATATATGTTCCTGTTTAACTGATGAATTCAAAAGCTTGTATTCCATATGTTGGACACTATCTAAGGTAAGAAATCATGTGAGGATGGGTTTACATCATTCAATTTATTACATGCTAGTGAGAATGAAGGCTTAAATTAATAACTTGAGTTATCTAATTAAATGAGGGTCGAGGTAACATACGCTGTGTAAACAGAATGATTAAATAAGGTTAGAGGTTGCATACATTGTGCATGGTGGGGGAGTCTCATATGACTTAGAAACTAAAATAAATTCCCATCATAGGTAACAATAAGAATCATCACCATCAAAAGAAACTCTAAAAAAAGGACTAAAAACATCAAAAATTTCAATAATTCACTACTATGCAAGGTTTATCCACATTTTTAGTAGTAACTATATGTCTTAATCATGAACCACCTCTACAGATCCCAGTTTTCACAAATAAAAATAAGGTAAATATCTCAAAATATCATTAAAACAACTCATTAATATGCTCTAAATGTAAATATAATCTTAAACCAACCATGGAATCTCTTTCACATCACATTCTCACACACCAGTTATCTCATGTGTTACTAAATACCAAACATAGTCACATAGTGTACAATAACAAATTACATTACACAAGCCTTATTAAAAAAAATTCATTTTAATAAAACACTTTCCTCAAGGAATTTGAAGGAAAACATTCATAAAAACATTGTTAAAAATTATTAAACACATATAAATAAATTTCCAAGTAATAATTAATTACAAGATGGAAAAAAGCATAAAAACACATACTTAGAAAATCTAGAATCCAATGGCAATGAATTTGAGATGCTTCTTCTTTGATGGAGGGTTACATATTTAATTAATTAAATAGATTGGAATGGATAAATTCTATATTAAATCAAAACACAAAAAAAATGATATACACATGAAAATCAAAACATAAAACTAAAATATGATATGAATAATAATAAAAACAAGGTGTAACTTAAATATTTTATGTGCATGAAGAATAGAATACCTGATTTGAGACTATTTGGATGTAGTTCGACAGGTTCAGATGTGGGAAGTCACGAGAGCAGTGGATCTGTGGACAGATTAGGGTTCTGTCACGAATGGGGGAGAGAGTGGCATATTCTATATTTGGGGGAAATATTTCCCAATGGTTTTTTCAAAACCGTTGGTAATGGGGTGTCCAAGAGAACCTTTACCAACGGTTCTACAAGAACCGTTGGGAAATGCTGTCTTAGAGAGACCTTTCCCAACAATTCAAGAGAACTGTTGGGAAAGGGATTCTTTACCAACGGTTTGTTTAAACCATTTGTAAAGAAGCGTTGGAAAAGGGGTAGTTTCCATTACTGTGCGTAGTGACACATTTCCATTACATAAATCTATCAAAACAATGTTTACAAACACCAAAAAAATTTATATATAGTGTGAGAATAATTTTCCTAATAAAATCCCACCATGTGTTTTATAAGTATCCTTTTAAAAAACAAAAGAATTTTTTCCTATAAACATTACCTATATAATTTTTTTTCTATACTTTTAAAGAAGAAAATAACATATGATATTTATATAATAGTTTAAAATTTCAAATTAAAGGATTGTAAACATATAGTTTGAAACATACACCATGTAAAGTCCTTAAGGTATCTAATGTCTGAGAGATCTTGGATTCGAGTACAACTCAGTGATCGATCTAATTAAAATAATATGTACATCACCCTTAGTTGGAGTAATCTAAAGTCATTGATATAAGGTTATACCGAAAAACGTAACTCTTGAAAAATATCATCATAGTGGTTATTTAGTGTTTTATCATCCATCTAATCTTAGATAGGGTGTTTTATAACTAGTCATGATTATCATATTCCAACTTCATATATACCTAGGATCTCATTTTTTGTCCCACTTTAAAGGAGTTAATCCTTCTTAAATCTAACTATTTGAAGGGGAACCTTATTAAACACAATAAAAGAAGGCCCTAAAACTAAGTATAAATAAACATCTCAAGCCACTTTGATCATAATTATTAAAGGAGATAAATTATTACACAACTATACCACATATACCAACAATCAAATATTTAAAATTTTATTTAAAATCATTTAAAAAATTCTTTATAAATAATCGAGATCATAATTTTCACGAAACAAACTCACTAAAAACCAAAATTTAACAAGATAAACCACTATCCAAAGGTGATAATCCATATAATATGAAAATAGGGATCCAAAAAGATAAATAAGAAGATAAAAAAAGAACACACAAACATTAAAATTATCCAAGAAGAATCCTTCATCTACCTTACCATATAGGATAAGGAAAATATTGATGGAAGTTATAAAATAACCAAGAAAGAGAATATGGATTTTTTAAATAGATTATTATTTAAGAAAAAAATAAAAGACACACTTGAATTTGAGTTGTAATGTAATAGGATAGGGTTTCTCAATCATATTGGTGATTATGTTTGTGTGGGGTATAAATTAGGGATTTAGAGGATAATGTTGGGTGAGGATAATTTAGGAATTTTAAAATTCAAAAAAAACTGGGTAGACTGTATGGTTTCAAAAATTTTGTGAATGGTACTATATCACATGTGAAAAATCATTGTTTATAATTTTTTTTAGAAAGAGGAATGTAACAAAACTTTTAATTACCACTGATAAAAAAATGTATGTTTTCATTATCACTAGATCTTTTTACCTAACCCACTACTAATTGTACAATAGGCACGACCCCTAGTTTTTCAATTATTCAATAGAAAATCTATATAAATTAAAGATAATAATAGAGTAAAATAATAATATTCATACATGATAATGGTATTTTGGTTGTGACAAGTCGATCTCATTCCAATTTATTCCCACAAAAATTCAGCTCAAATACATGTGATAAAAAAAGTGGAAGGGACACTTCTTCCTCATTAAATGTTCCCACTCTCAGGTATCATGAGAATCAACCCCATGATTCTGTATCAATCAAACTAACAAGATACAACTCCCAAGTAGAAATTTCTCTTGGGATTCATAAATAATATTAGAATTCTCCATCATAGAGATATCTTTCTCCCATACTAATTCATCCCAATTAATAACATGGGAGGGGTCTAGATGACAATTCTTTAATTTATAGATATAAAACACATTATGGATTGATGCCAATTGTATAGGTAAATCCAATTGATACTCCACCTCCCTAAATACCATAGTGATCATAGAGGGTCCCACATAACTTATGGTAATCTTCCCCTATATGCCAATCCATCAATGACCTAGCTAATGTGATACAATTAAAAACACCATTTCACTAGCAAAAAAACCATATAAAAGGATGTTTATGATTTACATAAGACTTATGGGGATTGTGAGATATAACTAATCATTTTTAGATCACCTAAATTACTCTCCTTATCACCTATATGAAACTCAACCATGCATGAAAAGCTTCAACCACCTCATTCCATTAGATGGGACATAGACATTATTTTCCCCATAGATCCTCAGAAGTATACATCTTGTTTAAAAACTAGGTAATGTTGTTATAAGATAACTCATCCAAACCCAAATGGTGATATATTGTACCTGTAAAGTATATGATTTTGGCACAAAGGATTTTATATAGAATATTTATTACCCACTCAGTCTAACCATCATTTTATAGATTCTTGTTTATACACAAATAGGATTTAACTACCTCTAGAAGGACATTCCAAAACCAAGAGATAAATTGGGAGTCTCTATTAGATATTTTATAACATAATTCAACTTGTTACCTCAAGATTTATTAAATGAATAGATTTCCAAGATCCATTACCTTCATGATACCTTTTATCAGTGTGAAGTGATAATATTTTTTCCATTAATCAATCATTTCACAAAATAACTATTCCCATAAAGGATACATGTTAATATGACAATAAGATACTAGAATATATTTTCCCACTCCGTGGAAGGCAGGGTAAGAGGTGGAAGAAAACTAGTTGATTTTTTGATCTCATATTAAATTTGGTGATGGGTAGAGAAATGGGATAAAAAATATTATACATCACATATCAAACTGAGACCCTCATGTTGGAGTATCATAAAAAATACAATTTAGCGGTGTCTAGATTGATTGAAAACTACGAATGATGATTGCACTACATCACAACACTCTATAGAGATAAATGATCTGCATAATGACCCATGAATCAAAGGATGACCATATAAGATAGATATCAATCACCGATGGTCTCCACATGATTTATAATTCCCTTAATTCTCTATAATTCCTCATCCCTATGATGTTTCTGGTGAATGAGATCAAGGAGGGAATAATATGGCCCAAAATTATTAAACACTTTATTTTGTCATTTATTACATAATTTTATACATAATAAAATTAAAAAATAGTGTAAGTTCTAGTGTTTTTTGGTTATCTAAAATACATAAATAATAACATGAAACATGGATATAATGACATTTTTTTATAAACCTCCAAAAAATTAATTTTATTCCATTGATCTTATTATATTATATGAGATAACTTGGGGATGTTTATAAGAAATGTGTGAGCTAAAAAAATCCTAGTAAGGGAATAATAAAATCATAAAATTATGAATATAATTCATGTTATTCAAGAATAGCGTCAAATTGAAATAAATAAGTGATAATAAAAAAATTGATATGTGATATAAGATGATAACAGCAAGAAAACATCAGAAATTTGAAACAACATAAAACATGAAAAAATATTCTTAATCCAAGGATAACCAAAGAGACATAATAACATTGTGTGATTTGGATAACTAAACATTTTCTATACATGGTATCTTATGAGATAAAAAATAACCAATGCATTATAGGGCTATATAATTCTAGGCACACCCATCACTTTCATATCATGTACATGCATTTGAGTTCCCTATAGATCATACAACATAAATATTCCATTTTTAAAAGTTAATACCCTGATAATGGAGTGTGGTTTATATACATGTAATTAAGAAATATATTAAGGATGGATAAATCTTGTTGAATACTCTTGAGTGGTAATGGGGATGGGTGTTCGCAAAAAAATTTCGTTTTTGAAAAATATAAAGGATAACATTTTTGCATAACTAGTGTATGTAATAATTCATGAAATGTTTTGATGATAGTTAATGGTGGTATTTCATTAGATGTAAATAATTACTATAGTATAAGGGATGGGTAAAAACACGTTCCAAAATGAAAAATTGTAAATCAAATGTCATAACACAAATAAATTACTTGAAAAAAGATAAGGAAGAGTGATCTCTAACATTGAGAGGGAACTAATAAAACCTTGGGAGTAAACTCTTAAGAGAATATAAAGAATGTTGGTGGGATTTAGATAGATATAGGGATTCTAAATTAATGTTATATAGGTTTTTAAAGAAGAGGAGTGGGAGGATGGATGATTATTTATAGAAAAAGATTTTGGAATTCATTATTAATTTATAAACAGATGATATTCTCTCTATATGATAATATTGTAAAAAATGAAGAGTATCCCATGTTTTATTGAAAAGAGAAGTGGTTTCTAATTATTTTATATGTAGAAGTACAAAAATCCTTAATATAATACCATTGGTGATGTGGAAGTGACTCATGTTTATAAAAAATTTATATTAGACCAATAAATTAGATATAGGCTATGGGGGATTCATTATGCATTCATATTATTAATAATATAACATAAAAACACATTATTTTGGTGAGAAAATATTTATTTTTTCTTTTATTTCTTTTATTGAATTTATTTCATCACATTTTTGCAATTAAGATGTCATGATACACACCATATATTTTTACTGTATTTAATTTTTACCTAAAAAATAATCTTTCTCAGAAAATTAGGAAGAATTCACCATTTAATTGTCTCAACATTCTGATTTCAATAATAATATTTATTTTTTAAATTTTTTTTAAAATTTACATTTTATATCTTTAGAAATCAGAATTTTTTGTTAAATACTAGTTTTTATGATATTAACCACTTTCTGACCCTTATAAAAATTATATTTGACTTCAATAAATTAAACTATAAATTATAATTTAATAAATATTATTTTATAATAATATTTTATTATAATAAATTTTATTTCAACAATTCAGTAATTTATCAAACCAATTTCCTAATATAATCTATATATATCTTAAAAATATAATTTTGAATTCTTTATATTAAAATGTATTTTTTATTAAACTCATTATATAATAATTAATAGATTAATAATATATAATTTATATATTATAATAATTTCATTAAGAAGGGAGTATAATAAATCATACTACTAGAGTCTAGATATGTAACCCCTTGTTACACCTACATATGCTGAAATAATAATTTGTGAGATACTGAAGCATTCTTGTGGTGGTTCTATGAACATGGTGTGGGTTGTAATCTCAATAATTTTCAAATTCACTCAAAAATAGTTTTTATCGAGCTTTAGTTTTTGATCCTTATCTTGGTCGTGGTCATGTAAAATTTTCATTTGATTACAACTCCCTCAAAATCCCAATTATATAGTCTTAGTAGGGTGTTATCCTATAATTTGAGGTCGTCACATCTTCCCTCTATGTTAGTTGGTCTTTATCATTACCCTTAATATATAGAAATCATAATAATCCTGGTACATTTTATATATTATTAATAGTAATGATGATTCATAGTATTTTATATATAACTGTATTTATCAGTCCAAAAATAACGAAAGTAGTGCACATATTTTCTATAACTACAGTGAATTTTTTCAATCCAATAGGATTTTCATTTATAGAAGTTTGAGTTGTTACATTGATACACCATTCAGAAAATTCACCCTAAAATTTAATTTCATACACAAGAACCAATGATGGTACTTCTGTTTCATTTCCACTTTTGGTTCCCATAATGCTTCCTAAAACTTGTGGTTCCACCACAACACTATGACCAGGTGAGTTTTCTTGTCATTCATAACCTTGTATCTATAATCTAAAATCATCACCAGATTCAACTCATATGAAAGATCATCCTCCAAGGTTACTAACTCAATATTCAATAAATTTGAGTGTTCTAGTATGTACTTCCTCTATAGGGATACATGGAACACATCTTGTACTTTTTAATGGTTTGGTGGGAGTGTTATTCAAAATGATAGAACTCTAATGTAATCAAGGGTATCAAATGGGTTTTTGTATCTTTGACTAAGGTTTCAATTTTTCCTAAACCTCATGACATTATTATAGGGATATATATTAAGGAATACATTATTTCTAACCATAAACTTCTAATCTCATTGAAGAGTATCTAAAAAGATTTTCTATTAACCTTGTGTAGTTTTAATATGACAATTAATGGTTCAAATCATCCCCGTAATGACTTGGATAAGATCAGGTCCCCTAATATTACAATCTCTAACATCATCCCATTTTTTTGAAATCATACATCTCTTCCCATATAAAGCCTCATAGGGTTCCATTTCAATGCTAGAATGGAAGCTGTTGTTATTTGAAAAATATACTAAGGAAAGGTGTTGATCTAAGCATCAATGGAAATATATTGAAAAACATCTTTGTATATACTCAATAGTTTTAATGGTTTTCTTTGACATACCATCCATCTGAGGGTAATGATCAATACTAAAACCCAACTCTGTATCAAGTTATTTTTGAAGGATTCTATATAACCTTTAAGTAAACCTACGATCCCGATCAGATGCTTTGGAGTGTGGGATTCTATGTAGTATTACCACTCCACTTATTTATATCTTTGATATCTAGTCAAGATAGAAATCATCCTAGATAGAAATGAAATTATAAAGTTCAAAAGGATACCAAATAGCACCTAGAAGGCGTTATTCACATCAGATGTCTTGGGGAGTCCTAAAACAAAATCCAGTGTAAGTTTTCCCCATTTCCATGCTGGAATAGGAAATGGTTGTATCATAAAATTATAAATTTTTTTCCAACCTGAACCTATTAGAATACCAATAATTGATATGAATATTATACATTATCCCTCTATATATTATCCTACAAGATGTTTTTCTTTAGATATCTAAATATCATATTAATTATTATATGAATGAAGAATGATAAATTACATTCATAATATATAATTTACCTCTTCAATTATTCTTTTAGGGGAAGTATATCTAAACTCTAAAACTTCAATATTTATCTTTATAAAATATGAACTCTATAATATTCGGAAAATGTTTCTATAGCTCTGAATAATATTTTTGGGCCATCTTGATCCTTTATGAAATTAATGGTTAAGGATTTATTTGAGAAAGGTTGGATGAAAATTTATTTATTATTCCATTTTCCATTCTTTTCATGTCCATGAAGATTTCATCCCTTTTAAAACTTATTATGGATAGGGTTTTTTTGATCCTTTCTAATCAGAGTATCAAGAACTTCGATCACTTTCCCAAAATCATAATGGAGTGAATAATTACAATACTTGATCGTATCTAACCAAATTTATTAGTTAATGTTGATCATATTTTGTATTAATATATACTTGTGCCTTTTAGGATCAGTATATATGTCACACTTCTCCCCATAGAGATATTGTTACCAAATATTTAAAGAGAAGATCACTGGAGAAAATTCTAGATCATGTTTTGTGTAGTTCTTCTCAATGATCATTAATTGGTATGAGAAATTGGTCTATCACTTTGAAATTTTTTTGGAGTAAATAATATAATAATTATTTTAGGCATCACTATAGATCAAAAATACTTATACAGTGTTGGGTAATGTCAGAACATCTGCAGTGAATATTTTCATCTTCAAATATTTAGATTTCCTTTCACAATCATCATTATAGAAACCCTTCACCGCCTTTTGAGAGTTATTAGTTAGTGGGATTGTGAATAATGATTAGTTTCTCACAAAATAATGATAGTACCCATCTAATAAAAATAAACTATGGATCTCCATCATAGATATTGGTCTGTTCTATCTTTCAGTTCCTTATATTTTTTAAGGATCTAAATATATCTCTTGGTTGGTGATAATATTATCCAAATTTGATACTTTATCTATTAAAATGTCACATTTTCAATAATTCTCTTATATACTTTCCATTCACAGGGTATTTAGTACATCATTAAATTTCTCCACATGTAAATCCTTTATTTTATATTAAACAATGTTATTTTATATAAATACTATCCTAAATTTATTGATGTACTTCCTAAACACGCAATTCATTATGTCTGTAATGATAGATGGAGAATTATTGAGTCTTAATTTAAACATTATGAACTCTTATTGATCATTCCATTTATGATAAGATGTACTGGGGATATCCACCCGCTTCACCTTTACATGATAGTAACCGAAAAAAATATCCACATTTGAGAAGTAATATGATCCACATTGCAAGTCGAAGAAGCCTGAAATCTATTTAACATGATACATGTTTTTTATCATCATATTATTAAGATTATTTTAATCATTAAAGAGGTTAATTGATCAATACTTATTCTTTATAAATAATATGGATGCACCCCATGGTGAAGAACATTGGAGTATAATCCCTTTATCTAAATTCCTGTACAAATTCTTCCTCAACTCTCCAAGTAAAATAGTGGTCATTCTATATTGAGTATTTGATATTGGACGATATCCACATACAAGATATATTTAGAAATAATCCTCATGTCTTGATGGAAGACTAGACTGTTATTTGGGAAAACACATCTTTATATTCCCTTACAATGGTCATGTCATCATGGATGATCTTTTATTTAGTCTCACTCATATTATCTATATATTATTACTCATAAGTAAATAATATTCATTATTTATATTTTGATAAAAAAAAAAGAATCATCATAATCAATTAACATGTACAGAAATAGAGGGAGTTTCATGATACATAATGTGATTTCCTTCTCTTTGAAATTTTTTGTTGGATATATATATAAGGAAATCTCATTCAAATAAAAAACTAAAATGAATTACAAAAAAGGGAGGATCAAAAGGTTCACTAAAAATTTTATCCCATAATTAAATAAAATAGATAATTTATAAAAATGGGATATTATAATTTCTCGATTTTTTATTTTCAAATATTTATCTAATTCTATGTATTAAAGTGGTGTTGGAACAGTTCTACTAAACAACTATGATATGAATAAATTAATAGAATTGTAATCAAATAGTATATTATCTATTCTTATATGAATGACTATTGTACATATCACCACACCATAGTTGAGATATGCATCCCTATATCTGATGGATTAATCTAATCCTTTCTCTTGAAGAATTAGATGTTGTTGAAATTGGTTATTGTCGACAAACCGTATCTTACTTAATGGATTCTCTTAGTGTCTTGATTCCATGTTATGAAACAATAGACAACAGGCTGAGGGTTTTCTAATGTATTTCTTTCATCCATAAAATTTATATCCTTATCCCATTAAAATTTTATATCTACGTACCCTTATTTCCCATAGCCAATGCATTTCCCTTATCCCTTAAAGAAATTACTAGAATACTTATTCCTAGAAATTTGACAAGTGAAATGTTTTTCATTATTTCAACTATGAAATTTTCTCATCACAAATTCAGAGTTAAAATCCATTATTTAGTTTCTATTTCCAAAACCATGATATCTCTGAGATTCACCAATATATATTTCTATGTTGAAAGAAAAAAGTACAATTTCTTCGTAGGTTTTGATATATCAAATCACAAATTATTTCCATAGACTTATCTATAAGCCACTAAAGAAGTGGTAAAATATATATTGGTGGTCAATTACAAATTTCAATGTGAATCGTGAAATATTGTGAAGTCCTCTTCATAATCACTGATGGATTTTCATTACTATTGCATGAGGCTGTGGAAAACCCTCTACATTTTAATTTTTAGAGTGTAAGGATAATATTTTTCGAACAAATTTTAACTAAATTATTTCTACTCCATTTCTTTGATATCTTCCTCACACTTCATATTTTTTATTAATGTACACTTTTGAGAAAGTTCTCCCATTATATGATAAACATCATTCATGAACTTATTTTTCTCAGAGCATTGAAGTATGGATTAGATATTTTCAATGGTGTTAATAAATTTTTTCAATGATAAAAGGATTGTAAGATCCACTAGAATTCAGAGGACTTTGTTGTATAAAGGTCTCAAATGAAACATGAGATTTCTTAGAGGGTATTTGGTTTTTAAACTGACACAAGTTTCTATTCAAAATATAATTTAGTTTAGTATGTATTTTCATAAAGCTCAAAACACATTCTCCCATTGGGTTGGCGATATCATTTCTACATCTCCCACCACATTGGTTGTTGACTCAAGTCCTCTTTTTTCCATCCATTGACTAAAATAAGGTAAGGGTTATGGATGATAATAATTAAAATACTAAAAACTTAAAATAGAAACTATAAACATTGAACAAAAAACACATAAATTTCATACACTCCTTTACATTTCAATTTATAGGTTTCAATCTAATTTATCCATGGTATTTTTCTTGAAATACATTTTTTTTGAAAATTCGATTCCCATCATAATGGTTCATAATGAGTTTGGGAGTTTACCAAAACATTTTCCCCAACAGTGTCAAACTAGGTATTTAGTAATCCAAAATGTTCATGCACCAGGTGAATTTTGAGTAAATTCTCAATGAACCCTTTTCAGGGTTATTTCTACTAGGTACAGCCATGTTTATACCACTCCAACTTGTAGTATCCAAAAGTACATTTCTTCCTAAAAACTAACTAATTTATAAATTTTCTTATTTTATGGATGTTTTACATTTTTTAGTCTTATATATATGTGTTTTATTAAAATTTTCTAATCTTAATCCCTAAAAATAACTATACATTTATCTGATACAAACTATAAATACCCAAAAAATTTAGATGATTTATTTAATGATCTATTATATAAAGTCACAAATGAAAAAATACCAAAATATAATGACGAATAGAGTCTTTAGGTTTTTATTTATATATCATAATAACATGAATCATGTTTATGATGACATTTTTGGAAACATCAAAAACATGACCTTTTATTTTACTGACATTCTAATAATACAGAAGATAACCTGGGGAGTCGCATAAGAAATGGATGTGCTATAAATCCAAAAAAGAGAATAAATAATGAATAACATGGAGACATTAATAAATGTTATTAAAGAGGAATGTCAATCTAAAAATAGGTATGATAATAATAAACATGATAATTACATGGACATAATAATGACAGAAAAATAGATGCGTAAACATTCAATACAACATGAGAAATTGGAAACGATATAGAATAACTTAAAAAAAGTTATAGAATAAGGACGTGTAATAGAGAATCTCTTGCATTAAGAGGGTGATTCTAAAATATTTTAAGGATCTTCTAAAGAACCATAGAATACATTGGGATTGATTTAGATATATATAATGTAAAAAAATTAGTGATGAATTGGTTTTTAGTGAATGAATTTGGTGGATGGTGGGTATTTATATAAAAAGATCATATAATCCATTATTAGTTTCTAAAAATAGTTTTTTGAATTTATAAAATAAAATAATAAAAACAAAAAACATATCATGTTTTTCATTTTTTCTACAAGAAGAGTTTTTCCAATATTTTATATGGTCTAGAATGAACTCCTTAAAATAATTCCCCTCATGTAGTGGATGTAATTCATATTTATAAAAAAAATTATTTCTAAATCATAACATGTAATATAGGTTTATGGGGATTAATTAAGATTTTATAAAATTTATAAATTAATATCAAAAAACATTATTTTAAATTTTAAATATTTATTTGGTCATGAATTCATTTTATGTAATTTTTTACTTAACTTTTGGGAGATTTTTATGTAGTATTTAATTATGAAACAACAATTTGACTACCTAATAAAATTATAAAAAACAATTCATTGGATTGTTTTGAAGATATTATATAATAAATAATTTTTAATTTATCAAAATTATTTTATAAATATGTGATTTGTTTAATAACTATCCCAATTTACTAAAAAATATTGTATTTATGATATCCACCTATTTTTGAACATTATAAAAATACATAAAATTAATTAAATTGTATTATCAGTCATACTTAAATAAGTATTATTTAATTATAATATTTTATTAAATTATTATTTATTTAAAAAAATTCTTGTATTTATCAAAAGTGTGTCTTAATTGAAACTTTATATTTCCCAAAAATAATTTTTTTATTTCTTGGTATCAAAATGAAATTATTTTATCAAACTCATAGTATAGTCATTTATAAAGTAAAAAATATAATGAATAATATAATAATCCATACATTAAAAAAATAAAAAACACACAACAATGACTTAGATACATCACCCCTTATTACACTAGCGCACATCCCAAGGGTGAGGTGTGTGGTGGTGTGGCCTTATTAGGCTGGTTAAATGAACATGGTTTGATTCGCGATCTCAATAATCTTGATATTGACCTTAAAATAGTTTTAATTTATCAATATTTGTTGAATATCATCTTTGGATTCGTTAATGTCAAATCCCATAGAGGCCATCTCCCTCAGAAGCTTCAGTATATGGGTGATATATGGTATGATCTTACCGGTTGAGGCCATCTCGACTTCCATCTAGGTCAATTATAATTTATCATAACACTTAATATATAATAATAATAACTATCACCAAAAAAATACCTATATTATAAATGGTTAATATTATTAGTTATTTTTAAATTAAAACTTGCTATATGGGTCCAAAATATCAATAGTTGTGTATGTTTTTTCTATAATTATATGTTCTTTACTCAATCAGAATATAATATAATTTATAAATGTTTAGGTCTTTACATTACTCCCCCATTTATAAATTTTTCCATTGAAAAGTCATTTATAAAAATAATATGAGGGTGTTTCTATTTCATCATCTCTTCTAGTCCCCATGTCACATTCTCACACAAGTATTTATGCCACAATAATATGACCAAGTGAGTGGTATTGTTTTATATGAATTTGTATCTAAAATATAATATCGTGACCAGCTACTCATCATGTGAACTATCATTATCCAAGGGTACCAACTCTAGATTTAGTACATGTGATGGGACCGGTTTTTATTTCCCCAAGAGGGATACATGGCACACATTATGTACATGGTAAAGGTTAAGTGGTGGTTCTATTCTATATGAAACAACTTTGACGCGATAAACGCTATCACAGAGGCCTTTTTATCTTAGAAGAATATTTCCTTTCTTCTCAAACCTCATGAAATTATACCACAGTGATATAAAATAAAACGCCCTCTCTCCAACATTAAGAACTTGTCTGTATAAAGTTTCTATCGACATTGAGTGTATTTATTATGAAATACAGTTGTTTTAAACTTTTTTTCATCTATTGGATAATATTAAGTCCAATAAGATTTCAGTCACCCACATTATCCTATAATTTTGGATTCTAGCACCTATTCTTATATAGATCCTTATAAGGTGACCTTGGAGTGATATAGTGTAAATAATATTTCTATGAGTACTCTTCTAGGGGAAGGTGTTGATCCATAAATCCTTGTAAATCCATTAAACAAGATTTCATCATATCCCCTAGATTTTTTATGGTTCTCTCAAACTAACTATCTATATAAAGGTGTTAAGTATTACTAAATTTTTATAATATATCCATTTTTTGATGAAGAGTTCTCCAAAACCGTTAAGTAAACCTCATACCTCGATCACATACAATAGTGAGGTGGACTCAATGTTGCCTTTCCACTTTTATTACATATATCTTATTGAGTTATTCTTGGGGGAAAGTTTTCCTAATATTAATGAAATGTTCCAAATTTAAAAGTTTATTTACTTACACATAGATATCATTTTTTCATTTAGATATCTTGGGGAATCTCAATATAAAATCAAGGGTTACCTTTTCCCATTTTTATACTCATATTTCCAAAGATTTAATCATACCCTAAGATGTATATTTCTCATCACTGACTTGTTTTCATACCAAAAACTGAGACACAGAATTTTCAATATCCCTATTCATGTTATGCCCCCAAATGTTCAACATCATATCTCTATACATCTTTTTTTTAAGGATGAAAAAAGGATGATATATATGGATCATATAGGAGATCCCCTATCAGTTCTATTTTATACGGGATATATATCAAGGTTTCAAACTTTATAAATACGTCTTAATCATTGTTGAACTCTAGAATATTCACATCCTTGTTATATAGTTTCACCTCTTATTTTTTATACTCTTTGATCCTCTCAATAGTGGATGGTTATGTTTTTAATTGAGTATGGTAAGATTGAGATTATTTTGTTATATTAATTTCATCATTTTAATGTCCTAGAAGGTTGGATGCCTTTAAATACACATCAGGCATAGGGTTTTAGGATTATTTCTACTAGTGGATCTGCTAGTTTATTTTCCTTCATGGGATGGTAATGAATTGAATAATCATAATACTTGGATAGATATAACCACCTTCATTGGTTATTATTGATATCATTTTGTATGAATACATACTTGGTCCTTTTGTGATCTGTATATATGCCACCCATCTCCCCATAGAGGTAATATTAGTATATAGTTAATGAGAATATCATAAATATAATTATAGATTATGTATTATGTATTGGGTATTCTCTCTCATGGATATTTAAATGGTGGGGGAAAATTCAATCGCTTTTTTATCTTTCATTAGTAAAAACCCAAGTCTTTTTTGATAAATCACTATAGATCAAAAATACTTCCCCAATAGTGATTAATATGATAACGGATATAGTTATTATCTTCTTATTTAACACATTAATTTACTCTACACATTCATCATTCTAGAAAATAATCACCCCATTCCAAGTTAGCATATTTATTATTATTTAAATTCAAGCGATGATTATTGACAATCAATTATAGTACTAATAAAATAAATGGAAACTATTGATATTTTTCATTTATATTGGTCTAGGACATTATTAAAATTATTTTTTTTAAGGAACCACTTGTTTTACTTTTTTAGATTCATCATTACATTGTAATTTTACTTTCTCTATCAAAAATTCACATTTACATTAACTCACATGTAACTTTTCCATTTGCAGGGTCTTTAGTAGAATATTTGAATAAATTATCATGTAGATTCTGAATTTCATAGTATATAAGAATGAAATATATAAATCCTACAAATCAATTATTAATATAATCCCTAAAGAATCTATTTATTAAATACAGGAAGATATCGGGAGAATTAGTGAGTAATAATGGAAACCTTTTGAACTCATAGTTCATGTACCATGTAAGAAAAGTAGTCTTGGGGATTTTATCCTTCCTCCATAATACTTAAACTAATCCCAACCAAAAAATTCAACTTAGATAACAACTTTTACATTGATAGTATAACAAGTTTTCAATCTATGGTAGAGGATACTTGTTCTTTATCATGATTATGTTGAGCACACAACAAGCAATGTAAAGGTGAACTAACCCATTCTTCTTCTTATGAAGAGGACAGGTGCCCCCCATGGTGAAGCCCTTTGGAATATAAACTATTTCTCTATATTTTACAGGTGTTTATTCTTCATTTATAAAAGGTAAATAGTGATTATTCTATATCAATTCATTGAAATGTGATTTCCATTACTCTCAATCATTTGGGCTCAATACACATGTTCATAAAGAAATAATATTCATTCTTAATATTAATATGATATTAAACGATATTCATCCTTCTCTATGAACATATATAGAATCAAAGGGTGATTCATAAAGTAGAGGGAGATTTCCTCCTCTTGATAAATTGTATTATCACTATATTAACAAAGACAATAAATCTACAAAATTTAATTGAATTATGATAAAGTGAACATCCAAAGGTCCACTGCTATATTTTGACTAGAAATATGGATAGGGGATAAGTTATATAATTAGGATGCAATAATTAAACCATTTTCTATATTCCTAAACAATAGTACTTTCATATTTTGAGTGATTATTTGAAAAGTTCAACTAAAATCCCATGATATGAAAGAATCAATTGAATTGGTTTCAAATGTAATGTTTTTTAATCATGAATGAATAACCCATAGACATGTCACCACATCATTTTTGGGATCCACATTATTATATATGATCTCATAATATCACCCTTTATGACTCAAAATTAGAGGTTTTTAGCATCCATTATCATGAAAGATAATTAGCTTAGTGTATTGATTATCATATTTTCTTTATTCCTTATGGTTGAAACATTGGAATATTGGATGAGGGTTGGATAGATCAATCATTTATTCTATCACATTGGTGGATTTATCCTAGAAGCATTCACTAGCTGGGTTACCTTATTTCTGAGTCCCAATGGACTTTAATATCCCCTTTAGGGAATTTTTTTGATGCTTATTCCCAATATTTTGATATGTTTGATGTTGGTATTTCTTTCCCCCATGTAATTTCACTATAACAGTTCCAAATTAAAATTCATTATATGATTCCTATATCCTGATACATTAGATATTAGAGATTAAATGATCTTCATTTCAACTTTGAGGGGGAATAACAAAATTAACACATATCTATAAAAGTCCAAAATCAACAAATATTTTCATAAACTCAGGTTTTTTCAATAAAGTTAGTGGTGATAATTTATTTGAGGGTAAATGAAGAAGCTAGAGGAGTATCATGAATGTATTTTAAATATATCTTTATATAGACCAATTTATTTCTTCCACTTTTCTGGATGCTAAATAAGTCACTCTCCATTTTATGTTTTTTCATTTGAGGATAATATTTACCCAAAAAAAAATTTCCAATACTCATTCCACTCAATTGAATTGATGACTTCCTCATGCTTAATATTTTGTATCAACCCTACACCACTGACCATATTCTCCCACATAAGATAAATAGTTAGCACAGTAATATCTTACATATATAATTAAATGATACGAAATATATTTTCAGTGGTGTTTATCAATTATTATGTGATTAAAATATTGTAATATCCATTGAAATTTGATGGCTTTTGTTTCATAAAGGTCTCAATTAAAACTTTCTCTTTCTCACAGGGGTGAGGGTTTTCCCCATGATTCATATTTATATTAAAAACTAGAGTTAATTTTGTAATTATTAAAAAAAAAATCTAAAATACTTCTTCAATTTGGTTGGGAATCACATTTGGTCATTTCCCATCACATTGGTTATTGACTCAGTTCCTCCTACTTCCAGTCATTGTCTAAAATAAATGGATAATTGGGATAAGAATTATTAAAATTTTAATCACAAAAAATGGAAACATTGAAATAGAAGGGGATAATTCATTAATGACATAAATATTTTATCCATTGAATTTCTAGGATTTTTTCTAATTTATACATGGTTTATTTCCTAACATTTAATTTTGTGGGTTTTTGTTTCCTTCATAATGATTCATAAATAACTTGTGAGTATAACAAAAAATATACCTTAAGAGTGTCAAAATAGGTGTAAAAATAATTAATATATATTGTGAACTAGGTGATTATCGATTCAATTACAAATGTTCACTATTTGGGTTTTTACCCTAAGGTACAACAATTTCCAAGGCAAACATATATAAGGTATCCAAATAGGAATTTTTTTTACTTGGGGACCACTTACTCTATAGTTTTCCACAATTTATATATATTTTTTAATGTTTATAATTATACCTAATTATTTGACTAATGTTTTCTAATCATAATCCTAGAAAATAAAATGACATTTATTTTATTCCAACTATGAAAACCTAAACATCTAAATGGATTATTTCATGATATATTATATAAATTCAAAAATTCTATAATACCAAAATCTCATGAGGCCATGTTTCAGTGGGTAATTATATACATAACATTCCATCATATTATATGGGTATAATAAAATTATTTAAAAACTTCAAAATATTCCCTTTTATTCCACTAGTCTTATAATACTACATGGGATAACCTGGGAACATACAAAATATATGGGTGAGGTGTAAAGCCCAATAATGACATAATCAATGTATAACATGATGAAAGAAAAAAAAATATATTAAATAGGTATATCAATGTGAAATAAAATGGTTGAGATTCATAATAATGAACTTGGAAGTATGATATAAGATAATATCATCAAGGAAACATGGGAATGTGGATAAAACAAAAAACATTACATCATAATCATAAGTCATGTATAATCAAAATGAAATCTGAACATTGTTTTATAATGATAAAATTAAATTCACTATGCATGGTATATAATGATATAAAAAATGTACTCAATGCCTTGGGGGCTATATATATTTTTTCCTTCCAATCACATGAATATCATGTACAAGCATTTGGGTGACATGTAGTTCATACAATATAAGAAACTATTTCAGCACATTTAATACCAATATTATAGAGTATAGGAAAAATAAATATGAATATTAAATAAAGGAAATATATGTCTGTATAATTTACTTCCATTTAGGGGAAATGGGGAATGGTATTCACTACATAAATGTCAGTCATGGAAAAATCACATGATAATTTTAGCAGGAGAATGAGAGTACATAACGATTCATGGAAGGTTTCAATTAGAGTTAAATTTTGTCATTAATTACTTGTACATCATATTTTTAGTAAAAGGATGATTATAACACATTAAAAAAAGATTAATCGGAAATAAAATGGTACAATGTAATGAAATATCTTGAATAAAGTGGAGGAAGAGATAATACCTTAAACTGACAGGATGCTTCTAAAACCATGGGTGGAGCTTCATATGAGATTAGAAACACCTTGAGAGGTATTTTAATTGTGATAAGTAATGTGACATTGTTATAAATGTTTTTTGTATGAAGTTGAGTGGGGGTTGGGTTTGTGTTTGTAGCTAAATAGGGTGAATTGTTAATTATTTTCTAAACATATATTTTTCACTCTATATAATAAATTAATATAAAACAAAAAATTACATGGTTTTTTCACATGGTTTCTACCAAAGTGTATTGTTTTATAAATATTTTACAAGTCCATAATCCAACTCATTAAAACAATACCAAGGGTGATGTAGATGTGAGTCATATTTATAAATAATTGATTTCCAAGCCATGAAATATAATATTGGTTTGGTAGGATTCAATGAGGGTTTATAAAAATTTTCAAATAAAATTAAAAAATTATTATAAAGGTGAAATATTTATGTTGTTAGGAATAAATTTTATAGGATTTGTTACACCACTTTTAGGCTGTTACATTGTCATAATACAAATGGTATATTTATACTATATTGAATTTTTACACAAAAAATATAATGTCATAGAAAATTTTAAAATATTAATCATTGGATAATTTCAAAACGACAATTCCAAAAATAAATTTTATTATATACAAATAGTTTCTTAAACAATATATTTTTCACTCTTAAATAAATATCCAAGTTTACGAGAATAGACAATTTTTCACGATGTTGACCACATTATGACCCTTATAAAAATAACATTGGACTTCACTAAATAGTAGTATCATTTATATTTAAATAAATATTACGTAAATTTAATATTATATTAAATTAAAATCTATTTCAAAAAATTATGAATTTTTCAATTTAATTTTTTAATAGAAACTATATATTCCCCCAAAATACCATTTTTTAATTCATATCACAATAAAGTTTCTTATCAAAATCATTATATTGTAATTCATAATGTAATAATAAAAGTGATAAATATAATAATTTATATAAAAATTCACACTTATATGGTCCATATACATAACTACTTATTACCATTTAAGATTCTTTAATGCTTCAATGTGCAATGATGGGGCATTCCATGGGTGGTTTGGTGAACATGTTTTGGGCTATTATCTCAATAATCTTCCACTTCCCCCATAAAAGGTTTAACTTTCATTTTAAATCCAACATGCTATATCAGTCCAAAAATACTAGTATAGTGCAAGTGTTTTCTATAAAAATAAGGAATTTAATCAATTAAAATTTAATTTAACTTTAAAAATGTGGTTGGTTATAAGGAATTCATTCTCATAATTCTAGCTGGAAACACATGCTCCTTCTTCTATTTTTCTGCGAGGTAAATTTAAAAAAAACTATGAGGTTATTTGTATCACCAAGTTCCTTCAGAACCTAAGAAAAAAAATCCATAATTGGGATATTGGTGACTACATTCCCCTTTCCTAGCATCAATGTTATAACAAAATTAAATTATCGATGATAATCCACCCACCCACTCTGCCAAAGAGTTGAGACATTCTAATAAAATATTTAGCTCGATCCATTGTGATAAAATAGATAATGAATATTTCAACAAAAAATATTGTGTCACCAACAATTAAGAGAACTTATAAACTATGTAAGATCAAGTTCATGGGTTGGGTGATTCCTTTAATATTTTTGGATTTGGATGTAACCATAATCCGTCACAAGATCACCCCGTATAAGAACACAACCCAAACCTATACGTGATATATTTCAATACTCACCCTAGCCCTGAGAAACCTCTAGAATAACCTGAATGGGTGAAGAGTTTAATCAAAACATTAATTCATTGAATTATTCATGGTATTTTAAAATATATATTAATTATAACCCTTTCTAGGAATGATAATTCATATGAAAGATAAGCTAAGAGAAATATTTTACAATTAATTAATATACCCTTTTATTCTTAAACATTTACAAATACTAAATATGTTATTTGGATTTTCCTTGGATATATCAACTATCACTTTATCTGGGTCAACTGAAATTCTCTATTTAGAGAAAAATATTTACAGGAAATTTATTTATTGGACATAGAAATTTCATTTTTATATCTTTTTCAAAAAGGAAAAGATCATGAAAGGTTCCCAAAATAACTCTCAATTTGTTCTTATGTTACTCTATAGGATTTAGATAAACCAAGATATATAGATAACCCCTAAAAAAAGTAATTTAGGTTTAGGTGTAATATCTTATATATAATAACCATAAAGAAAAAAAGTGAATTATTCAAACCAAAAATAATTATTACATACTCTAAATGGTTAGACATTGATCAAAAATAAATAATAACAATATCTATCTCATTCAACCTAAGCGAGTGATAACTAATTCAAAAGTTTATTTTCCAAAACCACATTGACCAATTTAATCGATCAATGAGGTCAACAATATGGGGAAGGGATACTTATATTTTATGGTAAACAATTTTAGGTTTTGGTAATCAATTCACATTTGTATGGTTCTATGTGCCTTCTTAGAACAAAAGACTAGCATAAACTAAGGATATACAATTGGATAAATTAATCCTTTTTATTGAAAAATATAAAACATTATGTATTTTAGGTTTATAAATTATATGGTGATATAAATATTTGGGTTTTGGAGTAAATATTAGATGAGAACCAAGAAATGGATTTAGATTCTATTGTTTGGTACACCTTAGAGTAATGTTTCTCTGACATATTTTGGGACCCGGTATGTGTTTTAGGGCATAGGTGAGAGTTAAAGAAAGGATTGGTGGCCCCATTCCATGTTTTTAGATAGGTTCCCCACAACAAGGAGCACCATCCTATAGAGATCATTATGATGGAGAGTAAAAATTCAGGGTATTATGTTTTTCGAGAGTGTTTTTTTCTAATAGTGTGTACGGAAACTGGAGGGAACCTCCATAGAAAATTAATTGGCAGACTATTCAATAGTGGAGTCATAGATACCATGTATAAGGGAATTTATTTGATATGTTTTTATGTTAGGTTGATCTTGGTGGGCACCTGGGAGACTATGGTTCTTGGGGATTTAAACAAGGTCACTTTCACCATGGTCTGCATTTTATTAGATTTTTAATAGGTCTATTGGGAAAACTACCCCATGGAATTAAGTTTTTTTCCCTTCATGGATCATATCGTATTTAGAAGTTTCCTTATGATAAATAGTGAGTAGGTTTGGGCCTCTAATGTGGTACTTAGAGTGTTGGTTTCCTTAAGGGCTTCCATAGAGTTCACCTTTATATAATTCATTCTGTTTTTTATTGGAAATGTGTGTGTTTTGGGGTCGTTTTATAATTTTTCCATCATCCATTTCAAATGCATCACATCTTTGTTTATCTTTTTAACACACACAATCAAACAAGGAGTAGATATCCCCTCTTACCCTTTAAATTTACCATTTCATAGAAGGTGTTCTGGTTAAATTTCATTAGTGATTCAGAAGGGTTATCTCCTCTATTCTATCTTTATTTTTTAAAATTTTATTCTCTATTGTTAGTTAGACATGGTATAGGATTTTAGGGATTATTCCATCAGATCATGGTGTAATATTATTTTTTTGATGGTTTCATGGTGTGCCTTGGATAAGAAATGGATGGGACTTCTATCACACATAATTTCATACCATTTTGTTGAAGGATTATTTTTGTATGTATTTTTTATGTTTTTCATTAAAAATAAATTGAATAGGTTACCAAAAAAGTGATGAAAGTTTGATATTTTTTTGATATGGGGTCAGGATAACATCTTGGACCATCCATGAGGGGTTGGTTGTCATTTTTTGTGAAATTATAGTTTCAAATGTGTTGTTAGTAAATTATACAAAATTATATAAAATGGAATAATTAACTGAAACATTTGACGATTAATTAAGTGGGAATAAATTATTTATTAAATGTTATAATTAATTTATATAAGAATTTTTAATTAAACTATAACCTTTTGTGCTGTGGTGGGAGTTATTTAAACTTATATGAGCTTGGGAATGAGTTTTCAAACTATGGTTAAGAAGAAAAAGACTTTTTAAGGAAGGTATAATTGAATTTGATAAATATCATTTTTTATTGGTTATTTTATTTCTATGTGACATTATTGTTGTATATATATTCACAATTTATAACTTTATAGATACCACCAGGAATTAGGACAGACTCGTGTGGGCCTAATTTTCAAAATATACCACATAGTTTTTTAAATGGTTTAGTGGTTCCACATTACTAGAATAAGTTTAAATGGCCTATTTTAGGTATTTTATGGAGGTTTAAATTGTAATTTTAAATTAAGAGGGATATTATTTTCTTATTTTTCTAGAAAAATTGTATTGTTCAGGTGTAATTTCAAAACAAAAATTATATGTTCGGAATAGGATATGAAATAGATATTTCATAAAAATGGTTATTTTTTCAAAAGTATGAATGATTTAATTTTTCCAAGAGTTGTGAATGAGTAAGATGACAAGTGGAACCTTTTGAAATGGTTTTAATATAAAACATTACAATGTTTCTAAAGTAATATCAAAATTAAAATGTTGAATTATTTGGGTTTGTTTGACCTCATATAGGTGACACTCATCTTTTTAAATAATGAGTGATTTTTTATATTCCTCATACTATGGTCTGGTTTCATTCAATGTCGTTATTTCATTAGATAAAACCTAGATTTTAATGGGATGTCAAGTTATTTAACTAGAAACACTAGGATGGTTGATGGGTTAGTTTGGACCAAAATTATTGATATGGTAATTATTAGAAATGGTATGAGTCATAGGTATTTAATAATATTCTTTTATTTGTTCATACATTGTGATAACGTCATGGCTAGGGCATGATACACATGCATGTGTGAAATGTAGTCAGAACTATTTCTTAATTTGAATCCATTATTAATTTAATAATCTTAAAATATAATCATATTTTTTCTGAATATATTATAATCTGTGATTATTTTAAAATTCATTCAGTGGTATTTTATGTTGATTGTGATTTTGATTCCATAGCCTCCATATAGAAATTGTTTGGGGAATGGTTGGTTTTTTTGGGAAGCATTATATTTATGTTGAAAACTAATAATATAGAATGAGATATATAAAAAATGGTTTCCAATTATTTTTCTCTTTGTGCAAATTGGATCCCAAATAAATTTTCCTTTAAATATTTTCGAATTTTCATATTTTTTTAAAATTATTCAAAATGGGTTTTTGAAAATAGTTTTCAAAACATTATAGAGGTTATATTGAAAAATGGATTTCAAAAAAGTGAATGGTTTTCAAAATATTGGATACTTACGATTGGGATTATTTATGATTTTTCTTTTTGGTGGAAACATTTAAAAAAGGGGGGGGGGAATTTTGAAAACACTAGTGAGTTTTGGATTGTGTTTTTTATGAAAAAATAAATCAGCACTTTTGTAATCTAGTCTTCATAGATTTTTAATAATTGGTTGGTAATGATTTGGAAGCTTGAATTAAATGATTAAATTATATGTCATTTAATTTTGGAAACCATATTTTTTGGTTGGTGGGTGTACTTATATTTTTGGGTGTGGTTTGTATAGAGTACTTAGTTCTTATGAAGTCCAGTTTAATAGATGTTAAGGGTTTAACATGGAGTGACCTGGGTGGTTGATTCATGTGTTCAGTAGATGAATAATGGTTTATTTAAGATATTTTTCTGTGATTATCTCTAGAAAATGGTGATTTTATCAGATCAAGTGTATGTATTTGTTTTTTTATAGATTTGACCCTTTGAAGTTCGTTTTTATGATTTCAGGGGTTTCCCTGCTTGATGTGTGTTTCTTATTAATGGATCCTACTGTAGTAAGAACCATTATTTTAAATTGTTCATTTTTAGTAGAGTCTTATGGTTGGAAGTTAACTAATACTCTAGATGAATATATCATTGATTTTTCAATTTTATGGGATTAATGGGTCTGATTGATCACCATTTTGGTGATTAGTGATTATGTGTTTTGATTATGTGAGGTGATAATAAGGATAATATTATCGTAAGATGTTCCTTATTATTGGGTGAAATATAAACTATGTGTTATAATGGTTATGAGTATAGTGAAATTTCATTTTTGGGAAATTGAGGTGATATCATGATGATAATGAGTGTATATTTTAATTTATGATATTCAAGTGTAGTGTCGAGTAATGTCAGTGCGTTGTCATAGGGATCAAGATAGTGGTAGAATGATCTAAATGTCAGTTGGATAAATACATTTTGTTTCTCGTGGATAGATCCTAATATATAGAGGGATTGGATAAGGATCCAACCAGTGGATTAAACTAGAATTGTGGTATAGAATTTGGTATTGTAGTTTGGAAGGTTGATCTATACATGTTGAAGTTAAGGTATCACGATAAGCTTGGGTGAGGCAGTTATAGATTATAAAATAAGGCAAATCATTTTTAAGAAAATATTTAAGTGATGAGGGACAACTAATGATTTTATGGTAGTAATTGTAATGTGGTGGAAACCACATAGGGGTAATTGTTCTAGATACTGTTTAGGTTGTTTGATAATCAAACCAGGATAGTTTTAGGTAAATCTTGTATGTATGGGTTTATAAGTTTGAGTTTTGGAGAGAATAATTTTCAGGATTTAGTGATATAACCTTGTATTTTTAAATTTAATTTACCAGTGATAATGTTTTGGATTTATAGTTAAATACCATTCAGGATTCTCGGGGACAAAAAGTGTTATGGTGGGGATGTCCCATGTATTTTATGGGTTGTGAAATTATAGGGGAATCTGAATTTCTGTGATTTTAAGAAAGTATTATTTGAGATTTGGGACTCTGATTGTGATTTCATGGATTGTAACATTACAAAAGAATATTTTTTTCGACTGTTTTTGGGGCATAATAGGTGTTTGAGGCCTCAAATTAGTGTCAAAGTAAGGTTGGGCGGGTGTATAGCTAGTTTTTATTCATGTTCCACCGATGGAGAGAATCATGACATAGATAAAGTTGTGTTGATTAGTAAAACATCATGTTGAAAGGAAATTTGGGTGTCCATTTTTTACTATGGTCTGTGCAGTGCCTGGGGGTCGACCAAATGGGAGATGAATTGGGAAACCACTTCATAATTGGAATTCATGGTTATCTATTTGGTGGAGATCTTTTGAGTAGTTATGTATTTTGGAGTGGATGTGGAAATAGTCTTGGAGTTTTTTCTTCCTGGGGATGAAAACCGAACCATGTACGGAATATACAATATTGTTTGAGGGTCATTATAAGTCTATAAATACCAATACACTAGATTATTGAACATTTGTGTCCATTTGGAGCATTGGGTTCTCAATGGTTCCATTTGTCAGAAATTGTAGGGGATTATATCTTATCTTCTCATCCTTGGTGTGTTAGTTATGTTCATATTATAACATGGGATGTACTATGGAATATTTTATATTGTGTCCAACAAGAATTTTTCATGCTAAGTTATGGGTTTTTGGGTGTTCATTCATATTTTACCTCATCCATTTTAAACATCCATCCTCATATTCTCTCTTTTCACCATGCATTATGAAACTAGTGTTATATCATCCATCTTATCCCTTTAATGGTCACTTTTACATGTGGAATTTTGGTATCAATTACTTGTTGATTTAATGTGAGATACCATCTCTTTTATCTTCTATATTAATCTTCTTATGGCTATCTAATCTTGGGTGAAATGATTAGGTATTTGAGTGAAAATTCCTATAGATCAAGGTGGAATCAACCTATTATGATTTATCTTTATTGTTAAATCCCAACAAGATATCAAAATGGTTGATCAAAAGTTTCTTCATATATTTTAAATAAATGTATGATTACCAACATATTTTTCCTCAGTTTTTATTTAAATTAACATAAATTAGTTATAAAAAAGTACTAATTTATAATGATTTTGTGTAGTACAGTGTCAGGATTACATTGTAGACTTTCTAAAAGGGGATGGTTTTTATTTTATTGTAATGAATCCACTGGGTAATTTATTTTGTTTTTATGACTATTTATTTTAAATTTAGTAATTACTTTGAAATTTTTATGAGTAATTAAATTGAAATAAAATTAATTACAAGATGTTATATTTAATTTATTTATCCATTTATTTTTTATTTATAACCTCACATGGTATGGAATAGGTCAGTTGGACTTGGATGATCATGGAAAGAATACTTAACATCGTGGTAAAAAAAATTAAATTACTTTATTGAGGTTGGTTTCCTCGACATTGATAAGTCTCTTATTAAGTTACTGATTTTATGTTCATTTTCTATCATTTTTATATATTCCTTCATATTTTATAACTAGTGTGATACAACCATAAATTTGATAGGATTCGCATAAATATAATATTCAACATGGAACACCGATATTACTAAATGGATTAATGGTGGTTCCTTAGTAGAATGAGTATCAATGACCCTCTTTACATATTTTTTGGAGGCATTTTTTGGATTTTTAAATTAAATAGGATTTATTTCTTCAAATTTTATTTCAAAATTGGGTTTGGATTAAGTGTAATTTCACAGAAAATATTGTATATTGAGAAATGTTTTTGAAATGGAAATTTAAAATGAAAGACGTGTTTTTCTAAAGAATTATTGACTGTATTTTTATATAACGGTCAAACATCTGTATGAAAAAATGTGATACCTTTTTCAATAGTTAGAATGGAAAATTTGACTTGGTTTCTAAAATAATTACAGTAGGTCCAGATTAAATTGTCTTCGTATATTTGAACTTGTGAGGGATATCACGAGATTTCTAAATCATGACTGCTTTTGTAAATGCACCTTATTGTGATTCCCTTTTCTTCTTCAAATCACAGGATTAATCCATGATATCTATTACAACAGTATTATTTTTTTCATAATCATATATATATATATATATATTTACAACTTTTTATTATATAATATAGAATTCCATTGGGCTCCATGTTTTATATCTACATTTTTTTGGTATCTCTATTACATGGACCAACCATAGAGAATTTTTTTTACATTTGAGAACAAACGTACTTCCTTATAAATGAGGTGATAGTATCCAAATGAAAATTTCATCCCCTCATTTATAGTTATTATACTCTATCATAAGGGTTGGAACATAGAAGGTCTCTTAACATCCTAGATAAGGTGTCATTCATGTGGTCTGGGATGGGGCATTATAAGAATCATCAAGATAAAATTTTCATTCTTTTATCATTGTGAGAGGAATTCATTAAGAGGGTAAAATTAGGTCTCATTTTGGAAACCATATCGATCAAGTATTCATTTTCATGTTGATCGCATACGCCTGAATATTTCTCAAGAAACACCTTAGTAAACTCCTTTAACAACCTATAAATTTTACATCCAAATATTTATTCATCAAAATCTAAAAAAAGTGGTAAAATATAATATATCAACCTACACACTTTAGTAAATGATGGTCCTTCCCATCTAGAACATGGGTAGCACACTCTTTGAAATTCATGTGATATCCCATCAGGATGGATCGGTTCACCCTCTATTGATAGTAATAATCATGGGAATTAAATACATTCACCTAGTATATATGGATTATGGAATCAAATAAATAAATTTCCATTTTTAAAAAATACAATGTGATCTCCACTTCTAATATTGATATAACATAAGAAGGGAAACAAAATCCTTACTCTCTATTTTTATTGAGATGGGTCAAAATTTCCATCAAATGTAGTGTAATATCTGAAAGAAGATTCATCAATTATCTAATATGAGTATAAATATATGAGTGAGAAGAATTAATGTCAAATAAACAAACATTCATAGATAATGCAATAAGTATGGTATCCCTTACTATTATTATCCCTACCTCGATCACCACCAACATCTCCAGTATAGCATGCAGATGACTTATCATTTGATGAATATGAGGACTTATATAAAAGTGCGTCCTTTTTCCCTTGGGATCATTTTTGGGTTAAGATTCACAATTTCTATATAGTTTTTAATGTATTTTTTATCATGGAACTAGAAACGCGCAATAGTTCATTATCCATGAGGATGTACTTTCAAAATGTTGTTGTTTTCAGGAGGTTTGGATGAAAATTCTTAAGAACATAAATTGGTTGATGGGATGGGAGGTTGGGCTCATCACACCCTTTTGGGGGGAAATTATTACCTACTTTGTGAATCTCTCTTATATTAAAGATATTTTCATGAATCGTTCATTAATTCATAAGTATGATGTGGTTAACCCTTGAATTAACAATCAATTATTAGCATCTATGGAATTTAGAATCATCAAAATGTATATGAGGTTATTCATCAACAGAAATATATATATATATATATATATCCAAAGTTCTCCATCATTGGAATCATATTATATAATAATTCACTATTATTTGGTTGTTATTACAATGGTGTTGGTTTCCTATCCACTCAATGGGAAACTCTAGAGTATTTCTTTTTCAGGGGAGATGAGAGTAATTTTGGTGTTGGGATCCAACCCATAAATTGTCTTCCTATGTATCCTGATGAAGGAAATTAGAACCCACATACATTTGTGCCACATAATGGCATACATCATGACTTTAATGATCATGTGATAAGGAGTTAGTACTACATTGTAACTTCATGTGGTGAGTTCATCTAGGAGGAATGTGTATAGTAATTTTCTGGTGTGAGGATTATGTTGAAGTGGCCCATGGAACCTGAAAGGAATATGGATTCCAGAGATTAATTATAACCTACTGGGAATTTTTTCCAGATAGAATAAGGTTGATTTGGGGTTTTGGTTTTGGACCTCATGGAGGATCCTATATATCACACATTGATGTGAATCAAATCCCATGTAGTTTAGTCAATCTCACAAAGGATTATGGACCTTCAAGAGGATAGGATAAGGCTTATACCTAAATAGGGAACCCTAAATAAGGACCATGAGGTATTTTTTGATTCATGGTGGACATGGGGGTTTATATTGGGGCTTAATCCTGAGATTAATACCCAATTTAGGGGATTATGATTGGGTATTACTCTTAATGGGGATTCACATTATGCTCGAACCTTAGGTAGGCTTCCTACGTATCCTAGTTAGTAAAAATCAGAGGTCTTTTAGTTTTGTAGTGGAGAATGGATCGTGAAGATTTCATGATTATCATTAACCTCTAAGACTACGTGAGTCATACTCGGTCTAAAAACAAGAGGAAGTTGAATATTTGATGAACTAAACACTCTGCTTTTTTCCACTAGTAGGCAAAGCGATAAATATAAAAGGGAGGGGAATGTGTGTTGAGTGTTCCCATTTCCTATAACCTTTCTCTCTATTTTTAAGAGGATGAGGACTAAGGGGGGATAGTTTGTTGCTATGGAACCTTCTTCTCATCACTTTACCTTAGAATGGGTCTTGTGTATTGAAAATTAGGAAGGAAGGTGAAATGAGAGAGGAGACAGTTCTTTTGTACCCATCGCCTCTCTTTCCTAGTGTCCAGGAGGAAAAGAGTAGTATGAGTGAAACATACTACTATAAAGGCTATAGTCTTGTTCTAGGAGAGATTCCCTAAAATTGTTTCCATATTATGTAAGGAGTATATCATAATATCTCAAAAAGAAATTCCAAAGTAATCCTCCTCTTCCACTTTGATCACTGGAGGCTCTGTTTCTTAGAGAAATGAAGGGTAAGATATGGTCCTAACCTTTCTTTTTGAGACCAGGAACCCCCTCACACGATAACTATGGTGGATTCCCTCATGAACATGGATGTAAAATCCCAATTTTTTGAAGAAGATTCTAACCTTCAGGTATGACTAGTGCACGAAACCTCTGACAGTAGAAACATAAATCCAAATGGGAGTCAGGATGGTGTGCATTTTCTCATGTCTTTGGAAATCCGAATGAATTAATGGATGTTTAAACCTAGTATATGTTATACCAGTTACCCATTGGGAGTGTACCATTTCTTTATATGTCTTACAGGATGGATTAAAGGGAAACTTATTTTTCTTTGGGCATAGGTTCCTAGAACAGGTGTGACACATAGGTGTATCGTGTATGGCATTAGAGGAAGTAAAAATATATTTGCACGGGGAGAGTAATATGTAAGCTGGAGATGCCTCAGTCATTTGAACTGAAAATAAAAAACACATGGGTGAGGATTTAGAGAAGTCGCCATCGGTCTCCTCTGTAGTCTTGGGAATGGTTTTTTGAAGGAAATTGTTTACAGAAGGGGCCTCATAGTGGTGACTTCCTATTATTGGAGAAGGGTTTTTGAACATTCTTTGTGTGTTTTAGACCCTTAAGGTAATTAAATCATACATATCTTCTAAAATATTATCTTATCTAATGATTTGGAGAGGTACTTGGTATATTCTAGGGGGCATGGGTGAAGGTGATATGCAATTAGAGTTCTAGGGGATATTTCTATTTTTCAGTTATTTAGATGAAGAGCCCTATGGTCCGATATTTAGGGAAATAGGGTTCTCTAGTCAAAAGAGGTTTTCCAAACTAGTCTAAATTGTTGGTGTCCAGAATAGGTTTCTATTTTAGGGGTGTCTATCCCCTTTGGTTTCCAAAGAGTAGTTTTGCGATATTTGTAATGTGTGGGGAACTACATGTGTAGGTTGGTTTGGGAATTTCCTTGGGTTTTATTCCAGTATCTTAGCATTTTAACATTATCAAGATGTACATCATAAAATATTAATCCTCCAAGATAAGAAATCACTATCTAAAAAATCACCCCTCCAGATTATACTCAAATAAAAATATGAAGGTTATGTGATGAGGTAAAACAAAATGGGGAAAATATTTTGACCAACTCAAACGGTGGATTTCATAGGGTATTTTCACAGATCTCTAGATTAGGAATTACTAAACAAGTTTTGAGAATAGGCCGTTGGTGTAGGCACATGGCACATACTAGTGGTGCATATAAATACCCCCATCCCTTTGTTGTTTTCCTCACATTCAAAGTATTTTATTTTCACTCTCATCATACAGGTCATCCTTCAAGCTCCACTATGATTTTTATTTGATTTTGTTTAGTTATTGAAAAGGTTACCCCAAGGTATAGTTACATGAGGGATTTTATTTCATGTAGATACCTTGGTGAGGAGACCAGTCAAGCCCTCTCATCAAAGTACATGTGCGGGAAGCCTTGCTGAGGGACCAATGATGGAACCCATGTCGATGGACCCTCATAGGAACCCTTATCGAGGGACCAACAAAAGTTATTCCCTTTTCAAATTTTTGTAATTCTTATAAGTTAAAATTTGTACATTCTTAATTCAATATTTCAACTTAATGATAGAACATGGTTCCTTCATGTAGGTTTTCAATGGATTTATCAATTACTACCCCTAAGAAAGAAGTTGTGGTCAAAAATGAAATTATCAAAGTTATTGGGGCCTGATTATTATTACATAATTGAAACTTCTCTCCCATATCTATAAAATTATTTGATACCATATCAATGTGAGTACCAGCATTGTGACTTATTACCTCTATATGGTCAAAGACTTCTTAGGGATTCTCATATTCTTGCGTTTAAGAAATATTTTCTAGAGTCTTTGATTATGAAGCCCATAAACTTTCCTAGTGCTAACATCTCATCTAAGGGTGTTCTTATTCAGTAAGTAAGTGCCCATATTTATTTTATTATGCATAGCATTAGTTCATCTCGATTTATGAAGCCTCGTATTAAGGATTCATGGATTAATTTTAATGACTCAACCTTCCATGTTTCACAGATAGATCAAATGAAATGATGGAAAAAAGAATGTGACTTATTCTCTAGATGGGTAGTTAGGCCCAAGTGGATGTGGGGATTCATGGTGCGCTACAGTTTCATAGAATTCAGAAATCAGTTGAAGAATATTCAAATTTATTTCATTGTTTGGGTGCTTCATACTTTAGTTTATAAGAACTTGGATATCATCCATAAATTATTGAGTCAGTGGAATATGTAAACAAATTACTTTCAGAAGATTCATGTTGAATTTGGAATCATCTTATGGGATGTCAACCAACTATTTGGGGTCCCCATTCTTGGGTAAATGTTTGAAGATTTTATACCACCAAAATCAATGTGGGATAATGATAATGGGATTCTACCATTGGCCCAATATCTCTTCATGATAGTGAATAAATTACACAGATATCAAGATCCTCGCACTAGGGTAACTTCAATGAAGAAACATGGATGGAGGCCTTCTTAGAACTAGTAATATCGGGTCCTACTTGGGGGTTCCCTACTATTTTTTCCACTATAGAGAATTGGGGTGCTTTGAAAACTTTCTGGCCCACATAGGAGAAGGGTGAATATAAGATCTAGGTTACTAGGTTAATCCAAAAATTGAGGTGAATATTCACCTAGATGGCTTCTTTTCTATGTGGCTAAGAATTTATCTTCTCCTAGTCTATGAGTCTTGTGGTAGAGTGAGGCCTGGTACTTTTGTCATCAAGGAAAAATTAGCATATGGGAAGTACATCGGGTTGTATTCCCATGTTCTTCCTGGGATCTATAACTATTTTTAGCATGCATACAATGTAAAGGCCTCATTTAGAATTTTAGGTCCATTTTCGGTGAGTTGGGGTTGATTACAGCTCGTTTAAACTCAAATTAATCGTATAGTTTATTTAAAATCCCAGAAATCTAATTCTGCCCATTTTATTATAAAGTCACTAGAATTTCACCACTAAACCTAAAGCATGATTATGTGTTGAGGGTATTGAATGTATATGGAGACTTTAATTTCTTTCCATATGACAATCCACTTTCAATAACACATATCCTTTATGGTAAGAAGAATAATTATTTGTTGACATCATACATCATAGCATTCAGGGACTGGGTATTTTTTGCAAATATTGAGATTTAAATCATATGTGGGGCTAAACCCCCTTATTGTTTTTCAGAATCATTTAAATATCTTTAAAAATCACGTAGCTTTCCCCCTACACATGTTAAGTATGAAAATCATTTGATTGTGTCCCGATAGTTCTGGATCCTGATGGATCTAGATGTATCCAAAATGCCAAAAATGGATCCTCTATTATAGGATTCAATTGGTTTGTAGTTTAGATATGTCATGGCATGGATTTCATCATACGATCAGGGGAATAGACAAATGGAATTTATCGGTTTAAGGCCACAAAAAATGTTGGGCACGGTATGTATAGTAAATGGGTCTATCCATTGATGATGCAGAGGCTTCAGATCCATTGAAAAATTATTTTACAAAGGTCACCAAGTAGGATAGGGGTGAAAAGATAACACCTGAAGCGTCAAGGTAGTGAAGTTTCCTCCACTAAGAGGAGGCCCCTATTATATCCCCTCATTCTAATAAAACTGAAAAGGGTCCTAAAGATGCTTTCTACTCTAATTTCATTGAGTCTTCTACAAAACTATTTGTATCAGGGCCAAGCTATGTGCGACCCTTTCAATCCATTTCTAGGAGAACCAAACTCATGATTTTAGGGATGAATGGTTTTGTTTTCAAGCTAGTTTGTTAATAATTGTGTTGGTAGATATCAAGTAACCCTTTTATAATAATCCTTTCCATAATTTGGCTAAAGCAACAAAGTACATCGAGGAGTTGCATACTCTTATATATGAAAATGATGATCAAGTTTCGTCCTCAAAGAAAGTGTTTGATATGCTGGACATAGGAGTGCTTGAAGGGGTAATTTTTCTTCTTATGGAGGAATGGGAAATTTACATTAACCCTACTAACATGTTTCTATTTTCTTATTTCCTTTTATTTCTCCTATACCCACGTTAATTAATCTTTAGTGGATTTTATTTTGTAGCTCAGAAAAGGAGAAGGAGTAAAAGGAGAAGTAAACAAGGAACTTGTGTAACCAAAATATGGCCTTGAAGGGGATCCCATTGAGATAGTGGATTATTTCCTTGATTCCCCATAACTATCCCTAGGTCGGAGAACCATGATGGATGTTATTTGGTTGGAAACTCCTCAAACATTACCTTATCTCCATATTACCAAGAGGAGTTGTACAAGATCTTTTCTATATCAAGAGAGAAAGAAAAACAAGGCATTAAATTTTTTTCTATGAATGATTTATGGTAAGACTTTATGATTTCATCTGATATTAAAACATATTTAACATGTCTTCTTGATTATGATTATATTTTACAAAACTTTCATCTCTTTCCTATTTTAAGGGATCTGGTACTGGTTCTTTATGTATTGAGGAAGATACTCTGGGGTGTTATAGATTAATGATAATAACTCTTCTATCGAGATATATGAAACATTAGGAGGTGTGTATTTGTCTTCCACTACATCATTAGATGGGGAATATGGTCAAGGTAATGTCAGATGCACTCCTTTTGGGTGTCATGTGCTATATCTAACTTTTCCCTCTTCATGATATTTTAGAAACATTTTCCGTACCATAAGACTCCATAATAGTCAATTTTGATCATATTTTCCCCTTGGAAGGGTTTAACATCGATATTATATGTCCTTTTTATGGTGTCCATGCCGACCCTGACTCTCTAGGGGCTAATGATGTAGTGCTTGCTGAGCAGCGGGTAGAGGGTATCGTCAGCGGAGCTGATTTGGGTTCTGAGAAAATGTCCACTAATAACCTTACTAATGATGATGATATATGTATTAATACTATTTATGATGAGATGAAGTATGTAATTAATCCATGAATTCATATTTTAGGTTCCATTTAGTATTTTGAATATTTATTCAAGGAATTGGAAGGATGTGAGCATTATCTTCCTTACATTTTGTAAACATAGTTGATTTTATTTCAGTGGATATTTTATATCAAGGATCAACTTCTACATTGTGTCTTAAAATAATATCATCAAATCCATTCAATAATAGTGCATCCAAATCCACCTTACTTATGTTATTTAAGGATAAAACGTTGAGAATCCTGATGTGGGGGATTCTAGGGTGTATGTAATTTTGGTTGCTGAGCAGACTTATGTAGATGCTCTTTGTTTGGAGATCCCATCCAACAGAGTTGAGGATGGGGTTGCTGTAGGGTTCCTAATTTTTATAGTTGGTCCAATGATTGGTTAGTTTCATCAACTAATTCTGTTGTTTTACTTTATTTGGTAATTTGTTATCTTCTGATGTTAAAAAAAGTGACATTTTCTTTTCAGGGACATCAACCTTGACCATTGTGCGTCAGATGGGATCTTTTAAACTAGATATTCCAGCATTGGTAAGTGAGGATGGTGCTACCTCAGAGGGATTTCCACCTATAACCTCATTCAGTTCACTAATCCTAGATTATTTCACCCCTAATGAATTTTTTTTGAGTCTAACATAGAATTATGGTAAGTTTTTCTCCCTAAAATCCTTCTTGTTTGGTGATATATTCTAATGAAAGTTGACGAAACACCTCTCCAAGATATTCCTTTATGACTTCTCCAAAATTTTTCAAGATTTCCATGTTGAGATATAGAGGGTTTTATTATCGTGGATCTATGGTATAGTGAAAGTAATCATTCAGAGAATGGAGGATGATCAAAGGTCTTAGTAGACTGATGTCCAATAGGCAGACCAGTTTGAGGAACCTAGAGCCGCTATCATCCAAGCTGATGTCAACCACTCCAAAAAGGTGGAGGAGTTCTAGGATCACATTTATGTGACGTGTGTCTAAATAATTAACATTGAAGATGAATTTCATGCTATAAGGGAAATCTTATTTCAACTTCATAGATCCCTGAAAGAGGCATTGACACAATTGAGAGATATTGTCGATGATGAGCAGGAGAATATTTTTAAATCTGAGCAGGTTGTTTTTGTGCAAAGGGATGAGATTTTCATAGCTATGCTAACATTTTGGGGATGAATTCAACTTTTAAAATCATCTATTGAGGAAAAACTCCAACATTTAGTGGAGAGGCTCTAACTTGTGTAAGTTCCCTACATTTCATGATTTAAATGAAAATGAATCTTTTCATTCCAAAACCTATGTGTCTATATCCTTATTCCATTTGTATGGTTATATCATATCATTCAAACTAATTTTCATAAAGAAACTATTATATATCCAGTCGTAACCAAAAGGACAATTAAAGATAAAACACTCTAATTTTTATCTAATCTGATGGGCCTATTGAGCAATGTATGAATATTTCTTATGTCTCATGAACAACCCTACAAGAGTTTTTCCTTTTTAAGTCATCACCCTAATTGTTTAACATAATCTCAATATAATGGAGACTTAGGGGGAATGTCTTGGATATTTATATGGATACCCTTTTTGGGATTTCAGTATAACATGTTTTATGCCTTCTTTTATTTTTATCACTCGATATTTTTCCTAAAATATACAGGGTGTAGGTCTAGAGAGAGGAGGCTCGACTTCATCCAGAGTTCCCTTTGTGGGTTTTCAATCTAGGGAGTATTGTGTCTCTTTTAAAGGGAAGTTTAACGTCATGAATGTCTGACTATTAAGGCAATTGTTTATGGTTGAACATTTTTGACGATATATTTTGAAATAATGATTCAATTAGAGCATATGGGCCATGAATGGTCTAACATTTTTTAGATGTCCAATGGGGAATATTTAGCCATGATTTTGTGGTTTCTTGATCTAATAAACGAAATTAGATAATAGAGGAGGTATCTCATGAGGATTCAATTACCACTGATCTTCCAACCTAATATGTGGGTTGTTTTATGGAAAGCCAACTAGGGTGTGTGCTACAATGTAAAATACTAGAATCCATAAGTAGAAAGACCCTGAAATTTGTGGGCGACTAATGAAAAACCATAAGGGACATATTACTGCATATTCAGGGGAAAACGTTTTTAGGAATTATGACATTCTGTTATTGATGGTTGATGTTTAGGATTTATATGTCTCATGACCAAGGTGGGTGTTTTTTGAAAAGGGTGGAATTTTAAAATGACAGGAATGTCTGTATTGGTGTTTTACATCAATGGGAAACCACTCCAACATGAATTTAGAGTATGTATAGGAGGGTTCATTAACTAAAACGTTCAATTTCAAGGGGGAAGGTCCCTTTCTAGAAAAGGCTGAAGGTGTCATTAACCGTGTAGTTTAACATATCAAGGGAATTACATTATAATATGTAGTTTAAATTAATACCACATTGACATTATGATGTGTAGTCTAAATTTTTATTTTAAGGAAATTGTGGGGATATAATTTAAGGTCTTTAACTTTGAAAAAATGGTTTATAATTCTCCCATTATTGTTAATTTTTCTATATATGTATTCCTATAATCAGGTGTGAGGGGAGAAAGTTGTAAGCTTTTATTTTTGGGCTTCAAGATCCAAATATCGATATAGGAAAAGTGTATTACGACATTAGGGGAGGTCTCACCTAAGGATGAAGGTACCTATAGTTGAAAAACCTAATTTTCACAGTGTTTTATGAAATTCCCACTAAGTTACATAGTATATATGAAATATTGGAATCCTTTATCTTATAGGCTCTAAAAGTTTTGAGAAACATATCAAAAACAAATCAATGATGTATGATATAATAGTTTGTAAAATAATTCCTCAACGAAATATGACATTATATTGCTAAAACCACTGAATGTTTATGGAGATTTGGATATCCCAAATCATAGGATTTGGTTTGGGGAGGAATGTTCCTAAATAAAAAATTAGTATTACAAGTCATAACTTACAATTAATTAGGGGAATAATCTATTTACATAGGTATGACTTAATCTGGGTAGTATAGGGCCTACAATTTAGGGTCATTTGACTAGGACCATAATATCATAGAAATTAAAGATGATATGTGACCTTGTGAGACCAAGGATATTCCTATATAATTTGGACATGATAAAAGAAATTATGAGCAATGGACTTATATGTTTTCATATCAATGAAGGGGACATGGGACAAATACGTAAGGCTTGAAATTTGATTTTAAATTATGGGTTCTAGAATACCATCATCAAATCTTAACAGGATAAAAGAGGATCCTCCCAAGGGTGAAATTATAGCTATTTGATGAACCCATTTCATGGGATATTTTTTGCAATGAGTAATAGGGTTCATATAATAAATTCAAATAGTGGAATCCATTGGCTAATTGGCTCTGAGATTTGTGATAAACTTATGCAAAGCTAACTAGTTCATATTACATCATAGTTAAGAAACAATTCTCTAAGGTATCATGAATTATATTACTAGAAGTTGAGAAATGATTTTTAAGATCTGAAAGTGTTCATGATTAGTAGTATGGTGTGCATAAGGGATATTTTAGATTACAAAGGAACTGTCCAGAACAATATTTTCCATGATTTGGAAGTCCCTTGTATAGATCTATCTCATATATATAGTGGGTACATCTATGTTTCCTTGGTGGTACCCCTAATGGGGGGACATGAAATCATTGTTCATATACATACATCTGTTTGTATACATGAGAGGGGCAATTGTTTCATTACATTATGGTAGAGACTAGGGGTAATTCCTAGGAATCACTATATATCTCAATTGGATGAGAATCAACACACACATAGTTCATAATGAACCATGCATGTTATCATCATGTAGCAAAGACGTTGGTGTTTCTGTGGGGAAAAAATATATCGTGCCTGGATCAAGATATAGGAATCATGCATCGATACATATCTTATTAGGTAAATAGTCAATCCAAGCAATTTTCTTATAAAAATAGTGCAGTTTATTATCACGCAATGATGACATCTTGTGTGTCTTTTAATGCCTTTTTTCAAGGACCATGGTAGCCCCAATGTGAATTGATACACCTTATTTATGTAGTGAAGTCCATTACCAAACTACAAATCCCTCATGAGATGTACTCCTTCTGATAAATAAGGTATGGTAAAGTTTTCTTATACAAAAAATAGGAAACAAAATTGAAGGATTTGATCATTTAAGTTATTTGGTGGGTGGGTCAGAAGATAGCATACAGGAATCTCTACGTATCTCATTGGGATTGGAATCAAGATATAGGGTTTTCTTGATTATCCCATGTTGTTTGAAATCATGTTGTAAGGAAAAAATATGAACCAAAATGGAATGAAAGAAATTATGCAATTGGACCAGGGTAAACGACCTAGGCTTCATTATGTATCTTTCTAGGGAAAGGATTAATCCATACATAGCTGTTGAATAGATTCCTAGTGTATCTATGATTTGTACATAGTGAGTGGTGGATTGTATTATTGACGATAGACCCAACATTGGTGGTTTTGACATCACTATGTATCTTATTGATGTGATAATCATGCCACACATAGTTCTTGATATTTTTTCCCAACATCAATTTGGCTTTGACAAGGGAAATAAGATTCTAATAATTTCAAGACTGATGGTTGGGCTCAAAGCATGAATTCTAGGTATCACCACACATCTTGTATAAATAAATAATTCCTGGAAGGGTTTCTCATGTAGATCTGATTCATGCATAGGGGAATGGAAAGGTTTTATTTTAATCACAGCCAAACCCAATACAGAAGACCTGGGCATCAGTATGTATCTCATCAGAATGATAATTAAGAAAATATATTTCAAGAAAAAAGTTCCCCACACAACATGCTTATGACATGGGGAAAGGGTTTTTAAATATTTTTCATATTAATGGTTATGCCCATAACTTGTGGTTTAGGTGTCACCACACCTCTTTTTGTAATGAGAATCAATCTATATGTTTTGGAAATGTTCCATGTGTGGATCCTGGTCATACAATAGGAAGGAGGAAATGTTCTTTGTGGTTATGGCTAGTCCCATGATTGGAATCACTATGTATATCACAAAAATGAGAATCATTACGTACATGGTTCTCGAAAAGAACATTTATTTTACCATCATTCAATGAGGATATTTGTCATGAAATTTATCATCTTTCAATAAGGATGTGAAAATTATGGGGCTTATACCTATAAAAGGGGGACCAAATCCCATTATGGAGTGGAAATGATGCATGTAGGGATTTTTCATGGGAGCTTCCAATATTTTCTTACACATATTTTGAGGGACTATGTGGAGTTTAAAACCATGGTATTTTGTAGGATTGTAACATTAAATGATGGAGGCATTAACCATATAGTTTAATGTTGTGTTGTGAGGATGAATCATGTCTAGAAATTTTCAGTCATATGACTAGGACCTTAGGTCGTGTGGTTCATCATCAAGCAACAGGAATGCGGATTCCATGAAGTTTAACATCATGAATAATAGACATTATGTAATTTATTTTATGTTCATATAATAAAAACTAGTTTTTTCCTTTAAATGTCTTACAGTTGGTACATATATGTGGTTATGTAGTTTAATGTCCATCAGCAGGGACATTTATCATGTGATAACATGAAATATTTTTTTAGTATCTCTATATTAAATGGGTTCATAATGATTTATCCATCTATTTTGATCATTTAATAAGATCCATTGGAGTACACCTTGTGTATGGAATATGGTGCCTCCCATTTCGGATCAAGTTTTGGATGCTTTATTCATGGTATCATTGGATTGCTAAGGACAAACATCAATTATCATTGGAGGAATGAATATATTAGGACCTTTTTGTTACAATCTTTTGTTATCTGATTCTGGTAAACATCAAAGTGATGAAATTTATGTAAAATTTTTACATCTAGTCAATCCAATTCATCTTTTAATTTCTAGTATTGTTCATCTGCAGATAGCTAATCATAGATGGAATCAGAGAGTCATGGAAATTGGACCGCAATGGGAAGAAATTATTCTATTCCATATGTGAATGAGTATGGTTCCTCATGTGTTTTAGTATGTTTATTAGTCCTATAATACCATATTACATGGAAAATCATGAAAGGTAAAGGCCTTTTATCTTTATCCACTATCTTCTGTAGTATGTTTGATAGGGTCTTGTTGAAAGCCTATATTTTCTTTTAGGCATTTCATTACTGTATGATGAATGGTTGGATTTGATATTATATTCTTGATATAGATTTTCTATATCATCCGAATAGAAACTCATGCCATTTCCCATCAAAATTTTATGATGGAAACCAATCCTGGTATTGATGTTGGCCTTCAAAATTATAACAAATCTTTTGGCCCATACTTCTTTGAGAGGTATTGCATCTTCCCATTTGTAAAAAATCATTAACAATTAAAATGTACTTGAACTGATTACCCTGGCTAGAGGGTATGTCCCCATAACATCCATCCCCTATATGGAAAATGGACACGATTAATTTGATATAAATTGAAACTCTAGAGGATGATGAATGAATTTTCCATGCACTTGGAAATAATGACACTTCATGGTAAATTCCATGCAATCCTCTATTATTGAAGGCCAGAAGTATGCAAGCCTTATAATTTTATGGGAAAAGTTACATCTAAAATAATGGTAACCATAAGACCCAGAATTTATTGATCCATAACAGTTATATTCTCTTTTTTCGATACATATAAGAATGACTCAGTCGAATCCACATTTATAGAGGGTTGTTTGGTGATGTATTCCATCATATATAGTGAATATTGAATATCACAATTGGATTTGTACTTTTCCATCTCTATTATAGGGGTGTAATCCATCCTGAAGGTAATAAATTATGGTAATCATTTACATAGTGGTAGGACCATATGGCACTGGGATAGGAATAACTTCATTGAACTCCTCTATTCTGATTCTAACAGAAGGGAAGACCATTATTAGATAGTTAATGGTGATTATAATTTCATTCTGATTTGGATATGCCAAATTTGTGCCTACATTTTCCAATTCATCTACTTGGAAATTTTGTGATGGTGAGATATGATAAAACATTGGTTCTATGGTGAACCGTTCCAATATCCTTCAAACACAGTCAAGTTGGGGGTTAGTTATTCTTTTTTGGATTGTGTAAAACACATTAATGTGTTTAATTACCAAATATTAGTCTCACATTACCTCAAGGTGATTCACTAGTATTTGGAGAACTAGATATATACTTGTGATGAGGGCCTGGTATTCCAGCTCATTAATGGTATATCCTTCTTTCATTAGAACAGAGTATGGTAAGATCCCATTTTTAGGGAAATGAGCACGATCTCTAAGACAAGTTTATTGATCATATGGTTCTCCATTATCTTCCATGTTATACTCCAAGATTGACCATAAAAATAAGTTTCTCATGATTGGGGGTTATCCTAAATAGAGAATAACTCTTCATCTAGAAATTAAATATTTAACAACAACATTTCTATAGATGTGTGTTATTCTATAAAATATTCCAAGGCATAACATTTAAATTATTTCTAGAGAACAAACTGTATATTAAATTGTTGCAAAATAATCACCAACCTTGATAGATTTCATATAAATATTGAATTATAGTGTATGTATTTGAGAAGGTTATTACTAGAGACTAGTTAGACGTTGTGGTGCTTTAGATGTTTCATTCACCTCTATATAATAAATATTAATTCCATGTAGCTCTTCTAAATATCTGAATATCGAGTCTCTACATCAAGCATGGTTCATATGAGACCATATAGTCTATTTTCATTCCAAATGTTGTTCTTTTGTGAACTAATGGCCCCTAGTGATCATTATAGGGATTTCAGGTAAAAATGATCCACTTTCATTAAAAAGTGGAATTAATACCAGTGGGATCAAGAGATACATCTCTAGATTATCAAATGCTTCTTGACGAGCATTTCTACACTCATATGTGCCCAACTTCTTCATCAATTTGGTGAAGGGAAAACAATTTTCTTCTAAACAGTCTATAAAGATCCCCAAGTAGTCCAACTGTCCTTAATTTCTTCTCAAATCTTTATGGATTCAAGAAGGTGACATTATAAGAAAGATTTAGTTTTATCGGGATTTATTTTGATGCAATGAATTTGTATAAAGATGAAATGAAACTTCCTTGAGGATACCTCAAAAGTGAATCGGAATGGGTTCATCTTCATTCTATGTTGTCACAATTTTGGGAAAACGGTTTCTAGGACTACCAACTGGTCTAAACATTTTTGGTACTAGACCACCATATCATTAATGTAGAACATCCCAATATTCACTGGGAAGGGTTTGAATATGTGATGTAGGGAACATCAAAGTGTGGATCTATTGTTCTTTTAGCAAAAATGTATATCCTAGCAGCCGAACACTCTTTAGGGGGGTCCAAAGGCTGTGACCTCTTAATATTCAGGGACCATATAGATTTGGATATATCTAGAATATCCATTCTTAAAGGAGAGTTCTTGATAACCGTCTACTACATCAATCAAGAGTTCTATAATTGGAACCAAAAAATTAATATTTTAGAAAATGATGATTGAGATCTCTTAATTTAATTAAGACTAAAATTTTCCCATTCTTCTTTTTCATAGGGACAATATTTGATAACCATTTCAGATATTGAACCTCTCTGATGAAGTCAAAAATGATGAGATTATCCACATCATCCTCAATTTTAGAGTTGGGAGTTGTGCATGCCCTTCTAGATTTATATTTTATACCAGATAATCATCTAAAAAACAAAACTAATAGGTTGACACCTCCGGATTGATTCCTAGAATGTCATTGTAACTCCTAGAAAATATTTATCCTGGTTTCATCAGGATTTATGTATATACCTAATATTCTACATGAATCATGGTTTCACTAATCAGAGTGGGCAATGTATCTTGTTTTCTACCATGTTTTACCTCTCTGAGTTCATCCATGATGGTTGCGATTTGTTCATCAAATGCTATAGGGGAATCCCTGAGGTCTTCCTCTTATTCCTCCTTCTCAATATTTACTTCTATTGCCTCATTTTAAGGAGTATGTGGGGATGAAATTTAGTTAAAAGGAGTAGGGGTGTTTCTATTTTAGATTCCAAAATACAAAGTAATAATTTGTGGCTCAATGAATGGTGATAGGCCATTTGGAGTTGTGAAGGGGAAAAATAGGAACTAAAAATGATCCTATCTTCATTCCATTATTGCAATATGAATTTATTACAGCTTAGGAGATGGAAACGAGGTACGTTAGAGATTAGGTTATGGAATGAATACATTTTCATTCAAGATTTAATTCTTACATAGAGAGTTGATTACTTATTTTTTTCCCTCTAATTCAACATTCATAAATGACATCAAAGAATTTGTTGATTGGGTGCTTGAATTCGAATCCACCCCTTCAATTTGATGAATGGGAAACACATGATATTTGATGAGGTGATTAGAAGGGTTAACTAGGATCATCTCTAGACCATTTGGGACATTTATCCAAGCATAATTATCTGCCTTGGATTTTTTCCACCATTTTGGTAGAACCCTATGTCAATGTATTATGACTCGCTGGATTTGAATTTGTCCATTTCATCGTACATTGTCGGAATTTGACCATTGATGAAATATTTGAGGTATTTTTAATATGAAGAATGAATGGTCACATGATTATGTATCCATGGTCTTCCTAGTAGAGCATTGAAAGATATATCCCACAAAAAAAATCATGAACTCTAAGTCATACATGAGATCCCTAAACTAAGTTTTGAGTGTGACCTCACCAAGAGGATCTTTATCATTCTTGTCATTACCTTCAAACAAAATAGTGGAGGTAGACAATTAAGATGAATTGAGACCCAATTAGTGAAGTTCCTAGACTGGAATAAGTTCTACTCCTAACACATTGTCAATAAAGAAAAAATGTATTAATTTCATTTATACATATTGTTATATACAAGGAAGAAATATTTCCTTGTATGATGGCTTACACCTCCTGGTCATTGAAAGAGATGATCACATGGAATTCAACTAGATCATTCTCTAAATGATATACTTTGGTGGTGGAAACATCATCTCGAAAAAGAAAAGTACATATAAGGACTATATGAGTTCTTCCTGAAGATCTGTTGATGGAATAAAATCATCCAGGACTGATAGTTTAGCAAGTACAGGGAACAATTACATCAAAACGTCATACTTCTGGTCCAAAGGTCTATCCTCCCCTGTATGGGAGTGTTATTTCACATGTTATTTTGTAACTGATTTTATTGATTTGGATTCACCATCCCTTGTAATAGCAGATTAAAGTGCTTCAACTCTTCGTTTATAAGGTAGATTTGGTCAACCTGCTTGTTTAGATTGGTTAGGAGGAGGTGTAACCTAAAGAAGATTTTCTTGGATAATTGTGCCATGGGGAATCCTATCAGGATTTGATGAATTACCTTATTCCTATTAAGGTCACTATAGATTTATTCCATGATTTTCGACCATGTAGATGGCTTGAGTAGGGGTGTGATAGAAGTAGAGACTCCTATAAGGACCACTTCATCCTCTATACTCTCAGTTCTGGTGGTTTGTTGTCTCAATTCCCAAATCAAGTGTGGATAATTCAGTTTCATAATTAGAATAATCATGTTATGAGGGATTCATTAAGTGAATAACATTAATCAGACCCAAAATTTACTCCTCATCTAATCAAGATTCAGCCTGATGATTGGACTCTTATTGTACCATATAGCAGGGTGGTTCCCATGATTTTAAGATTGAAGCAATAAATTCAGCTAAATTAAAAGAAAATTTTGGATTTTTTATAGACTGGCCGTCATTTATTTTCTTCATATTCATTTGAATATTTCACTTTTTGGAGGATTGGCCTTCATAGGACTCTTCTATTGATGATGTTAGATGTGTTGTAGCAAAAGTGGAAAGAGGCACAGTTGTTTGTTTCAACTATGTTAATATAATTTCATGAGTCTAGTTGATATTTTTTCTCATTATCTAGTAACCCAAATTCTATTAACTCTTTCTTTTAACTTCATTCCATTAATTTTCTTTATCAACTTGAATAGTTTTGGAAACATATTCCACCTTAGTAGGAGAAATAATCAACTTCACTTGTTTGGATTCTACCATCATTTAAAAGAGGTCCTTAAAAAAATAAAAACATGTATATGGTGCCACAACATCTAATGGGAGGGGAAATAATTCAAGATATCTTCAACACCTTCCATGTTGGTCTTCCTGGGATTTTCCTACTTACATGAGTTTTCTTCCAATGCTGAGTTGATATAGCCAGGGACATGGCTATTTTGAAAATAATTCATCCTTCCCTTCATCTCCTCAAAAATCTTTTTTCACTGTTCTCCATCATCATCTTTGTGAGGTGGGAGATGCTTTTGACTCCTGGGAGGTTGATACATTTGGTATGATGTAGTCTTTGAATTAGGAGTATATATAGGGGTATTCTTAAGTGAAACTTTAGCAGCCTCTACATTGCTAGTCCTCCTTCCCTAAGTTGATGGAATTACATGATATTTTTCCTTGGTCTCTATGATGGATTTTTCCATCATATAAGAAATTGAGTAAACATCCTAAAACTGTCATGTTTGTTTCATAGTGATTAGACGTCATTTCAAATCATAATAATGATTCACTATAATGATGTGAAAATTCATCTTGATGGAGCTGTAGGTTTAATGAGTATTAAATTCCTTTCCACAATGAAATAAATATAATACCATTTCATTCTCCAATTATTATCCGGTTCATGAGATCAAATACAGATGTCTTATGTATCATTGATCTGAAATTGAAAAGGAACTTCTATTAGAGATCTTTCAAAACAATATTTTTTCGATCTTGTAAACTCTTGTACCACCCAAAGGATGGTCCCTGCAGGGATTGCACAAAACACTAGAGTTTCAATGCCTCATGCGATTTAGGGTTCCTAATCAACGGATTTTAGAAATAGATGAAATGCAAAAATTGCTTCTCTAGGTCTCCTAGGATATTAATGATTGGAAATATAGTATTTTAAATGTTTGGTGGGGTAAGAGTCAGATATACCCATTCTAGGTATGAGATATGTTTTCTAGATGTATCAATGCATTTCATTCCTCTATGGATTCAAATTTAGATGGTTATCACTCAATGGTGATGATAAGAATTCTATGAATTTATAGATGATTTGGATTTAGGAAAGGTGTAGAGACTACAAGATAAAAAGGTGAAACAACTAGTAGAACCATTGGTGGTGGAATTGCTGATGCTTTCTTTGGCATCCTGTCTTTTTATTACATAACTTTTCATTACATTTTACAAACATAGGATCTTTAAAGTCTAGTGTCTTGGAAATCAGGAACATAATAGCTGAAAACAATACAAAACAACCTTCTAATAAACTTTTAAGTCTTCATAATATGGTCATCCTATGTACAATTACTTCATCTCATTACTTGGATAATACATTAAAGGAAAGGGTGAGCAGAAGGCTCATTAAGGAAAATAAGGGAAATAGTTGACATGTGATCTTGAGAAAAATTATTAAGAATATGATAAAAGTCATAAAGGCAAGAGAAATTGAAGAATAGGAATATAATTTAAAAAATAACTTGAATAATAAATTGAATATGTTTCTACAACATTCATTTAGACATTCATGAATATATCACCAAAGTTTATCCTGGAGGTGTCATAAAAATTACAAAGGTTATTAACCAAGGTATCGTGAAACCTGTCATCTATAGAGATTAATTATTCACCCAATTAATTGGAGAGATATTAGGAAAAACCCTTAATATGTCTTTATTTAAATTTGATCCACATAAATCAAAATAAAAAAATTTATAAATAACCCAGAAAGAGTAAAATAAATGGGTTTCACTTCAAAATCGTGACATTTAAAAAGTGCTTAAAAATAATATTGTTAAGTCCTTTATAACCCATGGAAAGGGAGTGAGGGTTACATGTATGTCAATTCAATAATAAAATATATCATTTTTTTATCTATAAACACCCATAGAAACTAAATAAGTCTGGGTATTAAAATAAATAAAATAAGAGAATTCCTTGAGAAAAAGAGAGATAAATTTTGAGATGAAATTTCAGCAACATAACGACTATATAACATGGTATTAGAAAAAAAATATAAAGAAAGGGGGCAAGGGACTCACATAAATAAATGAACCATTTTTATGTAGAGGTAAATAATAAAAATAAATAAGATCAGGGTGTGGAAATTTGAATGACACACCACATGAAAATGAAACTTGAAAGGAAAGACAAAGCGTGATTTCTTTTACGAAAATTCGACAGCCTACCAGCCGTCACATAAAATACAAAAAATGAATTTATGAGAGCAGAAAGGGTATATCATCATTTGGAAATGAAATGGAAAGTAGTAAAGATAAATAATAACAAGCTCCATCAAAATAAAATGGAACTATAATACATAACATTAAGGAAGTAATGACTTAAAAGAGGAGGGTGAAAGGTTCTCTTACCTTGAAGAGTAACTTCGAAAGCATGAAGGAAGGGACATTGGGAGGCATGAGGGAACCTTAGGAGGACTCCTTAGGAGGTAAGGAGACCATAAAATCATTGAGGAGGCTTTTGGAATGAAATGAATGAGGGAAATGGCTTGGTATTTATAGGAAAAGTGAGGGAATAAATTATCAATTTCCAAGGGACACCACATCGGTGGTATTTGCAGAACCATGAGATTGCCCATGGTATTGGACACCTGGGACACCTCATAGCATAACACATTATTCATAAGTTGACCATAATTCTTACATCATTATTACATCATTAATGATGTCATTAAACACCTGGAACTCAAAACTGTATTTTTACTATTCACTGAAAACTCAATTGTTTCAGAAAATTACCAAACATTCACCCTCACCTAATATACATGCTCTGAATTCAAAAATTAACTCCATTTTATGAAAATGATTTTCTACATATTTTTAATTTAATTTTTAATCAAATTACTTATTTATTATAGAAATACATCTTTAATACTATAACTCATTTTATAACACCTTAACAAAGTAATCATGGTCCCATAATTATAGTATAACCATAATACAATAAAGTAACAATTTATGATTACATTTTAGGAAAATATATGTCCAATTTAAATTATTAAATTAATTATAAAATTGTAAATAAAATATTTTTGACATACAAAAAAACTTATACTATGATCATATTTTCACTCTTAAGATGTTTAAATTGTATTTATACATTAATGGGTGAAGTTTCTATTTTTTGGCCTATTTACTATTCATTACTATTAATAGAGGTATGTTACTATTCATTCATTACTACTCACTAAAAATCCAGTTGATCATTTTAGACTCTAAATTTCTCACTGAACACAACTTTACAAGACCATTTCTTGAAAATCATTTCAGATTATTAATTATTTAAAGAAAAAATATTTTAATATACCCCTTTTTTCTAAATTCATTAATAATACACATCCTCTATTTATCTAGATAGTTGAAATTTAAAAATGTTTCCATAATAAGAGATAAAAATTTTATTTATATAAAAGGATTATACAAAGCAGTTAAGGTCTCGTTAGATAGCCCCTTATAACACCAGCATAGGACCAAAGTGTAAGGTGTGCTATGGTGATAGAATCTTGCGGTGGCTCCGACAACATTGTCTGAGTGGTGATTTATATCAGCATTGACTTCTCTCTTATGATATTTTGTTCAATCTTCATATGTTGAAGTTCATCTTGGGATTGTTCCAGAGAAAAGCCCAGTGATGCTACCTCATTCCCAAGCTATGACAGATGGCCTTCATATGGCCCGAGCCTTATGGATAAGGCCATTAAATCTTATTTCTATATTAACTAACCAAGATAACTATATTTATAAAAAACAACGTTAAGATTATAGATTCCAATGGTCATATTGACCAATGGTCATATAATAGTCCAAACCCAACGGTTTCATTTTAATTATACACACTTCATTAATTAAAGGATATTTTTTGTTGAGTATAAAATAAAATAACACAAAAATTTAGGAAAAAAATATAATTAAAAAGTTTGGGTCGTTACATTCTTCCCCCCTTAATAAATTTCATCCCAGAAATTTTATCTCGTACCCTATGATTAGAAAAGGTTTGGGTACTTTTGTCTTATAGAATCCTCCAATTCCCACGTTGCTTCTTCACATTTGTGGTTCCTCCACAACACCTTAACAAGGTGGGTACTCTTGTAGCATAGATCCTTGTCTCTACAATCCAAGATCTCCACCAGCTACTCCTCAATAGAGATTTCATGTTCCACTTGTACCACCTATGGATTTTGTGCATGTGAAGGGTCAGGTTTGTAATTCCTCAACAGGAATACATGAAAGACATCAGGAACTTGTGCTATATTTAAAGTAAGTGCAAGCCGATAGGCCACTTCTCCCACATGATCAATTATTTCATAAGATCCAATATACCTTGGGTTGAGCTTCCCTTTTTTCCCAAACCTCATGAATCTCTTCTATGTTGAAATACGAATAAATACTTTGTCACCAACATCAAACTCCAAGTCCCTTCGACGGTTGTTGGCAGAGCTCTTTTTCCGACTCTGAGTAGCCTTAATGTATTGCTGTATGGTATGGTATTTTTCTGTCATCTCTTGCACAAGATCAGGCCCAAGAAGCTTTCTCTCACCAGCTTCATCCCAACAAGTAGGAGTTTTACATCGCTTCCCATATAGAGCTTCATAGGGTTCCGTTTGAATGGTAAAGTGGACGCTGTTTAATGTAAGATAACTCAAATAAAGTGCGATGTTTATCCCATCCACCTTTAAATTCCGTTGATCATGTTCTAATCATGTCCTCGATTGTTTGAATAGTCATTTCAGATTTTCCATCAGTTTGGGGGTGATTGGCCATATTTAAATTCAATTATGTTCTCAGATATTGTTGAAGAATTCTCCATAATTTTCATGAGAACCTTGGATCATGATCAGATACGATAGAAAGTGGACCTCCATGCAGCCTTACCATTTCCTTCACATAATTCTTGGCAAGTTTATAAAGAGATAAATCTTTCCAAATGGAGATAAAATGGGTGGTCTTGTAGAGATGGTCCACAATAACCCATATTGCATTGTTTCCTTTGGATGTTATCAGAAGACCACTGACCAAGTCTATAGTGATATTGTCCCACTTCCATGCTGGTATGGGTAGCGGTTGCAATACCCCTTTAAGAAGTTGTTGCTTTGGCTTCATTTTCTGACATACTAGGCACCTTGACATGTAGTCAGCAATCTCCCTTTTCATATTATCCCACCAATAATGATCCTGAATGTCCCTATACATTTTTTTGCTACCGGGATGTATAGAAAATGTAGAGTTATGATCTTAATCCATCAGCTCTGTCTTTATTTCCATAAGAGATGGAACACATAGTCTTTTATGAAATTTCAGTACACCTTTTTTATTAGTATTGAACTCAGGAATCATTCCATCCCTCACAGCATCAAACTTCTTACATAACAAAGGATATTCTTTTTATCTTTCTTGATCTTCTCTAGTAATGACGGTTGAGAAATAATTTGGGTTAGGGTTGATGATTTCCCTTCCTTTATAATTCCCATGTCCAATTTTACTAGTTCATTAATCAAAGGATCTCTTTGAATCTTCATAATGGATAGAACAACTGGATATTTCATGCTTAATGCATCAACGACATTATTTTCTCTTTCGGGGTGATAATGAATTAAACAATCATAGTCCTTAAGAAGTTCAAACCATCTCCTTTTTTTCATGTTCAATTCCTTTTTTGTTAAAATAGTCTTCAAACTTTGGTGGTCAGTATATATATCTCATTTCTCCCCATAAAGATATTTCATCTATATCTTCAGAGAAAAAATGACCACATCCATCTCTAGATCATGAGTGGGATAGTACTTTTAATGAGTCGTCAACTATCAAGATTCATAAGCAATGACCTTTTCGTTTCTCATGAGAATGAACCCAATCCCTTTCATATATGTATCGCTAAAAATAATTAATCCTTCTCCACTTGAGGGAAAAGTTAACATGGGTGCAGAAACCAATCTCTTATTCCTCTGTTGGAAACATTCCTCACACTACTTTGTCCAGATAAACATGACCGATTTTGAAGTTAACATGGATAATGGACTAGAGATTCATGAAAAGTTTTTCACAAACCTCCTATAATTTCCCTCTAGTCCAAGGAAACTAAAAATCTATGTTACTATTGTAGGAAGAGGCCACTCCTCTACAAATTTTTTCTTTGCATGGTCAACTATGATTCCATCATTGGTAACAATGTGCCCCTATACAGAAACTTGTTTTTATGAGAATACACATTTACTTAACATTCCAAAAATACTCTTCTTCCATAGAGTTTGAAAAATAAACATTATATGATCCCCATGCTCCTCACGACTTTGGGAATATATCATAATATCATCAACAAAAACTCCCACAAAGTTATCAATGTAGACCTTAAAGACTCTATTCATCAAATCCATAAAAATAGTAAGCGATTTAGTCAATCCAAAAAGCATAAAAACAAACTCATAATGCACATATCTTGATCAGAAGGGAGTTTTGGGAGTATCTTATTTGTTCATCCTCAATTGATGATAATCAGATCGAAGATAAATCTTAGAGAAGAATTGCACTCCACGTAGTTGGTCAAAATAGTCATCAATTCTTAGAAGAGGGTATTTGTTCTTTACTGTGATCATGTTCAGTTCTCTATAATCAATGCATAGTCGCATTGATCCATCCTTCTTCTTCACAAAGAGATCCGGTGCCCCCCAAGGAGACACACTCAGTCTGATAAACCCCCTCTCAAAAATATCTTGGAGTTTTTACTTTAATTCCTCCAGCTCCACATTTTCCATTCAATATGCGGTCTTTTATATCGGATGAGATCTAGGTACGAGTTCAATGGATAACTATACCTCTCTTTCTGGGGTAGGTCCAGACAACTCTTCTACAAATATGTCAACATATTCCTAGACAATGGGGACAATTTCTATCCTAAAAATATCATTTCATTCTTCTTATTTACCGATAAATTCCACAAAGAAGGATATATGAGGTTCTTCTAGAAAATTTCATGTTGAGATATCTCTCCTTGGAAGATAACCGTAGGGTTTCCATTCAAGACTATTGATATTTCCTTACTTCTTCATTTGAACTCTGAATTATACTTTGAGAGAAAATCCATCCCTAGTATAATATCGAATTCTAGCATAGAAATGATACAAGATTTGAGATAATATTGTTCTCACAAAATTAAATACTAGAGTTTCTAAACAATGACGATGCTTGGATAATCCCACCTAGAGTCTTGATTGATAACTCTACATTTAGCAAGTTGGGGGGTTGATTCTAAATTCTTTTCAAATATGGATGAAATAAAGGAATTAGTATAACTAAAATCAATCAAAGTACTTGCTATCTTTGAGAGAACAACAATGGTACCTACTACCACATAATTTGGAGCTTCAACTTCATCTATCGTGATAGAAAAAGCAGAACCTTGCTCCCTTGGCCTTTTCTGAGGCTAATGGTGGTTCCCATCCGCTGCCCTTGGATTTGGAAAGTGATTGGAAAAGTACACAAGTTGTCCACACTTAAAGAATTGGACATCAGGTAGGGCCTGCACCATCTTCCCAATATCATAAGTGTTTAGAAGATGAGGTTTCACCTCACTACGATAATTCCTCACAATATGGCCATCTCTTCCACACTTGTATCATTTCCCACTCCCAAGCTGACAGTTCCCCGAAAGCTTTTTCTCACATTTATTACATGTGGGAAATTGCAATTTCTTGCCACCTCTTCCTTGAAAAAAGATCCTACCTAATCATGGATCCATAGAACCCTTCTTGTCATTGGATTTACGAGACCACTGAATCTCACCAAACTCTAGTTCGACTTTCATCGCACTTCACACGAACTCCTCATAGCAATCACAATCTCGGTTGGCTAGATTCTTCCACAGATGAGGTCTCCATCCACTGAAGAATCTATTAAACATACGATTTGGATCCACGAAAAATCTAGAGGTTTAACATGAAAGCCTTGTGATGTTCATCTCGTAGCTTCCCACATATTCATTCTCCTATTACTTCATCTCGAGAAACTCCATCTCCATTCTTGTTCTCATAGAACGATGGAAATACTTACTGGAGAAGATCCCTCTTAACACTTGCCACCCCATAGCTCCAACCTCCACTCTTTGCCTCATGTTTTTAATCAATTCCCTCCACTGATTAACTTCTCCCTCTAAGAGATAGACAGCTAGGGTGACCTTCTCTTGCTCTGAACAGAAGAGCACAGAAAAGATATACTCTATAGAGCTGATCCACTATTCCAAAATCAATTGGTCGGTCGATCCATTGATGGTTGGTGGTCATTGACACATAAAGGACTCAACAAAATGTTGATCCCTCCCCCATGAGATCAGACTCTCATCTTGATTCATGTTATTTCCCATAACTTGATTCATTTGGTTCATCATTCGCATGAATGTTCCCATTCTATCTTCCATCAGAGGGCAGTTAGTGCATGGTCCATTACAGTCACCATTTGCACAGTTCCTCCTATTCCCGCCATTTTTAAAAGAATAAAACCATAGTGAAAAACTAATTTAATTTATGAATCTTTTAACAATAAATTATTTTTTGTCTTAAAAAATATTTAAACAATTACATTTCTCTATAAATCCTTTAAAATGATTCATAAAAAGCTTATGATTAACCAAACATATCCCCTAGGAGTGTCGTAACCAAGAGTGAAACAAGGCCCATTGTCATGTACTAGGATACCCCGGGTCAAGCCCAAAACTCCTTGATGGAGTTTTCAATCCTAGGTACCTCTGTGCAAGAACCCCCTCTACCTGCTCGTTTCCAAAGAGGGATATATTTTATTGATAAACTACTTTCTCAATAGTCACCAAAATACTAGGAAGTTTTACTATATTTAAACTTTTCTATATGATTATTCCTAAAATTTTCACATCCTACTTTCCATAAATTATTAAACTATCTTTTGATACAAACTATTGCATCTGGCCTTTTTTTACATAACTTTTCATTACATTTTACATACAGAGGATCTTTAAAGTCTAGTGTCTTGGAAATCAAGAACATAATACATGAAAACAAAATAAACCATCCTTCTAATACACTTGTAAGGATTAATAATAGGTTAATACTATGTAAAATTATGGAATCTCATAACCTAGAGAGATACATCAATGGAAATAGTGAGCATAAGGCTCAGTAAGGAAAACAAGGGAAAAGTTCACATGTGATCATGAGCACTATTAATAAGAACATGATAAAATTAATAAAGGCATGCACAATGGAAGAATAGGAATATCAAAATAAAAAGAACATGTATATAACTTTAATATGTTGCTACAACATTTCATTTATACATTCATGAACATATCACCAAGGTTTATCCCCGAGGTGTCATAAAAATTACAAAGGTTATTCACCAAGGTATCGTGAAATTGTTTATCTCTAGAGATTAATTTTTTACCCAATTAATTGAAGCTCTATCAGGGTGAACCCTTAATATGCCTTTATTTTCATGTGATCCACATAGATCATAATCAAAAATTTCATAAATAACCCAAAACTAGTAAAATAAATGGGTTTCACTTCAAAATCAGGACGTTTTAAAAGTGATTAAAAATAAGATCATTATGTCATTTATAACAATGAAAATGGAGTGAGGGTTACATGTAGGTCAATTCCAGAATAAAATATAAAATTTTTGTTTATCTATGAACACCAATTAAATCAAAATAGGTCTAGGTATTCACATTAATAAAACAAGAAAATTTCTTGAAAAAAAGTTCGAGAAATTTTGAGACTAAATTTCTGCAACATAACAACTATATGACATGGTTTTAGAAAATTATATAAATTGAGGGGAAAAGTTTATCCCATCAATAAATGGACCATTTTGAATTATAGGTACATAATAAAAAGAATTAAGATCATGGTGTGGAAATTTTAATGACACACCACATGTAAAGGATACTTGAAAGGAAAGATAATGCACGATTTCTTTTATGAAAATCCCGCTGCCTAACAGCCTCACAAAAAAAATCATAAAATCAATTGATGAGAGCGAAAATGGTATATCAACATTTAGAAATGAAAGTGAAAGTGGTAATGTTATAGAAGAATAAGAACCCTCATAATAAAATGGAACTATAAGACATAACATAAAGGAAGTCATGACTTAAAAGTGGAGGGTGAAAGGATCCCTTACCATGAAGAGTAACTTCAAAATCTTGATGTTTGGGACCTTTAGAGGCTTGAGGGAACCATGGGAGGACTCTTTTAGAGGTAAAGAGATCATAAATTCGTTGAGGAGGATTTTGGAATGAAATGAATGAGGGAAATGGCTTGGTATTTGTAGAGACCCGAAGCTTGACGTACATGGACATTGCATTGCTTTTGCAGAATACATAGTACATAACAAAAACACACACACAAGGATCGTAATAGTTTAGTGTCTTTGGAAACTCGGAATATAATCTTCTAATCGTGGTGAAAGATCTTCAACATCTCCCATAAAGATCTTCTTCTTTTTTACCTAAAACTTTTCTTTATATCCTTTGGAAAAGAAAACATAACATGGTGAGCTCAAATTCTCAGTAAGGGTAATCAAAAGAAATATCAATCAAATCATTTTCATAAGAACATAACATTTTGGAAATATTAACCTGCAAAAGAGAGCATAATTTCATAACATGGGATAAATCATAGTAGTGAAATGAAATCCCAATATTCATAACATAAAACACGAAACATTGTGGAATACACACATAATCATAGAGAATCGTATCTTATTAGTCAAGACTCATTGCCAAGACTATCTTAGTGGACAAAGTCCATTTCTGAACCGAGTGACCCTCGTTTCAGTCCTGTTTCACTGAATCGGTATATCCTACTGTTCCAGCCATGTCTATATCATGAGATATAAAATATTTACCCAATGCATTGGAGGGAGATATAGGTCCCACCCAACTAATAATGATACCATTATTATGTGTGCCACAAAATCCTAAACCATACATCATAGCATAACCCATGTAATAAAAATGGGAATCTTAAACATCATGACATCATAAAAAAAATTCATATAAGATAAAGGAATTCATAAAAATATAATTCCATCACAACATAATCAAATCAATAGGGATAAAAATAGAACCCTTTATTATCTTATATGGAAAATAATTTTGATAAAACACTTGAACTCCATTCTTGAGGAAAATATCATTTCTACTTCAAAAACACTTTTCCTTTCTTCACATGTCGTACAATTATAAACTAAAAGTAGTTGATTAAAAATAAACATCAAAACTTGTAAAGGAATCATCTTTGAAATAATTTTTTAAAAATCCATTCATGCCGTATATGTTAAAAAAACATTCTTCATACTTTTGTCGGAAAAGTCAAAAAGTACCCCTTACGAAAAACGAAAAAAGATTACTTTCATATCTTTTCCAAAAACTCACTGAAGGGTAAAATTTGATTTAAAAAATTGTAGGTGGATGGAAATAATATTACATATTGAGGAAACATGGATGTGGATGATCAAATACACCCTAGTAAATACCAAAGTATAAACAATCTCAAATAAAAATGAGATTGTGATATTTCCCTTACCTTAGGTCCGATTTGCTTCGTAAGTGTCCGAACCTCCAGTATAATGATTTAAATAATGTCATTGACTTATTAAAGAATCATATTAATTGTTATGATATCATATATGGTTCACTTATGACTTTATATTACCCGTTCTTTTGTAAATTCCATGTTAAAGAGCGTTTTGGGTAAAATTGCTTCATTTGTCATCCGTGTTTTGACTTGTAATTATTCGTATGATTACTTAGATCATGATTACATAATTACAGAATATAAAACATGATTTATATATAATATATATTCAGAATATACATATATATAATAAATCAGTAAATGTAAAGAAATACATCTTTCATGGAGACGGTAGGTCGTACGTACGCATGAACGCTGTTTTCGTTTCCTTATTGAGCTGAATGGAATTAAGTAGATGACATACATATATATACACATAAATCCAGTATCATTATTATTTCATATATTTCATGATTACTTAATATATATACTTTATAATCATTCATGAATGGTTAAAGTGGAGAATGAATATCATCACGTCGTGGAGACGGTAGTCCGTACGTACGCACGAGCGATGATATCATTCTCATGATCGTGAGACTGTATTGGAGTGTATGTATACTATTTCAGAATCAATATCACTTTAAATTAATCATATATAGTTCTTATTTACACCATTATACACATCCAAGTAAGGTGGTGGTGGAAAATAGATTACACCACGGCGTGGAGATGGTATTCCGTACGTACGCACGCGTGGTGATTTCCTTTTTCCGTAGGATGGATAGAATGTTAATTAGAGTTTTTTCATATTTATAATAACATATCAGTATATAAGAAATACTGATGTTATTACCTTATCATTTAACAACTAAATAAGAAGAAGTTGAAGAAGAAAGAAATTGAAAAAGATCGGTAATGGATATTACCTCTTTTTGACGCGCATTCACTTAACCTCCACTTAAAGAACAAATAATGGTCTTTGAAGAAGACCAGGACCACTAGTATGATACTAGGGAAGTGTAGAAGAGATTTTGTCAGGGGTTTGCTGAGCATGAATGCTCAAATTGGTGTGAGGAGGAGAGGGAAGAGGTTCCCTTTTATAAGGGAGGAGAGGGGCACCTTAGGAAAATCTCAAAGTATTATTTTATATTAAAGTCAAATTCGGTTTATAATGGTTCCAAAGGGTCTTATTTCGAAGATAAAGTGTGGATGGGTCGCAATCCTCTCATCAAATAGGATTTAGACAAGTTTAGGTTATTATTTTAACCTTATCAATTAGATTTAACTCTAAGTTAAATAATTTAACTTTTACCGTGTCTTTTTGTTTTCTTACACTATATGGTTAATAAACAAACGATAACAAGACAAACGAACCCCAAGTTGTTTACTATTAATATATATATCCTTATCTATGTTATTTGGATGAACCTTAGATTTTTAGGAATTAAATAACAATTAATAATATAATATTTGTTTTAAAAACTAATTTATGTCAATTTTGACACTATTTGGTACATGATTTTTATGAAATTCATAACAGAATGATAGGTTCAAACCAAGTTACTTATATATACAATAAAATGTCATATTAACCTATAAAATTAATTTAAGTCATATAAAGTTTCAAATTACATTTATTTGGGCATTTATAACATCAATTATGTCAACATTTCATTAATAAGACAATTACTGCATCATCTTTTTGTCATAATAAATGATAATTATTTAATCCTTAAAAATTCTAAATAAATTCCTATGATGTATATAATTGTATTAGATTTCTTGAGACTATTCATATTCGAAATTTCATGAAGTTTATCACTAAATTAAAATTATTATACTTATAAGATTTAAGAAAGGGACATGTTGTCACATTCTTTGGTTTTAATAATTAAATTATTTTCACAGACAAAAGTCCATAAAATGAATCTAATCCTAACCTTAGGTTATATGGGTCTACTTTTAGCCATCTAATAGGAATTTTCAAAGTGTTAAGGTAATTTTATAATCTTATATTTTCCCCTAATTACCCGATTTACCTTTAACTATAGTAAGTAAAATTAACAGTAGTTACTATTCACAATGCTCAAAAATAAAAAGTAGCTTATTAAAATAATTTGGACCCACTGATTCCAAATATGGAATCCATTTTTCCAAATTTAATACACAAAAGATGCCGAAATTAATTTAAAATTAATCCCGTTGTCGATAGAAAACGGGTTTTTCTTTAAAACATTGCAAAAGATTGAATTGATTTAACCTACGAATTCAAGGTAAAATCAATGCTAATTACATAAATTATATTAAATGGTAAAAATATATTCTATTTATACTTTAAAACCATTAAAAATTATAATTTACCCACATAAGATATTACGATGAAAAAAGTTGTTTTTAACTAAAATATAGCGTGTTTTTACTATTCATTAGAATATGAAATTTATCGGAAAAATATCAAAACTTTATCTAATGTAAATTTTTATATCCTGATTCAAAAAAAGAATTTTATTTTGTCATGTTTAACTGAAAAACATTTCAAAAACTAGATTTAATGTGGGTGCGCCATCAAAAGGTGGCAAAACTGCATTTTGTTGAAAAATACTTATTTTACCCGAAAAATTTATTTTCTTCTTATACCATGTTCTAGAAAATGTGTAAGATGAATAATAATTTCATAAAATTAAAAATTTAGTTAACAATACTCATAACGGCTAGTTCATAACAATATTATATTAATATATCGTTGTTTAGTAAATCTCGATATTGCGTACAACACACGCTATCGAGGAAGCTCGCAATTGCGTGTAATGCAAGCCAAGTCAGGGTTGCGTGCAGTGCACGACTCCTTTGTTGTTGCGTATAATAGAATCCAGCCATATTTTATTTATACATTGAATATATATATATATATATATACACTCAATGTTGTATAGAATAACTTCTATCAAACGAACTTGAAATTGTGTGTAACAAGAGCCAAGAAAAGTGTTGCGTATACTGCAAGCTAATACGGTGTTTCGTATCGCACAAGATAATCTTGGTGTGTCGTACAATAGAAGATATGAATGAAATTAAAAAGAATGTATCTTATAAAATCTCGGGTTGTTACATTCCACCCCCCTTAAAATGAATTTCGCCCTCGAAATTCGTCGGGGTTATAAATGGTTTACTATTCGAAAGTTTCTTTAATAGATACCCACATCGTAAAAAGGAATACCAAAACCAATCATTAAAAACAAAATTATTAAACGTAACGGTTAACCAAATAAACTAATCATTGGGTTTCCACATAGGTGAAAATATGGATATGGAAGATAAATCTAACCATCATGTTCTGATGGAGAGTGGTAGAGAACATGGCTATGAAAAAGCCAACAATCAAAAATCCATAGATTTGTGATTATATAAGGTACCATCTGATTATCAGATATAAGGGCAGTAGGACAACATTTTTGGGTTTTCAAGATCATTTCCAATAGTTGATGAAATTGGAATTAGAAGAAATAATTTCTTGATTTCGGTATAGTCTCACCGTTTGTCATTCTTTGGACAATTTCCACTTCATCTCTTAAAGAAATGAAGTTGAATTTTTCATTCGTGATGTGGTAGCAGATCATGTGATAGAATGATGGGTCATTCCATCTGTCTCAAACAAAAAGTTTTAAAAGTTATCAAAAAAATACATAAGTCCATCTATAGTGAGATTAATCTTATATAGTTACTAAAATGAACTTATACTTCATATATCATACTGCTTAATAAAATAAAACTAGTTTGCATTAACCAGGGACTTCCTGTAGGCCAGTGGTAGGCGATAAAGGCCAGTCGCACTTCGGTTGTAGGTTCGATTCCTACGACCTTGTCCGACGCGATGGGCTGTCACCCGTCCTGCAGGTTGTCCTTTTTCTAAAACTATATTACTATAACATCCCATCAATAATATCGAAAAAAACTTTTATCCTTAAACAATACTAACTTATGTCCAACATAATCCATTCCAATATTTAGGATTATCTAAAATACTTCAGTCCAAGAACATAGTATAAAGAAAACGATTACTTGAAATGTCATCAACCAAGCTTGTGAATACTATCATTTATCCCCCATATATATATATTGTTGGTCACATTCCAATCATGTGAATACCTTAATCATGTATTCTCTTGAAAAAAATGAATACCTATTGAACCGTAGTGAAGACTTGAATGCAGTTAAAAGTTAACACTTTCCACCTACCAAAATCCTCAAAATTCTATATACTCAAACCATGATATCACATAGTCCTTATATAAATCATGAGCTCATGAATACTGTCAAACATTTTATTTTCTCCTTATCCCTTCATTAGGCTCATATCATCTACTTTCCAAAATATTTGAATCACTTTTCATGGTTACTGGTACCTTAAAATTATTGAAAACCACAATAGACCAAAACATAAATATTTCAATACACCATAAAAGTACCTCAACAACATTATTCTTGAATACCAATACATAAACACTTCAGTCCATCCACTTCAATGATTGTCCTGGAATAAGTCCTTCCTTGATTTAGAAGTAACTTTTTAGGTCAAGGCATTGAGTTGGGTAATGCCCATGTTCTCCACAAATCAGACATTGAACTCCATAACAGTCTATCACTCTATGAACCCTTTCTCCACACAGATAACATCGGTCCCTCCATTTGAGGTATTCCTCAAGGTTCTTCTTCCCTTCTTTAGAAATCTCAATCTTCCTTTCTTTATGCTCCTCAACATGTGAATATGCATAATAGTTTATCTTCCACTTCTTTGATGAATTAGACATACCACTTAATTTCCCCTTTGTTAATAATATATCGTGATGACTTATTTGGCATAATCACAAGATCATTATCTCTAGGAATTAAACAATTTTGTTGCTCATAGTCACCAATTTGTCCATTGGATTCAATGTTAACCGAATTCCTTCTGGTTCCCTCCATTATCTAAAACAAAAAAAGAATCTTTTGAGAGGAAAAAATCATGCTAGGGAAAACAACATAGTAAAGGGGGAGTACCCTCAATATCTAACATCTTAGGTTAAATTCTAAGATCGTTAGCGCAATTCTAGGACTATAACCTATACATGTACTTAACCTTAGAGACATCCCTAGACATACCATAGAAATATCTCTAGGGATCTCACTAACGTTTTCGCATCCTAGTTTCCAAAGGTTGACCAAAACTTTTCCTCTGATACCAACTGTAGAGACCCGAATCTTGACGTACATGGACATTACATTACTTTTGCAGAGTACTTAGTAAATAACAAAAACACACACACAAGGATCGTAATAGTTTAGTGTCTTTGGAAACTCAGAATATAATCTTCTAATCGTGGTGAAAGATCTTCAACATCTCCCACAAAGATATTCCTTTTTTTACCTAAAACCTTTCTTTATATCCTAGGGAAAAGAAAACATAAAAGGGTGAGCTCAAATGCTCAGTAAGGGTAATCAAAAAAAATATCAATCACATCATTTTCATAAGAACATAACATTTTGGAAATCTTAACCTGCAAAAGAGAGCATAATTTCATAACCTGGGATAAATCATATTAGTGAAATGAAATCCCAATAATCATAACTTAAAACATGAAACTTTGTGGCATACACACATAATCATAGAGAATCATATCTTATTAGTCAAGACTCATTGCCAAGACTATCTTAGTGGACAAAGTCCATTTCTGAACTGAGTCACCCTCATTTCAGTCCTGTTTCATTGAACCGGTATAACCTACCGTTCCATCCATATCTATCTCATGAGATATAAAATCTTTACCCAATGCATGGGAGGGAGATATAAGTCCCACCCATCTCATAATGATACCATTCTTATGTGTTCCACAAAATCATAAACCATACGTCATAGCATAACCCATGTAATAAAAATGGGAATCATAAACATCATGACATCATAAAACAATTCATATAAGATAAAGGAATTCATAAAAATATAATTCCATCATAACATAATTAAATAAATAGGGATAACAACAGAACCCTTTATTATCTTAGATGGAAAATAATTTTGATAAAACACTTGAACTCCATTCTTGTGGAAAATATCCTTTCTGCTTCAAAAACACTTTTCCTTTCTTAACATGTCGTACAATTATAAACTAAAAGAAGTTGATTAAAAATAAACTTGAAAACTTGTAAAGGAAGATTCTTGGAAATAATGTTTTAAAAATACATTCATTCCGTATAAGTTAAAAAAAACATTCTTCGTAATTTTGTCGGAAAACTCAAAAAGTACCACGTACGAAAAAAGAAAAAAGATTACTTTCATATCTTTTACCAAAAACTCACTGAAGGGTAAAATTGGATTTAAACAATTTCAGGTGGATGGAAATTATATTACATATTTAGGAAACATGGATGTGGATGATAAAATACATCCCAGTAAATACCAAAGTATAAACAATCTCGGATAAAAATGAGATTGTGATATTTCCCTTACCTTAGGTCTGATTTGCCTCGTCAGTGTCTGAAACTCCTGTATAATGATTTAAATAATGTCATTGTCTTATTACAGAATCATATTAATTTTTATGATATTATATATGGTTCACTTATGACTTTATATTACCCGTTCTTTTGTAAATTCCATGTTAAAGAGCATTTTGGGTAAAATTGTTTCATTTGTCGTCCGTGTTTTGATTTGTAATTATTCATATGATTACATAGATCATGATTACTTAATTCCAGAATATAAAACATTATTTATATATAATATATATTCAGAATATACATATATATAATAAATCAGTAAATGGAAAGAAATACACCGTTCATGGAGATGGTAGGCCGTACGTACGCATGAACGTTGTTTTCGTTTCCTTATTGAGTTGAATGGAATTTAAGTAGATGACATACATATATATTAAGATAAATCCAGTATTATTATTATGTCATATATTTCATGATTACTTATTATATATACTTTCTAATCATTCATGAATGGTTAAAGTGTAGAATGAATCTCAGCGCGTCGTGGAGACGGTAGTCCGTACGTACGCACGAGCGATGATATCATTCTCATGATCGTGGGATCGTATTAGAGTGTATGTATACTATTTCAGAATCAATATCACTTTAAATTAATCATATATAGATATTATTTACACCATTTTACCCATCCATGTAAGGTGGTGGTGGAAAATAGATTACACCACGGCGTGGAGACGGTATTCCGTACGTACGCACGCGCGATGATTTCCTTTTTCCATAGGATGGATAGAAGGTTAATTAGAGTTGTTTCATATTTATAATAACATATCAGTATATAAGAAATACTTATGTTATTACTTTATCATGCAAAAACTAACGAAGAATAAGTTGAAGAAGAAAGAAATTGAAAAAGATCGGTAATGGATATTACCTCTTTTTGACGCACCTTCACGTAACCTCCACTTAACGAACTAAGAATGGTCTTTGAAGAAGACCAGGACCTCTAGGATGATACTAGGGAAGTGGAGAAGATATTTTGGCAGGGGTTGTCCGAGATTGAATGCTCAAATTGGTGTGAGGAGGAGAGGGAGGAGGTGCCCTTTTATAAGGGAGGAGAGGGGCACCTTAGGAAAATCTCAAAATATTATTTTATATTAAGGTCAAATTCGGTTTATAATTGTTCCAAGGGGTCTTATTTCGAAGATAAAGTGGGTATGGGTCGCAATACTCTCATAAAATAGGATTTAGACCAGTTTAGGTTATTATTTTAACCTAATCAATTAGATTTAACTCTAAGTTAAATAATTTAACTTTTACCGTGTCTTTTTTTTTCTTACACTATATGGTTAATAAACTTACCACAACAAGCCAAAAGAACCCCAAGTTGTTTAATATTAATATATATATCCTTATCTAAGTCATTTTCTGAACCTTATATTTTTAGGAATTAAATAACAATTAATAATATAATATTTGTTTTAAAAACTAATTTATGTCAATTTTGACACTATTTGGTACATGATTTTTATGAAATTCATAACAGAATGATAAGTTCGAACCAAGTTACTTATATCAACAATAACATGTCCTATTAACCTAGAAAATTAATTTTAGTCATAAAAAGTCTCATATTACATTTATTTGGGAATTTATAACATCAATTATGTCAATATTTCATTAATAAGACAATTACTGCATCATCTTTGTGTCATAATAAATGATACTTATTTAATCCTTAAAAATTCAAAATAAATTCCTATGATGTATATAATTGTATTAGACTTCTGGAAACTATTCATGTTCGTAGTTTCATGAAGTTTATCACTAAATTAAAATTATTATACTTATAAGATTTAAGAAAGTGACATGTTGTCACATTCTTTGGTTTTAATAATTAAATTATTTTCATGGACAAAAGTCCATAAAATGAAACTAATCCGACCCTTAGGTTATATGGGTATACATTTATCCATCAAATATAATTTTTCCAAGTTTTAAGGTAATTTTATAATCTTATATTTACCCTTAATTACCCGATTTACCTTTAACTATAGTAAATAAAATTTACCGTAGTTACTATTCACAATGCCCAAAAATAAAAACGTAGCTTATTAGCATAATTTTGACCCACTGATTCCAAATATGGAATCCATTTTTCCAAATTCAATACAAAAAAGATGTAGAAATTAAATTAAAATTAATCCCATTGTCGAAAGAAAATGGGTTTTTCTTTAAAACATTGCAAAAGATTGAATTGATTTAACCTACGTATTCAAGGTAAAATCAATGATAATGACATAAATTATATTAAATGGTAAAAATATATTCTATTTATACTTTAAAACCATTCAATATTATAATTTACCCACATAAGATATTATGATGAAAAAAGTTGTTTTTAATTAAAATATAGCGTGTTTTTACTATTCATTAAAATATAAAGTTATCGGAAGAATATCAAAACATTCTCTAATGTAAATTTTTATATCCTGATTCAAAATAAGAATTTTAGTTTGTCAAATTGAACTTATAAACATGTCAAAAACAATATTTAAATTGGGTGCGCCATCAAAAGGCGGCAAAACTGCATTTTTTTGAAAAATACTTATTTTACCCGAAAAAAATTATTTTTTTCTTATACCATGTTCTAGAAAATCTGTAACATGAATAATAATGTTATAAAATTCAAAATTTAGTCAAAACTATTCATAACGGCTAGTTCATAACAATATTATAATAATATATCGTTGTTTAGTAAATCCCGGTATTGCATACAACACACGCTATCGAGGAAGGTCGTGATTGCGTGTAATGCAAGCCAAGTCAAGGTTGCGTGTAGTGCATGACACCTTTGTTGTTGCATATAATAGAATCCAACCATATATTATTTATACATTGAATATATATATATATATATACTCAATGTTTCGTAGAATAACTTTTATCACACGAACTTGAAATTGTGTGTAACAAGAGCCAAGAAAAGTGGTGTGTATACTGCAAGCTAATACGGTGTTGCGTATAGTGAAAGATAATCATGGTGTTTCGTACAATAGAAGATATGAATGAAATTAAAAATAATGTATCTTATAAAATCCCGGGTTGTTACAGTATTTGCAGGAAAAGTGTGGGAATAAATTTTTAATTTCCAAGGGACACCTCATTGTTGGTTTTTGCAAAACTGTGGGCTTTACCATGGTATTTTCCAATGGTATTGGACACTTGGGACACCTCATACCTTATATCACTATTCATAAGTCAAGAAAAAAATTTACATCATTATTACTTCCTTAATGATGTCATTAAACACCCGAAACTAAAAATTGTATTTTTACTATTCACTAAAAATTCAACTGTTACAGAAGTATCCCAAAAATTCACCCTATCCTAATATTGATGATTTGAATTAAAAAATGAAATCCATTTTATGAAAATAATTTTCTAAATATTTTTAATTTAATTTTTAAAGAAAATCATTATTTATTCCAAAAATACCACTACAAAACTATAACTCATTTTGTAACACCATAAAAAAGTAATCAAGGTCCCATAAAACTATAGTATAACCATAATAAAATAATGTAACAATTTATTAATAAATTTTATGAAAATATATTTCCATTTTATATTATTAAATTAATTATAAAATTGTAAATGAAACATTTATGACATAAAAAAATACCAAATCTTATACTATGAACGTTTTTTCACTTTTATGATGTTTAAATTGTATTTATACATTCATGGGCAAAGTCTCTATTTGTTTGGCCAATTTACTATTCATTACTATTCATATGGGTATGTTACTATTCATACATTACTATTCACTAAAAATCAAGTTGATCTTGTTAGACTCTAAATTTCTCACTGAAAACAACTATAGAAGACCATTTTTTGAAAATCATTTTACATTATTGATTATTTAAAGAATACAAAAATATTTTAAAGTACCTCTTTTTATCTAAATTCATCAATAATAAACATCTTATATTTATCCAAATATTTGAAATTCATAAACTTTTCCAAAATAAGAAATTACAGTTTTATTTATATAAATGGATTACACAAATTAGCTATGGTCTCGTTACATATACCTTTATAACACCAACATTGGAACTATGTGTAAGGTGTGCTACGGTGATAGAATCTCGGGGTGGCCCGGACAACATTGCCCGAGGGGTGATTTCTATTAGCTTGAACATTTCCCTTAGGCGATTTCATACAAGCTTCATATGTTGATGTTCGGTTGGGGCCTAGTCCAAAGAAAAGCCCAGTGATGCTACCTCCTTCCCAAGCTCTGACAGATGGGGTTCATATGGCCCGAGTCTACTTAATGAGGCCACTCAATCTTCTTTCTGTATTGATTAACCAAGATAAATGTATTTATAAAAACACCACATTAAGGTTATAGTTTCCAGAGGTCATATTTACCAACAGTCATATAACAGTTGAAAAAAATGGTCTCATTTTAATGATACCAACTTCATTAATTAAAGGATATAGTTTTGTTGAGTATAAAATAAAATAACACACAAATTTAGGAAACAAATGTAATTTAAAATTTCAGGTCGTTACATTCATCCCCCTTAAGAAATTTCATCCCTGAAATTTTATCTCGTACCCTCTTATTAGAAAATATGTGGGTACATATGTCTCAAAGACTCCTCCAATTCCCATGTGGCTTCTTCACATTTGGGGTTCCTCTGCAACACCTTAACATGGTGGGTGGTCTTGCTGCATAGAACCTTGTCTCTACGATCCAAGATCACCACCATCTACTCTTCATTAGAGAGGACATGTTCCAATTGTACAACCTCTGGATTTAATACATATTAAGGGTCAGGTGTGTGCTACCTCAAGAGGGATACATGGAAGACATCATGAACATGTGCTAGATTTGGAGGAAGTGCAAGCTCATAGGCCACTACTCCCACACGATCAATGATTTCATAAGAGCCAATGTACCTAGGGTTGAGCTTCTCTTTTTTCCCAAACCTCATGACTCTATTCCAAGGTCAATTCGGAAGAAAGACTTTGTCACCAACATTAAACTCCAAGTACCTTAGACGGTTGTCGGTATAGCTCTTTGGCCAACTCTGAGCAGCCTTGATGTGTTGCTGGATGGCGTGGACCTTTTCTGTCATCTCTTGCACAAGATCAGGTCCAATAAGCTCTCTCTCACCAGCTTCATCCCAACAAGTAGTAGTTCTACATCGATTCACATATAGAGCTTCATAGGGTGCCATTTGAATGCTCAAGTGAAAGCTATTGTTGTAATAGAACTCAACTAAAGATAGTTGTTGTTCCCATCCACCTTTAAATTCCATTGAGCATGTTCTCAGCATGTCCTCGAGTGTTTGAATAGTCCTTTCATATTGGACATCAGTTTGGGGGTGATGGGACATATTGAAATTCAATTAAGTGATCACATATTTTTGAAGACTTCTCCATAATTTTGATGTGAACCTTGGATCACAATCAGATACGGTAGAAAGTGGAACTCCATGCAGCCTTACCATTTCCTTCATGTAAATCCTATTAAGTTGATAAAGAGAGAAATCTTCCTAAATGGAGATAAAATGGAAAGTCCTAGAGAAATGGTCCACAATAACCCATATCGCATTTTTTCCTTTGGATTTTCTTAGGAGACCAGTGACAAAGTCCATAGTGATATTGTCCCAATTCCATGTTGGTATGGGTACTGGTTGCAATACCCATTTAGGAAGTTGTAACTCTGCCTTCACTTGCTGACATACCAGGTACCTTGACATGTATTTAGTAATCTCCATTTTAAAATTATCCCACCAATAATAATCATGAATGTCCCTATACATTTTTTTCTACTAGGATGTATAGATAAAGTAGAGTTATGAGCATCATCCATCAGCTCCTTCTGTATTTCTGGAATAGATGGAACACATAGTCTTATATGAAATTTCATTACACCTTCTTGATCAGTATTGAACTCAAAAAACGTTCCATCCCCCACAGCCTCAAACATTAACTTTAGCAAAGGATCTTACTTTTGAGCTTTCTTGATCTTCTATAGTAATGACGGTTGAGAAAGAATTTGGGTTAGGTTTGATGATGTCCCCTCCCTTATAATTCCCATGTTTAGTTTTACAAGTTCATTGATCCAAGGATCTATTTGAATACTCATAATAGATAGAACTACTGGGTCTTTCCTGCTTAATGCATCAATGACTTTGTTTTCTCTTCTGGGATGATAATGAATTGAACAATCATAGTCTTTAAGAAGTTCAAATAATCTCCTTTATTTCATGTTAAATTCCTTTTGTGTTAAAATATACTTCAAACATTGATGTTCTGTGTATATATCACATTTCTCCCCATAAAGACAGTGCCTCTATATCCTCATGGAAAAAACAACCGCAATAATCTCTAGATCATGAGTATGATAGTTCTGCTCATCAGTATTCAACCATCGTGATAAATAAGCTATGACCTTTTCATTTTTCATGAGGACTCACCCAAGCCCTTTCATAGATTCATTGATAAAAATAATGAATCCTTCTCCACTTGAGGACAGAGTTAACACGTGTGAAGTAACTAATCTCTTATTCCTCTCTTGGAAACTTTCCTCATACTCATTTATCCAGATGAACTTGATCCCTTTTCAAGTTAACTTGGTTAGTAGATAATAAAGTCATAGAATGTTTTTCACAAACCTCCTATAATATCCCACTAATCCAAGGAAACTAAAAATATATGTTATTGTTGTAGTCCAGGGCCACTCCTCTAAAAATTTTGTCATTGCATGATTAAATGTGATTCGTTCATTGGTAACAATGTGCCCCAAGAAAGAAACTTGTTGTCTCTAGAATTCACATTTACTGAACATTCCAATAAGCCTCTCCTGCTATAGAGTTTGAAAAATAACCCTTATATGATCCTCATTCTCCTCTCAACATTGGAAATATATCAAAATATCATTAATAAAAAATACCAAAAAGTTATCAAGGTATTCTTTAAAGACTATATTTTTCACGACCCGTCCTCAGGGCCCGTGCCGTGACTACCCCAAGCCCGCCTTCCATAGGCCAGGGGCTAGCGACTAGCACCAAGGCGTAATTCCTGGTAAAAAGGGAAGGCATTGCCTTTGTAAATTAAACAAACACCATAGAGCAAGCAAGTAGTAGAAGTAATCACTAAGTAAAAACTGAGTACAACAGTAAGTGCGGAAAAGTAAGTGGGCCAGTATACAAACCAAAATTGAATGTAAAGTACAACTGGAAGGAAAAACACCAACTGAAAATTAAAGCTGCAATGTCGAGTTGTCCACTGAAAATCCCACCTGAAGGGTGGGTACAGATAGCCTCCACTGCTCCTCGGGTCCAGCCGACCTCTCCGAGTACGTCCCGCCCAGTGGTCCACCTCCAGGTATCGTCCTGCTCCGCAAGCCTCAACCACGATCAGCGCTGTCCGTTGTATGCAACCAACACAATGTAGTGCGGGCATAGCCCGTGTATGGGTGAGTATAAGCTACTTTGTAGGGACCCCGAGACCCACGAATGTCTCCCAGATTCCACAAAGGATAATCCATAAAGGAATGATACAATCACGAAGTAACATCCGACACCGCTTAGGTATATTCCCATACATATACCTAAGTCATCAATTCTTGTTCGGCTACAACATCTGAGCCTATGTACAACCCAGTCCACACAGGAAAGAAAAACGTAAATCCACACAGGATAGCACAACACAGTCCACATAGGAACAAAAACGTAAATCCACACAGGATAGCACAACACAATCCACGTAGGAAATCAAAACGTAAATCCACACAGGGTAGCACAGCACAATACACATAGGAAAGCAAAACAGGATTCAGCTCACACAGGTATACTTCTTCGTATGACGATGGAGATGATCAGATATTTCCACTGATTCATCTAAGTTGTCGGAAGCACAAAGGATCGATAGGTACTAACCCCCGTAATGACACACAAAGGATTTGACCCACACAAGATCGATAGGTAACTAACCCCCACAATGACCCACATAGGATCTGACCCACAAAGGATCGATAGATAACTAACCCCCGCAAGGACCCACACATGATCTATAGGCACTGGATCACACAGAACCGTTGAGCGCTGACCCACACAGGATCGGACCCACACATGATCGGTAGCACTGATCCACGTAGGATCGCTGAGTGTTGCAGTCGTCGCCGTCGAATCCACTGAGGATCTCTGTATAGTCGTCGTCGTCATCACAGTCACAAACGCAGCCATCTCTAGGGTTCCCGCACACAACAAGCTCATTCGGGAGGGTCCGCTCCAGGAGCCGAGAGGCTGATGCAACAACTGACACATAGTCCAGAATTGTTGTATCCAAAAGTTCTGTATCGCCAACTTGAACTCAACGTCACAGACGGCGTGTCAATCGGACGCCCGGTCTGAGAGTTATTGGCTTTTTCGTCCCAGGGGCCCGGTTGGTTTTTAAGGCCAAACCAACCCGAACGTACTCCACCTGCATCCAAACATCGGGTAGAGTAATCCAAAAGATCCGTCTCACCTAGAGGAATCCATCAAAGTCGACGGTACGCCAATCAGACGTCCGGAGCTCAAGATATGAGTGTTTCAGCTCCGAGGGCCCGGTTGGTTTCGTGTATGAACCAACTCGGACGAACCAAAAGTATTCTAAAAAATTCAGTGTGATATACCGAAACGACCATCTAGATCCAAGGATCTTAACGCAACTGACGGTGCGTCGATCGGAGTACCGTAGCACAAGTTATGGGCGTCCGACCGGAAGAGATTCGGTATTAAGGGGTTCGGGCCCAGTCCGACCTGGCCCGCTACCCCCAGGGTCAGCCCGAACCGGGTCGACCAGAACTGGGTCCAGGTCCGGACCGATGGGGTGCGACCCAGCCAGGCTGGCACAGCGCGGCCCAGCTGGCGCGGCGCGGCGTGGCCTGGGTGCGGTGGCCAGGCGCTCGGCCAAACGGCCAAGCCGTGCGGGGGGGGGGGGGGGGGGCGCCTGCCCCCCTTTCTTTGTAACCCCCCCCCCCATTATGGCGGCTGCTTGTGCTAGCCGCTGGGGGTTCGTAACCCCCAACCTTCCCTTTTCTGGCAGGCTCGCTCTAGCCGGCCGGCTTCTGCCGCCACGGACCGGCGACGGCCGGTCCCCCCTACTCCGGCGCCAGCGGCTCGGAACCGGCCGCCGGTCACCTGGCTCCGCCACAGCCCGAAACCTGTCACGACCATGTTTCGTCCGGCACAGCGCAACGGCGTAGAGACCCTCCGCCGCGGCCCCACTCCGGTCGTGGTGTCTTCGGGTTTCTCCGATGCGGCGCGACGACATCACGTCCTTAATCGATTTCACGGCGCGGCGTGACGGCGCCACACATTCCTTGTCGTACGATCCCGCGCGGTGCGACGACACCGCACCATTTCCGTTCCAATCCATATTAGAAACAACAACATGGATAAGGGAGGAGGGTCGGACGTGTTTTTGTTGTCCGGCCCCCTCTCATTAATCGATAACAATTGGTCATATTCCACGATGAACGTCAAGGTAGTAATCACGAATAAAATAAATAATTAAATAAACCCCTACCTTGAGCGTAGCTAGTATGGAGGTTCGTCGAACGAGGATTCATCGCGGAATATCCATCGCGGAAAGAGACATCGTGAAAGAATATGTCGTCGACATCACGGAAGGAGACGTCACGGATGGAGACGTCATCCTCTGAGGAATCCGGCGTTCTTCGCGTTCTTCACGTTCTTCATGTTCTTCGACGAAGAGGATGAAGAAACTCAAGACTCCCTTAGCTTTTCTCCCAATGCTCTCAAGGAAACAAGACTCCAACAAGAATAAAATAATCCCCTTACTTATTTTATTAACTCAACATAAGGTTTTAAATTCAAACACTCACATTAAACTCACTTCATTAATATCATAAGTTATTAAAACTGAAGTTATCAAATTTAATTGTGAGTTGAGGGAGTTAAGGAATGTAAAGGGGTGGAGTTCATGTGGGAGCCACCACCCTCATAACCTCCCATGGGAAGTTGGGTAGTTACCCAAATTCCACCCAAATCTTAAATCCACTTAGAGAAAATAAAAATTGTAGTTAAATTTTTATTTTAACTTCCAAAATTTTTATCAACTTCTCTCGTGAAAATGCAACTCCGGAAAAAAAAGTTCCTAAGAAATTACCGGCGCTGCAAATCAATCAGTGACCTCAAAATTTGATTTCGAGCACCGGTTCAAAAGTTAGAAATTTCATCTCGTTCATTCACTATATGTACCCGAGCTAAACTTCAGATAGAAATTCTGGGCACACCGGGCCTCGGAATCAAGTGCTGTCAGAAACTGTTTTCTTGTAAAATCCCAAAGAAAATTCAGAAAACATTTACCTTGAATTTTAAGGGTCTTTACATTACTCCCACCTCCGTGATTTACATCCCCGTAATGTTACATCATAAACTGGGGAAACAAATGTGGGTACGGAGCATGCTTCTGAGCCTCCCGCTCCCAATTGCTCTCCTGGAGATTCCTGTGCTTCCATCTGATGCGCACATGAGGAATCGACCGTCCACATAGGACCTGCTCCTATCGATCCTCGATCTCCACTTGGACCTCCGTAAAATTCACCCCATCATTAAAGTCCATCTCCCCATGGTCAATGATATGCGTCAGTTCGTGCACGTATCTCCTCAGCTGAGATATGTTGAAGATGTCGTGCACTCGGTGCAACTGTGGTGGTAGAGCAAGGCGATAAGCCACCTCTCCAATCCTGCTGAGGACCCGGAACTATCCGATGAAGCATGGAGACAACTTGCCGCCTCGGCCAAATCTCCGTAATCCACTTTGAGGTGAGCCACGCAAAATGACGTGGTCTCCATCCTTGAACTCTAGTGGCCTCCACCTTCTGTCAGCATAAGATTTCTGCCGGCTCTGAGCTGTCCTCATCTACTCTTGGATGACCTGGACCTTCTCTGTCGTGGTATGAACTATCTCTAGCCCCACAAGTGCTGACCCCCAGCGTCTATCCAGCACAAAGAAGATCTTAAAGGTTGGTCGTACAACGCCTTGTATGGTGTCATCCCGACGGTGGAGTGGTACCTGTTGTTGTATGCGATCTCCACCAAGGATAGGTGGTCCTCCCAGCTGCGACCATAGTCGAGGACACATGCGCAGAGCATGTCCTCGAGAGTCTGAATGGTCCTCTCCGTCTGACCATCCGTCTGAGGGTGAAAGGTTGTGCTCAGACGTAGCTGCGTCTTGAACACCTCCTGCAACCCCTTCCAAAGCCGTGAAGTAAAGCGAGCATCTCGATTGGAGACGATAGACGATGGAACACCGTGAAGCCGTACAATCTCCCGAATGTAGAGATGTCTCAAGCTCTCCACTGATCACTTCTCTCTGATGGGTAAGAAGCGAGCCAACTTGGTGAGTCGGTCGACAATCACCCAAATGGAATCGTGACCTCTAGATGTGCATGGAAGTCTAGTCACGAAGTCCATAGATATCCCATCCCACTTCCACTCCGGGACCTCCAAGGGTTGTACCAAGCCTGCTGGTACCTGATGTCCTGCCTTCACCTGAAGGCAGGTGAGTCATCGAGAAAAAAACTCCGCCACAACCTTCTTCATGCCCGGCCACCAGTGCTGTCGTCTGAGGTCTCGGTACATCTTCGCCACTCCGGGATGTACTGCCAAGGGAGAAGTGTGAAACATTCTCAGCACCTCCTCCCGTAATGCAACTGGTACCAAGGTACGTCCTATGAATAGGATGTCGTGCTCTGATCCAAAGGAGAAACCATCAGGTGCCTATCTTGAGGATATATGTGCATGCCGCGTCTCATAGTCTGCGTCCCCATGCTGTGCCTCTCTGACCCGTTGCAGTAGTGGTGGGGTGAATGTGAGTGACTGAAGGAAGGCTGCTCAATCTATATCCACAAAGGATATCTGCAAGGCAGCTAGCTGATCTGTCACCTCCTCAAGTAGCAGAATGCCCATCCTCCTGCTGAGAGCATCGACTACTACTTTCCCCTTCCCAGGAGTATAGACTATCTCAAAGTCATAGTCTTGGAGGAACTCGAGCCATCGCCGCTATCTCTGGTTCAAGTCCTTCTAAGAGAAGTTGTACCTCATACTCTGATGGTCAGAATAGACTATAAATCACTTCCCATCAGATTGTGTCCCCATGTCTTCAGAGAAAAGACCACTACTACTAACTCCAGGTCATGGGTAGCGTAGTTCTGCTCATGCGGCCTCAACAGACATGATCCATAGGTGATCACTACCTGCTCCTGCATCAGGACACATCTGAGTCTGGTCCCTGATGCATCGTAGTATACTACGTACCCTACTCCCTCCTCTGCCAACCTCAAGATAGGGGCGCTGTTCAAACTCTCTCTCAGCTCCTGGAAGCTCTGCTGACCTCTGTCTGACCACATGAAGGGTTTCCCCTTCCTCCTTAACGTTCTACAAAGCTTCAATGATTTCTCCTTCGCCGAAAAGGGAAATCTGGCCTCATCCCCTAGATGAACCATGTTCCTTTCCTAATACAGTCAATCCCTTCATGATTAGTTAATTCATGGCATGGATGACATCGTAAGGCCTTAAAGCTACTACCAAGAGATCCAACCGTTACTCTTGCATCCAAGGGTTGACTCACACTTTCGGCATCAGTGTGTGGTCACTAGGTCTCCTCCAGTAAGAATCTTGCAAGTGAGGTTCAAGTCAATAGTTTTTAACGAGAACCTCTTAGTAATAACAAACAAAAGACAAGAAAGAAAATGTCACCATTGAAAGTTTCTTTTATTACTTCAACTCAAAGTACAAGCACATAAGCAACACAAACTACGAAGCTAGAGGCATTATGGGAAAAGGCCTCAATGCCTGGAGCTAGTCCCAAACTAGCCCACCCGCTTCTGGAGCTCCATGATCATATGCTTCATCTCCCTGAAGATGTTCTCTCCCCTGAGGTCGGGGTGGACATCCTAGTGGTGGTGGTGGTACAGCCTCAAAACGTCATCCACCACCTGTCGCTCGACCATCTCCTCGGCCTCGTCCTCCTGCTCCCTGCGGACTGCCACGGTCGAACCTCTACCTCTGCCTAGGTGGTTCCTCAACCGTCTTCTGCTCCTCTGCATGGAGGGTCGGGAAGTCATGAGTCATGTGGCCCTGTCCGCCGCATGCACATCATTGTCATCCACTCATAAGATTTGTTCTGCTGCGTGTTCCCCACACCTCCGAGCTAGTATCTTGTGGTCGTCCGCCCGTTGGCCTGGCCCGCTTGGACCTCTGTGAAATCTGTCTACTACCAGCTACAAAACAATCCGCCACGTGTCTCCCTGCGGTAGGTCTCATCGCTGGTGTAGACTCAGCAAGAAAACTCTTGATGAGAAGAGCTCGCTTGAGTAATCCTGCCTGAGTCAGAATGCTGAGGGAGATCAGCGATTCCCTGATCTCATGTCTCAATCCCTTCTCAAAGGTCCGGGCCCGGAAGAATGGGTCCCGTACCATGTTTGTCGATTAGCGCGAGAGATCGGTAAATCTCACCGAGTACTGGGCGACCGTCAATCTGCCTTGCCGCAGTTGTAGAAGCTACGAGATGTGTATCGCACGGAGGGTGGTTGGGAAGAACTTCGAGCGGAAGAGGATCTCAAAGTCCGTCCAGAGAAGAGATGCCGAATCGTGCACCTGGAGCATCAAGATCCACCATCGGCCCACTGCCGCGTGCAGTAGGCTCACTGCTAGGATCACCATGAGGTCTGCTGGTGTCCTCACTAACCTGAAAACTCATACCACTGCCTCCAGCCAGTCCTCGGCTGCCTGGGGGTCCGTCTCCCCACGGAACCTGGGCGGTCACTAGCGTTGGAACTCATGCAGTGCACTAAGGCGACATGCATTATCAGCGGCTGGGGCTGGAAGCATTGGTGGCTCGGCAGGTAAAGGTACCGCTGGTGCCTCAGCTGTCAAAGGGCCCTATACCGAGGCCTCATCGCTCGGTGGGCTGTCGTCACTCTCAACTCTCGGAACCCTAGCTGGATGCCATCGTGGGTCCATCCTGAAAAGAAAACAGGTGCGCCATGGTCAGAACAGTATACCTAGTGAGCTGACACAAAGTAATCACAAAGAAAACTTGAAACACACATGCAATCAACGTTTTCGTGCATTAAGTCGGAAATCAGAAGTCAGGTTCCTGGTGTACGGATACGCCAGCCGCCACACCAACATTGGACTCCCTGGACTGATAACCACAACCAATACGCTTAACACTATTGCTTCACATAGAAAAACATCAGAGTCCCTAGTTCGGTGGTAGAACCGTACTCCTCTGATAACAATTTGTCATGACCCGTCCTCAGGGCCCGTGCCGTGACTACCCCAAGCCCGCCTTCCATAGGCCAGGGGCTGGCGACTAGCACCAAGGCGTAATTCCCGGTAAAAAGGGAAGGCATCGCCTTTGTAAAGTAAACAAACACCACAGGGCAAGAAAGCAGTAGAAGTAAACACTAAGTTAAAACTGAGTACAACAGTAAGTGCGGAAAAGTAAGTGGGCCAGTATACAAACCCAAACCAAAAGTAAAGTACAACTGGAAGGGAAAACAAAAACTGAAAAGTAAAGCCACATCGTCGAGCTGTCCACTGGAAATCCCACCTGATGGGTGGGTACAGATAGCCTGCACTGCTCCTCAGGTCAAGCTGACCACTCCGAGTACATCTCGCCCAATGGTCCACCTCTAGGTACTGTCCTGCTTCGCAAGCCTCAACCACGATCAGTGTTGTCCGTTATCTGCAACCAACTCAATGTAGTGCGGGCATATCCCATGGATGGGTGAGTATAAGCTACTTATTAGGGACCCGGAGACCCCCGAAGGTCTCCCAGATTCCACAAAGGATAATCCACAAAGGAAAGATACATTCACGAAGTAACATAAGACACCGCTTAGGTATATTCCCATACATATACCTAAGTCATCAATTCTCATTCGGCTCCAACATCCGAGCCCAAGTACAACCCAGTCCACACTGGAAAGAAAAACGTAAATCCACACAGGATAGCACAACACAATCCACATAGGAAAATAAAAACATAAATCCACACAGGATAGCACAACACAATCCACATAGGAATGAAAAACGTAAATCCACACAGGATAGAATAACACAATCCACATTAGAAAGCAAAACATGATTCATCTCACACAGGTATACTTCTTCGTATGACGATGGAGATGATCATATATTGCCACTGATTCATCTAAGCCGTCAGACCCACAAAGGATCGATAGGTACTAACCCCCGCAATGACCCACAAATGATCTGACCCACACAGGATCGATAGGTAACTAACCCCCGCAAAGACCCACATAGGATCTGACCCACAAAGGATCGATAGATAACTAACCCCTGCAATGACCCACATAGGATCGTACCCACACAGGATCTGTAGGCGCTAGCTCACACAGAACTGCTGAGCGCTGACCCACACAGGATCAGACCCACACATGATTAGTAGCACTGATCCACGTAGGATCGCCGAGTGTTGTAGTTGTCGTCGTTGAATCCATTGGGGATCTCTGTACATTCATCGTCGTCGTCATAGTCGCAAACGCAGCCAGCTCTAGGGTTCCCGTACACAGCAAGCTCATTCGGAAGGGTCCACTCCATGAGCCGAGAGGCTGATACATAAACTGACACATAGTCCAGAGTTGATGTATCCAAAATTTATGTATCTTTAACAGGAACTCAACGTCGCAGATGGCGCGTCAATCGGACGCCTGGTCTGATAGTTATTAGCCTTTTCGTCCCAGGGGCCCGGTTGGTTTCTAAGGTAAAAACAACCCGACCATACTCCACTTGTGTACAATCCTCAGGATGATTAAGCCAAAAGATCCGTCTCTCATAGAGGAATCCATCAAAGTCGACGGTACGTCAATCGGACGTCCGGAGCTCGAGATATTAGCATTTCTGCTCCGAGGGCCCGGTTGGTTTCGTGTACGAACCAACTCGGCCGAACCCAAAGTATTTCGAAACCTTGAATTCGATATACCGAAAAGACCATCTTGATCCAAGGATCACATCACAACTGACAGTGCATCGATCGGAGGCCCATAGCACAAGTTATGGGCGTCCGACCTGAAGAGATTCCGTATTAAGGGGTTCGGGCCCGGTCCGACCCAGCCCGATACCCCCAGGGACGGCCCGAACCGGGTCTAGGTCTGGCCCACTTGGGCAAGGCCTGGCCTGGCTGGCGCGGCCCGGCACGGCACGACTTGGGCGAGGCCCAGCCTGGCGGACCGGCCAGGCAGTCGGCCAGGCCTGGGCGCGGCGCGCAGGGCGCGCCGACAAGGCGCTCGGCCAAACGGCCGAGCCAAGAGAAGGGGGGGGGGGGGGGCTGCCCCCCTCTCTTCGTAACCGCCCCCCCCCCCACCATTATGGGGGCCTCTTGTTCTTTCCGCTGAGGGTTCGTAACCCCCAACCTTCCATTGTCCGGCCGGCCCACTCCGGCCGGCCGGCTTCTGCCGCCACGGACTGGCGACGACCGGTCCCTCCTGCTCCGGTGCCGGCGGCCCGGAACCGGCCACTGGTCACCCTGCTCCGCCGCGGCCTGAAACCGGCCACGGCCTTTGTTCGTCTGGTGTGGCGCTATGGCACCACGCCCCTCCGCCACGACCCCGCTCCAGCCGTGGTGTCTTCGGGTTTCTCCGACGCGGCGCGACGACATCGCGTCCTTGTTCGATTTCACGGCGCGGCGCGACGGCGCCGCGCATTCCTTGTTGTACGATCCCGTGAAGTGAGACAGAACCACGTTATTTAAATTCCAATACATATTAGAAACAAAAATATGGATAAGGGAGGAGGGTCGGCCGTGTTTGTGCGGTCCGAACCCCTCTCGTTAATCGATAGAAATTGGTCATATTCCACGATGAAGGCCAAGGTAGTAATCATGAATAAAACAAATAATTAAATAAACCCCTACCTTGAGCGCAGCTAGTATGGAGGTTCATCTAATGAGGATTCATCGTGGAATATCCGTCGTGGAAAGAGACTTCGTGAGAGAAGACATCGGCGGCGTCGCGAAAGGAGACGTCGCGGAAGGAGACGTCGCGGAAGGAGACGTCAACATCTGAGGAATCCGACGTTCTTCGCGTTCTTCGTGTTCTTCGACGAAGAGGATGAAGAAACTCAAGACTCCATTAGCTTTTCTCCCAAAGATCCCAAGGCAACAAGAGTCCAAAAAAAAATAAGTCCCTTACTTATTTTATTACCTCAACATAAGGTTTGAAATTCAAACACTAACATTAAACTCACTTCATTAATATCATAAGTTATTAAAACATAAGTTATCAAATTTAATTGTGAGTTGAGGGAGTTAAGGAATGTGAAGGGGTGGGGTTCGTGTGGGCCCCACCACCCTCATAACCTCCCATGGGAAGTTGGGTAGTTACCCAACTTCCACCAAAAGTTTAAATCCACAGAGAGAAAGTAAAAATTGTAGTTAAATTTTTATTTTAACTTCTAAAATTTTTATCAACTTCTCTCGTGAAAACTCAACTCCAGAAAAGAAGTTCCTAAGCAATTACTGGTGCTGCGAATCCATCGCTGCCCTCAGAATTCGATTCCAAGAACCGGTTCAAATGTTAGAAATTCCCGCTCATTCGTTCACTGAACGTACCCGATCTAAACATCAGATAGAAATTACGGGCACACCGGGCCTTAGAATCAAGTTCCATCAGAAACTGCATTCTTGTAAAATCCCAAAGAAAATTAAGAAAAAATTTCCCTTGAATTTTACGGGACTATACAATATTCATCAAATCCGTAAAAATTGAATGTGATTTAGTCTATCCAAAAGGCATCACAACAAACTCATAATGCACATATCTTGATCAGAAGGGAGTTTTGGGAATATCTTTTTTCTTCATTGTCAATTGATGACAACCAGATCGAAGATCACTCTTAGAGAATAATTGAGTCCCACAAAGCCGGTCAAATAAGTCATTAATTCTTGGAATAGGGTATTTTTTCTTTACTGTGACCCTATTTAGTTCTCTATAATCAATTCATAGTTTCATAGATCCATCATTCTTCTTCAAAAAGAGAACTGGTCCCCCCTAAGGAGACACAATCAGTCGGATAAACCCCTTCTCCAAAATATCTTGGAGTTGTTTCTTTAATTCCTATTGCTCCACATTTTCCATCCAATATGGGGTCTTTGATATCAGACGAGGTCCAGGTACGAGTTCAATGGAGAACTGTACCTCTCTTTATAGGGGAGGTCCAGGAAACTCCTCAGGAAATACATCAATGCATCCCTAGAGGATGGGGACAATTTTTTATACTCAAAGTCTCATTTCATTCTTTTCTTCACTGATCAATTCAATAAATAAGGATATAGGAAGTTATTCTAGAAAAATTTTAGGTTGAGATATCTCTACTTGGAAGATAACTGTTGGTTTTCCATTCAATAATTCTGAGATTTCCTTACTTCTTCATTTGTTCTCAGTGTTATACTTTGAGAGGCAATCCATCCCTAGTATAATCTCGAATTATAGCATGGGAATTCTTACAAGATTTAAGATAAGATTCTTCTCAAAAAAGTATATACTAGAGTTTCTAAACCCTGATGATGATTGTATAATCCTCCAGGTGTCTTGATTGATAACTCAAATTTTAGAAAGTCGGGGTTGATTCTAAATCCATTTAAAACATGGAGGAAATAAAGGAATTCGTATAACCAAAATAAAACATAGTACTTTCTACATTTGAGAGAACAAAAAGGGTACCTGCAACCACATAATTTGGAGCATCAACTTCAGCTGTCATGATAGAAAACCTACAACCTTTCTCCCTTGGCCTTTGTTGAGGCTGATGGTGGTTCCCATCCACTACCCTTGGATTTGGACAGTGATTGGAAAAGTTCCCAAGTTGTCCACACTTAAAGCAAAGGATATCAGGTATGGCCTGTGTAATGACCCAAAGATTCATTAATGGAAATCCCTATTGATCTAATTAAATGTCTCTTTATGTTTATATTAAAATTCAAATTCATTGGTTTTATGATAAGAATTTTGACCGTTGCTAATATAGACATTGAACAGTGATCACATGATTATTATAAATATAGGGCCTTAACAATTCCAAATTTACTTAGACAAAAGAAGTGATGGCCTCATCTAGTAGAATTTCTCCATACGAAGCCCATTTTCAGAGCTCGGAAAAGATGTGGTGTCCTTGGGATTCGCTCTTGACCAAGACCAAGTGGAGCTTCATCATGTTAAGCTCGAACAGGACCATATACGGGAAAAGTGGAAGTTGATAGAAATTACCACTCGAGCGATGTTATCCGAGCCACCCCAAGAGTCTGTCACCATCGCACACCTTACCCATAGGTCTTATGCAGCTATTTTAAGGGGTTATATAACTAATTTATAGTACAATGTTCAGGTACGTTATTTTTGTATATAATAATGAATATTATTTCTTGTCATTATTGATACATTGTAAATAGTTTTTAATGTACAAATGGTGTTTTTTGTTATTATGTAATTAAGAAATCTATTTTATTAAATTAAGGGATTTTTGAATTAAATAATATTTTAATAAAATATTATTATTATTATTAGATTAATTTTATTATATATAAATGATCATATAATTGTATGAATGTATTATAATTTTTATTAAGGTTTGAAAGCCATTTTTGTCAAAACCCGTGATTTTTAGATAAATGTCAGTGTTTATTTTAAAAGTGAAAATTAACATATTTAGAAATTTTTTTAGATAAAATAAATGTTATTTTTGGAATCAGGATGTCGAAATTATCAAATGGTGAATTTTTCAAAATTTTCTGAGACAGTTAAATTTTTGAGTAAAAATTAAATACCATTTAAATATATAATGTGTTTTATGACATCATAATGACCCAATGGTGATGTAATAAAATACTATAATCTTATGTTCAGACAATAGATTTTTTAACATTAAAATAATGTGATTTTGGGTTCGTTTGGATTAATTTTCAAACCAATAATGGACCCCTCAAGACTTATTAAACACCTTGTCTTTTTAAATTAATTTCCATGGGAGTGTGACTCACCTCCACATAAGCATCCCTAATATTTTAATAAGTTCGTACTTTGGCCTTATAAAATAATTATTTCCTCTTCCCTTTTCCAAAAACCATGGGCAAAAAAAGGGATGGTTTGTGGTTTGGATTAATTTAATATAAGGCGTCTCAAACCTAAATAATAAAGAATTCCCTCACCTTTCCTATATAAACCCACACAAGCTCCCACTTCCTTCTCACTCAAAGACTTTTGAGTTCGCCCAACCTCTGAACTACTCTCTCTAGAATCCTCCAAAGGTTCCCCAACCTCCCAAGAATCCTCTCACAAGCCTCTCTCTATCCTTTGGAAGCACACTTCCAAGTAATGGTTTTTTCTTCCTTTCTCAATTTTGTCAAATTTTCTTTAAGTTGTTTTTCCCTTTTAATTTCAATTATGAATGTTGGGGTATGGTTTTGTACCTCCCTCATTCTACCCTCTTTATGTTTGAATGATGGGATACCCCTTTCTCTCTCATTAAATTCATCCCATGTACACCTGTTACTATGCCGAAATTCCGAAGAAACTTCTCTCTCCTCTTTTACATTGAAGCAATACTTTTGTATCATGAATCTAAATTCCATTAAAATTTTTGGGACACGTGTCTATATAACCTCCTTACTGTCCATTAAATTTAAATATTATGAGGAACCCCTTTCTCTCTCATCAACTGTTTTTATGAATTATTATGTCACACCGTTAGGCTGCCGAAATTGCATCGATTTTCTAAGCCAATGCCATTGTGTAGTAAATACTATGCCCATTTCTCCGTCAATGGTATTCACCTTTATGCACATTTACTTATTAATTATAATGTGTCTTGTTTAAATTCCACATTTATTTATCGTTTAATAAATTATTACATTTTATAAATCCATGTTTTATAATCAATGTGGCACATTTATGCATGAAATGAAATGTTTAAGAAGGGTGCGTCCTTATAGCACTCTAATGCATTGGCTAAAGTATAGTATCATGATACGTCATGTGCAATGAGTGTTGACTCATGATAAATCAATTGCAACGAGGGTTTACTCGTTCTTTATGTGCAAGGAGTATTTACTCATGCCCCATGTGCAATGGGCCTTGGCTCATGCTAATTCCATGTTAAGTGTTGTTGCCACATTTCCATGTTATGATTATCATGATTTATCATGCCTTTATGTTCATGTTTCTCTTATGATCTATTGATATGTCTAATGTTTAACATGTATTGTACTCCTCATGTTATTCCATTTGTATTCCCTTACTGGGCTTTATAGATCACCCTTTTCAAATGCATGTCCTCAGGTTATCCCATGCAATGCTAAGTATGATGGAATGTTGTGGTCATGTAAAGGATGTTTTCAATAAACATGTTGTATTTCATGTTTTATGTTTTTATGTAATGATCCTAAGCCCCAAAGACACTAAACTTATCGATCTTTTTTTTGTATCAAGTGTATTTTTATTTAATAAATCATGTTTAAGTTGTAATAAAAAGTAGGGTTGCCATAGTTGGTGTCAAAGGACAGGATTAGTTATTTTTTGGATTAGGATTAGAAAACCCTAGTAAAGCCTTAGAGACAGACTATGTATAATAAAAACATCCCTATGTTTTGGTAAGTACGAAATAAGTGGATTATCAAACAAATACATCCCTGTCTGGATACGAGCAGGTAGAGGCGGCTCTGGCACAGATGTATCCTAGGGGTAAAACCCGAAAACACCGCTTTGAGCTAGACTCGAACGGGAACTGGTGCATGAATACAGACCTTTATTCACTCTTGGTTACGACACTCCCGAGGGATATGATTTGATAAACTCACAATCTTAGTATGAACCCTTATTAAGGGAATTAAAAAAAATCCCCTAAGTATATATGTTAGAAAGTAGATCATGAAAAGCCTAGTTTGAAGCCTATCGACTCATGCGTAAAGGAAATAAAAGATTATTTATAATTCATCAATTTTTTTCTTTGGATTACCCTTTATGTGTTACCCCTATCTTTCCTTTTATTCCATCCAATGGTCAGTAATAGGAGGACTCGGGCTAACAACCATTGTGATGATCAGTGTGATGATTGTACTAATGAGATGCCTAATTTAATGGGAGCGGGAATTGCGAAATTTTTCATGATTCTCTCTCAGCTAACTCAAGTTTTGAAAAGAAACATGGGTCAAGAAAAACGTTCAACCCCCCTAAGAAAGAACACGTCTCTATCGAGAGCTTCATGAGACAAAGGCCTCCTACTTTTAGTGGAACATCCTATCCCAAAATCGCTGAACAATGGATAAAATCCATTGAAAAGATCTTCTCCATCCTTCAATGTACTGAACAAGAGAAGGTTATCCTATTGTCTTATCATTTGGAGGGTGAAGCTGATCAATGGTTGACATTTATCAAAAATATGAAGATTGAGGAGGAGATCGACGCGTTGGAATGGAAGGATTTCTGGAAGATGTTTTTCGATAAATATTTTCCATGCATCCTTCGGCTTATAAACGAAAGAGACTTCCTTTCCCTAAAAGAAAAAAGATGAATAATCCTTTGGAACTTACGAGGAAAACTTCACAAGGCTTGCATGATACGCTTCTGGATTTGTCGTTACCCCAGAATGAAAAGTTGACCGCTTCTTTGGTGGGATGATTCCTAGCCTGCGGAAAGCATTGGTGATCCGTGACTTTGACAGATATGAGTAAATTGTCTGATGTTCCCTCAAGGTCGAAATGGAGATCCGAGAATCACAAGGGTATCATGGGGATAAGAAGCATAAGGTGGACTTCAATTCTGGTGGTCTGAGGGATAAATCAAATGGTGTTAAGAAGATCCATCACCCCACTTGCCAAAAGTGCGGAAAGAAGTACCCTAGAATTTTCCTTAAGGGGATGAGGAAATGCTTCAGGTGTGCAAGAGAAGGGCACCTAGCTGTTAACTATCATCAAGAAAGACCCGCGGCTACGACAGAAGAGAGGAATGCTCCGTTCGGACCTCAACGCGTTGTTCAATGCTACAAATGCAAAGAACCGGGTCATTTTTCAAATCAGTGCCCTGATCCAAGGGTTTTAGGAGACAACCAAAAACCTCCATGGTAGTAAGGAAGAGCTTTTTCAATCACTTCTGCCGAACTGAACCCCAAAAACAAAGTGGTGACAGTTACGCAAGTTATTCATTCAAGAATAGAGAACATAATTTTTGATTCAAGTTCTATTCATTCTTTTATATGTCGAATGTTTAGTAGAACAATCCCAACACCACCACAAATCATGGAAGTGAAGATGTCAGTGAGTATGAAAAATGGGAAAATCATTGTATCCCATGAATATAAGTCCTCCCCTGTTATAATCTGCAGATTGAATTTCCCGGAAAACCTTGTCATACTCCCTCTGGTGGAATTTGATGCAATTCTTGTCATGGATTGGCTTTCCTTATATAGAGCCAACATAAATTGTCGGGAGAGGGAAATCACACTCCATATGGAGAATCGACCCCCGATTCTTTACAAGTGTAAGGAAGAAGACGAATCTCCTTTAGCTCCATCATCTCAAGCATGGATATTACTGCCTTATAAGCACACATATCTGTCTCAGATGATTGATTCCATGGAAGAAACCATCCTTGAAGAAATGTCTATTTTGAGGGAATTCGTTGAAGTGTTTCCCACGGAACTGCCTGGTCTTCCTCCAAGAAGAGATGTTGAATTCTTAATTGAACTTATACCAAGGGCATTACCAATATCCAAGACTCTATATAGAATGGTTTTTTAGAGCTTGAAGAGTTGAGGAAACAACTACAGGAGAATCTTGATAAAGAGTTTATACGCCCAAGTGCTTCACCATGGGGTGCACCAGCCCTCTTCGTCAAGAAGAAGGATGGGTCAATGCGGCTTTGCGTCGATTATCGTGAACTTAACAAAATCATGATAAAGAACAAGTATCCTCTCCCAAGAATTGATGACTTGTTCGATCAGCCGGGTGGAGAAAAATTCTTCTCCAAGGTAGATTTTCGGTTGGGATATTATCAAGTAAGGGTGAAGAAGGAAGATGCCCCCAAGACTGCTTTTCATACAAGATACAGGCATTATGAATTCATAGTAATGGCTTTCGGACTCACCAATGCTCTAGAAATCTTCATGGACATGATGAATAGAGACTTTAGTGATTACTTAGACAAATATTTGGTAGTCTTTATAGATGATATTCTAATATACTTTAAAACCAAAGAGGATCATGAGGAGCATTTAAGAACTGTACTAGAGACTTTGTGCAAGGAGAACCTCTGTGTAAAGTACATCAACTGTGAGTTCTGGTTGAAGGATGTATCATTCTTGGGCCATATCATCACAAGCAATGGGATATCTATGGATCCCTCTAAAACAGATGCAATTAAGGGGTGGTCGAGGTCAACATCGGTAACGGATATTAGTAGCTTCTTAGGGGTTAGCTGGATATTATTGATGATTTGTGAGAAATTTATCACGATTGTACAACGCTCTTACAAATATAACTCGAAAGGGAGTAATATTTTCTTGGAGTGATGAATGCAAAGAAAACATAAAGGAGTTGAAATAGAGGCTTATAACTATGCCCGTGATCACTTTACCCACATGTGGGGAGCTTTTTGTGGTATTCAGCGATGCTTCGAAGAAGGTCTTAGGATGTGTGCTGATGAAGAATGATATAGTGATATCCTATGCCTCAATGTAGTTTAGAGTGAAACTATCCAATGCATGATCTGGAGTTGGTGGAGGTGATCTTTGACTTGAAAATCTGGTGGCATTATCTTTATGGGGAGAAATGTGAGATATATACTAACCACAAGAGTCTTAAATATATATTCACACAGAAAGATCTTAATATGCGCTAGAGGAGATGGATAGAGCTCATCAAGGATTATGACTATTCAATCCATTACCACCCTGGGAAAGTGAACAAGGTGGCAGATTCCCTAAGTATAAATGATCCAGTGATTCTATCAATGATGAGAATTGAGAAGGATCCAATCTTCTTAGACTTGAGGAAGATGGACATGGGAATCATAGAGAAGGGAACATCATCAATACTTTCACAAATTATTGCTCAACCGTCTCTTTTGGAAAGGTTAAAGGATGCTCAAAAGGATGATGTAGGAAATCAAGAAAAAGTGGAAGCTATCGAAAAAAGGAAACCCTTGGAGTTTAATGTTAATGAAGAAGGAATTGTGTGGTTTGGGAAAAGACTATGTGTTCTATCATGTACGAAGCTGAAGAAGGAACTTTTGGATGATGCACATAGTTCAAATTTCTCTATTCTCCCAGGGAGCACAAAGATGTTTCGAGATCTCCGAGAAAAATTTTGGTGGGATAATATGAAGAAGGAGATTGTTGAATATACATCAAAGTGCCTGGTGTGTCAACAAGTGAAGGTAGAGAGGCAGAAGTCTAAGGGGATGATGCAACCTTTGCCCATACCAGAATGGAAATGGGATAACATCACCATTGACTTTGTCACCGGACTTCCAAGGACATCGAAAGGCAATAATGCAATCTGGGTTGTTGTGGATCGTCTTACAAAGACTTCACACTTCCTTGCTATTTGGGAGGATTTCTCATTGGATCAACTGGAACATATATATATCAGGGAAGTGGTAAGGTTTCATGGAGTACCACTATCTATTGTGTCTGACCGAGATCCAAGATTCACCTCTATTTTTGGAAGAGTCTTCAACATGCTTTGAATACTGAACTGAACATCAGTACGGTCTATCATCCTCAAACTGATGGCCAATCCGAGCGGACTATCCAAACACTTGACGATATGTTGAGAGCATGCTCAATGGACTTTAAAGGAGGATGGGATCAACATCTTCCTCTGGTTGAGTTCTCTTATAATAAAAATTTCCACTCGAGCATCCAAATGGAACCATATGAAGCCCTGTAAGGGAAAAGGTACAGAACACCAGCATGTTAGGATGAGTTCAGTGAACATAAGCTGCTTGGACCAGAAATGGTGGAGAAGGTGAAAACCATTCAGCAGCATATCAAGGTAGCCTAGAGTCGACAGAAGAGTTATGCAGATAATAGTTGACGAGACCTTGAGTTTAAAGTTGGAGACATGTTTTTTCTACGCATATCCCCATGGAAGAATGTCATGAGGTTTGGAAATAAATGGAAGTTAAGTACAAGGTACATCGGCCCCTTTGATATTCTTGATCGTGTCGGGGTTGTGGCCTATCGACTAGCACTTCCACCTACTATGGCCAAAGTACATGATGTCTTTCATGTATCCCTCTTAAGGAAGTACATACCAGACCCTTCACATGTACTCTCATCTGAGGTGGTACAATTTGAAGATGATATTTCTTATGAGGAGCAACCAGTGAACATCTTAGATCGTATAGAAAAGGTTCTATGAAATAAGACAATTCCCCTCGTCAAGGTGTTGTGGAGAAACCACATGTTTGAAGAAGTGACTTGGGAATTGGAGGAAGTGATGAATCTGAGTTAACCACATCTGTTTTAGTGTGGGAAAAAGAAAATTTCGAGGGAGAAATTTCTTAAGGGGGAATATTGTAATGACCCAAAGTTTCATTAATGGAAATCCCTCTTGAACTAATTAAATGTCTTTTTATGTTTATATAAAATTTCAACTTCATTGGTTTTATGCTACGAATTTTGACCATTTCTAATATATCCATTGAACAATGATCACATGATTAGTATAAATATAGGGCCTTAACAAATCCAAATTTACTCAGAAAAAAGAAGTGATGGCCTCATCCAGTAGAATTCCTCCAATAGAAGCCCATTTGTTAGAGCTCGGAAAAGAGGCGGCGTCCTTGGGTTTCGCTCTTTACCAAGCCCAAGCTGAGCTTCATCATGTTAAGCTCGAACGTGATCGTCTACAGGAAAATTCGAAGTTGATAGAAATTACCACTCGAGCGATGTTATCCGAGCCACCCCAAGAGTATGTCACCATCGTACGCCTTACCCATAGGTCTTATGCGGCTGTTTTAAGGGGTTATGTAACTAATCAATAGTACTATGTTCATGTACATTAATTTTTTATATAATAATGAATATAATTTATTATCATTGTTGATATATTGTAAATTGTTTTTAAAGTACAAATGGTGTTTTTAGTAATTATTTAATTGAGAAATCTATTTTATTAAATTAAGGGATTTTTGAATTAAATAATATTTTAATAAAATAATATTATTATTATTATTAGATTAATTTTATTATATATAAATGATCATATAATTGTATGAATGCAATTATAATTTTTATTAAGGTCTGAAATCCATTTTTGTCAAAACCCGTGAATTTTATATAAATGTCGGTTTTTATTTTAGAAGTTAAAATTAACATATTTAAAAAATTATTTAGATAAAATAATTGTTATTTTTGGAATCAGGACGTCGAAATTATCCAACGGTGAATTTTGCATAATATTCTGAGCGTCAAATTTTTGAGTAAAAACTAAATACCGTTTAAATATATAATGCGTTTTATGACATCATAATGACCCAATAGTGATGTAATAAAATACTATAATATTTATGTTCGGCCAATAGATGTTTTACTATTAAAATATTGTGATTTTGGGTTTGTTTGTATTACTTTTCAAAGCATTAATGGACCCCTCAAGACTTATTAAACACCTTGTCTTTTTAAATTAATTTCAATGGGAGTGCGACTCACCTCCACATAATCAACCCTAATATTTTAAGAAGTTCGGAATTTGGCCTTATAAAATAATGTTTTCCTGTTACCTTTTCCAAAAATCATGGGCAAAAACCATGGGATGGTTTTTGGTATGGATTAATTTAATATAAGGTGTCCCAAACCTAAATAATAATGAATTCCCTCACCTTTCCTATATAAACTCATCCAAGCTCCCACTTCCTACTCACTCAAAGCCTTTGGAGTTCGTCCAACCTCTACCCTACTCTCTCTATAATCCTACCAAGGTTCCCCAATCTCCCAAGAAGCCTCTCACAAGACTCTCTCTAGCCTTTGTAAGAACACTTCCAAGTAAGGGTTTTTCTTCCTTTCTCATTTTTGTTCAATTTTCATTAAGTTGTTTTGCCCTTTTAATTTCAATTATGAATGTTGGGGTATGGTATTTCACCTCCCTAATACTTTCCCCTATATGTTATAATGATGGAAGACCCCTTTATCTCTCAATAAATTCCTCCCATGTACACCCGTTACTAAGATGAAATTCTGAAAGAAACTTCTCTCTCCTCTTTTACATTCAAGAAATACTTTTGTATCATAAATCTAAATTCCATTAAAATTGTTGGGACATGTATCTATATGACCTTATTACTTTCCATTACATGTAAATATTATGAGGAACCCTTTTCTCTCTTATCAACTGTTTTTATGAATTCTTATGTCACACCGTTACGCTGACGAAATCGCATCGATTTTTAAGCCAATGTCGTTGTGTAGTGAATACCATGCCCATTTCTCCATCAAGGGTATTCCCCTTTATGAACATTTACTTATTTATTATAATGTGTCATGTATGAATTCCACATTCCTTTATCATGGAATAAATTATTATGTTGTATGAATCCATGTTTTATGATCCATGTGGCACACTTATGCATGAAATGAAATGTTTAAGAAGGGTGCGCCCTTATAGCGCTCCAATGAATTGGGTAAAGTATATTATCATGATAAGTCATGTGCAATGAGTGTTGACTCATGATAATTCAAGTGAAAAGAGGGTTTACTCGTGTTTTATGTTCAATGAGGGTTTACTCATGATCCATGTGCAATGGGCCTTGGCTCATGCTAATTTCATGTTTAGTTTTGTTTCCACAATTCCATGTTATGATTATCATGCTTTATCATGCCTTTATGTTCATGTTTATCTTGTGCTATATTGATATTCCAAATGTCTAACATGTATTGTACTCCTCATGTTATTCCATGTGTATTCCCTTACTGGGTTTTATAGCTCACCATTTTCTTAAGCATGTCTTCAGGTTATCCCATGCAATGCTCAGTACGAGGGAATGTAGTTGTCATGTAAAGGATGTTTTCAATAAAGATTTTGCATTTCATGTTTTAATTTTTTATGTAATGATCCTAATCCCCAAAGACACTAAACCACATGATCATATTTGTTGTATCAAGTGAAGTTTTATGAAATAAATCATGTTTAAGTTGTAATAAAAAGCACAGTTGTCATACCCTGCACCATCTTCCCAATGTCGTTAGTGTTTGGAAGATGAGGTTTCACCTCACTACAACAATTTCTCGCAATATTTCCATCTCTTCCACACTTGTATCATTTATCACTCCCAAGAATCCAGTTCCTAGAAAACTTCTTCCCACATTTATTTCATGTGGGATTTTCACTTTCTTGCCTCCTCTTCCTTGACCAAAGATCCTCCTTAATCTTGACCCCAAAGAACTCTTCTTGTCATTGGATTTATGAGACCACTGCATCTCACCAAACTCTAGTTCTACTTTCATCGCACATCGTAAAAACTTCTCATAGATATCATAATATCGGTTGCCTAGATTCCTCCACAGATGAGGTCTCAGTCCACTGAAGAATCTATCAAATATACAGTTTGGAAACATGAAAAATCTAGAGTTTTAACGTGAAAGCCTTTTTAAGTTCATCATGTATCTTACCACAGATTAATTCTCCGTTTTCTTCAGCTTGATAAACTCCTTATCTATTATTGTTTTCATATAATGAGGGAAATAATTACTGAAGAAAATCCCTCTTAACTCTTACCACTCCATAGCTTCAACCTCCACTCTTTGCCTCGGGTTTCTAATCAGTTACCACCACTGATCAGCTTCTCCCTCTAAGCGATAGACATCTAGGGTGACCTTCTCTTTCTCTGAACAATAGATCATAAAAAAGATCTCCTCTATAGAGTTGATCCACTGTTCAACAATCAATGGTTCGGTCGATCCCTTGAAGGTTGGTGGTTGTTGACTCATAAAGGAATCAACAAAAAGTTTTTCCCTTCATGGTGAGATTGGTCTCTCATCTTGATTCATGTTATTTCCCATAACTTGAGTCAGTTGGTTCATCATTCACATGAATTTTTCCATTCCAGCTTCCATCATAGGGCAGTTAGTGAATGGTCCATTGCGGTCACCATTTGCATGGTTCCTCTTATTTCCTTCCATTTTTAAAATAATAAAACCTTAGTGAAAAACTAATTTTATTTATTAATCTTTTAACAATACAGTATTTTTTGACTTAAAATTTCATTAAAAAATTACATTTCTCTATAAATCCTTTATAATGATTCATAAAAACCTTTTGATTAAAAAAAATATCCCATGGGAGTTTCATAACCAAGAGTGAAACGAGGCCCATTGTCGTGTACTAGGATACCCTAAGTCAAGCCCAAAACTCATTGTACGATTTTTCACTTCTAGGTACCCCTGTGCCAGAGCCCCCTCTACCTGTTCGTATCCAGACACAAATGTATTTTCTTGATAACCCACTTACTCAATACTCACTAAAATACTAGGAATTTTTCATATATTTAAACTTTTATATAGGATTATTCCTAAAATTTTCAGATCCTTACTTCCAAAAATAACTAAACTATCCATTTATACCATCTATGGAATCCCTCCTTTTTATTACATAAGTTTTCATTACATTTTACTTACATAGGATCTTTAAAGTCTAGTGTCTGGGAAATCAGGAACATAATACATAAAAACAATATAAAAAATCCTTCTAATATACTTGTAAGGATTCATCATAGGTTCATCCTATGTACTATTACTGCATCTCATAAACTAGAGATATACAAGAAATGAAAGGGAGATTAGAAGGCTCTGTAAGGAAAACAAGGGAAATAGGTGACATGTGATCATGAGAAATATTAATAAGAACATGATAAAATTCATAAAGGCGTGAGAAATGTAAGAATAGGAATATAATAATAAAAATAACTTGAATCATAACTTGAATATGTGGCTACAACATTTCATTTATACATTCATGAACATATCACCAAGGTTTATCCCCGAGATGTCATTAAAATTACAATGGTTATTCAACAAGGTATTGTGAAACTTGTCATCTCTAGAGATTAATTATTTACCCAATGAATTGGAGATATATCAGGGTTCACCCTTTATATGTCTTCATATCCATGTGATCCACATATATCATAATCAAAAATTTCATAAATAACCCAAAAATAGTAAAATAAATGGGGTTTTCTTCAAATTCCTGATGTTATTAAAGTGATTAAAAATAAGATCGTTATGTCATTTATAACCCATGGAAAGGGAGTGAGGGTCACATGTATGTCAATTCCAGAATCAATTATATAATTTTTTTATATATTAACTCCCATATAAACAAAATAGTTATGGGTATTCACATTAATAAAACAAGATAATTCTTTGAGAAAAAGATAGATAAATTTTGAGATGAAATTCCTGTAGCATAACGACTATATAACATGGTTTTAGATAATAATATAAGGATTGGGGAAAAGGGTATCCCATACATAAATGAACCATTTTAAAGTAAAGGTACATAATAAAAATAAATAATATCATGGTGTGTACATTTGAATGACACATCACATGAAAAGGAAACATGAAAGGAAAGTGAAAACATGATTTCTTTTATGAAAATTCGGCAGCAAAACGGTGTCACATAAAATTTCAGAATATAAATTGATGAGAGTGGAAAGGGTATCTCATAATTTGGAAATGAAATAGATATTAGTAAATATATATAATAACAATAACCCTCATAATAAAATGGAACTATAAGAAATAACATAAAGGAAATCTTGACTTAAAAGAGGAGGTGAAAGGTTCCCTTACCATGAAGAGTAACTTCAAAAGAATGATGGTAGAGACCTTGAGAGGCTTGAGGGAACCTTGGGAGGACTATTTGGGAGGTAAAAAGATCATAAATATTTTTAGGAGAATTTTGGAATGAAATGAATGAGATAAATGGCTTGGTATTTGTAGGAAAAGTGTGGGAATAAATTATTAATTTCCAAGGGACAACTCGTTGGTGGTATTTGCAAAACCATGGACTTTCCCATGAAATTTTCCAATGGTATTGGCTACATGGGAGACCAAATTGAATATCTCAATATTCATTACTTGAAGTGAAATCTTACATCATTATTACGACATTATTGATCTCATTAAACACCCGAAACGCAAAACTGTAATTTTACTATTCACCAAAAATTCACCTATTTTAGAAAAATCCAAAAAATTCACCCCAACCTAATATTGATGTTCCGAATACAAAAATGAACTCCATTCTATGAAAATAATTTTCTAAATATTTTTAATATATTTTTTAAATTAAATTATTATTTATTCCAAAAATACCACTTCAAAAATATAACACATTTTGTAACACCTTAATAAAGTAATCAATGTCCCATAATACTATAGTATAACCATAATTAAATAAAGTAACAATTTATTATTACATTTTATGAAAATATATTTCGATTTTAAATTATTAAATTAATTATAAAATTGTTAATAAAATATTTATGACATATAAAAAATAAAAAATCTTATACTATGATCATTTTTCATTTTTAAGATGTTTAAATTGTATTTATACATTCATGGGAGAAGTATCTATTTTTTGGCCAATGTACTATTCATTACTATTCATACGGGTAAGTTACTATTCATACTTTACTATTCACTAAAAATCATGTTGATCTTGTTAGATCTTAAATTTCTCACGGAACACAACTGTAGAAGACCATTTTCTAAAAATCATTTCACATTATTAATTATTTAAAGAATACAAAAATATTTTAAATTACCCCTTTTTTTCTAAATTCATCAATAAGACACATCTTATATTTATCTGGATATTTAAAATTCACAAACATTTCCATAATAAGAAATGAAAATTTTTTTATATAAAAGGATTATACAAAGTAGCTAAGGTCTTGTTACATATCCCCTTATAACACCAGCATAGGACCTAAGAGTAAGCTGTGCTATGGTGATAGACTTTTGGGGTGGCCCAGAAAACATTGCCCGAGTGGTGATTTATATCAGCTTGAACTTCTCCCTTAAACAATTTCATTCAAGATTTATATATTGAAGTTTGGCTTGGTCCTGGTCCAGAGCAAATCCCAGTGATGCTACTTCCTTCCCAAGCTTCGATAGAAGGGGTTCAAATGGCCTGAGTCTACTGGATGAGACCATTCAATCTTATTTATTTTTTAATTAACCAAGATAAATGTATTTATAAAAACCAAACCTTAAGGTTATAGTTTGCAACAACCATATTGAACAACGGTCATATAACAGTTGAATCCCAACAGTCTAATTTTAATTATACGCAATTTATTAATTAAAGGATATAGTTTTGTTGAGTATAAAATAAAATAACACACAAATTTAGGAAACAAATATAATTAAAAAGATTGGGTTGTTACACATTCCATGGGAAGTCTACAGGGGTAGGCCAATATGGATGATCATAACTATGTTCTGGTTGGGTACCCAGTGGAGTGAATTCTTGATATTCTACTATGGGATCCAAATATATACATGGTTGGTATCACACTTTGAGAGGATGTTCCCAATATTTTTCAGTTGTGGAAATAAACTCTCTTGGTTGAGTTGCACCCACTGGAAGCGTACGTTGAGGATCTTTTCGTAGAATGTATCAAGGTGGATGGAAGCCTCTGAGTAGTTATTTTTTGATTCTCCTCAATTATATCATCCCATTTTCCTTCTAGGAAATGATTTCTTCCAGGTAAAGTGTTTTATCCTTCATTTGAGGGAGGTGAGACACAATTTTAATCTTACCCTTTTCCCTCCTCGACACCTTTCAAGGAGGTAATGGTGGATTGTTCGAGGGAATTCACAAATTCTATCCAATTCTATAGTTAGAAGTATATAATACATATTCATTTGTTTTGGTGTGTACCACATTTTGGACAAGAACCTCCTCTTCAGAATTATCTAAATCAGATGCATATTGTACAGTATTTTTGGTGATATCAATAATGACATTCACTAAGCTGAAATACATTTCTTGCATTATACCATTGTCTTTGTGAGGCTGTCTTCTTCTACATCATCCATGGGACCATATCCACTCTTTCAATTCCCTGTGATATGTTTGTTGCATAGTGACCTGAAAGAAATCTTTAAACACCTCAGTCATGCATGTCCCATGTGAGGATACCAGATCAAAAGATGGCATGAACTAGGAGGGTCAAAATTGTAACATTTTTCCTATTTGCGAGAAAAAGTATTTCTACTAAGGAGGTGGTAGTTGGGGTGAAAAAGACCCCAACCTTGGGGGATGGGGTTCTTCCTATTATTCATTCAAAACCCTTCATGTCGAGTTCTCTAACCTTGAGGGTATGGTAAAAAAATACCCCATACCTACGAGAAATAATTTCTCCAGAACTCTATTAGAAGATATTTCCATAGAAGATATTCTAGTTTAGCGGAGTTTTGATTGAACGTGGGCTGGGTGAATCATTCCAAACTCCCTTAAATCGACCATTTATGAATACTTTTGTTATATTTATGACATCTTCTCTAAATTATGGAAGACAATCTCTAGTTGGGAGGCTTTCTTGATATTCTCCAATGCTTGAAACAAAAAGTATATCAATATCCTACTCTCTTCTTTCCCCACATTGGCGAGAGATGTCTAGGTTATGTTATTGCTGAAAATATCTTTAGTCATTAATAGATTCTGTTTGTTAGAGTCAACATGTGGATATAATATTTCATGATAACACCATTGGAAGTATTTTCTGGTTAGGGAGTGTAGTGAAATTAAATGCTCCATTGAAACCCCAACCTAATTTTTGAAAACCATATTTGGAATCTGTAATCAGCTATCGCAGCCACATTAATGTTTTGAGGACCAAAAACTAATGGGATACATGTTGTTTCCTGATATTTGGATATAGTGAAGAAAAAATTGATTCCAAGTCAATTTGGTGCTACAAACCTTTTTTTACCTTGACATGACTTGGATACTCATTGTAAGGTAATACCTTTCCTTTTAAATGACCAAGAGTTGTTCGTATTTTGAGGTAGATTCATTGATTAAAATCTTCTCAAAACACCTCTATATTGCTTTCTTGTGAGATGAAAAAATGCTAGATCATTACTGATATGTCATCTGTAGACAATTGTTTCCTCACATTTTGACATGTCAATTTAATCTTTTTTAAGACCTTCCTCTACCTAGTCCGACTAGAGAGGATGATTCCTAGACATTTTATCATAAGAAGAGAGATTAATAGGGACTTCTTTCACTGTACTGGAGGGTATGTGAATCAACGGTTTTTCATAGAATGGCCTTACCCTTAGGATATCATCTGGTTGATAAAGGATTCCATTGGCCAATAACAAGTCAACAGACATGACCATCCATGTGTTCACAAGTGCCTCATGATATGATGAATTTCTTATCACTCCATTTCCAATTGGGTAATTCTCTTGATAGTGAGAAACACTAAAATTGAGGAAACCTTATGTGGAAATTACATCATGGGGAGGACCACCATGGTGGATTACATTAACGGGAATACCATCATACTCATTGATCTTCTAGCCACAAGGAGGGCTAATGCAACTCTCAATTGAACATGGGATCTCGAAATCAATTGGATTGTAGCCATCAAGAAATCCTTCATTGTGAAGTGTCCTATGAAGACCTTCATAAATAATTATATTGGTATCTAAAATTTGGGATAGGAGGGTATATTCTTGAGAAACGATAGATAAGACTCTAAGGGATTTATGAACTCTTCCGTTAAACGGAGTAGGATCATATATTTGATATTTATTTTATAATAAAGTTTGATGAGTTTTCCTATTATATGAATTTTTATGGGCGATTAAGGCTTCATGTTAGTAGAATTGGTTGTCATGGGTGCATGATTTTTCCTACCATAGAGTGGCCATTGGAATAGGATGTTTACCACTGATTTGATTGGGTGTATTTTCATGATCCAGTTATCCATATAATATGGGGGAGATTTCCCTATAACACATCTCGATGGGATTAGAGTTATTTATATTCTATGGAGTGTTATGATAATGAGCCACCCCACTTATGAAGACACATTTATGTGTCCATCGCTTGGGAACTACCATCATCACTATTATGATGTCCTGGCAAATTTGGAGGATGTGGGTAGGGATTTTCATCTTCCATTTCACTATTTCCAGGATATTTTCTTGGAGATCAATGACTAGAATAGGGATATATTCCCATTTTATATCTAGAGTAGGTGTATGTGACTTCTCATTTCCTCTCTTTCCTTCAAGTAGATACTAATAGTTCTTGTGTGTGGGGGTAGAGAGTTGGTTCTTCCCCCCTCATCTATGGGACTTTCTGACTAACTTCTTTGTGTGTTTCCAAAAAATATTGTTTCAAGGTTTTATTGGAACATGAAGGTGTATTTTTTTAGTCATATTATTCCATCAAATTTAAATTTTGGGATTCATTGGCTTCCACTAAAAGAGTCTAATGGATGGATGAATAATGGCGGATGGATGTATGTGCATATTCAAAATTTTCCACCAAATTAGGTTGGTGGGCATCCCTAGAGGGATAGAGGTGTGAAATTTCTCTTTATAGGCCAGTTTTCATCCCTATAGGTCCATAATTGTTTCTGAGGTATGAAGGACTTAGGCCAAATATTGAGGATGGAACCCCCATCATGTTGAGGGGTTACTATAGTGCATCATTGGAGATAGTGATTGGTAGAAGTAACCCCTAAGAAGGACCCATTTTGATTCTAGGTCAGGCTGTATGTGGCCTTCTGATCCACCTCCCTAAGATATGGGGGATAATATTTGTCATGTTAAAAGGATAATCTCCTAAAATGGTTGAATAAGGTAATCAAAACCATATACACCAGGAGCACCAATTTTCATTGATTATAATATTAGGTTATTCCCGAACTACAGGGATTTTTTGGAAACCTCTAAGGTCAGGATTATAACATTCTGATGGTATTCTAGATCAGGGAGTTTGAAAGCCAACCTTGATGAATTTTGGGTAGTGATGTTATCCTTCATGCGGATGAAGGACCGACCAGGATAGTAGCTAAGGAGTTCATTGTATAAAACTAAAATGATTCCATTATATTGGGGGGGGGGGTTAAAATAAGTTCTTATATATATGAAAGACACAACAAAAATAAACTCTTTCAAATATGAATCTCATTTGAATAAACACATGTGTGATGGATTTCATTATCTATCAATTTTTTTCAAGTGAAAGGTGATTGAAAAGTGGATAACATTATCATCTTGGTTAAGGATTCACATCCGAATCACAATTTTTTGTTTCCCTCATAATCGTATTTGGCTTAGGAATCACTATTTATAAAAGGTTTCAAATGGATTTGTTTGTGGAAACAGAAACACACAAGGGGCACGTATCCATGTGTACCTATATTCCTAATGGTGGTTCTTATTGGGATTATTGGAAAAAAATTCATAAGAACTCACCTTGTTCGATATGATGGGAGGTCGGGCTCATCTCTCCATTTTGGAGGGGGGATTATTGAACACACCGAGATTCATTCATAGATTTATGATATGTCAATTAATCCTTTATGAATTCCCATGTATGATGGGGGTCACCATAGAATTAACAATCAATTATTTGTATTCAAATATATTAGAATCATTTTTAGGTATCTAAGGATCTTTATCAAGGAAGATATTTTTATGTTTCTGAGGTTCTCCATCGATGGTATCCTCTTATATACTACATAGAGATTATTTGTTCTTTTTTATGACATTTCTGGTTCCCTATCCACTCATCGGGGAACACTAGGGTATGTCATCATATATGGGGATTGGATTTGTTTTTTTGTTGGGATTGAACCTATAAACAGGCTTCTTACATATCTTTAAGAAATGAATCAGAACCCATTTTTTTCAGTGCCACTTAATGGAGCACATCATACCTTTCAAAATAATATGACAATTAACCAATCATGTAGTTTAATATCTTTTGATGAGTACATCCAGGAAGAAGGTTCCGAGTCATATCCCGTGTGGGGGTTATGTCCAAGCAGCCCATGGAACCTAGAAGGAATATGGATTTCATGGTTGAATTAGTCCTTATATGTGATGCAGTCTAGGGAAAATAGGGTTGATTTTGGTTGTTGGTTTTAGACATCATGTTAGATTACTATCGATCCCATTTGGAGGGGAATCAACGTCCACAGTGTTTTGATAATTTAATAGGGTTGTATGGCCATTTTAGGGGATTAAATTGGGTATTACAATTAAAGAGGACACCCTGTAAAAGGATCGTGATGGAAGTTTTGATTCATGGTGGTTTTGGGGGGGGTTTAATTTGGGGATTTATCATGACCAGGATGCCTAAATTAGGGGAACTATTGTTGGGGCTTACATATAAGGTGGATTCTCACTTAGGTAGGGCCTTAGGAAGGCTTCCTACATATCATGGTTAGTAGGAATCCTCGTTATCATAGTTCAATAATGGATAATGGATTGTGCTGATTTCATGATAGCCATTCAACCATAATGCCAAAAAATTCTTGGTTGGTGGGAGAAATAATAGGATTTTGAGGATCTGATTAATGACACACTCTACTATTGTCTATAGGTATAAATGGAGACAATGATCAAAGGGTGAGGGATGGCACGCTGAGTGTTCTCGTTTACTTTAACCTTTCTATGTCAATGGACTAGGAGGGGGATGATAGTGGAGGAGGATGAAGCTATGGTACTTTCGTCTCTTCACATTACACTAGAATGGGTCTAAGGTGTGGAAAATTGGGAATTAATGTGGAAGGAGATAAAGGATAGAGATCATTTTCCCATCCCCTTTATGTCCTAGTGTCATCGAGGTAGAGAGAAGCAAGAGTTCAAAATCATATAAGAAAGGCTAGAGGATTACTCCATAAGGGATTCCAGTACATTAGTTCCATATCAAGGAAGGAGGAAGTAATTCCATTTCCAAAGTAAATGTAAGCGTAATACTCATCCTCACTAATTGGAACTGGAGGCTATGGATCTTAGAGATGAGAAGAGGAGGACATAGTATTAACCCTCATTTATCAGACTAAGAACTCTCTAAAATTGTCTCTAGGGTATGCATATTCATGATCATAAATACAAATACACTTTTCCATTATGATCTTAAGCAACCGGTAGGACTAGTGGGGGAAACATTTGATCGTATAAATACATATCCAAATGAGAGACACTCTAGTGTTAATTTTCCTATAGCTTTGAAAATATGAAGTTCTCTATGGATGTTTCAACTTGGTCCCTTTCAGACAACAAAACCAAGGGGCGAGGATCTCTAGCATAGATGGATTGAAGGATGGCTCTAATGGAGACTTTCATGGGTCTTAGGTGTAGCTTCCTGGTGAAAGTGTGTCATTCCTGTGTGTTTAACAGGGCCTTGGAGTAATGTAAAATGCTTCTCGTATAATATAAAGGCCTACATGATCTAGATATTCCTTTTATCAATGGACCACCAGGTCTACTAATCTTGGGTGGTCCCTTATCCTAGGAACCATGGGTATCTTCTTGTTTTATATGAATGGATTCATGTAGGTCCATAGTTTAGGAAGGAACCTCACAGAGGTGACTTCATACTATGTAAAAAGGGTACTATAATATGTGTATTTTATTTTAGACCCTGAATAAAATTTTGTCTTACATATCCCCTTTAATTTTATCTTCCATCAGATTTTAGAGAGAAACATAAGAAATTTTGGGGGACCTGATGGAAGGTTCTATGAAATTAGAACTCCTAGGTTTTTCAAATTTTTCAATTGTTCAAATAAAGAGACCTAGAGACATATTTATTAAAAAATAGGGTTCCATGGTTAGAGGAAATTGTACATATAGGTCCACAAAGTAGTTTTATGATGTACATGTCCATTATATGGGTGTCTAGATCCTTTTGTTCATACAGGGTTGTTATGTGGCATTTTTAATGTGTAGTGTATTGTGCACGTAGATTGATTTGAAAAATACCATTGGATTTCTTCAGGGATATTTATCATTTTAACACTCTCAAGTAAAACATAATATTATTTTAATCCTTCTAAAAAAGGGTCTCTATAATCTCAATCCTTATTTTTTTTAGTCTATAAGAAGACCCATTCTTTCCTTTGAGTCCAAGAGGTCAAGATCCTTCCCACATAGAGGCATCAAATTTCATTTTTGATACCTTGGTAACATACTATCTTGAAAATCATAAAGGGATAGAACATACCATTATAAAATTAATTGAAATGACCCATGATCCTATAATAATGACAGGGCTTTGGGGTTACTAGACAAAATGACTTATTATGTCCCATCCAATAATAATGATTACAGGTTAGAGGATCACTTCACCCAACCAATATTTATAAAGAATGATATAGGGGGTTGGGAACTATGCCACCTCCCTTCCTGGACTTATCTACCTTGATATTATTCTCTAGGGATCAATCTAAACTTCTAAAATTCCTTGGAGGAACCCTAACCAATCTATACAAACCAACCAAATTGATTTATCCTGGATAGGTCCACCATTTTATTATATAATTTAACCCCAAACAAGATGGCCTAAGATCAAATATTAGGCCCAAAACCCATTTAAAATTGGAAATAATTCTATTATTCATGGGAAACAATATTAACAGTGAAGTGGAAAATATCCGTGAACCAATTAAAATATTCTATAACTAGATTATAATCTTACTAAAGACACACAAAAACTTAATACTTTTCTATTGTCAATTTATCAAGGTATAATTTCTATGTGAAAATAAAGATAAATTCCTTTCACCCCAATTTATCATGATGCTTAGCTTGAATCACTAACTCCACTATTTATAGTTAGATCTATAGAGTATAAATTTACCACACATTACTCTAATGACATCTATAGTCCAATGAAATTCAAACATACTCACTATCATTTCTAACAAATACTCTACCTCTTGAGGATCATTGGTTCCTTGAAAACATTGATGTGTATTGTGATGGAATTTTTAATTCTGATCCCTATCTCCACTAGATCCAAAATTTACTCCATTGTCCTAATTTCGGCCAGGTTCCACTCTTAAATCCATATATTTGACTTTCCTAACCAATTCCCAGATCAAGTTCTGATCTATTAGTGGATTAGCATATGGAATGTATTGTCGGAATCAAATCAAGGGTTTATAAAAATCTTGCATTGCCATGGAACTATAAAATGAACCAATAATAAAAACATTAGAATTAAAAAAATAAGCTCAATTTAAATTACATATATACCTTAATCAAAAATAAGAATAAAAAATTATAATATAGAAAAGTAAAAAACATGTGAAATATAAAAACAATACATAGTTCATGATTTAGCTGCATGGTTTAGTAAATTATTTACTAACCATGTGAGTCACAAATGTACCCATACACTCGAGTCGCACAGTTTTGAAACATGATCTATAAACTATGTGTTTTAATCATATTCCCTAGAAAAACCCCACTACATTTAAATTTTAAAATGAAAATAATCAATATATAAAACCAAATGAAAATACAAGTAAAATAAAGATTTCATGACATTCCCTATAGAAATATGGGTTATTAAAATGATTTTTAAACATATTATCACTCATATAAAATTCCTCATGTCCTAATTTCCATTTCCCCTAAGTATTAGGACCTCCTAAACTTCATAAACCAAAAACTAAGCTTTGATGTAATTTTTTCATGAACTAACCTCAGATACCCTTAACCTAGGAACCCAAATTTATCTATAGTGAGGAATGAAGGACATTCTAAATATCCAAGGTCTAAGAACTAGTAAATTCTCATTATGAATAGACCTTTGGAATGGTTTTATAAGATAAAACCATTATGATATATCAGAACTGAGTACATAAACAAAACATTCCTTATCTTTGAATGTTATGGCCCTAATCAAATGAAATATAAATATTATATAAATGATTAGTAGAAACATAGATAAAATCTCATTGATGTAGTGAAAATATAAATAATAAAAAAATTAAACATATGTGTCAGAATAAAAAGGTCATTCAAGAATACCAACATTAATAATAAAATTGGATAGGGTAACGAAGAGGTGACATAATATTGTGCAATAAATATTAGAACCAAAAGAGAACAAAAATAATATTCATTTATATGTTATATTAGGGTAAATCCCACCATGTCACCACCATCATTACATTATCAACTAAAAGGAGTACCCAGCACCACCTAGCGGTACCTTTCCTTTTCCTGAATCTATAAAAACTAGGCTTATATACACTTGATGGGTGTTTGTAGGGTGTGATGAAACCCATACTAACAGGATCCCAAAAAGTTATTCATAATAAATATTTTTCAAAAAAACTAATAATTATTCTTTTGAAAAAATAATCTATTAAAAATATTTCTTATTTTTTTCATGAAACAAGTATATACAATTTTATAATAGTTTATAATATTTTTTGGAAGACGTGTAAACAAACAATTTGAAACAATCCCTAGGGGGGGACCTAAGGTATCTAATGTTTGGTAGTTCTAAGATCCTTACAAAACATGAGGACCCTATTAATCATAATAAACTATGTGCCACATATTGGGAAACTAATGTCGAGGTCTAATGATATGGATCCCCCTCGATAAGTGACTCCGAATACAAATCATTATAAAGTATAACTAGTGTTGTTGCGTCAATACAATGACATGTAGACCATTTCATTCCTAGATTTTATTTACTAGTACTCCCACCTAAGTACCTACACTACCATGTGTTATACTCCTTTCATATAGTAATATTTTTATCAATAAATCTATTCCAAAGTAGAATATTATCAAATATGACATAAAAAGATCCTAAAATTATGTATAAACATTGTTTTCAACAACATTAATACTTGATATTAAAAGAGATAAATTAAAAAAGTTCTACATAACATTAAATATAGTTAAAGTATTATAAAACATTCTTTAAATAATTTCAATAAATTTTTAGAAATATAAAAGCACTAAAGGATCCAAAATATCCAACTTATGAATCTTCCTACTATAACTAACCTAAGACACTCCTAAATGATAATAATAAACTTAATAATTGAATATTTGTTCTAGATAGGTAAGGTCAATCCATATAACTAAAAACCTATATAATTTATGTCATCTAATAGGAGACCTATGTCTCCATTACCATATTATAGGAGGAAAATCATGAGAAAATAGACAAATTTGGAAACAAAGAGGATATGAATCACTTAACAAGTGATTTTTTGAATAATAAAATCATGAATCCGCATTAATTCATGACACAAGGAAGGTGGTGATATTTTTTCTCATGTAGGGGTTGTTGGATTTAATTGGGGAAGAAATGAGGGGGCTAGGGGCTAAAATGGGGTAAGGGTGTTTCGAAATTATATACTTTTAAAAATCTATGAAAAACAAAACATTAATCTATATGATTTGTAAGGTGACCCAAGAATTTCACACATAAATATTATGAATTATTAGTTCAATATTTTTTACATATCATTATGATCCCCACCATAATAATAAAGGTTTATTTTTTTTTTAAACATAGACTTATATAAACTACTACGTAAAAGTAATACATCATCTCCCACTAAGTTAGTCGTAAATAGAACCCTTAAAAGACATATAATACTTAAAAACATTATTCATATCATAGTGAAAAAATAAAATAATAATGGGTGAGCCTAAGTTATCATTAAGGTAAAAAATGAGATAACAATGATTATTCTAGCATAATATGAGCATAAGGGTATAAAAATATGACATTAACATTTAGAAATCATACTAAAAAATTCATAGATCATTATATTGAGTCATGAAATTATTCTTTAAAATTTATATGATATGTATAGTAAATTAATAAAAAAAATAAATCATAAGATAATAAATTTTAAAATCCTTTAATAATTTTAAATATTTTGGTATTTATTTACTTAAATTCTGTGTAAAATTTTAAAAATTCAAGATGTTTTCCTTTCCATACCTAACATGACACAAATGAAACTACATATATATAAAGATTCATAAAAAGTGTGAGTAAAAAACTCAATATGCCACAATTGATGGTTTCCCAAATAGGATATACTATATATTTGAGGTGCTTCACAAAAATTAAATAATATATGATATCATCACATAATAGGAAATCAAACAACTTGTTTTGAAATAATGATAAAAATGAATATATTATTTACTTCTATAAACCAATAAAATATATACTTATTATATCGGTTTCTATATGATACCTAGTTGTTATGGAAGCCACTCTATCTACTTTAATCATTACTCAAGAACCAATAGTACTTACATTTATCATGAATCAGATATTGATGAAATAAAATACCTCTTCTTAGTCTAGTGATAACTACATATAGTGTATTTTGAACTCATTTATTATATGTTCACATAGTAATACATACTATCATTATTGAAGTAATGGTCCAAGGGCAACATTTTTATGCAAGGTCTATTTATAGTTATTTGTTTCTTTATTTATTTGGGAAATATTGGTATCTACATTTTTTATATAAAATTTACATGTTTTCTTCCTTATGTTATAATCTGGGTTTGGTTTATCAATGGTTTTATTTAATTTTTAATGTATGTAGATATATTATTTCATGAATTATAGTGTTATTGGATTATATTGTCTATAAAATGTTATATTATGTTTTATGTGCTCCATACAAATAATAAGGAAAAATTTTGTAGTATAGAGTACATTTTGGATTATACCTATATTATAGATACTTTATAGAATATTTTTAGTTCAATATGATCATGACAATTTTAGTTAGAAATAAGGTGAAATTATTCCTAGACTACTATAAATTCACACATAAACATAACTGAAATATTAAATCAATTCTATAGTTAAATTAATACATCTATAAAATAGACACATAACCTAGGAATCGATAGGTTTAGTGTCTTTAATAATAACTATATAAAATATTATTTTAAATAACATGAGAAAAAATCTCCAAAATTCATACACACTATACACTTTCTAGACATCTAATATGTTATACTCACCTTCAAAACCTCAAACCATATGATTAAACTATATGTAACCATTCTTTTACCACCCACCCACATTCGTATTTATGTTTACTGTTGGATTATCTGTGTTTATATCCATTCCATGTCTCTATAGATTAATTTGAGAGGAAATATAATATCACTAATGATGGATGTCCCTCCAGTGGTGGTTTTGAAGATGAAAAAATGGATCCCACGTTGTGTAAAGTCTCTGTTTATTTATATTGGTGATGTAGTTCATGAATCCGATGGATGTTACTATATAGAATATAATGTGAAAGTTTTGATATAATTTCAATAGTGGTGATGTTACTTAGGTATTTTTGTATACTTATTAGGTAGGAAATTATAATTCTAATCTATTTAGAGAAAACACATTACAATACTTCTTCTATTTATAGATTTGTTTCATCTCAATGATGCTTTTACACTTTATAGGTCGGCTCCCCCTTTCTTAATTCATTTTAGTTTTTTTTGAAATTAAATATTATTCTAAAAATTATGTGATTTATTTACATAGCCTCTACTGCAACAAAAAATATTCATTACATTAGGAATTATTATTTCAAAACATGTTTCATCCATTTGGAATTGGTTACTGTTTTGGATCCAAATGGGTCACTATTTTATTTTCTTCTCGGTAAATAATTTTTCTATCAGTTTTTCTAATATTTTTTGATATTCATATCAGTTTTAACCATTTTAACTAATCCATATTATTTACTTTAAAATTACACAATAATTCCAAACATCATTGTAACATGAAAAAACATCTAAACTAAAATTTTACTCATCTTTCACTAAAAATCAATAGAAAAAATATCACTGAACACTAATAATATTTTACATATATAAAGATATCATAAAAATATAAGGTATTCATCAATAATTTTAAGGGTATAAAATTGAATCTTAACTATTTTTTTTGTTTTCTATTAAACTTGAATAGTGTATTAATAATGACATGGTTTCATCATAAATGTTTATTTATAATAAATATATTTCACTTTAACTTACATTAGTTATTTTTTATATTAGTTTCTTATCCCTCTTCTTCCTTAATTTTTATATATTTAATAGCTTTCAATTTTGGATTCTGGAATTCTATAATATATTTAACTTCTTTTAAAAAAAATTAATTTTCACTTTCCATTGTCTTTTAAAACATTTTTTTTCAATATCATGATTAGTTTTTAAATATTTTAATTTTAACAAATAGGATATCCTTAATTAGTCTTCTTAATTTAATCAATATATCCACTTTTAAAAAATTATTCATTTTTGAAATATTAATTCTGATACTCATTATAATCTATAAAAAATAATTTTTTTTCATAAATTATTCGTTTTTAAACTCAATATCATAAATATATTTTTGTTCTTTTTTATATATTCATGATTCTTCTACTTTCCTTATAAAAAAATTATTCCCTAAAAATAATTCTTAGACATTCAAAAAAATTGATGTTTTTAATCATTTTGGAATTTAATTATTTTTGTTAAGTTTCTTCTTTTTCATAATTCCAATATTTTTTTTGTCAAATAAATGAACAACAAAAACAAAATTATTTTATTTTATGAGTAATATTATTGTATATTTTCCTATTCAACTTCTATAGTTTTTTAAAATTACTGTCATTGTTGCATTAATATTCCATTTTTTGAATTCTTCTTGATTCATTAAAGTAATCATATTTATTTCTCTTTAACATTATTTTCTCTATATCATTAATGTTTATAAAATTTTATAATTTATTTTTTATCCAGAATGGATTATAATTCATCATGTCATATGCAATGAGCATGATATATATATATATATATATATATATATCATAAAGTGGCATTTGATTTAAGAATTATCATCTAGTTTAAAGATTTTAGAATCAAACAACTCAAGAATATTTTTAATAAGTTTATTTAACATAGTTGAGTAATTTAGATTCTATCTGAATCCTATGATGGTATTTTCTATTCCATTAAAAAAACTAAAAATAATAAACAATTATCAATACCCTATAGATTTATTGAATTTAAATTTATTTTCAATCATGAGATATAAGTGTTGAAATCAGATTTAGAATATACTTAGAGAGTTTTGAGTTTCTAATTATAGAAAAATTTGGGTTATGGAATCTCTAATTTGATTTTGATTTGATCTAGAAAATATATATAGATGATGAAAAATGACTGCGTCCTAATATCCTCATAAAATTTCCCTTGAGAAATGTAGGTTTTCTCTTATTATAAAATTTTGGAAAATGGAAATACATGGACCCTACATATGAATATAAGGTTGACCTTCGAACAAGTTAATGTTTATTCTAATCATTATAAGGTATAAAAAATTATAATAAGGTTAAACTATACTTAATAAAACCATAAAGTTATTTCAAGATTAGAAAATCATGCCCAAAAAACATAGAAACTATAGAATGATCACTCTTTTGTGAAAAATATAATTTTATAATTGAATGGAACATTTCAGAAAACCATATAAAAAGAAAAAAACTCAGATATATTTCTCTGGGTAATTAAGATTATATAAAATGATATTGTTTTTGTAATAATACTAGATTAAACATCACATTTAGTCAATTAAATTTCAATTTGATTTCGGAATTATTAGAAGCTCTATGATGAAAATAAAAGTTAAATATTTTAGAGAAAACCCAAGGCCAGTGTGTATGGAATCATAATTCTTTCTAATTTCATAGAATCATTAAAGAAATATAAAGTCACAATATTCATTTCCATTTAAAATGAATGTGTATCCCCCCCAAATAAGAGGATTGTGATATTTTTATGGTATTAAAATACAATATTTGAATTTTTTTATCAATTTAAAATATATTATTTTTTATTAACATTAAATTTAGTTTATAATAATGGGTTTTCCCTAATTTAATATGAAAATATTATTCATGATCTTTCGATAATACAAATGGAAGGAATGAATAATAAAATGTTTCTTATGACTTGACATAAGGTTTCAATACTCTAAATCCAGAAATTCATATTAACCTAATATTTTTATTTTAAATATAAGAACTAGGTCCATTTTTTTCATGCTCACTTTTTAAAAATTTGATAATTTAATATTTATATAAAAACATTATTATATAATGAAAATCATTTTCTTGGGAAAATAAATTTTCAAAATATTTATTATTCTCATTATTATTTTATAAAAACTAAATAATGATAATATATTACCCATATAAAAATATATTTTATTAATAATATATTTATTTTATTAAATAAATAAATAAAAGGTAACATTTAGAGAATGGTTTTATTTCAAAGAATAAATAGTCATTGTTCAATATTTAGATATAAATATTGAATTTCAATTAGTCACTCAGTATTAATATTAAACTTAATTTTTATTTCTATATATATTTTAAAATTTTGTTAAATCTATTTTTCCAACCAATTATATGAATATATTCTAATGGTTATATAATTTTTTGTGGTTTGTTTTTTTGGTGTTGTGTGTTAATAAAGTTATTGAAAACATTAGGTTCAAAATAACAACATAAAATTTAAAATTTCATGGTGTTACATTCTCCCCAACATCTCCCATTAAATAAAGTAGAACCTTTAATTTTAATGTTTTACTCATAGAATTTTTTTTTAAATATATGTAAAATATAGACATAACTACTGATATAATTTGAAAATTGAGGTTTACTTTAATATTTTATCTTTGATTGGGATATAAATTTTTTCACTCATCATTTTTATTGATTACATCATTATTAATTTGTAATTTGTTACTATATTCCATCTACTTCCTCACATGAAGCACCTTCTCATTCCTTTTAGACATTCCCATGGCGGACTCTTCACACATTCTTCCCATGTAGGATGTTGAATATTTTTTCATTGATCTTCTCTTTCACATAGACTTCTATGAGACTTTATCTTTCTCTTTTTTGGTGTGTTTTGGAATTCAACTAAGTTCATGCTGTTAATCATAATTATTAATAGATGGTTTGTCATAATCACATTGTTTCTTACATAAATTATTATCATGCTTGGTTTTTTATTGGGATAGTCTCTAAATAGTTCAAGACATCAACTATTAACTTGATTCCATAAGGATTCATCCAGTAATAATATTTAAAAGAATAAGAAAGAGTGATAATAAAAAAATGAATTATTTATGATAATTACATATCAAATTCAACCTCAAAATTTCTTACATTCTTAAATTATTTCATTAACTTTAAGATTTACCGAAATCACTTTTTGGGTTCTCTCATGTTAATTAACAAACGTTATTAACATAATAAATCCTTTTTTATGTCGTGTGAAGTGAATGTGATTAATAAAATCATATCCTGCAAGATATTATTGTTAGGTGTGTTGTCTTAGGTCCATGCATGGTGCACCAGAGTGAATGTTGAGTTGAAACTCAACAAACCTTTTTCAAAGTGTTTTCTACTATGTGTATCTTTTTCATAACCGCATAATCAATCAAGTATCCATATAGGGATGTAATTTCATGGATAACCACATTTTCTCTTCTTTTTTAAAAAATCATAATGTTATTATATACTTAAATTTATCCCTTATGCATGTCCCTATAGTTTTAAATAAAGTTGTGTTATATTAATCTATAAAATATTAAATATAACCACCACTAAACTAAATTTTTATTAATAATTTTGAAATTACAATCAACCTTAACATATCATCCCAAAAATTATACTTACCCAATATATTAAACTCTAATGTTATATAAACCCTGCTATGATTTAATTTTTTTCACTATAGATCCACACTCTTGGATATAATGTTAAAAATACATACCTTGTATAGGGTATTTTATACAAACTATATATTTGAATATATAACTATGCCAAAATTAAATTTCATAAATAAAATATTGCATTAATTATATTCCCAAGACCTTTTAGGTCTAGATCATTATATAATGAACACAAATCATAGACTAAAAATTCCAATGAATTTCTCAAATAATTGTAATCTTTAATACTTTATAAGAAGATAATTTATAACTAATAAGTTTTCAATATCTTAGAAACATATTGATCAGGATCACCACAAAACTTATTATCAGACGGGTGGTTCATATAGAAACACGCATGCCTCTTCAGATTCTAGATATAGCCAAATTATAGAGAGTTTATAATGAGGTGATAGTGGGGATACTATACCCACATATTAGAATAGCACAATTGAATAAAAAATAAAAACCAATAGCAGAAGTAGTTATAAATGAAATACAAATCATTTGAATAATAATATAAACGGAATAATAAAAGACTGAAAATGATAATATACAACAATGGATGCATATTTGTATGTTGATACATAACTAAAACAATAGACATATAATAGGAAACAATATAAAAAATTACATGGCTATGGAAGATAATGAAAATCCCCAAGTGTGATCTCTATGAGTATCATCATCTTCAACCCATATATATTCTCCTAACTACCATATACTAGAGAAACAATCCATTAAATAGTGCATGGTCTAGAGAACATGAGATCTACCCAAGAACCCTAGTGTCATAGTGGCATGAGCTTGAAGTGAGATATAAATCCTAGTTTGTTACAACCCATGTTTTCTACAATTTAATAGATTTCATAAAAATAAAGTAAAGTAGTGTGTAGGTATAAATAATAATAAATAGAAATGAATTAATAAATAATAGCATTCTCAGGTTCCAAAAGGGCACCCAGTTGCTCTACCTTCTTCGTCTCATGGAAAAAATGTGTTTCTGAATGGTAAATATATATATATATATTTAATATATATATATATATATAGTTATATTTTTTAATCAACCTATATAAATTATGTACATCCAGCCGTATGTGTCCACGTACCTGGAATAATAGGTGATGGATGGATTGGGGTGTATCTTAGTCATTGTTGACAAGTCTAAACAAGCCTATAATCTCAATAAAATGGGAACATGCCCTAAATATCATGATGGGTGGGATAATTCATACATGTGACTCAATATTTTAAGTGTGTCATAATTTCAAAAATAAGTTAGCAGTGAGGGCGTTGACATGTCCACACTCAATAAAGGGCATGGTGAACCATGCCCATCATCCAATTATATCACTGGTGTGAGACATCAACCTCAAAAACCAATGTAAGGAAGTGTGATAATTTCATGCTCAATATAACTCTTACAATAATTCTAAATCCTATATCTAGGTGTAATCATATAAAAAATAATAAATAAAACAATTTGGAATTACCTCTCATTCTTTACATTTATCAATCCATTATAATCAATGATTCATGATTATAAAAAATCACATAATCATTTATTATTTAATTATAAAAAGAGGTTTGGTCAAACCACTCAATTTAAATCCATTCTAATTAAACCACATTATTCATTTAGGATAGACAATAATTCCAGAAGAATTCCATCCAACATAAACAATTCATACCATTTAACCTCATTCAAATAATTTAAGAAATGAATTAAAACATGACAAGAATTTCCATTTAAAAAATGAGTTTTCGTCTATTTGAAAGATGGAAATTACATTAAAAATGATCAAAATCCACTTATACTATCCTTATATCATTTAATCAGTTACCTACAATGTAAATTGCATTTCTAAGATGGTCCATGCACTCATGAGGTGATTTAGTTCAATAATAATTTCTATAAAAGAAGGTAAGATGCATTTGAAAATAACAAAGAGGAAATTTACTAGCATATCACTTATTATGTATTAAAATTAAATCATTGAGATACACCAAAACTATAGGTATAACCATGATTTAAATAACTAATAAATAATTTTTTTAGTTTAGAATGCAATGCACCTCATTCAAGGGTTTTTATTATAAACATGTGACATTATTTATCAAACAATTCATTTGATCATAATCAACCACCAAATGCATGAGTTATAACTCAATTCACATAATTGGGGAATTCCATATATAACTACCAAACATGGAAATTCAATTATAATGTTCATCATGGAACTTATGAGGTTTCATTATAATTTTTTCCTCCTACAAGGTGAAATTCCATTTATACTCCCATCTAAATTCATAGAAGCCATTCCACACATTTAATCAATTTATTAAAAAGGTGAAACTATGTTGGTATAAGTCTAGGTTGTCGTTAATCAAGGTCTACATCCTCAATGTATTAAAATAGGGTCAACCGGAGTAATACATGTCATTTATACAAATTTAAATTTAAGAAATCATTTTTATATGAACACAATCAATGGATTGCATGTAACATAGGAACACTATTTATAAAATAAAATAAATTTATGTTAAAAATAATATACCATCTACTACATTCTTAGGACGTTATACTCATCCATAATTGATGTATAATTTGGTCTATTTTGGAATAAATTGTTGAAATATCCATTTTTCCTAAAAATGCGGAAGATAAGTTCACACCAAAATAGAGGCACAGATCAGAAAGGAAACTATTAAAGTATTTGAGAGGAATCAATATCGTACCAATGATGAAACATAGTGACTGATAGTATTCGATTCAGACTTCTAAATTTGTGGTTTTCTTCATCCCAAGGTTTAAGAGGAGGAGAGCCCAGTGTGTGAATGGAGGAGCTGGATAGGGCTTCCTGGAGGATAAGAAATAATGAAATGATGTTTTAAAACACATTAATTGCAGTTTCTTAATTTCACCCTCAAAATTGGGTAATATAGTTTGTCCAAACCATGAACAAACCATGCAGAACCCACTTTCTAAGAAATCCACCTAAAATGGTTGTGTCACGTAGTTCGAATAACTATGCATGAAACATGTGTTGAATATTGAAAAGGTAGTAGTTAGGTAGGACTAACCATGTGGGGTAGGTGAGCATGGTTTGGGTAATCTATTCCCAGCCCAAGTGATACCATCTTTCTCCTAAAAAAAACCATGCGGCTTGCTATTGTGGTCCCCACTATTTCATGAAAAATGTGTTCCCTATATAGGCATTCCAAACATGTGATTTTCAAGATATATGACTCCCGAAACTCAATGATACACTCAAGGGACTTATTGGGCCTTTAACAATGTCTGAAAACCACATATTGATTTTTTACAACTCTCATCGTTACGTTTTAAATCTTGGATCAAAGAACATCACATCCCCTAAACACCGAAATTCAAATAACCTTCAAATTCTATATTGGCTCCAAAAAAGTTCATTAGAACCTCCCCACCTTAGAACATCTCATCCATAAGAACCATTTAGGAACAACAAAAAAAACATCACCTAACCTAAAAGTTTCATGAAGCCTCAATCAAATGTTTGTGTTTCATTTCCAAACATTTAATGTACCTCCATACATAACACGATCATAGAGAACCTATGCCATGAAAACCAGATCCAATTATCATTTAAAAAAGAAACCCTGAAATATAGCTTACACAAGCCAATTTGGCTAGATACATGAAATTTTCTTCATCTCGTTAATATTATTTCCAATGGTTTCCCCCACCATATTTCTTATAACAAAAGGGGTCCAAATTTAAGACACTCTACCTCCCCCTTGGTAATGGTAGATGAAGAATGCCCAAAGAATTAAAATGATGTTCCTATAATGGTTTCATTTGCTGGTTGAACATGATTACATGTGATATCATAACAAGGACTTCACTTAAAAGATATGGACAAACGCCAATCAACATAATTGTCCAGGTCAAGCTGTGTTTTCATGAATATCCCCAGCCCATATGTACATAAATTATCTCCACATGATGACATGATTAAAATGGTTCACCAACCCTATACATAAAATAAAACCAGCTGATCCACCTTTGGTTGACCATTTCCAAAACTCCTAGCTTATATTGTTAGCTTAATTCAACTAAAATACAATATATTCTTCCAAGGAACAACATTTTAGATGACCAGGGTATTCCAAAATCTATATTTACAAGAGATACTTCTATAAAAATAACAAAACATAAAAATAATATCATTAATTGATCCCAGATATCTATCTTCTTGGAGTTCATGTCCAAGGAAAACAACTGGTGTCCAAGAGTTCTTCTATGTAATTCCTAGATGGGGACCCCTTGTATCACTCAGGACTAACTAAACCCCAAATAAATAAAAGGATCCAACATAAAACTTTAATAGAGTTCATGTATTATTCCCAAACTCATTTAAAACATTAGTGTGGTGAAATACTTATGCTCTCTTAGTTCATCAAAGACGATTTCAATATAGGGTAAATGATCATTTCTTTAATAAGAGTAAAATAAGGGGAAACTAAAAGAAAAATATTCAATCCACTACTTCTTGAAATCTAAAAATAAATTCAACTTCACCCTTTCGAAAATTCATCACTAACTAATCACAAAGCCTTTACCACTTGAGGCATCTTGTAATCACTCAATATTTTCCATCGAAGTCCATCCAAACCAAATGATTCTTCATAGGGTTTTCATACAAATCCAACCACATCAATATTGTGTTTATAAGGAAGCACTGACAAGGAAAATTGAACTGATGTGACACTCCCTAGTATAGAAGTTTTCTAGTCATCGAAATATGGGATAGAATAGCTGATCACAATGGATCTAGACAAAAACCACCTTAAATGTGTGTGTGTTTCTCCTACAAGTCCTGATCACCGCATCATGACATATAATCACTTGACATGGAAGCAAGAACCAACCAGGACAGCATTCTAAAACACCAGGTCCACTTAGAAAGTCATCCCAAAGATTGGGATGAATTTATCCCTTCAAACTGAGGTCACTATACTCCATAGAAGACCTGAGAACGTGATTAATAGCTCAAGGATGAATAATTACACTAAACTCAACTAGTTCATTACACTATTTACCAAATCAATGATCTTATCCTTTATAAATGCACACTACATCATAGTTTTAGAAGTAGGATGACCATACACGATATTATCCATACGTTGTCTATCCTATGAATCCAAGCATCAGTCAGACTATATATAAAATAACATCAAATTAATTCTATATCATACAAATATAAAATATAATTATGGCCTCTCAAGTCACCTACGGAAAGAGAAACACGGTAACAATGCCTATGAAGTTTCTAATCATTCATTAGTAGGTCTAACCTATTAAAACTAATCATTACATGATTCTCACACTCAAAACAGAGGTCAAGGATGCCATGAACATCCATCTAAATGAGGGTTTCATTTAGATTCTAAGATTCCTTCTAGGGACAACGGCACCCGAACAACACCATGCAACAAAAATATCATGGATTTTAGAAATGTATAGAATCTCTAAGGGTGATAACTACCCTAAATTATCCCCTGACAAAATCAAAAGCATCTACCCTATCACTATATCAAACCCAAAAAATTTCATTATGCACTATTCCTATTATTTTATCCATTGTTTAAAAGGAATAAACCTATTGAAAACACTCATGATTCTATTTCAAGTAAACTAAAATAGTTTTTTAAACATTACATTCATGAGGTTTTAAAATAATGAAACCACTCAAGGTTTCATTTTATTTCATTACCTTGATTTAAATTCAATCTATTACCATTCAAATATTTAAAACAATACATCAACTACTAATTATAAAGAAAAATAACTTGGTAGAAGATAAAAAGACCAATTAGAGTCCTATTAAACCAACCTTGGTTCGTTAGAAAGAATCCCAATAGTAGTTGCTGAATTATTAAAGTTCAAAACATACAATGAGTGTTATATCATATGGAAAATTCCCCAATTAACCTACTTGGGCCTAGTTGTGAATTTGAGAACTTAATCCCATAGTCACCATGCATGTTTGAATGTCACATAATCCTTTATAGAGTCAACAGATTAATTGCATATTAAAATTAAATAGCTTTTACATTTTAACCATTTCAAAATATATCATGGTAATATATATATATATATATATATAATGATTTGATCATATGGGTTTCTATCCCATAACATATAAATAAACCATACACTTTACAGATAGGAATTTGGATACCATTAATCAAAACCAATTCACTTTAACATTTAAACATTAGTGGTCTTTACATGTTAGACAATGGTCTTGATGTACATACTAGTTCAAGGATGGTTCGAGTACTCGATTACCTTTTCCAAATTATAAGGCACTGATACACATTACAACTACAAAATGTTTCACATTTAATTGCATCCAATAAATTTATCCCATGAAACCCTTTGTTTAAAAACCAAACTTGCATGTTATCATGAGCAATAAACATATAGAACCCTGTAATAATCATAGAACCATGATACAAAGTTAAACTAAGATAAATAAATCATCAAATAATGTTATATAAGAAGGCATGATAAGGAAAACAATAGTAAAATGTGACATAAGGTACACAATCTAAATTAGAATGTGGCCTAAAAATAAAACTATATATAATGCAATATGCATAACATGTGAATATCTATGTGCCTATAATGATGAATTTTATGATTCATCCTTCCCATAACAGACCAAGGTAAAAATACAAAAAAAATTATAAATCAATAAGCAGTGGAAAGTACAACATTCTCTCAAGGGGAAATCATAATAAACTGTAATAAAAAACTGCACAAACATAGATCCAATCCTGGGAAACATGATAGTCTGCCCATATATAGTTTAACCAATCCTTATCATCACTATTTACCATGTTCCAAAAAAATCATATCCTCTTATCTACCAGCCCAAAACATTAAGAAAAAGGAAAAAAACAAACCACCTCTGATACCACTTTGTAATATCATGTTCCATCCCACCACTAAACTGATGGCCAAACCAGAGTGTCACACAACCTCTTGTGCGCCTCCCCATATTTCATCAGCTATATACTAGCATTGATGTTCTATGTATGTAATAGTGGTGATAATATACCCTCACATTAGAGTGGCGCAGTGGAATAAAAAATATAAAACCAATATCAAAACTGGTAATTAATAAATGATAGATAAGTGGAAGAATAATATAAATTGATTAATAAAAGATCTCCAATGCCAATTTAAAACAATGAATGCATATCCATATGCTGATACATAACTAAAACAATAAACATATATCATATAGTAGTTTAATACAATACATGACTAAGGAAAATAAAGAAAACTCCAAAGGGTGATCTCGATGGGAATCCTGATCTCCAACTCAGTCATGGGATCCTAACAACCATATACTTGAAAAATAGCACTAGAAATGGTTCATTGACTTGTGAACATAAAATATACATGGCTTCTTCAGTGTAATGGAAACCTGAGAAGGATGTTAGATATTAATACCAATAGGTTACCACCAATAGTATCTAAAACTAAAACCAATCTGTGAAAATAAATTGAAGCAGTGTGCAGGCATAAAAAATAAAAACTGAACATAATAAATAAACAATAGCCCACTCAAGTTCCTAACAGAAACTAGGCACCTATCAGTGCTTTAACTCATAGCTGGAATGTGTTTCTGATCGGTAACTATATATATAGTAGTAATATATTTCATCCACTTATATGAAACAAGTAAGTGTGGACATAACAAGTTGTATACCTAGAATACTAAGTGTTGGATAAACTGGGGTGTAACTTAGTCCTATATAACCTATCTGAAATATCTTATAACCTCAATCAAAAGGATACATGTCCTACATATTATGATGAGTTGGAGCCATCATGCTCATCACTCGAGATGTTGATTGTTCCATTATGTCAAAATTTGAATAGTAGTGAATGTGTTGTCATGTGATCACTCAACATGGGATGTGGTGTGTCGTGCCCACATTCTTATAGTATCACTGGTGTGGTACATCATGCTCAACACCCTATGTAAGGGAGGGTGATAACTCCATTCTCAAAATAACCCTTACCATCGTTCCATAGCCTATATTAAGGAGTGACCATATTCATAACAATAATTTAATATATGATGAAATACCAATCACAATTTTCATTTATTATGACATTATAATAAAGGCCTCATGATTATAACAATTTTCTTCAGCTGTGCTTATTTAATTAAAAATAGAGGCATGGTAGAACATCCCAATTTACATTCGTTCTAGTTAAACCATATAATTCTTTAAGTATGAAAATCATTCAAGAAGAAATCCATCCACCAAAAAAATTCATGTCATTTAAACAATTTAAAATCACTTAAGGATTGTATTCCACCATGATAATACATTCCATATAAAACATTCCATTTTTTCTATTTAAAACATGGTAATTCATTTAACAAGGCCCAAGAGCCACCTAGAATATGCTCATGTCATTTAAGAAATTAACTATAAGGTAAATTCTATTTCTATGTCAGGAAAAGATATTAGAATGTGCATTAGTTCAATAAGAATTTAAATAAAAGGAGGGAGGCTCCATTTATGAAAAATAAAGATGCCATTTCCTAAAATCCATCTTACTAAGAGTTAAAATTCAATCCTAGAGACACAAAAAATACATAGGGTCACGCATGATATAAATAACTAATATATACTTTTTAATTTTGAATACAACACACCTCATTCAAGGGGTTTTATTATAAAGATGTTCTATTTTTTATCAAACAATTAAATTGATTATAACAAAGCATCAAATATATGAGTCATAACTCAATTCAATTTAAATAAAAATTTCAGAAATAACATCCAATCAAGGAAATTAAATTCAAAAGTTTGTTATGAAACATAGGATGTTCCATTATCATTTGGGATATCACCTACACGTAGAAATATCATTTATACTCCAACTCTAAAGATTAGAATAGTTTTGGGAATTTTATCAATTAATAGAAAAGGGAAATTAAGTTAGGAACCCCGTAAGGTGTCTGTAATCAAAGATGATGTCATCATCTTATAAAAAACGAGTCCAAATGAGTAATAAATGGTGCGTATAACAATTTTGACTATGGAAAACATTTTTAATTCAATACAAAGAAATGGTTGGTGTGTGGTACAACGACACTATTTTTAAAATAATTGAAATTTAATGAAATATTTTTATACCACCTTCCCAATGCTTTAGAAGTTGCACTCATAAAATATTGAGGTATAATTCATTACAGTTTGGAGGGAATTGATGAAATAAACATTTTCCCTGAAAATATATAAAATAATCTCTCACCAAGATAGCATAACATATAATAAGATAAACCTTGAATGGATTAAATTGTATCTATATATTACTGATGTAGATCTATATATCTAATTGTGGTGGATTATAGCTTCAGATGGTGGAGTTATCTTCATCCCTATGATGTAGAGAAGGATAGGCCAATGTGGGAAGTTAAGAGTTGCATGTGGATTCCAGGAGTAGAATAAATAAGGGGAGATTTTTTTAAAACTCATTAAGGGATATTTTGATATTTCACCCTCAAAATTGGGTTGCATGTTTTTTCCAAACCATGATCCAACCGTGTGGCACCCGTTGACTTTGAAAATCAACTCACACTATTGTGACACATGGTTTGTCTAACTGTATTTCAACCATGTAAGGAATAGTTAATAAGTACTACCAAAGTGGAACTAACTCCGTGGGATAGGTGTACAATTTGGGTACACTATGCACAGCCTTTATGACACCTTCTTTCTCCTATTAAACACGGTGGACATTTTTCAAATAGGGACCATAAAATTTCATAAATATATTTTCCCCATACAAACATTCCAAACATGTGATTTTTAGGGCCCATCACAACCCAAAATTAATGAAAGACCAGAGGACCTTTCATCATTTACTCAAGACTAAAAATAGTACATTGAATTTTCCCAGATCTATAAAATACATTATAAAGCTCATTTAAAAAGAATAGTTCATCCACTAAACACAAAAATTCAATTTACATTGGAACTCAACCTTGGATTAAAACATGGTTCATTACAATCTCCCAAAAATTCTCCACGTAATATTTTCTAATATAAATATATTGTGTAGTACATTTTTCATAACTTAGGGATATGGAAATATTAAAAGGGGTGAGATCAAAGTGTTGGTAAGGGTAAACATAATAGATAACAATAAAATATAACAAGTGAGAATATGATGAGTTTAAATAATTTTGAAATAATATATTTATAAGTCTTATGAGACCAAATAAGGAGGCATATAACAAAAATATGCATTCTAGTTAGTCACATAAGACCTATAAATGCATCTACATGCTATTATGGGATGAGAAAATAACTACTTAAGTCAATAGAATTTATAATATAATGGAATAAACAATTATACAATACATAAATAACTTCCCATAATAATCAATATACATCCTTATTTTAATAACAATTATATGCATTTTAAATATTTCCCCAATAAATAAATGGAACAGATTTTGTTTGTAAGAATCACTCAAACTAGAATCCCTTAAAGTGATGGTTAAACCATTATGTTCATAATATCCCCAATATATTAACATATGGAATTAATTAAAACATCATTCAATCAAAAGAAGGAAATATATATTGTTCACAGTGGAAATACATTGGAATAAAAATTATGTTTATAAATATTCAGTGATCAAGAATGAAAAAGGTAGGGGCAAATCATTTTTTGGTACAAAATAATATTACATGAACCATCCAAAGAGAGAAGGTTTATAATATAATATTAAGAATATATTTTATCGAATATAAGATATATCAATGTAAAATTATTGGGATAAAAAATAATTTATATTAGTTTTAGGAAAACCACTTTAAGAAATTAGAAATATTATTGAACCTTTTGAATAATTTAAAAAGAAATATTTTATAGAAAAAGATAATAAGTGATTTATTTTAGAAACAATGGAAAATTGATATATAGTATCATTTAAAACTAAAAAATTAGTGAAAATATGTGTTCACATTAAAAATGCTACCAATAGATTCCACTTTAATGAAAACGGATCCTACATAAAATTATAAAAATTTAACTACAATATATAAAAATTTTATTTACGTAGAAAATGACCATAATAAATTATTGAAATATAGATAATAATATTAATAAAATTATCTAATTAATATGGACATGTGAAAAATAAGTTTCCATTCAATAAATAAAATGCTTGGTTAGGTTCTTTAGCATAGAAAAATAATGATCCAAGAGAAAAATGAAATTGAGAGAATCCAAGTAAAACCCCCATAATAACCATATGATAATAAAATTATAGAGATTTTAGATATAAAAGAATTTAAATTCCATATCTCTATTATATTTTTAAATAAATCTATATTTGAAAGTGAGATAGGTGAGAAAATCATCATGGTATTGTTAATGTCATAATCAAACGGGTCGAAAATGGAAATCATGGAATGGAAATTAAATATAATGAAATGGAATATATTTTCGTATATGAAATAAAAGGTCAGTTAATACACTATTTAAAAGAAATGATGTTGTGCAATATCAAACCTATCATATTGAGGGGGAGATGAGATAATAAAATTCTTACAACAATGGAAACATTTTATTGAAACCCCATTGATGTATATGACTTCATATGAAATAGTAAATACAACTAATAATTACATGATTTTTATTTAAAAATATTAAAAGGGTTATAGATACACCATTAAAAATAAAACATGGTTTATAATATGGAATATGCTTTATGGGGGAGAAATTTGAGACAATAACCCTTACAATTAACATTATCATTGTGGTAAGAATCATTTTATAATGATTTTATATGGAATTTATGTAAAACCAAAAAATGATTATGTACAATAAAATTTATTTTTTATTTAGAATAAATTAATATTGGAATAATAATTTTCAATAAAATGGTCTTTAACTCAATGGAATATAATTAAGTGACCAAAAACCATTACATTAATTCCTTCCATCCACTGAGCAACTTCAGTCGCCATTATAAAAAAAGCAATCATAACCACCTATATTATATGGTTTTACTTATATATATCCTTTTTTAAAAATTATTAATAATTTTTTGTGCATATATATTATTTTTTTATTATAAATATCCATCAGGTGTGAGTAATCTTGATCGTTTTGAATTAGTTTCATAATAATAGTGTCTTTATTTATTATTATCCCAATATTCATCATTCCTAGAGAATATGTGGTATTATGATTTATGTTTAATAATTATTAATAATGTTATAATTTCATTCTAAGGAATTTTTTACCAAGATCCGTGTGGATAAAATCTGTTATGAGAGTGTTTCGGAGATTTTCAATGAATTGATGTTGTTTTCATAATTCATGAGATTAAAATTAGTATTACCACTATTTAACCACAATAAAATATTTATTTAATTTTTAATATTATGTAATATATTTAATAATTTTTTTATATTCATCCGTGATATTATTTTATGGTACGTTTCAAGTAGGTATTTAAACATACCCAAATACAAACGTACCATAATTAATGGACGTTTATGATTATGTAAGTGATAATTTTTTGTCATAAAATCATTATTATATAACTATAATGAATTTTTTTAGATAAATTAATTTTGGTTAATAATTTTCTAATTTTTAAATAAATAATAATGATATTAGATGAAAAATGATATTTGTTTTGTCTTAGAGGCGGTAATCTAGAAAATACATATTCAACATTTTCAATTTCTTAAATAACGGGAGTAAAAAATTGTATTATAAATTTCTTATTAATAATAATATAATTACTAATATATATTTAAAAGTTATTCATAAATTACATCTTTATATAAAATTAATATTGGTGTTCATGAAAAATAGAAGTTATTGCTCCGTGGAGATAGTAATTTTCACAAATCATGAATAATGATTTAATTATTTTTAATAGAAAAGAGGTAATGGTTGTTAATAGTTATTAACTTTTAATAATAACATTAAATATACAAAATATATTAATTTTATTATATATAAATTAGAATATTATTATTTAATTTTAAGATAGAAAGGAAAATATGTTATGAAAAACTGTACTCATAATAAAATATTTGGGTTTTCCTTGGAGGATTCCCTAAAAATGTATCTCTTAATCAAATAACATGTAAAAATGTGATCAAGGGAAAGGAAATATATTATAAAGGAATTAGGAATTGGTTTTTTTATATGGATAATAAATATTTTCGATTGGACTTTCATATGTGGTGAGAAGCTCTATTTATTAGTAGAAGGAATGGAACTGTTGTGAATATTTAAAATTAATATAAAGTGTGAAAATGATACACATGTCATGAAGAAAAAAAAACTAAAATAATAGTTATTTTTGTGATAATTTAAATAATATATCAACCGTTAATTTTTAGTAATGGTTTAAACAAAATTTTAAGTCATTTACTCTTTAAATTTTTACTTTTACCTTTTTAGTTTAACCCTAGAAACTAATTTCTGACTAACATACATTTAGTTCATAAAAATAAAATTGCCCTAACTATATAATTTGGATAATATATGTTCAACTAATATACCCATTTTATTTGATAAAATTAATTTTTGTGAGGAAATCAGTTTTAAAAATGAACGCATTTAAATCATAAAACCATGTTTTTTAGAAAAAGTGTATTATTAAAATTAGAATTTATGTGTGGGATAAAATTAAATATAAAATAATATATAATTATATACCAATTTATTTATAAATAATGTTTTTGAATTTAAAAGTATGAAATATATAATTTTAAAAATAAAATATTTAATTAAAAGAATGTACAAAAAACAGTTTCCTTTATTGAACAATATTACAATATTTTGAATATTTACTAAATACACAATAGAAATTTGAAACGTACATCTTTAATCATTAAAAACTTATTATATCCTACAAAAAAATTGAATTATTTTAATCATACATTCTTTATATCTCCATAAATTTTACAGATTTAGTAAAATCTAAAATTTTCATTGTTTATCTAAAAATAAATAATTTTAGAAAATTACTAAAAATTATCCTAAGATAATATAATTATTAAAAATCCAAATAAAATTCAATTGGGTCAAAATTAAATTATAAATTCATATAATTTATCTTGTAAACAAAAACATAAATATATAATGAATATATCTTTCACAAGAAAATAACTTTTTAAAAATGTAACTTTTATTATTCTGATTTGATTCTAATTAAATTCATTGAAATATATTACCCATATAAAAAATATATTTTTTCAACAATATATTTAGTTTTCCAAAATAAAACGGATAAAAGAAATTTTTTTGAATGTTTAATTATTAAATCAAAAATTAGTATTGTTAGTTTTTTAGTTGTAGTAATTTAATTTTTATCAATGTGTTAGTGTTATTAGTAACCCTGATTTTTTATTTCGATATATATTTTATAATTATCTTACATCTATCTTTGACCATGAATTATATGGAAATATTATAACAGTTATATAACATTATATGGTTCTTCTTGGTTTTGTATTGTGTGTGAACCAAACAATAAAATACATTATGTTTTAAATAAAAACATATAATTTTCAATAGTAGGGTGTTACATAATTAGTCAAATTATGGTCTGCATGATAAGATGAAATATTATAACATTTTGAATAAATTAATCAAAAATATTTCATATATATTTGATCCAAATATCTCATCCATAGAATATCAACAAGATCTTTCACGTGATGATCTACATAATACTATTCTTAATTATCAGATGAGAAAAACTCTATTTTTTAAGAAGAAAGATAAACAATAAATGGTTTTAATATCCATGAATTAGTTAATGATTAATGAGGTGGAAGTTAAATACTATATTGATACAAATGAAAACGATTAGAGTGATGAGAGTCACAAAAAAAGTTGTTTTGTTTTTTTCAAAAGAATAAAAATAAGTAATTGAATATACAAAGGAAAGATCCAACTCGACTTATTAAAATTTTTAGGAGTTAAACACTTTAATAAAAAATACCATAAAATAAAAATATTTTATATTATAATGATTAGTGGGATTAATATAAACTTCAAAGTAAATCTAATGGAAACTATTCCAAAGAATACAGAAATTTTGATGAAGGAAAATGAATATTTCAAAGACGGGGGAAGAGAAGTGTGTTAATTAAGGTGTGTAAATATATTTATTCTTCCTATAGTAAATCTAAAAAATAATGTTTCAAAAAAAAACTTTAAATTCCTAGAACATGGTGAAATAAAATAATAGAACTCAAACAATTATGGAGAAGGTGAAACAAAAAAATATTCTTCATGTGTTGGTGAATAAGCCTAAAGTATGCATTTAAAAAAGAACACAACTTAAGAAACAAGTGGAATATATAATTAAAAGTATTGTAAATATAAACAGAGAAAATAATGAATTCTATAGTAAAGATAATTATATTTTTAATTAAATCAATCTTCTTAAATTAAAACATACAATGAAAGACAGAATATGGGAAGATGTTGAGAAAAAAAAATATTGGTGAAGAAGGTAAAATAAATACGTAATAATGAAGGAGTATTAAGGATGATAAGACACTAGTAATGATTAAATATAACTTAAAAAATTTATTATGTGAAGGAAGATCCCTCTCATACTGGGTATAAGAGTAGTACACATGTGCTGGTAAAATATGCACTTGTGGTTCTTAAAATTTTGAAATATATTCCAATAAACAGTGAAAATTCTAAAGGCTGATATGGGAAAATTAGAGATTACAAAAACATATAAAAGAAAAATAATATATCAAAAAAGGTTGAAGGAATCATGAAGATGGTATGTTCCAAAAAAATCCATAAGGAATCCAAATATAAACCAAGTGAGAGAACATTAAATTGTAGTCTTACTGAACAATTTAAGGAAATAATATGTTTCTAAGGAAATTTTTAGTTTTGTGGAGTATTCAAAAAATAAAAATATTTATTATAGTAAAATAATTCTATTCTATGGAATCATATAATTCAATATTTTAGAGAGATCTATCCAGAGAATAAGAAAAAAATGTTTAGAAGGTAGATAGTGAATAAAGAACTTTACTAGATACCTATCCAACATAGTTTTCAATGAATTCAGGATATATATAGAATATTTCACCAGAAATTTCCCTATTAATTTTAAATTATGGCATTAGTTTAAATAAAAATAGAAAATTTTGATAAATAAACGGAATAATCTGAACATGAAGAATACATTGATTTCATTCTTAGTGGAGGTGACACTCAAAACCAGTAAGTAAAAAAAGAATCATTATTTGTTAATTCACATCAAACATGAGTAGTAATACCAATATTCTAAATAATATTTAAAATAATCTTGGATTTTTTGTGATCTTCTATAATGTAAGCTCGCTGAAAATTATAGGAATTGGAACAATTCATATTGAAGCCCGAAAATTAAAATCAGAATATTTTTTATTTATTAATGGTATTAAATATAATTTATAAGTGTTAGGACTATATTTTATTTTTTTAAATTATGTAATATTAAGGTGGAATACATTAATTAAAAATTGGTTGAATAATGGTAAAATTTTAACCATATGTGAAGGAACAAGTGGTAACCTTTTCTAATGAGAGACTCTAAAAATTGTTTCTATTTGAGTTCAAAGGATGTGATAACGTTATCTCATATAATATTAGTTCATATTATTATAAATTTTTAGAATTATATCTCAGGGGGATATAGTTATAAAATAAATTCATCTCAAAATATAAATAGAATAAATTTTTGAAACATTACTAAAATGGAAAATTACACGAGGTTACATTAAAAGGGCTTTAGTAAAAAATACCTAGCCTCTTGATCTAATAAATTTTAATCATTGTATATCTATGATAGAAAACATTACTAATGGTGATATTAATTTCATTATTTTCTATAATTATATTACTATAATTATCAATGCGATGATTATAAAACACAAATTAGAGGAACTTAAAATGTTCAAAGTGTACATAAAACCCCATAGACAAGGGATTAGGGTTGTGAATCAAAAAATTAATATCTAAAAATGGGAAAGATATTATAAGTACTTCACAATAATAATATCTTAAAACACATGACATTAAAAAAGATTATATAAATCCTTGAACATGTCAATAAAATAAAGTAGCATGTAGTAAAAATATGAGTTTGATGTAGACGGGGAGAACCATGCTGGTAGAATAAAAAAACTCAGAGAACTAATTGAGAGTTGTTGTTTGTATATAAGATGGTATTCAAAAAGATTCATTCAGATACCAAAAAATAACATAACATAATATTAAATTCTAATCAAGAATATTCCAAATGTGGACTTATTTGTAGTGTTTAGGAACCTTGTCTAAAGAAGAATAAAAATAAAAATCCATGAAAATTTGATGATAACGATGAAGAAGGATTATTTATAGGGTGCTAGTCTACTAGAAATGGATAAACATGTTCGAATGAGATATTACATAATGTTTTTATATTATATATTGTAAAAAAATATTATAAATTCCTTAGAATAGTGTTCATAGTGAATCCAATTTTAATAAAACTATTGAGAAATCGAGCTGAATACTGAGAAAACTAGTGAAGTAAAAATAAAAATTTAACCACATGACGTAAATTTTGAATTTGATTATACCATTAATATGGAACATTATGGTGAAATTTAGAATCATAAGTATTAATAGTTCAAGAAACTAATTTAGGTAGAAAATATAACTAGAAATCAAATTGATCCAATTAAAAGAAAAAGAAAACTATGATGTGAAAATCACACTGGTCTAATCTCACAAATTAATCCACATATAGTTGTTGAATTTATAGATAAAAAAATGGATCGGGCCAATAAATGATGAAATAGACCAAATAGATACAAATTCCACTTAAGATCTTTTTTAGGAAAAATGATAATAAAATTATTGTGATCATGTTATTATTTAGAAATAAATTGAATAGGAAGGGTTACATCCCTTGGATCATAGATAATCTTGTTTTTAGTGGGTATTATCTAGTTGAATAGGTTTATTTTAAATAAAACTTTTAATTTTTGTTTAATTTATTAGTATATATTGAATTTTCCTAGTATCCTAAAGTATATTTTGTTGATAATGATGGAAAAATGGTGTGATAATTTTAAAAAATAACTTTATGGGTTAAAACATGCACAAAGTACAATGTCTTCACAGATTTAAAAATGTTTTATTGGATACAAATTTACAAAATGTATAGTTTAGAATAACATATATATCAATAAAAATAAATTGAACACTCTTATTAAAACTGTTTAGATTGTTGACATCATTTTTAGGTGATCAGAATAATGAATGCGTAATTTTTTTCTAATCAAATGAAAACAACTTTGTGATTTACATTCAAGGTGAGATGAGATACTTTATATTATTATAAGTGATATTAAAAAATAAAATTTTATCTTTTTTTATTTATATAAGTATGAAAAATAATTGTTAATTATTTTTGAGATAGAGGACTCCAAACTGATGTCTCTAACTATTAAAGTGGTTTGGAAACTATCAAAATATGTCAGATTTGATAGTGTGGATCAAAAGGTGTTTAGAAAACTGAGTTTAATCTTATTATAACTCACTACCACTAGACCTCATATAGTATATATTGTGATTCTATATTCCATGTATCAAATTTCTCATAAATAATCACATATCATGATAACCAAAATTGTTGTCAAATACTTCTGAGGAACATCAAATTATTGGATTTCATAGATTAATGGATAGATTCTAAAACTATGTTGTTGTACTTATAAACAGTGGGTATGGGATTGTGGTTATATGTGATCTACATTATGTGGAATTTTCATTCTAGGATATTATTGAGTTAGAAAGTAATATAAGATACAGAATTTAGTTAGACTAAGAACCATATAGTCTATGTATATGGCTTCTATAAGCTATTGTACATTAATAATTTGAATGAAAGAGAAACTTAATTATTTTAGGTAGAAAAATGAAAACCATCAAAGGATTTTATGTGAAAATTAAAATTTCGCTGATATTTATAAGAAAACTAGTAAAAAACTCAATTCCCAAGAACATTGATACCAAATTTTATTTTATGAAAGAGAGAATTTCCAGTGGATAAATAATATTGGATTTTATTTCTCTATAACACATGTTGGGGGAATTTTCACTAATTACATAGATAATTATAGTATTGAGAATCTAAGGCTGAATATAGATGTTTAACCCTACCCTCACTCTATATAGACATTGGGAGGTATACCAACATAGCTAAATATTAGGTCATTATATGAGGGGAATAAGGGAATAAATTTTTTTCACAAAGTGGGGGCGTAAGTGCTTCTATTCAATATTAAACATCAAAGAGTTATTTTTGTTATAAAAAGTATTTTAAATTAAGAATTTAATAAAAAAATAAATTAGTTGATTTATTAAGGGCATAATACAATTTACATGGTCAAATATATTTATCACAGAGAGATGGAATTCTATCAAGAAAGATATATTATCATGTGGTATGGTTTCAAGATACATGTTGGGTGATATATTAAATGATTGGGTGTCTCTTGAGTGGGGTTGAAATTTGAAAATAGTTCCATGAGTTTGTTAATATATCCCATGGAGGAGATTAAATTTCCCTATAGAGTTTTTAAATTTTTATTTTTTCAACCATGAAATTTAAGTTGGAAAGGTTGATTGGGAATATAAAATTATTATTTTTATATTTTTGAATATGTTTAAAGATAGGTTTTATAATGCTAATTTTATTTGGATAATTTCTAGATAATCTATGCAATGGTTAAAAAATAACTGTTTGTAGATATCCTTATATATTTTCATTATGAAATGAAGATCTGATCTTTTGAATAAGTTTGAGAAAATTGAAAAGGTATAAATCCTTTATATGAACATAAGTTTGATCTTCCAATATTAGTTATAATATATGTGAGTTAAACCTAAACATTATTTAGAAGAATTATGATTCAAGGTCAGAATTACCATAATCACCTTGTTATAATGGAAATTCCCACGCTGTAATGCAAAAAAATCAAGCCAGTGTTGATGGGATTTTATTTCCGTTTGATTACATGGAAGCTTTAAATAATTAATGAATCCTGAGATTCATGGTCATTTAAAGTGACCTATTCATTAATATTAAATAATAGGATCATGATATTTTCAAGTAATTTCAAATTTCAAATATAAATTTATTTATAACCATTTAATATTTTATTTTTCAGGAATATTTAATTCAGTCAATTATTATGGTAGTTTTCATAATTTATTATGGAAATATTATTCAAAACTTTTATTGAATATAAAATAATGATATGTACAAGGAAATATTTTGATTAATTAAGATAATATATTTTTACTCTTCTCTATTCAAGACTTTTTTATTTATGAGAGAGAATTTGAAGAAACATCAACCTATAATTTATTTAGGTATTTTTATTATGGTGAGGAATTATATTTTTATTTTTGATCATCTGTATACATGTTTATGAGGATGAATAAGAACATATCATCTGATCAAGATGTAATAAATGATTTTATTATTCTTAATTTGTTAATAGATGGTCGACATGCTGGTGCTAAATCATCAATATTATATTATTCATTAACCTTTCATAAGAAGTTATTATTATTGATTGGAAAATATATAGAGGTTCACTAAAAATCTTGTTATAAAATAAGTGTGAGAGAATAAATTTTTATACTAGTTGTAATATTATAAATAAATCCACTAGTATTTATTTTTTATTGAAAATTTCAAGGATATATACTACCCTTTTTTGTACAACACATAAGAGCATAAAAAGAGACATGGAAGAACTTCTCCCCTCCCTTGTAGTAAAAGTTATATTATAGAGATAATGTAGGTCTCACATCTCTATTAGGTCTTACAAAGTAGATATATTAAAAATTGAGGTTGAACCCTATAATAAACCTACTGTATTGTGAAGTCATTTACATTACTATTTCACTAAAAGAGAGGTAGATTTTATTTTAAGAGGATCGTGACCTTAAACTATTGGAGGTGTTTAATTTGTAAGAATGTGTTAAAACATATACCATTTATTCACCACCCCACCGTAGTGGTATTCAAATTAATTTGTGATCATTAATTCATTAATCTATCATTATATACAAATTTCTATTTTTGGAATCAGTTCAATTTTATTGGATTTATAAATATTTTTAACATTAGAATCTATAAGGGGGGAGGGTGAATTATGTTTTCAACATTTATTTCTGATTCATAATATATTTTCCCCATAATGTAAGGAACTCAATAAACCTGTAAAACATAATCATGTATCTACAGCAATCCAAAATATAGAAATAATAATAAGTGAACAAATTTACATGGTTCACCCCAAAGGGAAATTCCAATTACTATATAATGATGATGTTTCGGGTGTAATATAATACAATATAAATAACTAGTTTTTGTGGATTAAAATTATTTTTCTATAGACACTATATATTATGAGAATATCTATTGAAATTAATTTAGGTAAAGAACACAATCACCCTCTAATTTGATCCATTAACTCTTAAATAACTACATTGGATGAAGTCTTCCTCAGTTTAATAACATGTTGGTTGCTTAAACATTTTGATGAATTTATGGTTTTATTTTCATAATTACCAAATTAATTGGATACTCTAATGTAATCTTTGAAATTTGAATACCCTCCAAATAATTCCATGGAAAAATACCTACTAAAAAACTAAATTGTGTAAAAGGCATATGCACCCCCTATTCTTTATATAATGATTAATTAAATTACCTCCATGTATTTTATTTTCATGGTACACCTCTATAATGTACTTCCTCTATATATTTTCATTAAATGATGAACCAATTAGTATTTCCTTCCCAAGAATCCACAGTGTACTAACTCGATGGAAATCCTTCACATAAAACCATTTCTTGACTCCTGTGTATAATTCCATCTTGGTATTTATCCATTGAATTGGATTTATGAATTCCCTTAGAGGTTAGTATTTGGCATATTTATTACATGGTTCTCTATCATAGATAGACCTTGGGAACATTGTTTTCTAACTATCTTCATAGAAACATGTCTTCCTTTAGTAATATTTTAGTAATCTCACTGATCTTCCCTTGGGGTTTTCATTCCACATTATGACATGAACATTGTGGTATTCATTATAAAAATACACCACAAATTTCCCTAAGTAACAAGATCATTGAAAAATCATTTTATAATAAATTCATCATGTAATTTATTAAAGATATATAAAAATAATTTTCAATGTTTCAAAAATGAATCTCTTACAAAAAATTTACGGTTCGTTTACTATAAGAAACCAGACATGGAAAACCCATAACATCACCCAATGTGGAATTCTCAAAGTACTAAAGAACATTTTTGATCACCATGAGGTGATGAAAAACACATGGTTACCATACAAACAAAATATAAGAATGATTTCACCCTCAAAATACATTTTATAAGACATGAACAATCACTATATCACACGAGTTATCTAAATTACATAGTATATCAAAACATCCAAACTATAGAGGTGAAATCCACCAACAAGATATAAATTTCTAGATAAAAACTAAAATACCATAATCATATAACCCAAATCAACCCATGGTTCCATATCTATTTGACCATATGTCACCACTATCCCACCCATTAGAAGGAAAAATGATCTAAGAGTTTCATCTTCAATGTGATATTCTTATCTTTACTTGTATCCAAAAATACCAAGTATATATATTCTTAAAGAAAAAATTTTCTTTCTAGTAGTAAATAATTGTAGGATTCCACCCAAGAAACTATCCAACATATATCATCATATATCTATTGATTCAAATTCAACACCAGATGTATAAAACATTTCATAATGAAATAATTTCCATTATAATAATTTCCATTAAAAAATTACTTTGGTTATCCTTTTAATAAAATACTACATTAAATAAATCACAAGAATATGAAAACTATCCATCATTCATAATCAATTGAAATTACAAATAATAATTCATTAATAAATTATTCTGGGAAGAAAATATAACACAAAGACTCACATAATGTATCCACAATGAACCAAGGGGAAAATCACAACACAATGGTGTACACATAATTGACAAATAAGTAACATTATATAATATAAGCGAATCCTAACACTGTGATAATTAATTCCTTAGTAATGGATACCCACTAACTCTATGGAATCATGAGAAACTATTCAAGTGATATCATACTTCACTAAGGAGTGAATATGTCTAGTTTTCTCCATATACAAAGTCCATCCTAATATTACATTACATAATCATTAAATTCAAAAAATTCCCTATTTAATAAAAACTTTCCAAGGCATACCATTATATTTTCATGCATAAAAACCAATTTTCAAATAAAATTCTTCTTGGAGTCAATTCCCCAATCGCATCATATGCACCAAAATGATTTTAAACAAAACCCCATTTTTAGAAAACTGTTCCATATCTATCCACTGCCAAATTCACCTATCAGGGATTTAAAATCATAAAATATATCAATCATAATCAAATGGAATCATAAGAATACAGATCATTCCATGGGATAGAATATTAAGATAGATACACATAACTAATGAAAACCTTGATTCATACATAACTAGTGTTTGGAGAGTAAGAGATATAGTCCTCATGGGACTATATCCACAAGTATTAAGCCTGATAAGAAGGTAATCACCCTATGTTGCTACTATATGTGAAGTGCACTGTGTTGCATTTGTTTTCAATGAGGCATGATGTTGTCATGGAATGAATGGATGTCAAGGAATGTCAAGATGTGAATGAAAAAGGATGTGATGGTGATGGTGATGATGGAGAATGGCCATGGTACTAAGATGCATGTCACTTAGGAGATTCACTAAGTGACATAGGATGTTGTGGTTGAAACATTCTCTATCATATCAGACGATTGTAGAACTGGTCTTAATGTTTCAATACTTGTATCAAGATGATACTAAGTTACACCACTTGAAGAATGGATGATGATGGAGCGTCATCATTATATCTGATGATTGTTGAGATGATCTTTATGTTCATAGAACTTGTATCCTGATGATAAAAAGTCACAACAAAAATTGAAGACCATGCATTGTATTGTCAATGCATGAGGAGCTGAAGTGAACCATCCACAACTTCTAAGTGGATGAAGTGGATTAAAGAAGTCCATGTACTAACTCTTAGTGCATGTGAATTGGAAGTGACCCAACTTGATCTCTGATTAGATCAATGAAGCACATTGGAGAATTCATGTTGATTCAGGAGTTCGGTTGAAGATGAAGAACCTTCAAGAATTTCCATTCCTAAGTGATGAATATATGTTGAAGAGGAATTGGAGGAATTCTAATGAAGAATAATAGAGGAAGAAGGAGAAATGAAGAGGAAGGAGTGGCTCTTGGCATTTCACATTATGTATGTGGTTACTTTGTTTTTATACAAAGTACCCTCTATCCTTTGCCAAAAAATTGGCCAGCTAGGGACACCTTGAGGGTTCAACCCCAAGGCATGGGCGCTAGGCACCACACACATGGGGGAACCCATGGGGCGAGCCCAGGGCGGCAGGACGCACCCAAGACACCGCATAGGCGACTGGGGCATGCCCGGATGAGCGCGGTTGGGGCGCATGAGTGCACCCGCGAGTTTCAGGCAGTGCAGAATGGGCACTAGGTGCGTGCCCGCAGGCGTGAAGGCGCAGAGCGTGACAAGCAGGACGAACATGGTGCGGGGCGGAACCGTGGAGGGAGAATGAGAGACAATTGCCGAGAAGCCCACGACGCTTGTTTGTTATACCGCATGAAAATCCCGCTCCGTTTCGAGGTGGGACGCACAATTTTCACCGGGAGAGAATCCTGGCCGCTCGATCGATCGCGCGCCAGATCTCGACCGCACGATCGATCCCGCACGAGATCTTATGATCGCGGACGTCCGATGTCTTCTGAACTCCGCATCCGACGGCTCCGAGGTGTCTCCTTCCTCGAGCTCAGCCGAAGGCCACCCGCGATGTCGCCTGAACCAGAGGCCATCCAACCACCGGATTTCGAGTTCCCGACCACCTCTGAAGGAAGTAAAGGCTCCATTCGGTTCGTCTGGCCACACTGAACACATACATGCATACAAATATGCATGCATGCAACGAGGGGAGCATTTTGAGTTCGGCCGAAGGCAAACGAAGTGCCGAGGATATGTTGGTTAATATTTTTCAGGGAAAAGAACAGAGGATTGCATGCGTTTTTAGTCGCATGTAAGTGAAAAATAATGAAGGAAAAGAACCCGCGTGAATAGAGGAGAAAAAGAAGATTTCAAAGAATCTTGAAGATCCAAAATCTTCTGGAGATCAATGATTTATCGCACGCGGATTATCCGAGACGTCTATGCCTATAAAAAGAGAGGTCAAGCCCTCGTTTAGTTTGCTGAAGTGTTGTTGAAAATCCGAAGTCCCGTGGAGCACTTTGTGCCTCGCGAAGTCGAAGCCCCTTGCAACCCACTTGCGCGGCAGTTTGTTCTGGAGCCACCCGAGGCTTCGAAGGTGTTCCCTGCGCGCACCCCTTGCGCAACAGGAAGAGCCTGCTCTGTGCACCGTGCCTCCTGCGCGGTTTTCACTTGCACAACCAAGGTGTCCTTGACACACTTGCGCACTCGCGGTGGTTGGACCTGCGCGCCTGTGGTCTTTGAACCCTGCGCGGGAGAAGTCACCCAAGAGACTTGTTCGGCCTGTTACACCTGAGGACTTGCGCGGATTGGTTCCTTGCACTGCAGGCAGTGTTGAAGTAGAGAAGGCTGCACCCCCTTGCGCTCCTCCTTTGAGTTCGGGTGAAGTGTATCTACATCCTACGGGTTAAGTGAGTGCAACAAGACAAAGACACCCTACAGGTGTGTGTGTGCAAAGTGAAGACCCTACGGTATTGTGTGTGCAAGGAGAACCCGAGGCCATATCTTGTGTGTGTGCCAAGTGAAGACACCCTATGGGTGGTTTATGTGCAAAGCAAAAAGGAGGAAGGCCGTAGCCTTGTGGATGCACACTTTGAAGAACAAATAAAAGAACATAGTTTTTGTGTGTGCAAAACAAGAAGAGGAAGAAGACCAAGTCGTGTGTGTGCATAAGGAGTGTAGACCACAACAAAGAAGACCACATTTTGTGTGTGTGTGCAAGAGGAAGAAACAAGTTGTGTGTGCTAGACAAGAAGAGGCTGAACCTTTTAGAAGAAGGAGGATACTCACACAAAGTAGAACACACTTTTAAGTGTGTAAGTAAAGAGAATAAAGTGTGTGAAGAAGTTCAAAGAAGGTGTGTGCTAAAAAGGATTACACCCTTTGTGGGTTTATTGCACCAAGAGGAGAAGAAGGGAAGTGCATGCTTGCATGCATGCACATGCACATGTGAACAAAGCCAAATCAGCTTGTGTGCATCTGAGTTGTCCAAGACCAAGAGTTCTTGAAGAAAATTAAGAGGTCATGTAATCAGTGCATGAGGATGCAGAGATGCCATGCACTCAGTGCATGAAGTTGATGTAATGTGAGACTGGACCAGACTGAAGTTAAAGACATCAGTTGTCTGAGTATTCAGTAGTTGGAGAGAATCCAGGTCATCCTTAGAAGAAGGAGATAAATCTTGAGAAAGAGGAGAAGACCTGTTCATCACAAGTGAGCAGAGGTACAGAGCAAGGCCAGCAACCTTTATCCCAAGCTGCTGAGGATACTTGAAGAGCTGAATAGAAGAAGAGATACTCGTGTGACTCGAGGAGCCAGGAGAAGCCCCCTGTGAGACTCAGGGAGGAAGAAGTCTTCAGTGGGATTCTGGAGCAGGCCAGTGGGACTCTGGTAACACTGTGGGACGCAGTATAAAGACCCTCCTGTGGGACTCAGAAGAGATACAGTGGGATGCTGTATCGACCATTGTAATTCTAACAAGTTATAATGGAGAAACCATGTTGGGGTGTATAACCAACATGGCAAGGACGTAGGCCTTTGTTTCCGAACCTTGTAAATCCTTGTGTCCTGTGCCTTTACATTTACTGAATTATTCGAGGAAAGGCTGAGATATACAAGAAGAGTGGATCGAGGCCTTAACAAGCCATAGAGGTTTAATTGATTAAGAATCAATTAGTAAAAAGTTTTAAAGGATCACTGATTCACCTCCTCCCCCTCTCAGTGATTCACACTGATCTGGGCACTTTAATTGGTATCAAAGGGAGGTTACCTCTAAAAGATACAAGGGAGTCTTTATGAAGTGCAGATTTGAGTAAATAAGTGACCATCCTCAAATGGAGATATCTTCCAAGACTCTGAAAAATAAAAAGAAGAAATAGGACAAGAAGATGAAGAAAGCCTGTCCTAGCTGTGATGAAGTTGGAATAATGAAAGATCTTCAAAGTGCAGTCGAATATCTTCAGAAGATAGTCCCCAAGGAAGTGGCAATGTGTATAGCTACAGGCATCCTTGATCTTCAAGAAGAAAAATCACAGTTAGAAGAAGAAGCCAATGCAATGGAAGATCAATTGGCAAAAAGGGTTGGCATAACCAACACTCTGAGAAAGCTGGTGAAGGATAAAGATGAAACCATTTCTCTTTACAATGAAATATATGAAGACACTACTGAAGAATTTCAAAGAAGCCTTTCTGAGAAAGAATTCTTTATGATAATGGTTAAAGAAGTTTTTAATGCACTGGAAAATAGGCACAAAGATTCAATGATTGTCAGAGATGATCAAATTGAAGACAAAGTCAAAATGGTGAAGGAGCTTGACAACTCATTGCATGAAATAATGAAGGTGCATGATGACCAGATGGAACAGCTGAAACAGAATTGGGAAGTTAGGCTAATATTGGTTGAGGATGAGAAGAACTCCCTCAACATGAAATGCTTTGAATTAGAGGTGATATTGAAGAATCTGCAATCACCCAAAGCTAAATCCTCCCAGTCAGCTGAAAGAAGAAATGTTTCTACTCAAGTATGCTTTGAGAAGGATGATTCTAAAAGAAAGACATCCTCTAATGAAAGGGCAACATCTTCTACAAAGAAGGTACCATCCATACCATCTTGTACTCATGCTTCTAATTGTGTTTCCACAAATAGTGCAGGATGGAAGAGCAAATCCAAACAAGTATGGATGAAGACAATGAAGAAAGAGAGCTCTCCTGAAGCAGCACAACAATTCAAGACAAGTACCCTAAAATCAGAAGGAATCAAAAAGTAAAGATTTGTGGGTCAATGTTGGTGTTGTAACACGTATGGGCACTGTGCAAAGGATTGTTGGTACAATCCACTGAATGCCAAAGCACAGAGGAAGCCCATGCCAAGGGGGAGCAAGCCAGAGGAAAAGAAGAAACATCCACAGGTCCAGAGACAACTGTTTACTGCTAACAGATTTGGATTGCTTGATAACATCTGGGATGTGTGCAAAAGTGGTCAAATAGATACATGTCAATCTCCAACTGTATCCAGAGCTCAAAAGAAGAAAAGATCACAGAACCTGGCTCAGAAAGAATCCTTGGGATGCAAGAAGAAAGTTGAAGATGCTCCCAAGAAGGTTTTGAAAAAGGAAATGAAGTCCTTGGAGTCTAAATCCAAGAAGGGTGATGCATCCAGAAGGACCACCAAGAAAACATGCTTCTACTGTGGAAAGAATGGTCATACCATGGATCTTTGTGAACAAGCCATGGAACTGAATAGAAGTAGACTGGGCTCAAAAAGACAATCAATCCAGAAGAAGCAGAAGGGATTGATTGAAAATAAGTTGCCTAAGAAAGGTATCTTAACAGCATCAAAAGAACCATGTGGAATTTCCATAACTGAGGCCTCACTTCCAAATGACTTGTTAGTCATATGGCCTAATCAGTTGCAACTTGCCAAAGATCTACAAAGAGCTGAAGATGAAGTTCTGGAAATTGCTAAGGCAAAAGGGAAGATGAAGATTTCACATGAAGATGTATTGAGATCCACACCAGCAAAAACATCATTGAAGATCAAACGTGCAAGTGTGAAGAATGGTGAAAATGGGGCATCTCGGTTGAGCGAATCTTCTCAACCTTGTTGTTCACATTGATGAACCAAGGAGGTTCCATCTTATTCCCTAATCACTTGTATTTACATGTGGTAACATTGCAGGGAATTGAAGATGATGATCATTCTCAACTGGAGAGTGGTTTGGGTAGAATGGAGAGCACCCCTTGAGGGGGAGCCAATCTGTAGAAGATGGGATTCTGAAATTTAATACCATCTTGAGAAAAGTAATGCTATTCCAATCATACTTTCATCCCTTGTTTCTTAATTGATTTTATCTTTTCAATTAAGGGGGAGTATGGATTGAAGACAAATGGATGAAAGGGGGAGCTTTATCTTTTCACCTGAACTTTCTAATGAGTTTTGTGAAGATGTGCAGGATTTAGCAAATTCATTGTTATATCTGAAAAAATTTCAAACCCCTAAGCAAGATCTCACATGTGTAGATAATTATCGACAGCTTTGAATTCCTTGGTCATATCACTCTTTTTTTCTACACCAGGTTAGCCCAAGTAGACTTAGAGCTGATTTACTAAACGTTCATTGCTCAAGTGAACATGTGACATCATCCCTCTCTTGTGATTTTAAAGACAATTCTTTTCAAAGGGAGGAAGTGATTTTTTTTTAAGAGAACCACACCACGCCTTTGCATTTGATTTCCAATAAGGGGGAGAAATATTGGCACACATATTGACCCATTCATATGTGCTCTATTGTATTGCCAACAAATACAAAGGGGGGGATTGAAGTGCACTGTGTTGCATTTGTTGTCAATAAGGCATGATGTTGTCATGGAATGAATGAATGTCAAGGAATGTCAAGATGTGAATGACAAAGGATGTGATGGTGATGGTGATGAAGGATAATGTCCATGGTACTAAGATGCATGTCACTTAGGAGATTCACTAAGTGACATAGGATGTTGTGGTTGAAACATTCTCTATCATATCAGACGATTGTAGAACTGATCTTAATGTTTCAATACTTGTATCAAGATGATACTAAGTTACACCACTTGAAGAATGGATGATGATGGAGCATCATCGTTATATCTGATGATTGTTGAGCTGATCTTTATGTTCATAGAACTTGTATCCTAATGATACAAAGTCACAACAATAATTGAAGACCATGCATTGTATTGACAATGCATGAGGAGCTGATGTGAACCATTCACAACTTCTAAGTGGATGAAGTGGATTAAATAAGTCCATGTACAAACTCTTAGTGCATGTGAATTGGAAGTGATCCAACTTGATCTCTGATTAGATCAATGAAGCACATTGGAGAATTCATGTTGATTCAGGAGTTCGGTTGAAGATGAAGAACCTTCAAGAATTTCCATTCCTAAGTGATGAATATATGTTGAAGAGGAATTGGAGGAATTCTAATGAAGAATAAGAGAGGAAGAAGGAGAAATGAAGAGGAAGGAGTGGCTCTTGGCATTTCACATTATGTATGTGGTTACTTTGTTTTTATACAAAGTACTCTCTATCCTTTGCCAAAATATTGGCCAGCTAAGGACACCTTGAGGGTTCAACCCCAAGGCATGGGCGCTAGGCACCACACACATGGGGGAACCCGTGGGGCAAGCCCAGGGCGGCAGGACGCACCCAAGACACTGCATAGGCGACTGGGGCACGCCCGGAGGAGCGTGGTAGGGGCGCATGAGCGCACCCGCGAGTTTCAGGCAGTTCAGAATGGGCGCTAGGTGCGCGCCCGCAGGCGTGAGGGCGCAGAGCCCGACAAGCAGGACGAACACGGTGCAGGGCGGCACCGTGGAGGGAGAAGGAGAGACAATTTCCGAGAAGCCCGCGGCGGTTGTTTGTTATACCGCATGAAAATCCCGCTCTGTTTCGATGTGGTACACGCAATTTTCACCGGGAGCGAATCATGGCCCCTCGATCGATCGCACGCCAGATCTCGACCGCGCGATCGATCCCGCGCGAGATCTTCTGATGGCGGCCATCCGATGTCTTCTCAACTCTGCATCCGACGGCTCCGAGGCGTCTCCTTCCTCGAGCTCAGCCGAAGGTCACCCGCGATGTCGCCTGAACCAGAGGCCATCCGACCACCGGATTTCGAGTTCCCGGCCACCTCTGAAGGAAGTAAAGGCTCCATTCGGTTCATCTGGCCACACTAAACACATACATGCATAAAAATATGCGTGCATGCAACAAGGGGAGAATTTCAAGTTCGGCCGAAGGCAAACAATGTGCCGAGACTATGTTGGTTAATATTTTGCATGGAAAAGAACAGATGCTTGCATGCGTTTTTAGTCGCATGTACGTGAAAAATAATGAAGGAAAAGAACCCGCGTGAACAGAGGAGAAAAAGAAGATTTCAAAGAATCATGAAGATCTGAAATCTTCGGGAGATCAAATATTTATCGCACGCGGATTATCCGAGACGTCTATGCCTATAAAAAGAGAGGTCAAGCCCTCGCTTAGTTTGCTGAAGTGTTGTTGAAAATCCGATGTCCCGCGGAGCACTTTGGGCCTCACGAAGTCGAAGCCCTGTGCAACCCACTTGCGCGACAGTTTGTTCCGGATCCACCCGAGGCTTCGAAGGTGTTCCCTGCGCGCACCCCTTGCGCGACAGGAAGAGCCCGCTCTGTGCACCGTGCCTCCTGCGTGGTTTGCACTTGCGCAGCCAAGGTGTCCTTGACACACTTGCGCACTCGCGGTGGTTGGACCTGCGCGCCTGTGGTCTTTGAACCCTGCGTGGGAGAAGTCACCCAAGAGACTTGTTCGTCCAGTTACACCCGAGGAATTGCGCGGATTGGTGCCTTGAACTACAGGCAGTGTTGAAGTAGAGAAGGCTGCACCCCCTTGCGCGCCTCCTTTTAGTTCGGGTGAAGGTTATCTACATCCTACGGGTTAAGTGAGTGAAACAAGACAAAGACACCCTACAGGTGTGTGTGTGTGCAAAGTGAGGACCCTACGGTATTGTGTGTGCAAGGAGAACCCTAGTCCATATCTTGTCTATGTGCCAAGTGAGGACACCCTACGGGTGGTTTATGTGCAATGAAAAATGGAGGAAGGTCGTAGCCTTGTGGATGCACACTTTGAAGAACAAATAAAAGAACATAGTTTGTGTGTGTGAAAAACAAGAAGAAGAAGAAGGCCAAACCGTGTGTGTGCATAAGGAGTGTAGACCACAACAAAGAAGAACACATTTTGTGTGTGTGTGCAAGAGGAAGAAACAAGTTGTGTGTGCTAGACAAGAAGAGGCCGAACCTTTTAGAAGAAGGAGGATACTCACACAAAGTAGACCACACTTTTAAGTGTGTAAGTAAAGAGAATAAAGTGTGCGAAGAAGTTCAAAGAAGGTGTGTGCTAAAAAGGATTACACCCTTTGTGGGTTTATTGCACCAAGAGGAGAAGAAGGGAAGTGCATGCTTGCATTCATGCACATGCACACGTGAACAAAGCCAAATCATCTTGTGTGCATCTGAGTTGTCCAAGACCAAGAGTTCTTGAAGAAAATTAAGAGGTCATGCAATCAGTGCATGAGGATGTAGAGATGCCATGCACTCAATGCATGAAGTTGACGTGAAGTGAGACTGGACCAGACTGAAGTTAAAGACATCAGTTGTCTGAGTATTCAGTAGTTGGAGAGAAGCCAGGTCATCCTTAGAAGAATGAGATAAATCCTGAGCAAGACGAGTAGACCTGTTCATCACAAGTGAGCAGAGGTACAGAGCAAGGCCACCAGCCTTTATCCCAGGCTGCTGAGGATACTTGAAGAGCTGAATAAAAGAAGAGCTACTCGTGTGACTCGAGGGGCCAGGAGAAGCCCCCTGTGAGACTCAGGGAGGAAGAAGTCTTCAGTGGGATTCTGGAGCAGGCCAGTGGGACTCTGGTAACACTGTGGGACGCAATATAAAGACCCTCCTGTGGGACTCATGAGAGATACAGTGGGATGCTGTATCGACCATTGTAATTCTAACAAGTTATAATGGAGAAACCATGTTGGGGCTTATAACCAACATGGCAAAGACGTAGGCCTTTGGTGCCGAACCTTGTAAATCCTTATGTCCTGTGCCTTTACATTTACTGCATCATTTGAGGAAAGGCTGAGAGATATAAGAAGAGTGGATCGAGGCCTTGACAAGCCATAGAGGTTTAATTGATTAAAAATCAATTAGTAAAAAGATTTAAAGGATCACTGATTCACCCCCTCCCCCTCTCAGTGATTCACACTGATCTGGGCACTTCAATATGGAATAAGAACATCCAAAACCCCTTCCTAGAACACACTCAATCTAAAAATTGAGTTATGGGAAGGAGAATAATTGGATTAATACATGGTAATAAAATAAAATAACATTAAAACACTTCATTACATAGTTTTTATCACGATGCTACTCTCAGGAGAAAATAATGCAACCCCTCACACTATTGATCAAGGGTTCCAAGATGGGAGAATGTTCGTAGATATGGTCGTGGGTTGAATTCCTTGTGCAGACTCGAAGGCCTCCATCAACCTTGATACAAAAACATATAGACACAGAGGTCTATCGGAAATTTCTTTCTCCAAAGATGAGGTATTGGATCTCACTTCAGACCACCTTTTTGTTCTTGTAGGTCATTTTATCAAAAATCTCCCTTCTCTGTTCTTCTTATGAAAAACCCTCGAGAATATTGGCTTTACAAACTTTCACATTGGGCTTATGAATTATTTTGATGTCTTGTTTCTCTTCACCTCGGATTATGAGTACTATATACTTTGGATTTGAGGCTCCTGGTCCTTTGGTGGGTCTTCTATAAAGGTCTATAAGTGGTCTCCAGATTTTGAAATTGGATTTGAGCCCCCTATTGTTTCTATCTGGATCGAATTCCCAGGGTTACCACTGCATTTTTTCAAGCACTATGCTCTTTCAGAAATTGCTTGTCCTTTTTGATCTCCGATTAGATTAGACACTGCTACCTCAAACCTATCTCGACCCTCATTAGCAAGGATTTTCACTGAGGATGACATCTCTGGTGACTTACCAACCCGTTTCTGGCTTCAAAATGGAGAGAAAGGTTTTATCCAGGAAGTGGTATTTGAAAATGTCCCTCCCTACTGTAAATGCTACTACAAAATTGGTCATTCGATGGAGTAATGTGAGTCTCAAAGACAAGAACCTCCTCAAACTCATTGCAAATCAGTTTGGGTGGAAAAATCTATTTCAAAAAGAATTATAGTTTCACTTAAATCAGGGCCTGATGATGATACCTTGACTAAAACCATGGATATCTCTAGGACTTCTAATGAGATATAAGGACCTAAGGACAATTTGACTCCTAGGAGGGAATATAATACTCATGTGGATAAGGGTGACCATCTTTCCAAAGAGACCTCACCCATTGTTGTGGTTTCTAGCTCTCCTCACAACCCCTCCCCTTCTCTTGAGGTTGTGTTGAATGTTCAAATGAATGATGGAACTCAGTAGGATGCTGATAATGAGAGGTGCAATGCTTCTGATTGTAATGATTCACCAAATGAAGTGGAAGAAAAATATACTCACATTGAGGCAGATTATTTGAGAACCATGGCTAGGAATGGTAAAAATCCAATAGTGGATCCAGATGGGTTCATTACCCCCAATCCCAAAAAAATGATGAAAAGTATGGATTATTCCCACATTGAAAGAACTATTGTTACTCAATCCTTGGATGTTTTAAGAAGGGAAGTTTCCATTGATCCTTTTAGAAGGTAAACCAATGAATCTACTAAAGTTAAACCTCTCAGTGACATGTCACTTGAATTAATTTCAGCCCCTGACATATATCAACATGTTGATGTCCCACAACATCATGGAGGTGTAGAAGAGTAGGATGTTCCATGTTGTCAAGACCCTGAGTCTTCGATGAAGCTCCGAGATGAAATCTTATATAAATCTTTTCTAAAGGGGGATATATCTAAGAACACTTACCTTACCGTTAAAGAGGATATCTTCAATGAAAGATTGAAGAGGAAGTTTCAAAGAACCCCTTAATTCATATTTTATGTTTTTTTCAGCCTCTACATTGCATACTTCGGTATTCTTCTGATTGTTGCAGACGATTTTGTTTTACCGGTGCTTGCTAATTTTGACTATATTAATGATTAGGCTGTCATGATCAGTTGATGGATTTTGAAGTTGTTTCAGAGTTTTCTTTGAGGTCTTTATTTCCAAATCTTTGAGTTAATATACTTCTTTTGCACCTTGTTTATGTGGTTTGGTGAACTATTAATCTGTTCTATGGAAGTTTTTGATGCCTTCAATCACAAGGTCTTTATTTTCTAGACCTCTATTCTATTTACCTAGACTCTGGCTGATCCTGAAGATTTTTTCAACCTGCTCAAAGTGCTGGAGTTAAGTATTATGTTTCTTTGGTTGGACCGGGGAGGATGGCTTGGACTATTTTATTTTTTACAACAGGATAGCTCTCTGTTTTTTGGATGGATTACATATTTGAAGAGCTGTGCAGACACATTTGACTATCTTTTACCCAAATACAGGTGCACGAGTTTCTGAAGTTATGTGAAAAGAAGATTATGTAAGTGGAGCAGCATTGGGGGAGAGCCTCCAAATCACTGCTGCTGGGAAAACTTCCTCTTCCTGATTTCTCAGCTTGAGGCCTTCACATGTTTTTTCTTCTTTTGGAATGAGGTGAACTTCTTTGTTATATCACATGTGCCGCTCTTTTATTTTTTATTTTTCGGTTTGTGTAAACTCATTACACCTCGAGCTTATATTTTAATTCTTTTTATTTAATAAATTTCTTGGGGGCATGAATTAGGTGACCAATTCATGCCTCTATTTGTTTAAAAAAATTAAAACACTTCATTAAGGTTTCACATGTCTAGAGAAACCACACCACTAAATATGTATTGTTATTTTAGTTAATTCAATATTTTAAACAACATCCACCACATCTTGATGTTATCCGACATTATGTGGTGTCTTCACCAAGAAGATAGAACATGAAACAAGATATGGTGTGGTCCAGAGATCTAATACATTTTTGGAATCACCATGACCTCTACCATGGTGTTGTGATGTCCTTTTAATCTTGTTCAATAGAAATACTCCTTGTGCATTCCATTGATACCATTCTTAGTTTCTGAGAATTTTGACCCTAGCCATTTTACATAGGACGATCAAAGGTACACCACGGTCAGAGTCCAACCCATTTTGCATAAAAAGTTAAAAAAACCCATTTTAAGCCACCATACGTCCTGAATACTTATGAAACTAAAAATAAAACAATTAAGGCTCAAAAATCATATTTTCTCCTAGGAGTGTGTCAAAATTCTCCCTAATATAAAATATGATTGTCCGAAGAAAGCCTAAATATCAAGAACCTGAAAAACGATAAGTCTATTTCACTAACCTCAAGGAATCAAGCACCCATATATCTTGGTTGTCCCTACCACACTTTTAAATAACTCAAACCAATGTGTCATATTAAAACACAACACATTATCCAATTGGTCCAAACTCTGAATAGACCATTCAATCTTAGAGGTTATGGATTCAATTTCTAAATCCTCACACTAAATCACATGGGATGGATTCAGATAGTATTACTATATTTTCGAAACAAAGAACACATCAGGGATAGAATTTAATTGAGTATGTTTTATCAATAGATACTCTAGCTTCTAAGGTAACCTAAAAATCTAAAATGGACAGATAAAATGATGTTCTTACTTACCCTACCTTTCCAAACATTTGTGTCCCAACTCAGGTCAAACTCCGTGGAAACCCCAATAACATATCTCAAATTCCAATAGACTATGACGTTGGTTAGAGAAATATTTCTTGTGACTATTATCTATTTCTAACTTATTCATGATCAAATTATCCACTAACACATGAATGCTTCTTGATCTAATATGTTATTATTCTCAATCCACTTCTCAAGGAAGAGGTGGTATACATAACCACCCATACAACACATCAAAAGATTCCATCTTGATAAAATCATGATAAAAATGTTATATGTAAAATCCTGTAAGAAAAATTGTTTCTCCAATAAACCACTAATTCTTATTACATAGGCTTGGAGAAATTTTTTAATATTTTGGGTTTTCACAACCCGTCCCCCAGGACTCGTGTTGTGACTACCCCAAAACGGCATTCCAATGGCCAGGGGCTGGCGACTAGCACCAGAAAGGCGTATTCCTGTAACAAGAAGGCATGCCTTTAAACCTGTACAAACCCACATTCTAAAACGCAACAAGAAGAAACCACTAAGTAACTGTTTTAGTAAAAGAGTGATGAAAGTAAGGGGCCAGAATTCAAGACCAACTGGAAAAGTACATGTACAACTGGAAAGTACATTACAACTGGAAAAAGGGAAATAGATCATGGGTCATCCTCCGAGGATCCTACCTTAAGGGTAGGTATATATCACCTCCTCAGCACTCCACTTCTGCCTATCTTCTCCACGTACCACCTTTTCCTGGCTCCCTCAAACCTCAGTTCAGTTGCTCGTCATCTGCACAAGACACAACAATGTGTGGGAGAAGCCCATGCAGGGTGAGTATAGAAATATCCAGTAGGGACCTAGAGACCCCCGAAGGACTCTTAGAATTCCACAAAGGAGAACCACAAAGCATGATCTCAATCAAAAATCACAAAGCAATAGACACAGCTCAAAAATATTCTCAACTCAAACCTAGTTTTTAGTGAAATATAGAAGTACATATGATATTGTTACGAAGCTAGATCATCTTATTCTGTCAAGAGGCACTACTTCTGACCATACAGGGTCTGACAGAAACATGATCGATAGTTACTAACTCACAAAATGATCCACATAGGATACGACTTACCCAGAGTTTCTAGGTAACTAACCCCCGCAGACCCACATAGGATCTGACCCACACAGGATCGGTATGTACTGACCCACACAGGATTGCTGAGCACTAAACCACAAAGGATCTGTATGTGCCAACCCACATAGGATTACTATGAGCTGACCCATATAGGATCTTACCCACACAGTATCGGTATGCACCGAACCACACAAGATCATTGATCATTGACCACCATATGATCTGTCTCCAACCTTCGCCTCACTACCAGCCACTGGATTCAACACACCTAGTGCACTCGATTTCCATAGAATCTACCCTCGAGATATCGGTTATTCTTTGACCACCACTAATCTATCAAAAGAATTAATTCAATGAACCTAAATGTTTTAAGGGTTCCAACATGACAAACGGTGCCTCAATCGGTCGTCCGATATTTGAGTTATAAGCGTTTTAGTTTCAGGGGCCCGGTTGGATTCAGGTTCGATCCAACCGGGTTGTACTCTAACTATATCTAAATCTCAAAAAGAGTATACCAAAAGGACTGTCTATATCCAAGGATCCCAATGCCATATAATTTTCATCAAATGAACATCTGGTTCTCAAAATATGGCCCTTTAAGTGTTTCTAGGCTAGGTTGGCTCGGGTCTGGTCTGATCTGGCCCGAACAACTCTGGGCTGGGTCGCGGTGGGCCTGAGGTCTGGCCTAGCCCCCAAAGGGTGACCCAAAATAGTGTCTTGTCCCTCAAAGGTAGCCTATATGGGTGGAACGGCCTACAAAGATATCCCACGAAGGGCAGCCCGACCCATAATGGATCTGCCCGTCCTGAAAAGGGGTGGCCCGTGAAGGGCAGCCCGGCCATGCCAGAGTGTAGTCCAGACAGAGTTGGGGCATGGTTTGGTCAGAGGTGGAGTGCAGCCCAACCCTAGGGGTGGTTCCATCCAAGGGGGAGTGCATCCCGCTATGGGGTCCTCCATAGCCGGCATGGGATGTGTGACCCCCCGGTCTCCCAAACTCCCGAACGACCCCCGAGGCCATTCGGTTTGTGAAGCGGCGGTGCCACATGGGCATCGCCCAGTCAATGAAGAACCCACTAGAGGCATGGGTTTGGCCCCCTCTATGGCTTCTTGTCTACCAGCAGTGCATTGGTCACGCTTCCTCCTACTCACTGGCGGTGCATTGGTCGTGCCACCTCTCCTTCTTTGGCTGGAAGAAGTGCCATCTGCCTCCTCTGATCGCAACAGATTACGAGCCGCAACCATCTACTCACTAGAGGCACACAACCGCACTCCACACCTCCTTTGTTCGCCACAATTGATGAGCCAGAAAACCTTTTTTTCTCACAAATTGTGTGAGATAGTTCCCCACACCACCTCCATGGATGGCCAGAATAGGTCGTTCTGATGACCTCTATGGATTTGTTTTATGACCTCCTCTTGCGGTGTGTGTCGGCACATGAGATCTTTATAGTCGATCAATGTCACCGCACTGGTAGTATTCCACAGATAACTCAAGGGTGTAGTAAAGATTACAGAGGGTCTGGGCCATGTTCGTTAGGTCAGCCCCTCTGTGTTAGCTCGTAAGCATGTGGGAGGATAGAGGGGTCCAATAATTTCACTTGAAATAAATGAGAATAAAAACCCCTACCTCATAAACTTGTTGGAGAGCACTCATGATTGACGGTGGATCAAGTTCTTCATTCCCTCAATCGGTTCCCAACGACACCACTCTTACATCATCCTTCGGTTCGTGGTTTGTTGTCACCCATCACCTCCCAATGGGATTGGATTTTTCCTCTAAGGGTTCAACATCATGCCACTACTTTATCACTTCATTTCTTGGAAATTTTGTGCTGATTCTGCTCCCCAAACTCCATATATATATAGGAGAGTGGGAGGGTAAGTAACGATGTGGGGAATTAATTGGGGCTCATTAATAAAGAACCTTCCTAATTCCCCAATGACATCATTACTTAAGATTGATAGGTCAAGCCATTTACTGTCTTGACACATTGATGGTCCCACACTTTTCTTTTCCATTGGTGGAGAAGAATGAAAATAAAATAAATAAATTATTTTATTACATTTCTTTTAAAAATGTCGCAAAACATAACTTTTTCTTGAGACCTACTGTAGTCAATGTAAATCCTCCCTTAAGAGAATCTCGGTGTTGTAGATTCAACGATTCCCTCTTATTCTTATTCTGAGGAGTGGTTCAAATGTTAAAAAATTCCGCTCACACTTTTACTGAACGTACCCAAAAAAAGGTTTTGAAATTCATTTCGGGCACATTGGGCCTTGGAATCAGTCTCCGTCAATTTTCATAGACTCGTAAAAATTTCATATAATTAAAAAATTGCATAGAAAATCTGATTCTTTAAATGGATGGCTCACTCATATAGGAAATAATTCTGGGGATGATATTTCTTGCTCAACCTCAACTAGGAACACAATGTTGTTTTGTAATTCACTCTAAAAATGTGATGTAGATTGTGGATCCCTATATAAAATGATAGTTTATGGAACCCCATGGACTATGATAATATCCCATATATTGAATTTCCAAATATCATATAAGATCCCATCATTATGGTTCATAAGTCTTTATATCACTTCTTATCAAATAAAGACAACCACCACATTGTTTATTCGAGAACGTGCAAGTATTAAGTGAAAAAACCACTCTCTTCCCCAAATTTTTTTAACAATAATTTTAAAAAATACACTAGAAATTGTTACCATATTCTCTATATTACTCAAATAATCATTTTTCATTCATCATCAGTAACCCCATATTCCTTAGAAATTAATATCCTTAATCATCCCATAAAAGGATTGACAACAAACTCAATGAAATATCAAACACCAAATCATCTGCCCTTGGTTACAACATTCTCACCCATTTGTTCTGTTAGAACTCCAATTAGATATTTAATTCCATACAAACATTTATGTCTTCCATAAATTTTTGAAAAATATCATCCATCACTATATATCTAAGTGAGTAGTTATTAGTGTGGAAAGTATAATTTCAAGAGAGAATTACATTCCATATATCATTAATAGTTCAAAAACTCCCCTTATTTTCCATATTATGTAAAAACAATCTTTTATTCCCCATGGATCATATCTCACCTTGTATTACATACCACATACTCCTTATAAATGTGAGAGTCCATCTTTCAACCCACTTATTGGTCACTAGAATTTCTATTATTCTCAAATGAATTTGATGGTCATCTATCCCCCAATAAAAATAAAACCAAAGTGACCAACAAAACAAGACACCCAATATATAATAAATTAGATAATTTTTGGTATTGAGGATGTATATAAACCTCTGAAATAATATGTAGGTTGTTGAATAATGATGTTAAGCTGATTTTTCTTAAATACAAGAGTGGTCGAAAGCTTCATTATGATGTACACAACTTGATCGTTAGTTTCAAAGTTCTCTATTGTGACTTGCTGGACACCTCATATATTAATCAATGTTTTAATGATCAAAAATCTTATTCAACCTAGTTAACACCTTGAAATTATATCCAATCATGTGTATTTATGTTTAAAATTTTCTCATGATTTTAGAAGATCCATGTAAGATCTTAATTGCTCTATTTTCAGTTTACTTACTTTATACTCTCTTTTATCTACTCTAATAATGTCTTATTTGAAAAATTCTTATGTATAATCCTTTATATTATCATATTTATTTAAATATAAATAATTTTACTTTGAAAAGTATAAGAAACCATGAGTCTGCGACAAGCTATGTATTTCTGGAACCGTGAAGCAGGCACTGTGAAGCCAGACACCATGAAGTCGGACACTGTGAAGAAGACATCGTGATGCTAGACACCAAGAACAAGACACCATGACCATGAGACACTATGACCATGAGACACCATGACACTCAGAAACCATGATAAATCTAGACACTGTGTGATGGAGACACTGTTTCCATGACTTACTGTGACATAGTTTCTTAAACAATTTTGTCATATTTCAATTTAATTTCTAATGGTCATATTTTATTTTTTTAATGAACTCACATAATCAATGTTTCTTTGTAGACATATCATTAGATAGTATGAGGTATGAGGTGAAAAACACATGTAACTTGTTGCCTCCAACAAATGCATTCAAAGTTAGATAGTGAAGTTTGGCCAAGAATCAGTGCGTACGATAAAAAAATGAAAAAAAAGATGTGAGCACAATAATGAAGAAGATACATAGAGGAAGTTTCAAAATAAAGGTAAAATTCATGCAACTCGACACTTCTGAACACACGAAGCATATTTTAAGCTCAAATATAATCTTTGATCATTGAACCTCATGAATAACATAAGCTGAATCATGACACTCTGTTTTCCACACAACGTATAGAGAAGGACTCAGAGATTAATCTACTTCAATCCAAAGGATTATAGAGCTGCATTGATAGAACACAAGAGAATTATAAACTCATCTCTATATTCTTGCTCTATTGTGATCATTCTTTTCCTTACATTACGAGCACTGTGTGCTTCTTTCTCTTTGGACACACACTGAATCCTATGTTGAACTGGAGGATACTGAAATCCTCACACCAAACACTGTATACCTTTGTGTATCCAATGTGGAACTATGGTAGAGGTCTGGGGACCTGTACAGCCTATGTGCCATTGTTGTTTCCTTCCCACGTAGAACTGTGGTATAGTTCTGAGGACCTGGACAGTCTGAGTACTATTGTAAACCCCAATTCAGGGTGTGTATCAAAGTTTCTTTATATAAAATAGTTGGTGGTAGGTGATCACCAAATAGAGTGGATTGGGTCTTGTTTTGAGACAGAACAACTTGTTTCATATCTACGGTGATGCTTAATTTAGTTTCTCTACATTATTGTTTTACTATATAATTCAGAAATCTCTAATTTCACTTTGATAGTTAGTCTTGGAAAGAAGTTATAATTGTCTTGTCATAGTAGAATAACTTCAAAAGTAATATTAATAACACAAATTAAGATTACTGAGAATTAATCAATATTCTAAAAAGTTATTTAAATAGTTAAACTCTAATAACAGTATAACCTTGATTAACTGGGTTGTATTTAATCTTTGGGGGATTTCAATCTAAATATTTTAAATAGAATTTTTTAATAGGAACTCAATTCACCCCCCTCTTGAGTATCCACTCCGACCAACATTTGGTATCATATGGTATTTATTAGGACTATGTGTAATATTATTCTGCAGTGATTTTAGTTGTGTCTTAGAGATCATAAATTTCTATTTTTTCTAAATTCTTATCTCATTAAATACATTTGCTATAATCTAATTATGGATATCAAATTAGAAGGTGTAGCTACCAATAAGACACCCTTATTTAATGGTTTCAATTATTCCCAATGGAAAATAAAAATGAAAATCCATTTAGAAGGTATGAGATTTGACATTTGGAATTCTATAAAGACTTAGTATAAAATTCTAGAATCTGTTAGAACTACTTGGGATGAAACTAAAAAGCTATTTACATTAATAATTTTAAAGAAATTAATTCCATGTATTATGCTTTAGGAATGATGAATTTAATCAAATATCTACCTGTAAGACTACTTATGAAATATGGGATACTCTGGTTGTTTCCAATGAGGGAACATCCAATGTTAAAGAAATGAGAATAAATACATACCATATTACGTATGATAATTTTAAAATGAAATCTGATAAATCTATTTCGGATATGTATCTCAGGTTTAATGAGATAGTCAATACAATGAGCTCACCGGGAAAAGATGTTCTAGAAAAGGAGCAAATCATGAGGATATTAAGATGCCTACCTGACATATAGAGAGGAACCTCTGTCTCTATATGAGAATCATGTGACAATGGAAAGATACCAATCAAGGAGATGATTGGAAAATTAATGATGTATAAAGAAGAGTTGAAGGTAAACAAAGGGGAAGATGATAAACCTTATAAGAAGTCAGTGGCATTTAAGTCTACTACTTCAAAAAACAAGGACAAAGATAAATTTCACATAACTGAAGAAAGATCAACTAGTGAAAATTCTGACTCAGAAAATGATAAATAGATGGCTCATATATCCAGGAGATTCACGAAATTCTTTGAAAAGAAGAAATTTTTATGAAAATAAAATTATAAGGGTAAGTATGACCAACAAGGTAATTGGAATAAATCTGATAAAAATGATGAGATAGTCTGTTATGAATGTAAAAGGAAGGATATGTTAAGGCTAACTGTCCAAAATTGAAGTTTAAGAATAAATGTTATTATATAGACAAAAAATACAAGAAAGATATGAAGGCAACATGGAGTGCTTCAGAAGACAGCTCAAGTGGATCTAAAGTTTCTAATTCTGATGAAAAGAATCATGCCTACATGTGTTTCATGACTAAAAAATCATAGGTACATGTTTCCTCTATTATGAATGATTACTATTCTGGGAATGAAATTGATTCAAATAATAATGATAATGTCTCTAAATATGAGTTATTTGAATACTATAATATGTTTGATGATAATTTTAATGAGTTGAAAGATAACTATAAATCATTGAAGAAATAGTATTCCTTAACTAGTACTGTTAAATCAGATCTTAGTATAGAAAAGGAAAAGAATGCTCAAATGTTAAAGGTGGATAATGAAATCAATTTGTCTAATGAGAAACATACAAAAGACTTAGAGATGTTCACAAATGGAAATAATACTCTAACTAAAATTCTTGTAAAACATGTTTCACCAGAGTATACTACTAGTTTAGGATACCAACCTTGATAGACACAGACATGTTAAGAATAAATTTATTCCAATATCTGGATAGTATGCTGCTAGATCATGTTCTAGGAACTCTTATGCTTTATCTAGATATTCAATTATTACAGACCAAACAAAGATTATTTATCAAAATCATTTGAATGTATTAATTATAGGAAACCCATTAGACAAATATGGGTTCCTAAAGGTTTACATGCTAACCTATTAGGACCCAAGAAAATCTGGGTACCAAAATTATCGTCTGTTTAAATCTGTTTTGTAGGAAACTTGCTTGAAAATTTCCTATAAGAAGATATAGTACTAGGATAGTGGATGTCCAAGGAATATGATAGGAGTCTACTCATTCTTTAAGAGCTTAATCAAAGTTGATGGAGGACATTTCACCTTTGGGGATAACTCAAAAGGAAAAATCATTGACTTAGGACAAATTGGTAACACTGATTCAATTTTAATTTCTAAAGTACTATTTTTTAATGGATTAAAATACAACCCGCTAATTATTTCTCAGTTGTGTGATGATTGTTTCAATGTAAAATTTGAAAATGATTCATGTAATGTTTTTAATTCTAAAAAAGTTTTGGCATTTACTGAATTAAAAAATGAAAATGTTAATTCTGTAGATTTGAATTCATTAGCTAAACAAAATGTTACTTGTTTAAATACTTTTCATAAAGAATCTTGGATATGATATAGAATACTAGGATGTTGTAATGTGCAATCACTTAGCAGAATGGCTAGGAATGTTTTAGTTAGAGACTTACGTAAACTGGAATTCCCACTTAACAAAGTTTGTAATCCTTGTCAAAAGGAAAAAAACACAAAGATTCTTTCAAATCAATGAAATAAGTTTCTACTTCTCAACATCTCGAATTGGTTCATATAGATTTGTTTGGACCATCAAGAGTTTCAAGTATAAATGAGAAGCCCTATCTTTATGTTCATGTAGATGATTTTTCTAGGTACACATGGGTATACATTCTTTCTCACAAAAGTGAAGCGTGTTCTTGTTTTATCAAATATTCCATGTCTGTGGAAAACCTTAGTGGACTTAGGATCAAGGCCTTGAGAAGTGACCATGTTCGTGAGTTTGAAAATCAAGATTTTGGATCTTATTTTTCACAAAATGACAATAATCACAACTTCTCTGCTCCTAGAACACCTCAATAGAATGGTGAAGTAGAAAGAAGAAATAGGACTCTTTAAGAGATGTCTTGGACAATGCCCAATGAATATGGTTTACCAATTTACTTTTTGGTTGATGCTGTTAATACATCTTGTTACATTATGAATAAAGTATTGATTAGAACAATTCTTAAAAATACCCCTTATGATATTTGGAATAATAGTAAGCATAGGGTTAATTACTTTAGAGTATTTGGTTGTAAATTGTTTATCCTTAATACGAAATATAATCTTGAAAAATTTGCTTCTAAAAGTGATGATTGAATTTTCCTAGGTTACTCAATCTCAAGTAAAGCCTATAGGGTATTAAATAAGAGAAAAAATATTTAGAAGAATCTTTACACATAAAATTTGATGAAAATGATCCACATGAAGATAAGACCCCTATTTAAAATTTTGAAGATGATATGTCCATTCTAAACCTTAATGACAAAAACAGTGAACCTTTTGATTAAGACAACCAGTTCTGAAAATTTTCTAGAACCTGTTTCTGTAGAACCCAAACCTATAAAAGAAACTGAAATTTCTATCCCTACCTTCTCTAAACCAAATAGGGCCCTTAAAACACAATCTTTAGATGCTGTAGTAGAAGATTTAGATAGAGGGACACAAACTAGATATTATATGAGAAACTAGGTTGAACATCATGCTTTTCTTTCACAGCTTTAACCTACAAATATCAATGACAAATCAATAATGAATTTTGGGAGATGTATATGCAAGAAGAATTGAATCAATTTCAAAGACAAAATGTTTGGGAATTGGTAGAAAAACCTAAGGATACTTTGTCCATACACACTAAATGGGTTTTTAGGAATATGGATGATGAAGCTGGTAACATAGTTAGAATCAAGGCTAGACTAGTTGCACAAGGCTATAGTCAAGAGGAAGGAATTGACTATGAGGAGACCTTTTCACCAGTAGCCAGACATGAAGCCATTAGAATCCTACTTGCCTATGCTGCAAATTTGAATTTCAATCTATATAAAATGGATGTTAAGAGTGCATTCATAAATGGGTATATAGCTAAGAATTTTTTTGATCAACCCCCTGTATTTACAAACCCCCATTTTCCAAATAAAAATTTTAAACTATCAAAAGCTTTATATGGTTTAAAGCAAGTTCCATGAGCTTGGTATGACATATTGATTACTTTTCTTATTTCTAAAGGTTTTACAAAAGAAATAGTTTATCCTACCCTTATTATAAAACGAGTTTCTAATGATGTTTTATTTATTCAAATTTATGTATATGAAATTATTTTTGCATCTTCAAAGAATTTTTTCTGTGTTGATTTTTCTAAAATTATTCAAAACAAATTTGAAATGAGTTTAATGGGAGAAATCAAATATTTTCTTGGATTTCAAGTTTTTCAAAATGAAAATTTATTATTTTAAATAAAAGTAAATATACAAAGGATCTTATAAAATGTTTTGGATTGGATAAAACTAAAATTAGTTAAACTCCCATGAGTACCACTTGTAAGTTTGATCTTGATAAAGATGGAAAATATATTGATCAAACCACTTTTAGAGGAATGATTAGAAGTTTAATCTACATAATGGCTACTCTTCCTGAAATTATGTTTAGAGTGTGTATGTGTGTTTGTTTTGAAGCAAACTGTAAGGAATCTCATTTAAATGATGTAAAGATAATTTTCAAATACCTCAAGCATACACCCAATCTAAGAAAATTATATCCTAAAGTATAATAATTTGAATTAGTTAGTTATTCTGATGATGACTTCGGTGGCTATAATTTAGATAGAAAAAGCACCTCTGGAACATGTCACCTTTTAAGAAAGTCACTACTATCATGGTGTAGTAAGAAACAAAATTCTGTTTCATTATCTACTGTAAAACCTGAATACATAGCTGCGGGCAGTTGTTGTGCACGTATTTTGTGGACAAAACACACATTACTAGTTTATGTATATCAATTCAGACATGTACCTATAAATTGTGGTAACACAAGTGCTATTAACATCTCAAAAAATCATGTTTCACATTCTAGGACAAAGCACATTGATGTAATACATCATTTTTTGAGAGATCATTATTAAAAAGGTGATATCTCTTTGGAATTCATTGGTACTAAATATCAACTTGATAATATGTTCACCAAACCATTAAATTATGAGAGAATATACTACATCATACATGAACATGGCATGATAAATATCAAATAGTTACCTTACTTGTTACTGTTTTAGGTCTTACTGTTTGACATATTACTGTGTTATACTTTACTATTTCATGATTACAGTTTCTCATGTTTACTGTCTCATTGTAAAGTTTTATGTTTATGGTCTCACAGTTAGTATTTTTTACTTACTGTCTGATATTTACTGTCTCAACGTAACACAGATAGTGATGTTCATTCACAGTCTCACTATGAAGCTCGTCTACTATCTCACCGTAATGACCGGACACAGTCTCACCATAAAAATTCTTTGGTGGGGGATCCACCTATTTATAAAATTTTATAATTTATTTTTTATCCAGAATGGATTATAATAAATCATGTCATATGCAATGAGTATGATATATATATACATATATATATATATCATAAAATGGCAGTTGATTGAAGAATTATCATCTAGTTTAAAGATTTTAGAATCAAACAACTCAAGAATATTTTTAATAAGTTTATTTAACATAGTTGCGTAATTTTGATTCTATCTGAATCCTCTAGTAGTATTTTCTATTCCATTCAAAAAACTAAAAATAATAAAAAATTATCAATACCCTATATATTTATTGAATTTAAATTTATTTTCAATCATGAGATATAAGTGTTGAAATAAGATTTAAAATATACTTAGAGAGTTTTGAGTTTCTAATGATAGAAAAATTTGGGTTATGGAGTCTCTAATTTGATTTTGACTTGTTATGGAAAATATATATAGATGAATAAACAAGACTGCATCCTAATATCCTCATAAAATTTCCCTTGAGAAATGTAAGTGTTCTCTTATTATGAAATATTGGAAAATGGAAATACATGGACCCTACATATGAACATAAGGTTGATCTTCTAACAATTTATGGTTTATTCTAATCATTATAAGGTATAAAAAATTATAATAAGGTTAAATTATCTTCTTATAAAGTATAAAAAATTACTATTATTTGAGAAATTCATTGGAATTTTTATTTTATGATTTTTGTTCATTATCTAATGATATAGACCTAAAAGGTCTTGGGAATATAATTAATGCAATATTTTATTTAAGAATTTTGATTATGGCATAGTTATATATTCAAATCTATAGTTTGTATAAAATACCCTATACAAGGTATGAGTTTTCAGCATTATATCCAAGAGTGTGGATCTGTAGTGAAAAAATTGAAATCATAGCAGGGTTTAGATAACATTAGAGTTTAATATGTTGGTTAAGTATAATTTTTGGGATGATAAGTTAATGTTGATTTTAATTTCAGAGGTATTAAAAAAAATAAGTTTAGTTGTGGTAAAATTTAATATTTTATAGATTAATATAACTCAACTTTATTGAAAACTCTAGGGACATGCATAAGGGATAAATTCAAGTATAGAATAACATTATGATTTTTTAGAAAAGTAGAGAAAATGTGGTTATCCATGAAATTATATCCCTATATGGATAATTGAAGGATTATGTGGTTATGACATAGATACACATATTAGTAAACACTTTGAAAAATATTGGTTGAGTTTCAACCCAACATTCACTCTAGTGCACCATGCATGGACCTAAGACTAAACACCTACCAATAATATCTTGGGGGATATGATTTGCTTAATCACATTCACATTACATGACATAAAAAAGTATTTATTATGTTAATAAAGTTTGTTAATGAATATGAGAGAACCCAGAGAGTGATTTCGGTAAAACATAAAGTTAATGAAATAATTTCAGAATGTAATAAATTTTGAGGTTGAATTTGATATGTAATATTCATATATAATTCATTTTTTGTGATTATCACTCTTGCTTACTCCTTTTAATTTTATTACTGGACGAATCCTTATGGAATCAAGTTAATATTTGATGTCTTGGACTATTTAGAGACTATCCCAATAAACAACCAAGCATGATAAAAATTAATGTTAGAAAAAATGCGATTATGACAAACCATCTATCAATAATTATGATTAACAACATGAACATAGTTGAATTCAAAAACACACCAAAAAAGAGAAGGATAAAGTCTCATAAAACTCTATGTGACAGAGAAGATCAAGGAAAAAATATTCAACTTCTTACATGGGAAGAATGTGTGAAGATTCCACCATGGGAATGTCTAAAAGGAATGAGAAGGTGCTTCGTGTGAGGAAGTAGAGGGAATCTAGTAACAAATTACAAAGTAATAATGAAGTAATCAATAAAAATGATGAATGAATAAATGTATATCCCAATCAAAGATAAAATATTAAAGTAAACCTAAAATTTCAAATTATATCAGTAGTTATGTCTATATTTTACATATATTTATAGAAAATTATCTGTGAGTAAAAAATTAAAATTGAAGGTTGTAATTTATTTAATTGGAGAGGTGGGGGAGAATGTAACACCATGAAATTTTAAATTATATGTTGTTATTTATAACCTAATGTGTTCAATAACTTTATTAACACACAACACCAAACAAAAACAAACCACAAAACATTATATAACCATTAGAATATATTCATATAATTGGTTGGTAAAAATAGATTTAACGAAATTTTAAAATATATATTGAATTAAAAATGAAGGTTTATATTAATACTATGTCACTAATTAAAATTCAATATTTATATCTAAGTATTGAACAATAACTATTTATTTTTTGAAATAAAACCATTATCTGAATTTTATCTTTTATTTTTTGATTTAATAAAATAAATATATTATTAATAAAATATATTTTTATATGGATAATATATTATAATTAATTAGTTTTCAAAAAATAATAATGAGATTAATAAATATTTTGAAAATTTATTTTCCCCAGAAAATTATTTTCATTATATAATAATTTTTTTATATAAAAATTAAATTATCAAATTTTTAAAAAGTGAGCATGAAAAATTTTACTTAATTTTTGTATTTCGAATAAAAATATTAGGTTAATATGAATTTCTGGATTTAGAGTATTGAAACCTTATTTCAAGTCATAAGAAACATTTTATTTTTCATTCCTTCCATTTGTATTATCGAAAGATAATGAAAAATATTTTCATATTAAATTAGGGAAACCCCATTATTATCAATTACATTTAATGTTAATAAAAAATAATATATTTTAAATTGATAAAAAAATTCAAATATTTTATTGTAATAACATAAAAATATCACAATACTCTTACTTGGGGGTGGATACACATTCATTTTAAATTCTAATGAATATTGTGACTTTGTCTTTCTTTAAAGATTCTATGAAATTAGAAAGAATTATGATTCCATCCACACAAGCCTTGGGTTTTCTCTAAAATTTTTAACTTTTATTTTCATCATAGAGATTCTACTAATTCCGAAATCAAATTAAAATTTAATTGACTAAATGTGATGTTTAATATAGTATTATTACTAAAACAATATCATTTGATTTAATCGTAATTACCGAGAGAAATATATCTGAGTTTTCTTCTATTTATATGGTTTTATGAAATGTTCCATACAATTATAAAATTTGATTTTTTAAAAAGGAGTGAACATTATATAGTTTATATGTTTTTTTGGCATGATTTTCTAATTTTGAAATAACTTTATGGTTTTCTTAAGCACAGTTTCACCTTATTTAATTTTTTATACCTTATAATTATTAGAATTAACCATAAATTGTTCAAAGGTCAACCTTATGCTCATATGTAGGGTCCATGTATTTCCATTTTCCAAAATTTCATCATAGGAGAAAACCTACATTTATCAATGGAAATTTTAAAAAGATATTAGGACACCGTCATTTTTGATCATCTACATATATTTTCCAGAACAAATCAAAATCAAATTAGAGACTCCATAACCCAAATTTTTATATCATTAGAAACTCAAAACACTCTAAGTATATTCTAAATCTGATTTCAACACTTATATCTCATGATTGAAAATACATTTAAATTCAATAAATCTATAGGGTATTGATAATTGTTTATTATTTTTAGTTTTTTTAATGGAATAGAAAATAATATCAGAGGATTCAGATAGAATCTAAATTACTCAACTATTTTAAATAAACTTATTAAAAATATTCTTGAGTTGTTTGATTCAAAAATGTTTAAACTAGATGATAATTCTTAAATCAACTTCCACTTTATGATATATATATATATATATATCATACTCATTGCATATAACATGATGAATTAAAGTGGGGGATCCACCTGTTTTCTAAGAGGTCAATCTTGAGGAAATCCCTATAGAACAATATGTTCCTGAAATCATACATTCAGCTGAAGAATGGATGGAGCTAGCTTTTCAGCAGGCTATACAGGAAATGAGTGAGGAACTTAGAGCTGAGTCTGTGGAATTAGACCAAGATCCTAAGCCTCTCAGTCATGAGAAGGAGGATCCTATTGAGGGGGATAAAACCCCAAATCTTGAGTCTATTGAAGCCTCACATCCAACTGAGTCATGTCCTATAGAAAATCAGTATAAATTTCCCATTTTCAGTGATTTGGATGACTGTCATTAGGTTATAGAAACCAGACATGATCTTTCCTCTATATTTTAGTTTAAATTAGCCTCCAAAATTGTACCTGAGAAGGAAGCTAAACCTATACCAGTCTGTACTCTGGGACCCTAATCTGAATATCCATCCTTTGTGAGTAAGGATGATCTGAAGGAATTTGGTTCTACTCTTTTATTGAGAGTTTAGAAACTCATGAATACCCAACCTAATCTGAACAACCATCCTTTGTTGTTTCTTTCCCATGTAGAATTGTGGTAGAGGTATGAGGACCTGGACAGTCTGAGTACTATTGTAAACCCTCATCCTGGGTGCGGATCAAAGTTTATTTATATAAACTTCTTGGTGGAAGGTGATCACCAAGTTGAGGGGATTAGGTCTAGTCTTGAGACTGAACCACTTCTTTCATATCTATTGTGCTTCTTAATTTAGTTATCTATGTTTTGTTTCTTTACTATATAATTCATTAATATATAATTTCACTTTGATAGTTATTCTTGGAAAGAAGTCATAACTGGATTGTATTAGTAGAATAACATCAATAGTAATATTAATAACACAAATTAAGATTAATGAGAATTAATAAATCTTCTAAGAAGTTATTTAAATATTTAAACTCTTATATTCAGTGAGGTTCTTACCTACGTTTACTAATCCCTCCCATGCTTTTTCTCTAGATAAAGAAGGAATGACTTTTTTTCAGATTTTATTCCACCATATATCTATCCTAGTCTACTTCGGAGAATCTAGATAAATCATAATATTTTTCTACATAAAATTGAATTACATAATTAATATTACCTCTCATATACTACCTAAAATATTTAACTTCTTGAGGACGATCATACTTCAGATTACCCTAATAATGGGTAACTAAACATGTTTCAAAATCAATTTTTGGACATGTTGTATTCAAATAATATAAAAATCCATTATCCACCTATAAAATTTTGTATCCAACTCTTTCCCATCCTTATGTTGTATAATCTTGGTTATAAAAATTTTTAGATTCAAAATTTGTTTGTAATCGTCTATGTTTGACATTCTCATAAGCTCTTTCATAGATGTTTCATGAGAAATAAAGTTATATACCACATTCTAAACAATGTATGTTGTTAGAAAATAATTCATCTCACTAATCATGGACATTTCAAATTCTAATGACATCAATTTCAATAAAATCTCTTTATATGTATTTCTATTTCAACCAAATATAATGTCATTCTAATATACTAGCACTATAAAATTTTCTTCTATATATTTTTTCACAAATATATTATGATGTAACTGCCCCTTGAATTCCAATTTTATTGATTTTTAGTATAGTTGAACATAATATTCAATTGTAGTCTTATTTAAACTATACAATTCTTTCTTTTACCTATGGACATAATTTTTTTCATATCCTACTAATAATATCATTAGTTTTTCAATATATACCTCTCATTTAAAATAAGCACCAAAAATTTTTATTTTAACATGAATATGGAAAATCTTGAACTCTCATTGAATATTATTTTCAAAGAAAATTCTAATTGAATCCAATTAGAAAAAAATTTAAACTTTTTCTTCAATATTGACACCATTAATCTGAGAATTCCTTTTTTATTTAAATAATACATTATTTTAGATCACATTTCTATGTTCTTCAAACTTATTTTTATTCATATGTCTTATCTCTATCACATTGGGGTGTTCAATTATTAACATACTCTCCTATGTTTGATTATTATATATTTAATCAAGTTCCTTACTCATAGATATGACAAATAATTCCTCATTTTTTTCTTCTCCAAAATTAGTTTGTGACATCATTGAAAAGCTTTCACCATGCCTTATATTTCTAATCATTCGTATCTAAGTTGGAGTAGTTCTATCTATAATTATTATGGATGGATCAAACATCATTCTCAAGTTTCTACCCTAATGTGAAATCTCAATTTATTCAGGAGAAACCTCCTCTTATAATTCATCCCTAGAGTATTATTTATTTAGTGAAATTTTTTGAATCACATGTGTAGTATCAACTACATCCACTTATTATGGTATTTTATCATTATTAAAAAATTCAGTGATATTTCCATATTTTTTATTGATGATATTAATATCATTACATTCCAATACTTTATTCATCCAATTTTTAAGCATTTTTAAGCCTCGAATTTTTTTTAATATCCTTTAAATACACCATTGTATATATCACAACCATTTTTTAGATGATTTCACCCATTGTTTGGAAAGTAAAAACTATTTATATAAAAAAAATTGTATAGGGATTTATACCATGCCATATTTTATAAGGTGTTCTTTCTTCCTCAGTACTCACCACTACCAAAGATTTAGTGTACACTACCAATTGTATTGCTTAATGTTTATAAATTCTGAGAAAGTCAATTTCAATGAGAATTATTTATTATTTTGTAGACACTTTATAATTTCATCACTCTAAAATTTCATTATGTGGTCGAGTTTTTATGGAGGATATATCATTTTTAACATCATAATTATAAAGGAATAACTATTCAACAAATGTTTATTTTGTTTCATAATAAAATGAATGATCTTGATCATGCATCAAGTCTCATATACCACTCTACTCATGTATATCTTTATACATTCCATCAATTCCCTATTACTTTTCATAAACATAACATATTCCATTTTACTTTAATAATCAACAAAAAGACTGAATAACCTTTCCCCGTATGGACTTGATATACTCATCGAGACATAGAAAATTGTAAAACTAGATCAACGGGATTAGATTCTCTTTTCTTTTTTAGATAATTTTAATTTCATAATATCTCTCCTCACATAAAGTCATCACATGTCTTATCATGATCAAACTTAAAATTTTGATTTTCCATTCCATCCTTCATCTTGAAAAAATTATCTATGCTCTATTGATAGGAGTGGTTTAAAATGTGATTCTATAAACAATTCTTCTCTTCTATTGTTTATAGACAATTTTTTGTTTACATTCATCCTCATAGAGATAAACAATCATCATCCATATATTCGTTAGTATATTATAATATTTTCCTTAAATAACATAGCCTTTAAATTTAAATAAATTTTCAAGTATAGATTCAATGAGTATAATCATACTCAAGAGGTTGTTTCACAATCCATCAAAAAGATAACATTTATTTTCTTTTTTTTCTAGATATTTAATTATTTCACCTAACTTTTATTTTCAAAGAAAAGTCTTTTCTAAAATTTTCTATTCCATCAACTCATCCCTTTACATTCTTTAACATATTCATGTTTCATGTCATATAGGATGATAACCACTAACATTAATTTGGGTGTTGCTGTTCTCTATATTTTTTCGAGTAATTTATACCATATTAGAAATCTCAATATTTTTTTTACATCTTTGATATTCCTCATTTACTAATGGAATAAGAGGCCTTTATACTTTCCCTATAACATCTCCGGTGAATCCATACTCTTCTTCTTCCTAAAATGGAGAGTGTTTATTTTCAAACTGATTTCTTTTGTTATTCCTTTTTTAGTTTTCATCCAAACTCATTACTTACTATTTCCAATTCCTCATTTAATATAGTTAATCGATTTATACCCAAATTTTTAACAATAAAAACTATATCCATATAAAAAATTTCTTTTATTTATTGAATAATATAGCCTTTTTATCCCTTGATGACTTTTAGGATCTTCACCATTCAATTAGATCATCCCATATTCACAATATAATAAATTTTGGCAAAGAAAGATAAAAAACTAAGAATTCATAAGAGGAAAAATCTTCTCTCATTTTTTCCTCCATATATCCCAAACCTTAATATATTTCCTTAGTTATTGAAAAGTATTAAATAAATATGTAAAATTTTTATCCTATTGATTTTCTTCGTTTAAATAAATTGTAATGACCCATACATCTATGCATGAAATTCTATTTTTAAATGGGTGAATTCATTATCAAGAAGTAAAATTAGAGAATACATGTGTAATAATTTGATTATATTAGACTATTATAAGTTATATCCTATCAGATTTAAACAACCATTAATAATTATAAATAATAATAGAATAGCTATTATAAAATTAACATATGATTTATATATATAGGGTTATTATAATTCAATTTGAAAAAAATATGGCCTCTCCATATAAGATCAAAACCTATAAATCCCTTTTATCAAAGATTATAATGGTGGTAACATCACTAGTATTTTCCCTTAACCAAGCCCAAACTAAGATTCAACAACTAAAGCACAATTGAAACTACAAACATGACAATTTTATTTTTATCGATATAATATCATAAACCATGTTCATGAAACAAACCTATGAAAATTTCACCATCATACGGTATGAGAAAAATTAGATTATGAGATGATCAATAATAAATTTTATTTTTCGGAAATATATAATCACAATCATGACAAGCATTTTTTATGAATTCAATAATTTTTTGGAATAAATGATATATTAATAAAATATTATTATTAATTAATATTTATTAAATATAAATGATTATTTTATTTTACTAGTTAAAATTTAATTTTTATAATGTTATGAATATTATTATTATCATAAAATTAGTATTTATAAATAAATATATTTTTTTATTAAAAATGGTAGATTCTAATATTTGTAGAATATTTAGGTAAAATAAATATTATTTTTTAAATCATAGTGTTAAAATTATCCAGTAGTAAATTTTTTATAATTTTCTGATATAGTCAAATTTTCCGGTAGTAATTAAATATGGTATAATTATATTATATGTGTTACAACATCATAAAATATATAATGTGATGTAATATATACTATAAAAATAATACAATTTGTAATTTATTTGATCAATTTTAAAAGAACTTAATGGAACGTCAAAACTATATATTATATTTTAATGTTTTAAAATTATTTCATTATAAACATGACTTAGTTCCACAAAAACAAGGGCATTATTTAAATGATTTCAGTTCTCATACTTATAAATTAATGAAATACACTATTCATTTCAAGAAGATAAGGCTAAATACTATGGTATGGTTTTTGGTTTGGATTATTTTATTAGTTAGATTCCAAATTCTCTATTTTAAAATTAATAAAGAATTATCAACTCTTTTGCTATAAAAACCCACCCAACCTCCCATTATTTGTCAATAAAACTCCTTAGAGAATGCGTATAATATACTCATACCTCTCTATATCCATCACAATTTTTTCCCAAGATCTTTATAATCTCTTCTAAATATTTTATAAGCACTTTCTAATTTTAAGGGATCCTCTCCTTCTCCATTTTATTGAAGAAAATTCTTTATATTTTTCCTTTAAGTTCCCAATTGTTAATCTTAGGTTATTTTTTTACACATTCCTATTACTATAATTATTATTTAATTTGTAGTATTGTCACTTTTACTCTAAAAATGAACTTCCATTAATCTTTATCTACCCTTGTCATGCTTTGAAGTTATCCTGTGATTTTTCAAGCTGAATATCTCTGTCTTGAATACCCATAGACATTTCCACTAAAGGGTATTCAATTAGAGGTATGTATACTTAATTGATTTGGTACATCCATGTATGTAACCCATTCTACTTTATCATGGTATTAAATGTGATTAACTTCATCTTTATATTGTATGATTTATGAGGTATACTTATGCATGTACATAATTTGAAGGTAATAGTTGGGCCTAAAATTATATAGCCCTCAAATGTATTGGGTAATATATTATTTTCTTGATATTTCATGTATTATTAATGGGATGATATCCTAATAACACTTTGTTTTGATGTATTTTTGGATATCCTTGACTTATACTTATGATTTAATGTTTTGTAGTGTTTCCACAATCCCATGTTGTCTTTATGTTATAAAATCATATAATGATTTGATGTTTAGTATTATGATTATAACCCCTATTATATTACATTTACATACCTATTGAATCAATTGTTTTTATTTCACTGTGTTAAAATTTTTTCATTCCCATACTGTGATTTATAGCTCTACTCTTTCTTATATATTCCCCTAGGTTATCCCTTGTAGTTTTAGAAAATCAGGAAAATTTAAGGGCATGTTTCGGATTTTTATTCAATGTATTTTTATCATGTTTTAAGATGTTATTAATAATAACAAATTAACTAAACAAAAATATCCTCATGATATTATGGGGATATCTAATGGGTATCATTATTCAATATATCATAAAATAAAGTGTATGAAGGATATGGGGTTTTTTGTTCGCAAGAGAGAAAATTATAGCTAGTTTTTGGAATCAGAAATAAAAAACTCTAGTGTAATCCATTAGAATAAAACTAAACACAATTAAGCGTCCCAAAAATTTACTAAATTATAGATTAATTGGTTTCCTATAAAATAAATCCCTGCTTGGATGTGTCCTGATAACAATTATATAATGGCTTAATAACCACTAAAATGGATGATTGATTGGGACTTGATAGTCACAGAGTGAATCATAAAGATATATTACTACAAGTAACGTCCTAGACCCAGCTTCCACTCAATAGTGCCTCAATCTTGGTTTGAAAAAAGGCCTCAAGAACATCTCCTCAAACACCGGAGGCTGCTGACAAGAATCAAGGGCCTAGGTTTGCCTATGGGGAGACTATTCTCTCATTACCAGAGTATATCAAAATAGGATTTCCACAATATACAAATAGAAAAATATGTAAAACAGTAAGAAAAAATTAAATGGTGGAAGAATGATATAAAAAAATCATTGAAGACATCTTATATACACAATGAAGATACAGGCCATGTTTCTACAAAAAACAACCAAAATAGGTATACATGGTAGATGTACAATACATATAACAAATGTAAAAAAATGCTAAAAGTTTCTAGCTAGCATCATGATCCTAAGAATAGTCTCATGATCCTCTCATATTAAGAATAAATAAAGTACCTGTAGTGGGGAAATATACCTTATTCATTCTTGTAATTTTAAAATCTATTTGGGTACCCAAATGTGGCACAAACAAGTGTAAGAAGTAATTTAGGTAGGAAACTACTAAAGGTTAGGTTCTAATCAATCAGTGAATGTACATAACAATAGTGTGCAAGAAAAATATTACAAGTAAGTACTGATAATTAATCCTACTATAATTCAAGGTTCTCATTTATATTCATGTTCATTTAAAAGTTAAATTTATGATTTTAGCAGTTTGGCCCACGAAATTCAAGAAAATTCTCAACAAACCATTCATTCTCATAAAAATATTAATTCTTAAGACCCAGTACTCAGCCCGGTCTCCCCCATGATAACATGATCAAGGACCACTACTACAAAAACGTGCAATATCAGCGCTAAAATCGGGCCTTAACAATGCTAGAAAAGCATTGTAAAGCTTATCGCTGATAGGGGGGCTTTAACAGCGCTAAAAACTCTCTATTAAAGTACTCCTTTAACAGTGATAAAAAGCACTGTTAAATGTAGCCTTTAACAGCGCTAAAAAAGCACTGTTAAAGGTCTCCTTTAACAGCGCTAAAAAAGCGATGTTAAATCCATGACATTAACAGCGCTAAAAAAGCGTTGTTAAATCCCTGCCTACTGCAAATAAAAAATCTTCATTAGTACAGCCAGTCGAACAGACCTCCCGAAAAACCAGTATATCAACCACAAAAATGTCATCAAATGATCACAACCCAACCATTAAATACTTACTTTTCCCCAAACACCCATAACCCAACCCAACCACAACTACAACCTTCTTCTCAATGTACTCAACCGATCTAAACACTTAATATGGATTTTACCCAAGACTATCTAATTCAAAATGCCGATCATGTCATCAACCGACCACTTAATTTCTATGGTGCTCCCCACTATACGCTTTAGCTCAGAAACACCACCATCTGATGTTTAACACCTCCATCATCGAGAAAGAACCACTAGAACCCCACAGTATATAAGGCCATTGCATGCTGTTCAAACATAGCGAGAGGAGAAGAGAAGGTGAAAATACCATAGACGAACAACATCAACAATGAACATCCACCACCCTTTCACTATATACATCAAAATCATATCTTTAAGAACGTCTATGTGAATTTCTATCTTACTTCCATCGAGGATGATTCATGTTGGTCAACTTGTTTTGGAAATTGTTTATCTTCATCTGTGCCTTGTACTTGCACCCATGAATTTGAAGCTGAGTATGCGTACAGGATAGATGAGGCAGGTTTGAATCGTACACGTCAAATATGAACCATGAATCGTTTTCCTAATGTGTCAACACAATCCGAAGGCGTTTGGTTAGTTTCCCGTATGTCAGTTGTCGATTTCACTTAAAAATAAGTCCATTTTGAACAAAACAGAGGCACTTTGAGTGGTGTCGGCCACACCGGGCCTCGGATTGAGTCAGCGTTGACTTTTACACATCAAATTTGACACATGGATCGTTTTCCTTAAATTTCAATAGAATCCTAATGTGTTTGGTCAGTTTCCCGTATGTTAGTTGTTGATTTCTCACTTAAAAATAAGTCCATTTTGAACAAAATAGAGGCACTTTGAGTGGTGTCGGCTACACCGGGCCTTCAATTGAGGTAGGGTTGACTCTTACACATCACATTTGACTCATGGATCATTGTCCTTAAGCTTCAATAGAAACCGAATGTGTTTGGTCGGTCTGGCATATGTATGTAAAATATTGTCCATTTTAAACAAAATACATACACTTGGAGTGATACCGGACACAGTGCGCCTTGGATTGAGGCAGGGTTGACTCTTACACGTCACATATGACCAATGGATCATTGTCCTAATGTTTCAACACAATCCGAAGGCGTTTGGTCAGTTTCCCGTATGTCAGTTGTTGATTTTTCACTTAAAAATAAATCCATTTTGAACAAAAGAGATGCACTTGGAGTGGTGTCAGCCACACCCGGCCTCATATTGAGGCGAGGTAGAATTTTACACGTCACATTGGACTAATGGATCATTTTATTTAAGTTTAAATAGAATCCAAATACGTTTGGTCAGTTTTCGGTATGTCAGTTGTTGATTTCACATAAAAATAAGTCCATTTTGAACAAAATAGAGGTTCTTTGAGTGGTTTTGGCCACACCGGGCCTCATATTTAGGTGGGGTTGACTCTTACACATCACATTTGACCCATGGATCATTTTTATAATGTTTCAACAGAATCCGAATGCGTTTGGTTGGTTTGTCATATGTTAGTTGTTGATTTCACTTAAAATTAAGTCCATTGTTAACAAAATCAGAGGCACTTTGAGTGGTGTCGGCCACACCGAGCCTTGGATTGAGGCGGGTTTGACTCGTACACGTCAAATTTGACTCATGGATCGTTTTACTTAAGTTTCAATAGAAACTGAATGTGTTTGGTTGGTTTGGTGTATGCATGTAAGATATTGTCCATTTTAAACAAAATACATACACATGGAGTGATACCGGCCACACCGTGCCTCAGATTGAGGAAGGGTTGACTCATTCACATCACAAATGACCCATGAATCGTTTTTATAAAGTTTCAACACAATCAGAAGGAATTTGGTGGGTTTCCCGTATGTCAGTTGTTGATTTCACTTAAAAATAAATCCATTTTGAACGAAATAGAGGCACCTTGAGTGGTGTCAGCCACACTGGGGCTCAGATTGAGTCAGGGTTGACTCTTACACATCAAATTTGACACATGGATCGTTTTCCTTATGTTTCAACAGAATCCTAATGCATTTGGTCAGTTTTCCATATGTCAGTTGTTGATTTCACATAAAATTAAGTCTGTTTTTAACAAAACAGAGACACTGTGAGTAGTGTTGGCCACACCGGGCCTTGGATTGATGCGGGGCTAACTCGTAACACGTTACACATGAGTCATGGATCATTTTGAAAATGTATCAACACAATCAGAATCCGTTAGATCGGTTTGGCGTATGTACGTAAAATATTGTCCATTTTGAACAAAATACATACACTTGGAGTGATACCTATCACACCACGCCTCAGATTGAGGCAGGGCTGACTCGTACACATCACATTTGACCCATGGATCGTTTTCCATTAGTTTCAATAGAATACAAATGCGTTTGGTCAGATTTTGGTATGTCAGTTATTGATTTCAATTAAAATTAATTTCATTTTTAACAAAACAGTGACACTATGAGTGGTGTCGGCCACACCGGGCCTCAGATTAATGTGGGGTTGACTCGTACATGTCACACATGAGTAATGGATCGTTGTGCAAAAGTATCGACACAATAAGAAGTTGTTAGACCAGTTTGGCGTATGTACGTAAAATATTATCCATTTTAAACAAAATACAAACACTTGGAGTGATACCGGTCACACCGCGCCTCGAATTGAGGCGGGGTTGACTCGTACACATCACATATGACCCATGAATCGTTTTCCTAAAGTTTCAACACAATCCGAAGGCATTTGTTCGGTTTCACGTATGTCAGTTGTTGATTTCTCACTTAAAAATAAGTCCATTTTGAAAAAAACAGAGGCACTTGGAGTGGTGTCAGCCACACCAAGCCTCAAATTGAGGCAGGGTTGACTCGTACACGTCAAATTTGAAGATGAGTATGCATACACAATAGTTTACCTTCTAAGAGAAGAGTTTCTGGAAGATTATAAGAGACATGAAGAAATGAAGATCATTAGAGTGTTGGATAAAATGTGGTTGTTACAAACAATGTGGCAATCGGATTGTGCAAGGCAGCCTAAGTTACAACATGCAGGTATTGTACTTTATTTTTTCTGGAGGGTTTCAGTTTAAATACATTTTGGAATGATCATTGTGTTGGAACCAGGGTCTTAAAAGCATTATTTGGCATATGGTTTGTGTTTTTTGTCAATCCTCAGTGGAAGTTCAGGATGTGTACCAACAAAGAGATCTTACCGTTCAAGCAGAAAATAGTAGTGAAGGTGGAGCCGTTTCCCAGTGTTTTCCAAACTTTTGGGCCTGAAAATCAGCCAATAAAGTTAAGTGTTTTGGGAAAAGGTACTTGCACGTCGAGGTCTTGGAGGATTGAAGACGTGCGCGCCATATGTTTTTGAGAATCAGAACGTCAAAAATTGGCTATGGAAAGAAGGTCGCACAAGTATTGTTTGGGTCGCGCAAGTGAGTTGCGCGACAGAGGTTACTGGAGACAAGACTTGTGCACTATTGAGGGACTTGCGCGCCGCCGCGCAGGGGGTCCAGTTTGCCTATAAATACTGGACCACCCCTTCTCATTTCTGACGGAGCTCAAGACTTCGATATTGTTCGATCTCTCGTCGCGCAGGTGGTCGAGTCGCGCAGGTGGTAGTTTTGTCGCACAAGTGGATCTTGCGCGCCGGTTGTTGGTTGTGCGCCGAAGGTGGTTTGGAAGAGAAAGGAAGTAAACCGCACAAGTTTGTTGTTGGGGAAGGAAGTGTCACGCAGGTGTGTTGGTGACACTTGCGTTCCAGTATGGACTTGCGTGCCGTATTGGGACTTGCGCATCCGGCTTGGAGAAGCGCGCCAGGTTTTGCTGAAGCCCGTCGGCCTGTTTGGAGCTGCACGAAAGCCAGGAGACTACCTGATACATTCGAGGAAAATTGATATTCTGCTTCTGGTGAGAATCAGACATCAATAGAGAATCTACCTACAAAAAAGGATGCATTCTTATGAAAATGATGAAGAGACCTTCATGTCTATAAACTGAGTGGGACTTCACCAATGGCAGTGAGCCAGGGGGAGTCAACGGGAGTGACCTGAGGGAAGCAGTGAGCTACCCCTGAACCTTTGTAAAGGCAGTGAGCCTGGGGAAGAGTGACTGTACCCGAACCTTTGTAATCTACAGCTAGTGAAGCATAGTGGATTTAGGTACAACCGACAACCTGTCGGCGTATGCTCCTTGGACGTAGCCCTTAGTGGTGAACCAAGTAAAAAAGGGTTGTGTATTCTCTGTGCATGTGAATGTTTGCTTTCTAATCATAATCATCATACAGGTCCAACATGTTCCTACCAACGTGGGAACAAGATCCATCACATTAAAAGAAAATGTGGTCACCCTGATTCACCCCTCCCCTCTCAGGGTGTCCCGAGGTCCTACAAGTGGTATCAAAGGGAGGTTGTTGGATTTGAATCTATCCTTTGTCGCCATGGAGAATGAAGTCAATGTTATGGGAGTCCCTCTCTTTGATGGAAATAATTTTCAGATCTGGAAGAATAGGATGAGATCTCATCTAAGATCTCTTGGAATGGATGTTTTGTTTTCTACTGTCCAAGGAATACAAGTCACTGATCCAACAGGCCAAGCTATGACTGAAAGAGACAGGAAAATTCTTGATGCTGATGCTAAAGCACAAAATGCACTCACTACAGCTCTTTCCGATCAGATCTATCTAAAGGTTATGAGTTGCACTTCAGCAAAGTCTATGTGGGATAAACATGAAAACATTTATGAAGGAGATAGCAAGGTAAAGGAGGCAAAACTTCAAGTTTTACACAACAGGTTTGACGACCTAAAGATGCACCCCAATGAAAATGCAGACTCATTTTTTAATCGAATTACTGAAGTAGTGGGAGAAATTCGAGGACTTGGAGAAGAAATCAAAGACATTGATATCGTAAAGAAAATATTGACAAGACTTCCTCCCATGTACAATGAAAAGGTGTCAGCACTCGAAGAAAGAGATCTATCTAAACTATCTCTGGATGATTTGTTGAGTAGTTTAGTGGCATATGAGATGAGAGTCAAACCCGAAGTTGCCACAACTCACGTGAGCAAGGAAATGGAATTCAAATGCATGGACAAACTGAAAATTTCAGAAGATAGTGGTGGTGAAGATGACGAAGAAAAAGAAATTCTTTCCCTCATCGCCAAGAAGTTGAAAAAGGGAAAAGGTAAATTTAGAGGTAAGATACCTCTTGCATGCTTCCGTTGTGGAAGAGTTGGGAACATTGCCTCTTAGTGCCAAAGAAAGTTAGATGATAATGAGAGTGAAGCTGAAGACATTGAGAACCCTCAGAAAAGGTTTTTCAAAAAGGGTTACTTCAAATCTAGAAAGAAAATGCAGAGGAAGAGTTTTGTCTGTGAAGAAGAAGATGATGATATTGAATTTTGTGTGGAAGAAGAACCAGAATTTAAAACCAAAAACAATGATTCCATGATGGCTACCACTGAAATATCAGAATCCTCAATCAATAAAGACAGAGATAATCAGACTACTACTATTGGTAATCCAAAGATTCAAATTAAGGATTCCTTCTCCAAGAATGAGAGTAAATGTAAGAGATGTAATAAGTGGAAGGAAATGGTCAAAGAATCATCGGAATATGTTGATGAACTTGAAACTGAAATTGAACGTCTGGAAGAATTTGTGAAAGTTCGGTCTAAAATCCTTGAAAGCAATGATGATGTAGTGGATCTAAAACTGAGAATTGAGGAGCCGGGAAAGGTCATCAATCAACTCACATCAAGATTGTAAGAAAAGTCCAAGACTACTGAGGGTCTTGAGGAGGAAGTTGTTACTCTTAGAAGTAAACTTGAAACTGAATCATTTTCAAAAGAATCAAGGGAGAAAATACCTCTTAGAAGATTCTCAGATGCAGAGTTACTGGCAAGAGCCAAATGTTGTTCAGATAGGGTTGAAAAAATCATGAGCATTCAAAGACCCGCCTGAATGGGAAAGACTAGAATTGGCTATGAAGCTGAAACATCAACTACTGGAAATAAAGAGAGCCAAAAGACAGACAAAACGAAGGTTGAACATGTCGAAACATTGCCTGAAGTGCGGAAAAAAGAACCCTCAATCCAAACTAGAAGGATAACTGGCAATTATCCTCAAACATTCAGAAATGATAGGCAGTTCAACTATTCTCACAAGGATGAAGTTATGAGGAATAATTTAGGTGAGAATATATTCCCTCACATGAAGTGTCAATTCTGTGGCTATCTGGGCCATACCATGACATATTGCGAAGAGGCAAGGAGCTACTTGAATGGAGAAGATCTGGGAATTCAACAAAGGATAATCATTTCATATCCTCCATCTTATAGAATAAATATCTTTTATGGTTACTGTTTTAATTGTTCTAACTTTGGCCATAAAGCTATGTATTGCAGGAAGCGGTACGACAGGAGGAATTCATACAAAACTCAAAGATGGGACTGTGCTCATCCTCCTGATGATGTTGTTCTCACAAACAGTTTTTCCCTTCTGGAAGAAGATCATGGGTATGAAGATTCAGATTATGTAGAAGAATGTATTAAAAGGCCACCATTATCCTATGCTCACTCCAATATCGCATGGAAAGAGAAGAAGAAGATTGAGAAATCCAATCTTGCAGAAGTAGCACTCAAAGCTACAAAAAGCAGCAGCACCTGGATCCCTGATAGTGGATGCTCATCCCATATGACTGGAAATGCTGACCTTTTGATGAACATTGAAAAGAAGGTTGATGGAACAGTGCGGTTTGGTAATGACGGTGCTTTGAAGATCAAAGGCAGTGGGAATACTGCTCTCGCCAACGGGGAGCTGAAGAAGACTGAGGTTCTTTACGTGGACGGTCTACGCCACAATCTCCTGAGTGTAAGTCAACTCTGTGACTCAGGGATCATAGTAACCTTCAATCAAAAAGGCTGCACCATAAAAGGAAAAACAGGAAATTCTCTTATGAAAGGCAGTAGAACAGATGGAAATTTATATCAGGTTGACAGCAAAGTGAACTCTTGCTATTTTTCTGTTGAAGAAGAAAATAATTTATGGCATCGAAGGCTAGGGAACATTAACCAACAAGACATGGAAAATATATCTATGTTAAATATGGTCATGGATATTCCCATTCTAAAACGTGAATGGGAAAAGTCTTGTGATGCTTTTATTCGTGGGAAACTGGTACGTAGTTCATATCGACCAAAGAAGAAAAGGGCATCGCATCTTCTTGATCTCATTCATACAGACGTATGTGGCCCAATAAATGTTGCTGGAACCTATGGAGAAAGGTACTTCGTCCTTTTCATTGATGATTATATAGGAATGGCTTGTGTAATGGTTAAACACAGGATGTGACAAGTGCTTGATTGTATGAAAACTTATCGACGGATTGTAGAGAACGATACAGGCCGGACAATAAAAGTCATGCGATCTGACAATGGAGGGGAATATACGTCCATTGAGTTTGAAAATTACTTAGAAAAACATGGAATACAGCATGAGGTAGCTACTTTGAGAACTCTGCAACAGAATGGATTTGTTGAGCGCCGGAATTGACAGGTCAACAGTATGACTAGGACTATGCTGATTGAGAGTGGTATCTCTCGCCATTACTGGAAAGAAGTTATTGAGGCTGTAGTGCACATTCAGAATCGAACAGGGCTTTATATGGGAGAAATAAAGACACCATTTGAATTGGGGAATGGAAGGAAGCCTTCGTTGAAATACTTTCATGTTTTCGGAAGAAAATGCTTCATCCGGAATAAAGAATGAAACCAAGGAAAGTATGGTGACAATGCTGATGAAGGAATTTCTCTTGGGTATCCAATGAATAGAAAATCTTACAAGTGTTTCAATAAACGCTTGGGCAGGATTGTGGAAAGCAATGATGTTAATATCATTGAAGGAAAAACTCTAAATACTTAAAATGGTACTTATGATGATGAAATAGAAGATGAGAATGAATGTGAACATAAAATAAATACAAATATAGAAATAGAGGAAGGTGTACAAAATACTCAAGGGTCACATCATGATGTTGACTCAGATGAAGAATCTGAAGTATAAATCATGGATGGTGAGAATGCGTCTGAACCTCATAAGAAAAATCGAAGAGCAGAAATTGATCCATCTAACATAATTGGAGACATGAATGCACCTACACAGACAAGGAGGATGAGGAATAACACAAAAAATGCATTTCTTTCTGTTGTGGAGCCATCCTCATTTGAAGAAGCTACAAAGGATGAAACCTGGGTAAAAGCCATGAATGAAGAGTTAGATCAGATTGACAAGAATCAGACATGGGATCTTGTCCAGAGACCGGAAGTTCACAATGTGATTGGTACCAAATGGATCTCCAAAAATAAGTTTGATGAGCATGGAAGTGTCATCAGAAACAAGGAAAGACTGGTATGTAAAGGATACTCCCAGATTGAAGGGATTGATGTTGAAGAAACCTTTGCTCCAGTGGCTAGACTGGAGTCAATCAGGATTTTCCTTTCCATGGCACTCCAAAGAGGATATAAAGTATATCAAATGGATGTCAAGACAGCATTCTTGAATGTTGTACTCAAAGAGGAAGTCTATATTGAACAACCAGTGGGCTTTGTTTTGGATACTGATGAAACAAAGGTCTGCAAACTGAAGAAATCTCTATATGGTTTGAAGCAGGCACCACGGGCGTGGTACTCACGGTTGGATTCATATCTCAAGAAGTTGGAATTCAAAAGAGGAGGAGTTGATCACAATCTCTATGTGAAGAATTATCCAAAAGATCAATTCATGGCTCTTCTCTATGTTGATGATATCATATTTGGCGGCAGTAGGCAGAAATCAGTGGATGAATTTTCCAATCACATGAAATCAGAATTTTAAATGCCTATGATTGGGGAGCTCACATATTTCTTGGGGCAGCAGGTGATTCAAAAGAAGGAATAAACTTTCATTTCTTAGGAAAAATATGCAAGAGAGCTACTGAATAAGTTCAATATGCAAGACTCCAAACCAATGTCAACTCCAATTGTAGTTGGAACTAAACTTGGAAAGCATGAGGATGGGGAATCTGTTGATCCCACCATATACAGGAGGATCATTGGAATCCTATTGTATCTGAAAGAGACAAGGCCATATATTGTCTTTGCCACATGCCTTGCGGCCCAATTTTAGTGTAATCCAAAAGAGGAACATATGGAAGCAGTAAAAAGAATCATGAGGTACATTCAAGCTACACATAATTTTGGGTTATTTTTTGTTGCAGGCAGGGACATTGAATTATCCACATTTTCTGATGCTGACTGGGCTGGTGATGTGGTAGACAGAAAGTACACTAGTGGTGGAGCTTTCTATATTGGGCATAAATGTGTTGGCTGGTTGAGCAAGAAACAAGAAAGTACTTCTCTTAGTACTGCTGACGCTGAGTATATCTCTTCCACAAAGGCATGCACTCAACTGATTTGGATGAAGCAGCAACTAATAGATATTGGTGATAAGGTGCAGCAACCAATGGTGATTTACTGTGATAACAAAAGCACAATTGTTCTTACGAAGAATCCGGTTCATCATTCTCGTACAAAGAATATTGAAATACGGTATCATTTTATCAAAGAAAAGGTTGAACAAGGCGTGATTAGAATAGATCATGTGGGGACTGATGAGCAAGTGGCTGATATCCTGACCAAGCCATTGTCCGCGGCTGTGTTTGAGAAGCATCGGTTGAACCTCGGTGTTCAACCACCTCCTACTGCATAAGGAGGATCCGGAAATCCCCTCTCCCCATTTGTTTTAACTGTTTTTATCTGCTTATGACTGTGATGATGGTTTATGGGGGCGATACTATCCAGGGGGAGTGTGGCTTAAGCTGAACATTGAACAACTTATCGGTCTTTCGTTTTATTGTCAATGGGGGATAATGGAATAAATTCAAGGCATGAAATTATTCTGTGATGAGAAGTGTAAGATTGTGATGAGAAGTTTATGAAGGATAACATCGGGCATCATGGAGAATTTCAAAACACTGGAACCCAATTCAAGCTTTCTCTCTTGTTTTCTACACCGAGCATTGCTCACGTAGACTTAGAGTGTTGACTGAGTTGATTCTTGCGTTTTGGGTTTGCTCATAGTTGGAGTACTATTGAATTTATTCTGATTGCCAACAAACCCAAAGGGGTAGATTGTTGGAACCAGGGTCTTCAAAGCATGATTTGGCGTATGGTTTGTGTTTGTTGTCAATCCTCCGTGGAAGTTCAGGATGTGTACCAACAAAGAGATCATACCGTTCAAGTAGAAAACAGTAGTGAAGGTGGCGCTGTTTCCCAGTGTTTGCCAAATTTTTGGTCCTGAAAATCAGCCAATAACGTTAAGTGTTTTTGGAAATGGTACTTGCGCGCCGAGGTATTGGAGGATTGAAGACTTGCGTGCCATATGTTTTTGAGAATCAGAAAGTCAAAAATTGGCTAAGGAAAGAAGGTCGCGCAAGTATTGGTTGGGTCGCGCAAGTGAGTTGCGCGATATAGGTTACTGGAGACAAGACTTGCGCGTCGTCAAGGGTCTTGCACGCCGCCACGCAGGGGGTCCAGTTTGCCTATAAATACTGGACCACCCCTTCTCTTTTCTGACAGAGCTCAAGACTTCGATATTGTTCGAGCTCTCGTCGCGCAGGTGGTCGAGTCACGTAGGTGGTAGTTTTGTCGTGCAAGTGGATCTTGCGCGCCGGTTGTTGGTTGTGCTCCGAAGGTGGTTTGGAAGAGAAAGGAAGTAAACCGCGCAAGTTTATTGTTGGGGAAGGAAGCATCACGCAGGTGTGTTGGTGACACTTGCGCGCCAATTTGGACTTGCACGCCGTATTGGGACTTGTGCGTCCGGCTTGGAGAAGCGCGCTAGGTTTTACTGAAGCCCGCCGGCCTGTTTGGAGATGCACGAAAGCCAGGAGACTACCTGATACATTCGAGGAAAAGTGATATTCTGCTTCTGGTGAGAATTAGACTTCAATAGAGCATCTACCTACAACAAAGGATGCATTCTTATGAAAATGATGAAGAGACCTTCATGTCTATAAACTGAGTGGGACTTTACCAATGGCAGTGAGCCAGGGGGATTCAACGGGAGTGACCCAAGGGAAGGAGTGAGCTATCCCTGAACCTTTGTAAAGGCAGTGATCCTTGGACAGAGTGACTGTACCAGAACCATTGTAATCTACAGCTAGTGAAGCATAGTGGATTTAGGTACGACTGACAACCTGTCGGCATATGCTCCTTGGACGTAGCCCTTAGTGGTGAACCAAGTAAAAAGGGTCGTGTCTTCTCTGTGCATGTGAATGTTTTCTTTCTAATCATAATCATCATACAGGTTCAACAAGTTCCTACCAACATGGGAACAAGATCCATCACTTTAAAAGAAAAAGTGGTCACCCTGATTCACCCCTCCCCTCTCAGGGTGTCCCGGGGTCCTACACATTGCTAGCCAGTGTATTTTAGGTTTTTTTGATAGCCAAGGGGAAAGGGTGGGGTCTTCAGACATTGGAGGATATGTCGAAGGGTGAATTTTTGTGTGAATATGTTGGAGAAATGTTAACTCACGCAGTTATGAAAAGAGTCACTATTTAAAAGAAAGTCGCAAGTTTAGATACATCTCAAGATGGTCAGTTTAAAGAAATTTTGAGGGACACTACTAAGGACATGCTCAAATATGCACACATCCCCCACTTTTAGATAATTTTCTACTACAATGATCTTCCAACCAAGATATGCATTAGAACGCTCATGATACATAGAGCAATTCACTGCCCACCTTCGAGAATGATCTGAAGCCCAAACCATGACAACATTATGTTTTTCCTTAAAAATTAACTTGGAGAACTAGAATGGCAACTCAATCTTGTGATTTTGGAGATTTTACTGGTTTTTTTTGTCCAAAGGCCAAAGAAATGTGGTTCATCATTCTTGCATGTTGCTGGTGCATTTCATTTGTTAAAATGGACAAATGACCCATTGGAGAAAAAGTGTTTTATTTAATAATAATTACAATTTTTCTAAAAACATTTACATACAATAATGTTTCATCATTTTATCCCCATGAACCCCTCTCAAATATTTCCGCCAATTATATGCGTCTGCAAATCTTGCAATAAAAGTCAGCTCTTCATGATATTTTTGGACAATCTTGCATCAGGTATACGGCCCACTCGTTTCTGAACATATCTGCATCGTCTTGTGAATATGACGCTTTTAGGAATTCATAATAGTACTGAAAAATATATAAATAAAGAATTAACAAATAATTAATATGAAATAGTACATGTTTTCGAAAATACCTCTTTAGGGATGCTAGTGTGTCCATTGACAATTATCTATCTCATGAATCTACAAACATAACAACCACAATATTTGTCATTTGTTTGTTTTAGACACTGCAGAAACATTGATCATGAGGTGAGTAAGTAACTTGTTTTGATATATGTTTGGATAGTGCAATTTTATTATATATACCCGGATATTTGTCCAGAGATAATACTTGCTCGGCTCCTTATGCATAGCCCCTGTCCTCATACCATGATTTAGACGATATTTTTACACTGCCCTATCATAACAGAATTCTCAGTAAAAGGTAATATATATTATATAACTTGATTTTTAGACCTAAAATGTAGGATGTAGTGTCTTACAGATTGACTAACTGCATCACATGCGATCAGTTTGTTGTATATTCGTGCTTTGAATCTAAAAAATAAATCTTGGGAGTATCCAAATTCACCGCAATTAGCAGACAATGTTGCCTAAATACACAAAAAGGAACAAGTAATGAAAGAAATGAAAATATAATTGATATGCTTTAATCATAGAGTTTTACCCCTGCATGGTTGGTATGAGGAAGAGTCTGTCATCCGTTATCCTGCTTTCAAATGCTTTCAGCAAAGCAGTCACTCTTTCCTTATTTTTTTATTCTGCTAATTGTATTTTTTGTGTTGATGTGATATGAGGACTGACGAGTCCTAATTTTGGCTCATGAGGAAAAACCTTCAACTGCTTTTCATATATACATCTTCCAATAATATAAAATGTATTTAATCATAATTAGCACAATATATCAGCTTTTGTAAAAGTGACGGGGTTGAAAACATACCTCATATACACATTTACACTTGTGACACTGAGCCACCCATACTCAAGGATTTCATTTACATTCTCAGCAGCAAAAAAATCTTGTATTTCCTCTCCATACATATTCTCTTCAAAAACAACTACATGGCTACTACCATTTCTCAACTTCGTATCCACATGATTATTCAATTCAATTAAATGTGGATAGAGAATAGGTGGTGTAATTCCTCTTTTAGAAGTTCTTTTGGATCGGCTGGTCGATCCTTTCGATGCTCCCAAGTTTCCTTTCACCTCATACCCTTTCTTCATCTAAAATAAAATTCATTGGTTCAGAACTTTTTTTTGTTAAAGGTTTGGCTTAAAAAACTGTAAATAAATACCTCTTTTTCGGCATGTAGTCTCACAAGTTGTGATAGCCATGCAATGAATGTCCCAATAGCCTGTTTGACCGTACAAATATCATCATCATCAAGTGGAACAGGTAGTTGTGCGGTTGGCTCGTGAGCTACCGTAATTGTCACTTTCAGATGATCTTTTGGAAGTGGTATATTGTGTAGCATGTCTTATGAGATGTTGAATACTGTAGACCTCGCTACAAGGCGATAGGTGGGTGTTAAAAGATATAAATCACAATCATTATCACCCTGCATAAGATTAGTATAGGAAGAAATTAGTGTTTTCTTGATTCACATTTCATCTAAAAAATTAATAGAATATTGATTACCATGGCTAAGAAAGCTCTTTGATGGGAATGGCTCGCCTCAAAGCTAGTGGGGTGTGGGGTAGGATCTTCATGCACCGGTTGTTCCTGAGTTAGCTCTTCTCATGGATTCTCACCCATTGAAGTTGCTAGCAAATCCCTTTTTCATTGAAACTGTTCTTCAAGAGTTGCTAGTCTATTTTTCATTGCTGTCATTTCTTCATTTTTTTCATCCTCTTGTTTTTTTCTCATAATATACTCGAGGTGTCACCCCAAACCCCACAGCTCTGATGCGACCATATTGTTCTGGTCGCTTCAAAGCTGTCTCTAATATGTCTGCACCAGCTACAGGAGTACCTAACTCCTGTGACTGTCAGATATAAGAAAATAAGTAATTATTATTATGTAATAGCAATTTAAAACAAAACATTTTATCGTGGCATACTTACACATATTTCCCAGACTTTTTGTGTGTTTTCATCAACTAGATTCCCTTCCTTATCCACACGTTCCTCGTTCCATAGCACATAACAATGGATGGATGTGTGTTTGGTTTTAAAGGAATCCATCTACATATAAATAGAGAATGATTTTTATAAAGTTGTTTCTCGACACATAACAATATCACTGTAAATTTAAAATACGCACCATTTTCTTTTCTTGTGAGGTGTACCCCATACTTGCTTTACGATAGGGGTACGTCGGTTTTGATGCGCGTTCCTTATTCTCAGTACTGAGTTTCTATTTCATAAATGAAATATTGACAATCAAAGTGATGAATACATGTATATCCTCAAACAACATATTATCAGTCACAATGTACCTGAAACTTTCGATCCCCACGATGACCTACAAATGAATCCCATGATTCTTGGGATCTCAAGTGAGTGTAGACAATGGGTGGGTACGAGTTTATTTTACCCATGGAATCTTTCAGATGATATTTTGTAAGAAGAGTGTGAAAACATCGATGACACCTTCCTTTAAGCCTTAGTACATAAGTCTTGTGTGAATCGTCTACTATAAATACACTCTACAAGGGATTGTGAAGAGTAAGACATTGTTTCATTATTTTATTTTCTAGTAAATTAATGAAATGAAATCAAAATGTTGCCGTAATTTCTTCCCACATCACAGCCTTCAGGCCAGACGCAACATGGTGCCATGAAGCTATGTCAATCGGCACACGTTGCCGAGGGACAATTCCAATGTAACTAATAATCATTGCCTTGTTGGGGTTAACGTCTTGGCCCCGTGCATTCCACCCAATATCAAATTTGATTCCATTGCTCTTTGCCTTCAGAACGTTAGCCAGCACTGTTAAACTACGATGCACCAGTTTTTTTTGCGATGCCTCTCCATTATCCCCGACCATTTCGTCTATATCAGCATCATCAATGTTTTCATCTAAAATGATAGCATAAGCATGTTCAGATGGTTGTTTGACCTCAATAAGAGGAGCCCCAATAGCAGCAGCAGCAACACCAACAACAATAGGTTGAGGTTGAGAGGCTTGATAGGCTTGAGAGGATTGTTCAGAAGCAGCAGCAGCTTGAGAGGTTTGTTCAGCCTCAAGGTTAGGAGCACCAGAACGTGCAGAAGTCATTATTTGCAAAAAAGTTTTAACACTTAAGTTGGATTACATAAATGCAATAATGATAAGATAATAACATGAGATAAAAAGATCTATATTACAAACAAAATATAACCTGTTTATTGAACTCTTTTTTTTCAAAGGCTGAAGGGATTTGACACTTCTATTGATAATCCAAATGCATTCATTGTGGTCTCCTTAACATGAAAAACATCATCTTCATTGGGACCACTGCAAAATGATTGCGACATCCCACTAAAAGTATCATCCTCAATTGACTTTTCATCGGACCCTTCAGTATTTTTGGATGATAACAGAACAATCGACCACTTTCGGTTTGCGGGGTCTGGCACATAAAATACTTGTACCGCTTGTGATGCCATTATAAATTGTTCGTCTTTGTACCCTTCTTTTCTGAAATCAATTTTAACAAATCCTAATTCATCTATTTTAACACCACTGTTGTTATCAACCAAGTTTCATTGAAAAATCGTCATTTGGAATGTTGTATAATCCAAATCCCATATTCATTTGATAATTCCAAAGTATGACATATTCACATAAATTGGATTTCTATCATTACTACCAGAAACATGCATCGCTTCAGCCACAAGTGTTACTCCACTATTTTACATGGTACTATCTTCATCATGTTTATCTGTATAGAATGTTTAACCATTGATTACATAACCATTGTAAGATAATACATACATGCTTGGTCCGGCAGCTAGCCATCGAAGTCGTTCTGAAATTGAATTCGGATTTTCATCTAACTCCTTCAAAATATGGTCTCGGATCCATCCTATAAACTGGTGATTATGTGTATTTGATATCCATTTTTCATCCCTTGATGGATTCAACTGTCTCAAAATTTCTTTGTGGGTTTCAATAAATGGAGAATCCTCCCAACTATTATGAAAAACATAAAGGTGGGTCTGCTCCCCATCTGTAATATTGATTGTCACAACATCTCTTCCAAAAATTCCCTCACCCTCAACGCATCCAGTGTGACGAGATTCCGGCAGACCAATGATTTCCATGTCAGATAGGTATTCGGTACATAATTCAATGGCTTCCTCAACAATATATCGCTCCACAATACAACCCTCTGGCTGACTTCGATTTTTGACATACCCTTTCAAAATCTTCATATACCGTTCAACAGGGTACATCCATCTATAGTGCACAGGACCACAAAGTCGAACCTCTATCACCAAATGCACCATCAAATGAACCATCATATCAAAGAATTATAGCAGGAAGAAATTTTCTAATTCACATAATATGATGACAATTTCTCTTTCCATAGCTGGAAATTTCGCCGGGTCTAAATCTTTTCTGCATATAGCTTTGAAGAAGAAACAAAGTTTGGTTAATTTATGACGACCATTCTTCGAAAAAATCCAATGTAAAGCTATAGGAATTAAATCTTGCATCAAAACATGGCAGTCATGTGATTTCATACCTTTTAACATCAAATCATTCATTGACACAATGTTATTGATATTTGATGAATACCCCTATGGAACATTTACATCATTGAAGAAGTTGCAAAATTGATATCTCTCATCTCTGGAAAGAGTGTACGCAGCTAGAGGAAGAAACGTTCGATTTTCACCCTTCATAGGATCCAACTCTTCTATTATTCCCATGTCAACATTGTCCAACCTTGCCTTAATTCCATCCTTTATTTTTCCAGGCACATTTATCAAAGTTCCGATAACACTCTCACATACTTTTTTTTCCACATGCATCACATCATGAAAATGTCTCACGTACAGACATTACCAGTATGGTAATTCAAAAAAAATTATCTCTTTTTCCAACCGAGTTTCGTAAGGTTTTTCGAAAATGTTTTACCAAAAACAGTGTTCACATCTCTTACTTTCTCAAATAGCTGATCACCTGTTAGTGGAGATGGTGTTTTAGGTTGTTCTGAACTTCCATTGAATGATGTCATCCAAGATCTATACTTATGTTGACGGGGTAGAAATCTAGGATGTCCTAGAAACACAAATTTTAATGAATGTTTCAACCTAACTGATTCTGTATCTTCTTCACACACAGGACACCCTTGATTTCCTTTAATGCTATAGCCTGAAAAATTTCCATAATTAGGGAAATCATTTATCGTCCCATACAACATCGCTCTCCACGTGAAGTATTCTTTTTCATAAGCATCATACAACATAACACCTGAATCCCACAGTAACATCAAATCCTCGATCAAGGGAGCCAAATATACATTAATATTGTTACCTGGTTGTTTTGGTCCTGATATATGCAAAGATAACATAATAAATTTCCATTTCATGCATAACCAGGGTGGAAAGATATAATTTACCAACAAAACAGGCCAAGTACTTTGAGTGCTGGTTTGAAAACCAAAAGGATTCACTCCATCAGTAGATAACGCAAGACACATGTTTCTCGGATCATTTCCAAATTCAAGATCCTCATGATCAATTCTCATCCATTGAGGAGAGTCGGCCGAGTAACGTAATTTTCCATCTTTATTTATTTTATCTGCATTCCACGAAAAATGTCTTGCAGTTTCTTCACTTCCATATAGAAGCCTAAACCTTGGAATGATTGTAATGTACCATACAACTTTCGTACGACTGTGTTCATATTTCTTGTATCGAGAAGAACCACACTTTGGGAATTCTCTAAGTGATTTGTTCTCCTTGCGAATCAATATACAGTCTTTTGGGAAGGCATGTATTCTTTCAGAAATCATAGCCATCGAGTGTAGCATTTTTTTAGCTTCATATGTCCGTCTTGGGAGCTCATTATCTTCTGGAAGCATGTCATTCAAAAGAGTAATTAGTTCCGTGAAATTGTCATCACTCCATCTGTTGCCTGATTTCAATTTATACAACTTTAGTACAGCTGACAATGCAGTATATTTAGTGCTACCAGCATACAATGGAGTCTTTTCACAACTCTTTAACTTCTTAAACAATTTTGGGCAATCACGGAGTTCATGTTCAATTGTCCTTATCATTTTCTCAATATGATCTTCATCATCATTGACATCTATAATAACATCCACTATACGGTCCTCTTCATTATACATATTTGTAATCATATCTGATGATCCATAAAATACAGTTTTATTCTATCCAGTAGCTACAATCACTTATTCCCCGTGTTTATTCCAACATTTATAACTCCGATCAATTCCATGACATATCAAATTTTCTTCCAACTCCTCTGGAGTAATTAGTCTAGAATAACCACAACTTAAACACGGAAAAATGATTTGAGAAGGATCCTTTGCATGATGCTTTTCAAACTTGATGAACTCCTTCACTCCGTTCTCATACTCTATTGTCAAACGATTAACATCCATCCAATATTTATTCATCTCCATTCTATTTGAATCTGAAATATTATTATTTATGATTAAAATACACAAAAAAAAGAATTCCAAATAAAAAGTAGCAGAGAACCACTTCCTTATAAAAATATATACAAATATAGCCTAACCATTTTCAATAAAGATTTGGAAATCAACAGAACCAGGATAATCCCCCATCAAAATGAACACACTTTCCAGCCCCCTTACCAATAGATCTAGCACCCACCACCTAGCAACAAAACATTAAACATCCTTTTAACCACTCCTACAAGTCACCTCATTCATAATAAACAGTAAACATCTTGGATGAGTCTTCATGGATCTTGGAAAGGGGTTAAATCCATGTTTAAGATATATGTTCCCTATAATATAAAGTCATATTCTAGATTATGGATGAGTCTTGGTGGATCTTGGAAAGGGGTTAAATCCACAAGACACATTTATAATTTCCAACCAATCCCATTATCCAAACCAAAATCCAACCATTTCTATAATTATTAAATAATTATTACTTCACTACCTAGGCTTCTAGCACAAAGAAACCATACATAAAACGTAGCTCGTCATTCCCATCGAATCATCGCCTCACCACCCCAAAAGAATTACCAAACAAATCATTACCTCACCACCCCAAAAGCATGGCAAAACAATCCATCACCTTTCCACACAAAAAGAAAAACCAAATGAATCATCCCCTCACTACCCAAAATGCATGGAAAAACAAACCATCACCTCTCCAAACCAAAAGCATGGAAAAAATACCATACATCATCCCACACCACATCAAAACCAATTATCGTGACCCCCACTATAATGACCACACATCACAACACATCAAAGAACAATTTATAGATTTAACAAAGGGACTTTTAGGACATTTCACTTTACATTAATAGTGTTATCACACATTCCATAAATCCTGGGGAAAGCATTTCATTAGCCAAATATAAGTGGTTATCCAATTTCCTTTTTGGGGTGATATCACAACAACATGAAAAAAGGATTCCATATGACAACAAATATAGTGAGAGAAAGGGTTCCCAATATCCATGATTTTTAGCGGGGTATTCAGTCTGTACAAACACAACATCACAATAATATCAAAGCTGTAAAAGTACAAGAATCATTAACCCTTCCCATTGAATTTAAATTAACTTATTAATTTATCTTAATTAGGCTAGTGAAAACCATCCCCAATGATTGAAAAGAGTAACCCCCTCCTGCATGAAGCAAAAAAGTGAGATATGAAGGAATTCAAAACCTCAAAGAAGGTTTTCCGACTCACTGTGAACAAGAAATGCAAATAAATGACAACCGCATGAAAAACCTAAAGATCAACCTACACTTCAAAATAATATTTAGGGAATCCATTGACCTTGGGTGAAGAAATTGAAAGTCCAAGGAAAACTCAAGGTGAGGGAGCCTTCTCTGCTGCCTGAAAGACGCGAACACTGGAGTGAGGGTGCACGGGAGGAGCCACCAACCATTGAAGAGAAGGAGTAGGGTTCGGAAGGGACGAAGATATGTGAAAGAGGGTCGAGTATAAGGAGAAAGAGTACGGCGGAGGTCCGGCAAAGGGAAGATCAGGGGGAGGGGAGCAGTTGCAAGGGTACAGTACCGTGAGAGCTTAGGGAATGATAAAAAAGAGGAGACTGTCTGCCTCCTTTTAATAAAATCATAGACAGGTTTTAACAGTGCTAGAAAAGAACTGATAAAGCCACCCTTTATCAGCGCTAAAATTTTATCTCTGATAAAGGGTGGATTTATCAGTGCTTTGATAATTCTGTTAAAAACAATCCTTTATCAACGCCAGAAAAGCGCTGATAAATTTCCACTTTATTAGTGCTTTTAAATAGCACTAATAAAGATTATCCTTTATCAGTTATTTTTTATTAGCACTAATAAAGGTGGCGCTTTGCTTGCCTGTTTTTATAGTAGTGGACGCCTAAACCGGTCATTAATAAAGTGTATGGAAAGACCAAATCCAAGCGTTTTATTTGGCCTGGCAGACACTTTATAATAACTATTTTATTCATTATTCAATTTAGAACCAGATCCCATCAATAACATTCCCAATTTGTAATTCATGTATCACTCATGGTGTAATATAAACCAACACCCTAAAAACACGTCCATGGTGATCCTTAAGGACTCATTTATCTCTATAGGTGTGGTGTAACATCTCTTCCATTCAAGTTACTCCTTGGTAGTACACTAAGGGAGCCCAAGTATCATCCATGGTAAAATGATCAAATTAACTTTGATTAAATCCATTTAATTATCATATAAAACCATGTATCACTTATTATATAAAGGTTATCCCATTAAGACCTTCCTTAAAATACTGTATCAGGATTCCAATTTTACTCAAGCTTAAGAAAGGTAAAATCCATATGATTCCATAAATTTTATTCTCATTTGAATAAATGCGTCACCTAAGGAATATAAGAATATAATAAATTACAACCATTAAATAAAATGTATTTAAACATGTTAAGGTGAATACGAAGAACAATGAAATTCCAAAATCACCTCAAAAGTTGTGTAAAGGCATGGCCCAAGAATATACGTTTTTCAATTCAACTACTCACATGGTAAATTCCATATAACAAATGGATAAAGCATAAAAACCTATCACAAGGAATTGAATCTATTTAACTTGAATGGGAACTAGAATATAAATACTAATTCAATATTTAAAAATAAATTACATGAAATATCATTTATTTAACCCACATTGGAACATCGATAAACAGAGGAAATTCAATAGTACTTAAACAAGACCTTACATGGAGAAGGCTAAGGGTCATAGACACTAAACACCATCCCTTGTTAATAAATTCAATTAAAATGGAATTATAATTAAATTAACATATTAAATCCTAACTAAATTCATCCATTTTATTTAAAATTTAATTTATCCATTTGACACCCATTGAAAGGTAAGGGAATACCTCAAGGTACGCAAGTTTCGAGGTCACCGATGGTTTTCCATTTAAATAACCAACACACCTGAGGGGTGTTTATAAATCAAGTTCTATAACATATAACACCTTTTAAAGTATCATTAATTGAATATTACATTCCAAAAAATTCTATTTAGGTTGGAAAATTTATCTAGGTCAATGCCCATAAATTGGGTGCATGTCACAATGACATATATAAACACCTCATGTTTTAATAAAAGTCATGAGACCACCTATCTTAGGTATGTAGTTTATAGCTCATTGAAAATCAGCTCCAACTTTGACTTTTCTTGGGAGAAAATTTAATAATGGACCAGGAACCTAATAACTGGGAATATTACCTTTCACTAAAGTATCATATTCAATATCTAGATAAATAAAGAATGGATAAAAAGTAATCAAGTAATCTTTGATGTCGATCCAATGAGATGAGTGGCACTTGAATCATAGTCCTGATGAAGATGGTCTCTTGACTCATAATATAGTCAACCAAGGGATATATCTTAAGGGTTTTATTGTGAATTAGGTTGGGAGAAAAGAATCTTCTATTTAAACATTAAGTGATACAAAATTGGTAATTTTACCAAAAATATTAGTGTCTCATGGTTTTGTTGTATGGTTTGTAAAAACTATGTGCCAACCATGATTCCTTACATATATAGAAGGGATCCCCACATGATTTACCCACATTTTTTGACTAACTGTGATCAAAACTATTCCAAACCCCACCTTCAAATTTTAAGAACTAGTCCCATGGTTATGTGGCCCAACTTGCATGGTTTGCACTAACTGTGCACTAGGTCATTTCACAGCAAAAACTAGGACTCGGGATCCAACCTACCTCAGACACCCCTAATACCTCTATGAACGAAAAGGGAATTCAAATTAAACAACATTTAAACATTTAAATTGAAATTTCTAAAAAATAAAATAATTCATACAATAAAGGAAAACAAGTTTCTTACAAACATACCCCCTTAAAAAAATTCATCCCCAAATTTCCCTCCTAATTGTGGTCAAACAAGTCATAGAATAACACTATCCACTGTGATCATACATTAGGCTACCAATCCCTGGTCTCTTCATGTAGATGGTCATTCTTACATAGCACTTGTATATGTTGAACTGGTCGGCCTTGTATAATCTTCGTGATATGATCCATAATACATATATTATTCTCCCAAAAGGATTCATACACCTATTACTCAAACTCCTTGGGATGAAAGGTATGATATGGGTCTAAATAATAGCATCGCTGCTAAGAAATATTGGAGATGTCATTCAAGGTGCAATACCACTAAGGTTACAGTTTTCAATAAGCTATCGATCAGAATCACTCTAGAATCTTGAATGGCCCGACGTATCTTGGTGAACATTTTCCTAGAATTAGAATTCTTATATGTCCCATCCTTGGAGAGACACAAAAGAAAAAAAGCACCCCAACCTTGAACTTGAGAGGGAATCTACAGTGATTAGATTATGATTTTGGATGAGACTGCATAGTATCCATCCACTTATAAATCAACTGCACCAACTTTGTGGTCTCCAAAACAAGACGAGGTCCAAGAATAGCTATCTTTCCTACCTCTAACCAACACAGGGGTGATTGGAATGGCCTACCATAAAAAGGTTCAAATTGAACAATATAAATAGTATCTTGAATGCTATTTTGTAGGTGAGTTAAACCATAGGTAAGCCTCACCCATAAGCCCTCCTAATATAGCACATATGTTTGTAGAATGTCCTCAAGAACCAAAATCATTTTCTCTAACTAGAAATATGTCTGAGGGTGCTATTTTGTGCTCAGAAGAACCTATGTACCCAATTACCTCTGTAGGACTTTCCAAAACCATGAAGTAAAATGGGCATAATGATCTAAAATGATAGTTTATGGGACCCAGTGAAGGCATACTCTCTCATGGAAAAACAACCTCCCAAGCTCATCCACACTGAAGGTTTCCATGATTGATAGGAAGTTTAAAACCTTTATAAGACAATAAAAAAATCATTTCCTTGAGGTGAACTCAGTAAACCTTCCTCAAATTCCATCATAACATCATTACATTTCCAATTTAGAATGAGTATCTATTGTAAATGTCTGGTTGTTCATTTATGTTCCTCTTTAACATGTTGACAGGTAGAACATCACCTAAAAAAACTAGCTACACCTCCTTTCATACTATGACACTAGTACTCGTGAGACCATTTTGTTAGAGAAATGATCACAATTTTTCCACTTTAAACATCTAACTGATAGTGCTCTACGCACAGTCTTTTATCACGAAATAGGTCCAATTCCAAACCACTGTACCTACATCATTATAATTGCATTAAAAATCATTACACCATGAATTATAGCAATGCTCTTGATGTGAATTCTTTAATTGGGTGAACACAACTACATATGAGGTCATATCATGGACCTCACCGCAAAGGAACAGTCAAATCTTGATTGAAAAAAACTGAATCTAGTCACATAATCTTTACTTAAATCCATTTTCAACCTTTTTACCACACCTTCCTAGTCCTGGTGACATGTTTAAACCAGTTACTTACAACCACAGAAATAAAAAAAAGATAAAAATTCAAGACACCCTAGATGATTATTATTAAAATTATAATATTAGAATGTTGGCATATTACCAACTCACTGACAACACCTTATTCTATGGAATCTTGAATTTTACACAAATACGTACACAAAACTCCATATCCTATAATGGTTGAAGTTCCTTGGTCAAATAATATCCCGACCTTTTAATACTTACATTCCGCAACACGAAAAAGGTGTAACCCAAATCCGCCCCACAGGATTCATCGCCCCTTTGAAAAACCACCTTCGAGCCTAACCCAAGTCATGGGTGACCTCATGTTCATTAAATTCGTGTCTTGGGAACGTAACCCTGGAAATCTATATTCCATGTTTACAAGTGAGATGATAGTACTTGGCCATGAATACCACTTAGAAACATTGAATGAGCCTAGAGTAGCATCCAATTAGAATTCAATTAAGATGAAAATGGATGGTGTTAAGTATTCAATCAAAGGAATTCAAACATTCGATCCCATGTATCACTTAGAATTAGCAATGCCTCGATAAGAACTATTCATCATCGTGAAAAACATATAAACCCACCAAGAAAATTCCAATAGATTTTAAAATTTTAACATGACATAATACTCTCTCTCTCTTAGTGCATCAAAGAAGATATCAAGATAGGGGACATGCTCCTTTCTGAACAAGATCACACTAATAGAATACCAATGATTTACAAGATGATCAGTTGAAGAATTACTGGTCGACTTCCTTTGATAGAAGTTTTGCTTACATACCGATACATTTCCATTAACCGGCCGCATTCCATTACCACCTGATACATGTCGTGGTCATTCAACATTTACCAAAAAATTCTATACCTGAATAGTAGTGTTCTTCAAGGGATTAATATAGATCCAACCATAGTAGTTTAATGATTTCAATTAAGCACTGACATATACATTAGAATCGATGTGATGCTCCCCACATTACGAGTTTCATAATCATAAAAAAATACCTACCAACCATTCATAAGTTATATATATAATATTCAACATAAAAACGTGTTTGAAACTCCTCCAAGTCACACTCACAATATCAAGTCATTTGGCATGAAAACTAAAACCAACCTAACTGACTAGTCAAAACACCTGATTGTCTAGGAATTTATCTAGAGAATTGGGGCTCTCTTGATTGCTTTAATTCCTAGGTCACTCTAATTCAGGGATGACCTGAATAAATACTTATCAAGTAAAGGTTGAATGATTTCACCAAACTCAATGAGTTCATTATATCATTTAGCTACTTGATATCTGTTTCATATATATATACATAGTACCCTAAGGATTCAGAAATTAGACGACTATCCCTGATACTATGCATAGGTTGTATGACCTATGGTTCTAAGTATTCAGTATTCCATATAATATTTTATCCCAAAGTCGTATTTCCACATATGAAAATTACCTTCATGATGACATACCAAGTCATCCATCACTATAAAAATTTAAAGGTTCATGAGACCAACTATGCAACTAACTACACCCTAGAAATGTCTAACCTCTTAAAAAAAATCATTATCTGATTATTAGTCTCATAAAAATGGTCACTGATACCATGACCACCCATAAAAATAAGTGTGTCACAAAGAAACTAAAATTACTAATAGGGATAACATAACCTAAATGGAACCAAATGATAGAAACTCACAGCATTTAGCAAGGAACATAATATCTAGGGTGAAACCTACCTCGGACCAGGCCCTTACAAAACATAAATTATTGAACCATAATGAGGTCAATAGAAAAAAATTCATTTGGATTAAGGGCATATTTCTTAATCCATACTAAAAAGGAGATGGTCTAACAAAAACTCTCATGTTTTTTGTTCCAAAGAAACTCAATGGATCGTTCAAACCACCCTTCCATGAGGTTTTAATAAAGGAAAAAAATTCAAGTTCCATTTTTAAGTTCATTAATTTGATTCACCATTAATATTTAAAAATTTTAAATATTTTTAATAGAACATCAAGAACCAAAAAAATAATAAAAGCACTTGGTACTTAATTTAATAAACACATCAAGGAAAAATAAGAAAGTATTATCAAACCTCCTTTTTAAAGCATTAACCATTTATTGAAATTAATTCCTAATTATTAAATTTATCAATGGAAATTGGTTTCAAGTTATTTATGAGAAGGAGACCTTCAAGGGTCCCGTTAAATCAACCCGCTCCTTAAGAACGAAACCCAATAGTAGTTGTTTAATTATCAAGGTTATATACATCCATAATGGTTTGTCTCAAAGGAAACACATACTAACTAACCTAGATGGTCTAGTTACTCGTTGTTTACACAAATAACAAGCCTCAGAATAGAAAAAAACCAATTTGTATTCTCAAAAGTGTAGGATAAATCAAAACCCTCCATAATCTTAGTCAAACAGCATATCCTTGTCTGAGATCTTGTGCAGTAAAAGGAAGAGTTTCCATAAAACACTTGGGACACTACATCTTGCCCGCTCAAAATCCAGTTATAGGGTAAGTCTCCATTTCCATTTCCACTTTCCAATTTCAATTAATTTAATATTAATTTACATTTAGTTTCAATCATTCATTTATTAAAAACGTTTTTACTATTGGTTCACCAACTTCAAATCCATGAGCACCCATAACACCACTTGAACTAAAATTTGGTGCGCTATAATTCATAAAACATAAAACCCATGTTAAATAATTTAATCAAAATGTGTGTCACTTTATATTCCATTAGGGACCATACTTTTTATGAATTGAATGATGGTATCACTTTATCTATCCACTATACAAATTCTATCACTATATTAGTTATATATATCACAAAATCTTTCACAATAGCATGAAAACAAGAAATGCATCTAAAATTGCATATCATAATGCAAGGCATGTGATTTATAACAAGTTTCTATATGATGAATAAAATGTAATACCCTTATATAATCAAGTTTCAACACAAAAAACCCTAAATCATATCTATATTAACATCATAGTGTAATTATATAACCAAGTGGTGTAATCAATCCAACTATAATAGTTAAAATCTATAAAATATTAACTTTATTCAAGGTAATTTTCCTTTTTCCTATACGTGGGTTAGTTACACCCAAGAAAATATCATAAAAACTCAATTTCCTTTTTATACGTTTCTATTGTCTACAAATAATAATTCAATATAGAAAAGAGTTCTCTGAAGTGACTTTGCTATGTACCAGACCCGGATACCATGCTACAATGCTCCGAGCCTGGTTGGACATTAGCCTCAAGTGAATATTCCCAAACACTAGAGGCTTATAACTATCAGTGAGGTACTAGGTGTGTCCATTAGGAGAATATTCCACCATCACCAGAGTGTAGCATAGTGTAATATCAATAACATACAAGTTGGGGAAGTATTATAATATCCACAAAAAAAGTAAACCGTGGAACACTGATATGTGATGAATTCTCGAAGACATATCATATACACAATGATGACACTATTAATGTTTCTATAAACCATACAAAACAAGTATACATGGAATATGTTTAATAAATATAACAAGTAAAAAAAATACCAAAAATATTCAGCTAGCATCACGATCCTCAATTTGGTCCCATGCTCCTCTACTCCTAATAAGAAATCAAGAACACATAGTAGGGAACTTACCCTTATCCATATGTAAATCATATAATCTACTTGTGTACCCAAATGTGGACCAAATAGGGTGTGACACATAATCCAAGAAGGAAACCACCCTATTTCAGCTACCAACCAGCCAGTGAATATAGATAACAAAAGTGTGCAGGAGAAAATATAATAAGTAAGGGAGTACTCATGTTTATTTGAAATGTAGATCTATGATTTTAACCGTCATTCCAATATCATTTAAGATAATTCTCTATTAACCATTTATTCTCATGTTAACATTATATCTTGAGACCTAACGTGTAGCCTGACATCCCCTATGATAACATGGTCATGGATGCCTAAATATGTCAGCCATAAAGTGTAAGGAAAGAGCAAATCTTGGCATGTTCTGTGGATTGGAATAAGATTCATAATAACTATTTCATTCATTATTCAATTTAGAGCTTGAGCTCATCCATGACATTCCTAATTTGGAATTCATGTGTCACTCTAGGTTTAATATAAACCAACACCTTAAAAATCCATCCATGGTGATCCTCATGAACCCTACTATCTCTCTCGGGGTGGTGTTACATCTTTTCCATTCTAGTCCATCCTAGGAGGTCCACTAAGGGAGCCCTAGTTCACCCATTGAAACATAACCAAATTCACATTGAGTTTATCCATAGGACCCACATATTAATCCATGATTACTCATCATACAAAGGTCATCCACATTGAGTCAACCCTTAGAAATCCTTATTAAAAGTCCAAGAGTCACTAGGACATAAGAAAGGTCATATCCATATGATTTCATCCATGGAATTATCATTTGAATCCATCTGTCACCCAATGCATATAAGTATTTAATCAATTCCATCCATTTGATAAAATTCACATAAACATGTCAAAGTCAAGACTAAGAACATTTCAATTCAAACCTCACATCCAAATGTTAATATAAGAATGGTCCGCACTTAGAAGTCTTTCCATTGAACTACTAACATGGAAAATTCTTTATAAATAGTGTCTCAAGGTTAATAACTTATCAAAATGCATTGAATCTATTTAACTCACTTGTGAATTTTGATATAAAGACAAATTAAGGATTTAATAAGAAATTTCAAGTCATGGCCCTTATTTAACTCACATGGGAAAATCATTAAAAAGAGGAAATTTGATAACATTTAAACAATCCCTTACATTGAAAAGGCCAAGGGTCATGATCATTTCCCACCATCCCTTATCAATTAATTCAATTACAATTGATATTACAATTCAATTCACATATAAATTGATAACTATCTTCATCCATTTAATTTAAAATTAAATTCATCCATTTAATTTGAAATTAAATTCATCCATTTAAAACACTTATAAATTTAAGGCCACACCTCATGGTATCCAAGATTCAAGGCAACCCATATTGGTCTATTTATATAACAAACACACCCATGTAGTGTTTCTAAATCAAGGTATTTAATCTAAACCATCCATTTATGATTTCTCTAATTAAATAGGTAATTATTACAATTATTTACAAGAAAAAATATATATAAAGGTGATGCCCAAAATTTTGGTGTGTGGCACAGCAACATATATAAACATCTCGAATTTTAATTAAAGGAATGAGAACACCAACATTAGGTCCATAATTGATAACTCATCTAGTATGGGATCTTGATTTAACTCATATCAATATAAAATTGAAGAACTAAAGAAGAACCTAATAATAGGTCATATTTTCTTGCACCTAAATAGAGAAGCTGTTATTTAAATTAATAAATAAAGGATAAAAAAGAATTGAGTACTCGCTGATGAGGGTCTAATGAGATGAGTGGCGCTTGAATCAGAGTCTAGATAAAGATGATCTCTTTATTCTTATAACAGTTTCCCAATGAAGAGCTCTTAAGGGGGTTTTTGTGCTTGAGGATGAAGGAAAATAAAGATAGCTTTAAACATTAATTAAGGTAAAATAGGTAATATTACCCGAAATAATTGGGTCGATTATTTTTTCTTCATGGTTTTACCAAACAATGTGCTAACCATTCATGCTTAACTATAGAGAAGGGAACCCCAAATGTTTTACCACACCATTTGACTAAATATGTGAAAACCATGCCAAGATTCACTATCAAAATTTAATACCAGAACACATAACTGGATGGATCAACTCACATGGTTTTCAATAACCATGTGGCTGGTTATTTCGCTACAAAACACAGGTTATGGGCTCCGAACAAGCCTCGGATGCCCCTAATACCTCCATAACCTCAAATGGAATTCATATTAGTCCATATTTCAACATTAAAACTAACATTTAATGGAAAGTAATTAATTCATACCTCAAAGGAGAACTAGGATCAGACACTACACAACCTTTTTGATACTCCTAGGGGATTTGTTTGGGTAAATTTAAAAGCTCACTAATAACCATTATTGAGGGGATAAAAATTCCCATAAGATGGTATTTTAGGAAATAAATCCTGGTTAAAATAAAATGCAACCTAAAAATTCATAGGTTAATTATTATATGAAATCTATGATTTATCCTAGTAATGTTCATTGTTTTTTATTTATGTGTTTAATAGTTTATAAATTTTCATCCAAAATATTCTATTAATCTTATTCAATTTATAGAAATAGGAGGAACCATGTCAACAACCAGTGTGATGAGTATTGTGTTAACTGCCCAAATGAGATCCTCAACCTGATGGAAGAAATAGTCGGGAAAATTATGTAAAAACATTCTAAATTAACCAAATGTTTTAATGGGAACATAAATCAGGTAGAAAACCCAGATCACGACAAGGATTAAGTTGCAATTGGGATGTCTATTACCAAATGGACTCCAAATTTCAATGGATTTTATGATCCTTTAACCACAAAATAAGGGATTGAATCTATTTAAAATATATTATTCATCATTAAATTATCTTATCACAATAAATTTATGGTTGATGTTTACCATAAAGAGGGATATTTTATTCAATGGTGGACGTTGATCAAAAATAAAAATCCTAGGGAATGGAAAAAAATGATTGAGGGGCTAAAATTCTTGCAAATAATTCATAATAAATATTTTCCTCACACTCAGCGACCCAAAATTAATATAAATTTACATTACCTCTTGAAAAAGGAAAATAACACTATTAGGGTGAATGAGGAAAACATCACAAGACTTATACGATATGCCTCCACCATATTAATTTCAACTTAACGTAAAGTTTGAACACTTCATAGTGGGATAAATTCAATTCTATGAAAAGAATTAGTGATTTAGGACATTGAAAGAAATGAAAAAATTATGAGATATATCATCAAACTAAAAATAGAAATCAATGAATCTCAAGGGACACATGGGTATGGAGATAAGAAGCAGATAATGTATTTTAATTCTAGATGTGCGAAGGAAAATTCTCATGGTGGAACAAAATTCTAACATCACACTTGTCAAATGTGTGTGAATAAGCATCAAAGAAATTTATTAATGGGGATAATAAAATTATTCATGTGTTGTAGGGGAGGGTAATTTTATATAATTTTCTAAAGGTATATACCAAGAAATGTGTTGGATGAATAGAATTATCCAATCAAACCTCAGCCTACTGTCATACATTTCAACTACGAGTAAAAGGTAAACTATTAAAATCAATGTACTATAATAATTTTTATCGATGAAAACTAGTGAAAAAAACTCCAAGACCTATAGATAAATTGTGAACCTATTACATCCCAACTAATGATGTGGATCTCAGTAGTGAAGCAGTGATAGGTACTTGATTTATTCATTCATGGATAGTGCGTGTACAATTTGATTCTAGTTCAACACATTCTGTCATATCATTCATGTTTAGTAGAACTATTCAAACACCACCACCAAACATGGAAGTAGAGCTATTGGTGAAAGTGTAAAATGGGAAACTATTTTATCCCTAGTATATCAATCCTCCCCTATTGAAATTTTTGGGCTAACTTTCCTAGAAACCCTTATTATACTACCTTTAGTGAAATTCTATGTTATTTTATACATGGATTGGTTTTCCTTCTATAGAGAAAATATAAATTTAAATGAGAAGTAAATAACCCTTCGTATAATACCTAATGATTTTAGAATAATAAATTGTGCTCGATATCGTATTTGACATGCAACATCGAGCTTAATCAACCCCCAAAATATATAATTTTTATAAGTTAGTTATTAAATTGGAAGGTTTTAATAGTATTATATACCTTATGAAATATATATATTATAGTCAATATAATTTATTAATAAATCTGTTTTAAATAATTAATCAATTTATTGTAATGTAATTTTATTCTTTAAGAATATGTTTTCATCAAAAATTATTTTCATTTCATTTCATGAAAAAATATTATAATTAATTTTTGGAACAAATAAAAAAATTATTTTAAAAAATGAAAAATATTTTTGAAATCGAAATTCCAAAATTTCATTGGGTGAAGGTTTGGTATTTTTGTAAAATATTTATTTTCTAGTTAATATTAAAAATACCATTTTTAAAAAAAATGACATTTATTTCAGTTAAATAATGATATTTAATAGAACCATATGTTTTGAATATAATTAAAAGAAAAATAATTATTATTTAGTTTTATATATTTCTGTTAATATATTTTTAATAAACATCATATTTTATTTTATTATAGTTTTTTTGTGTCATATCCGGATTTTACTGAAAACTATTTTAGAGTGAAAAATGATTCTCCTTTTTAATTATTTAAAATAATCACTAATGAGAAATGTCTTAAAGGATGTTTTTAGATTATATATTAATAAATATTAATATTTATCAATGTAATGATTCTTTTTAGTCATATTGATAATATAAATTCCCACTTTTCTTGAAAAATACACTTTTTGAAATCCCCACATTTCATCGAGTCTACAATATTAATTTTAGATTAAATTTTTCCATATTTTAGAATTGAATTTAAGAAAATGTTTTCCCAATTTTTCAATAATAATAATTTATAATATCAAATATGGTTAATTTAATTTTAGATAATAAATAATAGTGAAATTAATAAAAATAAATTATCAGGATTAATGTGAAAATGTGTTTACTGGGGGTCAAACAAAAACGATAAGGTTAAAAATAACATAACCACTTTTATAAAAAATATTTTTTAGACATATTGAGAGCTTATAACGTTTAAGTCTTGATAATTCTCCATTTATGATTCTTTTTCATGTGAAAAAATGGGTACTCCTTTTTCTTTTCAAAAATTACAAGTGTTCCACTCACCTCATTTACAAAAGGCCACCCCCTAATATCTCTTTTTCACAACTTCAAAACATTGTGTTTCTTCCATAATCTTGGAAAATAACTTCCCAGAATCCCTCAAATAATACAAGAATCCTTTGTTTGGTCATAAGTTCTTTCTTAGAATATTTTATGTATAATGCTAAATATGTGTTCCGAGAAGAGGTAAAATTCAAGAATATATGTTTTTGATTAATTTATTTTTCTTAATCCTTTAGATATTATATAACTATGATAATATTATAACACTAAACTACAAAAAACTAAAAAATTTCTATTCCTTTTTAGCAATTTTTTTTAAAAAAACATTGATAATGTTTTAATATAGCAATGTTTTTCCACAAGGTCACTAAATTAGATATTTTTCCTAAAAATGTCGCTAATTTTGAAATTTTTCATGAAAAAGGTAACTAAATTAGTGATGTATATTAAAAAATTATCTATATTGGTGATTTTTCGGGAAAAAAACACAAAAATAACGATGTTTCCTCAAAAACATCAATAAAATAATGACATCCCCTCAAAAAAATCCCAAAAATAGCGACATTTCCTTAACAATGTCCTTAATTATCATTGATTCCTAAAAAACATAGTTAATTTAGTGATGTTTCCCCAAACAAATTTCTAAATTAACAACTTTTAAGGTAACTTAACTACAAATATATATATATATATATATATAACTCATTTCTTATCATCAATGTAAATGTATATTTAGATTTATATATGTATATATTAATATATATTAATATATATATATTTAAATACATTTAAAGAAACACACACACACACATATATACACACACACACACATATATATATATAACATATATATTTTAAATCTAGTATCATTTTTAATAAAACGTGTCTCTTTTAGTGACATTTTTAATAGTGTTTTAAAATGTGAAAAATTATATATATATACACACACACACACATATATATATATTTATATGCATACAAACCCACACACACACACACATATATATTGAGATATATATATTAATGTAAACATATATATAATATAATATAAACATATAAATAAAAATAATATATATATATATATAATAAACAAATATATATAATACCAGATACAAACCAAAATGTAAAATATAAGCTGATATATATATATATATATATATATATATCTGTAAACATAAAAAATAAAATATAAACTTATAAATATATATATATGTTAACATATGTACATTAATATATAAATATATATTATATAAATACTATTAATTTTTAATTGCTGAAAATTATTTATATATATAGTATAATACATTTAAATATTTTAAATTTAAATATATTTTTAAGAAAACATTTCTATTTTGGTGAAATTTTTACTGGTGTTTTAAAATGTGGCCAATTATATAAAGTGGTTGGTTGGGTTGGTTATCTCTTGGGGGGATGTGACCCACCTAGACGTTTGGTGTGTGTGTGTGATTATAATTTTACCACCAAAAAATAATATAATATAATATATTTAAATAAATATATTAACATATAAATATATATAATATATATAATATATTAAGTGACTAAAAAATGAAATATATATATATATATGGGATAATATAATTATTTGTCAAAATTTGAAATAGTTAAGTTGGTTGTCTCGTATGTTGGAAACCAGGAGGTCCCTAGGTCTACTCCTAGGGGAGGTGTGATTGATAATTTTACTTATATGGAAGCATTTATATTATTTTTGGGGTGTGGGGAAAATAGAGTACAAGAGGTTGGGAAATATCCCTGTACTAGAGGGGCCAGGGTGGGGAATAGGGGGTGTGAGGAAACTAGGGCATGGAGAAGCTGAAGCATCCCAAGTAATGATAGAATAAGTCTTTTCCATATGTATTAATATTTATAAATTAAATATTAATGTTACCTTAAAGTTGAATCTATTTCTATAAACGTAATGACACATGATAATACGTTTCTCCAAAATCATACATTGCACACAAGACAGAGTTATACTGAAAAATAATATATTGTTAATATTATTTAATTTAGAGGTAGTTATAACCTTGTCAATGTGTCAGAGGGAATGAATATGAATAAATATATTATGTTTAATAACTTTTTTTACATTCATCCAATAATTTTAATATGCTTAAAATATGAATAAATAAAATTTTAGGCTTTAAAGGCTCTATATTTTTAAAAGGTAGTTTTATCATTTAATAATATAGAACCCATTTAAAATGTAATTTATTACAAATTTATATATTTATATTAAAAAATAAACTTTATTTTTGGAAGTGGGATATCAAAATTTACTTTGGGTATATTTTTGGTATTTTTCAGAGAACATTCACTTTTTGACGAACAATGAATAATAAAAAATTCAGTTCAAAACTACTTTTTCATCTATTTTTTTTATGTACAGTAATTATGTTTTTAAATTTTTTAGTATAATTTGATAAATTTTATGTCATTTAATATAATTTATTTTGTTAGAAAAAATTTTATATTAAATTTAGATTTAAAATTTAGAAAAATGTTTTACATTTTTACTTTAATAACTCGCTTTGTCTCCCATCTGGGGGATTAAATTTAAATTAATTTATTGAGAAAATGTAATTATAATTTGGAAAATTTTATTTACAATTTTTAATAGTATTAATTAATAATTTGTAAAATTTTCAAATTAGTTTTTTACAAAAACATATTAGTTAAATTAATGAAAATTAATTACATTGATTAAGAGGAAACATTTCTTAACAAGGTACTAAACTTTATATATTGGTCCGAAAATGACCTATAAACTTTTACAAGAGAAATTTAATGTTCATATATTGAACGTATACTCTATGGGAATGAATTTGTACCATTATTGGAGCCACATGACATAGGAAAAACTTGAGTGTAATTCCCTTTTCAAAAATTTACAAGAATTCCACCCCTCCTCTACTATAAAAATGAAATTTCCCTTCTCATTTCATAACACCAATAAATCAATTTTTCTCACCAAAAATTTACAGAAATAAGATTATAAAATCCCTCAATTCATTATATATGCCTCCCTTTTGTCATAAATCTATCCAAGAAATCTCTTTGGTGCAAAGAAAAAAGAGTTTCCCAAAAAAGAGGTAACATCAATCCTCAAGCTCCTTTGTTTTATTTCCATTCACCTACACCAAAATTTTTGTTATTAAATTATTATATAATAACCTTAGTATCAAACATAAACTAAAATTGTTTAATTCTATTGTTTTTATCTACACTTACACACACTTCAATCTAAATGTTAACAAACTTATTGTTATTTTGTACAGTAAACTACATCCTCACAGAACGATGTTGTTTATTTTTCTTTACCACCTATAATAGATAGAAATTATGATGTTAAATTTTTATATATATTATATTTATGATATTTATCATGTCATTATTTCTAGGAAATTTTATAAACACATACCTTTAGGGTTTCCATTTTTTGTAAAAATTGTAACATCATTTGTGGATGGGTGGACTACCGCATCCTCAAAACAATATGATACGTCCACACCCTACATTAAATGTATTAAGGATGGGTTTAATAAATAATAAGTGGCATAAAAACATTAATATGATATTAATCACATAATTACCCTTCTATGTATATAATATGTCATTTTTTATCACATTTTCTCATATTGAAAAAGTGGTAACATTGTTCGTGGATAGGTGGACTCCCGCATCCTCAACGCAATGTGATTCCTTTTACATAAAAATAATTAAATATATAAGTATATATGATTAATTAATATGGTATTTATTTAATAATATTAATTTTGGAAATATGATTTTTTACATACCGTATTTCAATAATGATCATTGTATAATGAGAACGTTACTCATGTGTACGTATGACCTACTGTATTTATGATTGTGATGTTGGTTCATTTTTCATAATAATTTTTCATTATTGGGTTTAAAATATTATTTACGTATAAATATGATGATTATTTAATGATTATTATTCCATATATATTTATATGATGAACCATTTTACCCTAGTGGACCTACCCATATCATTTTGACACATAAACTTAATATGGTCAAAACACTGGATGTAACCTTAAATGTTTAAGTACTTTTTTATGAAATTGTAATAAGTGAATTAAAAGTAATGATAAAATATAAAAAGGTTCTCAATAAAGTATATAATTATCCTAATTTAACTATTCTAGAAAATAAATACCCACATGATAAGTCAGAATCTGGGTAACATATTTCATCTCAATCTTCTTTCATTGAGACAATACTTAATCATATGAAACTTTACTCTTCTATAAGATGTATATATATCCCCGTTGACGTTCTATATCAATATTATATCTATTATAATGTCATTTAATATTTTTTAAAATTTCATTGTTTCATTGTTCTATGGAATTAAATAGTCAAAGTAGTATTGTGCGTATTAAATGTTTAATTATTTAATCCTATCCATTCAATATTTATGATATTATTTTAATTATTTATTTAAATGGATATAAACGAGTTCTAAAAGAAATTTTATGTCTATTTTTAATTTCATTCAAAATTATAAAAACTTAGTCTTTTTAGGTTTTTAATTTCATTTTTTGATAAATGATGAAAGGAATGTTATATTCTATGCAAACACATGATTAATGACTTTTCCACCACTTTGGTCATTATTTTATTCATGTATTACTTTTCAATATTTTGAATTTTCATAAATTAAAATCCTTCTCTATTTTTTGTTATTTTGGAATTGAAAAACCATTTTTAAAATTATTGTGTATTTTTTTATTGAAAATAGGATTTTTGAAAGAAAATGATATTTTAATATCTGAAAGTTTTTTATATGAGTTTAATGGAGTTTTTCAAATGAAGTAATTTTTTATTTAATGTTGTCATTTATGGAAATTATAAATGATGGGTGAACCCATATATAGATGATAGATCAAATTTTAGATTAACTGATGGGCGTAACCATATTTCACTCATATGCATTGGGTAATGGTTATATTCTCTAGATAATTATATTAGAAGTTATCAATATGGTTATTCTTATCTCCAATGTGTCTGTAAGGGTTCTTTAAGGGTTAAATGTGATGATTTATTAAGATCACTACATAAATTTCCCATGTTATATATTGAGTTTTCATAGAAATCATTTATTTTAAATTAGTAAAGTAAATGATACTTATTAAAAAAATGATATTTCCATTTTTCAGTAAAATTTTGTTTTTTAAATAATAGTGTTTCACGAGTTTTAATGTTTATAGATAGGATAACAGTTTCATTCTATTTATATCAATTACTTATATTTTTATTCTCATGACACATTTTTAATATTTTTTATAGGAATTAAGTGTGATTTAGGTATTGGAATAATTAATGTGAAAAATATTAATGATATTTCTAAAAATAAATCATTCGTTATTCTAAAATTTTAGATTCTATAAAAAATAGATATTGATCTGAAGTGTACATATTGTATTTTTATGGTTATTTATGTATCTGTTATGGCTTAATTATCTAAACTCAATACCTAAAAACATACTCAATGTGAAATAAAGTAAAATTATTAACATAATTCATGATTTTGTAATGTTTAAGGTATGAACCATATAGTCTGTATAAGAGGTTTGTTTAGATAAATTTACAGGTTAGGATAATTTCAACAACTTTCCCTTAAAATATTTTACCATATGGAAAAGATAAAATTTTATAATATATGAGGATTACTATATCTCATAATCTAATACATTTCCATTAATAATGATTTCCCATGTAAGAAAGATATAATTAGATGTGGGAATAAACTGAGAGGGAGATATCATTCCAAATTAGCATCCTGAGATGGTTAAATCAGAATAGAATAGATTTTCATGTTGATGGATCAATTGACTTAGGTGATATATGGTGGTTGTATCCTTGCTAATGAGGAACCTAATCTACACTGAAAGAACTTGTATTTTCTGGATCATTTCATGATGCAAAATCCCAAATTATTTAATAGATCATCTGAATCCGTGGTAACAGAATGATGCATCAATAATCTATAAAAGATTTTTTATGTTAGGGGTTGTTTGTAACATCAAATGTAACCGTGTTTTTAAACCATTTTTAAGATAAATGTCATCACTGGAGGTATTTGGTTTTTAATACCATAGAAAGATATTCTCTTGATTCCATGGACTCGGAAAAATTCAAGGAACATTTACCTGAGTAAAATTTACCTCATGTTGTTTGACTCTGAATGGAAAAGGAATTCCTAAAATTGCGGAAAAAAGATAAATATTTCATATCTTCATATGAAGGGAACTTCAAAATTTTGGATATGTATGTTATATATTTTACTTTGGATTCTAATATCAAAATTAATTGTTTTCAGTCAACATTTAAACTATGTATACTATGATCTTTGGCCACTTGTGAGTTCAAATGATATGATAATGTTTTGTGTTGTGATAAAAATTTTGAGATCACGTTTTCTGACACTTATGTGACTCGTGATGATGAAATAACGAAGCAGTCATGGTGACAGGCGATTGGGAAACATGAAACTAAGAAACATAGAAATAATAATATGAACATTCAATCTTGTAGTGAGAGTGGTATAAAGCACCCTAGAAATGTATTATGTAGATATGTAAGTTTTAACAATGTGGAATTTTTGGATCCATGCCCTGTGAATGAATGGAAAATAACCCTTAGGAATCAATGAATGTGTTAACTTGTAGTCATCTAATGATAAGATGTTTTAGCTACAATTTATGGATCATTATGCCAGTTCATGTCTGAAGTTTGTTGAACGGTATTAAAATCTTCATGATTGGAAACAAAAAGGTGTATTGATGTAATTTTATACTATTATATTAGAAGTTGGTCCATTAAATGAATTAGTGATGGGTATGTTACTCATGATTTCTAATTATGCCAATACTCTATTTGATTTTGGATCGTTGCATTCTTTTAATTATAATAAATTTTATAGAATATTGGGAATATAATCTCATGAATTTAAGATATAAATTTTGGTAAAAATACCAGGTGGAAGTATCAAATTAACAATGATTTATAGAAATATTTCTATTGTTATCAATGGGGTGGCCGTTCCTGCAGATCTTTTTGTAATTTCCATAGTAGTGTTTGATATCATTCTTAGTTTTTATTTTCATTCAGTTTATCATGGTACGAAAGATTTTACATCTGAGAATGTTATGTTGAATGATTTCAAGACATTTATAACTTAACAAAATGTGAAAATTTTATTATATATGTAAATGAATGTTAAAGAAAAAATCCTGGTGAAAATAAATAAACTGTTCAAATTAATGATGTTGTAGTAATAGATGAATACTTGAATGTTTTTCTAGAGGAATTTCATTGTGTTATTCCTAATTTGTAGTTTGAATTTACTATTGACTTGGTACCTGATTCTAAGCTTATTTATAAAACACCGTATTGAATAACTAAATTGGATGTTTTAGAGTTGAAAAATAAATTACAAGAGTTATTAGAAAAAGGTTTCATCCAACCTTGATCTTCACCATGGGGTGATCCAATCTTGTTTTTTAAAAGTAAAGATGTGTCAATGAGATTTTTTATTGATTATAGAGACATGAATAACATCACTATTAAAAAAACAAACCTTTACCTAATATTGATGATTCATTTGATCATCTCTAGGGAGAATAGTATTTTTTGTAGGTTCACCAGATGTCAGGGTACCATCAGTTCAATGTGAAGGAAGATAACATTCTAAAGATAGTGTCTCAAAATAGATTTGGCCCCTATTATTTTTTAGGTATACAAACTTTGTTATCAAATCCACCTGCTATATTCATTGATCATATGAATTGAATTTTTTAGGATTTTTTGGATATGCCTCTGGTTGTGTTTATGGATGAGATTTTAGTATTTTATAAAAAACAAGAATAAAATAGGAGGAATCTAAGGATTGTTTTGAATAACATAAAAGGAAAAAAATATATGTGGGAAACTTTTTGAAGTGTGAAATTTGGTGGAAAAAAATTAATTCCATGGTCATATTGTGTCTAAATATGGAATAATTTTTTATCTTACTAAAATGAAAGTTTTTGAAGAATGTCCAAGACCACAAATATCACCATTTTTCATAGTTTTCATGGATTATTAGGTTACTAGTATATATTTTTTGGAAAATATTTATCAGTTTTATATCCCACTAACTAAGTTAACTCATAAATGAGTTAGGTTTATATTTGAAAAAGAATATGATGGTTTTTTAGGTACTGAAAGAAATATTGGTGAATGCACCTATTTTGGACTTTCCTTCAAGAAATGGAGAATTTTTCATCAATAGTAATAATTTCTTGAAAGGAATTGGTTTTATCATAATGAATAATTATCATTTAACTGATTATTCTTTGAATAAATTGAAACCTCATGAGAAAAATTACCCAACTCGTGATTTGGAATTAGTTAATATTTTTTGTATTTAAAATTTTGAGGCATCATATTTATGGAGGAAAGTGTGAAAAATATACTAATAACAAAAGTTTTATATTCAATCATAAATAATAGAACATGATATAGAGAAGGTGGATGGAACAAATCAAGGATTATTATTTTTAGATTCATTACCAAATTATAAAAGAAAACATGTTGGATGATGATTTTTTTCAAAAAATCAGCGCTTAATTACCATGTTATGTTTGGAAGGTTGCCCTTTAATTAATGATTTGTTGAATTTTATCATAGAAGTTATGGATATAGAGACATCTCATATATTATTTTAGGATTCAGGGTAGTAGATATTTCTATAAAGGATTAAGAGGGATCAAAAGTTGGATCAGTATTTCTATGAAAATTTATAGTTTGTTAAGAATAATATGTTTCTTGATTTTAATATTGATGAAGAACGTGTTTCATTATTTCAAAAAATATTATTTGTGCCTTATGATTCAAATTTGATGAAATAATTATTGACTGAAGCTCACGGTTTTCTATTTTTCAATCATTAAAGATGTACTAAATTGTATAAACAACTTTGGGAGTATTATTGGAGTTATAGAATACAAAGATATATTTCTGAATTTAAGGTGATGTTTTTCAATTGTCTGTAAGATAAAGTAGACTGATAGGTACATAATGGGATTATTCACATGTTGTTAGTACTAGAGTAGAAATGGGAGAATATATTTATGTATTTCATGGTAGTATTTCCAAATACATCTCAAGGTAATAATTTTATTTGTGTTATTAGTGATCTATTAACTAAGTATGCATGTTTCCTTCCCATTCAACTTACAATGTCTTTAGAAAATATTTCTAGGCTCTATCTAAAACCGAATAATAAATTATATATAGGGCCTATATCTATTGTTTTAGATCGTAATCCTAGTTCCACATCCAATTTTTTTAATGGAATTCAGAATTCATTGGGTAAATAATTAAAATTTAGTAAATAATTTTATCATATGATTGTTGGAAATTTGGAGAAGACGATTCATAACATGGGGGATATGATTCATTATTTCTCAATGGACTATCATGGAAGTTGGGATCAACATATTTCTTTTGATTATTTTTATTGTTTTTAGATCCACTGGGTCGAATAACCTAAAAGGGGTTGAATTGGGGTATAATAGATTAAAAATACTTCATTTTCAGATCTTGTTTCATAGTTAAACAAAAATTTTATCTCTCTCATTTGTGTTGCAATGTATGAATAATATTTAAATCATGAAAAAGGAAAATCATTTTTTACTTAGTTCACCCTCACTGGGATATATCCAAGGACCATAAAACGACAGTGTGTTGATTACCTAATTCACTAAGTCTCACTACCAATAATGATTACAATGTTTGGGATAGTTCTTTTATACCTAGGATCACTTCCTATAAAGGGATTAGGGTTTTGTCACTGAATTCAAAGGGTCACTCACTATGACTCTATCTTGCTCACTACCGATGGAAAGTTTTACCGTCTACCACTTCATTTTCTTACTACTCTTGGAAAGGAATCCACTTAGAGTTTATAGATATTTTGGTTGAACATAGTCTACAGACATTTATATCCCTTCATTTTTAGGAATCATACATCATCAATTGTTATGAGATTCTCTGTTGAAGTCTCCTGTTCACCCATAGACGAATTCCACCTTCCCTGGTGCTGTTAGGTACCAGAAAATACATTCACAAACTAATTTGGTGTTTTTTCAAGCTTCCATGAGGGTTTCGGGAACCACCTAATCCAGCTACATACTATTTACGTGGTCTGATACAGGTATCACCCTCTCCCCGTAATAATAGAAATTCTATGAACCGTCCTCCATTCAAGGACTACCGCCGCCTTCGCTATCATGTACCTCCTTCACATACCGACTCTGCAAACCACTTTTTGGAACCACCCTATGTCCACGAACGATTCTATGTTCATATTCTACCTTTGCTTCTATGTACCGAAGCTCCCCATATGTGTACCACATTCTTATTCCATGGACATTCAACATTTCCATCATTCAAAACCAGACAAACACCTTCAGCGAAATTCCTTCCACACAATCCTCTTCATCCTTCATGAAATTCTCCCTCGCAGTCATCCTTATGACTTAGCCGAATTCCACAAACAATGAGATGTTCTCGAATTATATTCCCTTTCATTCTAATTGGTGGGATTATATATCATTATGTAGGCAATGATATCAGAAAAATCCAGTAATCCAAGATTTACCAAATCTTCTATTCGGTATAGCCTCCACAGCATACTGATCCTCCTACGATGAACCGCACCCATTTCCGCGAAAACAATTTTCACGGAGATCTGCATACTTCCTTTGCTCTTATCTAAAACCATTCTCTTTGGTCATCCTATAAACCATCATTCCTTCTTCATACCGCATGCACTTCTCCATAAACCTTTTTCTCGAACCGTTTTAGCTACCCTATGTACCATTCCTGCTACCTACTACACGGCTGCAAACCATTCCCAAACATGGTACGAGATCCATGTCTTAGGCTCCGCATTTCTATTCCTTTATCGATTTCATTTTCCATTTTTTACATCTTTTAGTCCTATGAAGAAAACCTTTCACTTGAAACCACAAATTCCCGATTTTAAGGCCCAAAAATTTGGTAAACACTATGAAATTGTGCCACCTTAAAAACTTGTCTTCGATAAACACCAACCATAGTCATTCATGGTCATCTACATTTGTCGTAAAACACAATCACATCCAAATCATACCGAGATGGTATCTTGAGGGATTTTTTCCAACAATATCCCCCTTTGGTTTTGTTGAACACTCTTCACATAACTATTATTCACATTTTGATACATTATTAAAACTCTTTCCATATTCAACCACCATTCTCTTTGTGAGATTGAGATAGTAATAAATGGTTTACTCAAAAAATAATCTAACACCACATAATCAATGCTCGACATGAGAAAAAAGAATATATTGAATAGTTCATCAATGAATCACTTCATTCCTGACACCAACTCTTGAAACCAATTACTGGCTTTCATCATGAACTAAATCTATCATGATATGTAATCTTTGATCAATCACATCTAGCATCGTCATATTTAAATAATAACCCTATGTTAAATATCCTCAAAATAGCTTCATCCCAGCTCCAACTCCCCCTATCTCACTACTCCACCTAATAGTCACTCCACATGTTCTTTCTCCCCCTATAATAGTCACCCTTTCTCCCCCTTTTCCAACGAACCTTATGGACACTTCATGGTTGTCTGTAACAAGGTAAAGAACACAAATCAGTAAATTAGGGAAAAACACATTACACCTCATAGAGGGGTTCCCACATCCACACTTTTTCATGTGCGAGGATTCGACTAGACTCCAAGATACAATAAATGGCTTCTAAACTCTTATTTAGTTAATCCCTTTGTAAGAATATCTACAACTTGTTATTCTGTTAGCACATACTTTAACTTCACAAGCCCTTATTCTACATTCTCCATGATAATATGATATTTGATTTCAATGTGCATTGTCCTAGAGTGATGGACTGGATTTTTTCTAATTTTTATATTACTTGAATTATAATAATGAATTTAGATCATAGATCTCACTAGAGCACCCATATTCTCAAGAATATTCATTACCCACAACAGTTCCATGCTAGTTTTATTACTCGAAATATATTTAGATTCTGTAGTGATCAACTAAATATAGTCTTGTTTCATTACCAATAATGAAATACACAATTATCTAAGATGAAAATCAACTATGGATGTTGATTTCCTATCATCTGTTGATCTGACCAAATATACAACTGTATATCCCAATAACATTGTCTGAGATTTTTCATTATACATTAAACCAAACACCATTATGCCCTTGATATAATGAAGTATTCTTTTTTCAAAAATCATACGGCTCTACTTGGGATTGATTTTACATATCGCTTCTTGGAATGTGGAAAATACAATATCAGGCCTTGTCGTTGTCAGGTACAATAGAATTCAAATGATTTTACTATATTATGTGATATTAATTATCTTTGCTTCATCATTATATTATGGTTTCGACTAGGTAGCAACTAGAATATTCATCTCTTTGTCATTATACATTTCAAACCTTCTCAAAACCTCCATGGCATTTTTAATTACAGAAATAAATGTTTCATTCCTTCCTTACATCACCTGTAAGATTAGAGAAAATTTCAGCTCACCAATCATCGACATTTCGAACATGTTTTTCATTAATTCAGAAAACATTCTACATTTTTGTTCATCTGATCCTCCAAAGATTATGTTATCGATATAGACTATCACCATCATCCTTTGATTACATCCATTGCTGAAATATATATTGTAATCAACTCCACCACACTGGAAATTAATCTTTTTCAAAAACTATTCATGCCTTGAATACCAAGCTCATGTTTCCTACTTCAAACAATATAAATCATTCTCCAGCTGACAAACTCTGTTATCATATTCATGAATGAGAAAACCATCGGGCTGATCAATCTAAAATTATTCCTCCAGAACTCCATTCGTAAATACTGACATGAAATCCATCCAAAAATAATAAAATTTCTTTGCACTACTTTTTCGAAGATTAATCTAATTATATACAGACTTATAATAGGTGAAAATGTTTCATCCACATCAATACCCACTATCTGGGAGTACCCTTTGCACACAATTTGTTAGTTGTTTCAAATAACAACACCATCTTCATTTATTTTGTTCTGAAAGACCCAATTTGATCTGATGAAATTCTTACCTTTGGATCTCGAAACAATCAACCATGTCTGATTCTTCTGAATTTGGTTGAGCTCTTTAATAAATGCACGAACCCAATTCTTATCTCGATGTGATTCATCAAATCACTTAGGCTCCACTTGTGATAAGTATGATGTTTGATGTAGATTCTTCATCCTTAATTTCTGCATTGGGTTTGTTTGATCACCAATTATATAATGCCTATTAATTTCATCTCTTATTTCTAGTCTGTGTGTAGACAGTGATTTTTATCATCACTCTAATTATATGAGTCTTTTTTTGAATCAATCTCTAGAATTAGAGCATCTCCTGATCTACTTATTTCTTCGTCACTATCCTCCTGATAATGAACATGTATTTGATGAAGATACTGCTTATTCTCTAGTATGGTTACATCATGGATTTTAAAAATCTTCCCTAACTATTTATTAAATCATTTATATACTTTTCTATTTTTTGAGTACCCATGAAACATCCCTTCATCTCTATGTGAATCAAACAGACTATGCTTCCCCTTCTTGAGAATGAAACACTTACTTTTAAAGACTCAAAGTATTTCAAAGATGGATTATTTCCATATCATAGCTCATATGGAGTATTCTCTTATTTTAGTAATAATAAGGATCTATTTGATGTGAAGACTACTGTTATTACTACATCTTTTCAGAACTTCTCTTGAAGATCATTCTCAATTAGAATTTTTCAATCCATTTTTTCCCAATTAGATTTCTTCTCAAAATTACTCCATTCTTCAAAGGAGTTCATTCCACTGAAATCTAACACCTTATCCTATATTTATAAAGATAATCCTCTACTTGTCTATTAGGGAACTATGTTCCATTGTCTATTCAAATCGTATGAATTATAGGAATAAGAATCATTTCACATTCCCAGAAATATCTATTAATACAACTGAACACTTCAGATTTGTGGGTCATTGTTGAAACCCATGTCATTTTACTATAATAATCAAAGAAGAAAACATAATTTCTCATCCCATCAATATCCCTCAGTGAAATTGGCCCACACACATCAATATTCCACAACTCAAGGAATACTTTTGACTTTTTCTCCTTTGGATTATACGCACTTTGAATGATCTTACCTTATTGGAAGGCATCACCTAAATGAGTACAATCATGTGATAATCATGGGAGATTTCGAGTAGCATCATATTTCACTAGATCTTCCATGTACTTTTTTATTATGTGGACAAGAAGCATATACCATAACTTTTTTTCATCCTTGGACAGAAATCACATATCTTCTTCTCCACTCACAGGGTTGATATTCCCTTTGGTACTCTTTCCATGAAACACAACAAAACCATCCATTTCCATGATGATACATAACTTCATTGAAAAACTAATGGCATTCGTAGAGTTTCACCATTGAATGACACTAAGAAAGTTCTTACTAAGCCCTTCAACAACCAGGACTTCTTCTCATCTCATGTCTTTTCCTCCAAACTCGAATTTTCCAAAACTAATAATTTTCTATCCCTCAACATTACTGAATCTGACGATACATTATTTATCATACTAGATTTAGGTCATAAGAGCCTTATTTAATTTCATATGGGAAGTGCATCCACTATCAATGATCTATATCCCAGTGTGATATGATGCCTTGAACACAATTTCTATAACCACTTCCTACCCAACCCTTTTCTTCTTGACCCATGTTTTTGACATCATACCTGACATAGAATGATAATATTGATCATCCTTGGTATAAGATGGACCTACTTCAACTTGAAGAGCTGCAAATTGATTTTGAATTTTCAACTCTCTTGATGATGCATTTTAGCTGATTCTTATGAACAAATTTAGTCTCCCTCTTCACATTCCTCTTCATTTTTGATGTGTAATGTCTTACCATATGTATGGGTCCTTTACCCCTAAAATGAATACCATCAAATGATGGTCATTAATATTGATATCTGTATTACCACGTATGTTTATTGCGTTCCCTTTGGTACCTATTTTATATGGAATATTCTTTTTGAGAGTGTCCCATCTTACCAAAACAATAGAATCTTATGTGAGGTAATTTCTTGTGTGGAAATGTTGCACTATTAGTTATAACTTGGTCCTCTGAATATTCTGATTCAATTTTATACCGAAATAAATTTCAAAATTGGAGTGGGTGTTTGTGTTCTGACATTAATCGTAACTACGTTCTATTTTAGAGCAAACCCCATACCATCCTTATCATTCAGAGTTTGTTGTTTCTTATGTTTTGATAGAACAATTTGGTAAAATTTAATCTTCAGTGGTAGCTTTATAATATTCTTTCCGTATGTCAAATCGAGATTGAAAAGTTTCTCCGGATCATTAACTGTTCATCACAGACTGAAGACTTCCTCTTCTAATTCATTGATACATTTGATTTTATATTTTCTAGTTTCAATCAAACTATTCATTTCTATTTTCTATTCTTCAATTTTGAGTTTGTACTCAACCACATTTTCTGAGCACTCTGCCTTTTAATACCTAAACATTTAAATTTATTCATTTAGCTCATAGTTCTATTCTTCTTGCTGCTACATATAGAGTTTGGCATCATGAACAACATTGTTATCTTTCTTTTATTAGTTCCGAAAATATCTATCTATTCAAGGGAATCTTCAAATTCATCCTCTATATAAAATCTTCCATCAATTTCTTCTTTTTCAACATCACTATCTTCTCTTATTAAAGAATTTATGAAAACATCCACCAAATCTTCTACTTTATAATCTTTGGATCCCACCAACTCTTCTGCCGCAGATTCTTCTGAACATTCATCTTCTTTTGAAAGTAGATTCTTCTTCTTGATGAAATTTCTCTTTGTACATCTTCTACCTTTAGAATTTAATGAATACTTCTTTTGGGTAATTTCATCATTTTCTTCATTATCATCATCAAAATTATTAGGACACTTTATGGAAAAATAGCCAATATTTCTGCATTGAAAGCATGCAAATGGATGTTAACCTTTGAAATTCCCGTTTCCCCTTCAAAAATTTGAGGAGAGAAATGACATGTCATAATCCAAATTGTACTCCTCTGGTTTATCTTCAATAGAGAGATTATCCATGGACTTGAATTCCACTTCATTGGAATTCCCCCTTTCCAAGGAATTGTTATCATCATTTATCTTTAAATATGCTAAAATGGTACTGTGTAGGTAATCTAGTGTCATCTCTTTTAGGTCATTGTCTTACAATACTGAAACTTTTTCATTGAACCGCAATGTAAGTTTCTTCAAGATACGTTTAAAAATATTTTTATCTTCAATGAATTCTCTAAGACCTCGCATGTCTGTGGAAATAAAATTTAAACTATAAAATAATACATAAATATTCTCATTAGGGTTTATTATGAGATGCTCACACCTTTCCCACGTAACCTACATCATTTTTTCTTGGAATTTTTTGTATCCCTCATAAATGTTCAACAATTTTTCCCACATAGCATGTGATGTTTTTCAGGACATCACCATCATGTAAATTTTATTAAATAGGGCTCTACTAACGCATTTATCCCTTTAGAATCAGCATCCAATTCCCTTATTTCAGCTTCCGATGGAGTACCATTATTGATTTCATCTAATATTCCATGCATAGTTGTTGTGAAAACATTTATTCATAATTATAAAAAGTCGTGTTGCATCCAATTCTTCTATAGTTGAATATTATTTCCATCGAAGATCAGAATTCCTTTATGATTGACCACCTCCATTTCTTGTTCTAAGAGATATAACCACTGACTTTAAAACATTTACATTGATAAAAACTGTTAGATGTACTAGGTCAAATACCCTAAGAGGGGGGGTGTATCATGGTATGAAAGATTAAAAATTATTTCCATTCAGATCTTATTTCACTGTCAAACAAAAATCTCTTCTCTCTCATTCTCATTTCATTGTATGAATATAATTTCAATCATACATGAGCCACAACAATTTTTACCCGGTTCACCCTCCCTGGGCTACGTCTAAGGGGAATTCAATGCTGGTATGCCGATGTACCCAATTTATTAAGGCTCAATGCCAAAAATGAGTATACTGATCAGGCTAGATCTTCTATTCCTAGGCTCACTGCATTTACATTGTTTAGGGTCTACTCACTACATTCCCAAGGTTCACTCCTAATGCCCCTTTCTCATGATCACTATCAGTGGAAAGGGTTGTTGTCTTCTTCTTCCTTTGTTCTATACTGTTGTAAAGGAATCCACTCACAGTTTATAGACTTGTAGGTCAAACAATGTTTATAGACTTGTAGGCCCATTAATTTTCATGAATATTGCATCCCCAATTGTAGGTATATGATATGTTGCAGTCCATTTTTTACCCAAAGATGAATTCCACATTCCCAGGTACTGTTAGGTACCAGAAAATAATTTCGCAAACTGATTTGAAGATTTTTCAAGATTCCTTGAGTGTTTCATGAACCACCTTTTCCTCTTGTGTATTTTGTCCCAAGTATGATACGCGAATCAACTCCTCTGTATATTGCTACCACTTCTGCAAACCATCCCCTATTCACGGACTACCTCTGCCTTCGCTATCACGTACTGACTCAGTAAACCTATTCTACGAACCACCATCTGTCTATTAACTATTCTCTATTTGCAGACTGACATCGCTTTTGCATATTGGATTTCACCCTCCATGTATCACATTATTCTTCAGTTCACATTCTACCCTTGTGAACTACAACTCCCCGTAAAAACCTTCAGCGAAACTCCTTCTACATGAACTTATTCATCCATCAAAAAATTCTCCCTCATGAAGTTCCTTTGGACTTCATCCAATTCCCATAGAAAAAAGATGTTCTATAATGATATTCTCAATCAGTCTAATAAGTGGGATTAGATATACTTATATAAACAAAGATATCTTCGAAATCTTTTAATCCATGATTGATGAAATCTTTGATTCGGTATAGCCTCTACAACATATCTATCCCTCTTCCGTAAACCTCACCCATTCCACAAACCATTGTTCTACAGCTTTCTGCGTACTACCTTTTCATCTTTGTTGAAAAATTCTTTTAGTCCATCCAATGAACCATCATTCCTTTTTTATATCTCCTTCCCTTCGCTAAAAACTGTTTCTAAAAATTGTTTCGACCGCTCCGTATATCGTCCATGCTGTCTGGTATGTGGTAGCGAACCATTCCCGAACATGGTACGTGGTCCATAACCTGGGCTTCTCATTTATCTTCCTTTTTTGATTTTGTCCAATATTATTCACAACGTTCAATCCTATGAAAAAAACCCGACACTGCCAAACAGAAATTCCCAATTTTGAGGCCCAAAAATTAGGCAATCACTGTTAAATTATACCACCTTAAATACATGTCTTCAGACAACTCTAACCATACTCATTCATTGTCATATAACTTTTTAAAAAAACACAATCAGGCCCAAAACATACAGAAAGTAAATCTTGAGGTATTTTCCCCAAGAATTATAATAACATATTTCATTCCAATATACATATGGCACCATTTAGGGAATTATATGAAAATCGGTGTCAAACATCAATTTTTTGGGATGATATAGGAGAAAGGATGTTTATGGGACCAGACTTGGTAGAGGAAATTGTAGATAAATTTCAGTTGAATCAGTGACACAAGATAATAGATAAATATATGTATAATAATTATGTTGAAAATAAAAGTAATGATATTTCTTTTGAGTTAGGTGATCATGTCTTTTTAAAATCTTATCCATGGAAAAGTGTGATCCATTTTGGAAATAACGAGAAGCTGAGTCCATAGTTCATTAGACCATATGAAATCCTATATAATGTTGGATCAGTTACATACTAAGTGAATTTTCTACTATGTTTATCCTAGATGCACAATGTATTTCATGTTTCAATTTCAATTAATTATGTGTCGGAATCATCTCATATTTTGAGACCTAATCTAGTTCAATTGTAAGATAATATTCCTTATGAGGAACAACCAGTTTAGATTCTTAACTGCATATACAAAGTGTTGTAGAATAAGGTGATTAATTAGAAAACCCATATGTTTGAAGAGGAAACATGGTAATCTAAAAATTATAAGAGGGTAAAATATCCCCACTTTTTATAAAAGAATAAAATTGTGAGGACACAGTTTCCAAAAGGGGGAGGTTGTACCATCCTTGGTAAGGAAAGAATAATTATTTTTGTTATTTATCAAAATTTATGAATTAAATAGTAAATTTACCTTAAAGGATATGATATTACTGGTTTTTTATGTGATACGTAACAATGAGTTTCTCATAAATCTTATCTTGGACACTAGATTGTGTTATATAGAAAAATAATATATTTTTAATATCATTATTTCAAGTGGTAGTTATTTCCTGGAAATTATGTTAGTGGAAATGAATATGACTAACTATATTATGTTATAAAATGTTTTATTAAATTTTTTTACATTCATCCAATAAGTTTCATAGGCTTATAATAATAATAAATCGAACTTCAAGCATAAAAATATATATATTTTTAAAAGGTGATTTTACCACACTTTAATGGAGAACTCATTTTAAATATAATTTTTGGACCTTTTATAATTTTTATATTAAACAATAAAATTCATTTTTAAAATTGAGGTATCAAAATTTAATCTGGGTGTATTTTTGATATTTTTCTGAGAACATTCACATTTTTTGGAATAGTGAATAATAATAAATTTTAGTTAAAAAATTCTTTTTTTTGAAAATTTTCAATATAGATAAATTATGTTTTTATTTATTTTAAAGTATAATTATATCATCTTCCATAATTTAAACTAATTTTTCTCATTTGAAACCATTTCACATTTAATTTATATATAAAAACATAGAAAATTTTTGAACCTTTTTACTCTACAAACCCGCTTTGTCATCTCATCAGCGAGATTAAATTTAAATAAATTTCATAGACTAAAATTATTTGAATTTGAAAATTTTGATTTAAAATTTTTAATCATAATAAATTTTAATTTATAATAATGTCAACATATTTTCTGTCTAAAATAAGTAGTAAAAATTAATTTCAATGATTAAGAGAAAAAATAGATTAATAAGAATCTAAACCTTAATCTTAAGTGAAACAATTACTAAAACACTTTTAAAAAGGTCATTTAATATTTATATTTTGAAACTATAATCACTAATATATAATGTTAACCATTATTGGAGCCACATTACATGGGTGGAATTCCCATTTCAAAAATATACAAGAATGGCACTCCTCCCCCGCTATAAAAAGACACCCACCCTTACCATTTCTTCACATCTACAAATCCCTTTAGATCAAACTAAATATTATCAAATATAGTCTCAAAATAGCATACATAATCCTTGAATCATTAATTTGGGAGTAAAATCATCCAATGAATCCCTTTGGTGAAAATCAAAAGGAGTTACACAAAGAAGAGGTAACATCTTTCCTCAAAATCCTTTATTTTATTTTCATTCTCCACCACCATAATTATTATTATTAAATGACTATATAATAACCTAAGTATCAAAAATATACATATATGTTTTTATTTTATGTTTTAAACCTAAAATTACACAAACATCCATGTAGTGGGTAACAAACATAACGTTCTTGTGTACGGAAAAAAATCTCCTCATGAAATGATGTTATTTTATTTCCTTTACCAGCACTAATGGTTGGTAATTATTATGTAAAATCTATTTTTATTTATTATTTTTATTATTTTTATTATTTTTTTATTCTTCTATATTTTTTATATAATTACCATTATTATTTGTATTTTTTTTTAAAATGGTAATGTCGGTTGTGGAAATGTAGACTACCGCCTCCTCAAAATGATGTGATGCATTCAAACACTACATCAAATCTATTAGTGATGGGTTTAATAAAAAATATGTGAAATAAATAATATAAATATCATATTCATGAAGTAATTTTATTTATGTTAATATAATATATCATATTCTTCCACACCTTTTCACATACTGAATGTGTGATAACATCATTCATGGATGTGTGGACTACCACCTCCTTGATACAATGGGTATGATTTTATATCACAAGAAACATATATGTAAATATATATGATTAAATAACACGTAATGTATGGTATAATTTTCATTATACTGTGATAAGTGTTACTTACCATCTTTCCATAACGATCATCGAAAAAGGAGAACGTTACTCATGCATACGTACAGTTTGTCATCTCCATGAATATAACGTTTGTTAATATTCCATTACTATGATTCATGATTGGTTTTAAAAATAATATTTATGTATAAATATGTTGATTATTTAATTATTATTATTTCTAATATGTTTATATAATTACCCTTTGAAAACAGTTTTCCACCCAATGTTGTTCTTGAAAAATAAACCGAATGTGGTCAAAACACGCGATGTAAATTTTATTGATTAAGTAATTGTTTAAAAATAATAATAATTGAAATAAATTTAATGGTAAAATTAAAAAATTTTCTCAATAAATTATATAATTAACATAAGTATATCATTCGAGAAGATAATGACCCATGTGACAAGTCGAAATCAAGGAAATGGATTTCATCACAATCTCCATTCATTGAGACAATTCTTAATGATATACAGCTTTATTTATTTATAAGGTGTATATTAATCCCAATTGACATTTTATATCAGTATTTTATGAATTAAAATGTTATTTAATGTTTTTTTAAATTTTATTCCTTCATGGTGATTAGAATTTAAAAATTAATATTGGTATGGGATGCTTTAAATTTTTAATGATTTAATCCATTCCTTGTAATATTATTGATATTATTTTACATATTTATTTAAATGGATATAAAAGGGATATAAATAAAACCATTTGTCTAATTTTAATAACATTAATTTTTTTCAAAAAGTTATCTTTTACATGTTTTATATTGAACGTTCTTACAAATGAAAAAAGGAATGTTCTATTCTTAACATACACAACTACCATGAATTTTCCACCGCCATGGACATTATTTTGTTTTTAGATTACTTTGAAAAAATTAAAATTTATTTAAATTAAAATATTATCTGTTTCCGGATTTTTTTGAATTAAAATTTATTTTTAAAAATTAATGTTAATTTGTTAATGAAAATTTTATTTTAGAAAGAAACTAGTATTTTAATACCTGGAAGTGTTTTTCGTATAAGATTAAAAGAGTTTTTAAAATGGTGTAATGTATTATTTTATGTTTTGGTTATTGGATAATATAAATAATGGGTGATCCTAGAAAGCATCAGGTGAGCCCGTTATAACTTATATAATGGTTATTCCAAAAAAAAATGATTCAATGCCTTGGGTAATGAATTTTTTTTTTCTGGAAATATATTTTGGATGTTGGATTTATTATTATCCCATTTTATATGGCGTATATAAGGGTTCTTTATGGGTTCAATGTGATAATATATCAATGTTCCTACATTAATTTCATATGTTTTCTATTTCACTTTCATGTAAATCATTATTTTTCAAAAGGAAAAGTACATGATATATAATAAATTATTATATTTTCATATTTTTGTAAAATGTTATGTTTTCAAGAAAGGGGTTTTCCTTAGTTTTAATGTTTATCAATTGAATAATGGTTTCTTTATTTTTATATCCCTTACTGAAATTTTTATGCTCATCCCACATTTTTAATGTTTTTCCTGGGACATAAGGGTGATTAAGGGATAGGAATATTTCTTGTTGAAAGTCATGAAGAGTTCTCTTAAAAGAGATCATTTATTGTTTTAAAAGATTTAGATTATGGAGAAAAATGGATACGGTTCAAAAGTGTCTACTTTGTATGTATATGATTTTTTATTTATATATTATATCCTAATTATCTATAAATCTAAACATAAAAATACCATCAATGTGAACTAAATGAATATGCTTGATTTAATTCATTTTTTTCTTGTTAAAGGTTGAGGAGTTATAGTAGTCATAGTGTTGGATGGGCCAGGTGGTACATGGGTGTGGTTCAAGGTGTGGAATAGGTGGCATGGGTCAAACTGGGTACTGGAGGGGTGATAATGGGAACATTCCCTTGGGTGTAGGTGATATATGGGGTAATATTAGTATATTTTAATTATTGTAAATATATATAATAAATTTTCAATATATATATATATATATAATTAAAAATAATAATTTACCAATGTTTCCAAAAAACATCTGTAAATGAGGTGCTCTTAAATAGCGGTGTTTTTAAATGTCATTATTTTTTCTAGGTTTATTGACCAACGTTTCTAATAAATGTTGGAATGTGATGTGTTACTAAAAAACAATGTTTATAAAAATAGCTAATTTAGCTTTTTTCACTGATGTTTCTAAAAACATAGGTTAATTGTTTAAAGTTTTGGCCTAAAGCCTCATTTTATTATCAAATCAAATACCTCTTTAAACTGGGTTGGGGGATGCCCATTACATATCTTGAAGGCCCAAGTCCAAATGGCATGAATACAAGGCTTGAACCGAGGTTATTCCCTTTCTATCAAAGCCTCTCGTGACTTCTTTGAATGATATATTTAAATTATTTATAATAAATTTGTAACATATTTAAACATTTTATGTTATTTTATTACATATTCTTTTTTAGTTTATAATATGTGGGAAATACAATAACATCACACTTGTCTATAGTGGACTACCGCCTTGAAAGACGATGAGATTAATTTTTCACTATAACATTAAATTGATGTTAATAAGGATAATTTTAATGAGTAAATATGATGTAAATAAAATATTAATTATTTTATTTTATTATTTATAATTATGAGAAAGATAATATATAATTTTTTCTTGCAACAAAAAAGTATATCCTCATTCATGTATGTGTGGACTACCACCTCCATTAATCAATGTGATTCAATATTCATCAACACATGACAAGAATGATATACATAAGCATGTTTAAATAAATTCCATTTTAGTAATGATAGTATTTCCATTATTTAAAGGTTCAAAAATTCATACTTTTATTCAATAATGATCATTGAAAATGGAAATATTACTTAAACATACATACAACCAACTGTCTCAAAGATTGTAACATAGTTCATTTTTCATAAACACTTTTCATTATGGGTTTTAATAGTATAATGTTTTAATAGATATGATAATTATTTCATGATTTTTATTCTTTTCATCTAGAAATAATGACCACTATTTCCATGATCAACACACCAAAATTGTTTTCAAATAATGAACCGAAAATCCTCAAAACATCCAACATGGAAGTGACTAATTAAATATTTAAATATGAAATTGAAAAAAGTATAATGTATTAATCCTTTAAAAGGTTATTAATCAATCAAATAATTTATGTATTCTTATTAAATATATGTAAAAGTACCTTTAATTAAATTTCAAAATTGAGGTAAGTGTTTTCTCGTCACACTTTTTTATTTCTATAAGGAAAATTTTGTATTCACAGTTTATTAATATATTTTGGTGTATATAAATAACCATTAACATGTAATATTATGAATCCTTAATAAATAATGTTATTTTAATTTTCAATTAGAAATATTTCATCCAAGGTTCTTTTACATCAAATTTACAAAGTGGTAAATTACTTCACAACTCAATTTATTTTCATTGGGTTATATCTATTCTTTAATTTCTTTGATATAATATGACTATGTGTGTAATTAATTTTCATTCTATTATATTTAATTTAAAAAAATTATTTTGATTTAAATTTTATACACATAATTGATCCATTTATTATTTATAAAATTCATTGTCATGATTTTTGTAAGGTTTATTCGTCTCAAATTTTCTTTCTCTAAGACTTACATTTGTGATATGTTACTATATTCATTTTTCAGGCATATATACTTACCTATGAAATTTTATACCTTGAAACTCCTTATATTCATGATATTTAATGTATCATTTTATGTAGTTCTCTCATGGGCCTTAGGATTGAGGATTTAACAAATTAGAAAAGGCTTTATGATACTATCTCCTTTTTTTCAGGATTGTTTATGTTTAATGTTGTTTTAATGAAAATAATGTGATTTTATTTTGTTTCACCGCATATAAGTTATTATCCTTTGGTTAAAAATGTGGTTCACATTTTAAATTTCCATTTCCTCCATTATTGATGGAATAAAAATAATGTCATTTTTAATTAGTATTAATCATGTATTTTATTTTAGAAACGATATTTTCACTTCCATATACATGTTTTCAAAAAAAAATACATAATTTTTTATTTTTATATATAAATTATTTAGAAAATACATTTTACGTGATATTTTAACTTATTTTACTATAAGTTAAAATTAAATTTCCTAATGTTTTCTAAATGGGTCACTTTTGACTCACTTTTCAAAAATGTTTTGTAAAGAATATTTATTTTTTACATTTATGACATGAAACTATTTTCCCACCAACATGTCCATTATATTCATTGAATTTTCCTTAATATATTTCTATGTGGTTTTTAAATAATAAATTTTCAAAAATAATTTGTGAGATTTTAATTTTAAATAAGGATTTTAAAAATAAAAGGGTTATTTTTCATCAAAAATGATTCTAATAATTTTTTAATGTAATTCCAATTCCTCAAAAATAACAACCCTTGTTATTATATATTATCCAGTGATAATATTTATTATTATTCCCGTCTGAATTATTTCTCTAGATGGATTAATATTGTTTCAATTATATTTACGGTAAACCTATTTTTCACAAGTTAATCATGTTTCAAAGATATTCTTATAGAACATATTTATTTTTTATAGTTTTATAATGTTTCAAATATATTGTTATTGAACCCATTTATTTTCAATATATTAATCATGTTTCAAAAATATTTTTAGGGAACCTATTTCTTTTCTAGAGTTTAATCAAGATTCAAGGAGATTTTCATGTAACCCATTTCTTTTCTATGGGTTAATCATGTTATGAAAGGTATAATTATTTTTTATAATGTTTTTTTGATTAAATTAAATATATCTGTAAATTATTTTTTGTTATTTGACATTAATATATGATGGGTGATCTCAGATTTCATTTGCTGATCCCAATATATCATATTTGATGGGTTCACCCTGATAATTCTGTGTGAGCCCGATGTAACTTCTAATATGTGCACCCATATTTCTCTCCAATGCATTGGGTAATGATTATTTTCATTAGAGTATTTTATTGGAAGTCAATTGTATAGTTATTCCAATCGTAAGTGTTCTTTATGGGTTTCATGAATCTTATATTCCATGATATCAAAACGTTTTATCTATGATTATAATGGGTTGCTAAGGTTTTTTATGATCAATATTGATATCATATGGATCATGATTATTTGTTTCGATTAATCTTCCCTTTTTCAAAACCTTATAACGTTTTTCATGTTTGATGATCCGTGTATTGATGGTAAATAATATTATTATGTTATACTTTTTCACTTTTGTTATGTCATCACATCATTATGTTCTTATATTTATCCTGGATGATATTAAATTTTTAATTATTGTATTCACCCTTATTATTAATTTTAACTCATCCTTCTTATGTTTCATTTTCCATCGGTTATAAAAGTTACGATGGAATGAATTGTGTAAATAAGGGTTTCATATGAATTATGATTATAACCTAATATATAATATAAAAATTTGGGTATAGTGGGAGATAATATTTATCTTTATAAACTACTCATTTATGAATCTATGATGTTAATTGTTTTAGATAATTATCTATAACTTTAGAACTAAAAGGTCTTTGAGAATGTAATAGATCCAATATTTTCTATTTTATGTTGTTTATTTTTTATACTTAAAATTTGGTCACCTTTATCGGTATCAAATATTGATATATAAATTTAATGATTACAACACTAGATCTTGGAGTGCGATTTTCTGGATGTTATAGTTGGTATCAAAGGAAATTTCTAGATAACAATGGATATTAGGATGATTTAATGTGAGGATCTATTAAGAGTTACAGATACCATCATAGGTTAATAAGATTAAGTATTATCGTAATTTTAAATTTTAGACACCACTTTAATATTTTAACTGATGAGATCTTTAAGTGAATAATGACATTTGTAGAGATGTTTTATTAGGTTGAAGTATATGTAATGATTTGGTTTAATTTTTAATATAAATTTACATTTCCATACATAAGTTATAAGGTATTGTTAAACATTTGGTTTTATATGAAAATTAATATTTAGGAAATTATTGGAATAGAATTTTAAATATATAGATAACCAGGGGATTCCAAATTCATTTGGTGACTACATGATTAATGTTATTTCAAAAATAGATTTCCATGATATTTTCTTATAATATGAAATGTATGTGATAAATTTTCAGTTCAAAAAACACTTTAATGAATCTTTTAATGTAGTTATTTGGGATATAGGGTTATTTACTTAAGGAATTATTTTTTTTACTTTGGGTATTGTATTTGAATTTTTGGGAATAATTTATTATTTCACCATATGATGTTTTACTCATTTTGGAAATTATCTTACTATGTGATGATCATTATGTTTTTTATAATTTTTAATGACAAGTGGAATAGATTTATTATCCATGTTATGGTTATGTGGACATAAAAATATTATTTTAGGTATAAAGGAATGAAAAATGCATTTTGAATACTAATCATTTTGGAAAAAAGATGAGATTGTGTTAGAAATCAACTAAAATATGAAATTATACATTTTAATTAAGTAAATTTCAATATTTGTTCAGTCTTTATGGTGATATAATTTGTTAACTCTTGTAAGAGGATCTTAAGACAATAAATTAATTATTTTACCTTCATTTCGGATGGACCAATGATCTTTTCACACATCCCATAATTTTGGCTTTGAGGTCCATAACTTTCTATTGATCATTCGCTTTCATATGATAAATGATCTCTATAAATATACATCATTATTTATGCATTTATTAATATTCAAAAATTCACTTCCCACCTATGTTCTTTTATTTGGAAACCTATTATGTATTATTCTATATGATATTCATACATCCTTTCCTCAATTATCAAGATGATGTTTTATCAACCCATTTTACAATATGTGTTTAGAAAAAATTTATTTTTAAAAATCTAATCATTTTTACCATGATAAATTAAAAAAATTGATAATGAGATTTGTTAAAGGGTGGTGTACATAACACCATAAGAATTTTTAAAAGTAAACTATGTTCATTAGTGTAATCGACACACAATAACGATCTTAAACGAATAATGAAATATATAATTGTAATAACATAATGGTTAAATTGGAGGTAATTATGATTATGAGTTACATTATGATATATATATATATATCATACCAAACAAGAATTATTAATAAACCTTTAGGGAATAATCAACATGTTTTTAGTAAAGTAATTTTATTCTTCAAAATTATGTTTTCTTTAAAAATGATTTTTATTACATTTCATGAAAAACTATTACATTAAATTTTTAAAAATTTTGTAAAATTTACCTGATTAAATTATATATATTTCTGAAATCATAATATCAAAGTGTATTTTGGATGAAATTTTTGGTTTTTCCTGAAAATACTATTTTTTAGTAATGAATGAAAAATATATATATTTTTTAAATGTCATTCCTTTTCAATGTATTAAGAAATATAAATGTTATATTATGTTTTTAATACTAATTAATTTTAAATAAGTATAATTTATAAATATTTAATCCATTTAATATCTTTTTATTCAACTTCATTGTTGATTTTTGTATAAGATTTCTTTGGGTTTAAAAATGAGATTTTTCTGAAAATGGTTTTAAAGTGTAAAATGTTTCTCATTTTTAATTAATTAAATTAATTTCTAATGAGATATAGTTTAAAGAATATTTTTATATGATATATCATTACATATTAATTTCTATTCATATAATGACTATTATTTTTAATATTGTTAATATAAAATCATATTTTTCTGAAAAATACAATTCTTGAAGGCTAACTTTTTTTATCGGGTTTGCGAGATTAATTTTAAATTGAATTTTTAAACTTATATGAATATAATTTGGTAAAAAGGATTAAATATTTAGAATAATAATAATTTATATTATATAATAACTTCATCTTGATTTATTACCGTAAAATGTAGTGGAAATAGTGAAAACAATTTCTTGCGATTCAGGTGAAATCAGGTTTATCGAGGGTCAAACTAGTAAAATTATGGAAAAATGCCCAAACATCATATCCAAAAATATATTTTATGGGAATATATAGACTTTATATGGTCAAATTATTGATAATTATTCTTTTTTGACCCTTTTATAATGTGAAAAATATATGTACACCTTTTTTACAAATATTACAATTGTACCACTCACCTCAATTATATAATGCCTCCCACTATCCCCTTTTATTAACACCGTAAAACGATCTATTTTTTTCAATACCTACCCAAATAACGTTAAAATTTAATCCCATAATCCTATAATAATTTTATTGTTCATAAATCCATTTTATGAATAACATATGAATAATTCTAAAGAGGTGGTCCTCAAAGAGGTAAAATTTTTAACTATATGTTTCTGTTTTATTTCTAATTCCACCTCCTCAAAATATTCTTAAAATTTGATCATATGATAAAAATATATAATGTACACTAATATATTATTATATTAATTTAATAGCATAAGTTTTTCTCCACTTACAATGGATACATATGAAATCATCATTCAAGTTGGTCGGAGTAAAGTACCCTAGAGGGGGTGAAATGAGTATCTATAAAAAAATTCTATTAGAAAAGGATTCTTAAAAAGGCTCCCCAAGAAAAATAAATATAGCCCGGTTAATCAAAGTAATATGGTTATGAAAGTTTGACTATTTAAATAACTTCTTATAATATTGATTAATTATCAGTAATCTTAATTTCAGTTATTAATATATATTTTGAAGCTATTCTAATAAGGAAAACCATTATAACTTCTTTCCAAGATTAACTATCAAAACAAGTTTAGTGATTTGGGAATTATACAATAAAATATAGTATACTAAATTAGACAACATAGAGGATATAAAACAAGTGGTTCAGTCTCAAGCCAGGACCTAATCCATTCCACTAGGTGATTACTTTCCACCTAGCAGTTTATATTAATAAACTTATCCACACCCTCGATTGGGGTAAAATACCTTGCACAGTACTGTCAAGGTTACATGACCTCTTCCAAAGTTCTTTGAGGGTATGAACTATTGGTAACACATGGACCTCTTCCACATGTATTCGTGGGAATAAACAGGGATAAAAAGATGTGAGATGAAGGATATCTTGTATCCTTCAGTTTAATGCAGGATACAGAGTATGTTTTTATACAAACACACACAATTATTGAAATCTAAAAATAATACACAACATATAAAAGATGATGAGATAAGGTTATAAGTGATATTATTGTTATTATATGTTTCTCTGGACTTCTAGGATGAAGAAGATGTAGGAATCGAGTCCTCTTGTGAGAAATAGAGTATTGCATGTCTGGTGCTCTGGTTCAGCTATGGCTCGTATTCCTTTTTAAGTTTGTATTGTGAATACATTATTGACTTTGATCAATGGTATCTCAACTTTTTTTATACAATAATGGTTTGTGTGTTATTCATATGTATTGAGTTGCGTGTTTTGTTTTTTTTTCTAAGAATTATCGTTCTTCTTCATTATCGTGATGTTGTTTCTCTATCCTCTTCATGTTTCTAGACAAGTTGTTCTTTTTATTGTTAGAGTGCATGTGTTGGAGCTGACATGATGTATGTATTATGAACCTCATACCTTGTACTATCAGGTGACATGTCTATAAAGAATCATTAATTATGTCAGTTCATTTAAAAGACTCAAATATGACAACTTGAAATTAAATTGAAAAATGACAAAACATATTACGATACAGTGTCACAGTCTGTCTGGAAATGGTGTATCCATGAAATGGTATCTCCTTGAAATGGTGTCTCCTTAAAACAATGTCTCCTTGAAATTGTGTCTCCTTGAAAGGGTTTCTCCTTCTTTACCATTGAGCAATGAGACAGTCATGATGTCATAGATGTATAGAGATGGCGAACTGGTAGCACAAATGTGGCATCTGGACACAGTGTATGGATAGTTATGGTGTCTGGATGGTCCTTGTGTCTATATGATCACAGTGTCTGGATGGTCACGGTGTCTGTTCATGGTGTATGGGTCACAGTGTCCTGATCAAGTTGTCTGGGTCACGATGTCTGCATCACGGTGTCTGGTTCACAGTGTCTGGGTCCTTTGCCAGAAAAACATAACAGGTGGCAGACTCATAGTTTCTCAGACTTATCCAAATATCCATACACAAACTTAAATAGTGATATTCATAGAAAGGATTAGACTCCCTCATTTATAAAATAAATCCATTATAACACAAGCTAAAAAAAGTTGACAATAATTATTTATGGCATAAAGAAACTAATCATTTGTACAAATGATTTGAGTCAAATTACACAAGATTAAAATGTTTTAGAGAATGTATAGTATTTGTGATCATTAAAACATGATTAACACATGAGGAGTCTAACAATATTCTCTGTTTTTATGATCACAAATCATGTGAGTAAGAGATCTATTGTTAGTGAACATGTCTCTTCATTTTCCTTTGTGTGCATATCTCTTAGTGTGCGTATATTGAATATCTCTCCCACATTTGGGAATATAAAAAATAATACAAAAATAAATAGAATAATAGATAAGAATATTTCACAATGTATTAGATGGATAAAAAGTGTCATTACAAAAATTACGCAAAAATATACAAAAATCATCCCTATCAAAAGATAGTGTTCATCTATCTTCAGCATCAGATATCTTCTCTTTTCGCTTGGAAGAAACATCACTAGAAGCCACAAGAGAAGATGTAGAAGTGGAAGAGGGAAGTGAACCAACTAACAAAAAAGGTAGAGGGAGACCTTCAAAGACAGAAGGGTTTATGGTAGGTTCTGTGGAAGACTGAGGAAACTTTTGGTCGAGGTTAATAGGTCTGATCTAACTTACAGCCTAAGAGACAAACATAGAAGCTGAGTCAAGGGTAGAGGATGAGAAGGTATAAAAACTAGGTCTCAAGGGTGCAGCTACAGGAGCCACAATTGCAGTACTCTATACATAAAGATAAGGCCTAAAAAGTTTGATGAAGTCAGCAATAATCTCACCACCATACTACATGGATTTCTCAAATTCTTCCTTGTTCTCCAAAAACATTTCCAACAAAGGAGTAAAATACCAATACTTTTGGACTTTAGTTTTGAAATCTTGAGTGATAGAAATAATTCTTAGATTCTCTACAAGGTACATGAAGTGGTTTATCATGTCATGCTTTAAGAAGATCCTAATGAAGTAGGAATCCACCTTCTTAGTAATCTCTTCTTGAGCATCATTTTCTATTTTGGAATGAATTCTCACCAAATAAAGAACTTTATCACTATTCTTGACAACCAAAAATAGATACTCTTTTTCAAATCCACTGAGCACAGATTATATTTCTTCTTTAACAATTGTTATGAGCATATCACAATCCAAAGAAGGTTGAGATGATTCTATAGAGTCACTAGAAGCTTCAACAACTAAATTAAGGGACTTTAGTTGATTTAGAACATTCTAGAGACAGCCCTTATAATCATCAGAGAACATGTTAATAATAATAACATGACCGCACATCTCTTGAACAATTTTCTTGTTTCTTTCATCTACCTTGTCATCTAAGGAGGTTTGATTAGGTTGAATCACAGAGACTACATTATGTGGAATCAGACTACTAATACCCACAAAATAATGAGAAACGTGTTCTTGTCTTGATTTTAGCACTCTCTTTATATCTTCAACCATACCTATGAGAGACTTTACTTCATCACTTAACTGTTTGTTCTCAATTCTGGTTTCTTGAATTTCATGAAGCATCTTTGGCTGAATCTATCCTATAATCTTTTCTAACAACATGACACCATCTTTTCCACTCAAATTTGTTGTAGGAACATGTTGGGTATTGTAGAGACACGAAGCTTGACGTACATGGACATTACATTACTTTTTTGTAATACTTAGTACATAAAAAAAACACACACACAAGGATCGTAATAGTTTAGTGTCTTTGGAAACTCAGAAAATAATCTTCTAATCGTGGTGAAAGATCTTCAACATCTCCCATAAAGATCTTCCTTTTTTTACCTAAAAACATTTCTTTATATCCTGTGGAAAAGAAAACATAAACGGGTGAGCTCAAATGCTCAGTAAGGGTAAACAAAAGAAATATCAATCACATCATTTTAATAAGAACATAACATTTTGGAAATCTTAACCTGCAAAAGAGATCATAATTTCATAAATGGGATAAATCATAGTAGTGAAATGAAATCCCAATAATCATAACTTAAATCATGAAACTTTGTTTCATACACACATAATCATATAGAATCATATCTTATTAGTCAAGACTCATTGCCAAGACTATCTTAGTGGATAAAGTCCATTTCTGATCCGAGTCACCCTCGTTTCAGTCCTGTTTCACTGAACCGGTATAACCTACCATTCCAGCCATGTCTATATCATGAGATATAAAATCATTACCCAAAGCATTCGAGGGAGATATAGGTCCCACCCATCTCATAATTATACCATTCATATGTGTTCCACAAAATCATAAACCATACATCATTGCATAATCCATGTAATAAAAATGGGATTCTTAAACAACATGACATCATAAAACAGTTCATATAAGATAAAAATAATTCCATCACAACATAATCAAATCAATGTAATAATAGGATTAGAAACATAACCCTATATTATCTTAGATGGAAAATAATTTTGATAAAACACTTGAACTCCATTCTTGATGAAAATATCCTTTCTACTTCAAAAACATTTTTCCTTTCTCAACATGTCATACAATTTTAAACTAAAAGAGGTTGATTAAAAATAAACTTGAAAACTTGTAAAGTAATCTTCTTGGAAATAATGTTTTAAAAATCCATTCATGCCGTATAAGTTAAAAAAAACATTCTTCTCATACTTTTGTCGGAAAAGTCAAAAAGTACCTCGTACGAAAAACGACAAAAGATTCCTTTCATATATTTTACTAAAAACTCACTGAAGGATAAAATTGGATTTAAAAAATTGTAGGTGGATGGAAATAATATTACATATTGAGAAAACATGGATGTGGATGATAAAATACACCCCAGTAAATTTCAAAGTATAAACAATCTCGGATAAATATGAGATTTTGATATTTTCCCTTACCTTAGGTCGGATTTGCTTCGTAAGTGTCCGAACCTCCTGTATAATGATTTAAATAATGTCATTGACTCATTACATAATCATATTCATTTTTATTATATCATATATGGTTCACTTATGACTTTATATTACCCGTTCTTTTGTAAATTCATCTTAAAGTAGCGTTTTGGGTAAAATCGTCTCATTAGTCGTTCGTGTTTTAACTTGTAATTATTCATATGATTACTTAGATCATGATTAATCAATTCCAGAATATAAAACATGATTTATATATAGTATATATTCAGAATATACATATATATAATGGATCTATAAATGGAATGAAATACACCGTTCATGGAGACGGTAGGCCGTACGTACGCATGAACGCTGTTTTCGTTTCCTTATTGAATTGAGTGGAATTAAGTAGATGACATAAATATTTATATACATAAATCCAGTAGTATTATTATGTCATATATTTCATGACTACTTATTATATATACTTTACAATCATTCATGAATGGTTATCGTGGAGAAAGAATCTCATCGCGTCGTGGAGACGGTAGTCCGTACGTACGCACGAGCGATGATATCGTTCTCATGATCATTGAATTGTATTTTAGTGTATGTATACTATTTAAGAATCAATATCACTTTAAAAGAATAATATATAGTTATTATTTACACCATTATACCCATCCATGTAATGTGGTGGTGGAAAATAGATTACACCACGGCGTGGAGACGGTATTTCGTACGTACGCACACGCGGTGATTTCATTTTTCGTAGGATGGATAGATGGTGAAATAGGGTTGTTTCATACTTATAATAAAATATCAGTATATGAGTGATACTTATTTTATTACTTCATAATGAAAAAACCTAAGAAGAAGAAGTGTAAGAAGAAATAAAGTTGAAAGAATCGGAACAGACATTACCTCTTCTTTGAAGTACTTCTTTTAGACCTCCTTTTAGGGCACTAAAATAGGTCTTTGAAGAAGATCAGAACCTCTAGGATGTTTCTAGGGAAGTGGAGAGAAGAAATTGGCAGGGTTTGGCCGAGCTGGAATGCTCAAAGTGGTGTGAGGAAGAGGGGGAGGAGGTGCCCTTTTATAAGGGAGGAGAGGGGCACCTTTGGAATAACTAAAAATATCATTTTATTATAAAGTCAAGTTCGGTTTTAAATAGCTCAAAATTGAGTTATTTTGAAGATAAGGTGGGGATGGGTCGAAATAATCTCATCCAATAGAATTTAGACAAGTTTAGTTCATTATATTAACCTTATCTTTTTAGTTTTAACTCTTAGTTAATTAGATTGACATTTACCATGTCACTTTGTATTTTTATATTATATAGTTAATAAACATACCATAAACATCAAAGAGACCACAAAGTTGTGTTTTATTAATATATATAACCTTATATAAGTCATGTTTCCGAACATTAGATTTTTAGGAATAAAATAACAATTATTAATATAATATTTGTTTTAAAAACTATTTTATGTCAATTTTGACACTATTCAATAGTTGATTTTTTTTGAAACTCATAACAGAATGACTACTTCAACAAAAGTTAATTAAATCAATCCTAACATGTCATATGAACCTTGAAAATTATTTTAGTTCATAAAAAGTCTCAAATTATATTTATTTGGGTATTTATAACATCAATTATGTTAATATTTCATTAATAAAATAATTACTGCATCATCGTTGTGTCATAAATAAATTAAATTATTTAATGTTGAAAAATTTCAAATAAAATAAAATTATGTAGGAAATATTTTTATCTTTATAATGAATATTTATAGTCGAATTTATCTTATGTATAATCCCATATTGAAAATTATTTACTTATTAAACTTTGATTTTAACTATTTTAACCCTTCTTTAAATAAATTAATAATAAATGTCCTAATCTAATCCAAGTGGGCCTAAATGGTCATATTTTATTCCTAAGGTTGTTTTTGGTCGAATTACACTTGTCCAATAGAATTAGGACATGTGTTAGGGTAATAATAATATCATTTTTACCATTAATTACCCTATTTACTTTTAACCGTGGTAAAATAAAGTAAAAAGTTACTATTCACCAAAAATTATTTTATCTTATTGAACCACATTTTACTTACTAACATCAACCGTGTCTCTTGGATTTTTGAAATTCCACTCACAGAAGAGGTAAAATTATGTTTTATGAAAAATTCATTTTTTTAACTACCACTTAGGGGTTTCACTATTCATCAAAAAATGAAAGTTTCCAGAAAAATACCAAAAATTAGGCCTAAGATATATTTGATATTATGATCTCAAAAATGATGTCTATTTTACCAAATTCAAAACATATTATTTGTATTAATTAATTTAAAAATTAATTCCCATCCTCAAAACAAATAACGTATTTTTAAGAGATAATAACCATCAAAAGATTGACACTTGTTTATGACTGGCTTAAATGTGAAATTACATCCAATGACCAACATTGTATTAAATTGTAAAAAAAATATTCTAAATATAATTTAAAACCACTCAAAATTATAATTTATCACTATTAATTATTTCTATTAAAAAAGTTCTTTTTAATTAAAATTTAGTAATTTTCACTATTCATCAGAATATGAAAGTTATCCAAAAAGTACCAAAATTTCACCCTAAGCTAATTTCAATATTTCGAATACAAAAATGAAGTCCATTTTGAAAAATAAAATTTAAAAAATTTCAACAAGTGGTTATTACTATTCATAACGGCTAGTTTTAATAATATTTTAATAGCATATCGTTGTTTAGTGAAATGCGGTATTGGGTACTACACACGCTATCGAGGAAGGTCGTGATTGCATGTAATCCAAGGAAAGTCAAGGATGCGTGTAGTTCAAGCTCATTTTGGTGTAGCGTAAAACAAAAGACATTAATGAAAAGAATATTTTTAATAAAATCTCGGGGTGTTACATTCTACCCCCCTTAAACTGAATTTCTCCCTCGAAATTCGTCAGGGTTATAAATGGTTTACTACTCAAAAGTTTCATTAATAGAAACCCACATCATAAAAAGGAATACCAAGACTTGTCTTTAAAAACTAATGTATTAAATGTAACGATTACCCAAATAAACTAATCACTGGGTTTCCACATAGGTGAAAATATGGATATGGAAGAGAAATCTAACCATCATGTTCTGATGAAGAGTGGTAGAGAACATGGCTATGGAAAAGCCTGCAATCACAAAGCCATAAATTTGTGACGATCTAAGGTACCATCTGATTCATCAAATATAAGAGCACTAGGACAACATTTTTGGTTTTCAAGATCATTTCCCTAAAGTTGATGAAATTGGAATTAGAAGAAATACTTTCTTGATTTTGGTATAGCCTCACCGTTTGTCATTCTTTGGACAATTTTTACTTCATCTCTTAACGAAACGAAGTTGAATTTGCCATTCGTGATGTGTTAGCAGATCATGTGATAGAATGATGAGTCATTCCATCTGTCTCAAACAAAAGGTTAGAAAAGTTATCAAAAAATACATAAGTCCATCTATAGTGAGATTAATCATATATAGTTCCTAAAATGGACTTATACTTCATATATCATACTACTTAATATAATAAAACTAGTTTCTACTAAACAGGGACTTCTTGTAGGCCAGTGGTAGTCAATAAATGCCAGTCGCACTTCGGTTGTGGGTTTGATTCCCACGGCCTTGTCCGACGCGATGGGTTGTCGCCCGTCCTGCAGGTTGTCCTTTTTCTAAAGCTATATTACTATAACATCTCATCAACAAAATCACAAAAAGTATTATCCTTAAACAATACTAACTTATGTCTAACATAATCCATTCCAATCTTCAGGCTTATCTAAAATACTTCGGTCCAAGATCATAGTAAAAATTATCACGTGCATGCCATCATTTATCCCCCATATATCATAAGATATATCTTGTTGGTCAAATTACAAATATGTGAATACCTTAATCATGTATTCTCTTAACGAATGAATATCCATTAAACCTTAGTGAAAACATGAATGCAGTTAAAAGTTAACACTTTCCACATACCAAAATCCTAAAAATTCTATATCCTCAAACAATGATATCACTTAGTCCTTATATCAATCATGAGCTCATGAATACTATCAAACATATTAGATTCTCTTTATCCCTTCATTATGTGCATATCATCTGCTTTCTAAAAATATTTCAATCACTTTTCATGGTTACCAATTCCATAAAATTATTGAAAACCACAATATACCAAAACATAAATATTCCAATATTCCACATTACTATATACAACATTATTCTGTAATCCCATTACATAAACACTTAATCATTCCACCACATCGTTGTCATATTCAACATCGCCAATGGTGATCGCATGTGACTTCCCTTTGTCCTTTTCCTTAAGTGGTTGCTCACGTCGATCATCACTAACCCTTGGATTAGGGCATTTATTAGCATAATGCCCCATTTCCTTTCACTTTAAGCATTGAAGTGTTGTTGGTGCGTTCTCTACAGTCCTTTCTTTATTCACATCATTAGAAACCCTTTTTCCATTACATCGACACTCAGCTGCTCGATGGCCTTATTTTACACTCTTAAAACATTTTGTATTCCATTTAAGACAATCTCCACCATGCTTCTTTCCATACATTGAGCATAAGGAAACATTCATCTTCTTTTCACCATTATTCTGAGATTTCTCCTTGAACTCCATCTTTTGTTTCTTGTAAAAACTATGAGATGGATAAGTAACACCAACATCCATTTATAACTTGACATAACAACACACAATTTCTTCATAGCTACTAAAGTCTCTTATAGCTAATGCCCTTCGAAGATTTGTTTTTAAGACACTGAATAATTGATCAACTTTACTTTCAGGTTGGATGATAAATCCAGATGCATACCTTGCATGCCTTTTAAAATTTGCTTCGTATATACCAACATATTCATCATCCTTTTTCTTTAGTTCATGAAACTCCTTATCCATCTTTGTTCGAAGAATACGAGGGAAGTACTTATTGAAAAATAAGTTTTTGAACTCGTCCCATTCCATGGAATCAATTTCATCTCTTTGCCTCATATTCTTGATAATATTCCACCATTGATCAGCTTCACCTTCCAAACGATATACTGCTAAGATGACTTTATCATGTTCAGAACATTGAGGAACTGAAAATATCTTTTCAGTAGTACTGATCCATTGTTCAGCAACAAGTGAATCAGAAGACCCACTGAAAGAAGGTGGACATTGTCTCATAAAGGACTCAATAAAATTTTGTTCCCTTCTCTGCTCATTTGGAAGTCCAGAATGATTCATAGCTTGGGTAAGTATATCAATAAGATTTTTCACTCCATCTCCCATAACATTTGTTTGTTCAGGAGGACAATCATTGCATTGTCCATTGCATTGATCAACACGGTTCCTTCGGGTTCCAGCCATCGTCTAAAACCCAAAATGAATAGTGTGAGAGGCAAAAATCATGCTAGGGAAAACAACATAATAAAGGGGGAGTATCCTCAATATCTAACATCTTAGGTTTAATTCTATGATCGTTAGCATAATTATAGTACTATAACCTATACGTATAGTTAACCATAGGGACATACCTAGACATACCTTAGAAATATCTCTAGGGATCTCACTAAAGTTCTCGCATCCTAGTTTCCAAAGGTTAACTAAGCCTTTCCTCTGATACCACCTGTAGAGACCCGAAGCTTGACGTACATGGACATTACATTACTTTTGTGGAATACTTAGTACATAACAAAAACACACACACAAGGATCGTAATAGTTTGGTGTCTTTGGAAACTCAGAATATAATCTTCTAATCCTGGTGAAAGATCTTCAACATCTCCCATAAAGATCTTCCTTTTTTTTACCTAAAAGTCTTTCTTTATATCCTGGGGAAAAGAAAACATAGAAGGGTGAGCTCAAATTCTCAGTGAGGGTAAACAAAAGAAATATCAATCACATCATTTTCATAAGAACATAACATTTTGGAAATCTTAACCTGCAAAAGAGAGCATAATTTCATAACATGGGATAAATCATTATAGTGAAATGAAATCCCAATAATCATAACTTAAATAATGAAACTTTGTGGCATACACACATAATCATAGAGAATCATATCTTATTAGTTAAGACTCATTTCCAGGACTATCTTAGTGGACAAAGTCCATTTCTGAACCGAGTCACCGTCATTTCAGTCCTATTTCACTGAACCGGTATAACCTACCATTCCAGCCATGTCTATCTCATGAGATATAAAATCATTACCCAATGAATTGGGGGGGAGATATAGGTCCCACCCATCTCATAATGATACAATTCTTATTTGTTCCACAAAATCATAAACCATACATCATTGCATAATCCATGTAATAAAAATGGGATTCTTAAACAACATGAAATCATAAAACAATTCATATAAGATAAAAATAATTCCATCACAACATAATCAAATCAATGTAATAATTGGGTTAGAAATAGAACCCTATATTATCTTAGATGGAAAATAATTTTGATAAAACACTTGAACAACATTCTTGAGGAAAATATCCTTTCTACTTCAAAAACATTTTTCCTTTCTCAACATGTCATACAATTTTAAACTAAAAGAGGTTGATTAAAAATAAACATGAAAACTTGTAATGTAATCTTCTTGTAAATAATGTTTTAAAAATCCATTCATTCCGTATAAGTTAAATAAAACATTCTTCTCATACTTTTGTCGGAAAAGTTAAAAAGTACATCATACAAAAAACGACAAAAGATTCCTTTCATATATTTTACTGAAAACTCACTGAAGGGTAAAATAGGATTTAAAAAATTGTAGGTGGATGGAAATAATATTACATATTGAGGAAACATGGATGTGGATGATAAAATACACCCCAGTAAATTTCAAAGTATAAACAATCTCGGATAAAAATGAGATTGGGATATTTTCCCTTACCTTAGGTCCGATTTGCTTCGTAAGTGTCTGAACCTCCTGTATAATGATTTAAATAATGTCATTTACTTATTACATAATCATATTCATTGTTATTATATCATATATGGTTCACTTATTAATTTATATTACCCGTTCTTTTGTAAATTCATGTTAAAGTAGCGTTTTGGGTAAAATCGTCTCATTTGCCGTTCGTGTTTTATCTTGTAATTATTCATATGATTACTTAGATCATGATTACTTAATTCCAGAATATAAAACATGATTTATATATAGTATATATTCAGAATATACATATATATAATGGTTTGATAAATGGAATGAAATACACCGTTCATGGAGACGGTAGACCGTACGTACGCATGAACGTTGTTTTCGTTTCCTTATTGAATTGAGTGGAATTAAGTAGATGACATAAATATTTATATACATAAATCCAGTAGTATTATTATGTCATATATTTCATGACTAATTATTATATATACTTTATAATCATTCATGAATGGTTATCATGGAGAATAAATCTCATCGCGTCGTGGAGACGGTAGTCCATACGTACGCACGAGCAATGATATCATTCTCATGATCGTTGAATTTTATTGTAGTGTATGTATACTATTTAATAATCAATATCACTTTATAATAATCATAAATTGTTATTATTTACACCATTATAAACATCCAAGTAAGGTGGTGGTGGAAAATAGATTACACCACGGCGTGGAGACGGTATTCCGTACGTACGCACGCGCGGTGATTTCATTTTCCATAGGCTGGATAGATGGTGAAATAGGGTTGTTTCATACTTATAATAATATATCAGTATATGAGTGATACTGATGTTATTAATTCCTAATGAAAGAACCTAAGAAGAAGAAGTGTAAGAAGAAATAATGTTGAAAGAATCGGAACGAATATTACCTCTTCTTTGATGTTCTTCTTGGAGACCTCCTTTTAGGGCACTAAAATAGGTCTTTGAAGAAGACCAGAACCTCTAGGATGTTTCTAGGGAAGTGGAGAGAAGAAATTGTCAGGGGTTGACCGAGCTTGAAGGCTCAAACTGGTGTGAGTAAGAGGGGGAGGAGGTGCCCTTTTATAAGGGAGGAGAGGGGCACCTTTGGAATAACTAAAAATATTATTTTATTATTATAAAGTCATGTTCGGTTTTAAATATCTCCAAATTGAGTTATGTAGAAGATAAAGTGGGTATGGGTCGAAATCCTCCCATCCAATAGAATTTAGACAAGTTTAGGTAATTATATTAACCTTATCTTTTTAGTTTTAACTCTTAGTTAATTAGATTGACATTTACCATGTCACTTTTTATTTTTATATTATATAGTTAATAAACATACCATATACATCCAAGAGACCCCCAAGTTGTGTTTTATTTATATATATAACCTTATCTAAGTCCTTTTGCCGAACCTTAGATATTTAGGAATAAAATAACAATTAATAATATAATATTTGTTTTAAAAACTATTTTATGTCAATTTTGACACTATTCAATAGATGATTTTTTTGAAACTCATAACAGAATGATTACTTCTACCAAAGTTAATTAAATCAATCCTAACATGTCATATTAACCTATAAAATTATTTTAGTTCATAAAAAGTCTCAAATTATATTTATTTCGGTATTTATAACATCAATTATGTCAATATTTCATTAATAAAATAATTACTGCATCATCGTTGTGTCATAACTAAATTAAATTATTTAATATCTAAAAATTATAAATAAAATACCATTATGTAGGAAATAGTTTTAGCTTTCTAATGAATATTTATAGTCGAATTTATCTTATGTATAACCCCATATTAAAAAAAATATTTACTAATTAAACTTTGATTTTAACTATTTTAATCCTTCTTTAAATAAATTAATAATAAATGTCCAAATCTAATCCAAGTGGGCCTAAATGGTCATATTTTATTCATAAGTTTGTTTTTGGTCGAATTACACTTGTCCAATAGAATTATGACATGTGTTAGGATAATAATAATATCATTTTTACCCGTAATTACGCTATTTACTTTTAACCGTGGTAAAAAAAAGTAAATAGTTACTATTCACCAAAAATTATTTTCATCTCATTGAACCACATTTTACTTAATAACATCAATCATGTCTCTTGGATTTTTGAAATTCCACTCACAGAAGCGGTAAAATTATTTTTTATGAAAAAATCATTTTTTTAACTACCACTTCTTGGTTTCACTATTCATCAAAAAAATGAACGTTTCCAGAAAAATACCAAAAATTAGGCCTAAGTTATATTTGATATTATGAACTCAAAAATGATGTCTATTTTACCAAATTAAAAACATATTAGTTGCATTAATTAATTTATAAATTAATTCTCGTCGTCAAAACAAATAACGTGGTTTTAAGAGACAATAACCATCAAAAGATTGACACTTGTTTATGACTGGTTTAAATGTGAAATTACATCAAATGAACAAAATTTTATTAAATTGTAAAAATATATTCTAAATATACTTTAAAACCACTCAAATTAATATTTTATCACTATTAATTATTTCTATTAAAAAATTTCTTTTTAATTAAAATTTAGTAATTTTTACTATTCATCAGAATAATAAAGTTATCTGAAAAGTACCAAAATTTCACCCTAAGATAATTTAGATATTTTGAATCCAAAAAATGAAGTCCATTTTGAAAAATAAAATTTACCAAATTTCAAAAATTGGTTATTACTATTCATAACGGCTAGTTTTAATAATATTTTAATAGCATATCGTTGTTTAGTGAAAAACGGTATTGCGAACTACACACGCTATAGAGGAAGGTCGTGATTGCTTGTAATGCAAGGAAAGTCAAGGGTGCGTGTTTTGAAATCTCCTTTTGGTGTAGCGTACAACACAAGACATTAATGAAAAGAATATTTTTCATAAATTCTCGGGGTGTTACAGGTATTCATGAGCTTTTTAACTCCAACCAAGAGGGTATCTCTAAAATCTTTCAAATCATCCTCACATGACAAGGTATAAGGTTATTGTGAAGTTTTGTGGATATGATATGAGACATGATCAGGATTATTTGCAACTATAACATCAAGAGAAGATACTAGTTTCAATTTAAACACATTAGATAGATATTTACCTTTCATTGAGCCTTCATGGGAGTCATTCACATCGAAATAAAAATGGAATTTACACCATGTATCCATTGAGCTTCGATCAACTAGATTGGTAACTTCAACACTTTCTATACTTGGGGGATGATCCTTCTCAACAGTTGCATCATTCTTAGGATTGAGAGATTTGGATCCTTGATCTACTTCTAATATTTCAATCCCCAATAGCCCCACCCATTTTCTTTCTAGATATTTGAGAGGCTTTATCCATTCTCTCTTCATCATATGGGATAATTTTAGGAAAAACATGTTCCTTAACATGTTCCTCATAAGAAGCCTCTAGCACAAGAAATATATCTTATTCTATATTCTTTTTTACAATACCTTTTCACTTACCTTATCCACAAATTATTATTTAGAAGAATATTGTTATTCCATATCAAAAAATTCTTCAAGGACATGAATTTCCTTTTCCATTAAGTATTGGAGAAAAGGTTCACAATCTTTCTCATCTAGAATAGTTTCCCATTTAGGTACAATAGCCTCTTCCTCTTCTTCCTCATCAGAATACTCAACAATTTTATCAGGTTCCAAAGCAGGATTACAAATGTTATTAAGTCTTGAAGAGTGCTCCACCTGATTGAACTTATCATAAACCTTCTCATTATCTTCCACCTATTATTTTCCCCATGTATTCCAACTGATTTTTATTCTCTTTACTATAAATTTTGAAATATAATATTCATAATCCTTAATGACTTCTTCATCTGGTCCAACCAAACCTTTGGATGAAGCATAGCTGAGATTAATCTTGAGTAGAACATGGAGGTTGACTTGAAGGTTGTCTAGATCAACTCACACATATGATGTATAACATATTTTCATAGGTTAATATTCTCTTCATTTTTTCTTAGATGTATCAAGAATACATCCTAATACATGAGTGTAGAAAAATCACATTTTCTAGGGCTAATCATATTCTTAAAAAATTTAAACGGAAGTCTGGTTTCACCATCTAGCTTAGCAGCTATGGCTCTTCACTTTGTTTCATTTCTAGTTAAGTTTCCCAATGATTATTCCAAATCAAATATCCCACATGGATATGGAGGACTTATCTAGTAGTCCATAAAAATACCCTCATGAGCTATCCTTAGGCATTCAACCCATAACCTCAAAGAAAGGGTACATCTCTGTCCGTTGATCCAGCTTCTCAAAATAAAATCATCTTCCTTATCAAAGGAATATTGAACGAACTGATAAAACTCTGCAACAAGCTTCAGGTAAATCTGTTTATCCTCCTTTTTTTACCAATCTAGCCACTTTTTGCCTTTTAGTACTTTAAATAATAAGGACTTACTTGACAACAACCACTTGGGGAAAATTTCATTTTCAGGCAACACTATTATGTTCACCATATTCTTATTCAACGGACCTTCAAGAACTAACTTTGGAACTATTTTTATCTTCTTAGATGATATTTTATTCTCAAGAGTTGATGAATATGGTCATTTAATCCTAGGAATTCAATAAGGTTCATGAGAGAGAGGTGTTGAAGGAGGGGTTTTGGTTTGAGAGAAAAATGATCTGGTGATGAAGGAGTGAAACTTCTTTTGTTCATATTGTTTATAAGTTTTAAGAGTTGTAAAATCAAAAGAGTTGGTAATTTAAAGAACGTGATATTTAATTACCACAATACGGGTTATAATATGAAAATAAAATAATAAGGATTCTTTACGGTGTGATCGTAATTGACATTCACGGTGACACTGTCAGTAGATTTCACGATGAGACCATAACTGGATTTCATGATGAGACTGTAACTGTGGGATTTCTAACATATGTGACCAAATTGTTTGAGATATCTAGTGCCAGACAGTAACAGAGAGATAGTAACTATGAGACCGTAAACATGAAACAACAACTTTTAAGATAGTAAAACAATAGAACTATTAGAATTAGATAGTAATCTTATGATAGTGACTTGTGAAACCATAAATTGTCAAGTAGTAATCTGTGAAACCGTATACTTACTACTTAAGATTTTTCATTCCCAATTCATGTATGATGTAATCTATTCTTTCAAAATTTAATGGTTTGTTTAATATATCAGGGACCTAATATTTAGTATGTTGTGAAACTTAATACTTACTTTGGGTTTTCAATTGTTCTATATCTCATATGGAGTACTCTTAAGAATAAGTCTAATCAACACTCTATTGATAATATATAATGTTGTATTTAAAGCATCATCCCATAAATAAATAGTTATGGCATATTCCATAATCATGGTTCAAAAAATATCTTTCAAGGATCTATTTCTTCATTCAACAACTCCAATATGTTGAGGTGTTCTATGGGCAGATAAATTATGACTATAGATATTTTGTGAGCAGAAGGATTCCAACTCTTGATTTTCAAACTCACAACCATGATCACTTCTTATGGATTTAATTCTATTTTTACTATGATTTTCTAGATTCATGACATAATTTGTAAAATTAGAGTAGGCTTCACTTTTGTGTGACAAAAATAAAGTCCATGTATATCAAGAAAAATCATCTACAAGGACATAATCATAGTGCTTCACATTTAAACTAGAAAATCTAGATGGTTCAAATAAATCCATGTGATCCAATTAAATAGCTTGAGAAGTTGATACTTCTATTTTTCTTTTGAAGGAAATTTTTTGTTGATTTCCCTTTTGACAAAGATTATACACTTTATCATTTGGGATCTCAATATTGGGTTGGTCTTTGACTAAACCTTTTCTAGTAAGCTTTCTAAGGGAGTGAATATTACAGTGTCCTAGTCTCTTATACCAAATCCAAGACTCTTTGTGAAGTACACTTGAACATGAGGCATTTTTAAAAACTAAAGAATCTGATTTAATAGAATATACATTTTCACTTCTTAATGCAGAAAACACTAATTCATTTTTAGAATTGAAAACATTGAAATCATCATTTCCAATTTTAACACGAAATCCATCATCACATAGTTTTGAAATACTATGAATATTATACTTCAATCCATCAACAAAATGTACTTTGGAAATTAAAACTGGGTTAGACTTACCGATTTGTCCAAGGCCAATGAGATTTTCTTTTGTCGTTGTCACATAAGGTGACATGTCCACCATAAATTTTTATTATATTCTTGAAGTATGAATAGTCACCTGTCATGTGTCTTCAACACCCACTATTCAAGTACCATACACATTTATAGGAACTCTTTAACTATATTTCCAACAAAATAGTCAAATAAAAATATATCTTTGACCCATATTTGTTTGGGTCCATTAATATTAGTGACTAGTGTTTTATAAACCAATATCTACCTCATAGGTTTCCTATATTCCTTATGCAATGTACTTGAAAAATAAACTCTATTGGGTCTATAAAATCATGAAATATTAGAGACTGTATAATTATTTTAACTAGCTAAATGTTTTCCAGAACTATGAGTAAAGATGTATATCTTAGATTATGAGGCAAAATTAGTTCTTCGAATATTTCTTTTACCAGGTTGAAAGCAAATACCAATAGTATATTTAGGAGAAATCTGTTTACCTAGAATTTTTACCAATGTATCTTTTCCATTAGTAAACCATTCAACATCCTTTTTTTAATTTCTCATTAGATTGCTTTAGTCCATTTTTTTCTTTATGTAATTGAACATTTTTCTCCCTTTCTACTATAAGTTTTGATTTAACAGTTGAGGTAATAGAATGCAATTTCTTTAAAGATTTGTATTTATCTTTTAGTTCATTACATGTCTCTTCAATAATATTAAAATACTCCAACATTTCTTTATTACAAATATTTTAACAGTCACTCACATCTCCAAAATAATTGGAATTGTGTACAGGAGACTCTATTGTTACCTCGGTTGTGCTTTTCATAAAACACATATTGGCTTTGTTAGCCTGTTCATCAAGTGTAGATTTTTAGTCACTTGAACTGTCCTCAGAAGCACTCCATGTTTTTTTCACTGCCTTTTTTTTCTTTCTATCTTTTTCCTCATATTTATTTTTCTACTTGAGATTGGGACGCTCATTCTTTATATGTCACTTTTTCTTACACTCATATTAGATTATCTCATCACACTTGTCACTTCTTTTCCACTATTTCTTCTAGCTTCTCTTTTGATCATATCTTCCCTTGAAGTTAAGAATTCTGAAAATTATATTCTTCTTGTAAAATATCATAAACCTTCTGGGTCATTAACCTATCTCCTCATTAGGGTCAGGTGATGATTTCTCACTGTTGGAACTTTCTATAGTGCATTCCAATTTCTCTTTCTCTTTATGTTTAGAAGTGGTGGTCTAAAATGTAACAGATTTTATTTTGGGTTCATTCTCTTCTTCCTAGTTGACTCTAAACTCCTCTTTATACATCATCAATTTCCCAATGAGTTCTTTTACATATAAATTTCTAATGTCGCATGATTCTATAATAGATAGAGAGGTTCCAATCCATCTGTTAGGTAGGCATCTGAGAATCCTCATAATCTGTTCTTTAGTAGTAACTTCTCCTCCAAGAGAAATCATTGTGTTGACACTTTCATTGAACTTGAGATACATGTCATAAATAGGCTCATCATGTTTCATTTTAAAGTTATCATATTTAATAGTATTAGTATTAATTCCCATTTCATTCAAAATAGAAGTTCATTCATGTAAAACAAACAAAGTATCCCAAATTTCATGGGTAGTTTTACATGCTGAAATTATATTAAATTACTCATCTCCTAAGAAAAAATATAAACATTCTTGGATTTGCAATTGTTTTTGTAGGCAGTATTTGTAGGGTCATTCCAAGTGATTCTATCAGTAGAAAAAAATCTTATAATCATCTATAATTAAAGGAAAAATTTCAAAACTCATACATTCTAAATGCATTTTCATTTTAATCTTCCATTGAGAATACTTTATTCCATTAATGAATGGTATTCAGTTTATTGTAGAACCTTCCAATCTATTATGAATTATAAAGAACTACATTGAAAGAGATAGATATTTAGAATTAACTAATATTTACATATTGTTAAAGTACAACCAAAATCGGAGTTGAATAGGGTCAAAGATAGAGTCTTAACCAGAATAACAAACAATCTCTGATACCAAATGCCAGTTAGAGTAAAGTACTTGAGAGGGGGTGAATTTAGTATCTATTAAAAATTTATGTTTGAGAAGGTTTCTTTAAAAGGATCTATAAGAAAAATTAATACAATCCAATTAATCAAAGTAATATGGTTATGAAAGTTTGACTATTTAAATAACTTCTTTGAAGATTGATTAATTCTCATTAGTCATAATATCAGTCATTAATATTACATTTGAAGCAATTAAAATAATTAAAAGCAATTATAACTTCTTTTTAAGATTAACTATCAAATAATTTTTAGTGATTTCTGAATTATACAGTAAAATAGAGTAGACTTAATTAGAAAACACAATGGATATAAAACAAGTGATTTGGTCTCAAGCTGAGACCTCATCCACTCCACTTGGTGATCACCTACCACCAAGAAGTTTATAATAATAAACTTGATCCATATCCTAGATTAGAGTAAACAATAGTTTATGGGATTTTCCAAGTCACACGACCTCTTCCCCAGTTCTTTGTGGGTATGAACTATCAGGTCACATAGAGACCTATTCCACGCTTATATGTGGGAATAAATAAGGGTAAAAATATGTGAGAAGAATGATATCATGTATACTTCAGTTTAATGTCAGATATAATGTGTGTTTTTTTACACACACACAACCACACTGCTCGAAAGCTAATAATAATACACAACATAGAAAAGATGATGAGATAAGGTTATATGTTCTCTGAGTGTTTGTATATGTAGCTCTGGACTTCTAGATGAAGCAGATGTAGGAATCAAGTCCTCTTGCAAGAAACAAAGTATCGAAAGTCTAGTGCTCGGGTTCAGATTGGGATCGTGTTCTTCATGCAGTTTTTATTGTGAATACATTCTTGACTCTGATAATGGTATCTCAGATTTTTTGGATTCAAGAATTCTCTTTTATCTTCATTAGATGTATTGAGTTTCATGTGTCATTTTTTCACAAGAATTATCATTCTTATTAATTATCGTGGGCATGTTTCTCTACAATCTTATTATTTTTTGCCACACATTTCTTTTTATTCATGGAGTTCATGTGTTGGAGGCAACATGATGTATGTATTATGCACCTCGTAACTCGTACTATCAGGGGACATGTCTACAATGAAATATTAATTTTGTTACTGCATTTAAAATACTCAAATATGACCATTAGAAATTAAATTGAAAAAAACACAACATATTAAAAACGGTGTCATAGTCTGTCTAGAAACAGTGTCTCCATGAAACGGTGTCTCCATGAAATGGTGTCTCCATAAAAAGGTGTATCCTTGAAATGGTGACTCCTTGAAACGATGTCTCCTTATTTACCTTTGAGCGATTAGATATTCATGATGGCATAGTTTTATAGATATCTGGAACTGGTAACACAGATGTGATGTCTGATCACGGTGTCTGGATGGTCACGGTGTCTGGATGGTCACGGTGTCCTGATTGTCATGGTGTCTTGATTGTCTTTGTGTCTGGACACGATGTGTGGGTCATAGTGTTTGGGTCATGGTATCTGGGTCACAGTGTTTGGGTCACGGTGTCTGGTTCACGGTGTCTGGGTCGTTTCCCAGAAAAACATAACTAGTGGAAAACTCACAATTTCTCAGACTTATCCAAATATATGTACATAGACAAAAAATAGTGATATTCATAGAATGGATTAGACTCAAACATTTATCAATTAAATCAATTATAACACAAACTAAAAATAGATTCCAATAATTATTTAACCCATAAAAAACCAATTATATTTATACATGATTTGAGAGATATTACATAGGATTATAAAATATTATAGAATGTATAGGATTTGTGATCATTAAAACATGATTAACACATGAGGACTCCAACAATTCGTGTATATGGGAGACTAAGGCCTCATGAACTGATGTCATTGTTTTTCCATAAAATCCTGTCACATAATGTTGTAATGATTGATTCAAGTATATATATGATAGTTTTTATAATATTTATTTTTAAAAATATGTGATATTACTTATACATTTTTTACTTTACATTCAGTTGGGGATACTAAAATATTGTTTGTGTCTACAACGACCTACCGCCTCACGAAATAATGTGATTCATTTATCACTAATGATTTATATGGAAGCTAATACAGATGATGTTAATGAATATATGGGATATACCTTAAATAACTATTATATTCGTGATATGGTTATCATTATTAAAATATAATTTATCATTTTCTTCTTTAAACTGCAAAATGATATCGTCATTTATATACGTGTGGACCCCCACCTTCACGAAGCGATGTGATTATTTTACCATCATCACATCATATGAATAATATAAATATAAGTATATTTAAATGAAATAATATATTATTATTTATATAATTATAATTATATTATGATATAATAATACATTCCTTCATTCCATAACGATTATTAAAAAATAGAAATGTCACTCATGCTTAGTATGATATATTTTTTTATAATCGTAATGTAGTTCATTTTTTCAAGGAAATTTTCATTATTGTTTTTAAAGTAAAAATTGATGAATAAATATGATAAAATTTAAAGATTTTGAATCTGTTTATTTGGATATAATGACCACTTTGACCATAGTCAACACACCAACGTCGTTTTGAAACAATGAACCGAACATCCTCAAAACACCTGACATGGACTTGACTGATAAAATATTTAAATACATAATTAAAAATAAATATAATTATTTATTTATGTAAAATGAGTTAAATTTTTAAATGTTTATTAAGAAATAAAATAAATTATCTAACAATAGTATATAGGAGTTGATGGAAATATGAGGAAATTCTATACTTGAGGTAAGGTTTTTCTCATCTCACTTTTCATTTAGGTGATACATATGAAATATTCACCACTTATTTTTATTTTTCAGTGTATGTACATCCCATTTAAAATGTAATATCACAAATAATTCATACATAATAGCATTTTAAGTTTCAATTTTAATTATTTAATATAATGGGATATGAATTGAATCTTATAAAGTGGTAAGTAATTTTATAACTAAATTTATTTTTAAAGGGGTATATTACTGATTCAATGCATTTAATATAATAAAATTGTGATTAAAATAAATTTTAACTTTCTTATATTTTATGTATACTTTTTAATGTGAATTTTAATTTCATACCCATAATCTATTCATTGATTAATTCTCTAATTCAATGGTGCGATTTTTTAGGGGTTACTTATCTCAAATTATTTTTGTCTAAGAAGTTAATTTTTTATATAAACCAATAGTAATTATTGTGGGTAATATTCTAATATTTTAAATTTCATATCATGAAACACCTTATTTTCATGTTATTTAATGCATTATTTTATGTGATTCTTTCATGGGTATTACGATTCAAGAGTAACAAAATTGGAAAAGGCTTTAGGTCAAAATCACTTTTATTTTGTGATTGTTTATGTTAAAGGATATTTTTATAAAATAATGTAATCTTATTTTATAAAACCATATATATTGTATTCTCTTTGGGTTATGAATTTGTCTCAATTTTTTAATTTTTATTTCTTCCTTTACTGGTTGAAGAAACATCAAGAAACTCATTTGTAAGTGATACCAATCTTGAATTTTGTTTTAGATCGGGAATATTTATCTTCCACATCCATGTTTTCAAAAATGTTTTCAAAATTTTTATTTTATAAATATAAATTATTTCCAAAATCCATTTTACCTGATCTTTTTCCTTGTTTTTAAATGTTTCAAAAACAAATTTCGTAAGATTTTATAAATGGTTATCTTTTGAATCACTTCTTAAAAATGTTTTAATAAAAATGTTAATTTTTAAAATTATGACATTAATATATTTCCTTATCAAAATTTCCATTATTTTTATTGAAAATTACATTATATATTTCAATTTTTTTTTCTAATAATTGTATTTTCAAAAAAAAAATTGTGATTTTTTTAATTTAAAAAACTGATTTTCAAATAGAAAATGTTTTTAATGATATATTAATGATTTCTCCATTCATCAACAATAAAAAACCTTGTTTTTAATTATTATATAATGAATATATTTTTTAATGATACAATCATCATTCTTTTTTTAGATTTATTTAGATTGTTTCAAAAAATATTACAGTGAACCTATTTCTTTTCAACGAGTTAATCATGTTTCAAATAGATTGTTATGGTACCCCTTTATTTTTATTGGGGTAATCAGATTTCATTGAGATTTTTAATAAAAAAAAATTATTTTCCATGGGTAAATCATGTTTCAAATTTATTTTTATGGAACCCATTTCTTTTCCATGGATTAATCATGTTTCCAATATATTTTCATGGAACTCATTTCTTTTCCAGGGGTTATACATTTATGAAAGGAATAATTTTTTTATTTGAGTTTTATTAAGAAACTAAAGATTTATTTTCTTTATTTAATGTTCTTAAACATTTAAATTTGATGTGTGCACCCAGATAGCGCTAGGTCATTCCAATATAGCTTATATGATGTGCGCCTCAGGATAGCGTCTTGTGTTCCCAATATAGCTTGTATGATTGGTGCACCTAGAATGTTCTCTAAATCATTGAGTAGTAATTATTTTTTACAAATAATTGTATTATAATTTGGCCATACAGTTATTCAAATTTTATTTGTTCTATAATGTTTCTATGATTATTATGTTCAAATATAGAAATATTTTTTTTTATGTTTATTATGGGATTATAATGTTTATTTCGATCAATATTGATATCATATGGCTCGTGATTATTGATTATGATGAATATTTCCTTTTTAAAATCCTTATTCCATGTTTACATGTTTGATAATATAGGAATTTAGGGGTATCAATATTATTCTATTATACTCAGGATCGTTGATTATGTAATCATACCCTTATATTGTTCATACGCCCCTTGATGACATTAAATTATTAAGGCATATTTTTTCCCTTACTAAGTATTTTTTCACACCCTTATTATGATTAATTTTCCACATGTTATAAATAATAAAGTTAAAAAAAATTTGTATACAAGGGTTTTATATAGATCACTTTGATGAACAAATGTGGAATATGAATAGATGGGTATAAATGGAGATAATATTCATATTTGGGAAATATTTGTTTATGAATCCATGATTTTCAGATTTTCCTTAATTATATAAAACACTAAAAATAAAAGGACCATTAGAATATAAGTGATCCAATATATTTATTTTGTTGTTGAATGTTTCTGATAGTCTAAATTAGGTAACATTCATCAGCATCAAATCCAAAAAAAATATTTTTTTTTTTAGCAACACCGAATCCATGAGTGCAGGGTCAGGGATATAATATATCATATAAAAAACTCCATTGAATTCTATACAAGTGTATTTAAAATGATATATCTTCTTGTATATCATCATATCAAGAGTTGATATTATTTTCCAGTGATCAAGTGTATCTATATCAAACAATTTACACTACAAAAAACTTCATCCTTGATGGAATTCCAATTATAAGGGAATCTTCCAATGTGCTTCTCAAATAATTTCGTGGTATTACTGCTAATTTAGAGGTTTAGTTTTCAATAAAACACCTAATCATATATTTTATAATATCCAAGACTCCATATATAATGGATATTATTGTAATCATAGATCTAAAGAAGAAATAATTGTAAAATATGGATATAGTTTTTATATTTCTATATACTTCACTACTGGTCACATCAGTCATCCTCTTCGGGAAGAAGGATGGGTAAATATGCCTATGCATTGATTACAATGAACTAAAAAAATCCCAATAAAAAGTATCATCGTCCAAGGATTTATGACTTAATCAGTCATCTATATGGTGCATATTACTTATCTAAGGTGGATATTTATAGATAAAATTATTTACAAATGGTTAAGAAATATGATACCTCAACAACTGTTTTCGTACAAGGGAACTATGAGTACATAGTTATTCCATTTGGATGCCCTAAATTTATAGTAATATTCTTGGAATTAATGAACAACATATTTATGGATTACCTTGAAAAATTTGGTATTCTTTATAAATTATATTTATATCTACTCCAAAATCAAGGAGGATCATAAAAAGAATTTGGAGGTTGTATGGATAACCTTGTGTAAAAACATATGTGTGAAAATAACAGATAATGTGGGTTTTTTCATGAAGAAAGTAACATTTTTAGGGTATGTTATCACCATTAAATGAATATATATATATATATGGATCCTTAAAAACAATTTCAATTGAAGGATGCCTAGACAAACGTTTGTGATGAAAATATATGGTTTTTATAGATTAGTTGAGTACAATTAATGATTTTTGAGAAATATACCACGATTTTCAATCCCACAAACCATGATAACTTGAAATGGGGTGATGTTTTTCTGGAATATTGAATGTGAATAAATATTCAAAGAGTATAAGAATAGGCTAATTATAACACATATGCTCACATTACCCACTAAAGGGAAAGGATTTGTAATCTATAGTGATGCATCCAAAATGAATTGGGTTGTGTAATCATTTAATAAGAGAAATTTATTGCATATACCTCCCTCTAATAAATGATCCATGAGTATAACATCCAAATAGATGATATATAACTGGATGTTATGATCTTAGTTCCTAAGATTTGTAAAAATTATCTCTATGGGGAGAAGTGTGCCATATATATGGATCACAAAATCCTAATGTATATTTTCTATCAGAAGGATATTAGCATTCAACATTAAAGGGTGTTATAAGTGATTAAGGATTAGGATTGTTCAATCCATTACCATCCTAGGAATGAAAACAAAGTGTTAGATACTCTTAGTAGAAAGGATACTGAAACCCAATCTCCGATTAGAATTTCATAGCATCTAGTATTATTGGACATATAGAAGATGGAAATAGGAATAATAAAATTATCTTCATCCAACCTTTCTAAAAAAATTCTCAAAAATCTATTCTTGAGAGTTTCAAAAAGGCTTTAAAGGATGGTGAGGTGTAACAAAAAAATTATTGAATATTCTAGTGTTAAACTTTGGAAAACATGGAGTCATAGTGTTTTGAATCCAGAAATGGGTCCAACAATGACAATAACTAAAGGGGAAACTTCTAGATGATATGAACATATCATAATTCTCTATTCATCTCGTATTCACTAAGATATATATATATATATATATATATATATATATATATATATATTTGAAGAAAAACATATGGTGGCATTACATGAATACAAAAATTATAGAATTTGTATCACGATGCTTGGTATGACAACACGTTAATACATAATAATAGAATCATAAGGGTATGATACAATTAATTCCCATACCAGAATGGAAATGGGAAAACATATACATGGATTTCATCATAGGACTCCCTAAAACCCCTGAAGTAAACGATGCACTCTTGGTGGTAGTTTATCACCATACCAAGTTATTACAATTCATTACTATTAAGGAATATTTCTATAGTAATAAACATTCCAATATATACATAAGGAAAGTTGTAATACTAAAAGGATATCAACACTCTATTTTATCTGATCATGATATCAGGTTTACCTTATAGTTTTGTAGAAGCCTTCAGCATTCTTTGTATGTAGAACATAACATCGGAAAATCTTACCTCCCGCATATGGAACACCAGTCAGAGATAACCATTTAAAATATAGATGATTTATTGGGATAATATTTAATTGATTTTTAATGAATATTTGGATCAACATATTCCCCTAGAATATTTCCCATATTATATTAGTTTCCATTCTATATTTATAATGGGACCTTATCGACATCTATATTGGAAGAGGTGTTGGACTCCAAAATGGTGGGATGAAGTTTGACATCAGATGTTGATGGTACCTAATATTATCCAAGAGATGACAGAGAAGGTTCAAATAGTTTAGTATAATAATAAGTTCTCGCAATGTTAACAGAAAATCTATGTAGACAATCGTCAATGAGACCGGGAGTATGAGTTTAGAGATAAAGTGTTCCTTCATTTGTCACAGTGGAATAAATCCTGGATATTTGGAAAGAAAGGAAAGCATAGTCCCATAAACATCACCAACTACTATATTCTTGATCTCGTGAGAGAAGCGGAAAAACATCTAGAACTATCTTCTAATATATAACAAGTAAATTATGTTTTCAATGTATCAATATCTTTGAAGTGCATAAGAAACTCATCAAATATCATTAATTTTTTGGTGGTAACATTGGATAATGATATCTCATATGAGGAGTAGATGGGGAAGAAAATATATTATAGATTTATGGTTTTATGAAAATAGAAAACAGGTCTGGTTAAGGTGTTGTAGTGGACCCATAAGTTGGTGAAAGTGAATTAAAACCTAGAAGATTTGACCATAAAAAAGTAACGCCATCTATTTTAGTGTATGAATGAAAATTTGAGGGTAAAATATCAGAAGTTGGGAAAATGTAATTAACCAAACATTTAGAATTTAAATTACTTATAAAAAATTACAAAATTATTTACTGAGAAATTTAATGGTTAAAAATATATACAATACATTGGTTATTTTAGACCGTTATATGTTATAAAAAATTTTATTTAAAAGATTGTTAATTATCATAACAATTGATTGTATATAATTTATATAGATATCATATGATTAGTATATATATATATATGTTTATGATAAATCTATTTGACATGAAAAAAGGAAGTGATGTCCTAGACCATTAAAATCATACCATAATAAGCCCATTTATTGTAGGTTCCAGGGGAGATTACACAACTATTATTTTTTACTTTACCAAGACCAAGTTGAGATTCAAAATCTAAATCAGAAGTGAATCCATTTATAGGATAATTTAAATCCCATCGAGATCATAGCACAAATTGTGTTCACCAAACCATCCTAAGAAAATCTCACCACCACATAACATACCATTAGGGATTTCCGTGGTGTAATAAAGGTTTATGTATCTAGACAATAATAGTTTAAATTTTTATATTATAATTTTTATTTTTAATAAAATAATGATTATTTTTATCATTTATTACTTTATAATTGTTAAATAATAATGTTTCATAAAAATAGATTTTGATAAGATAAAACACATATTACATTATTGGGAAATATATACTTTCAATAAAGACACACTTTATGATAAATTCAATAATATTTCAAGTGAATGAAATTTTATTAAAATATTATCATTTAAAAATATTTTTTAAATATAAATGATAATATTATTTTATGAAGACAAATTTAATTGTTATAAGGGTCTAAAACTATTACTGTTAAATGAACCAGAATATTTATATAAATGGATATATTTTTATTGAAAAGTTTAAATTATAATATATAGAAAATTATTTATAAAAAATAAATATCATTTAAAAAATAATCACATAAAATTTATCCCACTGTGAAGTTTTCATGATTTTCTATGATAACTGAATATTTTGATAAAAATTAAACATAGTATAATTATATTGTACATTTTATGACATTATAAAATCACAAAATTTAGGTAATAAATAAAATAAATATTATAAAAAACAAAAATTATCCTTCTGATTTTAAATAATGTGATTTTGAAGACATTTTATTAATTTTATAAATCATTTATGAATCCCCCAAAACTTATATTATATTTTATGATTTTAATGTAAATTCTTTGAAAACATGACTCCCTTACACATCACCACAAGTATTATTTTGAGGAATTAGGTTCTTAGAATAATGAAGTAATAAAATATCAATCCCAATTGATATAGACCGAGGGTAGAAACTATGATATGATTTATGTTTTGGATTAATCTATAATATAGAGTCAAAAAACTATGTTTAGAAATTAATAATGAATTATCCTCACTTTTTCTACTAAAACACATCCATGCTTATGTTATTCTTCACTAAAACCCCTTAGATAATTACTATAATTTTATCTTGACTTATAGATCCTTACTAAGGTGTTTACATGCCCTTAAGAATATCTTCCCATGTTTTTTGGAGAACCATCTCAAGGTAAGGGATCCTCTTCTTCTCCTTTTTATTCAAGCACCTTATTTATCTTTTTCCATTTTAATTTCCAAATTTTCATGATGGGATCATTTTTCACACATACCAATTACTATAATTATGATTTCTAAGCTCTTATATACCCCTTAAAATCTTAATGAACCCTTCCATGAATCATTATATTCCTCTATTATGGTGACAAAATAATCCAGTGATTTTCCATGCTAAATATTGGTGCAATGAATATCCATGACCATTTCCACTCAATTGTATTCACCAAGATGTAGCTATACATAATTGATTTTGGAATTACATTCATGTAAACCAAACTCATTAATAATGGTATTAAAAGTTATTAAAGACATAATTTTGTTGTATTATCTGTGTGGAACACTTATGCATGTACATAATATGAATGTAACATGTGGGACTGGAAATATATAGTCCTCTAATTAATTGGGTAATGTTTTTATCTCATGAGATTACATTTATGGTTAGTGTAAAGATATCATAAGAACACTATGTTATGATTGATTTGAAATTATAATTGACTTATGATTATGATGTCGTGTTTTATGTTGTTTCCACATTATCAAGTTTCCTTTATATTATCATCTATTATAATTTGTTAATGATCATGTTTATGATTATTTACCCTGATATGTTATCTTGATATAACAATTAATTAACATGTGTTAATTTCATCATTATATTCATTGAATATTACCTTAAAGGACTTTATATATCACCCATTTCTAATTTATGTCTCCAAATTAGTACATGTAGTTTTAAAAGATCGTGGAAATTTAGGGGCATGTTATAGAGTTTTAGTTTATGTATTTATATTTCTATTTCAAGTAGTTATGATATATACTTAATTACCCAAAGATATTGGGCTCATAATATTCTCAGGTTGTATTAAGTGTATCTTTAGGTTTTGAATAATAAAATAAATTATATGAAATATATGGATTGTCAGAGGAATCATTATTCATACATATGGTAAATTAGGCTTAATGATAGAATCACAAAACTTATACATTCTTTTGTTTATATATAATATATTTAAATAATTTTATGTATTATAAGAACATTTTAACCAGACTTTACCCATAAATTCAAGACTCTAATCATTAATAATGTTATTATTGCCATCAGAGCCTCGCATGAGCCTTTATTACAAATCTATTTCTCTGAACCACTTGAAGTGTATCTTTTTCTATGAATAAATTAATTTTACATCTAATTTGTGTTTCTTTATCAATAAAATAACCTCTTATTCTAGGGACACTATATTCTTTTCTTTTTTCCTCTAGGATTTTCTTATGATTATCGGTATTCAAAATTTATTTTCAATATTCAACTTCAAACTCAAAACATCTTCTAAATTAACTTGATTGGAGAACTGGTTATCTATATGTTCTTATACTTATTCAAACTATGGTTCTATTTGATCCAATTTTTTATATGATTCTATTAAATGTCCAATATTAATTTTATTTCTCATCCTTTTAAGATTGATTAATATGATATCTTCATCAAGTTTCTCCTTGAGATCATAATTTATTTTTGGTAAATCAATAAATTCAAATTTAGGTTCTTCATTATCAATTGTATAAATAATAAAATGATTTATAAAAAATTTTAATTATTTTTCAACTTCCTCAATATTTCTATCCTTATTATTTTCTTCTTTTCTTATAAAGATATACCACCAAAATTTCTATCAATATGTACACTGAGTTTCAATATCTATTTAAGGAGGGGAGATTTTTTTTTGTCTTCTTTATAACTTTTTATTCACTATATTCAAAATAAAATATTCATTGAAAAATTGAATAATTATACCCAACATTACCTCACTATAAACACGCAAAATGAAACTTTCCTTATAATTGACATTTTTCTATCTTGAAATTTCTATTCACCAATGAGATAAATTTATCAACGGCATCTTCATCATCATCGTCACCTTTAGATATATCAATTATATTTATACCTTTAATGTAAATATCCTTACATGCATAAATTGATGTTATTAATATGTTAAATCTCATATCATATGCCATTATATTACATAAAAATTCCTCAATAGATGACTTGGCCAAATCCATTTCTTAAAGAGATAATATATTAAGATTATTCAAATGCTCTAGATACAAAAACATATTCATTACAATTTCAATGTCCTTATTTTATTCACCCAATACTTTAATATTTGACACAACATCAATGATTCATTGAAAAAAATTATCTGTATTTTTATTAGAGTGCATCTTTAGATCATCAATCTTCTTATGAAAGATAGGAAACTTTACCTCCATCACCTTAATTTCACTATTATAAATGTTTTACAATTTTTCCAAAATGGACTTCTCACAATAAAATTTCATCACATTAATGTTGATATGATATATTAGATCTCCAGATAAAGCATTCTGATCATTTCTATTAGAAAAAAATTAGTTTTATGTTATGAGAACCCATCATTTTAATACAAAATTAAACATAATTTTTTACATAAACTTCACTTGATAAAAAATAGAGGATTTATAAGTCTAGTTTCTTTGGGGATTATGATCATTAGATAAAAATTTAAAACATCAAATACAACATATTTATTGAAAACTTCCTTTACAATACTACTAAATTCCCTCGTACTTAGCATTGCATGGGATAACCTGAGGGCATGCATAAGAAAAGGGTGAGCTATGAAGCCCAGTAAGGGAATCATAATGGAATTAAATGAGGAATAAAATACATGTTATACAATAGTGATATCAATAGAACACAACAGAATCATAAAGATAATGTCCTGATAAATCATGACAATCATAACATGGAAATGTGGCAACAATACTTAACATGGAATTAGCATGAACCAAGCCTCATTGCACATGGAGCATGAGTAAATCCTCATTGCACATGAAGCACGAGTAAAAACTTGTTTCAATTGAATTATCATGATTAAACACCCATTTTACATGATTTATCATTAAAATTTACTTTACCCAATGCATTGGAGTGCTATAAGGGTGCACCCTTCTTAAACATTTCATTTCATGCATAAGTGTGCCACATGGATCATATAACATGGAATCATAAAACATAACCATTAATTCCACTATAAATGAATGTGGAATTAATACAAGGAACATTATAATCAACAAGTAAATGTGCATAAATTTGAATGCCCTTGATAGAGAAATGGGTCGGGTATTCACTACACAATGACATTGGCTTAGAAAATCAGTGTAATTTCGGCAGCGTAATGGTGTAACATAAGAATTCATAAAAATGGTTGATGAGAGATAATGGAGAGTCTCATAATATTTAAATTAAATGGACATTAATCTGGTTATATAGATACATGTCCCTACAATTTTAATGGAATTTAGAGTCATGATACAAAAGAATTGCTTGAATGTAAAAGAAGAGAGTGAAATTTATTTCGGAATTTCATCATAGTAACAGGTGTACATTAGAGGAATTTAATGAGAGAAAAAGGGTTCTACCATCATTAAAACATATAGAAGGCTGTATGGGGGAGGTTACGAACCATACTCCAACATTTATAATTGAAATTAAAATGGCATAACAACATTAAGAAAATTGGACAAAATGAGAAAGGAAGAAAAAACCCTTACTTGGATGTCTGCTTCCAAAGGCTTAAGAGAGGCTTGAGAGAGGAATCTTTGGAGTATTATAGAGAGAGTATGGAAAATATTGGATGAACTCCAAAGGCATTGAGTGAGGAGGAAGTGGGATCTTGGGTGGGTTTATATAGAAAAAGGTGAGGGAATTCTTTATTATTGAAGTTTGGGACAACTCACATTAAACTAATCCAAACCACAAACCAGCCCATGGTTTTCCCTATTTTGATTTTGGAAAAGGGAAGGGGAAAAAAATATTTTATAAGGACAAATTCCGAAATTCTTAAAATAATGGTGTTGCTTATGGGGAGGTGAGTCACATTCCCAAGGAAAACATCCTAAAAATACAAGATGTTTAATAAGTCTTGAAGGGTCCAGTAATGCTTTGTAAAATTAGTCAATCAAACCCAAAACCACCTTATTTTAATGGTAAAACATATATTGGCCGAACATAATGCTTATAGTATTTTATTAAATCACTATTGGGTCATTATGATGTCATAAAACATATTATATATTTAAACGGCATTTAATTTTTACCCAAAAATTTGACTGTCTCAGAGAATTATGAAAATTTCACCATTTGATAATTTTGATGTCCTAATTCCAAAAATAATATTTATTTTAACTAAATAATTTTCTAAATATGTTAATTTTCACTTTTAAAATACAAACCTAAATTTATCAAAAATTCACGAGTTTTGACAAAAATGGATTCCAAACCTTAATAAAAATTAAAATTGCATTCATAAAATTATACGATAATTTATATTTAATAAAAATTAATTTAATAACAATTAAAATATTTTATTAAAATATTATTTAATTCAAAAATCCATTAATATATCAAAATATATTTTTTAGTTAAACATTAACTAAAAATACTATTTGTGAATTTCAAAAGAAAAACTATTAACAAGGTAACAATAATAAAATTAAAGTATATTCATTATTATATACAAAAATAATGTACATAACCATAATACTAGGGTCTTGTTACATAACCCCTTATGACACCCACATAAGACTGAGTAGTAAAGTGTGTGATAGTAACAGACTCTTGGGGTGGCTCAGATAACATTGTCCGGGTGGTAATCTCTAACAATTTCCACTTCTCTCAATGGCAGCCCCGCTCGAGCTTAATATATTCAATCTCGGCTTGGGCTTGGTAAAGAGTGAATCCCAATGACGCCACCTCCTTTATAAGATCTGAAAAATGGGCTTCGTATGGGGAACGTCCAGTGGATGAGGTCATCACTTCCTTTGTCTGAGTAAATTAGATTTATTAAAGGCCTATATTTATAAAAATCAGGTGATCACTATTCAATATCTATATTAGAAATGGTCAAAATTATTAACATAAAACCAAATAAGTTGATATTTTATATACATATTTTATATAAAGAGATATTTAATTAGATCAAGAGGGATTTCCATTAATGAAAGTTTGGGTCGTTACAATATTCCCCCCTTAGAAAATTTCACCCTTGAAATTTTCTTTTCCCACACTAAAACCGATGTGGGTAACTCTGCTTCATCATTTCCTATGATTCCCACATCGCTTCTTCAAATTTTTTGTTTTTCCACAACACCTTTACGGGGGGAATTATCTTATTTCATAGAACTTTTTCTCTATGATCTAAGATCTTCACTGGTTACTCCTCATAAGAAAGATCATCCTCTAATTGTGCCACCCCTAAAGAGAGTACATGTCAAGGGTCTGGTATGTACTTCCTTATGAGGGATACATGAAATACATCATGTAATTTGGACGTGGTAGGTGGAAGTGCTAGTCAATAGGCCATAACCGCGACACAATTAAAAATATATGTACCTTGGACTTAACTTCCTTTTATTCCAAAACCTCATGACCTTCTTTTATGGAGATATGCATAGAAATAGCATGTCTCTAACTTTAAAATCAAGGTCTCATCGACGGTTATCTGGATAAATCTTATGTCAACTCTGGGCTGCTTTGATATGATGTTGAATGGTTTTCACCTTCTCCACCATTTCTTCGACCATTTCTAGTCCAAGCAGCTTACGCTTACAGACCTCATCCAAAGAAACTGGTGTTCTGTACCTTTTACCATAAAGGGATTCATATGGTACCATTTGGATTATTGAGTGGAAACTATTATTATTAGAGAACTTAACGAGATGAATATGGTGATCCCATCCTCCTTTAAAGTCCATTCATCACACTCTCAACATGTCCTCAAGTGTTTAGATAGTCTGCTTGGAATGGTCGTCAGTTTGAGGATGATAGGTCATACTGATGATCAGTTAAGTATTCATAGCATGTTTAAGACTCTTCCAAAAAATAGAGGTGAATATGAGATCTCGATCATACAAAATAGATAGTGGTACTCCATGTAGCCTTACCACTTCTCTGATATATATCTTTGTCAGATGATCCAATGATAAATCCTCCTGAATTGCAATGAATTGTGCAGACTTTGTAAGAAGATCCACAACAACCAAGATTTCATTTTTTCCTTTGGATATCATCGGAAGTCCGATGACAAACTACATGGTGATGTTCTCCCATTTCTATTCTCGTATGAGCAATGGTTGCATCATCCCCTTAGACTTCTTCCTTTCTACCTTCACTTTCTGACACACCAGAAACTTTGATTTATATTCTGCGATCTCCTTCTTCATATTATACCACCAATAATGCTCTCAGAGATCTTGATACATCTTTGTGTTTCCTGGGTGAATAGAGAAATTTGAACTATTTGCATCATCCAAAAGATCCTTTTTTAGCTCCGGACTTGATTGAAGACATATTCTTTACCCAAATCTCCCAATTCCTTCTTCATTAACATTAAACTCCGAGGGTTTCCCTTTTCTGATAGCTTACACTTTTTCATTAATTCTCACATCATACTTTTGAGCATCTTTTAACCATTCCAAAAGTGATGGTTGAGAAATCATTTGTGAATGGATTGATAATGTTCACTTATTTATGATTCCCATGTATATCTTTATCAAATATAAGAAGATAGGATCCTTTTAAATTCTCATCAATGATCGAATCGCAGTGTCCTTTCTAGTTAGGGAATTTTCCACCTTGCTCTCTTTCCCCGGGTGGTAATAGATTGAGCAGTCAGAGTCTTTGATCAACTCTAACCATCTTCATTAACACATGTTCAACTCTTTCTGTTTGAATATATAGTTGAGGCTTTTGTGGTCCGTATATAATTCAAACTTCTCCCCAAAGATATAATGTCGCCAACTTTTCAAAGAGATTATCACTACAGCCAACTCGAGGTCATGTGTTGGATAGTTCTGTTCATGAAAATTCAATTCCCTTTTAACATAGGAAATGACTTTGTCATTTTTCATCAACACACATTCCAGGCCCTTCTTCGAAGCATCACTGAATACCAAAAAAAGTTCTCCACTTTTGGGTAAAGTGAGCATGGACACAATGATAATACTTATTTTTAACTCCTTGAAGATTTATCCCCATTCATCACTCCAAAAAAACTTTACTCCCTTCTAAGTTAGCTTGGTAAGAGAGTTGGACAATCATGAGAAATTTCTCACAAATCGTCGATAATATCTAGCTAGCCCAAGAAGCTATGGATATCTATTACAAATTTTGGCCTTAGACACCTCTTAATTGAATCTGTTTTGGAGGGATCAGTAGATATCCCATTGCATGTGATGATATGGACCAAGAATGAGACCTCCTTAAACCAGAACTCACACTTACTATACATTTCATAGATCTTCTCCTTCTGCAAGGTCTCTAGTACAGTTCCTAGATGCTCCTCATGATCCTCATTAGTTTTGGAGTATATCATAATATCATCTATAAATACTACCACAAATTTGTCGAGGAAATCTCTAAAGACTCTATTCATCAATTCCATGAAGATTAATGCAACATTTTTGAGTTCGAAAAGGCATTAATATTAATTCATAGTTCCCATATATTGTACAAAAAGATGTCTTGGGAATATCTTCCTTCATCACCCTTACATGATAATACCCCGACCGCAAATCCACCTTAGAAAAGTATTGTGCTCCACACAGCTGATCGAACAAGTCACCTATTCATGGGAGAGGATACTTGTTATTTTTCGTGATTTTGTTGAGCTCGCGATAATCGATGCAATGTTTCATTTACTCATCCTTCTTATTGATGAAGTGGACTGGTGCACCCCACGGTGAAGCACATGAGCGTATAAACCCTTTATCCAGATTCTCCTCTAGTTGTTTTCTTCAGCTCCTCAAACTCCATAAAATCCATTCTATATGGATTCTTGGATATTGGTAACGCCCCAGGTATATGATCAATTGATAATTCAACATCTCTTCTATGAGGAAGACCAGACAATTCATCGGGAAATACTTTAGTGAATTCCCTAACAATAGGCATGTCTTCTAGGATAGCTGTTACTCTAGACTCAATCATCTTATCCAGATATTCTTGCTCATAGGGAAGTAATATCCACGATTGAGATGATGGAGCTAAAGAAGATTTGGATTCCTCCTTGAACTTGTAAAGAATCGGGGGTTGATTATCCATATGGAGAGATATTTCTCTCTCAGATAAATTTATGTTGGATCTATATAAGGAAAGCAAATCCATGCCAATAATTTCATCAAATTGCACCAGAGGGAGTATGAAGAGGTTCTCCGTGAAGTTTAATCCACATATTATGATACGGGAGGAGTTATATTCATGGGATGCAACGATTTCCCCTTTTGTACTACTCACTAACATCTTCACTTCCATGATTTGTGGGGGTGGTGGGATTGTTCTACTAAATCTTCGAGATATAAAAGAATGTGCAGAACCTGAATCAAAAAGTACGTTCACCATACTTGAATAAATAACTATCATACCAGTCACCACTTCGTTTTCAGGGTTCACTTTGGCAGTAGCGATGGAAAAGTATCCCCCTTGTTGCCTTAGAGGTTGTTAGCTGCCTCTGAAAAACCTAGCTTCAGGGAACTGATTTTCAAGATTCCCTGGTTCTTTGGAGTTTTAGAAATGAACCACGCGTTGAGGATATAATGGAGTGTTCCTCTCCTATGTCATAGCCATGGATATTTCTTTTCGACAGTTAACAGCTAAAATCCCTTCTCTTCAACACCTAAAGCATTTCCTCATCCCCTTCTGGCAATTTCCAAGCTTCTTCTTTCCACACCTTTGGAAAGTGGGGTGCTGGATCTTCTTAGCACTGTTGGATTTATACATCGGACCACCAGTAATGAATTCCACCTTACGCTTCTTATCCCCATGATACCCCTGAGATTTTCCAAACTCTATTTCAACCATGAGGGCACATCAGATAATTTCCTCATTGCTGTCGAAGTCGCTGATTTCCATTTCTTTCCGCATGCTAGGTTTTAGCCCACCAAAAAAGTAGACAAACTTGTATTCGGGGGTAATGACAAAGTCGGAAACATATCATGAAACCTTGTGAGGTTTTTCTAGTACTCTCTAATAGATTAATCGTTTTTTTTCTTGAGGGCAAGGAAGTCCCTTTCCATCATAAACTGGAGGGTGTGCAGAAAATATTGGTCGAAAAACATCTTCTAGAAATCCTTCTATTCCAACACCTTGATCTCCTCCTCAGGCTTCATATTTTTGATTGACGCCCACCATTGAACAACTTCACCCTCCATATTCTAAGCATCCAGGAGAACCTTCTCCTGTTCAGAACTTTGAAGGATGGTGAAGATCTTTTCAGTGGAGTTGATCCATTTTTCAACGATTTAGGGATCTGATGATCCATTAAAAGTAAGAGGACTTTGCCTCATGAAGCTCTTAATAGTGACTTTTACTTTCTTAGGGGGGTTGAACGTTCCTATTGACCCATGTTTCTATTCAAATCTTGAGTTAGGCGAGAGATAAGCATGAAAAAGTTTGTGATTCCCGCTCCCATTTGATTGGGCATCTCATTAGTAAAGTCATCATATTGATCTTCACATCTGTTGTTAGCCAGAGTCCTCCTATTACCGGTCATTATCTGGAATGAAAAGAAATTTAGGGGTAACACATAAAGGGTAATCCGAGGAAAAAAGTGATGACATATAAATAAATTTTATTTCCTTAACATATGAATCTATTGGCTTCAGTCTATGTTATCCATGATCTAATTTCTATCAAATATTCTCAGGGAATATTTTTTTCTCTTAATAATGGTTTATAATAAGCTCGTGAATTTACCAAAGAATATCCCCCAGGAGATTCGTAACCGAGAGTTTATCAAGGCCCATGGTCGTGCACCAGTTGACATTCGATCTTAGCTCAAAGCGGTGTTTTTGGGTTTTACCCCTAATATACATATGTGCCAGAGATGCCTCTACCTATTTGTATCCAAAAAGGGATGTATTTGCTTGATAAAACACTTACTCAATACTCACCAAAACATATGGATTTTTTTATTATACTTAGTCTTTCCTCTAAGGCTTCACTAGGGTTTTCAAATCCTAATCCCAAAAATAACTAAATCTATCCTTTGGTACCAACTATAACAACCTAGATTTTTATTACAAAATAAAACATAATTTATTTCATAAACATTACTTGATACAACATTGAAGATCGGGAGGTAAAATGTATTTAGGTATTATGATCAATACATAATAAATAAAAACATGAAATACAACATCTTTATTGAAAACATCCTTTACATTAAAACTACATTAGCTTGTACTTAGCATTGCATGGGATAACCTAAGGACATGTATAATAAAAGGGTGAGATATAAAGCACAGTAAGGGAATAATCATGGAATAACATGAGTAATACAATAATTTTTAGATAATAGGCATATCAATAGAGCACAAGATAAACATAAACATAAAGGCTTGATAAATCATTATAATCATAACATGGAAATGTGGCAACAACACTTAACATGGAATTAGCATGAGCCAAGGCTCATTGCACATGGATCATGACTAAATCCTCATTGAACATGAAGCATGAGTAAAACCTCATGGCACTTGAATTAGAATGAGTAAAAACCCATTGTACAATGATGTATCATGATACTATACTTTACCAAATTCATTGGAGCGCTATAAGGGCACACCCTTCATAAACATTTCATTTCATGCATAAGTGTGCCACATGGATCATATAACATGGATTCAAAAAACATAATCAATTATTCCAAAATAAAGTAATATGGAATTTATACATGGAAATTTATAATAAATAAGAAAATGCGCATAAATGTGAGTACCCATGATAGAGAAATGGTCATGGTATTCACTACACAATGACATTGTCTTAGAAAATTGGTGCAATTTCGGCAGCGTAACGGCGTGATGTAAGAATTCAAAAAAATGGTTGATGAGAGAGAAAGGGGAATATCATAATATGTACATAAAATGGAAAGTAAGGGGGTTATATATATACATGTCCCAAATATTTTAATGGAATTTAGAGTCATTATAAAAAATAATATCTTGAATGTAAAAGAAGAGAGAAACGTTCTTTCGGAATTTCGGCATAGTAACAGGTGTACATGGGAGGCATTTAATGAGGGATAAATGTGTCTCCCATCATTAAAAAATAATTTGGGAACTATTGGGAGGTTTTAAACCATACCCCAACATTAATAATTGAAATTAAAAGGGCATAACAATAATAAGAAAATTGGAAAAAAATGAGAAATGAATGAAAAAACCCTTACTTGGAAGTGTGCTTCGAAAGGCATGAGAGAGGATTGAGAGTGGCTTCAAGGGAGCTTGGGGAACCTTGGGAGGATTATAGAGAGAGGATTGAAGAGGATGGACGAACTCCAAAAACATTGAGTGAGGAGGAAGTGGGAGCTTTGGTGGGTTTATATAGGAAAGGTGAGGGAATTATTTATTATTTAGGTTTGAGACACCTCACATAACACTAATCCAAACCAAAAACCAGCCCATGGTTTTTGCCCATGGTTTTTGGAAAATGGAAGTGAAAAACATTATTTTATAAGGATAAAGTCCGAAATTTTTAAAATAATGGGGTTTCTTATGTGGAGGTGAGTCACACTCCCAAAGAAAACAATTTAACAAGAAAAGATGTTTAATAAGTATTGAAGGGTTCATTAATGCTTTGTAAAATAAGTCACGAATACCCAAAACCACATTATTTTAATGTTAAAACATATATTTTCCGAAAATAAAGCTTATAGTATTTTATTACATCACTATTGGGTCATTATGATGTCATAAAACACATTATATATTTAAACGGTTTATAATTTTTACACAAAAATTTTACTGGCTCAGAAAATTATGAAAAGTTCAACATTGGAAACTTTTGATGTCCAAATTCTAGAAATCATGTTTATTTTATCTAAATAATTTTATAAATATCTTAATTTTGACTTTTAAAATAAAAATAGACATTTATTGAAAATTCATGGGTTTTGACAAAAATGGCTTTTAAACCTTAATAATAATTACAATTGCATTAATAAAATTATACGATCATTTATATTTAATAAAAAGTAATTTAATAATAATAATAATATTTTAGTAAAAAATTATTTAATTAAAAAAAATTTTAATTAATCAAAACATATTTCTTAGTTGAACATTAACTAAAAACACTATTTGTTCTTTTAAAAAGAAAAACTATTTAAAATGTAACAATAATAAAATGAAAGTATATTCATTATTATATAAAAAAATAATTTACATAACCATAGTACTTGGGTCTTGTTACATAACCCCTTATAAATCCCTCATAAGACTGAAGGGTAAGGTGTGCGATGGTGACAGACTCTTGGGGGGCTTTGATAACATTGCTCCGGTGGTAATCTCTATCCACATCCAGTTCTCTCATAGGTCATCCTGCTCAAGCCTAACATATAAAAGTTGGGCTCAGTCTTGGTCAAGAGTGAATCCCAATGATGCCACCTCCTTTACGAGCTCTAAAAAATGGGCTTCTTAAGGGGAATGTCTACTAGATGAGGCCATCGTTTCCTTTGTCTAAGTAAATTTGATTTGTTAAAGCCCTATATTTATACTAATCAGGTGATCACTGTTCAATGGCTATATTATCAATGGTCACAATTCATAACATAAAACCAAAGAAGTTGACATTTTATGTAAACATTTTACATTAATATACATTTAATTAGTTCAAGAGGTATTTCTATTAATGAATGTTCGGGCCGTTACATATGTCTTCTTCAGTCATGGAAAATTTTGATACATCACTATAATGTATCCCATAAGCAATATTTGAGAAAAATTATAATCCAGGAGAATGTAGATAACATCTCAAACCATTATTGAAGAAATAAATGTTTTCTCCATAAAATAGACAATCCCCTTATGCATTTATAGTTTCCTCCATTCAGAGCATCAAAATATAGAATCAACACCACTAAGTGAACTTTGAAAGAACTTTTTATTTCACAAGACACGATGAGATGATAGTTCTGAATGAGGGTGTCAAATTTCCTTTTTATTCTCAATACTTCCCCTATATTGGTATAAATTCATTAAAATTATTAAATTTAGTCATTCCTCACCATAATCAAAAATATAGAAATTAAAATAGTAGATAAAAATTTTACTTGGTTCCCCACTAAGGGATAATACAAGGAGCATATTTAGATGATGTGTCATAAATATAAATATCCAAAATCCTTTACAGGTTTTTGAGTAATATAATATTTTATCTATGAAAACTCTATGATAGGTGAATGTAATTTAAAATGAATTTATGTAAAACACACATCCACCCTCAAATCAATTTTTAGATCCTCCTCACTCACTACATTTGGTGAGTACTTTATCGGGTTAATGAATTTAAGTTCTATTCTATATTTTTAATAACTAATTATTTTATTTCCATTACGAAAATCTAAATATAATACTCTATTTCACACCTCAGTCTCAAGAATAACCTCTTAAAAATTTCATGTAAAAAATACTAAAGAATAAATGTCTTATATTTATGTACAAAATAATCCTCTATTCTCTTTGTAATGATCATGTGAACCACCTTTAATTATTGCTTTCATAGACCTTCAGAATATACTATATTAATAAAACTCCCCCACATAACACCTTCTCAAGACGCATCTCTATTCTAGCATCCATGTATTTTCCTTGGGAACTAACTTCCTAAAATCCAGGTGTGTTTTTCCTTCAGTATAGTGATAATGTGGTTTCCCTTCATTTACTAACATTGTAGAATTTTATTTCTAACTATCTTCATCGAAACTAGTCTACCATCAAGGATATTCTCGGATCTCCATGATCTTCCATTCTCCCTTAACAATGTGAATTTTTTAATATTAATAGGAAATTTCATCTATAAATTTTGAGCATTTTGGAGATTAATGGTAAACTATTCACTAAAAATACTACATACATGATTCTAAGTCTAGAAAAATCACAACAAATGTGTTAAAAATAACACCCTTATAAACGTCGTGTGGTTAATTCACCATCTCATAAGCATACTCTTTCTTGGTTCACATGTCAATTCTTTAATTCTATATAAATGAAGTTGTTATCCTCATAATTATTTCCAAACCGGATAAGTATTACATAAAAAACATTCATTTTCCATATATTTTTCAAACTAAAATTTTTGAAAACATAGGAAAACATCAAAATATTCTACAGCCTTTATCAAAACCTCATATATAGTTCTTTATCATAAAACACAACTTCCTTATACATCAATAACTTTGACCATTCTAGAAAATTATTGAAAAACAACACAAAACATCATTAAACACAATATCAGATCACTGTGGTTCGAACATAAATATTCTCCAATGTATAATAACTTTTTCTATTTGTCTTAAGAACCATAAATTTTTTGAATTATTTCTTATATAAGGAATTTGTTATGCAATTATATTATTTTCCACTATTCTCAAATTTTTCTATATAGGATTAAAGGATTATCCTTACAAAATATTGGAAATGATAATAGTAGAATTTTATGATCATTAAACCCCAAATACAATAGGTATAGAAACTCTCTATTCATACATGCATGGTAGTTTTTCATATCGAAAAACATATTTATTTTCATATTAGGTATTTTAGGATTATCCATTTTTCTCCAGAGGTTTTACAAATAGTAAGAGAGAAAATACTCTAATGGAATTAGGATATAATATTTTCAGATTCAATATCAGTGGAACATGGATGTATTTGTTATTAATTATGGTGAACTAGAAAACATTTAATGAAATAATAAGAAAGAGAGTTGAATTCATGTTTATTTATTTTTTTATTTCTTTAAAAGAAGCCTCTATATTTTGATAGATTAAAAATTATATATTACAATATTAATACCCTTATTCATATATAATGAAATAAATAGATGACACAAAATACATAGTTAAACATCCCAGGTAAATAAAGAATATGAAATTTTCATATTTATTAATATTTAAGAATTAAGTATTAATTTTACTATAAAGGGGGAGTTATGTATGATAGTTTACCCAACACACAAAAAAAAATTTCTCTGAAATCTTATCATGCACATAACGTTGTGTTATACCGAAAAATAGTATAATATTATTATTATTTTAAATGATAGTTAATGACTAACTGTTTTATTGGTAGGAATGAAAAAAACTGACCATATTTATATTAAACATGTTTATTGATGTTTTTACATTTATCTAATAAATGTAAGAGGCACAAAATGAGAATGAATCCAATTTTAAGTATAAATATTCTAATATTTCTTAAAAGGTAGTTTTACCGCCTTTTGATGGAAAACCCATTTTAAATCTAGTTTTTCTCACATTATATGTTCCATTTGACAAAAAAGACCTCTTATATAGAAGTATGATATCAAAATTTACTTTGGGTGAATATTTGGTATTTTTCTAATAAAGTACATTTTTTAATAAATAGTGAAAAATGTTGTATTTTGAGTCAAAACTGTCTTTTCATATGATATATTTATATAGATATATAATCATTTTAAATGGTTTCAAAGTGTAATTGGATTATATTTATACCATTTAATACAATTTTGGTCATTTTAAGTAATTTCACATTGAAATTGGACATAAAAATAGGTCAGTCTTTTTGTAGTTTTTACTTCTTAAAAACACGCTTTCTAGTTTTGAAAATAGAAATTAATTTTAATTTCATTAATAAAACTTCTATTTTATTAATTTGTTAAAATAGATATAATTTTGTAATTTGGAACAAAAAATTTTCTACAGGTGAATTTTTTGTATTTTTCTGAAAACGTCCAATTTTTTTATGAATAGTAAAAAACACTAAATAGTAGTTAAAAACCCAACTCTTTCATTTAAATGATATTTTACCGCTTCTGTAAATTTAATTTTGAAAATTTGACATACATGGTTTTAATAATTAAGTAAAATTTGGTTCAATGGGATGAAAATAATTTTTGGTGAAAAGTAACTTTTCATTTTTATTTACCGTAGTTAAAAGAAAATATGGTAATTTAAGCTAAAAATAATATTATAATAATATAAAATTACCATAATACATTTCCTAACATTATTGAATGTGTCATGAAGACCAATAAATCCATGGGTAGAACTTATGACATTTGGAAGTAACTTGGGTATGATAATTACATTAATAACTTTTTATTTAAAGTAAAAATTAAAAATATCATAAACATGTATTGTTTTGCTAAAACAATTTTGATGTGGGGTTATATAATTGATATCATTGAATATAAATAGTAATTAAAAAGGTAAAAATATTTCCAAAATCATGTTATTTTATTTATAATTTTTAAACATCAAATAAATAAATTTATTTAGATACAATTGTGATGTAATGATTACCTCATTAATGAATGCTTTAAATAAATAAGATTATAAATGTTAAAATAAATTTATTTTAAAACTTTTTATGCCATACAAGAATTTTATCAGTGATTATGGCTTGTTATAGTTGACGTGATGAAGTTTTTTTCGAATGGATCAAGTTGTTATGGATTTTTAAAAATTCTGGATATGAATAATTTAAAAATTGACATTAATGAGTTTTTAAATTAATTGATATTTTATTAAATGATAAAATAGCCCTAAAAATCTAAAATTCTGAAAATGACATATATGATGTTAAAAATGTCATTAAGGATACATTTTGGGACTCTTGGAAATTTATACTAAATATATTAACCATGTAGTATAAATATACAAAAAGACATGGTAAAAGTTAAATAAGATAATAAAGGGTTAAATAAAAACAATTAGGATTAAAAAACATCCAAAATCTACCCAATTATTATTGGATGGTTTTATTTCAACTTATATTCATCTTAACATCAAATGTAATAACTTTTGGACCTTTTTAAACCGAAAATAAGTTTATAATAAAATAATACTTTCAAACATTCTTAAAGAGCCCCTCCTCCCTCTTTTAAAAGGACACTGCCTCTAACCAATTACTCACACCTCTGAAGCCCCTTTTATCATCCAAACTCTAACCAAATAAGATCCCAACAACCGTATATTCCTCCTATAATCCTTCCCATATACATAAGGCAATTCAAGATAGCCCTTTGGCTCAAATCAAAAAAAGTTACATGATTTGAGGTATCCCCTTCTCTCAAGTTTCTTTCCATTATTTTTTCTTCTGCAATCCTTGTGATCTTCTTATATTTTATTTATATAAAAAAACTAGTATCATAAATATAGTTGGTTTTTTTATGAGAATTATTAAAACTACACTTACAAAAACCTCCATCTAAGGGATACAAACATTCTATTTCTGTGTATGGTGAACTGTTGCCTCGCGAAAAGGTGATTGTTCTATTTTCACCTACCACATCTCCGGGTGGAAATTATGATGGAACTGTAATTATGTAAGATATTTATGATATTTTTTTATATCTATTCTTATTTATTTCAAATTTATAACATAAATTTATTCTTTTCATGTTGTATAAATAAGATAATTTCATTTGAGAAATTACGGACTACCTTCCCCTCAAAGTGATAAGACTCATTCATATCATACATGGAACGTATAAAGGATGGGGTTAATGAACATATATAACATATATTAAATAATATATTATAATGTAATAATAATATAACTATGTATCATTTGGTTTTCATTTCTTTAAAAATGACCAAAAATGAAATGAAGGTAGCATTAATGCGTACGTACGGATTACCATCTCCCTGAATTGTGCATTTCATTTTCATATATCCAAATGATATAGACTATTCTAAATACATATATACTGGATATATATGATATATATGATATCTAAATCATTAATTTCATAATGGAGATAATATAATTTTGTCCACCGGGAGAATTTTTAATTATAACAAGTTTATTTTTTACTCATGTTCCGAACATCAACAAAATGTTTGATATGAACTTAATTAATTAAATAATTGTTATGGAAAGGTAATATGTGATATAAAAGGAATAATAAACTTGAACAATTATCTGAATCTATTATAAATTATCTTAAGTTTATTATTGAGGAAATTAAAAAAACAAATGTATCAATTAGGACACGAGGTAAGGGTCTTTGTCTTGATATCCTTTCATTGAGGCAGGTTTTGATAATATAAAAATCATTATTTTATACGGTGTATAATGAACCCCTTTAATTTTTATTTCCATTTAATGGGGATATTTTTTCAATGAATCAGTTTACTAAATGAAAAAAGGAATGTTTTTTTAATGTATGCGGTGAGAGTGATCTCTCTACCACCATAATCATTATTTGGATTCCACTATAAGTCTTAATGTTTTTAAAATAAAAAAGATACCCCTTATTCTGTTTTGGGGCATTTTGGTATTGAAAATTGTTTTGAAATGGATTGATTATTTCTATATCTTGAAATTATATCATGTGATTTAAAATTAATTGTTATTACTAAAATGTTGATATTTGCAATATTTTATGTGAAATTCATTATGGAATGGTACTTAGACATTTGACGGCTGGTTACATGATAAACCAAATGATGAGTAGATCTGTGATAAACCCAGGATGGGTGGTTATGTTATAAAATCCAATGCATTGGGTATGGATGTCTACCGCATGGCTATTATATTTAGTGATATGTGTGGAATTCGACCATATATTTATTCCATTTAAGTGTGTTTATGTCTCAAGTTACCTTGATATGTTAGGTGTGATTTCTATGGGTTTTATAGTAATATTTTTTTTCCAAAAGGGTATGTAAGGAGAATTTATTTAGTGCATAGTATTTACTACTTCATGAAGGTGTAAATTATTTCTTATAATAATTCATTCATGATTTACTTGTTGTTTTAAAAAACGAATAGTTTTCCTTCTTTGTGTAACCCTTACTGAACTTTTTATGCTAATCCCAAGTTTTTTAAAAAACATTCACAAGACATAAAGTGGAATAAAGTCAAGGATGAGATCAATGAAATGTCATAATTATTAAAACATGGAACTAAACTTGTTTTTTTCTTTTAAGAGTTTTTATTTTATAAAAAAATGGATGTTGGGTAGAAGTGTCTACATATAATATTAAAATTGTTAGGTATATATTATGACCTAATTCTCCAAATACCTAAACCTAGAAAGATACACAATGTTAATTATTTATTTAACTCAAGATTAAGTAATGTTTTAAGGCTGGGCCTTATAGTTGGTATCCGAGGTCGGTTTAGGCAACATCTAGGGTTAGGGTGTTATTTAAGCATAAGTGACATAACCATAATGGTTGTCATATTTGAAAGAGTCATTGTTATTTTAGATAAAGTTAATGAGTTTAAGATAATAATAATAAGTATATATTAGTTTTCACCCTCATCATAAGATACTATATCATGATTTTTCTAATATACATACACTGGCCTCTTTGGTTTTAGTAAATGGTTGGGCCTTGCATACACCAATGTAAAAATGGACGTGAAGGACGCTATGGTGGTTTTCTCACAGTGAAACTGAATAAAATGGGAGTTTCAATGAGAACTCTTATGGTTATTTTTAACCAACTATCTAGAGTCATGATTTACCTCTTGATCCTTGGTGATTTTTATAAGGCATTGTATATGTGAGAAAAAAATTCCAATGGGAGTTTAGGTAACAATCATAAAGGTAAGTATACTTAAAAACCTATGTTAAAATGAAATGGAAGGAAACACATAGTGAAATGATTAAAAGGGACGAGAAGATGCTATATATGTGGTAATGAGGGTCATAAATCAAAAACCTCCCATGGAAAAAAGGAATCATCCAGTTGAATCCCGGAAAGGGAAAGAAGTTCTTTTTGAGGGATTAATTTAATGTTTTAAATGTGGTCCACATGGTCATTATAAAAATAGATTTCTAACTAGGAAATTTCGTAAATGGAGTCATTAGGATCTTACAAATTTATTTTTACCAATTCCTAATTCCATTCAAATTAAAGATTATGAAATTGAAATGACCTATGAAAGGTATGGATTATTTCTTAGCTGATGTTTATACATTATTGAATCTTAGGATATGATTAATGATTTTTTATAGGAAAGACGAATTATGGAATAATTTAAAAAAGAATGGTTAATGGATCATAATGAACTTTGAGTGATTAATAAGGCTACATATAAGCGATTCAATAGTTATGGTATATTTCTGGGTGATGAAATGCGTAAAATTATTAAGGCTATTTTGATGATGGGATTAAATTTTTAATTTTTTTCTAGTATGTGTATCCCAGAAGATTTATATGTGAAAATCTTATTCAATAATAATTATGTTTTATTGTGTTTACATAATGGATAACCTTAGGGGTTCATGTGATCTTTTGTTTTTGATGCAATTATGGGTTATCAGTTTTTGGGATGCAAAATTTGCGGTATGAAATAACCTTTGAGGTTAAAACATGTTATGGACATCTTTAAGGATTTTCTATAATTTTTATAATTTTATTATAATTATACAATTTTTGAAAAAGGGAAACACACAGACCATGTGACAACCTGTCACGTCGAACAAAGCTATGGGAATCAAAACCACATCTAAAGTGTGATTGAGATTTATCGCCTACCACTGGACTACTGGAAGTCCCTGGTTAGTATAAATTTTTTTAGTTAAATTATTTTATGGATCAAGTATAATTTTATTTTAGGAACTTATGTTTAACCAAATGGATATCCTTAGTATCGGAAAATTTTTTGGTGATTAAATGATAAAGGTAATTTTGGAAAACATTCTCTATTTGGGGAACACTTTATGCTTAAGGAAAATACAATACTATGGGATCTCATTTGTGGGGTAATGGTTGAAATTTTAATATGGAATAATATATTTTTTTATTGTTGACATATGGTTATTTAGGTACTTTATGGAAATTATTAACCTATTATAGAGAATATGTGATTAGGTTAATTACACTTCAGTATGAGACTTTAAGAGTAGTTAATGTTATTTGGAGATAAATGTTAAGATCTACTATGGAAGACTATGTGGTTAAATCCTTATGAGTTCTGGTTTTCTATCTTAGTATAGATTACATTGAATAAATTTTAGGATATTTGTTTATTTAATGGTTCTTTTTGAACTTTTGTTACTCTTTGTTCAATTTTGGAGATTAAGAGTAGTATTTATTTTTATAAATGATTATCCTTTTGGGGATTGTCTTATACTGTACTAACCATTTTGGTTTTGGCTAATGTCTACAGGAAAGGGAAATATATAGTTAATCTTTTTTGGATTATATAATTCTATATATGTTGATTCTGGCACTTTAGGTGTGACCAAGTCATCTAGAATACTCATAGTTTGGAGAAAAGATGTGTTTTTGGTATAAACTTAATAAATGATGAAACTCTATATGAAAAGTAAGTATATTTCCTTATGTCCTTAGCCAATAACATATATAAATTCTTCAACTTTAAGAAATGGGACTTTAAGTAAGAAAATTTTGTTGGATTACTTTTCCTACTGGGGAATCAAAGACTGTTTAACCTATCAAAAGTTTGTGGTTTTGTTCTTGATAAATTTCTATTAATCATGTTTTCTATCACCCTCTATCAGAATATAACATTTAGGTTATATTTTATATCGATGTTTTCCTACAATGAATCCTAGAATTTGTTATCTTGGGTGACCTTTTTATTTATCTTTTTTTTAGTGATAATTTTATTTACAGATTTTCCAATGAGGGAATTCCATTGAAGTTTTTTGGCACAATTTTAAAATTACGAGGACTCAATTTCCAAAAGTGGGGAAGGATGTAACATCTCAGTTAAATGAAGGGTATGAAATTTTCAAATTTATTACTATTTGTGAATTAAATATTAATTTTACTTTAAAGGGGATGCTATGTCTATAGTGTAACAAACACACAATAATGGATTTCTCTGAAATATTACGTTTCACAAAACGTTGAGTTATACCAAAAAATAATATATTATTATTATTTTAAATGATAGTTAATGCCTATCTATTTTATTAGAAGTAATGAATATAACTCACCATGTTATGATTAAACATGCTTATTAAATTTTTTTACATTTATCTAATAAAATTTAGAGGCTTAAAATGAGAATGAATCCAATTTTAAGCATAAATACTCTAATATTTTTTAAAAGGTGGTTTTACTTTCTTTTGATGGAGAACCCCTTTTAAATTTAGTTTTTTTCACTTTTATATGTTTGATTTTAAAAAATAAACTTTCTCTTTTAGAAGAAGGATATCAAAATTTACTTTTGGTAAATATATGTTATTTTTTAAAAAAAGTTATTTTTTAATTAATATTGAAAAATACTTCATTTTAAGTGAAAACTGTATTTTCATATGATTTATTTATATGGTTATATTATATTTTTAAATGATTTTAATTTGTAATTAAATTATATTTTTACCATTTAATCTAGTGTTGTTCATTGAAAGTAATTTTACATTGAAATTCGACATAAGCACATGTCAATCTTTTTGTAGTTTTTATTTCAAAAAAATAAACTTTCTAGTTTTGGCAATGAAAATTAATTTTAAATTAATTAACGAAACTTCAATGTTTTGAATTTTAAAAAATAGATATCATTTTCTAATTCAAAATATCAAACTTTTATTTGGGTGATTTTTTGGTATTTTTCTGAAAATGTTCAATTTTTATGAATTATAAAAACACTACGTAGTAGTTAAAAACCTGACTTTTACATTTAAATGAAATTTCACCGCTTCTATAAATTGAATTTAAAAAATATGACATATATTTTTTCCATTAGAAAAAATATTTGGTTCAATGTGATGAAAATGATTTTTGGTGAACAGTAACCTTTGATTTTTATTTACCGCGATTAAAGGTAAATAGGGTAATTCAAGGTAAAAACAATTTTATAATAATAAAAAATTCCATTAACATTTGTCCTAAAATAATTATAAGATTCATGAATTACCAATAAAATATGTGGGTAGAGTTTTTGTCCTTTTTATGGCCCTTGGGTAAGATAATTACATTAATAACTTTTTATTTAAAGTAAAAATAAAAAAAATCATAAACATGTATTGTTTTTATAAAACAATTTTTATGTGGGGTTATATAATTTATATTTTGACTATAAATATTTATTATAAAGAATAAAACAATTTCCTAAATCATGGTATTTTATTTATAATTTTTAGACATCAAATAAATAAATTTATTTTTGGAATAATGATTATTTAATGATTACCTCATTAATGAACGTTTTTAATAAATTAGATTATAAAAATTAATATAAATTTACTTTTAAGAATTATATTACATCCAAGAATTTAATGGACGATTATGACTTATTATATTTTAATTAATGAAGTTTTTTTGAATTGATCACGTTGTTATGGATTTTTAAAAATTCATGATATGAATAGTATAAAAATTGACATAAAAGTGTTTTAAATTCAATTAATATTTTATTAAATAATAAAATAGTCCTAAAAATATACAATTTAATAGAATGACATATATTATATCAAAAGTGTCATTAATGATCCATTTTGGGTCACTTGGCATTTTATAGTAAATATATTATCCATATAGTATGAATATAGAAAAAGACATGGAAAATGTTAAATAAGTTAACAAAGGGTTCAATAAAAACTAAAAGGATTAAAAAATACCCATAACCAGTCCAATTATTATTGGATGATTTCTTTTCGACTTATATTCACCTTATCCTCTAATTTAAGGACTTTTGGAACTTTTTAAACTAAATATTATTTTATAATAAAATAATAATTTCAAACTTTCCTAAAGAGCACATCCTCCCTCTTATAAAAGGACACCACCTCTAACCCATCACTCACACCTCTCAAGCCCCTTGTATCATTCATCCCCTTAAAAAATAAGCTCTCAGAATCCCTCTATTAATCCTAGAATTCTTCCCCTAGTAATAAGGAAATTCAAGATAGCCCTTTGGCTAAAATCAAAAAAGTTACCTGAATCGAGGTAACGTCTTCACTCAAGTATATTTTTATTATTTTTCCTTCTCCACTCCCTATGATATTATTATTCTTTGTTTATATAAAAAAATATTTTTCCTCAATATATTAGGTTTTTTATGATAATTATTCTAAATAAACTTTTACACACCTCCATATAATGGATACAAACATTCTGTTTCTATGTACGGTTAATTGTTGCCTCACGAAACGATGATTGTTCGATATTCCCCTAACTCCCCTCATAGTGGCCATTTTGATGGAAATATAATTATATATGATATTTATGATATTTATTTATATATATATTATTCTATAAGTCTAATTTACAATATACCTTTATTCTTTTCATGTCGTATAAATATGATAATTTCATATGAGGAAGTGCGGACAATCGCCCCCTCAAAGTGATATGACTCGTTCATACCATACATGGAACGTATAAAGGATGAAGTTAATGAAATTATGTAACATATATAAATTAAAATATTATACTAGAATAATAATATACCAATGTATCATTTTTTTCATTCAATTAAAAATGAAAAAAATGAAATGAAAGTAGCGTTCATGCGTATGTACGACTTACTGTATCCATGAACGGTGCATTTCATTATCATGTATCAAAATGATATGGACTATTATAAATAATTATTTACTGGATATATATGATATATAAAATATCTAAGTCATTAATATCATTTTGGAGATAATAAACTTTTGGCTACATGGATAATTTTAAATTATAACATGTTCATTTTTTACTCAATTCCGAACATTGAAAAAATGTTAGATATGAACTCAAATAATTAACTAATTGTTATATCAAGGTAATAAATGATATAAATGGAATTATAAACATGAATCATGTTCTGAAGAAAGTATAAATTAACTTAAGTTAATTATTTAGAAAATTAATGAATGAACAAGTCAAGTCGGACACGAGGTAAGGGACTTTGTCTCAATATCCTTTCATTGAGGCATGTTTTGATAGTATACAACTCCATCATTTATAAGGTGTATAATAAACCCCCTTGAATATTATTTTTATTAAAAGAGAATATTTTTCTTATGAATCATTTTACTAAATAATGAAAGGAATTTTCTTTTAATGTATGCAATGACAATGACCCCTCTTCCACCGTAATCATTATTTGGTTTCCTCTATAAGGCTTAATGTTTTTAAAATGAAAAACAAATCCCATATTCCGTTTTTGGGTGTTTTGGTATTGGAAATGGTTTTTTAAATGGATTGATTATTTCAATATTTTTAAATTATATCTTATGATTTCAAATTAAATTTTATTACTAAAATTTTGATATTTGAAATATTTTATGTGTTGTGAGTATGTAATGGTACTTATAAATTTGATGGGTGGTTACATGATAAATTAAATGATGGGTGGTTCCATGATAAACCAAGGACAGTTGGTTATGTTATCACCTCAAGAGCATTGGTTATAGAAGTCGGTTGAATGGCTATTTCATTTAGTGATATGTGTGGAAGTCGACCATGTGGTTATTCCATTTATGTATGTTTATGTCCCAAGTTAACTTTATATGTTATTTGTAATTTCAATGGGTTTTATTGTAATATTATTGTTAAAAAATGGTAATAAAATATCTTTTACTCACATAAGATAATTTAATACTTCATAAAATTGAAAAGTATTAATTATGATAAAGAATTCATGGTTTACTTGTTGTTTTGAAAAACTAACATGTTTCCTTCTTTGTGTGTCCTTTACTGATATTTTTATGCTCATCCCAAGTTTTTGAAATATTTTTCATAGTAAATAGATTGAGAATTGGTTCAAGGATGGGATCATGAAAATTTTTTGACGATTAAAACACGGAACTAAACATGTTTCTTTTCTTTTAAGAGTTTTTATTTTATGATAAAAATGGATGTTGGGTAGAAGTGTCTACATGTAATATTCAAATTGTTATGAATATGTTATGACCTAATTCTCTATATCTCAAAAACCTGAAAATATCCTCAATGTAAATTCTTTATTTAACTCAATATTAAGTAATGTTTTAAGGCCGGTGTATTACACATATAATTTATATGGTTTTCCCCCAATGTGGGCAACTAAATCACTATTTTTATATGTACAATCTGATCAATAAATCAAAAAATATATATCATAAATAAAGTTATAATGAATATTGTAATGTATCATTTTTATCCAATAATAATTTTCTCTTAAAATAATACAACAATTCCTATTAATTACAACCCTTATCATTACTACACATTAAAACATGTTTTATTGCATAAAATTACACTTAATACCACCTAGAATATTGAGTGGTCCAGTGTCTTTATAAACTTAGTCACATTAAATAACAACCTAAAACATGAAAGGAAACTTATTTTTTGAAAACTAATTTATCTTTATGAAAACGTTCCTTCATACATAACACTACATGGGATAACATGAGGACAAACATGATAAAGCAGTGAGCTATAAAGCCTAAAAGGGAATAAAAAAGGCATAGAATGAGGAAAAAAATACATTCTAAAAAATATTAATATTGATGGATCCTAAAATTAACATGGATAATAAGGCCTCCAATATAATGATAATCATAACATGGGAAATGTGGAAACAAAATAAAACACTACATCCTAAACCTAGGTTAATGCTAAACCCACCAAGAAATCATGGTTGAAAAAAGTAACATAAATGAATCAGGTACAGCCCTATCCCAACATGACATATCATGATAATAAAAATTACACAATTCCTTGGATCACAATCATAGTGCACCCTTCATAATCATTTCATTTTCAAGCTTAAAAGTGAAATATATTACATACAACAAGGATTCATTCAATATCATAATTTATTGCATGATAAAGGATTGTATAATACATACATGTAAGACCCTAATCAATAAGTATATGTTCATTTAGTTGAATACCCTTGACAAATAAATGGGTATGGTATTCAATACACAAATATTATGGTATGGAAATTCACAGTGTAATTTAGGTAGAATAACGATGTCATATAGAAATTCAAAAAAAGCATTTATGAGAGAGAAATTGGTATCTCATAATTTATATATGAAATTTTAGTAATATTTCAACTAAAGGAAATTCCCCAACATAAGTAATTGAAAATATTAGGTGTTTGATAAAAATTAAACTTGAAGATATAAGAATAAGTAAAAACTCCTTAAAGAATTTTAGCAAGGTAACGGGTGTACATAAAGGTTAATAGGATTTATAAATGAGAGTGAAAGGGGATATAATAATTTTTACATCAATTGGAAATTATGGGGGATATTTAAGAACATATCCCAACATAGGAAAATGAAATCAAAATACATAGAATAAAATAATAGGGTGTAAGATAACTTAAAGAATTTTATCATAGTAACGGGTGTACATAAGGTTTAATAAAAGGGATATATGAGAGTGAAATAGGATTCTATAATTTAAAAGTAAGATTTAATGTAATTGGTATAGGTAAAAATTTATCCCAACTTAATAAAATGGAAATTAAGGGGCATATCATAAATGAAATGCTTTATAAAAAGATGAGGGAGATAATCCCTTAATTGAATGTGTGAATCCAAAAGCTTGGTAGGTGATTCATGAAAGCTTGGGGTTCCATAGGAGGTCTCTATGGAGTATGGGTAAGAGTGTGGTCATCCTCTAAATAGTTTTTAGTGAAGAGAAATGTGATCTTTGGTGGGTTTATATAGGAATGGAGGGGGTTTCTTTATTATTTTGGTTATGGACACTACATAATAAAATATTTAGAACCACACACCATACCATGTTTTTTTCAAGTTTTCTACCAAAGGGGATTGGTTTACATTATTTTATTATATCAAGGTCCAAAGATAATAAAATAATTCCCTTTCGTATTTGGAGGTGAGTCACACTCTCAAAGAAATTACTTTAAAATATAAAATATATTATATGTCTTGGAGGATTAATTAAAAATTTAGAAAATAATTAAAATATGAATAAAAGAAAATTATTATAACTAAAAACATATATTTGGATAATGAAACATTTTATATTATTTATTGGATCACTATTGGGCACTTATAATATTATAAAACACACTCTATACTTATATGGTATTTAATTTTAACCCAAAAAAATCTACTTTCTTAAAAAACAATGAAAAAATAACCATTGGAAAATTCAGATGTCCTAATTCAAAAAAAACTATAATTTTATCTAAATAATTTTCTACATATTAGAATTTTTAATTTTAAAATAATCACCAAGATTTATTGAAAATGATGAGTTTTTTACAAATAATAGTTTCTTGAACCCTTACAAAAATTACATTTCACATCCTTACAAATTATATGTTCATTTATATTTCATAAATATTATTTAATAATAATATTCCATTAAAATATTATTTATCCTAAAAATCACTTAATTCATAAATTCATTTATAGAATTTGAATATTAACCATAAGTAAAATATCTATTTTAAAAAAATTTACAATTTTACAATAATAGGATTAAAATATATTATTTATAATATACACAAATAATCTATATATTCCAATTGTTAGGGCCTTGATACATATCCCTTTATTACTCTAGTATATGTCTTGAGATTAAAGTGTGTGATGGTGGGGCCTTCATGGGAATGTTCAATCAAAAATGTTTGGGTTGTGATCTCGATGATATTGAACTTCTCTCGTAAATGGTTTTGCTCAAGCTTAATTTGTTGGATCTATGATCCCATTAGTTGAGTCCAACACTTCCTTTTACTATGAAAAATATATTTTTTAAACCCCATATTTATATTAGTCATTTTATCATTGTTCAATGACTATATTATCAATGGTATAAATATTTAATGGTCATTTAAACATAATTGGATAAAATACAGAAGTGCATGTGTTTTCTATAACCATAATACATTTAATAAAATAAAAAATGTGAATTTCATTCATAACAGTTTGGGTCATTACAATATTCCCACCATTTGAAATATCTCCCTTGAAATTTCCCGTTATAACACTAAAACATGTAATGAAATGACCCAAATTACCAATAAACTGGTGGGTCAGATGACCTCAAGTGCGCCTCCCCATATGCAATAGGATTCCAACTAGCATCGAGGGTTTAAATAGGTGATATTAGGGAGACTATACCCTCATATCAGAGTTTCATGGCATTATAAAAAAATATAAGCAATAGAGAGTAGTGGAAGAAGAAAATAGTTCAATTCAATGTATTATAAGAATAATATTAACTTTATATAAAAGACTGTGAATCTTAGCTACAACAATACATGTATGTCCAAATGATGATAGATAGTTGAAAGCATTAACATATTCCATGCTTTACATTTTAGAAAAAATAAAAGACTCAAATAAATAAAATACTCAAGCCTCATGGTGATCTACATGATTATCCGAAGCTAAAACATAGCCTTATACTCCTAACTCCTCTGGTAAAAGTAATCAGAAAAAGAATTCATCTTATGTACCTCAAATAGAAGGTCTACACGGGTACCCCAGAAAAATTATAGCTTGTGTAGGGTGTGATAAATAAATCCCAGTAAGCTAGAACCACCAGTGTCTTACCCAAATGAAATAGTGATTATAAAATTAACATAGTTTTCCATTTATATAAATAATAGAGAAAATTAGATAATAGAGACAACACCTTGGTCTCAGTTCCTAAATGGAAACTCATCCCATAACACCTTCTATGACCTAAGTCAGCAGTCTAAAAGAGGTACATGTGCAAGACATTATATGTATACACTAGAAAAAGTAAACAGGTAAACCTAAAAGGTAATAACGCCAAGATTATGCTTCATCCTGGGGTCTAATTCATGTGTCTAAAATTAAGCATGCTAGAAACATAAGAGGGGTATCACAATTCATAAGTAAACTCTATAAAATAGAAAAAACATTATAACAAGAATTTATATCGAGAACTTTAATTCCCAAGGTGGATTATGAGCCTATCCCTAAGGTATCCCAATTGTATGTCTATTTAAATTCCAATATCCCTGAGCATGTCCAAGGTGATCCTTTCGGAATACCAAGTATCACTTGTTGTATGGTGTCCCTGAATCCATTCGGGAATCTAATATAAGGGATTGAGTATCACCCAAATCAGTGTGTATCCATATTTCCAATGATTTTGTATTCAGTTCCCATTAATTTTTTTATAATTTAACTTAATAGTTACCATTAAAATATATTTAGAGGCATGGTTGCATCACACTATTTAAAACATTTACAAAAACTGATTTAACAAGTCAAGGTCAACAGAAAGAACCATTCATAAACATCGCTCCTTAGATGGTATCTCAAGGCATTGGCCAACTCGACTTTAACTTAACTCATTTGTGGAAAAAGGAAATTGAATACTTGGAAAATACCAACTATAAGAGGACATAATATCTAAAAGGATACATTATTAATTTAACGCCTATATAAAAAGAGGAATCTTCATTTTGGAATAACTGAAGAGGAAAAAATTAAAAAAAATCCATAAATAACATTTAAATCAAGTGAATAAGAATACCAATTAAATAATATAAACAAGTATGACATCCTATCATTACTTTTTATATTGAATGTATCTCACCTCTACTGTGGGAGTTTTTTTAGAAAACATGAATTTTTATTCAAAAAATTCATTTTCCACTTTTAACATTTTATTCAAAGTAAGAAGATCAATTTATCAAAAGCATAAATTATTTCAACTTAATTTAAATAAACACTTAAATAATTTAATTAATTAAAGAGATTTGATGAAGATACACCTACCTCAAAAAAATTACCAGGTTGAACACTCGGTGTCTGGCACATTTTTCAATGACAAATCTAAGCTGCTCTATCAATCCTCTAAGAATATTTACTTTTGCATATACATAAGAACACGTAGCCCCTATATATGTATTCACATGGCCATGAACACATACAATTGGATCCTTTAATATAGCTTACATGTACATACCCATTAACACTTACATACATATACATTGTTCATATTTAAACATGAGAACACCTAGCCCTATAAAACAGTATTCACTACCATATGAGAACAAATATATAATCGGCGAGATCATATGGATATATACCTACCTATGCATATGAAATAAAGTCATAATTTAAAATAAAAACCAAAAAAACCCCAAGGATACACAAAAAATCAATAAAAATAAAATACTAAACACCCTAAAATTAATGCAGAAAGGCCCAATGAACCTCAAATAAAAACCAGGGACTCATAAACATAAAAACACCCTAAATTAGAGAGTAAAAAACCATGAAGCATGTATAAAACCTTACCTTGGATGGTGGTTGAAACCAGAAACAATACGTCACAAAACAACTCCGTATAAATTAAATATCATGAAGTCAAAAACTCTTAAAGATGTTAAATAAAATTGGGATAACACAACAATGGAAAATAAACTTCACCATAGACCATTGGAGAAAACCCAAAACAAGTCAAACCACTTTACCTTCAACGGAGGTTGATGGAATCTACAAGAATTATTTTTAATAGACCCTTCATAGAACCTATAATCAAAATAAATCCAGAAAATTAGTATTATCCCTAAACCCTAGGTTTGGTTGAGCTATGTAGGGAAATGGGGAGAACGAATCTTAGTAGAAAAATGAGAGGATAAGGGAGAGGAAGGCTTACCATGAAAATTAGAAGAAAATATGTAAAGAAATCTAGATTGAATAAGAAATGAGGAGGATTTGGAGGCGGTGTATCATGCATGCCCATGGATAGGGGGATGCTGCATCACGCAAGGTTGGAGAAGAAATTGGAGAATCCCTCCCTTTAAGGGTTTTACGTAAACCAAAAATTAAAATGAATAATAATATTATTATTATTATTATTATTACTACTAATAAATTTGTATATTTTTATTTTCTATTTTTCTCATTGAACATTTATTTTATTTTCAAATTTATTATTTTAATTTTCTTTAAAAATAACTTATCATTTTAATGTATTCCAACTTCAAAAAAAGTCATTCTGAAGCCTAGTTTGAAAAAAACCTTTGAAATAAATAAAAAATAAATTAAATTCCCCATGAATTTTTTCATCGGGTTAAAAAATTGGGACGTTACAACCTTCTTATAATAGAACATCACATCTTTTAGAAGCCTTCTTGAATAATGAAAACATAACCCAGACTACAAGGGTCCTGATGTCCCACACAAATGGTTGTTTTATGTTTCCAAACACCCAATGAGACTTCAATAATTGATTAGTAAAATGACACTTGAGACATTGAGATCATATAAACCACTCAATTTCTAACCAAAACATTGAAAATGCACTTACTTGAGCCTGTTTTTGTAGAGACATGGTCATGTTATTGTCTCTTGAAACATGTAACTGGTGGTGCTCCCCACCATAATTATTCTCATTAGAAGGGGTCAACTCTACTCCACGACACCTATACTATTGGGGTTTACTAAAAATCATTCCCCTATGTGTTTTAACGATGATTTTGGAGTGGTATTGAGAGAATAATGTAGTCAGTTCCACACTAACCCTTATCATAGAATAAGAGGATACAAGTCAATCCATCTCTGGCTGAACATTCTTGAAAACACTCAGCTTAGGAATTTGGTGCATTTCCAACTGAACTGTGATGCCTTATACCAAGGCAACTCACTTTTACAATTAACACATTCACTGCATCCCTTACCTTACTTATGATGATGCTCTTTATTCAAACCATCACCTAAACATTTTTTAACTATCATGCCTAAACACAAACAAGGGTATAACCCAGATCCATCCCACCAGAATCATGACACCCTTTCAACCATCAAATCTGAGCCTGACAACATGTCTAGGATAACCTCAGATTTAAATGAAAAGAGTGAAAGGAACATACACAATTAATTCAATACACTATGTTTACAAGTGATACATTAGTACAAAGAAATGATGCCCACATCAGAATAATGACCGATCCTAGAGCAACATCGTCCTAGCGGTCAAGTTAACTAAAACATGTAGTCTATGAGAGTTCATCCAAAGAATTACTCCATGAGAATATAAGGGTCACATAATAATAACCAATCCACGATAAGGACCATGCGTCAACCATGAGACACCAATAAAGAATTGCCTGAACAATCCCAAATGCTTTTAAATCTTTCTTGTGGTGTAATAATGACACTCTCTTTGTGCATCAAGGATGATGTCATTATAGGGGACATGATCATTTCTTAAAGAATAGTTTACTAAGAGAATTATAACATAACCTAGATGATCAGTTGAACTACTACTAGTCGATTTCTCAAGAAAAAATCATTGCTTCACCTGCTGACATACCCCAATTAACTGATCACCAATCCTTTACCACCCGAGGAATTTCTGTGATCATTCAAGAATAACAACCTAATTCCATCCATGACCATCGACATTTCTCAAAGGCTGCACACACCAAAAATCTCACTAACATCATTATCCAAGAAATCATTGACCTAAAATAAATTACCAAATCCTCAAACTCATTTATGTAATATCAATCATCCTCCATTGTTTCTTTTTGATTGTGTTCCCAACATAAGATAGAGAAGATAAACGATTTCATCATAAGTGTTCCAGATCAAAACCACTTTAAAAGTATATGTGACAATTACCTGAGTCTCACACACAAACATAAAGACATTATACAAGGACAGAAAATCAAATTTACCAACTTGTCAAAACACCTGAGTCTCCAGAAATTACTCCCAAGCCATAGGAAGAACTTGTTTATTTAACGCTCATGTAACTCTACTCCATAGAGAACCCAAAAATGAACTCAACAACACTAGTTTTTCCATTATTGTGGAAGATGAAAGAGTCATTTGACCTTCCAATATTTATGAACATTCCCTAGGAATGTCTAACCAGATGGAAACAAACAATACGCGGTGCTCATGCCCGTATAAAATTCCAATAAGGACATAAACACTTGTCCGTACAAGGGTTTAATTTTTAAAAAAGGGGTCCGACTAGGGAAAATAGTACATGAATGGAACAAAAAGTCATACACTCATGGAATTAGAAGGGATTTTATGTTCTAAGGGTGATACCTACTATGGACTATCCCATTGTGAAAAACAAGTATCAACCCTAACATCAGGTCATGCTAAAATAAGTCACTAGGCTCAAAATTTGATCATCAAAGCCATTACTAAAGGAATGTGTTCCAATGAAAAATGATTTTTCTTCCTTTCCAATATAACTTAAATAAGTTTTATCTAGCCATACATGAGGGTCCTAAATATATTAAACCGCTAAAGGTTCCATTTTCAAGCCCTTTACATTATAAACAATTGCAAAATACAACATGCACATGTTCAACAGTCCAGCCATATGGGAAACCATCTACCAATCCATAAAAGGCCCACACACTTTATAGGTTCCATTTTTATACCACTTAATTGTAACCAATAAATTTATCCCATGAAATAATTTCCATAAAAACAACTCCGGTATGTCATCGCAACAATCTAACATAAGGTAGATATGTTATAGGCAGAGAATCATAGAATATTAACACCGAAAAAGGTCATAAAAATAATCATACTAATGAACACAAAAAAATGGAAATGAATTCAAGGCACTCAATCATATCCTCAATAAACCTAGGAATGAATCTATATTTCATGAAATATACATGACATATGAATCCCTATGTGCTAATTATGATGCATGTAATGAATCGTCCATGCCTTAATTGGACAAGGGTAAAATAATATAAACACCATAAATCCATAAGCAATGAAAATTACCCCAATCATCTGTGGTGAAATCATATCAACTGTGATATTGAAAGACATGGACATTAATTTCTAGCCCAGGACACTTGGCCATTTGTCATATGTGGGGTGATTGGTCCTAGGAATGGTTACTAAACAAGCATCGACACATTCCTAGTATCTTATCTACCTACCCAAAATAGTAACACATAGAATAATAAACCTCCTATAATTACACTTTGTAATATCCCAACCTGTCTTACGACTAAACGGGTGGTTGGACAGGTGGGTCATATGACCTCAAGCGCACCTCCCTGTATACCAGAGATTGTTGACTTGTTGTGAGGGTCTAAACAGGTGAGAGTTGGGATATTATACCCTCATATTATTGTTCCACAGTTGTATGCTAGAATATAAGCAACAGATAGTAGTGGATGTAGTAAATAATTTATTTCAAAGTATAATAACTATAACATTAACATTATATAAAATATGGCCAATGCCATATACAATAATCCATGAAAGTCCAGATGATGATAGATAGCTGAAAGAAGTAACACCGAACAAGCTTTAAATTTTTGAAAAACAAAAGACTCAAATAAAGATAAGACTCAAGATCGAAGGTGATATCCATGAGAATCCTGATCTCCAGCTCAATCATATACTCTTAAAACCTCAGTAACAAGAAAAAAGAAAAATAATTAAACCTAGGTTATAAAAATATAAGGTCTTCTCAGGTACCTCAGGGAAATGGTGGTCTGAGTAGGGTGTGATGCATAAATATCAGCAGGCCGACACCACCAGTGTCTAGACCATATGCATTAGTGATTGTAAAATTAATATAGTGTTCTATATATTGGAAGAACTAAATAAATAACAGATAAAAACAAAACTCCTTGGTCTAAGTTTATAAATGAACACCTTCCCATACCACCTTCTTCGGCCCATGTCGTGTGCCTAAAATAGGTACCAAAGAAAGACATAATATGTATACAAGGGCCAAATTAAACATTGAAATCCAATAAGGCATACCCCAAGTCATATGCATTGACATGGGGTCTAAATCCTGTGTAAAAAACTAAGCATGTTAGAATTCCAAGAGGGGATTCACAATGCATAAGTAAATAAAATGACATATAAATAAAAGTATTTCATTCATTTATATCAAGGCTGTAAATTCTGAATGGGGAGATTGAGCTCATCACTAATGTTTCTCTATACTATATCTATGTAATGTCAAATGCCACTAAGCTCGTTCTAGGCGATAATTTTGGATTCCCAGGTATCGCATGTGGTATGGTAACCCTAAGTCTATCCAGGTTTCATGCATAAGGGATCAAGTATCTTCTGAGTCATGGTGTATCCATATTTACAATGAGTACCTCCATAGTTTCCCCTTAGGGAACTAGTATCACATAGTGGTATAATAAATTTCCTGAGTAAGCCCTTTCCTAGTAAACCAAAACACCACTTCCCCAGTGGGTCGGGTTGTAACCCCCAAAGCACGGAGGGTCTATCCATGAGTCCTTAATATAGAACTAATGTTCTCTCCCTAACACATATAATGTGATCCACACAAGTAAGAAACATATCAATTCACATAATCATTTGAAAGAAATTAGAAAAATGGCATGGTCTTACCACCCTTATAAACCATGGTAAATGAGTCATTACATTTAATATTCAATACATAAGGTAGTACCACTTATGCAATTAAAAATCATGGATCAATTCCATGTCAACCAAATCATTAAATTAATTTAATGAAAATAATATCATCATTACCATGCCATTAAATTTGTTACAATTTATCTTAATCATTCCCATTACATTAAATTTAGAGGTGTGGTCAAACCACCCTTTTCAAAACATTTAATCAAGTTGATTTAAGAAGTTAAGGTCAACACCAAGAACCATTCCTAAACATATCACCTCATACGGCAACTCAAGTCATTAACAAACTCATAAGTATTTACATTAATTTAAATCATGTGATAAACAAGGAAATTTCCAACATGGGAAATTCCATCTATAAGAGGAATTAACACCTAAATGAAGTATTAATTCATTTAACAGTTATATACAAAAGGGGAAAAATAATTTTGGACTAACCAAATAAGAAAAAATGAAAAAAAAAATCCATAATAAACATTGGTATCAGGTGCATAAGAATACCAGTTCAATAAGAAAAGAAAGTATGAAATCCTATCATTACATATTATCTTGAAGGTAGATCACCTCCATTAGAGAAGTTTTGTTAGAAAACAAGACTTGTTCTTTAAACAGTTCCTTTTTCCTCTTAAAACATTTTATTCAAAGTTGGAATCTTAAATAAAAAAAACCTAACATAATTCAACTTAATATAAAGAAACACTTAATGAATTTAATTAAAAAGTGTAGATAAAGAGTCACCAACGTCAAAAGAATAACCAAGCTCAACAATCGGTGCTTGACACTTTAATCAATGGCAACTCTAAACGGATCCATCCATCCTATGAGAATAATACATTTCACATATACATAATGACACCTATCCCCTATGTAATTATTTCCATCTCTATGAATACATACAATGAGAACCTTACATGTATATTACATGCACATACCTGTTAACACTTACCAATGTATGCATTTTTCATATTCCAATATGACCACACCTATCCCATATAAAAACAATCAATTACATCGGTGAACATATATATAACGGTGGAACTCATATTTATATCTTCCTACCAATTCATATGAAATCAAGTCACCTTCAGCAATAGAAACACAAAACCGCCTCGAGGAAGACCAAAACACATTACAAAAAATAATAGGCGCCCTAAAATTAATGCAGGAAGGACCAATGAACCTAAAATTAAAACCAAGGACTCATAACCACAAAAAGACCCTAAATTTGGGGGTACAGAACCAAGTTGTGGGTATAAAACCATACCTTAGAGAGTGCCGAAAAACCAAAACCACATGACACAAACCAAAGACCTACCGATTAAATATCAAGAAGTCCAAACATATAAATACATTAAATAGAATAGGTGAAAACCAACTGTGGAATAAAATGCCGCCTAAAACCATTGGCGTTGAACCAAAACAAGTCAAACTACTTTGTCAGTGTTGGAAATTTTTAGAATTTGGAAAAATGTTTCCCGGGAGACCCTTCACACAACCTGTAATAAAAAAACTAGAAAATGTGAATTATCCCTAAACCCTAGGTTTGGTCGAGCTATGTAGGGTGGTGGGGAGATCGAATCTCTATTGAAAGCAGAGAGGGGGAGGGGGAGTAATGATTACCATGATGAATCTAACAATATCCAAGAATATATTTGGATATAAAGACAAATGAGGAGGACCGGGAGGTGATATTTCACACACATCAAATGAGCGGGGGCATTGTAATGTCATGCGACCTATGGAAAGAAAAGGTAGAATCCATCTATTTGAGGTTTTCACGAAAAAAGAAAATTAAAACTAATAATAATAATAGTTATATAAATAATAATAACATTATTATTATTATTATTAAAACATTCGTATATTTTATTTTTCATTTTTCTCATTTCAATTTTATTTTATTTTGAAATTATTTTTTTTATTTTCATTAAAAATAACTCATTTCTTTCAAGTTTTCTACTTCCGAAAAAAAATTATGAAGTTCGGTTTAAAAAAATACCCTTTTGAATAAATGAAAATAGATTTAAATTTTTTTTTGAAGTTTTTCAACCACTTCAAAATGTTGGACATTACAAAATAGTTTAGGGTAACTCTCCATCATTACTTCCTTTAGTTCTCACATTGCTTCTTCAAACATGTGGTTTCACCACAACACTTTGACAAGGGGCATTGTCTTATTTCGTGAATCCTTTTCTCTATAACCTAGAATCTTCACAAACTGTTACTCATCGGAAACATCATTATCTATTTGAACCACCTCTAGATTGAATAAATGTGATGGGCCCAGTATGTACTTTCTTTAGAGGGATACATGGAAAACATCATGTACTTGAGAGAGGTTTGGTCGGAGTGCTAGTCGATAGGCAACTTATCTAATGCTAGCAAGGATCTCAGAAGGGCTTATGTACCTTTAACTAAAATTTCCATTCTTCACTAATATTATCATTTCCTTCCATTGATATAAGAATAGGAATACCATGTCTCTAACATCAAACTCTAGATCTAGTCAATGATTTTTAGAATATCTCTTCTATCGACTTTGAGTAGCTTTGATGTGATGTTTAATGGTATAAACCTTATCTAGAATTTCATTGACCATTTTAGGAAGTTTATGTTTTTGTTCTCCAACTTCATCCCAACATGACAGCGCTCTACACATCTTCCCAGGAATGTCTTTATAGAGATCTATTTTAATGCTCAAGTAGAAACAGTTTTTATTAGAGGTCACCACTATAGGAATATATTGGTCTCATACACCTTTTAATTCAATTATAAATATCTCAACATATCCTTGAGTGTTTGAATATTTTACAATGATTATCCATCAGTTTGAGCATGATAATCCGTACGGAAGTTCAAATCAGTGTTTAGAGAATTTTGGAGACTTTTACAACACATATTGGTGAATCTGGGATCTCAATCATACACAATTGATAGTGGTACTCCATGAATCCTTTCCACTTCTCTGATGTATATCTCTGCCATTTCATCCCATGAAAAAATACTTTGAGATTGAATGAAATGTGTATTATTTGTAAGGTGATCCACAACAACCCAGATAAATCTTTTTCCCATAGAAGTATTTAAATTCTTATTGACAAAGTCCATGGTGATTTTTTATATTTCCTTGTCGTTAGGGGTAATTATTTCATCATCCCTTTAGAATTAAACATTTCATCCTGCCCTAGTTGACATACTAGGAACTTGGTTGTATCATCAGTGGTAGATTTCTTCATTTTATCCCACCAATAGTGCTATTAGTGGACTTGAACATCTTTGTGTTTACTAGGTAAATAGAGAAAGTCGAACTATATGAATTTTACAATAGTTACCTCTACAACTATTGATTTTATGTAACACATAGTCTTTACACAATACTCACAATTCCTTCTTCATTAACACTCAACACTAAGGATTCTTATTTTATTATAGTTTCCACATTCTTCTGAATTCCAATATCTTATTCTTGAGAATCCTTTAACCTTTAAAGAAGATACGATTGAGAAATCGTTTGGGAAAGGATTGATGATGTTTCTTTTTTATGATTCACATTTACATCCTCTTAAAATATAAGACTATTGGATCCTTCTCAATTCTTATTGATGATTGAATTGATGAATACATTCTACTTAGAGCATCTTACACTTTATTATCTTAGCTAGGATGATAGTGGATTGAGATTTCATAATCCATAATATTTAACCATCATCATTGTCGTATATTCATCTCTTTCTGTGTGAATATTTATTTAAGAAATCTTTTATTCATATTTATTTTACAATTCTCCCCAAAGAGATAATGCCACTAAATTTTTAAAGTGAAGATCAGTGATTCCAACTATAGATCATGCGTGGTATGGGTTTTCTCATCAATTGTCAACTGGATTGAATCATAGGCTATGAATTTTTCATCTTTCATCAACACACATCTCAATACCTTCTTCAAAGCATCATTGAAAATTATAAAAAGTTCTCCACTTATAGGTAGTGTGACCACATGGTAAGTGATAAGGATTCTATTCAACTCCACAAATATTTCTTCATATTCATAATTATATGAAAATTTGACTCCCTTCCATGTTATCTTAGTAAGATGGTTTGACAATCAGGATGAATGTCTCGCAAATCGGTGATAATATCTAGCTAACCCAAGGAAACTACAGATATCTATCATAGATATTGGAATCATTCTTCTTTTAATTAAATTTTTCTTTTACGGATCCACTAATATCCAATGGATTATGATGACATGTCCCATGAATGAAATTTCTTTCAACTATAACGCAGACTTGTTGTACTTTTCATAGATCTTCTTTTTTCCAATTTCTTTAGCATAGTGTTCAGATGCTCATAATGGCCCTCCATGGTTATGATGTATATTAGAATATCATATTTAATTAATTCCACAAATTTGTAGAGAGAATCTCTAAAGACTATATTCATCAAGTAGATAAGGATTTTTAGAGAATTAGTGAGTCTGAATGGCATCACTATGAACTCATAATGCTTTTACCTCATAAGAAAAGAAGTTTGGGGGATATCCTACTCCTTCACCAAAACATGGTAATGTCTCGAATGAAAATTCACCTCGGAAAAATATTTTAAACCATGTATCTTATTGAATAATCATCCATTTTGGGGGAAGGATACTTGTTCTTTACCATGATATGCTTGGGATCACAATAATCAACGAAAAGGAACATTTACTCATCAATATTATAGATAAAGAGGATTGGTGCACCCCTGGGTAAAGCACTTAGGCGAATGAATCCTTTATCTATATTCTCTTGAAGTTATTCCTTCAGATCATCAGGTTCAAATAATAGTTATCCTATATGGCGTCTGGGATATTGGCAACACCCCAGTTATAAGATTGATTGAAAATGCAGCCTCTTAGCTAGATTAATGAACAGGTAATTCCTTGGAAAACACATCATCTTGTCCCATCATAATGTTCATGTCTTCAAGGTTGATCCATTGTTTAGAAAAAATCATTTGATCTAGATACACTTTCTTATAGGGTAATAATAACCTTTATAGTAATGATGGTGCTAAAGAATATTCATCCTCCTCCTTACAATTGTATAGAATCGGGGGTTGATTCCCCATACTTAGAGTGATTTGCTTTTTATAGAAATTTATGTTGTCTCTCTATAGAGAAATACAATCCATGCCTAGAACTGCATCAAACCCCACCAAATGAAGTGTGGAAATGTTGTTTGGGATGTTCTTCATATAAATATTGATAGAGAAGTAGATATATAATTGGGATTAAATAATTTCCCCATTTTCTATTTTCACTAACATATCTACTTCCATGTGCAATGGGGGTGTTAGAATAGTTCTACTAAACATTCATGATATAAAGGAATGCATAAAACTATGGATGATAACCCTTCCTTTTACTTTTTGATTTTGGTTATACTTCTTCCAATATAGACATAGGGATTAGTAGTTTTAAACAATTAAACACATAAATAGGAATCCAATTACATTGATGGGATAACTTTTAAATTACATTTATCTCCTTAACTTATGAGTTTACAAGATAATATATATTATCCATGATCAATTTCCTAACATAAATTGAAATGTTTATTTTTTTCCCTTAATAATGGTTCATATTGATCTTATGAATTTGCCAATGCATACCCCCACAGAGTGTCAAACTAGGTGTGAAGTAAGTCTCATTTTCTTTTACCAGGTTACCTCAAGTCAAGATCGTAACACCTTGTCGGAGACTACAATCTTAGTGACATATGTTCCAGAACCACATCCAATTATTGTAACCAAATAGGGATTTATTTTATTTATTAACCACATAGTATATACTTAAAAAAATTTAGTGGTGTTTTCTTACACTCATTCTTATCCCTAAGGGTTTTCGTTTTGGGTTTCTAATCCTAATCCCAAAAAACTAAACATATCCTATGATACCAACTATAACAACCCTTTCCTTTATTACACATTAATACATGTTTTATTACATAAAATATCACTTAATACAACCCAAAATATCATGATTTATAGTGACTATATGAAATTATGTACTTTAAATAACAACCGAAAACATGAAAACCAATATATCTATTGAAAACTCATTTTACATGATGAAAATTTTCTTCTATACATAACATTGCATGGGATAACCTGAGGACATACATAAGAATGGGGTGAGATATAAATCCCTGTAAGGGAATAAACAATTAACAACATCAGTAAAACAATACATGTTAGAAAATAGGTATATTTATGGAGAATACAAGGAACATGAAAAATAAGGTATGATATAGCATGATATTCATAAAATTGGAAATGTGGAAACAACATAAAATATTGCATCATAAACATAGGTACAGGATAAACCCTCCAAGACATAATGGTGAAAAAAAGATCCATAAAGTTATTAACCAAACCCTTTTTGAGTGACTAAGGTTTCCTTATAACTTTTCTATTCCTCTATATTTTGAAAATCACAAACACTTTATCTTATGGAAAAATATATTTTCTCTAATAATTATCTTAATAATGAAAATTTTCATTCTCTATGAAATTTTTATGCTTACCTATCATTCCATTTTTCATTTTATAGTTTCTATGAATCTAACTCATTTTATTCCGAAGTGTAATCCTCTGTTTTATATCTATAACCTCAGAATCCAATAAATCATTGGTTATAGAATATTATATTTTCAGGATCTATATTTTCTGAAATTCAAGTTCAGAATTCTCTAAAATTTATACTCTGAATTATATTAAATTCAAGTTCTAAATTATCTAAAATTCATAATCCTAATTTACTGAAATTTAGGTTCCAAATTCATTAGAATTTACACTTCGAATTCCTCATAATTTAGAATTTTAATTAATTAGATTTTAGACGCTTAATTCCATAGAATTCAGACTTCAAATTCCTTCAAATTATGACTCTGAATTCCTCGGAATTTAGACTCTGAATTCCTTATAATTTATCCTTCAAATTTCATAGAATTAAATCTCTAAATTCCTTAGAATTCAAACTCTGAATTCCATAGAATTTAGACTCCGGATACTATATAATTTAGACACTTAATTATTTATAATTCATATTCCAAATTCATTGGAATTCATACTCTGAAATCTATAGAATTCAGATTCTAAATTCACTGGAATTCAGACTCTGAAATGTATAGAATTCAAGTTTTGAATTCCTTGAAAAATAGAATCTAAATATCCTTGTTTATATTCTACGAATTTTTTTAGTTAGACTCCAAACATTTTTTTCCTAGTCTTTGAAAAATAAATTTCTTTAATCACCCATATTTTGATTACACTTGTTATAGTTATGAAATGATGTCATACAATCTGTTTCTAACTAACCATTTTTTGAGTGAAATGTGTATAGGTCCCTCAAAGATTCGTGAAAAAATATGATCCTTGGAGGAGGGATCCAACCATTGGATACATTCTTATAAATAGGATCTCATTTGAACAAGTTCATCCGAGTTCCATCACTCTAGATATTACATGATGTTGAAGTGATTTCTAGAGAGATAGACTCTTATGCTTTGTGTGGTTCTGAAAATATTGCTCATATTTCTCCGTGTGACTCTGATTTTTCCAGAGTACAATCGAGGGATTATAGATATGGGAAGACAGAGGTGTCGACTAACATAATGTTCAAGGACTTACTTGGATAGTAAGATAGAGGTGGTTACAACCTTAAAGTTCGAGAGCTTATAAGGATTGAAAGACAGATTCTAATATTCCTATCGAGGGTTTACCCAAGTATGGGTAAGAGAAACTTTCTTGAAGGTATAAATCAAGGGTCTTTTATCCAACTTTGTTGGATACACTACTCTTTGGGTTAAAAGATTTCATACTTATTACTTGTTTGGCATCATGTTTATTTGCACTGTATTTTTAAAAAGGAATTAATTATAACCTTCTAATACATTCTTGTACTTTTGTATACACTAATAAGTAAGATTATATACGCTTTAAGGTAGAATAATTTCTTTTTAAACATTCCTTAAGTTTCATTTTTAGAAACACATTTCTAGAACCAAATAAGTGTGTTGAACTAAAAGAGGTCTTGTGAATGTACCTTGTTTATCTTTTTTAAACATAATTTTACTTAAGATTAAAAATGAACGTTTTTTAACTTAAAATTCACCCCTATTATAATTGAGCATTTAAATCATTATTTCGATCATACACCCTTATCCCAACAAGACTTATTATGTTTCTAATCATTTCCCATTGAATTTGAGGACTATCAGAGTACACCCTACATAATCATTTCATTCTCATTCTTAAGTGTTCCACATAGGTCTCAAAACATAGATTCATTCAACATAATTATTTATTATGAATTCAAGGAATGTTTAATACATAAATTTAAGACCCTAATAGATAAGTATATATTAATTAAGGTGAATAAACTTGATAGAAAAATTGGTTTGGTATTCACTAGAGAATTATTTTAGCATGGAAAATCACGTTCCAATTTAAATAATATAACGATGTCATATAGAAATTTATAAATTCGATTGATAAGAGAAAAAATGGGTATCAAATCATTAAATAAAAAATTTATAGTAATAGGTACCTGGAAAGACATTCCCCAATATAAGGAATTGCAAATGGAAGTTCTAATATAATAAAAAAAACTTTATGATATAGGAGGAAGGAAATAACCCTTATAAAAATTTTGTATGGTGAAGGGTGTACATAAAGGTTCATAGGAGGGTTACAAGAGAGTGAAATGGGAAATAATAATTTATAATTAAAATTTACACTATGTTATTATTTAATAAAATATCCCAACATAGAAAAAAAACTAAATTAAAACACATTACATAAAAGTAATGCTTCATAAAAGAGGGGGGTGGAAGATTACTTACGGAATTTCGGCACAGTAACGGGTATACAAAAGGCTTCATAAGATGGATAAATGAGAGTGAAAGGGGATCCCATAATTTTAAAATAAAATTCATAGTAAGGTAAGTAGGTATTAATGTATCAAAATATAAAAAAATTAAATTAAAAGTCATATCAAAAGTGAAATTCTCGAAAAAAAAAGATATGAGAGAGAATCCCTTACTTGAATGTGTTACTCCAAAGGCTTGGGATTGGATTATTTAAAACTAGAACCACCTTATAAGGACACTAGGGAGTTGGAGGAGAGTGTTCTCATTCTCCAAATAGTTTTAGTGAAGAAAAATGGGAGCTTGGGTGGGTTTATATAGGAAAGTAGGGGGATTTTTTTATTTTGGTTCTAGTCCTTACATAATAAAATATTCAAAATAAAAAATCCATGGATTTTTCTCATGGTTTCTTACAAAGGGTATTTGATTAAGTTATTTTATAAGTACAATTTCTGAATAAAATAATATAATTCCCCTTCTTATGGACACGTGAGTTACACATTGAAATAAATGATTTTAAAATCTAAAAATGTATTCTAATCCCTGGAGGATTCATTAAGGCTTTATAAAATAAAATAAATAAATATAAAATCTCATAATAATAATTAAAAAATATATTTTTCCATGGATACCCCTTATAGTATTTTTTTACATCACTATTGGGACCTTATGTTGTCATCAAACACACCGTATACTTATAAGATATTTAATTGTTTTCATAAAAATTTGATTATCTCCGAAAATAATGAAAAAAATCTCCATTAGATAATTTTAACATACAAATTCCCAAAAATAATATTCATTTTATCTAAATAATTTTATAAATATTTTAATTTCTAATTTTGAAATAATAACCAAAATTTATTCCAAATGAATGTTTTTTGAAAAATAACAGTTTTTTGAACCCTTATAGAAATTACATTTGACCTAATAAAAATTATTTGATCATTTATATTTGATAAATATTATTTAATAATAATATTCCATAACAATATTATTTATTTATAAATTTCATTAATTCATAAACTCATTAATTGTATTGGAATATTTACTAAAATTATAATTTGTGATTTTAAAATCATTTACAAAGTAATAATAATATGATGAAAATATATAAATTATTCTATACAAAAAATAATGTAAATATTCCTATTACTAATGTCTGATAAACATCCCTTCATTATACCATCATATTCTCAAATAGTAATGTCTGTGATGGTGGGGCTTTCATGGGTCCATTCGGTGAACATGGTTTGGGTCGTGATATCGATGAGCTTGAAAATATCTCGTAAATGGTTTCACTCAGTATTAAGTTGTTGGTTCCCAGCTTGGGCTAGGTCTGGGTAAAAATATTGAAATTCTATCTCCCTTGGAATCTTTGATAAATGTTCTTAATAGGGTTCAATCCTTCTAGGTGAGTCTATCACTTCCATTATTTGTGACAAAGAGATTTGTTAAAACTCCAAATTGATACTATTCATGTGATCGATGTTCAATGGAAATTTTTTGAATGGTAAAGATACTTAATGGTCATTTAAATCCAATTGGATATAATAAAATAAGTTCATGTGTTATATATAACCATAAGAGATTTAATAAAATAAAAAAGGGTAATTTCATTCATAAAATTTTGGGTCTTTCCACTCTTATTTATAATGAATGTCTTCAAATTGAATAAAAATTATTTCGTTTATTATTTAGATTTTTCCTTCATCAATTAATGATCTTCTTTTTCTCTTTTTGTGATGATGTTAAAAATCCTATTAATGTGTTAAAACTTCATGGACCAGGTTTATATCGAAAAATAATAAACCCAAGAACCTTCAGTTCTTCATAATCAAAATATTGTTTTTCAAATGTTCATTATGGTATATTAACACATTAAAATTCATTTCCTACATTCATCATTATTAAATACTTATGGTTGTATCCACATTAATTAATTCCATGATTAAAACTAGTTTAATTAATTCAAAAATTATATCTCCCTTATATATCTTAAATATATCATAAATACCTCTTAGGATCCCATATTTTACTTTAATTAATCATGATTTTAATTCCCATGGTGAATATATTCATAATTGAAAATTAATATTCAAATATTATTTTCTATATTTAAATCTTTTGAAATATGAATATATATTTATATTTATATATATATTAATTTAAAATTTATTCTTTGATTTCATTATGATTCTACATTATAGTTGGCTCATAATATCTCTATGTGAAAAATTAAATAATTTCCAAAATAGTAATAATTTCACTATCTCAAATACCAAAATAATATATCTTTTCTAAAAGGTATATATAGTTCATTCAAATATCATTAAAATAATCTTCTATATAGGTTCCATTTAATTAGTTTTAAATTCTATAAAAAAAATTTCTTGTAATACTTTTTGGAATATAAAAAAATCATCATAGAATTATTGATATATATCCATATAGTATAACACTTTATATCTTATCTTCGGTAGAGTGAATAATCATTGTCACATAAAAAATATACCAGAGTATCCATCATAGTGACCTAAAATGAATTTAAAATAATCCTTTTATTGCGACCTTTAATGAACTTAATGGAAGATTTCATAGTGAACTTATATAAACTACACTAATGTATTACAGTATGACCATAAAGAAACATCATGAAAGTATATCATGGTGACCATTAATGAATTTCATGGAAGGATTTCTTAGTGACCTTAAATTTAGTAGATTAAATTATTCTATAGTGACATCAAATGAATTATATGTAAGGAATTAATAACTAATATAGAATAAAATTAAACAACCTAAAATGGATTTAACTACTTTTGAACCTATTTTTCTTCATGAATTTTTCAAATTTTTAACCACTTTAAATAAAATGTCCAAAACACCATAAATCATTTCCAAAATACTTCTAAACTTATTATATCTATAAAATATCCTTAATAATTATAAAAACCCATTGAATATAATTGAATCATATATTTTCGGATAATTATATATAAGTATAAGTCATATTAAAATACTAATAACTAATAAAATAAATCCATCTGTTTTAAATAATAATATTATAAATAAATCAGGTATTTATTTCTCATCTCATAATTTTTAAATCACTTCAATAATTTTAAGAAGATTTTAGTATAAACTTTACTTGTTCTCTTCATTATTTCTTCTTTTATCATCACATAGTTTTGAAACATGCTCAAATGGTCTTCTAGTAAAAAAAAATCAAGTCATAATATTTCATGACTGAAATTTTTTAATCATTTTTTAGGAGTTCTTAAATGCTTCTTCAAAACTATTTAATATTAAAATTATATACACCAGCTATTTATAATATTCATAATTTCATTCCATTAGATCTTCCTCATTAGATGAATGTAATAAAATTTATCATTCCATGTTTTTCTAAGGACCTATTTAAACTTATTTACTAAATTATAAAATTTTAAAAAATTATTATAATTTTTTTTATTAATTACCCCAAACCACTATAATATATTGACCATAAATAGATTATAATAAATCATTTCATTCATAGTTATCATCCTAATGATTATTTGATTAATATTCATTGAAATTCTTTCATCCTTTTAGGTTTAACGTATAGTAATTATATCTAAAATTTACAAACCCTGAGAGAGAGAGAAATTATTCATGCAAGCCTTTCTTATGGGAATTTTGGAATCCCAATTTTTAACAAGGTTAATGTGATCGATGATTAGAAATAATAGTATAAACAATAATTGAGATAAAAATACAACTTCAAGAAAATATCCATAATTATTTATGTCTTATATTTTATTGTTTATTCGATGGGTTCTTTAGGTAACTCATATAAATTTCAGATCTCATCACATATAAATCATTGAAGGCATGAATAATATATTAAAATTTTAAAATTTTCATAAACACTCTGGCATACTATTTTCTACCACTAATTTTAAAATTATATGGTTGATATTGATAACAGAGTAGTCCCCTATTGAGTGAATGAAAAATTAAAACTATAACTAGAATAAGGGATCATGTCTCCATATGGATAGATGCACCTTAGAATTTATATATTCTTATAGGTCACCTGATCATACTCTTGTTATCAAGAATGTTTATCAAGGGTGGTAATTCCCCTTTAAACCCATTTATATCTAGATGTTTACCAATAAGAACAACATGATTTTTCAATAATGAAATTCAATAATTTTTTAAATATTAAGGAATATATTCATGATAAATAGGATTATATGGTATCAATAATAAATATTCTCCTAGTTTAATGATGAACTACAATAATTTTTTTAAAAAAATTATCATACGTAGAAATATTAGTCTTCAAGAAATTTATGTGATTTAATTTTTTAAAATAAAAGACTAAAAAATATTATATAATATCTATAGAAATATACATCATAAATTTAATCAATTTAGGATTTGCTGATATCATTAAAAAATCTGAAACAAATTAATCTATTATTCACATCCCAATGAAATATAAAAACTTATTTAAATCTATAATCTATTTTTACAATTGATATTTAATTACAATCACTTAATTTGAAATAGTAAACATACCCATGTGATGTAATTGTATTTTAAATCCATTTAAATAGATTCAAACATGCCTATGAATTTGGTTGAGTTCTCAAATTTAAATGTGATAAAAATAATACTATTCTTTGTTAGTTATAATCAAACCTATATTGTACATGTTATCCCACTAACGGGTTCTCTATATGATAATATTAAGATATTATGTATAATATAAGTTCCATTTAATTCTTATTAAACACCTATGGATATCCATTGATCCCTTTGGGTTTATTTTCATATCTTATCTCAGCCATCATGTTCCTGGTTCATACCCACTAGGTATCCTTTTAGTATTTTGGGAAGAATACTATTAATTTTTTTCTCTCCTATATTAACATGTACTAAATATTATTTTATATTTTCTTAAAAATTCTTATTAAACATCATAATATTTTAGGATACCTCTAAAATAACTTCTAAAAAATATTAAATATTGTATCATGATACCTTAAACTATGAGATCTAGTTCCTTTTTCATATTTTCTTTACTCCTTTAGGAATATTTCTCTAAAAAAATTCCTAGAGTCTATTGGAACTACATGATGGTAGTGATTTATGTTTTTAATTAAAATACAATCTTTCTTCTAAAATAATTTTTATGTTATTTTAGTGTCTTTTTTATATTCATTAAAGTATTCACATGAGATATCCATTGTCTCTTCAACTTATCATTGAACATCCACCATAAAAATTCATCCATCCTGTCATAAGTAAAAATAGTCAAACCCACATTTGGAATTAGTGAAGTGGGGTCAAGTATGTGATACTTTTTTGCATATAAAATTATAAAAACATCATTGTTTAAAATTTTCACCCTTTATTGTTCATGGTGAAAATTAAATCAATCCAAAAAAATTAAGGATTTATTTATAAAAATAATTAAAATTCATTAGGGTATTTCAAATTTTAAAAATATCAATTTAAATTTCCTTTATTATATAAAATCTATTAAAAAAATAAGTTCAAAACTAAGTAATTTTGTAAACCATTGAGTTAATGTTTATATATTTAAATAGTTATGGTTATAGATTCTGATATTTGATAAGTTAGTCTTGAAAGTGTTGGATATTTCACATTTTACGATTATAATGTTTGATAACCACATGTTTGATTACATTATGATGTTTTGATGGGATGAAATTGTTTTTTATAATTGGGGTTATTTGTATTTTATTGTGTCATACATTTCACATGTCATAAAATTTAAAATTTATAAATTCCACAAATAAAAATTAACTAAAAAAGAGTGGAAAATTTGTAATATATAGTTGTTCGAATGAGTAAATCAGAAAAATACAATAATATTTCTCAACCAAATTATAAAAATAATGGTATTTATTAATGATTATTAAATGATCCAAAAAAATTAAATTAAATACACTTTCATAGGATTAATGGAAAAATAATACACCAATGGGATTATGTGACTTTAAAAATATAAATTTTATTAACTTGGAATTTATTTATAAACAAAATTTTAAATATTATAATTATAGTTTCAATCCATTTGATTAATGTCCTTTAATATTACCTTAAAAACCTCAGTTAACATGGTTAGAGGAATTGAATACATTTATGGTGATTTATGAACAATTGTTTTAATAAAAATATAAATTAATATCACTCTAATAGCTATACAAATTTTATTATTTTTCTTTTACTATCTAGAAAATTGTCCATTATTATTCTAATTTGAAATTTCATAATTAAATTTCATCTAAAAAACTATAATTTTTATAAAAAATATTACCTAAGTGAATTTTTCTAAGATAATTATAATAATAGTTTTCATCCACCCAAGACCATTATTGATACAAATATGAGCACAAAATAATTCAATCTGTTATTGAATGTAAAAAAATACAACAATATTATAGAATAATTCCTCCTTAATGAAAACTAAAAATAAAAAATAAAAAAGAATTCTTTAATTTTACACCCAAATATAAAAAAAGTTGAAACATCATATAAAACAATTAAATTAACCAAAATAAATCTAGAAAAACCTATAATGTAATAGGATTGAAAAATTTAAATTATTTAATCAATAAAAGATCAGTTTATCTTCAATATAAAAGTTAATGGATATAATTTATAATTAAAATCAAAAAATATTTTGTTGTAACCATAATGATAAAAACGTCATATTTCCTTCTTCATGTCATTATTCATATCATTACTATGAAGAATGGTTAAATATTTAATATTAAAATCTAGTCCCTCATATTATGACTTTACACAATCAAAAATGTCTATATGTTTCTCTTAATTTCTTTCGTCAATTATATATATATATGAAACATTAAGATTAGTGACATTAAACTAATGGTCAGTCCATCAAATATTTATAGTTGGTTTAGGTAGATTGAAATACAAATAAATGGTTGAACCACAATACCATTTTCATTTATTAAAATTATGTTTTGAAAAACAATTATCACTCATAAAATTGATTAATTTTTATTTTACTTTCACCTTTTTTTATCCTGAATAATTTTTATTGAATATTATTGATATAAATCTAAATTATAATAAAAAAAATGTATAGAGCATAGATAACATGAATATTTTGAATATTGACCATTCCTCAAAAGTGGTCACATTATTTTTATGGATAGAAGTAACCATATGCACACATTTTACCATCATAAAAATTGTTAGAAAATAAATAAAGGCTTATACATATTATGAAAAAAACACAAGTGTGTTTTCAGAATTTTTTTTGTTTTCTTAAATATTGATAATATTCAAGGGTGAATCGTTTTGTATTCATGAAGAGATGGTTTCTATAAGTGTTTGGAGTTGTTTTTTTCATGGCCATGAAATTTTTTAGTCAATGGTTAAGTTTAATGAAAAATTTGGAGTAAATAAAAGAATATCATGAAAACATTCCCTGGTACCATGAATGTTTTAGGTGGAGGATTTTCTTGAACAAAGAAATTATTCAATTTAATTAATCAGAGGAAAAAATTTGCAAAAGTCTTACAAAAAACTAAAAGAGATTTATATGGAAAAACCTTTAGTGAAAATGATTGTATATATCAAAATAAAAATGTGATACAATGACATAATTATATAGAGGAAAATATTTTAATGATGTATTGAACTTATATAAAGGTCATAAAAGAAAAAAAATTATAAAAACAATGATACAGAATAATAAGGGATATAAATTATTTATAAAATAATTACACATAGTTGATGTCATTTAGAAAAGGAAGGAATAATGATCTGTGAGTAATAGATGATTCATGAAATAATTACGTAGAGTTAGTTTCAATTTCCAAATAGTTGTGAGGTATGTCATGGTTTATTGAAAAGAAAATCGTATGTGGCCCTGAATAATAATGGGGATATAATAAATAATTTATGTGAATTTGTTTTACACAAAGGAAAACAATTATATTATGTGAACTGTGTTCTTCAAATTCCTTTTTCGATAAATATACCCTAACAGAATTAATTATTTAAAGAATATAGTGTTATATAAAAATTAGATTGAGTAAATAACTTTATTTTCATAATATTAGATGATATTAAGAAACTACATAGAAAGATTTATACCATTAACAATATACATGGTAATAATGGAACCATAAAAAACTTTCCATAAGTAAAACCATGAATAAATTACATGATAAGTAGAAACTATAAAGAACCTATATAGTAATTAAGACCCCATAAAGAAAAAATGGGAAATATAGATAATAAAAAAGATATAGTGAATGAAACCCATGAATAAATATTTTGATCACTTTTATTTTACAATGAATTTTTAATGGAAAATCTTATAAAGTAAATGGGAATTTATATATTTGATAAAAATGAAGCTTCAAAATTCTACAATTTAAATGTAAACCATTTTATAGTTGATTAAAATTATATAATGAGTATTCTTGTGGATAACTACCTTAACAAAAGTTCATAGAGATGTGGTTTCTTAGTTTTAATTGGTTATAAACCAGGGATATAGTGTGTTCCTTCTAAACATGTAAATATTAGGTTATAATAGTGAATTTTGGTACAATGACACACTTTCATGTGTATTCTCTTTATATATAGCCCAATGTGTGTTAACCAAGTAAAGAAATATGTCTCTTTAATGTATTATTTTCAATATATATTGATATAAAACAAATATAGGAGTCCATTTTATCTCATGAAGAAATAATTTCAATATGGGTTTCATTAAAATTTTCATACCCTATGTCACCCTACCCCCATCTATGGGTATCAATTCTATTGTTATGTCCACAAGTGGTATCAGATAAAAATGATCAAATTAGGGTAATTTTTCTCTATATGACTTCATGAGAGCAATGAATCATGAATGGATAAAAAATATTATGGAACAATTTCTTAATAGTGAATGTATTTAATGAATTACTACTTATGATCTTTAGAAATGGGAATTTATATAGATAAAATTCATGAAATTTTTGTCAATTATAAAAATGTAGAATTATCAAAGGAATATTATAATGATCTAAATTTCAATATTATAGGAATCAATGCATATAGGGTAGAATTATATAATGTTATATAAATGAAGGTGACGTCCTTAAAATCCCCACATGCCTTTTAACAAAAGAATCTAAATATATCCATTGGTTACTTGAATGTATATTTTTAAAAACAATAGGTTCTACAGAAAAAGTATGTTGATTTGGGGATGTTCCTAAGTGAATCCATAGATTTATTCTTCAATTGGGTGAACGAGAATGTGGATGACATGTATAGACTAATAGAAACCATGAGATATGAAAAACTTATGAATAGAGTTCAGAGTTTATATCCACCTCAATTTAATCAGAAAAATTTAGTTCTTAAAGATAAGGAAAAAAATAGATCACATTGGAAAATATTGAAAGAATAATATATATAAATGAAATTAAGAACAAAAAATAATGATGTTGTTAAGAAGGGTGGATCTCTACCATATTAGTGGAAAAGATGATATGTGCTTCATATCTAGGGAATAATAAAACCATTTTTGGAATAACAAGCTTAGTAATATGATCCAAAATAATTCTAAGATCATGGAAATAATAATAAAGATCATGATATCTCTTGACTATTACATTATCTTACTCATATATGAAACATTTTTTAAAATGGAAAATTCATTCCGAAAATTTATATATTGAAGTAAAAAAAGTCAATAAGGTTACTATAATTAGTGAATATTTATTTTTTTGGGATAATATTGATTATATTCACTAATAATAATAGGTTTAATGTGTATTCATTAATTAATAAAGTAGAATAGTATTGTTGATGGTGATCACCCACAAGTACAAAGTGATTAGTTTTATTTCTCAATGTTATAGAAAGTTTTAAAAGATGCTAGGGCAGAAACTTATACAATTCGGAACCATTAGTAGCAGTGTGATTACCAAAAACTATGTTTAGTATTATTTATAGAATAATGGGAGAATGTGCTAAGTGAAATTAGTGAGAAATCATTAAAATTTGGTGTAGTTGAGATGAGAAAATGTATCTTAAAAAATGGTTAGAATGATGCTTATTAGGAATGACCTACTCGAGATATTTTGGAAGGAAGAATCCCATAAATTGGTCTATATTACTAATATATATTTATTATGTTTAAAATAATAAGATAATAATTCATACAATATGGGTTATGGGATGGGGTTAATGTCATAATACACTTTAATCATCAAAAGTAAATTCTTAATTCTAAAAAATGAGATACATGAAAAGTTTGAGTATATTAATGATGAAGTGATTTTACTTGGACACCCAACCATCATCAAGAAATATAATTGTTTCAAAATATTATAGGTAAGGATTATTTAAATCCCCAGCATCAATATAGTTGAGAATGACCCAAATGTTTTTCAAAATATTCAAAAACATAAGGAGGATAATAATGTGATGTTGAATAGTTTAAGGGGGAACAAGTGCCTAATGATGATTATATAGACTTCAATGATGATGATTACAATGAATTTATATCAACAACTTTATTAAATCTGATAATAATTGAGTAAATCTATGGGAATTATATCATTAATGAATAAATATATCTACTGAAAACAAATATAATATATAATTAAAATAAAATTTTACTCTTATATTAGGTGGAGAAAAAAATTTTGAAGAGTCTGTTATAGATGTCAATTGGGTTGAGGAGATGAATAATGAGCTTAACAAAATCAATAAAAATCCATCTTGGGGATTTTTTTAGATTAGTGGGTAACAACATCACCAAGACCAATGTTTTTTTCAATAAAAACTAAATGAATATGGTGTAGTGGCTCAGAATATGTCATGACTTTTTTGTAAGGGATACTCCTCAATTAAATTTATCGATGTAGAAAACAAATTATCATTTGGATGGGTAGGAAATAATTTGTTCATTCTAGACCACAATGACGCAAAGGAGGTTTATAATTTTTATTATATATGTAAATTTATTATACCTTAATTTATCTATAGAATTAGAGGTGTACATCGAGCTTTTAGACTATATCATTACTAAATAAGATTGGTTTTTAGTGTGATGGTTTTATTCAAAATCTATACATTAAAAATAATATATTTAAAAAATGATTATGGTTCTTATATTATTTAATTAAAAAGTATTTATTTGATTGTATTAAGTGTAATTCAAGAAGTGTGTACTAATCATGAAGTGAATGTTTGAAATGTTGGTGGTCAAAGAGTTTACATTTTACATATAATATATTTGTTAAAATGAGATAATATGATGTTTCCAATGTTTTTGGATGTAATTTAAATCAATTAGGATTTTAATGTAAAAAAATTAAAATAAATTTTGTCTTCGATTAAGTATCCAAACACAAATAAGAATTTACTTCCCATATATTTAGTAATGTGAAAATGATGAGTTATATTTCCTTGAATAACTTGATAGACATATTCGTGTGCCCATGCCTTATTTTATAAAAGGATTATTGAGTTTTTACTCAAGTCCTAGAAAATTACATAACTATTTAATTGTTAATTGTAATAGTTCAGAAGGTAGGAAAAAATTAAAAGAGAGCTACTTGATGCACCTATTTTGGAATAGTTCAATAACTATGAATAACATGTGTAAAATAAGTTCAATGTTTGGAGAAGAAGTTACATGGATGAGAGAATCAATATTTAGAGCAATGGATAATACTTCCCTATTTATATGTGCCTGATGGATGTTCAAATCAGGGATGAATCACACTTGGATGAAGGCTAAACTAAACATAAAGCTAGAAGTTTGCAATATGATATTAAAAAACTCAAAGAGGTCAGATTTTTAATTCTTACAAAGTTCTTAGGAATGATTTTTAGGAATCTAAATTAGTTTTAAAGATTTAGAGTTTTTTTTTGATTTTTTGAGTGGTTGAGATAAGATTGATGAAAATTTTAGCTGCCATTTTTTGAAATGAAAGAAGACTAGATATTTTTAGTTCCAACTACATTAATTCCAACAATGTAGGAGACTCCATATAGTTAAAACCACCATATATGTTAATGCTTACATATATTAAGTTCCTTGTATATGAGTTAAATGATGCATTTTAATGACCCATGTATCTAGTTTATATAAACAAAATCTTCTATATATAAGAATTTGGGATCCTTGTACGTAAATGAATTTCCACATATCCAAATATGAATATGTATATGAATTCTCTTTAGCAGGCCCACATATTATAATTTAGGCTATGTAGGGTAATTCATTAAGAACAAAGGAAATCCATCAAGTAGTTGGTTCTACATATATGAATTGAAAATTACCATAATATAATAAAACTTATGTACTAAGTAAAAATTACTAAAATATAGATAGAAAAATTATAAGGAGAAACTCAATTCATTTGATGATTATATAGTTCATTCATTATTGAAACATCCTGAGGTTTTTGTAATTTATGATCTTAGACTATTTTGAGAAATATAAAGAGAGATTAAACACTTCCTATTATACATGATGGATTAAATTATATATTTAGGTTTTCAAGAATAATGAAGATTGAGAACAATCAAAACTCAAGCTTCTATTAATCATTTAATACATCATTTTATCCATGGTTGTTAAAGTGTTTGTGATGAACTAAAATGGATATGTAAGAATTTTCCATACACTGAAAGTTTATATTGAAGCATAACTGTTTTTAATATATATTCAACTAAGTTTAATGTTTGTTCTATTTTTATGGAATCTCTAATGTTGTAAGGAAGAGTTCAACATCACATATATGAGTCTTGTATATTTTATACATATACTAAAAATATAGGATACAGATAGTCATTGGAAATATTTTGAGGGAGAATGGGTTCATTCTACTTCTCATTTAATCTGAGGATATATTTTATTGATCCAAGTATATTGAGAATATAAATAAATAAGAGGGAAAGTTTTCCTCTAGGTGAGGACATTCATTAAAAAAACTAATATCATGAGAATTTATGGGAACCCTATTTTTATTCATTTTTCTTGAATAAATAAAATACATAATTTCTATTATTGGAAATTTTAGGAGACACCAACAAAAATATCACAAATAACTATACGGGAATGAAGATTATATAAATTCCCATTTATAGTTACTTGAGATATGTGAAATCATGGGACATTCATTTTAATGTGATTTCCAACATAGAAATATAAAAAAAATTGTTCGGTGACATACATAGAAAAAGAAAAATAGGAATTGAGTAATAAATGAAATATATCTCAAAAGAGTTGTAAAAAGTGATTAATATTATGTGGATAATCCACCAACTCAGGCACTTCAAAAAGGTAACCCATAGTTCATATAAATTGATATTTTTAATATATGGAATTTTTATAAGTGATTAAATGAAATTAAAAAATTTATGAACATGGATTGATAAAAAAGATGGTAAACCCATCACCATAACAATGTTAGAAGTGAGTATGTCCTAATAGAGCATCCCCCAATAATAATCTCAAAATTTTGGTGAAAACTTCAAAAAAAAATTAATATTAAAAATCTAGATATATTGTTCCTATATGAAAAAGAATAATATTTTTGGGCCACTATTGGTGATACTAAATTTTTAGATAAATATCCATATTTCATTCATAACATATCAATACATGTAAGTCAAATAATGCATAGTGATTAGGGAGTTAATCTAAAAGTTATTACAACCATGATGTGCATAGGAAATAGGTTAGATGGAATAATAATAATTTAAAATTGATGAATATATTTGAAAATATTGAGAGGTTATTTGTTTCATAAAACATATATGGCCATGATAATGATGAATTATAGTACGTTCCTATCATCCATATCACTTGTTTTAATGAGATAAAAAAGAAAAAATTGTAGAATAAAAGAACAAATATACTTTGGGAAATTATATTACTCCAAAGTTTTCAGAGAATACAGGTGAGGATACTAAATAATCTAAGATAAAATAAAACAAGAAAGAACTTGAAACTATAAAGAATCAGGATAACTAGTTTGTCGCACCAAATTGGAAAATATTATTCAATTTTCATAAGAGAGTGCACACAATGGATTATTGAAAGCAACCAATGAAATGAAAATCTAGTTGTAGAAATCTGAAAATGAGTATAAATATAATCAAATATGTTTATAAAAATATTGGCATAGTAGAAGATAAAAAAATATTCACACTACACATGTGAAAAAGAGCATATTAATGCATGTATAATTAGTAGTATCATAAAAAAATTCACTCTGCACATGTGAAAATAATCAAAATAATTCCCCTTTGAGAAAACAACAGAACCAACAACACTAGAGTATGTCAACTAACTAATCCTATCATCACCAAGGGACACTCACCAAAGATAAAGATTTTGTTGGGATGATTATGGGTTTCATCTTATTCCTGCCAGGAAAGAAGTGGTAGGAAATAATATTCCTATATGAACTCATGTACGGTTACCATGTCTCATGGCCCCTTAGAATCTGATTCTGACTTGAATAGTGATTATGATTATTCCTATCATTTTTATTATTATATTTGATCTACTTTTGTATCTCTTAGAATGAGGGAATGATGCTTGTATGACCTCATCCCTTTCTACTTTTTAATTTCTTTTTTTATTTAATAAAAAGGATATTCTATAATCTTGTAAAAATATAAAGGGTACATCGCATCACTTTTCAACTAGTTCTCTACTCTCACTCCCCAACATCATACATCTGGGTGCTCCTATGTCTTCTATAGAGTAAACCTTCCTGAACACACCCGGTCCATCACACCATGCCAAGAACCATTCTTGTAAATAGAAATAACATCACATATTTCCCAAAGAGAGACAATCCATCATATCACACCTCCCCTGAAGACACCTAGGGCATCACATCACATCTCTCCTGAAAATAATTAGTCTATCACATCACATCTATATTAATATTCAGAGTAGTTGGTTATAATGAACATGAATGATATTAACCTCATTCCCTCCTCGTACCATGAAAGACCCACACTATATCCACATCATCATCTCATCATACAACTACCACTAGTGAAATTTTGAAATATGGACATCATACCCCATGATTTTTAAACTCACCTAAAAGGGAGTATGGAAATGAGGGGGTAGCCATCCATTTATCCTCATTCCTGTGACGTTTGAAAACATCCCTCACAATGTTTTCTTATCAGAATATGGTTCTCAACATAGGAGGGGTGCATATAGAAATCACAAGGAACATACAATTTATACACACACACACACACACACACTGAACCTATGAGTATGTAACAATAGTACCAATCAAACTAAAACATCACTACCAAGCCTCATAACATCAACCACATTTAATACCACTACTAAATGAAAAACACCACAGAAACAAGACACAAGATACATGACACATTCCACCACTTGTTCATGCAAATCCAATTAAATATTTCCACATACCAGCCAAATTCTTTAATTAATCCCATTCATTACCCTACCAATATATTTGGTAATTAAGAAAAAACCAATTAACAAAACATATCATATTATTTCAATAATATAATTTAAATTTCAAACGATTCCATTAAATCACCATTTTCAATTTGATTTCATTACTATTGGGAATCTAGCAGAACATATCAAAATAAAACAATGATTTTTTCATATGAAAATAATCCTTAAATTGCATCCATTTAATATCCACAACTACCTCATCATCATATTAACCACATATCACACCTAAATATCAGAAAAACTTCCCCATACACCACAACCAAAAATCAAAAAAACAATCAAAAACCAAAGACATCATATTTCAAATATAAACATGGAGCTTATAATTACATTTGAGTGTAATTTTAAAGGAAATTCTCACAAAAACAAGAATTTAATTGAGGAAATAAATATATTTTCATCATAAAATTGGTTGTTAATTTATTCAAGGTGATTATAAAAATAAACACAACACTCAAATGGTTTCACAACACATGTTTATTTCCATCAAAAAGTAAGGGTTCCAACCTCCACGATTTTTAGTTGTACATCAATCATCAATATTCTCAGTAAAAATTATTACAGCATACATACAACATGATATTAATTTCTATTCCCCTTTAAATTAAATTATAACATTTCATTACGTTCATTAATATAGTTCATATTATGTTACTAATGATAAACAAAAGCATGGTCCCTTTCATATGTATTTCTAGAAGAGAGATAAAAGACCTAATTCCTAAAATGAAGCTTTTTGGACTATTGTACATGGTTTGGAATAAGGGGAAAAATAAAAAAGAACCACAATAAATGGAAACACCTTAATCACTATGAAAAAACATCCCCCAAGATTATCTGACCAAAATATCACCAACAATTATGGTTTTTTGGAAAATAGGCCTTTCCTGATGGAGTAAAAAGGATAAAACAGAGGATAGTGAATAAAAAACTCAAATAAAACCTTAATGGATCAATACCCCAAGGATATAATTGACATTCAATTAAATAGGGATAAAATACAACCTTGGGATACACTTTGATCTACCTAGAACTGAGAAGACCATAATAAAGTGGGGGTTTAAGGGAGTTTTGGAATTTATAGGTGGTATAAAACCATAAAACCATGATGCAACCCCCTTTAATACATTATAGAATTTTCAAAAGGGGTGATATGGAAAATGGGAAGGATTATTCCAAAAGTGAATCTGGACAAAAATTCCCTAGAAGTATTGTGATTATCTCCACACCAATGATTTGATAAAATAGAAGAATGGATTGTGGCACAGTGGGAAGGACTGTACAAAAAACCCATTCACCAAGAAGATAGTATACTGTAGACCTTATCTATTTTTTAATTAGGCCTAAAAAAAGAACCACTAAAAAATAAACACCAAAAAAATTCATCTCTACTAGACTTTCCTTGTTGTAGATAAGCCAATTTTGAAGGTAACCCCAAAAATTACTCCAAACACCACTATGCTACAATCAAAAACTCAATTTCATAGTTTCATTTCATACATTTATTCTAAGTTTCCAACCTACAGAACTCCTCTAAGATGAAATAACATCTCTATATCCTTCTTTATTCCATCAAACAACCTCGAAACCACCAATGGTAACCTCCCCCATCAGAATTATGAAAAGTAACGGGTCAAAATTTCTAGACCATTATAAAAATAGTTGATGTTATAACAGATTTGATAATTTCCATATTATGTAATCTGGTTCATTTTATAACAAATATACTTTCCCATATAGATAAAATAGTTGTTCTATAACATGAATCACATTTCATGGAACACTTCATTAGATGAAAGCCTTCGTATTTTAACGGGACAACTAAAGTAACACCCCGAGATTTTATCAAAAAATATTCTTTTAATTTCATTGATGTCTTCTATTATACACCACACTAAGTTTAGGTTGTACTATATGCAACACCGTATTAGCTTGCAGTATACACAACACTATTCTTGGATCATGTTACACACAATTTCAAGTTTGTTTTATAATAGTCATTATACGCAACATTGAGTGTGTTTATATATATATATATCCAATGTATAAATAAAGTATGGTTGGATTATATTATACGAAACAATGAAGGATTCCTTCAAAACACGCAACCCTGACTTGGCTTGCATTACATGAAATCACGACCTTTCTCGATAGCGTGTGTTGTACGCAATACCGAGTTTTACTAAAAAATGATATATTATTATAATATTATTATGAACTAGCCGTTATGAATAGTATTAACAAAATTTTGAATTTTATAACATTATTATTCGTCTTACATATTTTCTAGAACATGGTATGAGAAAAAAATAAATGTTTCGGGTAAAATAAGTATTTTTCAAAAAATGCAGTTTTGCCGCCTTTTGATGGAGCACCCACATTAAATCTAGTTTTTTACTTGTTTATATGTTCAATTTGACAAAATAAAATTCTTATTTTGAATCAGAATATAAAAATTTTCATTGGAAAAAATTTTCATATTATTCTGATAACTTTCATATTTTAATGAATAGTAAAAACACGATATATTTTAATTAAAAACAACTTTTTTCATCGTAATAAATTATCTGGTTAAATAATAATATTTAATGGTTTAAAAGTATAAAGAGAATATATTTTTACCATTTAATATATTGTATGTCATTAGAATTAATTTTACCTTGAATTCGTAGGTTAAATCAATTCAATCTTTTGCAATGTTTTAAACAAAAAATCGTTTTCTTCCTACAACGGGATTAATTTTAATTTAATTTCTACAACTCTTTGTATTGAATTTGGAAAAATTTATTCCATATTTGGAATCAGTGGGTCCAAATTATGTTAATAAGCTACTTTTTATTTTTGGGCATTATGAATAGTAACTACGGTATTATTTATTTACTGCAGTTAAAGGTAGATAGGGTAATTCAAGGTTAAAATAATATTATAATAATTCAAAATTACCTTGAAACTTGTACTAACCTTATTGGATGAGTAGTGGCCGGCCATGGGCATCCTTGGGCCGATTTTGGGACCCCAATGAGCCACTTGGTAGTGAAAATGACAATTTGGATTAATTAATTTAATGTAAAGACAAAATTGGCTTTAACAACAATCGTTTAGTAATTAATTTTTATAAGGGGATATATAAATTATATATTAGAATATAAATATTTATTGTAAAGCTAAAGATATTTCCTAAATGTTGGTATTTGTTTTTTAATTTTTAGACATCAGATAAATTAAATTATTTATGACACAATAATGATGCAGTATTTACCTCATTAATAAATGATTTAAATAAATAAGATTAAAATGATTAAAATATCATCCAAAACCTGTAAAATTCCTATTGGATGATTTTATTTCGAATATGAGTCATCGTATATTCGACATTAATGTGTTTTGGACCTCTTGAAACCGAAGATAAGTTTATAATAAAATAATGTTTTCACACATTCCTAAAGAGCCCCTCCACCCCCTTATAAAAGGAGACCACTTCTATGCAATTCCTCACAACTATCAAGCCTTTTTCCTCGACCAAAATATACCCAAGTAAGTTCCAAACATCCCTCTCATCCCCCTTGAAGCCTTACATTAGGCATATGGCTCTCCAAGAAGTCCTTTTGTGTCAAACCAAAGGAAGTTACCAAAATTAAAGGTAACAGTTTCTCTTAAGTTGTTTTCTTTTATTCTACTTCTCCAACCCCTAAAATCTTTTTAATCCTTTATTTTGTGACAAAACCAGTATCCTAAAAATACTAGTATGTTGTTATTAGAATTATTCTATGTACACTTACACACACCTCCATCTAATGGATGAAGAACATAAGGTTTCTGTGATGGCAAACTAACGCCTCACGAAACGATGATTGCTCGATTTTCTCCTATCGCCTCTCATGGTGGCCATTATGATGGCATTGTATTAATATATAATATATATTATGTTTATTATTTCCTTATTCTTCTTTACTTCCCAATTATATCAATCCTTTACGGTTTCCATAGTCGGTAAATATTATAATCTCATTTGAGGAAGTGCGGACTACCACCCCCTCAAAGTGATGTGATTCGTTAATACCTTATGTGGGATGTATAAAGGATGTGGTTATTGATATTACATATGATATTATAATGGAATTATAATATACCTATGTATCATTATGTTTTAATTCCATTAAAATAAGAAATACAAATGAAAGTAGCGTTCATGCGTACGTACGACTTACTGTCTCCATGAACGGTGAGTTTCATTTCTTACCTCCATATGTTATGTACTATTATAAATTCTTGTATATGATGGATATATAATGAATTTATATGATATATAAATCATTATTTACATTTTTGAACTAAGTAAATCATGATATAAGTAATAATAACATCAAGAACAACAAGTCCAAACACGTACGATAAATAAGAAGATATTACCCAAAACGCTACTTTAACATTAATTTACAAAATAATGGATAATATAAAGTCATAATTGAACCATATATGATATTATAATAATGAATATAATTCTGTAATATGTCAATGACATTATTTAAATCATTATACAGGATTTTTGGATACGTACGAAGCATATCGGACCTAAGGTAAGGGATAATTTTGCAAATTTCATTTTTATCTGATATTGGTTATTCGTAAGTATTTATTGGGTTATATTTATCAACCATGTAACTGATTTATAAAAATGGTTTCATGTATGTTGAAAGTTCTTTTTACCCATTTTTGACTTTTACTATATGGTGTGTATGGAATCTTTCTTTTATGAGGTACTTTTTCAATTTTCGGTCAAAAGTACGAGAAGAATGTTTTTTTTAACTTATACGGCATGAAAGGATTTTTACGGTTTTATAAAGACTTATTTTCATAAATATTCCTCCAAAATATTTCATGACTATTTTCAAAAAAATCCTTTTCTTTTTAAATTGAATGATCTTTTCTGAAAAGAAAATGATTTTGAAGAAGAAAGGATATTTTCCTCAAGAATTCATTTCAAGTGTTTTATCAAAACCATTTTCCATCTAAAATGAAATTATTTTCATATGTGTATGTTTCAAGTATAATGTCTCTATGATTTACATGGTTTCACTTTTATTATGATGAAATGATATCCATTTTTTATATGGATTATATTATGATGGGATGATGTTTATTAAAAACCCATTTTTATTCTTTGGGTTAGGATGAATGGTTTATGTTTATGTTGTGGCAAAAGTAAGAATGATTTAATTATGAGAGGGGTGGGACCTATATCTCCCTCCAATTCATTGGGTAAAGATTTATATCTCTTGAGATAGACATGGCTGGAATAGTATGTTAATCCGGTTCAATATTACAGGACTGGACCGAGGAGTGAACTCGATACAGAAAGGGACTTTGTCCACTAAGATGGTCTTGGAAGCAATGCCTTGGATACTATGGAAATCATTACATGTGCTTAATGGATGCCACAATTACATGTTTTATTCCCATGCTATGTTATCATGATTTATGTTCCATTATGATCTATGCCTTATGTACTTCTATGTTTTAAGTTGTTTCTCATGATTTTGATGTTTAAACATTATATTCATGTTTTTAAGTTCAAATGTATATGGTATGTTTTATTTTATCCATGCTTACCCTTACTGAGCATTTGAGCTCAACCTTTTAATGTTGTATTTTCCCCCAGTATTAAAAGAATGGTTTTAGGTAAGGAAACAAAAAGTGGAAGATCTTTATGGGAGATGTTGAAGATCATTCACCACGATTAGAAGATTACGTTCCAAGTTTCCAAAGACACTAAACTATTACAGTCCTTGTGTTTCTATTTTTTTTATGTATTAACTATTCCACAAAAGTAATTTAATGTCTATGTATGTCAAGCATCGGGTCTCTATTGTTGGTATCAGAGGAAAGTTTTAGTTAACCATTGGAAACTAGAATGTAAAAACTTTAATGAGATCCCTAGAGATATTTCTAAGGTATGTCTAGTGATGTAACTAAGGTTAAGTATACGTATAGGTTATAGTACTAGAATTGCGCTAACAATATTATAATTTAACCTAAGATGTTAGATATTGAGGGTACTCCCCTTTTACTATGTTCTTTCCCTAGCATGATTTTTACCTCTCACACTATTCTTTTTGGGTTTTAGACGATGGCTGGAACCCGAAGGAACCGTGTTGATCAATGCAATGGAAAATGCAATGATTGTCCTCCTGAACAAAAAAAATGTAATGGGAGATGGAGTGAAAAATCTTATTTCTATACTTACCCAAGCTATTAATCATTCTAGAAATCCGAATGAGTAGTGAAGGGAACAATATTCTATTGAGTCCTTCATGAGGCAACGTCCAACTTCTTTCAGTGGGTCTTCTGATCCACTTGTTGTTGAACAATGGATCAGTACCACTGAAAAGATATTTTCAGTTCTTCAATGTTCTGAACATGATAAATTCATCTTAGCAGTATATCGTTTGGAAGGTGAAGCAGATCAATGGTGGAATTTTATCAAGAATACGAGGCCAAGAGATGAAATTGAGTCCATGGAATGGGATGAATTCAAGAACATATATTTCAATAAGTACTTCCCTCGTATTCTTCGAACAAAGATGGAGAAGGAGTTTCCGTAACTAAATCAAAAGGATGATTAATCTGTTGGTGTATAAGAATCGAATTATACAAGGCTTTTAAGGTATGCATCTGGCTTTATCATCCAACCTGAAAGTCAAGTTGATCGATTCTTCAGTCGCTTAAAACCAAATCTTCGAAGGGCATTAGCTATAGGAGACTTCAGTAGCTACGAAAAAATTGTGCATTGTTCTATCAAGGTAGAAATGGAAGTTTGTGTTACTTATCCATCTCATAGTTTTGACAAGAAACGAAAGATGGAGTTCAAGGATAAATCTCAGAATAATGGTGAAAAGAAGATGAATGTTTCCTTGTGCTCAAAGTGTGGAACGAAGCATGGTGTAGATTGTCTTAAAGGGACTAGAAAATGTTTTAAGTGTAGTAAAGAAGGTCATCAAGTAGCTGAGTGTCGAAGTAATGGAAAAAGGGTTTTTAATGATGTGAATAATGAAAATCCTGCAGAGAACGCACCACCAACACTTCAATGCTTCAAGTGCATGGAAATGGGGAATTATGCTAATAAATTCCCTAATACCAGGGTTAGTGATGATCGACATGAGAAACCACTTAAGGAAAAGGACAAAGGGAAGTCACATGTGATCACTATTGGCAATGTTGAATATGAAAACGATGTGGTGGAATGAATAAGTGTTTATGTAATGGGATTCCAAAATAATGTTGTATATAGTATCATGGAATATTGGAATATTTATGTATTGGTCGATTGTGTTTTTCAATAATTTTATGGTACGGGTAACCATGGAATGTGATTGAGATATTTTTAGAAAAAAGATGATATGCTCATAATGAAGGGATAAGGAGAAAATGAAATGTTTGATAGTATTCATGAGCTCATGACTAATATAAGGAAATAGTTATATCATGGTTTGAGGTTTTGGTATGTGAAAAGAGTTAAATTTTGAGAGAATTCATGTTTTCACTAAGATTCAATGGGTATTCATTTTTCAACAGAATACATGATTAAGGCCTTCGAATATTTGGAATGTGACCAACAAGACATATCTTATGATATATGGGGTTCAACGATGGTATTAACATGCTTGTTATATAAAATCTCTGGTATTCATTTTCACTATAATATGAGAGTGGACTGCAGTATTATGGATAAGCCTAAAGATTGTAATGGATTATGTTTGACATAAGTTAGTATTATTTAAGGATAGAAGTTTTTTCGATGTTATTGATGGGATGTTATAGTAATGTAGTTTTAGGAAAAGGACAACCTGCAGGATGGACAACAGCCCATCACTTCAGACAAGGCTGTGGGAATCGAACCCACAACCGAAGTGCGACTGACCTTTATCACCTACCACTAGCCTACAGGAAGTCCTTGGTTAGTAGAAACTGGTTTTATTTTATTAAGCGGTATGATATATGAATTATAAGATCATTTTTGGAATCATATACTATTAAACCCCAATATAGATGGACTTATGTATATTTGATAACATTTTCTAACCTTTTGTTTGAAACAAATGGAATGACACATCATTCTATCACATGATCTGTTTACACTTCACGGATAACAAATTCAACTTCATTTCATTAATATATGAACTGGAAATTGTTCAAAGCACGAACAACAGTGAGATTGTACCAAAATATATTAAGTATTTATTATAATTCAAATTCTTAAACATTAGGGAAATGCTCTTGAAAATAAAAACTGTTGTCCTAGTGCCCTTATATCTGATGAATCAGATGGTACCCTAGATCATCACAAATTTATGGCTTTGTGATTTATGGCTTTTTCATAGCCATGTTCTCTACCACTCTCCATCATAACTTGATGGTTAGATTTTTCTTCCATATATATATTTTCGCATTTGTTCTCCTACATGGAAACCAAGTGATGAGTTAATTTGGGTTACTGTTACATTTCATACTTTAGTTTTTAAAGCCATGTTTTGGTATTTCTTTTTACGATGTGTGTTTCTATTAAAAAAACTTTCGAGTAGTAAACCATTTATATCCCCGACGAATTTCAAAGGTGAAATTCATTTTAAGGGGGGAAGAGTGTAACACCCCGTGATTTTATGAAAAATATTCTTTTAATTTCATTGATGTATTCTATTATACACCACACGAAGTTTATCTTTTACTATACGCAACACCGTATTAGCTTGCAGTATACGCAATGCTATTCTTGGATCGTGTTACATACAATTTCAAGTTCATTTTATAATAGTCATTATACACAACATTGAGTGTGTTTATATATATATATATATATTAAATGTATTAATAAAATATGGTTGGATTTTGTTATATTAAACAACTAAGGATTCTTGCACAACACACAACCCTGACTTGGCTTTCATTACACGCAATCACGACCTTTCTCGATAGCGTGTGTTGTACGCAATACCGAGTTTTACTAAACAATGATATATTATTATAATATTATTATGAACTAGTTGTTATGGATAGTATTAACTATATTTTTAATTTTATAACATTATTATTCATCTTACATATTTTCTTGAACATGGTATGAGAACAAAATATATGTTTCGGGTAAAATAACTATTTTTAAAAAAATGCAGTTTTTCCGCCTTTTGATGGTGCACCCACATTAAATATAGTTTTTGACATGTTTATAAGTTCTATTTGACAAAATAAAAATCTCCTATTAAATCAGGATATAAAAATTTACATTTGATAAATTTTTCATCTTATTCTGACAACTTTCATATTTTAATGAATAATAAAAACACGATATATTTTAATTAAAAACAACATTTTCCATCGTAATAAATTATGTGGTTAAATAATAATATTGAATGGTTTTAAAGTATAAATAGAATATATTTTTACCATTTAATATAATTTATGACATTAGCATTTATTTTACCTTGAATTCGTAGGTTAAATCAATTCAATCTTTTGCAATGTTTTAAACAAAAACCCGTTTCCTTTCGACAACAGGATTAATTTTAATTTAATTTCTGCAACTTTTGTGTATTGAATTTGGAAAATGGATTCCATATTTGGAATCAGTGGGTCCAAATTATGTTAATAAGCTAATTTTTATTTTTGGGCATTATGAATAGTAACTAAGGTAATTTTTATTTACTACGGTTAATGGTAAATAGGGTAATTCAAGGTTAAAATAATATTATAATAATTCAAAATTATATTGACACTTTTCCGAACCTTATTGGATGATAATTGGCCGACCATGGGCATCCTTGGGACTATTTTGGGACCCCAAAGAGCCACATGGTAGTGAAAATGACAATTTGGATTCATTAATTAAATGTAAAGACAAAATTGACTTTAACAAGATTCGTTTAGTAATTAATTTTTATAAGGGGCCATATAAATTATATATTGGACTATAAATATTAATTTTAAAGATAAAAATATTTCCTACATGTTCGAATTTTTTATATAATTTTTAGACATCATATAAATTAAATTATTTATGACACAATAATGATGCAGTATTTACCTCATTAATAAATGATTTAAATAAATATGATTAAAATGATTAAAATATCATCCAAAACCTGTACAATTCCTATTGGATGATTTTATTTCGAATATGAGTCATCTTATCGTCTACATTAATGTGTTTTGGAACTCTTGAAACTGAAGATAAGTTTATAATAAAATAATGTTTTCACACTTTCCTAAAGAGCTCCTCCACTCCCTTATAAAAGGAGACCACTTATATGCAATTCCTCACACCTCTCAAGTATTTTGGATCATCCAAAATCTTCCCAAATAAGATCCCTACATCTCTCTACTCCCCCTTGAAGCATTAAATTAGGAATGAGACTATCCAAGAAGTCCTTTTGGTTGAAACCAAATGAAGTTACCAAAAATAAAGGTAACAATTTCTCTTAAGTTGTTTTCTATTACTCTACTTCTCCAACCCGTACAATCTTTTTAATGATTTATTTTATGACAACAACAGTATCCTAAAAATACTAGGATATTATTATGAGAATTATTCTAACTACACTTACACACACCTCCATCTAATGGATGATGAACATAAGGATTCTGTGATGGCAAACTAAAGCCTCACAAAACAATGATTGTTCGATTTTCTCTTACCGCCTCTCGTGGTGGCCATTATGATGGAACTGTATTTATATATAATATATATTATGTTTATTATTTCCATATGCTTATTTAATTCCTAATTATATCAAGACTTTACGGTTTCTGTAGTCGGTAAATACGATAATCTCATTTGAGAATGTACGGACTACCGCCCCCTCAAAGTGATGTGATTCGTTAATACATTATGTTGGATGTATAAAGGATGTGGTTAGTGATATTAGATATGATATTATACTAGAATTATAATATACCTATGTATCATTATGTTTTAATTCCATTAAAATAAAAAATATAAATGAAAGTAGCATTCATGTGTACGTACGGCTTACCGTCTCCATGAACGGTGCGTTTCATTTCTTACCTCCATATGTTATGTATTATTATAAATTCTTGTATATGATGGATATATAATGAATTTATATGATATATAAATCATGATTTACATTTTGGAAGTAAGTAAATCATGATATAAGTAATAATAACATCAAGAACAACAAGTCCAAACACGTACGATAAATAAGATGATTTTACTGAAAACGCTAATTTAACATTTAATTTACAAAAGAATGGGTAACATAAAGTCATAAGTGAACCATATATGATATCATAACAATTAATATGATTCTTTAATAATTCAATTACATTATTTAAATCATTATACCGTAGTATTGGATACGTACGAATCATATCAGACCTAAGGTAAGGGATAATTTTGCAAATATCATTTTTATCCGAGATTTCTTATTCGTATGTATTAATTATAATTATATTTGTCATCCATATACCTGTTTTATAAAAATGTTTTCATGTATGTTTAAAGTTATTTTTACCCATTTTTGACTTTTACTATATGGTATGTATGGAATCTTTCTTTTATGAGGTACTTTTTGACTTTTCAGGAAAAAGTACGATAAGAATGTTTTTTTAACTTATAAGGCATGAAAGGATTTTAACTGTTTTATAAAGCCTTATTTTCATAAAGCTTCCTCCAAAAGATTTCATGACTATTTTAAACAAAATATTTTTCTTTTAAAATTTCATGACATTTTGTGAAAAGAAAATGATTTTGAAGAAGAAAGGATATTTTCCTCAAGAATTCATTTCAAGTGTTTTATCAAAACCAATTTCCATATAAAATGAAATTATTTTCAGATGTGTATGATTCAAGTATAATGTCTCTATGATTTACATGGTTTCACTTTTCTTATGATGAAATGATATCCATTTTTTATATGCATTATGTAATGATGGGATGATGTTTATGAATCCCATTTTTATTCTTTGGGTAATGATGAATGATTTATGTTTATGTTATGGCACAAGTAAAATGATTTCATTATGAGATGGGTGGGACCTATATATCCCTCAAATGCATTGGGTAATGATTTATATCTCATGAGATATACATGACTGGAACGGTAAGTTAATCTGGTTCAGTATTACATGACTGGAATGAGGAGTGAACTCGATTCATAAAGGGACTTTGTCCACTAAGATGGTCTTGGTAGCAATGCCTTGGATACTATGGAAATCATTACACATGATTAATAGATGCCACAATTACATGTTTTATTCCCATGCTATGTTATCATGATTTATGTTCCATTATGATCTATGCCTTATGTACTTCCATGTTTTAAGTTTTTTCTCAATATTTTGATGTTTAAATATTATGTTCATGTTTTTAAGTTCAAATGTATATGGTATGTTTTATTTTATCCATGCTTACTCTTACTGAGAATTTTAGCTCACCCTTTTAATGTTTTATTTTCCCCCAGGATTAAAAGAAAGGTTTTAGGTAACGAAACAAAAAGTGGAATATCTTTATGGGAGATGTTGAGGATCTTTCACCACGATTAGAAGATTACGTTCCATATTTCCAAAGACACTAAAATATTATAGTCCTTGTGTTTCTATTTTTATTATGTATTAAATATTCCTCAAAAGTAATGTAATGTCCATGTACGTCAAGCTTCGGGTCTCTACAGTTGGTATCAGAGGAATGGTTTAGTTATCCTTTGGAAACTAGGATGTGAAAACTTTAGTGAGATCCTTAGAGATATTTCTACGTTATGTCTAGGGATGTCCCTAAGGTTAAGTATATGTATAGGTTATAGTCCTAAAATTGCGCTAACATTCTTAGAATTTAACCTAAGATGTTAGATATTGAGGGTACTCCCCCTTTACTATGTTGTCTTCACTAGCATGATTTTTACCTCTCACACTATTATTTTTGGGTTTTAGACGATGGCTAGAACCCAAAGGAACCGTGTTGATCAATGCAATGTACAATGAAATGATTGTACTCATGAACAAACAAATTTAATGTGAGATGGAGTGAAAATTCTTATTTCTATACTTACACTAGCTATGAATCATTCTGGACTTCCAAATGAGCAGAGAAGGGAACACTATTCTATTGAGTCCATCATGAGGAAGTGTCCACCTTCTTTCAGTGGGTCTTCTGATCCACTTGTTGCTGAACAATGGATCAGTACCACTGAAAAGATATTTTCAGTTCTTCAATTTTATGAACATGATAAAGTCATCTTAGCAGTGTATCGTTTGGAAGGTGAAGCTGATCAATGGTGGAATCTTATCAAGAATACGAGGCCAAGAGATGAAATTGAGTCCATGGAATGGGATGAGTTCAAGAACTTATTTTTCAATAAGTAATTCCCTCGTATTCTTAGAAAAAATATGGAGAAGGAGTTTCTTGAACTAAAGAAAAATTATAATGAATCTGTTGGTGTATACGAAGCGAATTTTACAGGGATTGCAAGGTATGCATCTGGCTTTATCATCCAACCTGAATGTAAAGTTGATCGATTCTTTAGTGGCTTAAAACCAAATCTTTGAAGGGCATTAGCTATAAGAGACTTCAGTAGATATGAAGAAATTGTGCATTGTGCTATCAAGGTACAAATGGAAGTTGGTGTTACTTATCCATCTCATAGTTTTGACAAGAAACGAACGATGGAGTTCACGGAGAAATCTCAGAATAATGGTGAAAATAAGATGAATGTTTCCTTATGCTCAAAGTGTGGAATGAAGCATGGTGGAGATTGTCTTAAAGGTACTAGAAAATGTTTTCAGTGTGGAAAAGAAGGTCATCGAGCAGCTGAGTGTCGAAGTAATTGAAAAAGGGTTTCTAATGATGTGAAAAAATAAAAGACTGCAGAGAACGCACCACCAACACTTCAATGCTTCAAGTGAAAGGAAATGGGGCATTATTCTAATAAATGGCCTAATCCAAGGGTTAGTGATGATCGACATGAGCAACCACTTAAGGCAAAGGAAAAAAGGGAAGTCACATGTGATCACTATTGGCGATGTTGAATATGAAAATGATGTGGTGGAATGATTAAGTGTTTATGTAATGGGATTCCAAAATAATGTAGTATATAGTATCGTGAAATATTGGAATATTTATGTATTGGTCTATTGGGGTTTTCAATAATTTTATGGTACCGGTAACCATGGAAAGTGATTGAGATATTTTTGGAAAAAAGATGATATGCTCATAATGAAGGGATAAGGATAAAATTAAATGTTTGACAGTATTCATGAGCTCATGACTGATATAAGGAAATAGTTAAATCATGGTTTGAGGTTTTGGTATGTGAAAAGAGTTAAATTTTGACAGAACTCATGTTTTCACTAAGATTCAATGGGTATTCATTTTTCAAGAGAATACAAGATTAAGGCTTTTGAATATTTGGAATGTGACAAACAAAACATATCTTATGATATATGGGGATCAACGATGGTATTAACATGCTTGTTATATGAAATATCTGGTATTCATTTTCACTATAATATGAGAGTGGACTACAGTATTATGGATATGCCTAAAGATTGGAATGGATTATGTTTGACATAAGTTAGTATTATTTAAGGATAGAAGTTTTTTTGATGTTATTGATGGGATTTTATAGTAATGTAGTTTTATTAAAAGGACAACCTGCAGGATGGACGACAACCCATCGCGTTGGACACGGCTGTGGGAATCGAACCCACAACCGAAGTGCGACTGACCTTTATCACCTACCACTAGCCTACAAGAAGTCCCTGGTTAGTAGAAACTGGTTTTATTTTATTAAGCGGTATGATATATGAAGTATAGGATCATTTTTGGAATCATATACTATTAACCTCAACATAGATAGACTTATGTATATTTGATAATATTTGATAACCTTTTGTTTGAAACAAATGGAATGACACATCATTCTATCACATGATCTGTTAACACTTAATGGATAACAAATTCAACTTCATTTATTTAAGAGATGAAGTGAAAATTGTTCAAAGCACGAACAACAGTGAGATTGTACCAAAATAAAGTAAGTATTTATTCTAATTCAAATTCATAAACTTTAGGGAAATGCTCTTGAAAATCCAAAATGTTGTCCTAGTGCCCTTATATCTGATGAATCAGATGGTTCCCTAGATCATCACAAATTTATGGCTTTGTGATTGATGACTTTTTCATAGCCATGTTCTCTTCCACTCTCCATCATAACTTGATGGTCAAATTTTTCTTCCATATCCATATTTTCACCTTTGTTCTCCTATGTAGAAACCCAGTGAAAAGTAAATTTGGGTAACTGTTACGTTTCATACATTAGTTTTTAAAGCAATGTTTTGGTATTTTTTTATGATGTGGGTTTCTATTAAAGAAACTTTCGAGTAGTAAACCATTTATAACCTCGATGAATTTCGAGGGTGAAATTCATTTTAAGGGGGGTAGAATGTAACACCCCGAGATTTTATGAAAATATTCTTTTAATTTCATTGATGTATTCTATTATACACCACACCAAGTTTAGCTTGTACTATACACAACACCGTATTAACTTGCAGTATACGCAACACTATTCTTGGATCGTGTTACACACAATTTCAAGTTCGTTTTATAATATTCATTCTATGAAACATTGAGTGTGTTTATATATATTTATATATTCAATGTATAAATAAAATATGGTTGGATTCTGTTATACGAAACAATGGCGGATTCTTGCACAACACGCAACCCAGACTTGGCTTGCATTACACGCAATCACGACCTTCCTCGATAGCGTGTGTTGTACGCAATACCGAGTTTTACTAAACAACGATATATTATTATAATATTATTATGAACTAGATGTTATGAATAGTATTAACTAAATTTTGAATTTTATAACATTATTATTCATCTTACATATTTTGTAGAACATGGTATGAGAACAAAATAAATGTTTCAGGTAAAATAAGTATTTTTAAAAAAATATAGTTTTCCCACCTTTTGATGGCACACCCACATTAAATATACTTTTTGACATGTTTATAAGTTCAATTTTACAAAATAAAATTATTCTTTTGAATCAGGATATAAAAATTTACATTGGATAAATTTTTCATATTATTCTGATAACTTTCTTATTTTAATGAATAGTAAAAACACGCTATATTTTAATTAAAAACAACTTTAATCATCATAATAAATTATATTGTTAAATAATAATATTTAATGGTTTTAAAGTATAAATAGAATATATTTATACCATTTAATATAATGTATGTCATTATCATTGATTTTACCTTGAATTCGTAGGTTAAAACAATTCAATCTTTTGCAATGTTTTAAACAAAAACCCATTTTCTTTTGACTACGAGATTAATTTTAATTTAATTTCTGCAACTTTTGTTTATTGAATTTGGAAAAAAGGATTCCATATTTGGAATCATTGGGTCCAAATTATGTTAATAAGATACTTTTTATTTTTGGGCATTATGAATTGTAACTACGGTAATTTTTATTTACTGCGGTTAAAGGTAAATAGTGTAATTCAAGGTTAAAATAATATTATAATACTTCCAAATTACCTTGAAACTTGTACTAACCTTATTGGATGAGTAGTGGACAACCATGGGAATCTTTGGGTCGATTTTGGGACCCCAATGATCCACTTGGTAGTGAAAATGACAATTTGGATTAATTAATTTAATGTAAAGACAAAATTGACTTTAACAACAATCGTTTAGTAATTAATTTTTATAAGGGGCTATATAAATTATATATTAGACTATAAATATTCATTGGAAAGTAAAACGATTTCCTACATGTTGGTATTTTTTTATAATTTGTATACATCAGATAAATTAAATTATTTATGACACAATAATGATGCATTATTTACCTCATTAATAAATGATTTAAATAAATAAGATTAAAATGATTAAAATATCATCCAAAACCTGTCCAATTCCTATTGGATGATTTTATTTTGAATATGAGTCATATTATATTTGACATTAATTTTTTTTGTACCTCTTGAATCCTAAGATAAGTTTATAATAAAATAATGTTTTCACACTTTCCTAAAGAGCCCCTCCACTCCCTTATAAAAGGAGACCACTTCTATGTAATTCCCCACACCTCTCAAGACTTTTGGCATGTCAAAAATCTGCCGAAATAATCTCCCTACATCCCTCTACTCCCCCTTTAAGCCTTACATTAGGCAGAGGACTCTCCAAGAAGTCCTTTTGGTTCAAACAAAGGAAGTTACCAAAATTAAAGGTAACGGTTTCTCTTAAGTTGTTTTCTTTTATTCTACTTCTCCAACCCCTACAATATTTTTAATCCTTTATTTTGTGAAAAAACCAGTATCCTAAAAATACTAGGATGTTGTTATGATATGTATTCTAACTACACATACACACACCTCCATCTAATGGATGAAGAACATAAGGTTTTTGTGATTCCAAACTAACGCATCACGAAACGATGATTGTTCGATTTTCTCCTACCGCCTATCATGGTGGCCATTATGATGGAACTATATTTATATATAATATATATTATGTTTATTATTTCCTTATGATTCTTTAATTCTCAATTATATCAGGCCTTTACGGTTTCCATAGTCGGTAAATACGATAATCTCATTTGAGGAAGTGCGGACTACCGCCCCCTCAAAGTGATGTGATTCGTTAATACCTAATATGGGATGTATAAAGATATGGTTAGTGATATTATATATGATATTATACTGGAAATATAATATACCTATGTATAATTATGTTTTAATTCCATTAAAATAAGAAATATAAATGAAAGTAGCGTTCATGCGTACGTACGGCTTACCGTCTCCATGAACGGTGCGTTTCATTTCTTACCTCCATATGTTATGTACTATTATAACTTCTTCTATATGATGGATATATAATGAATGTATATGATATATAAACCATGATTTACATTTCTTAAGTAAGTAATCATGATATAAGTAATAATAACATCAAGAACAACAAGTCCAAACACGTACGATAAATAAGATGATTTTACCCAAAACGCTACTTTAACATTAATTTACAAATGAATGGGTAACATAAAGTAATAAGTGAACCATATATGATATCATAACAATAAATATGATTCTGTAATAATTCAATGACATTATTTAAATCATTATACAGGAGGTTTGGATACGTACGAAGCATATCGGACCTAAGGTAAGGGATAATTTTGCAAATCTCTTTTTTATCCGAGTTTGTTTATTCGTAAGTATTTATTGGGGTTATATTTATCATCCATTTACCTGTTTTCTAAAAATGGTTTCATGTATTTTTAAAGTTCTTTTTACCCATTTTTTACTTTTACTATATGGTATGCATGGAATCATTCTTTTATGAGGTACTTTTTGACTTTTTCGGCAAAAGTACAAGAAGAATGTTTTTTTAACTTATACGACATGAAAGGATTTTTAAGGTATTATAAAGCCTTATTTTCATAAAGCTTCCTCCAGAGATTTCATTACTATTTTCAACAAAATCATTTTCTTTTAAAATTGCATGACATTTTGTGAAAGGAAAATGATTTTGAAGAAGAAAGGAAATTTTCCTCAAGAAATCATTTCAAGTGTTTTATCAAAAACATTTTCCATCTAAAATGAAATTATTTTCATATGTGTATGATTCAAGTATAATTTCTCTATGATTTAAATGGTATAACTTTTATTATGATGAAATGATATCCATTTTTTATATGGATTATGTTATGATGGGATGATGTTTATGAAACCCATTTTTATTCATTGGGTTAGGATGAATGATTTATGTTTATGTTGTGGCACAAGAAAGAATGATTTCATTATGAGATGGGTGGGACCTATATCTCCCTCCAATGCATTGGGTAAAGATTTATATCTCATGAGATAGACATGGTTGGAATGGTAAGTTAATCTGGTTCAGTATTACAGGGCTGGAACGAGGAGTGAACTCGATTCAGAAAGAGACTTTATCCACTAAGATGGTCTTGGTAGCAATGTCTTGGCTACTATGGAAATCATTACACGTGATTAATGGATGCCACAATTACATGTATTATTCCCATGCTATGTTATCATGATTTCTGTTCCATTATGATCTATGCCTTATGTGCTTCCATGTTTTAAGTTGTTTCTCAAGATTTTGATGTTTAAATATTATGTTCATGTTTTTAAGTTCAAATGTATATGGTATGTTTTATTTTATCTATGCTTACCCTTACTGAGCATTTGAGATCACCCTTTTAATGTTTTATTTTCCCCCAGGATTAAAAGAAACGTTTTAGGTAAGGAAACAAAAAGTGGAAGATCTTTATGGGAGATGTTGAAGATCTTTCACCATGATTAGAATATTATGTTCCATGTTCCCAAAGACACTAAACTATTACGGTCCTTGTGTTTTTATTCTTGTTATGTATTAAGTATTCCACAAAAGTAATGTAATGTCCATTTACGTCAAGCTTGGGGTCCCTATAGTTGGTATCCGAGGAAAGGATTAGTAAACCTTTGGAAAATAGGATGCGAAAACTTTATTGAGATCTCTAGAGATATTTCTAAGGTATGTATAGGGATTTCCCTAAGGATAAGTATATGTATAGGTTATAGTCCTAGAATGGCGCTAAAAATCTTAGAATTTAACCTAAGATGTTAGATATTGGGGGTACTCCCCCTTTACTGGGTTGTTTTCCCTAGCATGATATTTACCTCTCACACTATTCTTTTTGGGTTTTAGACGATGGCTAGAACCTGAAGGAACTGTGTTGATCAATGCAATGGACAATGAAATGATTGTCCTCCTGAACAAACAAATGTAATGGGAGATGGAGTGAAAAATCTTATTGCTATACTTACACAAGCTAGGAATCATTCTGGACTTCAAAATAAGCAGAGAAGGGAACAATATTCTATTGAGACCTTCATGAGGCAACGACCACCTTCTTTCTGTGGGTCTTCTGATCCACTTGTTGCTTAACAATGGATCAGTACCACTGAAAAGATATTTTCAGTTCTTCAATGTTCTGAACATGATAAAGTCATCTTTGCGGTATATCGTTTGGAAGGTGAAGCTGATCAATGGGGGAATCTTATCAAGAATACAAGGCCAAGAGATGAAATTGAGTCCATGGAATGGGATGAGTTCAAGAACATATTTTTCAATAAGTACTTCCCTCTTATTATTCGAACAAAGATGGAAGAGGAGTTTCTTGAACTAACGAAAAAGTATGATGAATCTGTTGGTGTATACTAAGTGAATTTTACAGGGCGTGAAAGGTATGCATCTGTCTTTATCATCCAACCTAAAAGTAAAGTTGATCGATTCTTTAGTGGATTAAAACCAAATATTTGAAGGGAATTAGCTATAAGAGACTTCAGTAGCTATGAATAAATTGTGCGTTGTGCTATCAAGGTAGAAATTGAAGTTGGTGTTACTAATCCATCTGATAGTTTTTACAAGAAACGAAAGATGGAGTTCAATGAGAAATCTCAGAATAATGGTGAAAAGAACATGAATGTTTCCTTATGCTCAAAGTGTGGAAAGAAGCATGGTGGAGATTGTCTTAATGGGACTATAAAATGTTTTAAGTGTGGAAAAGAAGGTCATCGAGCAGCTGAGTGTTGAAGTAATGGAAAAAAGGGTTTCTAATGATGTGAATAAAGAAAAGACTGCAGAAAACGCACCATCAACACTTCAATGCTTCAAGTGCAAGGAAATGGGGTATAATGCTAATAAATTCCCTAATCCAAGGGTTAGTGATGATCGACATGAGCAACCACTTAAGGCAAAGGACAAAGGGAAGTCACATGCGATCACTATTGGCGATGTTGATTATGAAAACAATGTGGTGGAATGATTAAGTGTTTATGTAATGGGATTCCAAAATAATGTTGTATATAGTATCGTGGAATATTGGAATATTTATGTATTGGTATATTGTGGTTTTCAATAATTTTACGGTACCGATAACCATGGAAAGTGATTGAGATATTTTTGGAAAAAAGATGATATGCTCATAATGAAGGGATAAGGAGAAAAAGAAATGTTTTCAGTATTCATGAGCTCATTACTGATATAAGGAAATAGTTATATCATGGTTTGAGGTTTTGGTTTGTGGAAAGAGTTAAATTTTGACAGAACTCATGTTTACACTAAGATTCAATGGGTATTCATTTTTCAAGAGAATACATGATTAAGGCTTTCGAATATTTGGAATGTGACCAACAAGACATATCTTATGATATATGGGGATCATCGAGGGTATTACCATTCTTGTTATATGAAATATCTGGTATTCATTTTAATTGTATAGAGAGTGGACTGCAGTATTATGGATAATCCTAAAGATTGGAATAAATTATGTTTGACATAAGTTAATATTATTTAAGGATAGAAGTTTTTTCGATGTTATTGATGGGATGTTATAGTAATGTAGTTTAAGTAAAAGGACAACCTGTAGGATGGATAACAGCCCATCGAATCGGACAAGGCTGTGGGAATTGAACCCACAACCGAAGTGCGACTAACCTTTATCACCTACCACTAGCCAAAAGGAAGTCCCTGGTTAGTAGAAACTGGTTTTATTTTATTAAGCGGTTTGATATATGAAGTATAAGATCATTTTTGGAATCATATTCTATTAACCTCAACATAGGTAGACTTATGTATATTTGATAACATTTGCTAAACTTTTGTTTGAAACAAATGGAATGACACATAATTCTATCACATGATCTGTTAACACTTCACGGATAACAAATTAAACTTCATTTCTTTAAAAGATGAAGTGGAAATTGTTCAAAGCACAAAAAACAGTGAGATTGTACAAAAATAATGTAATTATTTATTCTAATTCAAAATAATAAACTTTAGGGAAATGCTCTTGAAAATCAAAAATGTTGTCCTAGTTCCCTTATATCTGATGAATCAGATGGTACCATAGATCATCACAAATTTATGGCTTTGTGATTGATGACTTTTTCATAGCCATGTTCTCTACCACTCTCCATCATAACATGATGGTTAGATTTTTCTTCCATATCCATTTTTTTACCTTTGTTCTCCTACGTGGAAACCCAGTGAATAGTTAATTTGGGTAACCGTTACGTTTCATACTTTAGTTTTTAAATCCATTTTTTTTACGATGTGGGTTTCTATTAAAGAAACTTTCGAGTAGTAATCCATTTATAACCCCGATGAATTTCGAGGGCGAAATTCAATTTAAGGGGGGTAGAATGTATCACCCTGAGATTTTATGAAAAATATTCTTTGAATTTCATTGATGTCTTCTATTATACACCACACCAAGTTTATCTTGTACTATACTCAACACCGTATTGACTGGCAGTATACACAACACTATTCTTGGATCATGTTACACACAATTTCAAGTTCGTTTTATAATAGTCATTCTACGCAACATTGAGTGTGTTTATATATATATATATATATATATATATATATATATATATATTCAATGTATAAATAAAATATGGTTGGATTTTGTTATATGAAACAATGAAGGATTATTTCACAACACACAACCCTGACTTGGCTTGCATTACACGCAACCACGACCTTCCTCGATAGCGTGTGTTGTATGCAATACCGAGTTTTACTAAACAATGATATATTATTATAATATTATTATGAACTAGCCGTTATGAATAGTATTAACTAAATTTTTAATTTTATAAAATTATTATTCATCGTACATATTTTCTAGAACATGGTATGAGAACAAAATAAATGTTTCGGGTAAAATAAGTATTTTTAAAAAAATGCAGTTTTTCCGCCTTTTGATGGCGCACCCAAATTAAATCTAGTTTTTGACATGTTTATAAGTTAAATTGGACAAAATAAAATTCTTCTTTTGAATCAGGATATAAAAATTCAAATTGGATAAATTTTTCATATTATTCTGATAAATTTCATATTTTAATGAATAGTAAAAACACGCTATGTTTTAATTAAAAACAACTTTTTTAATCATAATAAATTATGTGGTAAAATAATAATATAGAATGGTTTTAAAGTATAAATAGAATATATTTTTACCATTTAATATAATTTATGTCATTTTAATTTATTTTACCTTGAATTCGTAGGTTATATCAATTCAATCTTTTGCAATGTTTTAAACAAACCACTTTTCTTTCGACAACAGGATTAATTTTAATTTAATTTCTGCAACTTTTGTGTATTGAATTTGGAAAAATGGATTCAATATTTGGAATCAGCGGGTCCAAATTATGTTAATAAGCTACTTTTTATTTTTGGGCATTATGAATAGTAACTACGGTAATTTTTATTTACTGCGGTTAAAGGTAAATAGGGTAATTCAAGGTTAAAATAATATTATAATACATCACAATAACCTTGACACTTGTCCTAACCTTATTGGATGAGTAGTGTCCGACCATGGGCATCCTTGGGCAGATTTTGGGACCCCAATGAGCCACTTGGTAGTGAAAATGACAATTTGGATTAATTAATTTAATGTAAAGACAAAATTGACTTTAACAACAATCGTTTAGTAATTAATTTTTATATGGGGCTATATAAATTATATATTGGACTATAAATATTCATTGGAAAGTAAGAAGATTTCCTACATGTTGGTATTTTTTTTATAATTTTTAGAAATCAGATAAATTAAATTATTTATGAGACAATAATGATGCAGTATTTAACTCATTAATAAATGATTTAAATAAATAAGATTAAAATGATTAAAATATCATCCAAAACCTGTCCAATTCCTATTGGATGATTTTATTTAGAATATGAGTCATCTTATCTTTGACATTAATGTGTTTTGGTTCTCTTTAATTTGATGATAAGTTTATAATAAAATAATGTTTTCACACTTTCCTAAAGAGCCCCTCCACTCCCTTATAAAAGGAGACTGCATCGATGCAATTCATCACACCTCTCAAGCCTTTTGGCTCGTCTGAAATCTGGACAACTAATCTCCCTACATCCCTCTCTTCCCCCTTGAAGCCTTACATTAGGCAGAAGACTCTCCAAGAAGTCCTTTTGGTTCAAACCAAAGGAAGTTACCAAAATTAAAGGTAATAGTTTCTCTTAAGTTGTTTTCTTTTATTCAACTTCTCCAACCCCTAAAATCTTTTTAATCCATTCTTTTGTGACAAAACCAGTATCCTAAAAATACTAGGATGTTGTTATGAGATGGATTCTAACTACACTTACACACACCTCCATCTTATGGATGAAGAACACAAGGTTTCTGTGATGGCAAACTAACGCCTCACGAAACGATGATTGTTCAATTTTCTCCTACCGCCTCTCATGGTGGACGTTATGATGGAACTGTATTTATATATAATATATATTATGTTTATTATTTCCTTATTCTTCTTTACTTCCAAATTATATCAAGACTTTATGGTTTCCATAGTCGGTAAATACGATAATCTCATTTGAGGAAGTGCGGACTACCACCCCTCAATGTGATGTTATTTATTAATACCTTATGTGGGATGTATAAAGGATGTGGTTGGTGATATTATATATGATATTATACTTTAATTATAATATAAAAATGTATCATTATGTTTTAATTCCATTAAAATAATAAATATAAATGAATGTAGTGTTCATGCGTACGTACGGCTTACCGTCTCCATGAACGGTGCGTTTCATTTCTTACCTCCATAGGTTATGTACTATTATAAATTCTGGTATATTATGGATATATAATGAATTTATATGATATATAAATCATGATTTACATTTTTTATGTAAGTAAATCAGGATATAAGTAATAATATTATCAAGAACAACAAGTCCAAACATGTACGATAAATAAGATGATTTTACCCAAAATGCTACTTTAACATTAATTTAAAAAAGAATGGGTAATATAAAGTCATAAGTGAACCTTATATGATATCATAACAATGAATATGATTCTTTAAAAAGTCAATGACATTATTTAAATCATTATACAGGAGTTTTGGATACGTACGAAGCATATCGGACCTAAGGTAAGGGATAATTTTGCAAATCTCATCGTTATCCGAGATTGCTCATTGGTAAGTATTTATTGAGGTTATATTTATCATCCATGTACCTTTTTTATAAAAATGGTTTCATGTATGTTTAAAGTTCTTTTTACCCATTTTTTACTTTTACTATATGGTATGTATGGAATCTTTCTTTTCCGAGGTACTTTTTGACCTTTCCGGAAAAAGTACTAGAAGAATGTTTTTTAACTTATATGGCATGAAATGATTTTTACGGTTTTATAAAGCCTTATTTTCATAAAGATTCCTACAAAATATATCATGACTATTTTCAAAAAAAAACCTTTTCTTTTAAAATTACATGACATTTTGTGAAAAGAAAATGATTTTGAAGAAGAAAGGATATTTTCCTCAAGAATTCATTTCAAGTGTTTTATCAAAACCATTTTCCATCTAAAATGAAATTATTTTCATATGTGTATGATTCATGTATAATTTGTCTATGATTTACATGGTTTTACTTTTCTTATGATGAAATGATATCCATTTTTTATATGGATTATGTTATGATGGGATGATGTTAGTGAAACCCATTTTTATTCATGGGGTTATGATGAATGATTTATGTTTATGTTGGGGCACAAGTAAGAATAATTTCATTATGAGATGGGTGGGACCTATATCTCCCTCCAATGCATTGGGTATAGATTTATATCTCATGAGATAGACATGGCTGGAACGGTAAGTTAATCTGGTTCAGTATTACAGTACTGGAACGAGGAGTGAACTCGATTCAGAAAGGGACTTTGTCCACTAATATGGTCTTGGCAGCAATGCCTTGGCTACTATGGAAATCATTACACGTGCTTAATGGATGCCACAATTACATGTTTTATTCTCATGCTATTTTATCATGATTTATGTTCCATTATGATCTATGCCTTATGTACTTCCATGTTTTAAGTTTTTTCTCAAGATTTTGATGTTTAAACATTATGTTCATATTTTTAAGTTCAAATGTATATGGTATGTTTTATTTTATCCATTATTACCCTTACTAAGCATTTGAGCTCACCCTTTTTATTTTTTATTTTCCCTCAGGATTAAAAGAAAGGTTTTAGGTAAGGAAACGAAACGTGGAAGATCTTTATGGGAGATGTTGAAGATGTTTCACCACGATTAGAAGATTACATTCCATGTTTTCAAAGACACTAAACTATTATGGTCCTTGTGTGTCTGTTTTTGTTATGTATTAAGTATTCCGCAAAAGTAATTTAATTTCCATGTACGTCAAGCTTCGGGTCTCTACAACTAATCCATTGGTATGTGAAAAATAAAAGTGTCTCGAAATGATATTCTTGTCTGTGTGATATTACATTTGATATTCCAAATCAACCTACAGTATTCTTTTGGGTTGAGGATGAACCTAAAATTCCAATGAAAATTACTTCTACCATATGTGTTTTTTTAGATATTCTAGAGGGATGTTTATCTCATATGGTTAGGTAGAAACTCAAAATTAAATATATTTAAATTGTATAAAATTTTATTAATTTATTTATAGAATAGTTTTTTATTATTCCCACATATCATGGAGATGATATTTCAGTAGAACTCATACCCAGTGCAACACTTATTTAAGGAAATCAATATAGAATATCCTCGGCTGAGTTCAATTAATTTAAGAAGCAACTTTAGGAGAATATAAAAAAGTGAATTATTTCTTATATTTCGTCACCATGGGGTTCACCTATTCATTTTTATAAGATGAAATATGGGTCACTACATTTTTTCATTGACTATTGGGAACATAATAAAATCACTATTAATAACAAGTTTAACTTACCTCATATCAATGATTTGTTTATTCAGTTATGAGGAGATAAATATCTTTACAAGATTGTTATTTGATCTATATGTCATCAATTAAGGGTCAATAAGGAGGGTATACATTCAAAAAAATTATGTTTGAGGTGTAGTCATTGTGAATTTATAAAAGTTTGGTCTCCATAGTAGTGGTTATACTACCTTACAGTAGAGATAGGTTTGTAATATATAAATATGCATCAAAGAGGTGACTGGGATGAATCCTCATGCATAATGATATGGTGATGGATTATTCCTCATAAAAATTGAAAATTCCTGATCAGAATTAAATAGATCATGATTTGGAGTCTGTAGGTGTAATGGTTACATTAAAGTTGTGGATAAATTATCTCTATGGCCAAATGTGTGATATATATACTAAACATAAAATAATAAAAAAATATAGTTATACTAGAATATTTAAATAATCTCTATAGAATATAACTGGAGTTAATAAAATATTATAAATTCTCAAAACATTATTGACATAGGAAGGTGAACAAGGTGGACGATGCTCTGAGCCAGAATGATCTTGATATTTTGACCATAATGAGGATCTAAAGAGATTCAAAATTTATTCACTTTTAGAATTTGGATCTTTAAATCTTGAATAATGGTGATAGATATTTTCTTACTCAGATGAATCTTTAACTATCCATCCATGGTATGATTAAAATGTTAGAGAAAGAAGATGTATAATTACAGAAGTTCTTGATAAATGTTCCTGAGTTCAACCATGATCATGCCTGAATGATATTTTTTAATAACTCAGTATACAACGTGAAAATATTAGAATTAAATAATGATTTTATGGATGATGTTCATAATTCATTAATTTCCATTCACCCTGAATGTATAAAGATATATAAATAATTGAAAGAATATTTCTATTGGGATAAAATAAAAAAAGGGACATTGCTGAGTGTGTAGCCTAATTCCTGATGTATCAGCAAGTTGAGCCTAATAGACAGGAGTATAATGGGATGTCACAACCATTACCTATACCAAATACAAAATGGGATAAATCCATGGATATCATCATAAGACTCTTCAAAAAAACTAAAGGACACAATGTTAATTAGTTTTTACATAATTTACTTATAAAATAAACATATTTTATTACTATTAGAGTAGATTTTTACCATCATTTACTTCCTCAATTATACAATGAGGATGTTATTATATTTTATAGAGTATAACTCTCAATGATATCTGATCTAAATCTAAGGTTTACCTCAATTTTATATAAAACTATTTGGAGGGTTTTGGATACATATTTCAGTTATAATAATACTTATCATCCTTAGATAGATGTTCATCCTTAAGGGGAAATTGGAAATCTATAAGTAATCTTGAGATATTTCATTATGTATCTAAAAAATTGTTGGGATCAATGCATTCCTTTTGTAGAAATTTATGGAAACTAATGTTGAGAGTCAAAAGAAAGTACTGCTGACAATCATCAATGATATATAGAGTTTGAAATAGTGACAAGTTATTCCAAAGAATATATCCTTGTAATAAGTTTATGATAATTGAATATAAGGTAAAGCTAAGCCCTAGATATATTAGTCCCTTAGAAATTCATGATTATATAGAGACGGTATCCTATCAGTTGGTGCTTTCAGCCAATCTCTTTCAAGTTCACAATCTATTCCATGAATCCATCTTAAGAAAGAACATAACTAACTATTTACATCTATTGATATCATAGTTCATACAACTGGAATAATATCTATATTTTCAGGAACAAATAGGGGAGATTCTGGATCGTAGATAAAATGTGCTACGAAATAAGACCACTCATCTGGTCAATGTTTTGTGGTAAAATCAAAATAAATTGCGAAATCTATTTGGAAACTTGATGATGAAATGTGGTACAAGTATACTTAGTTTTTCATATCAGAGTGATGTATTTTCAAGGGTGAAATTATTATAAGTGGGGTAGAATCTGACAGCCAATGATTTTATGATAAGTTTTTTTCAAATAAATTTATTTGATAGATTTATTTACAAAAAAAATAATTTTAAATAAACTAAGAAAACATGTTAAGATATTATTATGTGAAAATGATATCATTTTTTAAATTCATAATTTCAATATTATCTTAGGTCAAATGATTTTTTAAAATATTGATTTTTTTAATAAAATGTGAAAAAATACTAATTTTTAGAAAACAATCATTTATTTTAATTGAAAATCCCCCATAATGCTTTGAATTTAAATATAATTTAATATAAGAAAATTTTCGTTTAAAAAATATAATTAATTACATTTGAGTTATCATTATTAATGGTTTTATATAAGTTCATTTTTTGAATTAAAACACATATATCTAAAAATCTATTTTTTTGCAATAAATGTTTTTATCTTAAATTAATTTATTCCATTTCTATGAATTGAATTTGATAACATTTATTAAATATTTGGAATCAAGATATTAATTTTTTTAAATATTTACCTTTTATTTTTTGTCATTATAAATAGTAACCTTGGTCGATATTTATTACATCAGTGAGGGTAAAATGGGTAAAACAAAATTGAATCTTTGGGATAAGTATTTAAAATTTCTCTAGAAATTTCAGTTATCCTATTGTATGACGTTATTTAAACCATTTCAGCCCTATTAATGAAATTATTTCCACTTTATTCCATTTTTATTCGATATAAACCTTTATATAACTTTAAAGAAATAATAAAAACAATATTTAACACTTTTGTCTTTAATATCTTAAATATTTTTTCATAAGGATAAACGGTAGTCATGTATGGTTTTAAAAGTTTATTTGGAATAGGAATTATTTTTTTCATGGTAATTTTCTTCTAATTTTTACTGATTAAATAATTACCTTTAATTATTTTGCAACATCGACACGGTATTTATTCAACTAAAAGAAAAATAAAATGAACGATTTTAAAAATATATAAAATAAAACTATTGGGATGAATTATTGTATTTAAAGACTTTTATAGATAACTATAACATATTAATTATATGTAAAAGTATTTTATTCTTTGTTTATCTTTTTATTACAATTTATAAAGTCATATTAGATGAATAGATTCAAAAGGCGATTAATGATATTTTATGAAAATAATATTTTATTAAATTATTAAACAATCATTAAAAACTGACATAGGAAAATGTGTAAAATATGTGGTCAAATATTTCATCCCTTTTCCATTTTGAGATAATTTTACTTTTATGGTATCTTTATTGTCTCATAGTGTGTAAATGTTTTTATCGTTGTAATTTTCAAAAGGGTTAATGAGGGGTTCAAACCAAGAGATCATGGAAAAACATTACCTAAAGTTATTAAATTTTTATTGTAGGAAAATATAAAACTCTGAATCATATTATATTAAAATTATATCATTTTGGATCAATTTGGACATGAAAAATACTTTATATTATGTTAACAGTTTACGAAATTTCTAGAATTCCCCTACCCCACTTATAAAATGACACCCCTAATCTATTTTATTTACACCACATTGAGGCTTATATATCAATAAAAACCTTCCAAATAATATTCTAAAACTATCTATACACAATATAAATTTTTTCTTCTTCTTAAAAGACCATTATAAGTGTCATCAATAAGAAATCTAATGAAATACTACCGAAAAAGAGGTAATCATCATTACCACTCCTTAGAGTTTATTTCATTCTATAATTCATTTAAATATATTATATCCATATTCAATAATAAATAAATGATCATAAATATAATCATATTTCATTATTATGATCGTAAAACCATTTTACATCTCTTTTACATCCTATGAAAAGTGAAAACGTCGCTCGTGAATACATGTTGTTTAACATCTCCACATAGCGGTGTAATTTTTTTTATCACCACATTACTTGGATTGTTATAAAGATGAAAATAATGAATATATATATATATATGTTTTTCTAGAATAATTATTATTTTTTAATTATTATTTCATATATATATATGTGCTATTAACTTTTAATCCTTTGGAAAATGATAATGTCGCTTGTGCGTACATGTGGACAACCACAACCACAAAGAGATGTGGAATTTTTTCATTAAATATTTACATGGTTGTTAATAAAGGAATATTTAATTAAAATATGTGTGATATATTATATTTTAATAATTATATAAAAGTGATTTATAATTTATCCTTCATTTAATCCATCCAACAAAAATGGAAAATTATGTTCATGTGTATGTATGGTCTTCTGTCTCCATGAACAGTGAAATTAATTTTTCTATATCTATAATTTATGGATGAAGATAAATAAATATATAAGGAAAATATAATATATTTATATCATGATTATTATTATTGGGGTGATTTAATCATAATCAAACTAGAGCTATCAGAATTACCAAACCAAAATTATCATGAAAAATGAAGCAGTTAACACCCAAAACAATGATAATAGTATGATATTATTAACAAAAAGGGGGGGAAATTTTATAAAAGTATGATATATGATAATATAAATAGTTATATGGTTTTTTAATGTATCAATAAGAAATATAAATTTCTTATAGAGGAGGTTAGATCTCTTTTGAAGCAATTCAAACTTGAGGTAATGGATTTCATCTCAACTTCTGCTCCATTGAAACTTGTTTTTCATTTTGAACAAATTTATTTTTATGTAATGTACATACTACCCCATTTGAGTAATTAAAATGAATATAAATTTATTCATGATGATCAAATTTTCCGTTCACGTTCACACTTTTAAGTGTTTATAATTCAAATGTTACCAAAGAGGTATGGATTTATTTTAGAATCTCATTTTTTAGGATTTGTCTTTTTTTCATTGATGGAATATTTTTATATAACCTCAAAAAAACATATATTTTCAAGTATTATATATATTAAACTATTTAACAGTTTCTTACAAGTTTTTTATCTTTTTAATACTAATCTTGTAAAGATACGTTTAAAAGAAAACTCAATCTTATTTTTTGTTTTATCAGATATAATTTTCTTCTATTTCCCTATTTTTAAAAATTATTTTAAAAAAGTCCTTTTTTAATCAAATAATTTGTTAAACATTTTTATGTTATAATTTAATTTTACATGTTTTCAATCTAACCTCTCTAATATTTCTTAAAAGGTTCATTTTTAATTATCTTTATAAAAATTATAAAGGATTTTTTTAAATTTATATTGTGTCAACGGGTTTACCTAAAACCATAACTATTTTATGATGTTTTAGATTGTTAAACAAGCTTTTAATGGTTTTAAAAATAAAACCCTTTTAAGAAATATTTTCTTTAATGATTTATTTATGTTTTATTTCATTTTCCAGGATACATGAATTTATTTCGAAAGATATATTTCTTATGAATTGATGGTCATATTTTATCTCTTTTCGATTTTGTGGTTATTAACTTTATCTAGAAACATTCACTTACTAGTGATCATATTTCATTAGAAATTGTATTTTTCTTAAATATCTACATTATTTCAATCTAGGATATTCTTATTTACTAAATCATTAAAAATTTCTACATATGGTGTTTTACTATGATAGTTATTTGATTAACTAGAAAAATCTTGATATTTATTATTCTTTACACAATACTGATATGTGTAAATAACAAAGATTATTTAGTGATTAAATAAAACATTAAATATATGATTAATTAATTAGGAAAGTAGTGATATGTGGGGTTTGGTAATATATAGCCCCTCGATGCATCTACAGGCCTCATGAGGGAAATTAGTTGGCCATATTAAATTGATTTTGGGTGTATACCTAACCATCAACTAAAGTGTCCTTGAATAAAACATTGATGGTATAAATATCATGATGTTTTAGATCATAAAATACAATGTTATGTATTCCATTCAATGATAATCTAGTTATTATTATCCATGATATTACAGAAAAGATAATTTCCATAGATGCACTTTTTTCTCAAGTAATTGATTAAATGGGGTGTACTTTCAGTTATTTGCATGTATATATTTATTATGCCTTATATATTCATGATAGACTATACATTACGTAACCTTTAATAATTATATAATATCACGCTTTATTTTTTTCCTTTCTGTATAATATATATAAGGATATTATGAATAATATCAAGGATGTGAGAATGTTTCTTATATAATTTTTTTTATTTCTACTATAATATGAGAATCATGTAAACATATGGTTCTCCAAAACTACTAAATCAATAGATCCTTTGTGTTTTTATCCCTCATATATTATAATATTTTAATAATGTATACATTTTATATTGATTATTGGAGATGGGGTTTCAACAAAAATGTTGAATTTGATCTCAAAACATCGTTCTATAGAGACAAATAACACAAATAATCTGGATCTCTTAATACTAAGGATCAATGATTCTAATAATGATGGGACGATAGTTAAATTATGTGATCAAATCAAGGGACAAATATTATGTTAATATCTCAATCATAAAGCACAATAATCAAATTTAATGTTTAAGGAAGATATCTTACCAAAATTAACATCACTCCAACACCCAACACTAAAATTGGATCATGAATATAACAGCTACGAATAATGAGTAATTGCCACATTTTGTTTTTTTATAAATTTTTACTTGGGATAAGTCTCACAAATTTCACATAACCGCATATGATCTTAATACCATCAGTCTGGTAATTGTAGTTTCTAACATACCTAAGGAAAATCTAATTTTTATTCTTTAAAAAATAAAAGGTTGAATAATAAATTACAATAAAATTATTCACAAACCAATTCCCCAAAATCAAATGACCCTCCTCTTCATATATACCCGACAAAAATCAACCATTAACATTATAAATTCAACCCCGTAATTAGTGAAATAAATATAATAAAAAATACACCATTGTAAGGTAGTAAATGAAAAAAATATCATGTAACATAGATCATTCATAACAAGTTCATTCACGACAACAAAGGGCTATATTGGGTTGGTATAAAGGTTCTTATCAAGATAAAGGTATTATAAATTGAAATTAATTAATATTTTTAAAATGGAATTTTTATAGTTATGTATTTTAAAAGATACCAATGTAATTATTAGTAGCATTACATGTCCGATGTATCTCACAAAAAATATACTTATAAATAATGGTAAATGGTAATCGAAGAGTCTACTCAAAAATGAGAAAAAATCTGATCACTCATGATATGGTAACTAAATAATAGGTTAATTAATAGTAATGTCTAGGTTATAGAATAAAATAAAGTAAAATCAACTCAAAAAATATACTTGATATTCACTAAAAAGAATAACAACTCAAATTCCAGAACAAAACTACAAACTAAAACATTCATATTTATTTGTAGGATGGAAATAAAAATTTTAGGTTAAAATATATGTCCAGTAGAAAAATTACTAGACAGATAAGAAGGGAAAAAATCCATTTGTGACAAAAAATATCAAATATAACCCCCTCCCCAGTTAAAATCACGATGTAACCCTAATTTTTGAAAAGTAAATAAAATGAAAAACAAGTAGTATAAAAGAAATATAGGGTAAAAAACACTCTCATTTGAATTGTGTGTTCCTAGGGGGAGAGTAGAATGTGTTGAATACCTAGTACCTAAAATGTACAGAAATGAAAATACCAACACTAAGAAATTATAGATTGAAACACACAAAAATAATGGAAAAAAAACAATATAGCGAGAAAATTATAGATAGAAACTAGTGTTATAATTTTATGAGAAACGAGAAGTATAATGAGGTACCCAAAAGGGATAGAAAATTTAAACATAAAATAATGTTGAAATATAATAATAAATATACTGAATATGAGAATAAAGGATAAACTCTGTGTAACAGCCCGAGATTTTATGAAAAAATATTCTTTTTATTTTACTAATGTCCTGTGTTATATGCTACACCAAAAGGAGCTTGCACAACACGCATCCTTGACTTGCCTTGCTTTACACGCAATCGCGACCTTCCTCGATAGCTTGCGTTGTACGCAACACCAAGTTTCGCTAAACAACGATATGCTATTAAAATATTATTAAAACTAGCCGTTATGAATAGTAATAACCACTTTTTAAAACTCTGTAAATCTTATTTTTCAAAATGAACTTCATTTTTGGATTCGGAGTATCGAATTTAGCCTAAGGTGAAATTTTGGTACTTTTCGGATAACTTTCATATTCTGATGAATAGTGAAAATTACTAAATTATAATTAAAAACAACTTTTTTAATCGAAATAATTAATAGTGATAAATCATTAATTTGAGTGGTTTTAAAGTGTATTTAGAATATATTTTTACAATTTAATACAATGTTGGTCATTGGATGTAATTGCACATTTAAACCAGACATAAACAAGTGTCAATCTTTTGATAGATATTGTTTCTTAAAAACACGCTATTTGTTTTAACAGCGGGATTTAATTATAAAATTAATTAATGCAACTTCTATGTTATGAATTTGGTAAAATAGACTTCATTTTTGAATTCGGAATATGAAATATAGCTTAGGATGAAATTTTGGCATTTTTCTGAAAACCTTCAATTTTTGATGAATAGTGAAACTACTAAGTGGTAGGTTAAAAACTGAATTTTGCATAAAACTTAATTTTACCGCTTCTGTGAATGGAATTTCGAAAATCCGAGAGACACGGTTATTATCAAGGACTAAAATGTGGTTCAATGAGATGAAAATAATTTTTTGGTGAATAGTAACTTTTTACTTTTTTTACCACGGTTAATAGTAAATAGGGTAACTAAGGGTAAATATGATATTAATATTACCCTAACACATGTCCTAATTCTATTGGACAAGTGTAATTCGACCAAAAACAAACTTAGGAATAAAATATGACCATTTAGGCCCACTTGGATTAGATTAGGACATTTATTATTAATTTATTTAAAGAAGGGTTAAAATAGTTAAAATCAAAGTTTAATAAGTAAATCATTTGTAATATGGGGTTATACATAAGATAAATTCGACTATAAATATTCATTAGAAAGCTAAAAAGATTTCCTACATAATGGTATTTTATGTGTAATTTTTAGACATCAAATAATTTAATTTATTTATGACACAATGATGATGCAGTAATTATCTTTTTAATGAAATATTGACATAATTGATGTTATAAGCACCAAAATAAATGTAATTTGAGATTTTTTATGAATTCCACTAATTTTCTAGGTTACTATGATATATTAATGTTGATTTAATCAACTTGGTTCGAACATTTAATTCTGTTATGACTTTCACAAAAATCATATATCAAATAGTGTCAAAATTGACACAAAATAGTTTTTAAATAAAATATTATATTATTAATTGTTATTTTATTCCTAAAAATCTAAGGTTCGGCCAAATGACTTAGATAAGGATATATATATTAATAATAAACAATTTGGGGTTCGTTTGGCATGTTATAGTAAGTGTATTAACCATATAGTGAAAGAAAACAAAAAGACACGGTAAAAGTTAAATTATTTAACTTAGAGTTAAATCTAATTGATAAGGTTTAAAATAATATCCAAACATGTCTAAATTTGATTGGTTGATGAGATTACAACCCTATATCATCTAAGCTTCGAATATGAGTCATTTTTGGAGGTTTTTAAGTGGGGTTAGATTTATTATAAATTAATATTTTTAAGAATTCCTAAGGTGCCCCTCTCCTCCCTTATAAAAGGACACCTCCTCCCCCTCCTCCTCACACCAATTTGAGCACTCAAGCTCGGCGAACCCCTGCCAATTTCTCCTCTACACTTCCCTAGCAACATCCTAGAGGTTCTGGTCTTCCTCAAAGACCAATTCTAGTGCCCTAAGAGGAGGTCTCAAAGAGGCACTTCAAAGAAGAGGTAATTACCGTTACCAATTCTTTCATCTTTATTTCTTCTTCCACTTCTTCTTATTAGGTTGTTTCATTATGAAGTAATAACATCAGTATCACTCATATACTGATATGTTATTATAAGTATGAAACAAACCTATTTCACCATCTATCCATCCTACGGAAAAAGAAATCACCGCGCGTGCGTACGTACGGAATACCGTCTCCACGCCGTGGTGTAATCTATTTTCCACCACCACCTTACATGGATGGGTATAATGGTGTAAAGAATAACTATACATAGTTATTAAAACATCATATTGATTCTGATATATTGTATAATCCACTCCAATTCAATTCAATATTTATAGAAATGATATCATCGCTCGTGCGTACGTACGGAATACCGTCTCCACGACGCGATGAGATTCATTCTCCATGTTAACCATTTAAGAATGATTATAATGTATATATAAGAAATAATAATGAAATATATGACATTATAAAGCTACTGGATTTATGTATATATATACATATGTATGTCATCTACTTACTTCCATTTCAAGACAATGAGGAAAGGAAAACAGCGTTCATGCGTACGTACGGACTACCGTCTCCATGAACGGTGTTTTTCATTTTATTTATCTACCTATTATATATATATATACTGAATATATATGATATATAAATCATATTTTATATTTTGGAAGTATTTAAATCATGATATAAGTAATAGTGATGTCAAGAACAACAAGTCAAAACACCTAAGATAAATGAAACGATTTTACCCAAAACGCTTCTTTAACATGGAGTTTACAAAAGAACGGGTAATATAATGTCATAAGTGAACCATATATGATATCATAACAAAGAATATGATTCTGTAATAAGTCAATAACATGATTTAAATCATTATACAGGAGGTTCGGACACTTACAAAGCAAGTCGGACCTAAGGTAAGGGAAATATCACAATCTCATTTTTATCCGAGATTGTTTATTCGTAAGTATTTACTGGGGTGTATTTTATCATCCACATACATGTTCCCTCAATATGAAATATTGTTTCCATCCACTTGCAATAGTTTAAATCCAATTTTACCCTTAGGTGAGTTTTTAGTAAAAAATATGAAAGGAATCTTTTGTCGTTTTTCCGTACGAGGTACTTTTTGACTTTTCCGACAAAAGTACGAAGAATGTTTTTTTTAACTTATACGGCATGAATGGATTTTTAAAACATTACTTAAAAGAAGCTTCCTTTACAAGTTTTCAAGTTTATTTTTAATCAACTTCTTTTATTTTAAAGTTTTATGACATGTTATGAAAGGAAAAATGTTTTTGAAGAAGAAAGGATATTTTCCTCAAGAATTCAATTCAATTGTTTTATCAAAATTATTTTCCATCTAAGATAATAAAGGGTTCTGTTTCTATCCATATTTTTACATTGGTTTGACTATGTTGTGATGGAATTATTTTTATGAATTCCTTTATCATTTATGAATTGATTTATGATGTCATGATGTTTCAAGAATCCCATTTTTGTTATATGTGTTATGCGATGATGTATGTTTTACGATTATGTGGCACACATAAGAAAGGATTCATTATAAGATGGGTGGGACCTATATCTCCCTCCAATGCATTGGATAAAGATTTTATATCTCATGAGATAGACATGGCTGGAATGGTAGGTTATACCGGTTCAGTGAAACAGGACTGAAACGAGGATTACTCGATTCAGAAAGGGACTTTGTCCACTAAGATAGTCTTGGCAATGAGTCTTGACTAACACGAAATGATTCTCTATGATTATGTGTGTATTCCACAATGAGTAATGTTTTATGTTATGATTTCATTTCACTACTATGATTTATCCCATGTTATGAAATTATTCTCTCTTTTGCAGGTTAAGATTTACAAAAATGTTATGTTCTTATGAAAATTATGTGATTGATATTTCTTTTGTTTACACTTACTGAGCATTTGAGCTCACCCTTTTATGTTTTCTTTTCCCCAGGATATAAAGAAAGGTTTTAGGTATAAAAAGGAAGATCTTTATGGGAGATGTTGAAGATCTTCCACCACAATTAGAAGTTTACGTTCCGAGTTTCCAAAGACACTAAACTATTACGATCCTTGTGTGTGTGTTTTTGTTATGTACTAAGTATTCCGCAAAAGTAATGTAATTTCAATGTACGATAAGCTTCGGGTCTCTACAGTTGGTATCAGAGGAAAGGTTTAGTCAACCTTTGGAAACTAGGATGCGAAAACGTTAGTGAGATCCCTAGAGATATTTCTAAGGTATGTCTAGGGATGCCCCTAAGGATAAGTATACGTATAGGATATAGTTCTAGAACTATGGTAACGATATTAGATTAAACCAAAGATGATAGATATTTAAGTTACTCCCCCTTTATTATGATTTTTTCATCTAACACTATTCTGTTTGGGATTTAGAAAATGGCTGGAAACAAGATGATTCACAATAATGGAGGATATGATGGACAATGGAATGATATTCTTCATGAGCAGCCAAATGAAATGGGATTTGGATGTCCAAACATCATTATTATGTCGAATCATCAATCTCATAATATGATCAATAAAGTAAAATTTGGTAAGTTTCCTGACTCGACTAATAAGAGAAAGATGGAGTTCCATGATGATCATAGAGGAAAGAAAGTTCAATTTCCCCTATGTAAATCATGTGGGAAGAGGCATCAAGGAGAATGTTTCAAGGGAACTGGAAGATGCTTTGGGTGTGGAAAAGAAGGACACAAAGCAAGTAAATGCAAAGTAAAAGGTTCAGTTAACAACATGGATGAGGATAATGGTATTGCTACGACATCAACAATGGTTAAATGTTTTAAATGTGGAATGTACGGGCATTATACAAACCAATTCCCTAAGGGAAAGTCTCATGAAGATAATCAGTTTGGTCGTATGGGAAGTATTTATGTGGATGATGATGAAGAGACTACAAATGATATGTGAGATGAAAGAATTGTTGAAGCTCGGTCAGTGGTTTAAGAATGTAGTGGAATGATTACATGTTTATCATGTGTAATGTTGTATAAGTAATCTCATGGCACTATGGAATAAAGAGACATGTAAGGATTGTTACATTGTTGTCTGATTAATGTTACCAGTATCCATGAAAGGTTATTCAGATATTTTTGGAATGTAGATGATATGCGCATAATGAAGGGATAAGGAGAAAACAAAATGTTTGATAGTATTCATGAGCTCATGATTGATATAAGGACTAAGTTATATCATGGTTTGAGTATATAGAATTTTGAGGATTTTGGTATGTGGAAAGTGTTAACTTTAAACTGCATTCATGTTTTCACTAAGGTATTCAAGAGAATACATTATTAAGGACTTTGAATGTTTGGAATGTGACCAACAAAACATATCTTATGATATATGGGGATCAACGATGGTATTAAATCTCTGGTAATCGTTGTCACTATATTATGAGAGTGGACTGCAGTATTATGTATAATCCTAAAGATTAGACTGGATTATGTTGGACATAAGTTAGTATTGTTTAAGGATAGAAGATTTTCGATATTATTGATGGGATGTTATAGTAACGTAGTTTTAGAAAAAGGACAACCTGCAGGACGGGCGACAGCCCATCGCTTCGGACAAGGCTGTAGGAATCGAACCCACAACCGAAGTGCGACTGGCCTTTATCGCCTACCACTGGCCTACATGAAGTCCCTGTTTAGTAGAAACTAGTTTTAAGCAGTATGATATATGAAGTATAAGTCCATTTTAGGAACCATATATGATTAATCTCACTATAGAATGACTTATGTATATTTAATAACTTTTGCTAGCCTTTTGTTTGAGACAGATGGAATGAACAGTCATTCTATCACATGATCTGCTAACACTTCACAAATAACAAATTCAACTTCATTTATTTAAGAGATGAAGTGGAAATTGTTCAAGGCACGAACAACAGTGAGATTGTACCAAAATCAAGTAAGTATTTCTTCTAATTCAAAATTTTCAACTTTAGGGAAATGATATTGAAAACCAAAAATGTTGTCCTAGTGATCTTATACCTGATGAATCAAATGGTACCTTATATAATCACAAATCTATGGATTTGTGATTACTGGCTTTTCCATAGCCATATTCTCTACCACTCTCCATCAGAACATGATGGTTAGATTTCTCTTCCATATCCATATTTTCACCTATGTGGAAACCCAGTGATTAGTTTATTTGGGTAATCGTTACATTTCATACTTTAGTTTTTAAAGCCAAGTTTTGGTATTCCCTTTTACGATGTGGGTTTCTATTAAAGAAACTTTCGAATAGTAAACCATTTATAACCCCGACGAATTTCGAGGGCGAAATTCATTTTAAGGGGGGTAGAATGTAACAGCCCGAGATTTTATGAAAAAATATTCTTTTTATTTTACTAATGTCTTGTGTTATATGCTACACCAAAAGGAGCTTGCACAACACGCATCCTTGACTTGCCTTGCTTTACACGCAATCGCGACCTTCCTCGATAGCTTGCGTTGTACGCAACACCAAGTTTCGCTAAACAACGATATGCTATTAAAATATTATTAAAACTAGCCGTTATGAATAGTAATAACCACTTTTTAAAACTCTGTAAATCTTATTTTTCAAAATGAACTTCATTTTTGGATTCGGAGTATCGAATTTAGCCTAAGGTGAAATTTTGGTACTTTTCGGATAACTTTCATATTCTGATGAATAGTGAAAATTACTAAATTATAATTAAAAACAACTTTTTTAATCGAAATAATTAATAGTGATAAATCATTAATTTGAGTGGTTTTAAAGTGTATTTAGAATATATTTTTACAATTTAATACAATGTTGGTCATTGGATGTAATTGCACATTTAAACCAGACATAAACAAGTGTCAATCTTTTGATAGATATTGTTTCTTAAAAACACGCTATTTGTTTTAACAGCGGGATTTAATTATAAAATTAATTAATGCAACTTCTATGTTATGAATTTGGTAAAATAGACTTCATTTTTGAATTCGGAATATGAAATATAGCTTAGGATGAAATTTTGGCATTTTTCTGAAAACCTTCAATTTTTGATGAATAGTGAAACTACTAAGTGGTAGGTTAAAAACTGAATTTTGCATAAAACTTAATTTTACCGCTTCTGTGAATGGAATTTCGAAAATCCGAGAGACACGGTTATTATCAAGGACTAAAATGTGGTTCAATGAGATGAAAATAATTTTTTGGTGAATAGTAACTTTTTACTTTTTTACCACGGTTAATAGTAAATAGGGTAACTAAGGGTAAATATGATATTAATATTACCCTAACACATGTCCTAATTCTATTGGACAAGTGTAATTCGACCAAAAACAAACTTAGGAATAAAATATGACCATTTAGGCCCACTTGGATTAGATTAGGACATTTATTATTAATTTATTTAAAGAAGGGTTAAAATAGTTAAAATCAAAGTTTAATAAGTAAATCATTTGTAATATGGGGTTATACATAAGATATATTCGACTATAAATATTCATTAGAAAGCTAAAAAGATTTCCTACATAATGGTATTTTATTTGTAATTTTTAGACATCAAATAATTTAATTTATTTATGACACAACGATGATGCAGTAATTATCTTTTTAATGAAATATTGACATAATTGATGTTATAAGCACCAAAATAAATGTAATTTGAGATTTTTTATGAATTCCACTAATTTTCTAGGTTACTATGATATATTAATGTTTATTTAATCAACTTGGTTCGAACATTTAATTCTGTTATGACTTTCACAAAAATCATATATCAAATAGTGTCAAAATTGACACAAAATAGTTTTTAAATAAAATATTATATTATTAATTGTTATTTTATTCCTAAAAATCTAAGGTTCGGCCAAATGACTTAGATAAGGATATATATATTAATAATAAACAATTTGGGGTTCGTTTGGCATGTTATAGTAAGTGTATTAACCATATAGTGAAAGAAAACAAAAAGACACGGTAAAAGTTAAATTATTTAACTTAGAGTTAAATCTAATTGATAAGGTTTAAAATAATATCCAAACATGTCTAAATTTGATTGGTTGATGAGATTACAACCCTATCTCATCTAAGCTTCGAATATGAGTCATTTTTGGAGGTTTTTAAGTGGGGTTAGATTTATTATAAATTAATATTTTTAAGAATTCCTAAGGTGCCCCTCTCCTCCCTTATAAAAGGACACCTCCTCCCCCTCCTCCTCACACCAATTTGAGCACTCAAGCTCGGCCAACCCCTGCCAATTTCTCCTCTACACTTCCCTAGCAACATCCTAGAGGTTCTGGTCTTCCTCAAAGACCAATTCTAGTGCCCTAAGAGGAGGTCTCAAAGAGGCACTTCAAAGAAGAGGTAATTACCGTTACCAATTCTTTCATCTTTATTTCTTCTTCCACTTCTTCTTCTTAGGTTGTTTCATTATGAAGTAATAACATCAGTATCACTCATATACTGATATGTTATTATAAGTATGAAACAAACCTATTTCACCATCTATCCATCCTACGGAAAAAGAAATCACCGCGCGTGCGTACGTACGGAATACCGTCTCCACGCCGTGGTGTAATCAATTTTCCACCACCACCTTACATGGATGGGTATAATGGTGTAAAGAATAACTATACATAGTTATTACAACATCATATTGATTCTGATATATTGTATAATCCACTCCAATTCAATTCAATATTTATAGAAATGATATCATCGCTCGTGCGTACGTACGGAATACCGTCTCCACGACGCGATGAGATTCATTCTCCATGTTAACCATTTAAGAATGATTATAATGTATATATAAGAAATAATAATGAAATATATGACATTATAAAGCTACTGGATTTATGTATATATATACATATGTATGTCATCTACTTACTTCCATTTCAAGACAATGAGGAAAGGAAAACAGCGTTCATGCGTACGTACGGACTACCGTCTCCATGAACGGTGTTTTTCATTTTATTTATCTACCTATTATATATATATATATACTGAATATATATGATATATAAATCATATTTTATATTTTGGAAGTATTTAAATCATGATATAAGTAATAGTGATGTCAAGAACAACAAGTCAAAACACCTAAGATAAATGAAACGATTTTACCCAAAACGCTTCTTTAACATGGAGTTTACAAAAGAACGGGTAATATAATGTCATAAGTGAACCATATATGATATCATAACAAAGAATATGATTCTGTAATAAGTAAATAACATGATTTAAATCATTATACAGGAGGTTCGGACACTTACAAAGCAAGTCGGACCTAAGGTAAGGGAAATATCACAATCTCATTTTTATCTGAGATTGTTTATTCGTAAGTATTTACTGGGGTGTATTTTATCATCCACATCCATGTTCCCTCAATATGAAATATTGTTTCCATCCACTTGCAATAGTTTAAATCCAATTTTACCCTTAGGTGAGTTTTTAGTAAAAAATATGAAAGGAATCTTTTGTCGTTTTTCCGTACGAGGTACTTTTTGACTTTTCCGACAAAAGTACGAAGAATGTTTTTTTTAACTTATACGGCATGAATGGATTTTTAAAACATTACTTAAAAGAAGCTTCCTTTACAAGTTTTCAAGTTTATTTTTAATCAACTTCTTTTATTTTAAAGTTTTATGACATGTTATGAAAGGAAAAATGTTTTTGAAGAAGAAAGGATATTTTCCTCAAGAATTCAATTCAATTGTTTTATCAAAATTATTTTCCATCTAAGATAATAAAGGGTTCTGTTTCTATCCATATTTTTACATTGGTTTGACTATGTTGTGATGGAATTATGTTTATGAATTCCTTTATCATTTATGAATTGATTTATGATGTCATGATGTTTCAAGAATCCCATTTTTGTTATATGTGTTATGCGATGATGTATGTTTTACGATTATGTGGCACACATAAGAAAGGATTAATTATAAGATGGGTGGGACCTATATCTCCCTCCAATGTATTGGGTAAAGATTTTATATCTCATGAGATAGACATGGCTGGAATGGTAGGTTATACCGGTTCAGTGAAACAGGACTGAAACGAGGATTACTCGATTCAGAAAGGGACTTTGTCCACTAAGATAGTCTTGGCAATGAGTCTTGACTAACAGGAAATGATTCTCTATGATTATGTGTGTATGCCACAATGAGTAATGTTTTATGTTATGATTTCATTTCACTACTATGATTTATCCCATGTTATGAAATTATGCTCTCTTTTGCAGGTTAAGATTTACAAAAATGTTATGTTCTTATGAAAATTATGTGATTGATATTTCTTTTGTTTACCCCTACTGAGCATTTGAGCTCACCCTTTTATGTTTTCTTTTCCCCAGGATATAAAGAAAGGTTTTAGGTATAAAAAGGAAGATCTTTATGGGAGATGTTGAAGATCTTCCACCACAATTAGAAGTTTACGTTCCGAGTTTCCAAAGACACTAAACTATTACGATCCTTGTGTGTGTGTTTTTGTTATGTACTAAGTATTCCGCAAAAGTAATGTAATTTCAATGTACGATAAGCTTCGGGTCTCTACACTCTGGGTTTCCTTCTATCATGCATGATGTTATACTTATTCAATAAGATTAAATGATATAGATCGGCTAGCTCGGTCTATTGGATTAGATGTTTTTGGCATCTTTTGTATACATAAAGCAGTGTCCCCCAACTCAAAAGATATATTCTTGGAGTTTCACCTTTCCAAAAATATCAAGAGGTACAATTTATGAGTTAGCTACAATAACTTACAAATGATTTCGAATATTTCTCAAGGGATCCCCTTTTTCTATGAAACTAGTTGGTAACACTCTTGAGGTAGTTTTCTCTGAATTATAAAAGGAAAACATCCAACAACACTGATTTGTATCATCATGGAATCAAGTGAAATGACACTATAGAAGTGTGAGTAAGAGAAGATAATTTATAAGATGATATCAATAAATCTTTTTTTCTATTACAACCAAAAATATACATAAAAGGGGTCCCGAAATAATGACCAAAAAAACAACCCATAGAATATATAGTCTTGGGGGTAAAATGGGTAAAAATGTAAAAGTATCAGACCTAATATTGTTGGTGGTATCATACCTCTGTATGAGTCATTTTAATTACCATATTGTATTAATTTCAAAAATGGTGCATGGGGTAACAGTAGGTGAATCCATTGTAGATGTTGCTGTCATTATGGTGGTATGGTAGATAGATAGCCTGGGAGAGATCTGAGAGGTGGCCAATAGTGTTTCAGTAGATAGAGGGCTAGTAGAATTATGAATATATATTTTTGATAATGATATGGTATTTGATTCAAATAGTGACATATATGTCGAGTCATTAGAGGATATTTAACAGAGTGGGTTTCTAGCTGAAGGGTGGTGGGATCAGGCACAAAACTAGAGGCATGTGTGGCTATAAAAGGATGAGGGAGGGTAAAACTAATAGTAACACACTAAGGTTCCTAGAAAAGTTGTGGAGAAGTAAATGGAGGCTTTGTAAGACTAATAAATGGGAGTTCCAAGCACATTCATATAGCATGTGAGTTCTCTAGTAGACTATCAAGTGCTACCCTACAATAGTAAAGATATTCCCTTAAGGGTAAAATGAGGTGGTTCTTAATGAGACAACATGGAAGAAGTTGTCTCTATGTTAGGAATGGTAAGTTCTTGGGTATCTGAGGCAGCCTAAATCTGATCCCCATCAGTAAACTTCATGTATTTAGGGACCCACTAACAATTCTCGACAAATTTCCTGAGCAACCCCATATCATATAAAAGTACCAAATCGATTAGTTATAGTTTTACCAAGGATGATAGATTTAATGATGAGTAAAACACCACCATATGCCTCACTAAATTGGTGATAAAACATCCTCCTATGAGTGTGACATGGACTTTTTTAACCTAACCCTCATAGTAAATAAATAACCATTATGTAATTTTGACTGCAAGGGTATCATGGTTGTGGATAAGAGAAAGAACTCCAACAGGCTAACTGCCCCTTGTGATTCTCTACAAGTCAGCCAGACATGGTCAAGGGAATAGTGATCAATCTGTAGATATCTGTTTCATATTTTAATTCTCTAAAAAAATTTAGGATGATAAAATATATTTTTTTATGATCAATAACTTCCATGTTTATTTGTTTTGTCACACCTATTGGGATCCAAAAATAATATCATATATGAATCAAAGGCCATGAAATTAGAAGAGCGAATCTTTAGTCCAACTTCAAACTCCTTCATGCTAAATAAAAACTATTTCCCACCAAATGAGAAAGAAACATGGACCATGTCTAGCTAAAATGTGGTTTTAAACAAAGAAAAGATTTACAATTATTTATCCCACTAACTTCAATGATGTGAGATAGTAACATTTTTGAAATGGACTCCATTAATTACTTTTAAATAACGATTGTTTTTACACCCCACGTCAATCTTTTTTTTCTCCTTCGGGTATTTTCTTTTAATTTTAGAATTCAGAACTAATGTGGGGGTCCAAGAAATATAGAAAGGGTTGAATATATTGCTACTAAGCTTCTCCATAGGATATATTTGGTTATTTTGTTTCATAATTAGAGATGGATGGATGGGTAGAGGGTTTGGTAAAGGGTTTAGTGGTGGAAACCCAGGCCTTTTGATCCTTATAGGATTAGATTTGAGGCCTTATAAAGTGTTTTGTTGGGAACTTGGGAGGAGGTTGGTCGATGGTGTGGTTGGTTTGTTCCATATAAATAAAGTGATAGAGGAGAAGGTTCTCAAAAAGGGTTCTAAGAGTTGTGAGGTTGTATATTATGAGGGGGGATTCTAAGCTAGGGCAAGTAGTATCGTAGAAATAAAATGAAGGGGGTAGATGATGAGATTCGGCCTAAATGGAGGGAGAAATGGGGGACAAGATATAGGGGGATATGAATGGTCGATATAAAAGCAGGGTTAGAAACTTCTTTTTTAAGGCATTGAACCATTAATGAAGTGAACTATTAATTCATGGTGTGTATTTTCATGTTGGGAGTATTGTATTCCATAATCAACTCATGATGGTAACATGTATTTAACACCATGAATTCGATTGATATATATTGTGTCACTTGTTAGTGTAGCAATATCCCTATTTTTTCATTCATAAATTATTAATCCTACAAAAACATTGTATGGATTAAGGTAACAATCATGTGTTTCAACATTGTAATCACTTCATTAAAATTTAAGATATCAACATTTTTTTAGGTGAATTTCAAGGATATGACGCACCCTTCATTGAAAGGTTCAATGTAGTTCTTTATCACTTTTCTATTGAATTAAAAGTTAATTTCACTGCCTATTTTATTTTATATATATCTACATGGGAAATATCATGTGACTACAAAGGTGATCAACCAATATAACATTAACTTTTCAAGAATTTTTCTTACATAGGTGTTAAAAATAAGTATTCTATCTCTTAGTGTAATTTTTTATAATGCATTTTTCTTTCAAATGTTGGGATTTGTTTTTTAAATAATAAAATTTTCATAGGAATCCCTTCTCAGATCTTAGAATTAATCATGTTTTAGTAAGAGTTTCTCTTCCCAATATTGGACATCAACGTTTCCCCTATTAATAGACTAAAATAATCAAATCTCTAGCATGACTATTAAATGAAAATTCTTCCCATAAACAACACTAAAAGTGTATTTAACAACGTATGTTATAAATTTTTTTTTTGTATTCCCATTTAAAATCCTCTAAATTTTGACTCCATAACATTCATCTTGAATTTACATTATTCTTCAAAATCGACTTAATTTCTCAATTTGATAACTCTACTTTACTAGTAGTTTACAGTTGATATGGAGTTATAGGGTAATATTGAACTATATATTTATTATTCAATGTCCACATCAAGTGAATTGAAAAAAATCCCTAGTAACTTGTGAAAAATCAGGAAATTTTAAAAAATAAAGTATACCCTTCAATAAAAAATTCATTAATGCTAGGGTTGTGTTAAATGTGGTGGATCATGCTTCTACCCATTTTTATAAATAGTCAAAACAAAACAAAAGGAATGTTTTTTATGGAATTTGGAACTGGGAACACAAAATGTATTCCCTACATGTCAAACATGTGTACTTAAATAATTAGGTTTTACGGAATTTTCTACAGTTTACTAAAATTTCTAACACTTTGACATTTATAGTAGATTTAGAATAATATTGAGTCATACTAATGGAAGGTAGGGAAAAAGAATCCAATTTTCAATATTTTATGCACCATATATTTAATTTAATATGTCCCCCTATGTGAAGAATGGAAAAATTCAAAGACACTTTGAATCTCAGATTTAGGAACCCACCTTTGATTAATTTTATATTTATATTATTTGAAAATAAGGTGATCATTATAGAGGTAATATGGTTTATCATACATGAACTTTTTTCTTTTTTTGGTCGTTTAAATTAGGGTAATAGGTCTGGATGGAAAAATAATTTTTTATTATATCAAAATAGGGCATAGTTGTTATATCCACAAAAAATGGTTTTTCATCTATAAATTCATTAAGAATATACAATTTTTTATCCCCTATAATATTTAGCTATTTAAGTGTTCACAAATTATCATCCATTAAATTTTATGAAACTTCATTTTCCCTGTTTAGGATATCAAATTATTTTAGTATTTGTATCTACCAAATGAGTCATGTCTTGGTATCCTTTTGTTTAAAAAATACTACAATGTTTCATAATTAGTGCACACAATGAGAACCATATATTATTGGAATATATTTAATGAAAACACAACCACAGGAACCCTATTTTTCACAGCTGTTTAGTTGATTTGGGATTCATTGAGTGTTTAAAATTCATAGTAAATGGGTATAACTATGTGGTTGACCATCTACCCTAAAATTGTTACAACTAAAATATTAGAAGAATCGAATATGATCTCCAAATATTTATCAAAATTTGAGGTTATAATAATAGGGCCTATAACTAGATTCCCTATTAGTGTATCAAAGGATTGTTGGCATATTTTGTGCAAATGAAATGGTATAACTTTTTTGAAGATATGTGTGAGTGGTAAATTAATTTTGTAGGAATATTTAAAAAATTGACATTAAAACCATGTGTGACCAATAAATATTTGGGTCCTATGGACATTAATCGGTTCATGGAGATCCATTATGACTTTAATATTTCATATGATCAACTTTTATACCTTGTTTTGAAATTTTTCCCCAAGACCAATTCTAACTTGTACCATAAAATGGAACTTCTCCCAATTAATCTCAACGCACTTCTCTTCACACCACTTCAAAACTAAGTACATGTTTCTTAGACACACCTCAAAATACCTTCCATACACTAATAAATTGTATATAGGGTTCTCCAAAAAATCCTTCCCCATATCATTAAAGATATGTTTCATACACCATTGAAATTTTTTTGGGGTGTTGTACATCCAAAATGAAATGTGTCTATAGTCAAAGGTTCTATAAGGACATGTGAAGGTTATTTTATATTAATTATATAAGTCTGATAGTGTTTGATTACAGATAAAATATCCACTACGAATGCAAGAGAATTAATGGATAGACAACCTCTATAAAATTTGATCTACAAAAGGTAAAAAAATGATCTTTCTAGTGACTACACTTTATTTTTCTAATCAACACATACTCACTAACAGGGAATGTTCTTGTGGCTATTAACACATTTCCATCATTTTGTGCCACATGCAACCTTCCTTTATTAGGAACCACCTGTAATAGACTCACCCATTTACTATTTGATATTGAGAAGGTGATTCCTATATCAAGTAGTTTCAGATCTTCTTTCTTGATCCCCTCTTTTATAGGTGGGGTAGGTTTCCACTCAAGTTAAAAGCTAGGTTCTATGGGTTTTTTTAGTAAAACATTATGAGTATATAGTGAAGGAGAAATTCTTTTCATATATGAAATTCTCCATGTGATGTCCTAAATTATATGACTTAAAACATTTAGAAATTGTTATTATTATTCCACAATCTTATAAAAATTAATAATTACTAGTTGTGTTTCTTTGTTTACAATGAAATAATATCATATGGTATTAGGTATGGAATTTAGTTATATAGTGGGTTCCATAATTATTGAGTGTGTAAAATTTAGAAAAGAGTCTATTTTTAGTGGTTCCGCCTAGTTAACCTCTTCTAGGATGACATGGTTCTCTTCTTTATCATAATATATTATCTCTTAGTCAGCCACCATCTCATCAATCACAAACATCATTTTTTTTTACCTTTTTTCTTGTAACTTATATAATTTGATTTATTCTATATAATATTAATTTTTTTTCAATCTCTCTTTAAAAATTTTTAAATTAGTTTCTCATTTTGTGAAGCTAACTATATTGAAAATCACTTTTCCATCACTATGTCGAAAATGAGTAATCTTTTATTAACACTAACTATTAATTTATAAGTGGAATGGATGGGTCACCAAAGAATATTTTTCATATTTCATTCATATCCCATATCCAAGACCAAGAAATTGGTGGGAAAATAAATTTCCCTGATTTGATATAAATGTCATCATGAATTTGTTAAATATATTTCATAGATCTATCAACAATTTATAAGGCTAATATTATTGGTTTTGTCTCATCAAGATCGAGATTTTTTAAGACACTCATTGGTATAATATTAAAACATGTTCCTATGTAATAAATCATTACTAAAGGTATAGGAATCGATGGTTCATGGTATTTAAAAACAACCAAGGTCTTTATTCTTAGGTGGAATTTTACATTAGAATACAATAGAACAGGTTTTACAGTGAGAGATAAATCCTAGATCTTCTACATTTCTTTATTTTGTAGTAGATAACATAGAAATATTTCATTAATTGACATCTTTTAAATATATTCTACAAAAAGGTTATTAATGTGAAACTATTTTAATATATCCCTGAATTTATTATATTGAAGTTCCACTTTTCCATACCTCATCATCTCAATAAATAGAGTAGGGAAATAGTCTAGTGCTCTTACAATGTAATCTTACTCTTGTTATTCTTCCTTGGCGGTGTATTCTTTGCTTCTTGATCTGTAACTTACTTTTCTTATTGACTCTTTATGTCTTGAGTTTTGGTTTAGGATTTAGTACTTATTTTTCTCTATACACTCTTCTTTCCCTGGTTCCCTTATTTTTTTTGGATTGTTTTATTTTTTTTCTTAGTATTGTAGATTTTTATGGGGGGTAGTTCACATCTGTTACCTAAAAACATATTTTTGGATTCCTCTAGGGAATGTGCATCTATATTATATTATAGTTTTCATAGTTAATAGACTGATATTATTTGGTAAATCAAACCATCATGATAATTTAAAATATAAATGGATTCTCTTTGATTTTGTGTATATATTTACTGATTTACAATTCATTAATAAATATTTTGGATGAATCTATATAGAAAATTATAAATATTAGATGTTTGATGTTAGGTTATGGGACTATTTTATTTGATTTATGGCTACAAATATTCCTCTTAAGGTGGATATTGTTTTTTTTTTGATATTATGGTTGGTTTTGTTGTGATCAGGGTAGTGGTAAATCTTGAATGTATTTGGGTATTTTTTGTAGGAAACAAGGTTTTCTTGATTTCTATTATAGGATGGGTTGGATTATTATTATTTCATCTACCCTTTATTTATTTCCTTCTAGGACTTTTAAAAGACCCGGAAATTTCAAGGAAACATTTTTCAGGAATACTTTGGCATTTTACGAGTCTGTGGCTTCTGAAGGCACTTGATTCTGAGGCCCGGTGTGCCCGGAATTAATTTCCGAAGTTTACCTCAGGTACATTCAGTGAACGAACGAGCGGGTTTTTCTATCATTTGAACCAGTGCTCGAAATTGAAATCTGAGGTCATCAATAAACTCGTAACGCCGGCAATTGCATAGGGGGACCTTTACCGTAGTTGCGTTTTCTCAGATTAAGAAGTTAAATTTTGGGGTTTAAATAAGAAGTAAATAAAATTGTGTGTACAATTTTATTTTATTATCCTTGGAAATTAAACTCCCCCATGGTAAGTTGATGGTGGGACCCATAATCAACCGACTTCCCATGTGTGGTTATGTGGGAGGTGGGGCCTACACAATCCAAACCATTCATCTCCCATAACCCCATTAAAACCCCCCATAACTCTCATAAACTCCCCCTACATTATTTTGTTAACTCCTATTAAATGTGAGACCTCTCACCTCCTCCTCTCTCCCTCTTTAACACTTGCCAACCCATAAATTTAATGAATTCAACCACTTCAATTAAATGGATTAAGTATTTTGAATTTTGAATTTAAATTCATTATGTTAATAAAATCATAGCATAAGCCTATTATTTTATTTTAGCACATGTTGGGTTGGAAGAATTTGGTGAAGCTCATGTGTAAAACAAGAAGGAAGTCCCCCTTTTGAAGAACATCATCCTCCCACGAATAACGTCACCTCATTGACGTTGAGCACCGACTCCACGAAGAACAATGACACACAATCTTGTTCTTCTCTCCATGACAAATTGGGAGACACCGCTTCCTCCTTGGGCGCACTCCAATGTCGCTTGCGAAACCTCACCCTGCGACGCCATCTTTTGTGATGCCCGGCGAAAGACATCGATTATCGAGGTAGGGGTTAAGTTCAATTTTAATTGATTAAAATTGTTCTTTGGTTTTCGTTGAACATATTGTTTACCTCGGACATTTCCTATCGCTTTACGTGGAGGGAATGGGCCGAACAAACATGGCCTGATGACCCTCCATTAAACTTGTTTATTTTATTTATAATTGGCGAGAAAAGACAGAGGAGGCATGATGTCGTCGCGCCGTTCCGGGAACGCGACAAAGGGGGTCGGCTCCATCGCGCCGGTTGTGCGGGAAGAATCGCGGCCCGCTACACGGGCCTCTTCGGTGGAAGAACCAGTCGGTCCGTCAGCCGGCCGGGCGAAGAGGAGCCGCAGTGCTAGGAGGGCACCGTGCCAGAGGACCGGCCGACCGGGCAGAGCTGGACCGTAGTGCCAGGAGGGCGCCACACTGGAAGACCGGCGGCCCGCCCATGCAGGCCGCATGGGCAGAAGACCGGCCAGTCTAGCTAGCCGGTTTGGGGAAGGGCGGCACCACTGGTGCAGAAACCCCCTGGAACCCGCTCATCCAGCCGGCCGAGCCAGTCGGGCTGTGTGCCCATCCTGGTCGCACCGGGTCGGGCCAAGCTGGGTCTCGCCGGGCCGGGCCGCACCGGGCCAGGCTGCGCCCCGCTGGGCCAGACTGCACCCCTTCGGGCCATGTTGGGTATTACTTTGGACCAGTACAACACCCCTGCTGGGTCAGACCCATCAAACTGAGTTAACCCGACCCGTCGGCCCATTGGGCTAAATGGGTTGGGGTTGTTAATCACTTAAACAGGTATAACTCTAGGACCACGCGTCCGATCGATGTGTCGTCTATAGAACTGATACTCTTTCAAGGATACGGTCCTTTTGCAATACTTTGAGTGAGTTTTGTTTAGCTTTGGATATCAGGCAGGTTAGAAATGAGCATATTTCTAACCGGGCCCCTGGGACAGAAAAGCCAATATCTCTCAGACCGTGCATCCGATTGATGCGTCGTCTGTCGCGTTGAGTTCCTATTGACGAGACGGAACATTGGGATACATTAACTCTGGACTTCGTGATAGTTGATGTATCGACCCCCTTGGCTCGTGGAGCGGGCCCTCCCAGAATCGACCGTGCTGTGTGCGGGAACCCTAGAGCTGGTTGTGACTGCGACGATGATGACGACTGTACTTGGATCCAATGTGGGTTCGGCAGCGATGACGACTGTACTTGGATCCTACGTTTTTTCGGCAACGATGGTTACTATACCTGGATCTTATGTGGGTTTGGCAGCAATGATTTCTGTACTTGGATCCTATGTGGGTTCGGTAGGGGATATGATTCAGAGGCTACATCTATCGTCTCCACCCCTCTTCGTGAGTAGTATACCTGTGTGAGCTGAGTCTTGACATTCAATCAATATCACCGATATGGTTGAATTACTTTCTTATGTGGACTGGGTTGTGCTTTCCTGTGTGGAATGGGTTGTACTTGGGCTCTTGAGTTGGAGCTGAACTGGAATTGATGACTTATGTATATGTATGGGCATATACCTAAGTAGAGTTAGTTAATACTTCGTGTTTATATCTTTCCTTTGTGGTGTATCCTTTGTGGATTCTAGGAGACCTTCCAAAGTCTCGGGGTCCCTACTGGGTATCTTATACTCACCCCTTCATGGGCTATGCCTGCACTACGTTGTGTTGGATGCAGATGATAGACAGCACTGATCGAGGTGGAGTCTTGTGGATCTGGACGGTACCTGGAGGTGGACCACTTGGCGGGACGTACATGGAGCGGACGACAAGACCCAAGGATCTTAGGAGACCATTTTTACCCACCCTTCAGGTGGGATATCCAGAGGATGACTCAGTGGTTCCTGGTTTACTTTACTGTAGTTGTTCTTTCTTTACAGTTGTATTGTACTTTCATTTGGGTTTGTATTCTGGACCATTTACTTTCCATCACTTACACTTGTACTCAGTTTACTTAGTGTTTTCTTCATCATGTGTACTCTATTGTTTTGTTTACTTATATAAAGTCAATGGGTACCCTTTTATCTGGATTTACGCCTTTGGTGCTAGTCTCCAGCCCCTGGCCTACGGAAGGCGGGCTTGGGGTAGTCACGACACGGGCCCCGAGGACGAGTTGTGACAAATTGGTATCAGAGTAGTCGGTTCTACTATATAACATAGTACTCTGATAATTTATTTCTTTGAAGCAATAGTTTTAAGTGTATTGAGTGTGGTTATTAGTCCAGGGAGTCCAGTGTTGGTGCGGCGGTCGACGTATCCATACACCAGGTCCCTGACTTCTGATTTCCGACTCAGTGCACGAAAACACTGATTGCATGTGCGTTACAAAAGTTTTCCTAGTGATTACTTTATGTAAGCTCACCAGGTATAATGTATTAACCATGGAGCACCAGTTTTATTTCCGGATGACCCCACGATGGCAGCCAGCTATGGTTCCTAGTTACGTGCGAGATGGCAGCCCACCGAGCGACAACGCCTCGGTGTAGAGCCCTATTACAGTGGAGGCACCAGCGGTACCTCTACACACTAGGCCGCCGATACCACCAGCATCAACATCAGAGAGTGCACGCCGCCTGAGTGCGCTGCACGTGTTTTAGCGATAGAGGCCGCACAGGTTCTGTGGAGAGATGGACCCTCAGGTAGCCGAGGATTGGATGGAGGCTATTGTCTACACCTTCGGATTGGTAAGGACACCAGCAGATCATATAGTGATCCTTACCATGAATCTCTTACATGCAGAAACAGGTAGACGGTGGAGCCTGATGCTCCAGGTGCACGATGATGAATCTCTACATTGGAGGGACTTCGAGAGCCACTTCCGCTCGGAGTTCGTTCCATCCACCCTCCGTGCGGTGCGCATCTAGAAGTTACTACAGCTGCTGCAGGGAAGCATGACAGTAGCCCAGTACTCGGTGAGATATACCGACCTCTCATGATACTCCACAGACATGGTACGGGACCCATTCTTCTGGGCCCGGACCTTCGAGCAGGTACTGAGGCATGAGATCAGGGCTTTGATGATCTCCCTCAGTAATCTGACGCAGCCAGGAGTACTGGAGAGAGCCCTTCTTGTGGAGAGCTTCCTTGCTAATCCTACACCAGCAGCGAGGCCTACCGTAGGGATACACGTAGTGGAGTCTTCTGCAACCGGTAGTAGATAGATGTCGCAGAGGTCCTAGCGGACCAGGACATTAGGTGGGAGACCTCAGGATACTTGTTCGGAGGTGCAGGGAGCATGCAGCAGAGCCAGTCATACGAGAGGCAGGCAGTGCTATACATGCGGAAGACATGGCCACATGGCTCGTGACTGCCCGACCCGCCTTGTAGAGGAGAAGTAGACGGTTGAAGGACCACCCAAGCAGAGGCAGTGGTTCGACCGTGGCAGTCCGCAAGGAGCAGGTGGATGAGGTAGAGGAGCTGGTCGAGCAGTGGGTGGTGGGCGACGCTTTGAGGCTCTACCACCACAATCACCCAGAGGTCCACCACGACCACAGGGATCTGGCGGACAGAGGCAGGACCAGTATCAGGCAGTGGAAGCTTATGACCACGGCACACCTGAGATGATTCGAGGTACTATTTGTGTCTACTCTACCCTTTCTTCAGTTCTTATAGACACAGGAGTGAGTCATTATTTTATTGTCTCTACCCTTGTTCGGATCTCGGAGATTATGACGGAGCTGTTGGCTCGATCCTTATGGCTATAGACTCCTATGGGAGTAGACTCGATGATTACACACTCGTTCCGGAAGTGTGAGATTACTCTAAGAGGCTAGAGCTTTGGCAGGGATCTTCTGGTTGCAGCGTTGAGGCCTTCCGACATCATCTTGGGAATGGATTGGTTATCTACAGTTCAAGCTCAAATCGACTATATTAGGCACAAATTGCGGTGTGTCCGCACAGATGGGAGCAGTTTCACCTTCACCGGTGATAAGGGAGCCTTTGCAATGTAGGATGGGCTTACACAGAGCAGAGGGAGCCAATCACCCATCAGTTGGCTAGTCTCATCCTAGTAGTAGTTGATGTGCGGAGTCCGAGTTTTCCTATTGTGGTGGATCAGTATGCGGACGTTTTTCTTGACGACATTCCAAGACTACCTCCTTGTAGGGAGGTTGATTTATACATTGTATTGTACCCTAAGATAGCCCCGATATCTACTCTAGCATATCGGATGGCTCCGGCTGAGCTTCGTGAGCTGCGGGTACAGCTGGAGGACTTGTAGGGAAAGGGATTCATCTGACCCAATGTTTCACCATGGGCATCTCTGATTTTTTTTCACCAAGAAGGAGGAGGGGAGCTTATGACTATGTGTCGACTACCGTCGCCTGAATCAGGTGACCGTAAAAAACAAGTATCAACTACCAAGGATTTATGACCTCTTTGATCAGCTTAAGGGAGCATGATGGTTCTCAAAGATAGACCTTGGGTCAGGATATCGTCAGCTCAGAGATCAAGATGAGGATGTGCAGAAGATGACCTTCAGGTATCGGTATGGCCACTATGAGTTCTTGACTATGCCTTTTGGTGTAACCAACGCTCTAGAGGTGTTCATGAGTCTCAGGAATAGGATCTTACAGACTTACCTCGATCAATTTTTCATATTCTTCATCGAAGACATACTGATTTACTCAACTACTTAGGAGGATCACACCTACCACATGCAGGTTGTAGTAGACACACTCTGAGAGAACCAACTTTATGGTAAGCTCTCGAAGTGTCATTTCTGGATTTGAGAGGTCCACTTCTTGGGGCACATCATATCTGAGGAGGGAGTTGTTGTGGATCCTATGAAGATTGAGGCAGTACTTTCTTGGGAGCCACCTAGGAGTGTGATAAAGGTGTGGAGTGTTCTAGGTCTGGATGGGTACTATCGGAGATTTGTTCCAGACTTCTACAGAGTTGAAGCACCGCTCTCAGCTTTGATGAAGAAGGGGAAACCCTTTGTATGGTCTGATAGATGTCAGCAGAGCTTCCCGGAGATGAGGAAGATATTGACTAGTGTACCCTTCTTGAGGCTACTGGAGGAGGGAGTAGGGTACGTAGTTTACTGTGATGCATCAGGGACCGAAATCTGGTGTTTCCTAATGCAGGAACAGGCAGTGATCGCTTATGGTTCACGATAGTTGATGCAGCACGAGCAGAACAACACTACCCATGGCCTGGAGTTAGAATTAGTGGTCTTCACCTTGAATATGTGGCAACACTATCTGATGGGAGAGTGCTTTACAGTCTACTCTGACTACCAGTGTCTCAGTTACATCTTCTCGTAGAAGGACCTGAACCTGAGACAGCAGCGATGGATTTAGTTCCTACAGGACTATGACTTTGATATAGTCTATACTCATAGGGAAGGGAACGTGGTAGCAGAAGCTCTTAGCATGATATCGGTCATTCAGATACTTGGAGAGGTGATGGAGAAACTAGCTGCATTGCAGATATCCTACATGGATAGATATGGAGCAGTCTTTCTACTGTCACTCACAGTCACTCCTCCACTACATCAGCGGGTCAGAGAAGCGCAGCGTGGGGAAGTTGAATGTGAGACACGATGTACTCATATTTCCACAGGGTAGGAGCATGATGTATTTTCTAAAGGAGCAAAGCATGTCATCCTCTTTAGTGAATGTACCATGGTACCAGTTGCACTGCAGGAGGAACTACTGAGGGAGTTTCACACTTCCCCATATGCGGTACATCCAGGTGTGGCAAAGATGTACCAGAATCTAAGACGGTAGCACTGGTGGCTGGGTATGAAGAAGGTTATGGAAAAGTTCACTTCTCAATGCCTCACCTGCCTATCGGTGAAGGCGGAGCACCAGGTACTGGTATGCTTAATGTAGCCCTTAGAGGTCTCAGAGTGGAAGTGGGACGGGATATCTATGGATTTCGTGATGGGGATTCCACATACTTCCAGAGGACACGACTCCATCTGGGTGATTGTTGTCTGACTCACCATGTTGGCCCACTTCCTACCTATCAGAGAGTAGGGTTCAGTGGAGAGCTTGGGACGCCTCTACGTTCAGGAGATCAAACGGCTTCATGGTGTGCCATCTGCTATCATCTCTGATCGAGATGCTCACATTACTTCCCGGCTTTGGAAGGGGTTGTAGGAGGAATTTGGGATGCAGCTATGCCTGATCACCACCTTTCATCCCCAAACGGATGGCCAGACAGAGAGGACCATTCAGACACTCAATTACATGCTCTGTACATGTGTCCATGACTTGGGTCGCAGCTGGGAGGATCACATACCTTTGTTGGAGTTTTCGTACAACAACAGATACCACTCCACCATCAGGATGGAACCATACGAGGCACTGTATAGCCGACCATGCAGATCACCTCTATGCTAGACTGACCCTGGGGAGTCAGCACTTATAGGACCAGAGATGGTCCAGGCTATGATGGAGAAGGTGTAGATCATCCAGGAGCAGATGAGGACAGCACAGAGAAGACACAAGTCTAATTCTTATAGGAGGCGAAGACCACTGGAGTTCGAGGATGGCGGCCACATTTTTTTACGGGTCTCGCCTTGACGTGGATTATGGAGATTTGGTCGGGCGGCAAGTTATCTCCATGCATTATCGGACCATTCCAGGTACTTAGCAGGGTAGGCGAGGTGGCTTATCACATGTCCCTTCCACCTTAGTTGCACCGGGTTCACGACATCTTCCACATATCTCGGTTGAGGAGATACGTGCACAACGCGACATATATAATTGATCACGGGGATCTGGACATCGATGACAGGGCGACATTTGCGTAAGTCCCAGTGGAGATTGAGGATCAATAGGAGTAGGTCCTACGTGGATATTCGATTCCTATGGTGCGCATTCGTTGACAGCACGGGAACCTCTAGGAGAGCACATGGGAGTGGGAGGCTCATATGTGTGCACAATTCCCACATTTGTTTTCCTAGTTTATGATGTATCTTTACGGGGATGTAAATCCCTGAGGTGGGAGTAATGTAAAGACCCTAAAATTTCAAATAAAATTTTTTCCTAAATACTTTGGAATTTTACGAGTCAGTGGCTTCTTACGAAACTTGATTCCAATGCTCGGAGTGCCCGGAATCAATTTCCGATGTTTAGCTCGGGTACATTCAGTGAACGAATGAGTGGGTTTTTCTATCTTTTGAATCGGTGCTTGGAAATAAAATCTGAGGGCACTTATGACATCGAAATGCTAGTAATTTCATAGGGGGACCTTTACTATAGTAGCATTTTCTCAGATTAAGATTTAAATTTTGCGGTTTAAATAAGAAGTAAATAAAATTGTGTGTACAATTTTATTTTATTATCCATGAAAGTTAAACCCCCCCCCATGGGAAGTTGATGGTGGGACCCATAATCACTCAACTTCCCATGTGTGGTTATGTGTGAGGTGGGGTCCACACTATCCAAACCATTCATCTCCCATAACCCCCTTAAAACCCCCCATAACTCTAATAAGCTCCCCCTAATTTATTTTGTTAACTCCTATTAAATGTGGGACCTCTCATGTAAAGACCCGTAAATTTCAAGGGAATTTTTTCTTCTTAATTTTCTTTGGAATTCTACGAGTACGAAGATTTTGACGGCACCAGATTCTGAGGCACGGTGTGCCCAGAATCTTTTTCCAAAGTTTAGCTCTTGTACGTTCAGTGAACTAACGAGCGAGTTTTCCTCACTTTTGAATGGGTGCTCAGAATCGAAATCTGAGGGCACCGATGAAACCGTAGATCCGGTAATTACTTAGGAACACCATTTATGGTTGTTTTTGCTCGGGTGTGGTTATTAAATAAAAGGGTTAACCAAAGAATGAAATAAAAATTTATGCTACTATTTTTATTTCTATTCTAAGCAGTTATTACCTATGCAGCGGAAGCATGGTGGGACCCACAGCATCCTAACTTCATTTGGTAAGATAATTGTGAGTTGAGTCCCACACGATCCCCACCCCTTAAACACCCTTAAAACCTCCCTCATGATTTTAATTGTGTAACACACCCACACCCCCCCCCCCCATTTTAATAACATGTCAACTCACGCAATTAATTAGAATATTAAATATTATTCAATTAATTTAATTAATTTAATGAGATATTTGAATTTCAAATTAATGATGGATTGTGTGTGTGTAAATAAAATAAGAGAATGTCTTATTTTATCGGGGTTGATTCGGTGTGTGGAGGAGAGAACTCTTGAAGATTTTCTTCTTCCTTATTAAAGAACGTGAAGAACATCGAAGATTAAATGAATAACGACATCTCATCATTGCATATTATTCCCACATCGATGGAAGTGAGACGTCGTATACTTCATTGGGTGAACACTGACGATGCTTAGGGAGCCTTGTTCTGCGACATCATCGTCCGTGACGCCTTTTTTCCGCGATGAACCTCGACCGATGACTTCATCGAGGTAGGGGTTGTTTTGAAAATGATAATACACCCATGATTCTTTTCTCCAAGGCATGAATGCGGACCAACTAATTAACATGACGATCCGTGGATTATTATTGAAGGTTTGGATTTATCATTTTTCGGTAACTGTTTTGAGTTGTTTCAAACCACTAACACAGTGGGTGCGAACCAACAAAAAAGTCCGGACCCACTGTTTTTTATGTTCTTCATGTGCGGAGCATTTGGAAATGACAAAAAGGGACCGGAATGGCGATTGGAGTCCTTCGCAGTAATGTAAAGGTCCCGGGAGAGCCGTAGGCGCAAACGGCGGGAAAATTGGACCACCGGAGCGCGTCCGGTGGTCCGTAGAAGACGCTGCCAGCACGGCGGCACCGGCGGCCGGTACCGGCCGACCACCAGGAGGTGGTGGCGCCCGGTGCACCGCCAGGAGGAAATTCCGTGGCTTTAGCCGTGGCGACAGGTGTCCATATCCCGTGGCCACGTGGGATCCGGAGGAGGAGGACGTGGTGCATGTCGCGTCCGTGAGGCGCAAAAGGGGGGAAACGGTCCCCCCTGCTCGGCCACTGGCCGAGCCAGCGCACCCCCCACCTCGGCCGGGCCAGTGCTGGTTGCACGGACAGGGTCGGGCCATGCCCCGCCGAGCTGGACCGTGCCAAGCCAGGCCGGTTCGTGCCCCACCTGGCCGACCTAGGGGGGTTGGGGCGGACTGGACTCAGACCCCCCCCCCCTTTCAGACTGTCTTCAGTCATTTGCCCATATCTTGAGTTTCAGACCTCTGATCGACGCACTGTTAGTTTTGATGGGATCCTTGGATCGAGGTTGTCCTTTCGGTATATTACACTCAAGGTTTCGGAAAATTTTGGGTATGGTCGGGTTGGTTCGAACACGAAACCATTTGGGCCCTCAGAACGGATACGCATATAACTTGAGCTCCGGACATCGAATTGACATGTCATCAACTATGTTGGATTCCTGTTAGTGAGACAGACCTTTTGGCATACTAAGTTCAAGGTTTTTATGTAGTTGTAGTATGGTCGGGATGGTTTTTACTTAAAAACCAACCGGGCCCCTAGAACATAGAAGCAAATAACTCTCAGACCGAGCATCTGATTGACGCGCCGTCAATCACATTGAGTTCCTTTTGTTGAGACGGAACATTGGTGTACATCAACTCCAGACTATGTGTAAGTTGATGTATCGACCCCCCTAGCTCGTGGAGCAGACCCTCAAGGAATCGAGAATGCTGTGTGCGGGAACCCTAGAGTTGGCTGCGACTGCGACGACGATGAAGACTTTATTACTAGAATCCTTCGTGGGTTCGACGACGATGAAAACCGTACTGGAATCCTACATGGGTTCGACGGTGAATAACTTCGTACTAGAATCCTACGTGGGTTCGACGATGACGACAACCATACTGGAATCCTCCATGGGTTCGGCGGTGATGACTTCTGAACTTGTATCATACGTTGGTCCGATAGTATTGACCTCTGTTGTAGTATCCTACGTGGGTCCGACAGCATAGCTAGTCTATTATCCTACGTGGGTCCCAACTAGATTAATTAGTAACTACATCTGATCATCCCCTTTTTTCTTTACAAATGATGTATACCTATGTGAGCTGAGACTTGAATTCAATCATTATCTTCGATATGATTGACTTTCATTCCTTTATGGATTGGGTTGTGTTATCCTATGGGGATTGAGTTGCACTATCCTGTGTGGACGTGATCGAACTTGGGCTCGGATGATGGAGCCAAACTACAATTGGTGACTTAGGTATATGTATGGGCATATACCTAAGTAATGTTGGTTGTTACTTTGTGATTGTATATTTCCTTTGTGGATTAACCTTTTTGGATTCTGGGAGTCCTTCGAGGGTCTTAGGGTCCCTAATGGGTAGCTTATACCCACCCATTCACGGGCTATGCCCGCACTACGTTGTGTTGGATGCAGACGACAGACAGCACTGATCGTGGTGGAGGCTTGTGGAGCAAGTCGATACCTGGAGGTGGACCACTGGGCGGGACATACACAGGGCGGACGACAGGACCTGAGGAGCTGAGGAGGCTATATGTACCCACCCTTTAGGTGGGATTTCCAGTGGACGAATCAGTGTTGCGGCTTTAATTTTCAGTTGATGTACTTTATTTCCAGTTGTACTTTACTTTAAGTTTGGGTTTGTATTCTAGCCCACTTACTTTTCCGCACTTAGTATTGTACTCAGTTTACATAGTGTTTACTTATGTTGTCTTACTCTGTTGTGTTTGTTTACTTTATAAGGCAATGTCTTCCCTTTTTATCATGATTTACACCTTTGGTGCTAGTTTCCAGCCCCTGGCCTATGGGAAGCGAGCTTGGGTAGTCAGAGCACAATCCCCGAGGACGGGTCGTGACAAATTGGTATCAGAAGAGTCAGTTCTACCACAGAACTCATGACTTTGACCTTTCTTCTATGTGAAGCATTATTGTTAAGGGTATTGAGTGTGGTTATCAGTCCAGGGAGTCCAGTGTTGGTGCGGCGGCCGACGTATCCGTACACCAGGACCCTGACTTCTGTTTTCTGACTCAGTGTATGAAAACACTGATTGCATGTGTGTTTCAAAAGTTTTCTTTGTGACTACTTTGTGTCAGCTCACCAGGTATACTGTTTGACTATGGCGCACATGTTTCTTTTTAGGATGGCCCCACGATGGCAGCTAGCTAGGGTTCAGTGCTTTATATGAGACGACAGCCCATCGAGCGATGAGGCCTCGGTGCAGGGCCCTTTTTCAACAAAGGCAACGGTGGTACCTCTACCCGTCGAGCCACCGATTCCACCAGCCCCAGCCGCTGAGAGTGCACATCACCTTAGTGAATTGCACGAGTTCCAGTGTCAGAGACCGCCCAGGTTCCACGGGGAGACGGACCCTTAGGCAGCCGAGGATTGGCTGGAGGCTGTAGTTTGAGTTTTCAGGCTAGTGGGGACACCAGCTGACCTTATGGTGATCCTTGCAGCGAGCCTCCTGCACGCGGCAATAGGAAGATGGTGGAGCTTGATGCTCCAGGTGAATGACAAGACATCTCTCCTCTGGAAATACTTTGAGAGTCTCTTCCACTCAGATTTCGTCCCAGCCACCCTCTGTGCGGTGCACATCTAGGAGCTACTACAGCTGCGGCAGGGCAACAAGACGATAGCCCAGTACTCGGCGAGATTTACCGATCTCTCGTGTTATTCGACGGACATGGTATGGGACCCATTCTTCTAGGGTCGGACCTTCGAGCAGGGAGTGAGGCATGAGAACAGGGCTTCGATGATCTCCCTCAACATTCCGACGCAGGAAGGGGTGTTGGAGAGAGCCTTTCTAGTGGAGAGTTTTCCCGTCAAGCAGTCATCAGTGGCGGGACCCTCCACAGGATGACCCGTAGCGGAGTCTTCTGCAGTTGGTAGTAGACAGGTGAAGCAGAGGTCCAAGAGGTCCAAACCATAAGATGGGAAATCTCAAGAAGCAGATTCGGTTGTGCGGGGGCACACGAAGGAGATCTAACTACACGAGGAGCAGGCTATGCTACGCATGCGGCGGGCAGGGTCACATGGCTCGAGACTGCCCGACTCATCCTGTAGATGAGAAGCAGGAAATAAGGGGATCACCTAGGTAGAGGTTCGACCATGGAGGTATGCAAGAAGCAGGTGAACGAGGCAGACGAGCTGGCCAAGAAGTGGGTGGTGGGAGACTCTTTGAGGCCCAACCACCACCACCACCAGGAAGACCACCCCGACTGCAGGGAACGGGTGGACAGGGGAGAGCATAGCTTCAGGCAGCTGAGGCATATGACCATGGAGCTCCGGGAGCTGATGGACAGGAGGGGACTATCTCAAGACTTGGGGACTTTTGTTCATGTTTCTTCTATCTTTCTTGATGTTATGTGTCATTGTACCGTGAGCTGAAGTAATAAAAGACACTTGTTTTTGTGACGTTTTGTTCCCTGTCCTTTTTATGTAGTTGAAACTAAGAGGTTCCGGTTTAAAACTGTTGACCTAACCCTCATTTTTGAGATACCTAATGGAGGAGACCCAGTGACCACAAACTTATGCCGACCGTATGACTCAACCCTTGGAGGTGAGATTAACAGTTGGATCTCTTGGTAGTAGTGTCGAGGCCTTACAACTTCATCCTTGTTATGGATTAGTATCATCCATGTCGGGATTTACTGTATAAGGAAAATAACGTGGTTCATCGAGGGGATGAGACCGGATTTCTCTTATCGGCAAAGAAAAATCGTAGCATCTCTTGTAGGACCAGAGAAGGTACAAGTCATCCAGGAGTGGATGAGGATAGCTTAGAGCCGACAGAAGTCTTATGCTGACAGGAGGTGGAGACCACTAGAGTTCGAGGATAATGACCAGATTTCTTATGGGTCTCACCTCTACGTGGTTTATGGAGATTTGGTCGGGGCGGCAAGTTATCTCCATGCTTCATCAGACCATTCTAGGTTCTCCGCAGGATAGGAGAGGTGGCTTATTTCTTGGATCTACCACCTCAGTTGCACCAAGTTCATGATGTCTTCCACGTATCTCATTTGAGAAGATACGTGCTTGACCCGACGCATATCCTCGACCATGGGGAGCTGGACTTTGACGATGGGGGAAATTTTGAGGAGGTCCCAGTGGAGATCGAGGATCGACAGGAGAGAGTCCTATGTGGACGGTCAGTTCCTTTAATGCACCTCTGGTGGCAGCACGGGAACCTCCTAGAGAGCACTTGGGAGCGGGAGGCTCAGAAGTGTGCTCAGTACCCTTTTCATTCCCTAGTTTGAGATGTATCTTTACAGGGACCTAAAGCCCTGTGGTGGGAGTAATGTAAAGACCCATAAATTTCAAGGGAAATTTTTTTTCTTAATTTTCTTTGGAATTCTATGAGTACGTAGTTTCTGACGGCACCTGATTCTGAGGCCTAGTGTGCTCGGAATCGTTTTCCAAAGTTTAGCATGGGTACTTTCAGTAAACAAACGAGCGGGTATTCCTAACTTTTGACCCGGTGCCCGGAATCAAAATACGAGTGCCCCATTGAAACTGTATCGCCGTTAATTTCTTAGGAACACCATTTCTGGAGTTGCATTTGCTCGGGATTGGTTATTAAATAAATGGGTTAACCAAAGAATGAAATAAAAATTTGTGCTACAATTTTTATTTCTATTCTAAGCAGTTATAACCTATGTAGCATAAGCATGGTGGGACCCATAGAATCCTAACATCATTTGGTAGGATAATTGTGATGTGGGGCCCACACGAGCCCCACCCCTTCAAATCCCTTAAAACCTCCCTCGTGCTTTTAATTGTGTAACACACCCACACCCCCCCTTTTAATGACATGTCAACTCACGCAATTAATTGGAATATTAAATACTCTTCAATTAATTTAATTAATTGAATGAGATCTTTGAATTACAAATTAATGATGGCTTGTGTGTCTATAAATAAAATAAGACAACATCTTATTTTATCGGGGGTGACTCGTTATGTGGAGGAGAGAACTCTTGAAGATTTTATTCTTCCTTCTTGAAGAATTCAAAGAACACCGAAGCTTCAACGAAGAACTTCATCTCATATTTGCATCTTATTCCCGCGTCCAAGGAAGCGAGACTCTGCATCCTTCATCGGGCGAACACCGACGATGCTTACGGAGCCTCGTTCCGCGATTCCGTCTTCTACGACGTCTTTTTTCCACGACGAAGCTCGATCAATGACTTCATTGAGGTAGGGGTTGTTTTGAAAATGATAATACACCCATTATTGTTTTTCCTCAAATAAATGAATGCAGACCAACTAATTAACCATTTGATCCGAAGATTATTATTTCAGGTTGGTATTTATCATTTGCGGAGAATTTTTTGGAGTTGTTTCAAACCACTAACGCGGTGGGTGCGGACCAAAGAACAAGTCCGGACCCACCAGTTTTCTATTATTCATGCGTGGAGCATTTGGAAATGAAAAAATGGGATTGGAATGTCTATTGGAGGCCTTCTTAATAAATTACAGGTCCCGGGAGAGCCGTAGGCACAGACGGTGGGCAAATCGGACCACCGGAGCGCGCCCGGTGGTCCATGGAGGACGTTGCCGGCCACCAGGAGGCGGCAGCGCCCGACGCACAGCTAGGAGGAACCATCGTGGCTGAAGCTGCGGTGGCAGGCGGCTGGATCCCATATCCACGTGGGATCTGAAGGAGGAGGACGCGGCACCTGCCGCGTTCGTGGGGCGCAAAAGGGGGGAAACGGTCCCCCCTGCTTGGCCGCTGGCCGAGCCAGCACACCCCCCCCCCCCCGGCCGGGCTGGGGTGGGTCGCGCGGACCAGGCCGGGCCATGCCCAACCGGGCCAGACCTGGACCCAGGTCAGGTTGACCCGGTTCAGGCCGACCCAGGGGGGTGGGCCCGGGCCGGGCCGGGCCGAGACCACCCCTTTTGGACTATTTTCAGTCATTTGCCCATATCGTGGGTTTCAGACCTCCGATCGATGCACCGTAAGTTGAGTTGGGATCCTTGGATCAAGACGGTTGTTTAGGTATATTAAACTAAAGTATTAAAAGATCTTTGGGTTCAGACGGGTTGGTTCGAACACGAAACCATCCGGGCCCTCGAAGCGAAAAACGCATATAACTTGAGATCTGGACATCCGATTGACGTGATGTCGACTATGTTGGATTCCTCTTAGTTAGATGGACCTTTTGGCTTACTCCAATCGCGGTTTGTATGTAGTTGGAATATTTTATGGTTGTTTTTGACTTAAAAACGAACATAGCCCCTAGAACGAAAACGCCAACAACTCTCAAACCGGGTGTCCGATTGATGTGCCATCTATCACATCGAGTTCCTTTTGTCGAGAAGGAACTTTGGGGTACATCAAATCTGGACTATATGTTAGTTGATGTATCGACCCCCCCCTGGCTCGTGGATCAGACCATCCTGGAATCGATCATGCTGTGTGCGGGAACCCTAGAGCTGGCTGCGACTGCGATGACGATGAAGACTTTCGTTCTGGAATCGTCCATGGGTTTGACAACGATGACCACGGTATTGGAACCCTCCGTGGGTTCGATGGTGAAGACCTTCGTACTGGAATCATACATTGGTTTGACGACGACGACAACCGTACTAGAATCCTCCGTGGGTTCAGTGGTGACGACTACTGTACTTGTATCCTACGTGGTTCCGATAGTATTGACCTCTGTTGTAGTATACTACATGGGTCCAACAGCTTAGCTGGTCTAGTGACCTACGTGGGTCCCAGCTAGATAAATCAGTAACTACATTTGATCATCCCCTTTTTTCTTTACAAATGATGTATACCTGTGTGAGATGAGTATTGAATTCAATCATTATCTTCAATATGATTGACTTGCTTTCCTTAGTGGATTGGGTTGTGTTATCCTGTGTGGATTGAGTTGCATTATCCTGTGTGGACATGATCAAACTTGGGCTCAGATGATGGATCTGAACTGTAATTGATGACTTAGGTCTATGTATGGGCATATACCTAAGTAGTTTTTGCTGTTACTTTGTGATTGTATATTTCCTTTTTGGATTATCCTTTGTGGATTCTGGGAGACCTTCGGGGGTCTCGGGGTCCCTACTGGGTCATGTATACTCACCCCTTCATGGGCTATTCCCGCACTATGTTGTGTTGGATGCAGAAGACGGACAACGCTGATCATGGTTGAAGCTTGTGGAGCAAGTCGGTACCTGGAGGTGGACCACTAGGCAGGATGTACACGGGGCGGACGACAGGACCCGAGGAGATGAGGATGCTCTCTGTACCCACCCTTCAGGTGGGATTTCTAGTGGACGGCTCAGTGTTGTTGCTTTACATTTCAGTTGTTGTACTTTTTTTCCAGTTGTACTTTACTTTCAGTTTGTGTTTGTATTCGGGCCCACATACTTTTCCACACTTACTATTGTACTCAGTTTACTTAGTGTTTACTTCTTATTGGCTTACTCTGTGGTGTTAGTTTACTTTATAAGGCAGTGACTTCCCTTTATAAAAGGATTTATGCCTTTGGTGCTATTCACCATTCCCTAGCCCGTGGGAGGCGGACATGGGGTAGTCATGGCATGAGCCCCGAGGACGGGTCGTGGCATCTCACCTCCTCCTCTCTCCCACTTTAACACTTTCCAACCCATAAATTTAATGAATTCAACCACTTCAATTAAATCAATTAGGTGTTTTGAATTTTTAATTTAAATTTCATGTGTTAATAAAATAATATCATAAGCCTATTATTTTATTTTAGCACATGTTGGGTAGGAAGAATTTGGTGGAATCTCTTGTGTAAAAGAAGAAGGAAGTTCCTCTTTTGATGAACATCATCCTCCCGCGAAGAACGTCACCTCTTCGACATAGAGCACCGAATCCATGAAGAAAAACGATGCACAATCCTCTTCATATCCTCGTGACAAAAGGGGAGACGCTAGTTCCTCCTCGGTCACACTCTGATGTCTCTTGCGAAACCTCACCCCGCAACGCCTAGCGAACGACATCAATTATTGAGGTAGGGTTTAAGTTCAATTTTAATGGATTACAATTGTTCTTTGGTTGTCATTGAGCATCTTATTTACCTCGTCCATTTGCTATCACTTTACGTAGAGGGTGTGGGCCTAACGAACATGGCCCGAAGACCCTCCGTTGAACTCGTTTATTTTATTTAGAATTGGCAAGCAAAGGCGGAGGAGGAAGGACGTCGCCGTGCTGTATCGGGAATGCGACATAGGGGGTTGGCTTCGTCGTGCCGGTTGTGTGGGAAGAACCGCGGCCTGCTACACGGGCCGCTTCGGCGGAAGAACCGGTCGGCCCGTCGGCCGTCCGGGTGAATAGGAGCAGTGGCGCCAGGAGGGCACCGTGCTAGAGGACCGGTCGGCCCGTCGACCAGCTGGACTGCGGCGCCAGGAGGGTGCCATGCTAGAAGACTGGCATCCATCCCATACGGGCCGCGTATCCAGAAGAGTATCCAATCTAGAAGGCCGGATTGGGGAAGGGAGGCACCGCCTGGCCCCGCTAGCGTGGAAAACTGCCCCCCCCCCCCCACATGGAACCCGTGCAGCTTCGGCCGAGCTAGCCGGGCCGCGCCGGGCCAGTCCGATCCAGGCCACGCCGCGTCGGGCTGGGCCAAGCTGGGACGCGCCCCTTTAGGAAGTGTTGTGTATTCCTTCGGACCGGTCCAACACCCCTGTTGGGTCGGACCCATCAAACTAGGTTAACCTGACCCGTCGTCCCACTAGGAAAAACAGGTCGGGCCTATTAATCTGTTAAACAAGAATAACTCTAGGACCACGCATCTGATAAAAGCGTCGTCTATGGCACTGGGACTCTTTCGACGAGACGGTCCTTTTTCAATACTCTGAGTGAGTTTTGGTTAGATTTGGATATCGTTCGGGTTAGAAACGAGCATATTTATAACCATGCCCCTGGGACGGAAAGCCTATATCTCTCGGACTGGGCGTCCGATTGAGGCTTCGTCTATCACATGGAGTTCCTATTGACAATACGGAACATTGGGATACATAAAATCTGGACGTCATGATAGTTGATGTATCGACCCCCTTGGAATATGGAGCGGACCCTCCCGGAATCGAGCGTGATGTGTGCAGAAACCCGAGAGATGGTTGCGACTACGACGATGATGATGACTGTACATGGATCCTACGTGGTTTCGGTAGTGATGATGACTATACTTGGATCCTACGTGGGTTCATCAGCAATGGTTATTGTACCTGGATCCTACGTCGGTTTGTCAGCGATGATTTCTCTATTGGTTCCTACGTGGGTTCAGTAGGGGAGATTATTCAGAGGCTACAACTATCATCTCCACCCCTCTTCGTGAGTAGTATACCTGTGTGAGCTGAGTCTTGACTTTCAATCAATATCATCGATATTATTGACTTACTTTCCTGTGTGGACTGGGTTGTTCTTTCCTATGTGGACTGGGTTGTACATGGGATCTTGAGTTGGAGAAGAACTGGAATTGATGACTTAGGTATATGTATGGGCATATACCTAATTAGAGTTGGTTGATACTTTGTGTTTATATATTTCCTTTGTGGTATTTCCTTTGTGGATTATGGGAGACCTTCAGGAGTATCGGGGTCCCTACTAAGTATCGTATACTCACCCCTGCATAGGCTATGCCTGCACTACGTTGTGTTGGATGCAGACGACAGATAGCACTGATCGAGGTGGAGTCTTTTGGAGCAGGACAGTACCTATAGGTGGACCACTTGGTGGGACGTACAAGGAGCGGACGGCCAGACCCGAGGAGTTGAGGAGACCATTTCTACCCACCCTTTAGGTGGGATATCCAGAGGACGACTTAGTGGTTGTTGGTATAATTTACTGCAGATGTTCTTTCTTTACTGTTGTATTGTAATTTCACTTGGGATTGTATTCTAACCCATTTACATTCCATCACATACACTTGTACTCAGTTTACTTAGTGCATAATTCATCTTGTGTACTCTATTGTGTTGTTTACTTATATAAAAGCAATGTCTTCCCTTTTATCGGGATTTACGCCATTGTTGCTAGTCGCCAGCCCATGGCCTATGGAAGGCGGGCCTGGGGTAGTCATGGCACGGGCCCTGAGGACGGGTCGTGACAGACTTCATATGTCTTGGTTGTAAAAAACCATGATGGAATTGATATTATCATCAATTTTAACTTATATGATTATATTATAGTGGTTCATTTTCTTCAAATATCACTCATTATAGTCAATAATTGTATGAACATACTCACATCTCACAAGACTTCACCTCCATAGTGTGGGATTGAAGTGATGCTCAACATATTTCTGGAAATTCTATGTTTTTCATATTATTATTCATGGATACTATCTAGGTGGTAATGCATGTGATTTTTTAAACATGACGTATTATTATTCATGGTGGACATTGGTTACTCTTCTAGTGACTAGTCCTAAGTGATACTTCATCAAGACGTTCTCTCTCGAGCTCCAGTGTGTTCATCATTTAGCCTTCCTTAGTTGAGTCATCCACTATGGCTCTCATAGAAAGTTGTAATCCATAGTAAAACAATTCTATTTGAAACTTGTTAGGTCCACCGGCTTACATACCATGATAGAGGGTGAATCATTGTATGATATATTAAAAAAACTGCCCATATTGATCTTGTTTCGCTGTTATGAAAAACATTATTCTCTCTATTTCCCATATAAAATTATAAAAACAAATAAAATCATTCACATGACACATCAATTTTTACTTGTTTCACCCTCATAGGGCTACATCCAAGGAGCATACATCGGTGATGTGCTGATGTACTAACTTCACTAAAAGCACACTTATGTTTACAATGTTCAAAGTTGACTCACTGTCTCTTCTGGTTTACAACCATTCACAATTTGAGGACTCACTTCTCTCCGAACTGAAGTTCTACTTTCATCCACTAATTAATATAACTTTACCATGGGTGTATCAGGAAATATTCTAACTTTCACGCAGCCCTAAAATTACTTGTCCGCTTCTCTAAGCCTAGAACACTTCTCTATACCTTAGCGCGCTTCTCCAAGCCTGGTTCACAGGTGTCACCTTACCACTTATGCAATACTCCCTTCACCAACTCAGAACTTGGGATACTCACACCCTTTTACGCCCAAAAAAATATTGGTGTGCAACTATCAACTGGAATGAAACTTCTGAAAAACCTTATACTTGTGTCCTCACACCACCAATTGCACACCCAAACCACATTCATGACTAGAGATCTAATATTCTCTAAGTGTTGAACTCTGTCAAAAATGAGGAGGGGTAGATCTCATTCTATTTTCATTTTGGGTACCCTGATCACCGGCGTGCAAGTCTCCTCTAAGTGTGCAAGGTAAGTCGCCCGAGCCTCTATTGCCCAAGTTACTTGCGTGCCCAAAAAACACATGGTTTCCCCACTTTCATTTGCCAAATTTTGAATTTTATGATCTTGAAAAACATATGGTGCACAAGTTTCCAATATTCCAAGACACTGGTGTGCAAGTCCCTTTGCCAAAAACACTTTTCTCCATTTGTCGTTTTTAGGCCCAAAAATTTGGCAATCACAATAAAACAGTGCCACCTTAGATCTATTCTATTTGTACCACCTCTAGATTGTCCATTCCTTTTTCATCTTTCTTCATCAACATAGGTTTTATACAATATCTATGGAACTTGAAAATCACCATGTAAACACCCTTTGTCATCAAAATTAACATCATGGTCTTACTTGTTAACAAACACACCATGGATGTCCACTTTTTCAACAAACACAATCACCTCAGAAAATATTCAATGATACCTCAAAGTATTTTTTCCTAAAAAACCAAACATCAATTACATGGTGGATTAATTTCATTAAGACTTCCTAAAAGTGTTCCCATGCCTCCCAAGTATTTTTGTCATCTAATTGAGTAATTATATTCATGTCTATTATGAGTTTCCATGTTTGATCTAGTAGAAATTATTTTTTAAAATATCATATAATGTTTATGCCAGGTTGTTTTTGATCTAGTGTGTTGACTCTTAAACTAGTCCTTCGATTTGTGTCCTTATGAAGATAAGAACACCCTCACATATATTATGTTTAACACCACCACATTATATTTGATGTTTTCACCAACCAATATGAAATTAGAGAGGTTCACATTTGGATCGTTGCTCTGAAGTCCACTAAATTGGTCTATATTTTGAATCCTATGAATTAGGATGCATTTAATTTTAAATTGAATTTCCTACATATTTCTCTAAATGATTCTCATTGAAACACCATTGATGGGGGGTACAAAAAAATTCTATTTAATATAGCAGGTATAACATTCCATCTAAATAGATATAGGATGTAATTTCAATGGAATCTCTGTTGTATTATTTTATTAAGGGGAAGTATGGGGAGTTGAAACTTTATTTGGATGTTAGTTTTGATGAATCTTATCTCTAGAGTATTCTGAAAACACTTTTACACCCAATTATTGATAATTCTTAGTGGATTATCAGGTGTAGAGATGTTTCTTTTGAAACACAATTGGGTTGGAAATATTGTTTTCTACCATGGATGTCTATCTTGGGATATCTACTTCAAATAGGTTTATTAGTATACTAGGTTTACTGATGTAGTGATCAATGAGGACTAATAAGAGGTGATTCATACCATTAATTTATTGTAGTATTCTAACCAGTGTTTCATGTATTCTTCTATTTCTAAAAAATGGAGCTGCTCTATATGTCATAGTGTGGTACATTATACATCTAATATGGATTGCATGGGTACTAGAATATGGTTCAAATACATATATCATAAATACAAAATCCTCATATGGAGAATATTAAACAAAGATGCCCCTATGGATGATAACATGCAACTCATTTTTATTCATATGGCGTCGAAATTTAAGTGTTGTACCAATGCTGATTCGTAATCTATTACTCGTTTGTTTTTCAAAAATCAATGTGTTTTTCGATTTTGGTTTCATCTATCTAGTTTTTTGCATTTCATTGGTAGGGTGAGATCTGTGGAGAATTTTCTTTAGGCTAGTTTCTTTTTCCTAGAGAGATATTGTGTGTAGGCCAAAGGGTGGTCTGTTTTCACTACTACTATTTATGGGACCATTTAGGATACTTGTAATGAAACATTACATTAGGTTCATCATTTTAATATTTATTATACTATGATTAAGTTTATTGATTTTCTTAACACTATTATTTATCTGTTTAAAGTCATGTATTTGTTATTGGTGCTGAAATCTCTCATCATGATTAGTAGATCAATGGGAGTAGATTCCCTTGAAATGAGGGGTACCAATTCATGTATGAGATATAAATAACCTTTATAGGGTCTCAATATTAATTTTTTTGGATCATTTGTGTAAGGTATCATAAGTAGTGGTGGTGTGGTTCACAATTTACATGGATCAATCATCCTATATTTCTCAACATTCTGGGGGGGGGGGAACTTCGGTTATTGGTGAGGCCATGTCATTTCTCCAAGGGATAAACATTCATAATTCTAGTTATATAATTTTATATGACATAGAATCTCACTCTACCATTATGGTCAATATTTGGAAAGGTTACATGGACTTTCTTTTGAACCTCACTTACCACATGAGGGGGTTTATTTCTTCAATACATCTATTTAAAAATATAGTTCAAACTTAGCGTGAGGGAAATATGTTGAAAAATAATATCACTTCTAATTGTATTCAAGAAGAAAGGTTATGGGTGTTCTCTAACTTTGGATATATTCCTATTATTTGTTCAATGGTTTCCCTAGGGGATTCCCTTGGTCAGCATCATTTATCGCCTCTGTGATCTCTTTCTCTATTTCCTTGCTGTCTCTTTTTAATAAAAGATTTCAATTGTTAGTCAGTTCGTTAGCCTTATCATGGGTCGGTTCTCATACTTCATTCTAATGTTTAATAAAATTGGCATTTGGAACATCATGAGTACTGGGGTTATTGTCGTTTTCAATGGTTTAACAGTGTTACATAGACAAGTAAATTTTGATTTCAAGGAAAAAATAGGGAGCTTATCCAGATTTGATTCTCATAGAATGAAACATGAAAGATTGGATCATACACAATTGGTTTCATATAGAGAATAATAAAATCCATAAAAAAGAAATTGAAAAGTTAAATAGAGAAGAAACAATATGTAAGAAGCCCTAAATTTGACTCTAAAAGTCATTATGCCTCCTCAGAAATGGTGCCAAACATTTTAAATTCCTATTCATCATTTTTACTTCCATATAGGGTGACCAATATATAAATTTATGCATTCCCTAATCTAACACTATTTTGAATATTAACTTAATAGTGGAAGCTTGTGTTTTACCCACACGGTTGAAAAAGGATTAGTGGGACATTAGGAGTGGTTACCTATTATTGATTCTTAATAGTGATTTAGGAAAAGAAAAGTAAACTATGTGGGCTGACTAAACTAAAACTAACAAATAAAGGGTTTAAAATCTATTTCATGTGATTTTTTCATAATATATCATCAATCTAATCACGGGGTGGCCTAATCAGTCTAGCCTAAAATTTATATTAAGATCATCCATTTTTTTAGGGTCAAATTAATTGATTCTACATAAATTAATGAATATATCTCAGTTTGGAATAATTTATTAATCTAGGTTCACTGATCACAACTTTTAAAGTGGAATAATAATTAATGATATTGTTCATAACACAGATGTATCAACTAGATTGGGGTTCCTCCAATCAAATTTCAAAGACTAGTATTATGAAATAGGATAATATTTGGTTGATTTATAACTTAATTGATAGGAGCCATATTTCCCATGTTTAGATAAATGACATGTTAACACTCAATCCCCATGCTCTCGACTACTCACCAATTAGAATTTAGCTGCACATGGTGTAAAAGAAAATCATCATGCATAAGAAAAAAAATAAATAACTCATGGAAATCATAAAATAAATTTATATCAATGGAAATTAAAAGTAATTATGTGACATTAATAAAAACACAAATAAATGGATACTGAAATAAAATTAAAAACAATACAATGGCCTGAAGGAATTTATAGAGTTTTCTTTCTTTGTACAAATAGATGGAAATAATAAGGGAAACAAAACAAGGTTAAAATTTTCTACTCTTATCAAATGTTTTGAACATAATAATATAAATATAAAAACAAATTTCACAATGTCATTAATAATTTTCAATGTGAACTTTTTGAGGTACTTCTAATAGGTGTTTATTATGATCATTCATACCATAAACTATAACTCATGACATTAATTCAAAAGTATAGTTTTAGGATGTATGTCTCTTCCTATATTAATGACTTTAATTTCATCCATGCGATCTTCGAAGGTCTTAATGGGGTTGATTGGTGAACATTGGTCTTCTATTTCACCAGGTGAATTCTCCTTCACATCATTAATGATCCTAAATTTAGAGGTTTATGGAATTAAATGTATTTCATTAGCTGAGTGGATCCTACCAGCATTACTTTTATTTTTTCTCTTTATGTTTGTGATTTTAATGGAGAGCTCATGGAGTAAAATTTCTATAGCTCTATATTTTCAGTAGATTCTCCTCCAAACACTTCATCTTCCAAAAACTACAAAACTCAACCCTAATTCAAGGAATATTTCAATAAATGGTTGAAAAAGATTTATAAAATCATTTAAATATATATATATAAGTTAAACATATCAATAAATGAAATTAAAAGTTGTATTGATTCTATGTGAGTTTTCACGCTGCAAAAAATTACTTCCCCTCTACATAATTTAGTGTTGTTTATTTTATATAGCTATATAAAAATTATATATGTATTTTAAGAGTAAATATTTTGATTAAAAAGAGGTCGAGCCTACATTTTATTTAATCTAAATATATATTTGGCCAATACAAGTAAAAATGATAATAAAAATAATGAATAGGTAAAGGATTTCATTTAAATGAGGGTATCAATAGAAAAATAAAAATGATATTGTGACAATATTTGGGAGCTTGATTTTATTATTCATTGATTATAGACATTTACTACATCATTTTCATTCGTATAAAAATGTGGTGAAACCCAAAAAAAGATCACAACCACCAATATGGGAATAAATATCATGAAAAATACCATGTACAGGATGTTAAGATATGTGAAAATTTGGGCCCCCAATTTTGAATGGATTTTCTATAAAATAATATATAATATTATATGTCGATAAACTATGTATAAAAAATATAAAATGGGAGATTATGTGCATGAATATAGTGATAATATGAGTACCAATGTGAGGGTTTTTTATGAGCACTCATGTGTTGGGTTGAATATTAAATAACTCTGGAAGAAGAATAAGTATCCACTACATTATATAGTAAGGAAACAAGATTTGGTTATCATTATAATATCAATTTGAGATAGAAAATGTTGTGAAAAGATGAATGAAGTGTGAATCTATCCTATTTTTCATGTTCATAGATGTTTTTCTTAAGTGTTCAAAAAAATGAAGAGATGGTAGTTTTGAATATCACATGGGCCCATTGAGTGAGATATCCAAATGAACAGATTCAGTAAAAGTCATTGGAAGTAGAGTATGAACATTTACTATGTTTTTGAGTTATTTTAAAGACATAATGGAATTAAAAGAAGCTATTTCATAGAAAAATAAGATCAATTTCTTATATTCAAATACGTCATGTAATGATTTAGTGATCTAATTATAAGGAGGAACTCAAAATAAAATCATGTATATATATATTGTACGAATCCATTGAACCTATTTGAATCTGGGTATTTAATAATAAAACCATGAAACTCAATGAATATAGTGTGAAACCAATTAATAAGTCCAGTGCGACATTAGTAAGTTTATTCCACTTATATTTTTGAAAAGTGGATAGCGGGACTCAAGCTAAGAGAATATTAGTGAGACTATGATCTATTTAGGGTGTGTGAAGCACTCTCACACTATAATTTATTGATATTTATTTCAGTGTAGAATAAATTATTGTGTTTAATAACCAATCATGAAAAAGAGTATGTATTTATACCAAACCTTGTTTATTCCTTGTGTTCTTGTGACTTTACTTACTGCAATATCCATGTAATGTTGTGTGACACAAAAAGGAGTGGATCACGACTAAAAAAGGAGAGGTGGAATTGAAAATTTTTAAAATTCATAATATTTTAAAGTGACTATTGATTCTCCCACCCCACATAGTGTTTCATCAGTCTTCTAGGAACCACAGAATAGAACATTAACATCGCAATACAAATATTCCTAATAGGTACTAAAAATATTTTTAATACAACATTCCATGGAAATAAAAACAAAATTTTTGAACTAGTTTAATGTTTCATGGTATGAAGATAACAAATAGGTAATTATCACAAAGTATAGTCATATCATTGAGATTGGACTTTAATTAACAGTTAAAATTTCCAATTTTTTGAATTTTTTATGTTGTTAGGTACTGTAGTAATCCCATGAAAATTAACTTAAAGCTAGTAAAGATTATATTTTGTTATATCAATTTCATGGTGTATTTTAGAAATCTTTATGGTGGGAAATATCAATAGGAGTTATTGGGGTATATTGATATAGATTGATCAGGTTTAGTATATGATAGAAATTCAATATGAGGAGGTAAATTTTGTCTTAGAGAATTTTCATTTCATAGATTACCAAGAAATGTAATTTTATTTTATTGAGAACTACATAAGATAAATATATTGTGGTCACTTAATATTTCATGAAATATTTATGGATGAATAAATACACTAAGGATATGAGAGTTAAAGTGAAGTCTTGTAATATAATCAAATATGATAATTCAAGTTCTATAAATAAATGATGTAATATCATTCAACACTCTTGGATATAGATCATTCAAATCTAGTATAACTTCATAGACAATAATGTTGAGCATGGATAAGTGAAATTAGAGTTTGTTCTTACCCAATTTCATGTACCAGATATCTTATAAAAGACATACACAATGAAACATTTGAAAAAACATTAATTGGATCATAGAGTTTAGATGACCTACCAAACACAAATAGTGTGGATGTTGAACCTCCACTCCCTAAATAATGTTTTAGATTCAATCATGTTCAATAGCCCAAAAAATAGTTTTCTTGGGTTCATTGACCAATAGAGAGAGATTTTTAAAACCCCCATAGTAAATGTGGTAGAGTTTGTTCCTAAATCTAATAATGGGTTAAATAATTCACTTCTGAATCAGGGGGAGACAATAGATGGTGGGAGAAGTGTTATTGTGGTTATATTTCATTTTAATAACAAATTGGGGATCAGGTAGAATGAATTGATTCATTGTTAAATTTTTCATGTTACTCTTATTTCTCCTAACAGTCATGCAACATATGGACTTAGGGTATACAGTGATGGAATCTCTGATTACAATATAAATTTATATAGTGTGAATGGTTATTAAATCATACAACAAAAAAGCTTTTCTTAACAGTTTAATTAACAAGTATTTTCAAGAAACTTAATGGAGGATTGATATATTAAATACCTCATGTGTATTGTTTGAGTTTTAAGGTTTTTTTATTTATAAAAATGTTTAAAAATTTACTAAATGGGTGAATCTGGATGCATTCATGAAGAACATGTTTTTGTATGTTTTTTGTTGGTTTTGTGATAGTCTCAAAAGTTTTAAGTGAAATTAGATGTTTATAAAAAATATAGGGTGAAGTAAAAAACCACTTGAATGTATTATTTGAGACCATTAATGCTTTACATGGTGGAATTTATATAGTAAAGGAATTTTGTGAAGTAATTTTTTAAAGGTAGAATTTTCACATATGTCTTATGTAAAATTGTATAAGATTTAGATTAAATTTTAAATAAAAAGATGGAATATCTCAAAATAATTATGTCAAACATTGAAATAATTAGGAGAAGGAAAATATTTTCACAAAGTATTAACCATATTTAGAATACCTAAAGGAAATAATTTACCAAAAGATAATGAAAGGATCGATATAGTCTAAAAGGATTTATAAAATAATTATGTTGTCTAATTCTCGTTTTCAAAAAATATAATAAAGGTTCATTTATGTAACACCCCATGATTCCATGGTACGCCTCTCTTTTAATAATATAGTAGTGTGTGTTGTATGCAACTTCGAGTTCTAACACACACCACAACCAATCAAATTAGTCGTTCTGAATAGTAATACCAACATTTTGAAATTTTATAAATTTTATCTTTCTAAATGGAATTAATTTTAAGATTTGGAATATCAAAATTAGCTTTGGGGAATTTTTGGTCTTTTTCTAAAAACATTCAATTTTTTATGAATAGTGAAAAAAACACCGAGTTATAGTTTAAAACCGAATTTTTATTTAAATAATTATATATTTTATTTAAATTTAATTATGGTCAAAATAGATACATAATACCTATATAATTTCAATGTAATTCATTAGAGTTAGTTTATAATTATTTTAGATGTATAAAAAATTTATTGAACTTTTCACCGTCTTTTCCCACCTCCTAGGAGAATTTAAAAATTCATATAAAAATTAATTTTGCTGCTTCTGTGCATGAAATTTTGAAAATCTGAGACACAAGGTTAATATCATGGAGTAAAATGTGGTTCAATAAGATAAAAATAATTTTTGGTGAATAGTAACTTTTTACTTGTATTTACCACGGTTAAAAGTAAATAGGGCAATTAAGGGTAAAAATGATATTCATATTACCCTAACACGTGTACTAATTCTATTGGACAAGTGTATCTCGACCAAACACAACCTCAAGAACAAGATATTATCATTTAGGTCCACTTGGATTAGATTGGGACATTTATTATTATTTAATTCAAAGAAGAGTTAAAAGAGTTAAAATCAAAGTTTTATAATTAAAACATTTTTAATATAGGGTTATACAAAAGATAAATTCGATTATAAATATTCATTAGAAATATAAACACATATCCTATATATATCTATTTAATTTATAATTTTTAGACCTTAAATAATTTAATTTATTTATGACACAATGGTGATGCAGTAATTACCTAATTAATGAAATATTAAAATAATTGATATTATAAATATCAAAATAAATATAAATTTAGTCTTTTTTTGAATTACAATAATTTTCTAGGTTAATATGAAATATTATGATTGGTTATATAAAGTTTATTTGAAGTAATAATGCTGTTATGAAATTATCAAAAACAAAATACCCAATAGTGTCAAAATTGACATAAAAGAGTTTTTAAAACAAATATTATATTATTAATTGATATTATATTCCTAAAAATCTAAGGATCGGCCAAAGGACTTATATCATGATAGTTGTATCATTAATGGACCACTTGAGGGTATGTTTGATGTATATAGAACGTTTATTAACTATATAATATAAAAATACAAAGAGACATGGTAAATGTCAACCTCTTTAACTAAGAGTTAAATATAAATGATAAGGTTAATATAGTGACCCAAACCTGTCTAAAATCAATTTGTTGAAAGGATTGTGACCCATCCCCACCTGAAGCTTTAAATAATCCACATTGGAGCCATTAGAAACCGAATATTAATTTATTATAAAATAATATTTCTAGATTTTCCAAAGGTGTCCATCACCCCTCTTATAAAAGGGAACTCCCCCTTCTCTATAATTTACACAATCAAAGCCTTTTGGATCGGCCAAAACCTGCCCAACTATTCTCTCAACTTCCCTAACTTTGATCTAGATGCATTATTTTGATCATAAAGCCAACCTAAGGAGCCCTTTTGATCAAATCAAAAGGAAGAACCTGATTAAGAGGTAATGTTTTCACCACCCTCTTTCAAGTTTCTTTCTTCTTCAACTTCTTCTTTCTTTATTATTCCCATTATAAAATAATAAACCCAGTATCCTCTATATAATTTGATATTATTATAAATATGGTACAACCATATTCAGTATTCTATCCATCCTTTGAATGACATGTCACGATACATGTGTACATACGACTTACCGTCTCCACGTCATGGTGTAATTGTTATTCAATAAATTATTATTTGGGTGGGTATAATAATGATGTGAAATTCATGTAAATAATAAATAAAACATGATAATAATTCTATATGTATGATATACCATCCAATTATATATTATTTTAATATCAAAAGTATTATATTATCGCTCGTACGTACGTACGGACTACAGTCTCTACGAACATGATGGGATTCATTCCCCATCGTATACATTCAAGACTAATTCTCATTTAATGATTAAAAATAATTCTTAAGCACTTGATATCATTCTAGATATGTATAAGATACAACCTATCCATAACAAACACGTCTTATGTAATAAAACATATAAAAGAAAATGAGTAAGGTAACACCTGAAACAACGATAATACTAAGATATTATTAACAAAGCAATGTTAAAAGATAATATATGATATTATATTAATTTAAATGATTCTTGAATAATTTAATAACAATCATTTCACCATTATACAGGATGTTAATCTACCTTCGACCAAGTAAAAGTACAAAGTAAGGGTTTGTTTCACAATCTCTTCATTATCCGAGATTGTTTATACGTAATTATCTACCGGGACCTCTTTATCATCCACATCCATGTTTTTTAAAAATGTATTTCAAATCATTATTACTATTTTACAGATTATGGTTTAAAGTAACTTTTTCCCTTGTTGACGTTTTATAAGACGTTTATAAAGGAATCTTTTTGTCATTTTCCAAACAATGTCCTTTTTAACCTTTTCGACAGAATTAATGTAAGAATGTATTTTTTAACTTATACGGCGGGTGTGGCTATTTTCCACCATTATAAAATCGTTACAGCTTCCCTTACAAGCTTATAAGAATATTATCAAAGTAAATGTTTTCTTTTATAATTAATTGACTATGAAATTATTTCAAAAAAGATATATTTCTCTCCAATAGTTTTGATTTCATCTATGTCAACATCCTTTGATGGATTTTAAGATTATTTTAAGTTTATTTATTATGATAAAAAACTTCCATATTATATTGAAGATTTTGGGATATTTTTTATTGTGGATGTGTTATCTTTATACCATTCATGGTTTATAGAGAAATTATTGACATTTTGTATGCTATTTTTAAAACGAATGTTTATGTTATGTTTGAACCTGTTCATATGAGGAATGCATTGGACTTAATAAGTGACGGGTGGAGCCCGCTATAGCTCCTCGATGCATTAGTAGGTCTCATGAGACAAACTATTGTCTTAGCACTAGGCCTTGACAAAATCTTATTTGTATTCTTGGCACAAGGCCTTGACTATGTGGTTATGATAATCTGGCATTATGAATTCTTTCATTATGAAAGTGGTTATTGATATTTCATGTGATTATTCAACTATTAGAATATCCATGTGAATAAGTAAATGTAATTATTTCATTTTATCTTTGTCATATTATGTAGATGTTAATGTTTAAAAGGCTTTTGTTTTAGTTATATATTTCCATAAATGAATGGTCTTCAGGGATAGTATAAGGGGATATGAGTGTGGAGACAATATGTTGTTGTAGTTTTCACTTTATGATGTAATGTAAACTTTATGAATGTATCTATTTATTCCAAGACTACTAAACTAATCAGTCTTTTGAGACATGATATTTTGTGATCTTTCCAATGTTATGTAATAATGCAACAACTCTGGATAACTGGGGTCGGGGCATTACAGTTGGTGTCAGAGGAATTTTAGTTCAAACCTTGGAAAATAGATTTAGATAAACTTTGATTAGAACACATAGACCTAAGATGGACTTTTAAAATTAATATATAAGTACTTCCTAGAATTTTGGTATTGTAGATATTTTGTAAGTTTTCCGAGTAATAAATCCCTTTCTGGATCGAAGCAGGTAGAGGTGGATCTAGCACAGATGTACCTAGGGGTAAAACCAGAAAACACCACTTTGAGCTAGACTCGAACGAGAACTGGTGCATGACAACGGGCCTTGTTGCACTCTTGGTTACGACACTCCCAGGGGATATGCTTATGATAAATCTCATTTTCTTTACAAACCATTATGAAGGGATTATCAGTATATACATCCTCAATGAAAACATTTTTATGATTATGGAATATATCCCAAAATAGTTCAATTTATGTTAAGTGTTTTACAAGAAATTATGTATTTTGATTCATAAACTGATCTACTTTATGCCATTGTTTAGAAATGGCGCCTAGTGGAAGAAATGGAAACTGTATCAATGCATGCACTCCATGTAGGGATTACCCTCCTACTCAAGATAATTATAGTGGATCTGGTGATACAACTGGTGCTGATCAGCTAATCACCATATTGGGACAACTCACTCAGGTTAGGAATAATAACCTTACCCATATGGAGCACATGGATCTGTAGCATAGAGGATCAATGTTAGATCGCTTCATGTGGAAACTGCCACAAAAATTCACTGGGAGTACAAATCCATTAGTAGCTGACCAATGGATAAGTTTCCTAGAGAAAATATTTCAGGCTTTGAGGAGTAGTGAAAAGTAAAAAAGTTATAATGGCAGGTTACCGTCTCACTGGAGATGCTAATAAATGGTGGTCATTGATTAAAAACACGAAGGAAGATGATGAAGTATCAAATATGGAATGGAGGGAGTTCAAATATCTGTTTTTAGAAAAATGATATCCTCGTGACCATGGAGCAGATATGGAAAGGCAATTTCTATGTTTGAGACAAAAGGAGGATGAGAATGTCGCAAAGTGTGAGGATAACATTCCAAGGTTATAATGGTATGTTGTAGATTATATTCATAACCCAAGAAGTAAGATTGATCGTTTTTTTATGGGTTAAAATTGTTTCTCTGTAAAGCATTGGTCTCACAATACTTCTCTTCATATAAAGATATTGTCTCATGTGCTATCAAGACAGAAATATAATTCTCCAAGTCCTATGACTTTAAAGCAAAGAAAGAGAAGAAGAGATCTGTTGATCACTCTGGAAAAGGAAATAAGGGGAAGAAGGAAAAAGTTGAATATCCATCCTATAGTAAATGTGGGAAGAAACACCCCGGTACTTTCTTGAAGGTAATGGGAGTTTGTTATAAGTGTGGTGAAAAATTCCACCATGCTAATGATTGCAAGGGGAAGAAAGAAGCTATTGATGTTCAATGATACAACTGCAGGGAGATGGGACATTATGCAAACGAATGTCCTAATATTCAAGGGAACTTACCTTAGAAAAGGACAAGGGATCAAGGCCAATCTTATGTTATCACTACTGCTGAGGTAGAATGTCCGAAATATGTGGTGGTAGGTAATTTAATGGTTTCCTCAAGTTTAGCACATGCATTATTTGATTCTAGATCATCGCATTGATTCATATCTTCCCAGTTTTCTATGAAAATTAGATATTTCCAATTTGATTTAACAAGTGATTTTTCAGTCAAAACTCCTAAGTGAAGTATCATTGCAACAAATATTTTTGAATTAGTCCCCATTAGAGAACATAAATATTCTTTATCTGTGGATCTCATTGTCATAGCTATGATTGAATTTGATATAATCCTCGGTGTGGATTGTCTTTCAGACCATGATGAAAAAATTTATTGTAATAAGAAATAGGTTACTATTGTTTATGATGATGATAAGGAACACCTTATCTTTATAGAAGAATCATCACCACCAAATTCGTAGCTAGATCCACCCCTAGAAGCTCATCTAAATTCAATTATTGGGGAGGAAGAGAATGAAATAACGGTGGGTAAGGAAAAGAATTTTCAAATAGAGGATATGCCTATTGTGAAAGAATGTTTAGATGTGTTTCCATAAGATTTACCTAGACATCCTCCAAAATGAGAAATTGAGTTTTCCATTGATTTAATTCCTGGATCAAGGCCCATATCAAAGACCCCTTATTGAATGGCCAATGTGGAATTAGTGGAACTAAAGAAACAACTAGAGGAATTGAGTAATAAGGGATTTATTATCCCTAGTGTTTCTCCATGGGGAGCCCCTGTCCTTTTTGGTAAGAAGAAAGATGGATCTATGAGGTTATGTATCGACTATAGGAAAATCAATGTTATAATAATAAAGAATAAGTATCCCCTACCTCACATTGATGATTTATTTGACCAACTGCGTAGAGCTCAATACTTTTCAAAGATTAAACTTCTATTTGGATACCATCAGTTGTGTGTGAAGAAGGAAGACATTCCAAAGATGTCATTTTGAACTAGGTACGGGAATTACGAGTTTACAGTAATGCATTTTGGGCTAACTAATGCACCCTATGTATTCATGGATCGAATGAATAGAGTTTTCAAGAAATATCTCGATGATTTTGTGGTGTTATTTATTGATGATATCTTGGTATACTCCAAAATCTAAGAAGATCATGTAAATAACTTGTGCATTATCCTAGATACTCTTTGAAGACATGAATTATGTGGGAAGTTTAGAAAGTGTGAATTCTGGATTCATGAGATATCTTTTCTTATCCATATTGTCTCTAAAGATGGAATGTTTGTTGATCCCTCTAAGAAAGGAGAAATCCAAGAATGGCCAGCACCAACCAGTATAACCGAGGTAAACAGATTTATTGGCTTAGGAGGTTATTATCGTCGTTTTGTCCAGAATTTTTCCCGGTTGGCTAACCCCTTAATGAAGCTCACACGTAAAGGGGATAAATTTGTTTGGATAAAAGAGTGTGAAGAATGTTTTGAACAACTGATGAGAAGATTAGCCAATGCTCTTATATTGAATCTAACATCAGGGAATGATGGTTTCATTATTTATAGTGATGCGTCAAAGAAAGGACTTGTTTGTGTCCTTATGCAGAATGATAGGGTTATTGCCTATGCATCACGACAGTTTAAAATTCATGAGAAAAACCATCCTACTCATGATCTCGAGTTAGCAGTTGTGATCTTTGCTTTGACGATATGGAGACATTATCTCTATGATGAAAAATGTAAGATTTGTTCTAATCACAAGATTTTGAAGTATATTTTCTCACAGAAAGAACTCAACATGAGGAAAACGTGATGGATTGAACTACTCAAGGATTATGATTTCACGATACACTACCACCCAGTGAAGGAAAATAAGGTGGCAGATGCTTTGAGTAGAAAAGATCATGGAGTTTTGAATATGTTGAGAATTGAAAAGGGTCCTATTTTCATGGATCTAATGAATATGGATATGGGAATTACCATGGAAGTTGAAACATCAATTATTTTTCAAATGGTTGCCAAACCATCATTACTAGAATGTATTAAGAGTTCTCAGACCAATGATAAATAATTTCAAAAGAAGAATAAAGCTGTGAATGATGGGAGATTGAGTACTTTGTGTATGAAGATGGAATTTTGAAATTTGGGAAGAGACTTTGTGTTCTCGATATACCTGATCTGAAAAGGGAATTGTTAGATGATGCTCATAGTTCCAATTTCTCTATACACCCTGGGAGCACCAAAATGTATAGAGATTTGAAGGAACCTTTTTGGTGGGGAAACATGAAGAGGGAGATTACTGATTTTGTGTCAAGATGTATGGGTTGTCAACAAGTGAAAGTTGGAAGGCAACAACCTCGATGAGTCATGCAACCTCTTCCCATATCGGAGTGGAAATGGGACAATATAACGATGGACTTTTTCATGGGGCATCCAAAGACTCCTAGGAGGAACGATGCAATATGGGTTATTGTTGATCATTTTACCAAGTCAACACATTTTCTTGCTATAATAGAAGATCTACCACTAGAACGTCTAGCAATACTATATATTAATTAAGTTATGAGACTTCATGGAGTACCCCTATTGATTTTTTCTTATCGTGATCCCAATTTTAGTTCATGATACTGGAAGAGTCTTCAGAAGGCCTTGGATACTGAACTTCGTTTGAGCACTGCCTACCACCCTCAAATAGATGGAAAATCAGAACGGACTATTCAATCCTTAGAAGACTTGATTATATCATGCTTACTTGACTTTCAGGTTATGTGGGATCAATATTTACCTCTGGTGGAACTTTCCTATAACAATAGCTTCCATTTAAGTATTCAGATGGAACCATATGAAACGTTGTACGAAAACAGATGTCACACACCAACCTATTGGGATGACTTTGGGGAAAGAAAACTCATAGGACCTGAACTAGTGTAGGAAATGATGGAAAAGGTGAGGTATTCTAAAACCACATCAAATCAGTCCATAGTAGGAATAATAGCTATGTCGATAATCGAAGGAAGGATATGGAATTTCATGTAGGAGATCATGTTTTCTTGAAGGTATCTCCATGGAATGGATTTATACGTTTTGGTAAGAAAGGTAAATTGAGTCCCAGGTATATCAGACCATTTTGAAATTATAGAACGAATTGGTGTTGTAGCTTACCGTTTGGCAATGTCTCCAAATCTCTCCAAAGTTCACGATGTGTTCCATGTATCACTATTGAGAAATTACATGCCTGACCCAACACATGTACTTACCTATGAGGAATTAGACATAGAACCTGATCTCTCTTATTGCTAAGAGCTCATCAAGATTCTTGATACAAGATAACAAGTGCTGAGAAACCGGATGACTTGTCTTGGAAAAGTCTATGGAGAAACCATAAAATGGAAGAGGCAACATGAGAACCCAAGGAACTTATGATGAAGAATCACCCGATTCTTTTCATGCGGTAGTATTATAGAAATTTCGAAGATGAAATTATTTGAAGGAGGTGAGAATGTAACACCCCAATCTTCCACGGTACGCTTCTCTTTGAATAATACAATAGCGTGTGTTGTACGCAATTTCGAGTTCTAACACACACCACAACTAATCAAACTAGCCGTTATGAACAGTAATACCCACATTTTGAAATTATATAAATTTTATCTATCAAAATGGACTTCATTTTTGGATTCTGAATTTCGAAATTAGCTTAGGGTGAATTTTTGGTATTTTTCTAAAAACATTCAATTTTTTATGAATAGTGAAAAAACACTGTGTTATAGTTTAAAACTGAATTTTTATTTATTTAATTATTTATTTTTATTTAAATTTAATTAAGGTCAAAATTGAGACATAATACCTATATATGTTCAATTTGATTCATTGGATTTAGTTTAGACTAATTTTAGATATATACAAATTTTATTGAACTTTTCACCGTCTTTTACCTACCTCCTATGAGAATTTAAAAATTCACATAAAACTTAATTTTACCTCTTCTATGAGTGAAATTTCAAAAATCTGAGAGACACTGTTAATATTGAGGAGTAAAATGTGGTTCAATACGATAAAAACATTTTTTGGTGAATAGTAACATTTTACTTTTATTTACCACGGTTAAAATTAAATAGGGTAATTAAGGGTAAAAATGATATTAATATTACCCTAACACATGTTCTAATTCTATTGGACAAATGTATCTCAACCAAGGACAACCTTAGGATTAAACTATTATCATTTATATCCACTTGGATTAGATTAGGACATTTATTATTATCTAATTCAAAGAAGAGTTAAAAGAGTTAAAATCAAAGTTTAATAATTAAAACATTTTTAATATAGGGTCCTACATAAGATAAATTTGATTATAAATATTAATTAGAAATATAAAAATATATCCTACATAATGGTATTTTATTAATAATTTTTAGATATTAAATAATATAATTTATTTATGACACAATGGTGATGCAGTAATTACCTGATTAATGAAATATTTAAATAATTAATATTATAAATATCAAAATAAATGTAATTTTAGACTTTTTTTGAATTCCACTACATTTATAGGTTAATATGACATATACGGATTGGTTATATAAATTATATTCGAAGTAATAATGCTGTTATGAAATTATCAAAAACAAAATACCCAATAGTGTCAAAATTGACATAAAAGAGTTTTTAAAACAAATATTATATTATTAATTGATATTCTATTCCTAAAAATCTAAGGTTCAGCCAAAAAACTTATATCATGATATTTGTATCATTAATGGACCACTTTGGGGTCACTTTGATGTATATAGTATGTTTATTAACTATATAATATAAAAATTCAAAGAGACAGGGTAAATGTCAAACTATTTAACTAAGAGTTAAATATAAATGATAAGGTTAATATAGTGACCCAAACCTATCTAAAATATATTGGATGAAAGGATTTAAAAGCATCCCCACCTTAACCTTTAAATAATCCACTTTTGAGCCATTAGAAACTTAATATGAATTTATTATAAAATAATATTTCTAGCTTTTCCAAAGGTGCCCCTCACCCCTCTCATAAAAGGGCACTCCCCCTTATCTCTAATTTACACCATCAAAGCCTTTTTTCTCGGTCAAACCCTACCCAAATATTCTCTGAACTTCCCTAAATTCAATCTAGAGGCATTATTTTGATCATAAATCCATCCTACAGATCCCTTTTGATCAAATCAAAAGGAAGAACCCGATTAAGATGTATTGTTTTCACCACCCTCTTTCAAGATCCTTTCTTCTTCAACTTCTTATTTCTTTGTTATTCCCATTATAAAATAATAACCACAGTATCTTCTATATAATATGATAATATTATAAATATGGTAAATCCATATTAAGTATTCTATCCATCCTTTGAATGACATGTCACCATACGTGCGTACGTACGGCTTACCGTCTCCACGTCTTGGTGTAATTGTTATTCAATAATTTATTATTTGAATGGGTATAATAATGATGTGTAATTCATTTAAATAACAAAAATAACATGATAATGATTATTTATAGATGATATAAAATCCAATTATATATTATTTTAATATCAAAAGAATTATATTGTCGCTCGTGCGTAAGTACGGACTACTGTCTCCACGAACATGATGGGATTCATTCCCCTTCGTATCCATTCAAGACTAATTCTCATTTAATGATTAAAAATAATTTTTATGGACATTATATAATTATAGATATGAATAATATACAGCCTATCCATAACAAACAAGACTTATTTAACAAAACAAATAAAAGAAAATGAGTAAGCTAACACCCGAAACAACGATAATACTAAGATATTATTTACAAAGTGATGTTAAAAGATCATATATGATATCATATTAATTTAAATGATTCTTGTAAAATTTAATAACAATTATTTTACCATTATAAAGTATGTTAATCTACCCTCGACCATTTAAAAGTACAAGTTAAGGTTTTATTTCACAATCTCTTCATTATTCGAGGTTTTATATACGTAATTATCTACTGGGACATCTTTATCATCCACATCCATGTTTCTTAAAAATTTATTTCAAATAATTCTTAATATTTTACAGACTATGGGTTAAAGTAATTTATAGACCTGTTTAATTTTTATAAGAACATATAAAGGAATATTTCTGTTGTTTTCCAAACAAGGTCCTTTTTGACCTTTTCGACAGAATTAGGGTAAGAATGTCTTTTTTAACTTATATAGGGGGTGAGACTATTTTCCACCATTATAAAACTGTCAAAGCTTCCCTTACTAGATTATAATAATATTTTCAATGTAAATGTTTTCTTTTATAATTATGTGACTTATAAATTATTTCAAAAAAGATATATTTCTCTCAAATAGTTTTGGTTTCATATATGTCAACATCTTTTGATAGATTTTAGGCTTATTTGAAGTTTATTTATTATGATACAAAACTTTCATATTGTATTGAAGGTTTTGTGATATGTTTGATTGTGGATGTGTTATTTTTATACAGTTCATGGTTTATGTAGAAAGTATTGACATTTTTTATGCTAGTTTTAATACGAATGTTTATGTTATGTTTAAACCTCTTCATATGGGGAATGCATTGGACATAATAAGTGATAGGTGGAGCTCTCTATAGCTCCTCAATGAATTGGTAGGTCTCATGAGACAAACTAGTGTCTTGGAACAAGTCCTTGACAAAATCGTATTTGTAGGCTTGGCATAAGGCCTTAACTATGTGGTTATGATAGTCTGGTATTATTCTTTTCTTCATTATGAATGTGGTTATTGATATTGCATGTGATTATTTGATTAGTAGAATATCTATGGGAATAAGTAAATGAAATTATTTCATTTTATCTTTTTCATATTATTTTTATGTTCAAGTTTAAAAGGATTTTTTTAGTTATACATTGTCTTAAATGTTTATACTTATTTATGAAAGTTTCTGCTATATTGTTATCCTTACTGGGCACTTGAGCTCACCCCTTTCAATGTTTTATTTTTCCCAGGATGTGAAGAAGTATTTTAAGAATGACCTGTAGGGATAGTATAAGGGGATATGAGTGTGGATACAAGATGTTGTTGTAGTTTTCTCTTTATGATGTAATGTAAACTTTATGAATGTATCTATTTATTCCAAGGCTACTAAACTAATCGGTCTTTCAAGACTTGATCTTTTGGGATCATACCAATGTTATGTAACAATGCACAAACTATGGGTAACTAGGGTCGGGGAATTACAATTTAGGACATCAAGGATTCAAGAAATATTTATGTAGAGTCAATTTCATTTTTTAAAATGAGTAGCAGATTTTCTCATACGACAAAACAAATATCATATGCGGACACAAAAATTCATTGAACTAATCAAAATTTTTATTTCAATTTCTTTTTTACAAATATAAAAAATTTAGTATTCTAAAAATAATTTTTTATAGGTCTTTTTCTTCTAAATATTCCCATAATTACTTATATATATTGAGAAAAATTGCATTGTAGGAATATTATAGTGAGTAAATTTATTATTTTCATAAATTGGGATTCCATGAAGAAACTACAAAGAAAAAAGTCTACAATGAAGAAAATTTAATGGAATTGGACTACCATAAAAAACATATATAATAATTATATCCTTAAAAAGAAACTATATATAATGAAGATTATAAATAATCTGTATGGTAGGGAGACTACAGAGAAATTACATGATCAATTTTATATGGACTAAATTTTAAAAAAGTGAATCATAAAAGGGAAAATCTTACACAGTAAAAGGGAATTCAAATCTTTGATGAAAAATGATACTAACAGCACACTATTTCCAGTTTCAACCATTTAATATCGAATTCAAATCATTAAAAGATTATTATAAAGAAGAAATATGTTAACTTTTCTTAACACAGTAGTGGGTAATTAGTTGTAATTGGTTATAAAATATGGGAATTATGAGTTATCTTCAAAATTGTAACTAATAATATTAAATAGTAATTTTTGGATTCTCAAAAAAAACTATTAGGAATATTTTCTATAGACATATACCAGTGTAGATGAACTAAGTAAAATTTTTATAAAACTTTCGTGTTTTGTTTTTATTATACATTCTTTAGACGTAAAGAGATAAGTGAGTTTTGTATCACCTATAAATAAGATCAATATTGGATTTTTTTTAAAAACTAGTTATTTAGATTCACTCCCCCCTCACCAAGTATTTTCCATAGTTTGGGAAATATGATCCTTTTATGAGTAAAATTTACTTCAATTAAAATGGAAAGTATTTTAACTAAACCTCAAAAAAGTATATTAGCACCCAACATCTATTTGTTTTATCTTTATTCCTTCAGTGATAGTTGAATATCTCTAATATTAGAATTGATATATATAATCCTCACAAGTAATAACTATAAATAATAGGATATATTATTCATTTACTAATGATTATTATTTTTTATTTTATACTAATGCAAAACATGCCTAGTGAAGTTTGGAATTCTTTGTTCATGTTATGTGATACAATGTAGACAACGAAGTGGGGAATTTATTTTTTTGTTAAACTCTTAATATGGGATGTTTTTTGTTTATAAATATTCTAAATACCCCATCCCTATTATCCCCAATTTGTTGGTAACTTTATTAAATTATGAAAATATACAATGAATTGCATCCCAAATGATTGAATAGTTTAGTAGTACTAGTAAACAAGAAACATACATGAAAATCACTTTACAACTGAAAACATATAATAATTTTTTTTATTTTAGAACACTCTATATCCCATTAGAATATTTCTCTATATTAATCACAAGACACTTCTTAGTATATTAGGGAAATTTAAAATTATAAATAGTTGAGATAAAATTCTTGGTAAGGGTAAGTATACAATACAAGCTATGATAACTAATAATTTTCAATATGGAAAGATAAATAATATAAAAACATGCCATTTAAACAATAACTTTATCATAATAGGATATGAATAAATTCTGATCAAATAAATCCATGTAAATAATCAAAGAAACTTAAATATTATATATACCTATAAAAACTAACTGAACAATCACATTAACATCAATAAATAATCTCATATTGTGGTAATGAATAATTTAATACATCTAAAACACGCTATAAAAACCTTTCATAAGACATTTTAAATATGTGGGTAGAAACCCATCTAATTTGGCCAACAGATTTGTCTTATGTGACCTATTGATGTGTCGAGAGGCTATCTATAACTAGAACCCACATGTCACATACTATGTCTAATGAATTACTCATATGAAATGGGAGAAACATAATAAACATAAAAATCCAAATTTAAAAACTTACAAATAAAATATCAATACTTACCTGAATCAAATAAACATAATCATTAACTACCCAGAGTAAAATAGTGAATGATAATTAAATTATAAACCCTCAATCAAACAGATCATAAACCATCCAATAAAAGAATAAATTTGAGATCAATACATCATATCCCTAGTGGATCATAATTATAATGAAGTTTTTATGACATTGATGAGTATAAATATCATAAACATTCATTAAAAACATATTTTCGAAAAATAAAATTTTCAATTTGAATATATTTTTCAAACAAAAAAGGTCAAAAAATATTTTAAAAATACTTTTTTTGGAAAATAACCTTTAAATTATTGCAAAATTATACTTAAAACATTTTGTGGTCATGAAGGTTGAAAATTTTGTTCTTCTTGTACACATTTAAATAATGATTTTATTCAAATTTTCGATAAAAACCAAATTGGCCTTATTTAGAAAAAGACATGATGATTCCTTTTAAGCAATTTTGTACAAATTAAAAATGGGTAAAAAAATTAATAAATAATTTGAAAAAGTTTTAAAACATATTTAAAAAATATGGATTTTGATGACAAAGTATTTTCAGCAGAATTTAGAAATAATGTCAGATTTTTTTAAAAAACATATCAATTACTTTAGGTACCAAAGATTATAAAAATGAAACTATTACTTGAAAATTTCACGAATAACCATATTATACGTAAATAAACTATTTTTAAGATATAAATACAAAATAACTTCCCCAATGGGAACTTAATCAAAAACAATCCGGAATAATGATCAGATTATGAAATAAAACATTACCACTTTGGTAACTTTTGATTATAATCCGCATGAAAGAGAAAACATCAAATAAAAGATTAAATTCTATGAAAATAAAAATATTCATGATATAACATATCAAAATATGATGTATACACACCTCAAAAAGGACTAAGTTGTGATTATGCAGATTGTCCCATGAAAGTAAAAGTGATATTAAAACCCTTACAACTTTTTTGACATCATTCAATCATGTATGAACCTCATATATAATAAATATAAGTTTATTATAATTATATTATATAAACACACTCATATATATCATACCATATATGATTTAATCATATTATTTTATCACTTTTTTATTAACATTTCTTTCTTAAAATCATTGTTTGGGGTGATAATTGATTTGTTCTTCATATTTGTTTTAGTTCAATAATTTTTTTCCTTTTAATTTTATAATAGTATAATAATATCCCTAATATAATCCCTTAACTAAATATAATATATATTTTTCATATATGTATTTAAATTAATATATTAATGTTAGTTACAGAAAATGGAATTCATCATTCATGGAGAAGGTGGGTCATATGTATGCCTAGACGATGTTTCCATTTTTCACAATGGATGGATTGAATGGAAAGTAAAAAATAAATCAATATTTTCAAAATAATTACAATATCATATAAATTATTTATATTAACCAAATTTATCCTTATCAACAACCTTGTAAAAATAAAATAAAAAACATTTGACATCACTATGTGGAGGTGGTAGTCCACATGTACACAATAGAAGCATTATTATTTTATATATGATTGGAAAGAAAAAAGATAAATATTATATTATACTTCCTGTTTTATGGTTAGGTAATAAATATCACATAAATTCATTAACTTAAAAATTACTTCTTTCTGTGTAAATTTTAACAGAAACATGAATCGTGTCGCTTTGCGATGCAGTAGTCCACCATACACAGGAGAAGCGTTATTGTATCCCCCATGAAATGTAAAGTAAGAAGGTATATGAGATATAGTAGTTAAAAAGGTATAATAATTTTATAAATATAATATAATTTTTTTAATTCCATAATTATATATAACCTTAAAAGTTGGTGATGGAAAATATATTACATTGGTTTGTGAGGCAACATTCTGTTGCACACTTGATCAAAGGTTTTGATTCCCATTTAATGAAAGTGAATATGAATATTGTTTATAAAATTAACATAATAACAATTAAGTATATATTAGATACTTTTTTATTATATTACCAAAATTGAGATGTTTTAGAGGTGGTGAAATAAGAAATTAAACAAATACACATGTTTAATAATTGTATCTCTTCATCAGAGGGCCACTTCAGGTTTATACATAAATCCTTATTAGGAGATATTAATAATCAAGATATGTCCACTAGGATGTGAGGAGAGAATTAATAAATGTATTGGGTAGGTTTTGGATTGAAAAATATTTTCTAAAATATGAATAGGGGAGGATATTTGGAGGCATTTTATAAATGGGGTAGATGACACATATGGAATTTTTGAAAAATAGAGTGATACCCACCTCTTTCTCATTCCAAAAGCCTCTGAAATGGTTTATTCTAAAAACTGAGTGCTTATATGGTGATAAAATAGGTTTTTTACTTGGTTTAAATTTTTTTTATTGTTATACTCTTAGACTAACCACCACCCCCCCACACACATACATAACAAACACTTTTTTACCTTAACTATGATAATTAATTTTTACTGTTCTCCCTATTCATTATGGTAAACATTTATGTTTCACAAATTATATAATATAAATTTTAATTATTAAAATTATAGAAACCTTTTTCTAAATTCAATTCCAAACATTGATAGAATTCAAATTCAAATTAAACCTAAGATGTGATGAAAGAGCAGTTTTCTGAAGAGAAAATTCTCGTAAGTATAGAATGTATTAATAAAATAATTAAATTTAAAATAGATTGAAATGAACTAATTTAGTTAAATTTTAAGATAATTAACCAATTTTTCTTCAATAAATATTAAAAATATAATTTTACTTTGTAAATATTTTTATTGATAAGGTAGTTTTCAATAAACATCATTATTTATCACTATTCATCAAAAAATAAGTCTTTTCATAAAATTATAAAAAAGCACCCAAAGATAATTTTGACATGTAGATTTAAAATATCAAGTTTAAATTGTAAAATTATTTTTCTAAAATTGTTAAATAATAATAATAATTTTCAATTTATCTATACAAAGTGTGATAAATCCTCTTTTTAGAAAAATAAACTTTTTCTCTGCAAAATATTCTTTTTATCTCAAATAGTTCTTAATTTTTTATTAATCAATAGATAACAATTGAATTTACTTTATAAATTTTTAAACCATATAATTTTCATAATTTATTTATTAATATTCACACCCTTCATCTCAACAGGTATGTTATAATGTTAATGTTTAAATAATAATTTTTTAATAGAGTATCACGTTTCATTTAAAACATCCATCACATTCGCCACGTGCTGTCGAAGAGATTAAATTTAACGAAATATAACATAAAGTGCAAGGCTATTATATTCTCTTATATTCTTGGTTTTTTATGTCATATATTCTATTGAATATTATTTTCCTCTTTAAAATATCATGGGGTTACATTATACCCCACTCAAATAAATTTTATCCTCGCAATTGAATCTTGATCCTGATAATCAAGGGTTTTACAATTGAAAATACCTTTTTTGGAAGACAGAAAATAAAAGGTGTTAAAAGACATTCTATTTATAAAATAAAAATTAAAATATGAAGGTCATCCAGAATAAAACATTACAAGGTTCCCAAGTAGAAGAAAATTAGTGGGAAATGAAAGCATGGGCATGAAAGATAATACTAACAACAAAGTATTAATATAATGTGATAAATAACATGGTCCTCTAAAATTTAACCACATAGAAACCATAAAAAATTGATGAGTTAAAATGATATTTATTAAATAACAATTAAAGTATTAAGACAATATTGCCTCTCAATATATTTTTCTAAAATATGTGGTATTTTGATACCATTTTTATAGAGAATAGTGGAAAATATACTTAAAATATCATCCTTTGGTTTAAATTCAATTAATTAATTGTTCATATATTACTCTAATAAATGAATATCTAATAGGAATTTTTATGATTAAAGAACTAAAATTAACATTTAACATATCATTGGACAAATAAAATAATGAAAATTCAGTCTTCATGTCTTTATACATTTTACAAGACTAAAATAAATTGCATGAGTTATCTAATAACACCAAATTTTAAACTTAATCCATTCCAAAAATAGTTAACCTTGAGACCTTTCTATAATATTCCCCAAAAAATTCAATGTCTAAAAAATTTAGGAGGGATGTCACTAAATTATTAAATTGAACTTAAAATTATATTCCCAAAACAACATAAATTAACTATTAATGTCACATACTAAATATGCGAATACATTTTTCATAAAAAAATCTTAATGAAAACATGACTACTTCTAAAAACAAAACATCAAGTTTTTAAATATATTCCATAAATCTAAACATGTAGTATATTACAAGATGTAAATCACTAACTAATTTCAAGCTAACTAATATTGTAACATTAAAACGCCTTCTACATAATTATCTCAATATAAACAAAATATTAAGGGTTATCGTCCCCCAAATAAAGTTTTTTAAAAAAGAAAAAATTTCCATAGAATCACTTTTCTTCGTTATTAATACAATTCATCATATGATTTTGGATCCTGAAAGAAAATGTATTGTAAAAAAATCATAATATGTTTTATGATTACTGTAATGAGAATATCAATGATAAAATATTTTAATAAAAAATTTCTTGAATATTAATGAAAGAACTTTATTCATTCCACCTCGATTGTATCAATAACACAACCTTGTATTTTATCACTTAAATTCTACTAGGTTATATTCCATTGATTCTTGGAATATTTTCAAGTTAATGTTTTATGGAAAGTTCATATGGTTGATAATAAAACATAGTAATCAGAAAATTCTATGCAGGCAAAATATCCCCACTTTTTTATAAGTGAATAAAATTACGGGGACACAATTTCCAAAAGGGGGGAGGATGTAACATCCTATGTAATGATAGAATAATTATTTTTGATATTTATTAATATTTGTGAATTAAAGAGTAATTTTAAATTAAAAGGGATTATATGACTGACTGTGTACCTAATACACAACAATGAGTTTCTTTGAAATCTTCTATTGCACGTAATAGTGGGTTATATGGGAAAATAATATATTTTTAATATTATTATTTCATATGGTAGTTATTTCCTAGAAACATTGTTAGTAGGAATGAATATGACTTAATAAATTATGTTTAAAAATTTTTATTAGATGTTTTTTTGTTCATCTAAAACTTTTTATTGTATTAAAATAATATTTATTCCATTTTTAAGCATAAAAAGCTCTATATTTTAAAAATGTGGTTTTATAATATTTTAATAGGGAACTCATTTTAAATATAATTTTTTAACCTCTAATAATTATTATATGACACAATAAACTTCATTTTTTAAATTGGGATATCAAAATTTACTCTCGGTATATTTTTGATACTTTTTATGGAACTTTCACATTTTGAGGAATAGTGAATAATAATTAATTTTAGTTCAAAACATCTTTTTTGTAAAATTATTCTATATAGTAAATTTTTTTAAAAGTTTAATTATATAAATTTTTATTATTTAATCTAATTTATGTAATTGGAAACCATTTCACATTTAATTTATATATAAAAACATCGAAAACTTTTAAACATTTTTACTATGAAAACCCACTTTGTCATCACATCTACATGATTAAATATAAATTAATCTACTAAACATTAATTATTTTAATTTTAAAAAGTGTATTTGATATTTGAAATCATAATAATTTATAATTTATAATAATTTTAACTTATTTTCGGACATAAAATAAGTAATTAAAATTAATTTTACTAATTGAGAGAAACATTAGATTAATAAGGGACTAAACCTTATTCTTAAGGGACAAAATGACCTAGAATATTTTCCAAAATCCATTTAATATTAATGAGAAACCCTAAAATTCCTTTAGTAAAATTGTGACCATCATTGGATCTCTAATACATGGTAAAAACGTAGGGTAAATTCCCTTTTCAAAAATGTACAAAAATGTCTCTCCTACCCCACTATAAAAAGGCACTCACCCTTCCCATTTCTTCACATCTACAAATCCCTTTTTATCAACCTAAATCTTATCAAACATGGTTCCAAAATCAATCCCTTAATCTTATAATAAACCCTTTGGTATGAAAACTATCCAATGAATCCCTTTAGTGAAAGTAAGAAGAAGTTACCCAAAGAAGAGGTAACATCTTTCCTCAAACTCCTTTGTTTTATTTTTATTCTCCACCACAATTATTAATATTATTAAATGATTATATAATAAAATAAGTATCATAAATATAATTATATGTTGTTATTATATGGTTTATACCTACAATTAAACAAACTTCTATCTAATGGGTAATAAACCTACCATTCTTGTGTACGGAAAACTACCGCCTCACGAAACGATGTTATTTGTTTTTATTTTACCACCACTAATGGTTGGCCATGTTGATGTAAAAAATATTTTTATATATTATATATATTATATTTATGAATAATTTATGCTTCTATAATATTTATCTACACATACCTTCATTCTATACAATTTTTGTAAAAAATGGTAACATCATTTGTGGAAGTGTAAACTACCACCTCCTCAAAGTTATGTGATGCGTTAAAACACTACATGGAATGAATTAATGATGGGTTCAATAAAAAATATGTTAAATAAATAACATAAATATGATACTCATGAAATAATTACATTTATTTTAATATAATATATCATTTTCTTCCACACCATTTCACATGTAGAAAAAGTGATAACATCATTCATGGACGTGTGGACTATCGCCTCCTCGATGCAATGTGATTCCTTTTATATCAAAAGAATTAAATATGTAAGTATATATGATTAAATAATTATTAATTTATGATATAATGTTTATTGTATATTTATATTTTTTACTTACCGTCTTTCCATAACGATCATTGAAAAATGGGAATGTTACTCATGTGTATGTACGGTCTGCCATCTCAATGATTATAACGTTCATTAATTTTTCATAACTATCCTTCGTGATTGGTTTTATAAATAGTATTAATGTATAAATATGTCAATTATTTAATGATTATTATTTCTGATTTGTTTATATAATTACCCCTTTGATAGAAGTTTACCTACCAAATTTGTTTTTGACACATGAACTGAATATGGATAAAACATCCGATGTAAATTTAATTGATTAAGTAGTTGTTTAAATCATTATAATAATTGAAATAAATGTAATTATGATTTTGAAAAGGTTCTAAATAATTTATATAATTAAAATAAGTATATCATTAGGGAATATAAATACCCATGTGGCAAGTTGGACTCAAGGTAATCGATTTTGTCACAATCTCCTCTAATTGAGACAATTCTTCATGGTATGCACTTTAATCATTTATAAAGTGTATATACCTACAGTTTGACATTATATGTCAATATTTTAACTATTATAATGTTATTTAATGTTTTTTTAAATTTCATTACTTCATAGTGCTTATTATATAATGTTAAAATTTGTATGGGATGCTTTGAATGTTTAAACATTTAATCCATTCCTTTTAATATTATTGATATTATTTTACAAGTTTATTTATATGGATATAAAATAGTTATAAAAGAAATTTTATGTCAAATTTTAATTCCTTAATTTTTTTCAATAATTAATCTTTTTAGAAGTTTTATATGGAACATTTTTATAAATTAAAAATGGAATGTTCTATTCTTAACATACCCAGCAACAATGAATTCTCTATTACCATGGACATTATTTTATTTCTACATTTCATTGAAAAATTTCATATTTCATTAAATGGGAACCTTCTCTCTTTTCAAGATATCTTGGAAATTGAAATGATTTTTCAAAATAAATGTTAATTTTATATTAACAAATTTATTTTTCAATGAAAATAGTATTTTAGTATTTGAAAAAAAAAATCCTATGAGTTTAGAAGAATTTTTCTCATTATGTAATGTTTTATTTCAGATTGTGGTTCTTGTATATTATAAATGATGGGTTTTCCCAGATAGTGTCAGGTGAACCTGTTATATTCTACATAATGGTTGTGCCTAAAAATCACTCCAATGCATTGGGTAATGATTATATTTTCTTGAAAATTATATTGGAAGTAGGATTTATTGTTATCCCAATCTATATGGGGTCTATAAGGGTTCTATATGGGTTTAATGTGATGATCTCCCAAAGTACCTACATGAATTTAATATGTTTTCTATTTTATTCTCATGTAAATAATTTTTTTCAAAAGTTAAAGTAAATAATACTTCTTAATCAAGGATATTTCACTTTCTAGGTGAAATGTTAGGTTTTTAAGAAAGGGGTTTTCCATAGTTTTATGGTTTATTAGTAGAATAATAGTTTCCTTGTTTTTATATCCCTTACTAATATTTTTATGCTCATAAAATATTTATAATGTTTATTATATGACTTAAGGGTGAATAGGGGATTGGAATAGTTCATGTTGAAATTAATGAAGAGTTTTCTTAAATGAGATCATGTACTGTTTTAAAAGTTTTAGATTAAGGAAAACCTTGATATTGTTTAAAAGTATCCATTTTATATTTTTATAAAATAAATTATGTATATGTTATGGCCTAATTATCTATAGATACAAATATAAAAATATCGTCAATGTTAAAGAAAGTAAGATTGTAGATTTAATTTAATGGTTTTTCATGTTTAAGGTTGAGGCCTTATAGTGGTCGTGGAACTGGATGGGCCAGGTGGTACAGGAGGTGTGGGGTGAGGTGGGGAATAGGTGGTGTGGTTCAAACGGGGTACTGGAGGGGTGAGGGGGGGAATAGGCCCTAGGATACAGGGGATATAGGGGTAATATTAGTATTATTTTATTATTGTAAATATATATATATATATATAATTTCAAAATATATAAATATATATAATTGAAAATATTAATTTACTGATGTTTCAAAAAAAATCGGCAAATGAGGTGAAACTGAATAGTGGTGTTTATAAAAATCACTATTTTAGCAATGTTTATTTACCTATGTTTCTAAAAAAATGTGGTTATGAGATGTGTTTCTAAAAAACAACGTTCATAAATGTTTCTAATTTATATTTATTTATTTACTGATGATTCTAAATAAATATTGGTTAGTGAGGGATCAATAAAAAGATATATTTATAAAAACCTCTAAATTATATATGTTTAAGAACTTGGTGAAATTGTGAAATTTATGAATTTCACTAAATTAGTATAATATATAAATGTTACAATATTATTGACAACTCATTTAGAAACCTTTTTCTAGAATGTTTAAAAAATGAATTAACGACGTTTTTAAAAGTCACCAATGTAGAAAAAACATCACTAATTAAAATTTTTATAAAGTTATTTGATATCTTATATACTTATATATTATTATATTAATTCTATAAACTAGATCAATATCCTCTTCCATCAAATAGGATATGAAATCATCATTCGTGTGCACGACACACTACCGCTTTATGAACTGAGGTTATTCCCTTTCTATCAAAGCCTCACATGACTTGTTTTAATGATATATTTAATATATATATATATGTGTGATATTTTTAACATATTTAATCATTTTAAGTTATGAAATTACATATAAAATTTTAATTTATATTATGCAAGAAATAAAATGACATCACTCGTGTGTATATTGGACTACAACCTCACAAAATGATGCGATTCATTTTTCACTAACACTTTACATTCAAGGTAATAAGGATAATTATAATGAGTATATCTGATATAAATAAATTTTTAATTATATTAATGTAGTAATTATCATTCTAAAAAGATAATATATCATTTCATTTCTTATACAAAAAAATTATATACTTTTTATGTATGTGTGGAATACCTCATCCATGAAGCGATGTGATTATTTTTCATCAATGCATCACAAGAATTTTATACAGAAGTATATTTAAAGAAATAATATTTTATTGATCATCATTTTCTTATTATTTAAAGGTAAAATAATTTATACCTTCTTTCAATAATAGTAATTGAAAAATAGAAATGTTACTTATGCATACGTATGACCTACCATCTTAATGATTGAAACATTGTTCATTTTTCATAACCATTTTTCATTATTGGTTTAAAAAGTATAATTTTTGAATATATGTTATAACTATTTCCTAATTATAATTCCTTTATCTTTAAATAATGACCACTTTTACCATGATTAACACATCTAAGTTGTTTTCAAATACTGAACTGAGAATCCTCAAAATACACAACATGGAAGTAATTAATTAAATATTGATATATGACATTAAAAAAATATTTTATTATAATTTATTAAACCATTAAAAGGTTATTAATAAATCAAATAATTTTTTATGCTTATTATACATATGTTAAAGTACATATAATAAAATTCTGGAATTGAGGTAAGGGTTTTCTAAACCCATTTTTTTATGTATGTGAGGAAAATATTGTATTCACCAATTATTTATATTTTTTGTGTATATAAATACCATTTAACATGTAATATCATTAATACTTAACAAACAATTTTATTTTAAGTTTCAATTTGAATTATTTCATCCAAGGGGATTTTACATGTAGTTTACAATGTGGTAAATAATTTCATAACTCAATTTTTTTTCATTGTGTTATTTTAATTCTTCAATGTATTTGATATGATATAAATATCTGTCTAATTAATTTTCACTATATTATATTTATTTTAGGATTTTTTTCTAATTGAAATTTTATCCACATAATTGAACCATTTCTTGTTTATAAAATTTAATTCCATGATTTTTCTAAGGTTTATTTATCTCGAATTTGATTTCTCTATTTCATACATTTATGATATGTTACTATATTAATTTTTCAGGTGTATATACATACCTTTGAAATTATATATCTATAAACTCTTTATGTTTTTGATAATGAATATATCATTTTAATTTATTCTCTCATGGGCCTTAGTCTTGAGTATTAAACCAAATTAGAAAAGGATTTTGGTTAAAATCACATTTCTTTCAGTATTGTTCATATTAAATGTTCTTTTGGAGGAAATTATTTGATTTTATTTTATTTAACCAAATATAATTTATTATCCTTTAGTTAAAAATGTTTTTAAAATATTAAATTTACATTTCCTCTCTTATTGGTGAAATAAAAATCAATAAATTCATTTTTAATAGTTTTTTATCATGTCTTTTATTTTAGATATGATATCATTCACTTTAATATCCATGTTTACAAAAAACAAATTTTTTTTTATAAAAATTAATTATCTAGTAAATCCATTTTACATTATTTTTAACTTATTTTACAATATTTTAAAATTAAATTTATTAATGTTTTCCAAATGGGCTGGTTTTGACTCCCTTTTCCAAATTTTTTTGTAAAGAATGTTTATTTTCAAAATTTATTACATGAAAATATTTTACCACCAACATCTCATTTATTTTCATTAAATTTTATTTTATATGATTCCAAGGGTGTTTTTAGATAAATTTTTTAAAAAATTATTTCAGTAAGTTTTAATTTTAAAAAATTATTTTCAAAATGAATAGGTTATTTTCCTTAAAAATGCATCAAAAGATATTTTAATGTAATTTCCATTCATCAAAATTAACAACCCTTGTTATTAAATATTATTAAATGATTATATTTTTTAATGTTTACATGTTAATTATTTCTCTTCATGGATTAATATTGTTTCAATTATATTGATGGTAAACCCTTTTTCCACAGGTTAATCAAGTATTCAAGATATTCTTATGGAACCTGTTTATTGTTTTTACAATTTAATCATGTTTCAAATAGATTTTTATTGAAACCATTCCATTAACATATGTTAATCATGATTAAATAATATTTTTATGAAACCTATTTCTTTCCCATAGGTTAATCATGCTTCAAATATATTTTCATGGAACCAATTACTTTTCCACAGGTTAATCAAGTTATTAAAGGAATAATGATTTTTTATATGGTTTCTATGATGAAATGAAATATCTATGTACTTTATTAATATATCCTAGAAGTTAATATATGATAGGAGTTCTAAGATACAATTGGGGGATCTTGATAAAGCATATATGATGGGTTCACCCATATAATTTTGGGTGAGCCTGATATAGCTTGTAAGATGTTCACCTAGATTACTGTCCAATGCATTGGGTAATGATTATTTTCTTTGGTGGATTATATTAGAAGTTTACTATATGGTTTTTCCAATTTTAAGTGTTCTGTATAGGATTCAAGATTCATATGTTCCAAGATAAAAACAATTTTTATCTATGATTATTATGGTTTGGTAAGGTTTCTAATGATCAATATTGATATCACATGGATCATGTTTATTTATTTTGATGAATCTTCCCTTTTTCAAAGACATATTCCATTTTTTCATGTTTGATGATCCATATATTGATGATAATGAATATTACTATGTTATATATATTCACTTTTATTATGTCATCATATCTTTATATTGTTATAATGCTCCCTAATGACATTCAATTGGTAATTCTTATGTTTACCCTTACTGGTAATTTTGCTCATCCATCTTATGTTTCATTTTCCCTGGGTTATAAAAGTTTCGGTTGCATGAATTATGAAAATAAGGGGTTCATACAGATTATTATTACAACATAATATGGAATATAAAATTTTTGGTATAGTGGGAGATAATATTCATCTTTTTGAACTATTTGTTTATGAATCTATGATGTTATATGTTTGGCCTAATTCTATAAAACTCTAGAACTAAGAGGTCCTTAATAATGTAATAGATCCAAAATTTTCATTTTTATATTGTATGTTTTTTATTGATAATATGTGGTTAAATTTATTCGTATCAAATATAGAAATTTAAATTTTATGATTTCAATATCAGATCTAGGAGTGTGGTTCTGTGGAGGTTATAGTTGGTATCAAAGGATAGTTTGAGATAACTAAAAGGCCCCAGCCATAAACATTACTTAGTCTTGATTTATTACAAGATTACACATTGAGGATCTTTTCAGGTTTATATTTTTAGAGAAATAGATCATAAATCATGCATTACATTCCACATTTAAACAAAGTGGTTACATAAAAGATAGTATTCATTTTTTCCCATCAACGGAAATATATTTAAAACAAAACATGGATTCTTTCATGACACTTACTTGACCTTATCATCACATCATGTAGCATTCCCTTGACCTGTGAAAAACATTTCAAAACACTAGGATGAGCATAAAAAGCTCAGTAAGGGATATAAAAGTATGAAATGAAAACAATAGTCCATGTATGAAATCATACATTACTCATAAAACATAATCATTTTAACATACCTCATAAATTCTTGAATAAATCATAGAAATAATAAGACATAAAGGTAACTTGAGGCATTCATAACATTCTTACGTAGAGAGTTACCCTCATGGTTATGTTTAGAATACCCATCATAGTATATTCCCTAAATCTCTTCGGAGAAACCTTAACGTTTAACTCCTTCACCTTACCCAATGCATTTGAGAGCTATATCGGGCTCACCTTCCCTTAGTTTATCACGGAACCACCCGCCTTCATAACAATTCCCAAGAACCATAACATAATTGTATCACATAAAACATACATAAAGGAATCATAAGACTTCCACTTTTCAATCACAAGATATCAATATAACACAGTGATATAAAAACATTATGAAAACCATTTTCAATACCAAAATAAAAGAAAATTAAAACATTGTATTTATTTTTTTCATTCAAAAAAAGTTATGGCTTGTAGAGTAAGCCAAAACTCAAATAATTGTCACGGCGGCAGAGAAGTCGTTGTCGCCGCATACGTACGACAAAAAAACATTCCCTTTTTTCATTTAGTAAACGCTTCGTATAAAAATATTCCTTTTGAATAAATGTAAAATTCAAAGGGGTTTATGCACCGTATAAAAGAAAGTTGTCTATAAAACAAAATATGACTCAATGAAAGGAGATTGAGATGAAGTCCCATACCTCGGGTCCGACTTGACTCGATCGTTCTTTAACGTCCTGAATAATAAACTTGAGTTTATATATATTTTCTTAAGAAGATTTTTCATGTTCATTATTCCTTTTATATCACTTATTACCATGTTATTAACACTATGTAATTATTTAAGTTAATAATGTTCGTTTTGTCGATCATTGATACTTGAGTTAAAAATAAACTCATTATAAATACAAGTTGTTCATGTGGTAAAATATACATTATATCCAGAATTATATTCATGATGTAGATATAATATATATCATATATATCCATTATATACATGCATTTATAATATTATATAACATTTAGAGGTAAGAAATGAAATGCACCATTCATGGAGACGGTAAGCCGTACGTACGCATGAACGCTACATTCATTTATATTTCCTATTTAATTTAATTGAATCATAATTATATAAAGGTATATTATAATTTCAGTATAATATCATATATAATATCATTAACTCCATCCTTTATAAGTTCTACAAATGGCATTAACGAATCAAATCACTTTGAGGGGGCGGTAGTCCGCACTTCCAAAAATGAAGATATCGCGTATACCCATAATGGAAACCTTAATGTTATGAAAAAAATGAAAAATAAAAAAGCTTAAGTAAAAAATAAAAATATTATATGTCATATATAAATATAGTTACATCTTAATGGACACCTTTGAAGGTGTTAAAATAATATTGAATAATCATCGTTTCGTGAGGTAGAAATTCACCATCCACTGAAACAGTATATTCTTTAACCATTAGATGTAAGTGTGTGTAAGTGTAGCTCGAATAGTTATTATAAAAACATAATAGTATATTGAATATACTTTTTTTGTTACCAAAGAAATTAATAAAAAGAGTTTAGGGGGTTGGAGAAGCAAAATAAAACAAAAGAACACAAGTGAAGACATTACCTTTAAATCGGGTAACTCCCTTTGGTTTGAACCAAAAGGGTTTCTTGAAGAGATTCCTACCTAAGGTAAGGCTTCTAGGATGATGAGAGGGATGTGTAGAGACAAAATGTGTAGATCTTGTCCGAGACAAAGGCTTGAGAGGTGTGGGTAAGAAGGTAGAGGTGGGGGCCTTTTATAAGAGGAGAGGAGGGGAACACTTGGAAAGGTATAAAATGTTACTTTATTTTCAAATGGGTTTCAGATTTTAAAGGTCCCACATTGATTTATTTAGAGGATAAGGTGATAATATTTCTAAATATACTCATCCAATAGGTCATTGAAAAGTGTAAGTCTTATTTGTAAAACTATATTTTCATTTTATTTAAATCCTTTATTAATGAGGTAATCGTTGCTTCACCATGATGTCAAAAATAATTTAATTTATCTAAGGTCTAAAAATTATAAAAAAACTATTATGATGTAGGATATATTTTTTTCTTTTTAATGACTATTTATAGTCCAAGATATCATTTATGTAGAAAAAATTAAAAATTGTTTACTCAGGTGATACAATCATTGTTATATTTAACATTATTTTAAAAATAAAAAGATAAAAAGTCATTATCACACAAAAGTGATTCCATGGGGTCCCCAAGTTTGGCACACAACATCCCAGGGACTTCCATGACACAACCAGTATAATTAGGACACATGTTGGTGTCATTTATTATTATTATGATATTATTTTATTATCCACAACTACCCGATTACTAATTAATCAAGATAATTAACAATAATTACCTTCGTTACTATTCACAAAGTCCAAAAACAAAAGAGTCTTGATTACACAATTTGGACTTTATGGTTCCAAATTTGTAATCCATTTTACCAAATTACAAACACAGAAATTTCAATAATTAATTTAAAAATAATTTCCGTTGTCAAAACAAATAGCGGGTTTTTTTTTGAAACAATATCTATTAAAAGATTGGCATTAGTTTATGCCCAATTCCAAAGTGAAATTAATTATAATGACCACTATTAGATTAAATGGTAAAAATATATTCTATTTACAATTTAAAACCAATTAAAAAGATAATCTAACAATATTATTAAATTATATGAAAAAGCAGTTTGGATGTAAAATGCAGTATTTTTTACTATTCATTAAAAAATGAACATTGTGAGAAAAATACCAAAAAATTATCCAATATAAATTTCAATGTCCCAATAATAAATAATAAGTTTATTTTGACAAATAGATCTTATAAAATTGTCAAAATATAGATTTAAAAATGGTGTTCCATCAAAAGGAAGTAAAACAATCTTTTAAAAATATTAATGTATTCCATGCTTAATATTAGATTTATTCTCATTTTAAGCCTCTAAAACACTATCTAATTTATAAATAGAAATAGATAAAAATATATATTATTCATTACTTACTTGGTATGTTACATACTTCCCCCTTTAGAAAATTGCATCCATGCAATTTATTTACATATCGAATAAGTGGGGGTATTTATCCTTCATTGCATTTTCAGATTCCCATGTTGCCTCTTCACTCATGTGGTTTTTTCAAAAAACATATACATGATGAATCAACTTATTCCAAAACACTTTCTCCCTATGGTCAACAATCTGGATTGGTTGTTCCTCATAAGATAGATTCTCTTCCAGCTGAACTACCTCTGGACTCAAAACATGAGATGGATCTAGCATGTACTTCCTTAACATTGAAACATGAAAAACATTTTGTACCTGAGATAAAATCGGAGGTAAAGACACTCGATATGCAACTGATCCAACTCTCTCCAGAATTTCATATGGTCCAATGAACCTTGTACCCATCTTTCCTTTCTTACCAAATCGCATCACACTTTTCCATGGTGAAAATTTGAGAAAAATATGATCACCTACCTCAAAAGAGAGATCCTTCCTCCTGTTGTCTGCATAACTCTTCTGCCTGCTCTGAGCTATTCTCATGTGTTTCTGTATCAGCAGAACTTTTTCTGCCAACTCTTCTACCAATTCTGGTCCCATCAACTTCCTTTCACCCACTTCATCCCAGAAAGTTGGAGTTCGACACCGCTTCCCATATAATGCCTCATATGGTGCCATCTGTATACTGGAATGAAAACTGTTATTATAAGAAAACTTAACCAAAGAAATTTGTTGGTCCCAACTTCCCTAATAATCCATCGAAGAAGCATTTAGAATATCCTCCAATGTCTGAATTGTTCATTATGACTTCCCATTCGATTGAGGATGAAAAGTTATACTAAAATTTAATTCAGTACCCAATGACTTCTAAAGGCCTTTCCAAATGATAGAAGTAAACCTGGGATCACGATCAGATACAATGGATAGAGGAACTCCATGTAACTTGACTATCTCTTTAAGATACAAACGAGAAATTTGATCTTGGGAAAATGTATCTCGTATAGTAAGGAAATGAGTAGATTTAGTCAAGTGATCAACAATAACCCAGATTGCATTATTACTTCGAGGTGTCTTCGGCAATCCCACAACGAAGTCCATGGATATATTCCCCCATTTCCACTCTGGTACTGGTAAAGGATGAAGCATCCCTTTTAGTAACTTCCTCTCTTCTTTAACCTGTTGAAAATTCAAACATTTCACAGTAAAATCAGCAATGTCTCTTTTCATTCTGTCCCACCAGTAATAATCCTGAATATCTCTATACATCTTAGTACTGCATGGATGAACTGAAAACGGAGAACTATGAGATTCACATAACAACTCTCTCTTCAACTGTTAATCACAAGGCACACACAATCTCTTCCAAAATCTCAAAACACAATCATTATCAATGTTGAATTCAGGAAACTTACCCTTCTGACCTAGATCTACCTTTTTCTACAACTCGTTGTCTTACTTATTTTCTTGATTAATTCTGTCTGATAGAGAAGATTTCACTGATACCTGAAACAAAATAGAAGGACATCCTGCACCAGCAACCTCTATGCCAATTTCAACAAATCCTTAATAAAAGGATCACGTTCCAAACGCAACATTGTTAATGAAGCATTACTTTTTTGACTCAAAGAATCAGCCACTTTATTTGCTTTTCCCAGATGGTAATGAATTGTAAAATCATAATCCTTGATTAATTCTAGACGTCTCCTCTATCTCAGGTTCAATTAATTATGAGTGAATATATACTTTAAACTTTTGTGATCAGTATATATTTCACACTTTACTCCATAGAAATGATGCCTCCAAATTTTTGAAGCAAAAACAACAGTAGCTAATTCGAAATCATGTGTAGGTTAATTTACCTCATGAGTTTTCAACTGTCGTGAAGCATAAGCAATTACCTGATCATTTTTCATTAGGACGCAACCAATTCCTTTCCATGAAGCATTACTGTAGATAAAAAAACTCACCATTCCTCGAAGGTAGTTCTAGAATTAGAGCATTCACCAATTTTTTTTCAATTCCTGAAAACAATCATCACATTCTTTTGTCCAGATAAACTTAACACCCATCTGAGTTAGCTTAGTCATTGGTATAGATAACTGTGAAAATTTTCTAACAAACCTTCGGTAATTGCCTGCCAAACCAAGGAATCTATGAATCTCAGTTACATTTGTGGTTCTTGGCCATTATTCAATAACCTTTGTTTTTGCAGGATGCAAAGTTATTCCATCTTTAGAAACAATATTACCAAGGAACAAAATTTGTTCCAACTAAAACTCACACTTTCTGAATTTCCCATACAATTTCTTTTCTTTCATGGGTTGAAAAATAACCCTTAAATGTCTTTCATTCTCCAATTTACTTTTATAAAACACCAAAATAACATCAATGAAAATAACCACAAACTTATCCAAGAACTAATGGAAAATTCTATTCATAAGGTCCATGAATACAGCAGGTGCATTGGTTAGCCCAAAAGGCATTACTACAAATTCATAATGGCCATATCTTGTACGAAATGTGGTCTTTGGAATATCTTCTTCCATTACCTTCAATTGATGGTACCCCGATCTCAGGTCAATCTTTGAAAACAAACTGAGCTCTCTGGAGTTGATCAAACAAATCATCGATATGTGGCAAATGATATTTGTTCTTAGCAGTGATGTTATTCAATGATTTATAATCAATGCAAAGTCTCATAGATCCATATTTCTTTTTAACAAATAAAACAGGAGCACCCCGTGGTGATGTACTATGTCGAATGAAACCTTTCTCTAATAAATCATGCAATTTCTCCTTCAACTCTAAAAGTTCAATTTGAGCCATTCGATAAGAGGGTTTTGAAATTGGCTTAGCATCAAGAAATAACTCAATAGTAAATTCAACTTCCTTATCTGGTATTATTCCAGGCAACTCATCAATAAAAACATCAGGATACTCATTTACCACCGGCACATCATTAATCTGAATAGTTCCCTTGTTTTCAATGATATGTGCAAGGTAACATTCATTTCCAACTTTTACAAGTATCTAGGCCTCTTGATAAGTTATCAACAGTAAGGGTTCATTCTTGTACACAAACTAAAATTCTTTCTAAAAAGAAACTTCTTTTTCCCTACAGTAAATATTAGCATGGTAAATAGAGAGCCAATCCATACCCAGGATAACATCAAACTCTATGAGAGGTAAAACAATAAGGTTTTCAAGTAGGTTCTTTCCACGGATAATGATAGAAAGATTCTTATAAATTCATTTTGCCTCAACATTTCCCCAAGGTATTTTTACCACAAGTTCATGAGTCATTTTTTGAGATGGTATTCCCATTTTACTAGAAATGTTTTTAGAGATGAAAGAATGTGTAGACCCTGAATCAAACAACACACCGGAATAATCTGAAAAAACAAACGAAGTACACGATACAACTTTATTTGATGGCCCAACATCTACTGAAGTAGTTGCAAAGTATTTCACCACCCCTTTCTGCTTGTAGTCTAACCACATCCCATCCCTCGAGCGCTTTCTCGGACACTCATTTGCATAGTGACCTATCTCACTGCACTTAAAACATTTCACTAACTGTAAATAAAATTTGGACGTTCCATCACCTTGATCTTTTTCAGTGAAATCATGAGCCTTATGTCCCATATTACCACATCGGTAGGACTTTCCTGCATGCCTTTTACCACATCTATCACAAACTGGAAACTTACTTTTCTTACCATCAGACCTTTTTGAAGAATTCTTCCCTTGATCATGCCACCTCGGTCTCTTCTTCTATTGGTTGTTATATAACACTTGATCATCAGCAAACTCTATTTCCACCTTCTCAACACATCGAACAAGATTTTCATAACTTTTGAACTCACGAGAATCCAATGCCCTTCGATATTTTGGCTCTAATCTTGAGTAAAAATGATTGATTTTACTATCAAGGTCGCAGATAAAATTTGGAACATACCTTACCAAATCAGTGAACCTCTATTCAGAAGTAGCCTCTGAGTCGTCCTCCTGCCTCAATTCCAAGAATTGTTTTTCCATCCTAAGTCTAACAGCCTTAGGAAAATACTTCTCAAGAATCATACATTTGAATTCATCCCAGTCGAGATCATCAATCTCATCAATGTCCCTGATATTTTTAACCATCGACCACTACTGATCTGCTTCACCCTCCAAATGGTAAATTGCAAGACTAACCTTTTGATTGTCTAAACACCCCAAGACATTGAAAATATTCTACAGTGCTTCAATTATCCCTTCAGCTAGCACAGGGTCAAGTGATCCTCTGAATGATGGGGGATGTTGCCTCATGAAATGTTCCATCTCAATATGCTGATTTGGAAGGTCATTTCCTTCTGTATTCCTTCCTATCACTGCTTCCCTGTTTCCTCTGCGGAAAACCATTCTGAACAAACATGTCTTAGATGAAGCAACTTTGTGATCTTCAAATTATATATCATTTCAATTTGAAAATAAAAAAATATTTTTGGATAATAATTTAATATAATTATAACTCCTAAAGTTATCTAAACCGACCTCTGATACCAAATATAAATCCCCAACCTTAAACATTACTTAATCTTGAGTTATTACAAGATTACACATTCAGGATCTTTTCATTTTTAGAGTTTTAGAGAATTAGATCATAAATCATGAATTACATTCCACATTTAAACAAATTGGTTACATAAAAATAGTATTCATTTTTTCCCTTCAATGGAAACATATTTAAAACAAAACATGGATTCTTTCCCTACACTTCCTTGACCCTATCATCACATCATGTACCTTTCCATTGTCCTATGAAAAACATTTCAAAAAAATGGGAAGACCATAAAAAGCTTAGTAAGGGATATAAAAGTACGAAATGAAAACATTAGTCCATGTATGAAATCATATTTTACTCATAAAACATAAGCATTTTAACATACCACGTCAAATCATGAATAAATCATAGAAATCATAAGACATAAAGGTAACTTGAGGCATTCATAACATTCTTATATAGGGAGTAACCCTCATGGTTACATTTGGAATACCAATCACAGTATATTACCTAAATCTCTTTGGAGAAACCATAACATTTAATTCCTTTGCATTACCCAATGCATTGGAGAGCTATATTGGGCTCACCCGCCCTTAGTTTATCATGAAGCCACCCGTCTTCATAACAATGCCCAAGAACCATAACATAATCGTATCACATAAAACATGCATAAAGGAAACATAACATTTCATCTTTTCAATCACAAGATATAAATACAACACGTTGATATAAAACCATTATGAAAACCATTTTCAATACCAAAATCAAAGAAAAGTAAAACATGGTATTTATTTTTTCATTCAAAAAAAAGTTATGGCTTGTAGAGGAAGCCAAAACTCAAATAATGGTCACAGCGGCAGAGAAGTCGTTGTCGCCGCATACATACGACAAAAAAACATTAATTTTTTCATTTAGTAAATGCTTCTTATAAAAAGATTATTTTTCAATAAACGTAAAAGTAAAAGGGGTTTATACACCGTATAAAAGAAAGTTGTGTATAAAACAAAATATGTCTCAATGAAAGGATATTGAGAGTAAGTCCCATACCTCGGGTTCGACTTGACTTGATAATTCTTTAACGTCCTGAATAATAAACTTGAGTCAATTTATATTTTCTTAAGAACCTTTTTCAAGTTCATTATTCCTTTTATATCACTTATTACCACGTTATGAACACTATGTAATTTTTTAAGTTAATAATGGTCGTTTTGTCGATCATTGTTACTTGAGTCAAAAATAAACTCTTTATAATTTCAAGTTGTTTATGTGGTAAAATATCCATTATATCAATAATTATATTCATGATGTAGATATAATAAATATCATATATATATCTAGTATACACGTGCATTTATAATATTACATAACATTTAGAGGTAAGAAATCAAATGCACCGTTCATGGAGACGGTAACCCGTACGTAAGTATGAACGCTACTTTTATTTCAATTTCCTATTTAATTGAATTGAATAATAATGATATAAAGGTATATTATAATTCCAGTATAATATAATATATAATATCATTACCTTCATCCTTTATACGTTCCACATATGGCATTAACGAATCAAATCACTTTGAGGGGGCGGTAGTCCACACTTCCAAAAATGAAGATATCATGTTTACCCATAATGGAAACCTTAAAGGTATGACAAAAATGAAAAATACATAATTTTAAGTAAAACATAAACATATTATATATCATATATAAATATAGTGACATCTTAATGGCCACCTTTGAAGGTTTTAAAAGAATATTGAACAATCATCGTTTCATGAGGCCGAAATTCACCATCCACAGAAATAGTATGTTCTTTAACCATTAGATGTATGTGTATGCAAGTGTAGTTCTAATACTTCTTATAAAAACATTATAGTATATTTAAGATACTGGTGTTGTTACAAAATAAATAAATAAAAAGATTTTAGGGGGTTGGAGAAGCAAAATAAAACAAAAGAACACAAGTGAAGACATTACCTTTAAATCAGGTAACTCCCATTGGTTTAAACCAAAAAGGTTTCTTGAAGAGCATCTTTCATAAGGTAAGGCTTGTAGGATGAGTATATGGATGTGGAGAGAGAAAATTATCAGGGATTGGCCAATCTAAAGGCTTTAATGATGTGGTTACGGAGGTAGATGTGGGTGCCCTTTATAAGAGGAGAGGAGGGGCACTCTTGGAAAGGTATAAAATGTTACTTTATTTTCAAATGAGTTTAGGAATTTAAATGCCCCACATTGATGTATATCGAGTCTAAGGTGATAAGAGTTCAAAATATACTATCATTGACAAGTGTAAGTCTTATTTTTAACACTATATTTTCATTTTATTTAAATCCTTTATTAATGAGGTAATCGTTGCATCACCATGATGTCAAAAATAATATAATTTATCTAATGTATAAAAACTATAAAAAAACTATTATGATGTAGGATATATTTTTTTATTTTTAATGACTATTTATAGTCCAAGATATCATTTATGTAGAAAAAATTTAAAAAAATTTACTCAGGTGATACAATCTTTGTTATATTTAATATTCTTTAAAAAATAAAAAGATAAAAAGTCATTATCACACAAAAGTGATTCCATGGGGTCCCCATGTTTGGCACACAGCATCCCAGGGACGGCCATGACACAGCCAGTATTATTAGGACACATTTTGGTGTCATTTTTTATTATTATGATATTATTTTATTATCCTTAACTACCCGATTACTAATTAATCAAGATAATTAACGATAATTATCGTCGTTACTATTCACAAAGTCCAAAAATAAAAGAGTCTTGATTACATAATTTGGACCTTATGATTCCAAATATGTAATCCATTTTACCAAATTCCAAACATAGAAATTTCAATAATTAATTTAAAAATAATTCCTGTTGTCAAAACAAATAGCGGGTTTTTTTGAAACAATATCTATGACAAGTTTGGCATTAGTTTATTCCCAATTCCAAAGTGAAATTAATTCTAATGACCACTATTGGATTAAATGGTAAAAATATTTTTTATTTACACTTTAAAACCAATTAAAAATATAATCTAACAATATAATTAAATTATATGAAAAAGTAGTTTTGATGTAAAATGTAACATTTTCACTATTCATTAAAACATGAACATTGTCAGAAAATTACCAAAAAATTATCCAATGTAAATTTAAATGTCCTAATCATAAATAATAAGTTTATTTTGTCTAATAGATCTTATAGAATTGTCAAAATATGGATTTAAAAATGGTTTTGCATCAAAAGCAAGTAAAACAATCTTTTAAAAATATTAGTGTATTTCATGCTTAAGAATGGATTTATTCTCGTTTTAAGCCTCTAAAACACTATATAATTCATAAATAGACATATATAAGAATATATATTATTCATTACTTACTTGGGATGTTACAATAACTTTTTAGATTATGATGATTTAATGTGAGGACATATTTATATTTATAGATACCATCATAGGTTTATAAAATTATGGATGATTGTAATTTCAAATTCTTATGCAACACTTTTACATTTTATGTGGTGAGATCGTAATGTGATTAATGAAATTTTCATAGATGTTTTATCTGGTTGAAGTATATATAAATATTTTTTTTATTTGTAATATAAATTTACATTTTCTAGACATAAATTATATGGTATTGATAACCTTTAGGGTTTATTTGATATTGGATTTTGAGGTAATTACATGAATATAATTTTTAACATGTAGATAACCATGGGATTAAAAAGTCATTTGGTGACTAAGTGATTAATGTTATTTCAAAAAGAGATCGCCCTATTTTTTTGTAAGATGAAATGTATGAGATAGAAATTGAGGTAAAAAATATTTAATAGTGATTTTATTGAGGTTATTTTGGATATATTGTAATTTATTTATGGAATTATTTAGTTTTAACTTATGGTATTATGGTTGAATTTTGGGGATTAATGCATTATTTTGTCATATGATGTTTTATTCATTTTGGAAATTAACTTAAATTTTTATTAACATTTTTCATGTTTTTAATTTCTAATGACTGGTGGAATATATTTATTATCCATGTTATGGTTATATGGAAATAAAAAATTGATTTTAATTCTTTAAACATGAAAAATGCATCTTGAATACTCATCGTTTGGAAATATAAGTAGAGATTATGGTAAAAATAGACTAAAGGATTAGAATATACATGTCAAGTAAGTATATTTAAATATTTTTTCAGTATATATGGTTATATAATTTCTCAACTCTTGGTATAAAATCCTATAACAAAAAAATTATTATATTACCTTCATTTCAGATAGACAGATAGTCTTTTCAAAAATCGCATAATTTTAGTTTCAAGTTCTATAACATTATATTGATCATGAAATTTCATATTATAAATGATCTATTTCAATATACATAATTATTTATACTTTTATTCCATGTCCAAATATTCACTTCCCACCAATGTTCTCGTATTTGGAAACCTATTATGTGTTATTCTAGATGACATTCGTACATTTTATTATCAATTATCAAGATGATGTTTTATCAACTCATTTTATGATGTGGGTTTAGAAAAAATGTAATTTGAAAAATCTAAACTTTTATTACCAATAAAAATTGATAAAACTTTTCTGAATAATCAATTTTTTTTTTGAAAAGTAATTTTATTCTTCAAAATTTGTTTTCTTTAAAAATGAATTTTATTAAATTTAATGAAAACATATTACTATATATTTTTCAAAATAATATTAAATTTATTTAATAATATGAAATTAATTTATCAAATAATTATATAAAATTTCCTTTAGGTGAAATTTTGCGATTTTCCAGAAAATATTGATTTTTTAGTGAATATTGAAAATTATCATTTTTAAAATGTTATTCTTTTTAAATAAATTAAGAAATATAAATGTTATATTATGTTTTTAATACTATATAATTTTACATAATCATTATTTATTAGTATTTAATCAATTTATTATCTTTTTAATCAACTTTAAAGTGGATTTTAGTATACGTTTTTCTTTGGGTTTAAAAAAGAGACTTTTTTAAAAATATTTTATAGTGTAGAATGTTTCTTATTTTTAATTAATTAAATTATTATCTAATGAGAAATATTTTACAAAATATTGTTATATTATATAGTACTAAATATTAATTTCTATTCATATAATTATTATTATTAGTAATAGAGTTAATATATAATCATTTTTTCTGAAAAATACACTTCTTGAAGACCATCTTTTTCATCTTGTTTTCATGATTAATTTTAAACTGAATTTTTACACTTATATGATAATAATTTGGTAATATTTATTAAATATTTAGAATAAAAATAAAATTTCTTAATTAATATGTTCATCTTAATTTTTTAAAATAATAGGAAGTGAAAATTGTGAAAACTGTAATTAAGGTGAAATCAGGTCTTTTGAGGGTTAAACTGAAAAGATAAGGGTAAAAATGTCATAACAAAATATCGAAAAACTATTTTATGGACATATATAGACCTTATATAGTCTAAATATTTATAGTTATCCTTTTTGGATCATTGTTTAATGTAAAAAATGTGCGTACACCTTTTTCTTTACATATATTACAATTATACCACTCACCTCACTTATAAAATGCTGCCCACTATACCCTCTTATTCACACCTTAAAACCATCTGTTTTTAGAAAATAGCAACCAAAATAACATTAAAAAATTTATCCAATAATCCTAGAATAATTTTATTATTCAAAAATATGTTATAGTAAAAATGTTTGAATAATTTTAAAGATGAGGTCCATAAATAGGTAATATTCTTAAGTATGAATCTATGTTATATTTCTTATTCCACCTCCATAAAATATTCTTAAATTATGATCATATGAAAAAAAATATCATATATATTGATTTTTTATTATATAAATTTAATAACTCAAATATTCTTCCTCTTCCATTAGAAGTATATGAAATCATCATTCTGGTATATGGTGGACTAAGGCCTCACAAACTAATGTCATTAATTTTCCATCAAAGCCTCACACAGAATGTTATAATGATATATTTAAAGTATATATATAGAATTTTTTAGAATATTTATACTTATAGATATATGATATTACATATAAATTTTTTACTTTCCAATTTTTGGGTTATTTGACAATGTTGTTTGTGTGTACGGCGGCCTACAGCCTCGCGAAATATTGTGATTCATTTCTCACTAACAGTTTAAATGGAAGGTAATACAGATGATGTTAATGAAATTATTAGATATAAATAAAAAAATTATTATATTCATGATATTTTTATCATTATTAAAATATAATATATCATTCTCTTTCTTACACTAAAAAATGATAACGTTGTTTCTATACGTGTGGATTATCACCTCTATGAAGCGATGTGATTCCTTTATCATCATCACATCATAAGAATGATTTACATAAGTATATTTAAAAGATATATTTTATTATTAATTATATTATTATAATTATATTATTATAAAATAATAAATACCTTCTTTCTATAATGATCATTGAAATATATAAATGTTTCTCATGCTTATTATGGTGTATCGTCTCCATGATCGTAATATTGTTTATTTTTTCGAGACATTTTCATGATTGGTTTTAAATAATAATTGATGAATAAATATGATAATTATTTCATGATTTGGATTCTGTATATTTTGAAATTATGACCACTTTGACCACAGTCAACACACCAATTCAATTTTAAACTAATGTACCAAACATCCTCAAAACACCCAAAATACACTTAACTAATTAAATATTAAAATATGTAACTAAAAAGAAATATAATAAATGATTTAATTAAAAGGTGTTAAGTATTTAAAATTTTATTAATAAATAAAATAATTTATGCAAGATTACTATATTAGATTTAATTAAAATATGAGAAGTGTCTATACTTGAGATAAGGGTTTTCTCATCTCACTTTTCATTTATGTGATACATATGCTATATTCACCACTTATTTATATTCTGTATTGTATATATTTCCCATTAAAATTGTAATATCACAAATACTTCATACATAATATTATTTTTATGTTTCAATTTGAATTATTTCATATAAGGGTATCTGACATGAATGTTATAAAGTGGTAAAGAATTTAAAAACTCAATTTATTTTCATAGGGTTATATTACTTATATAATTATATTGATATAAGATTATGATAAAAATTAATTTAAACTATTTTATAATGTATTTATACTCTTTAAAGATAGTTTTCATTTCATACACATAATCTATTAATTTATTAATTCTCAAAATCAATGGTATGATATTCTTTAAGGGTTACTCATCTCAAATTAATTTTCTCTAAGACAAATATTTTTTATGTAAGCATGTACTCATTTGTAAGGGGTATATACTAATTTTCTAAATTTTATATCATGAAACACCTTATGTTCATGTTATTTAATTCATTATTTGAGATAGTTCTTTCATAGGTATTTTTATTTAACAATAACCAATTTGGAAAAGGCTTTATGTAAAAAAACAACAATATTTTGTGATTGTTTATGTTGAAGGATATTTATAAGGAAATAATGTTATAATATTTTCTGGAACCCTATATATTTTATTCTTCTGGGGTTATGAATTTTGATCTAATTTTTAATTGTAATTTCCTCACTAATTTATTGAATAAATGTAAATAAAGTCATTTTAAAGTGATACAAATATTTTATTTTATTTTAGATTGTGTATATTTCTCTTCCATACATATGTATTAAAAAATGTTTTCAAAAAATTTTATTTTATAAATATAATTTATTCCCATAATTCATTTTATATTATATTTTTCCTTGTTTATAAAGGTTCTAAAATCAAATTTCATAACATTTTCTAAATAGGTAACTTTTGAATCCCTTCTTCAAAATCATTTGATAAAAATGTAAATTTTTAAAATTTATCACATGAATGGATTTTCCTATCAACATTTCCATTATTTTCAGGGAACTTTACGTTTTATATTTCCATGTTGGTTTCTAATAAATGTATTTTCAAAAAATATTTTGTTATTTCTTAATTTTAAAAAGGGTTTTGAAACAGAAAATGTTATTTTAACAGAAAATGTTTTTAAAGATATTTTAATGGTATTTCAATTCATCAATATTAATAAATCATGTTGTTAATTCTGATATAATAAAGATATTTAGTAATGATACCATCATCATTATTTATCTTGATTGATTTAGATTATTTCAAAGAAATTTACAGTGAACTCGTATCTTTTTAAGGGTTTAATCTTGTTTCAAATAGATTTTTACAGAACCCATTTCTTTTCAATGGGTTAATAATGTTTTAATGGGATTTTTATTTAAAAAAATTTCTTTACCAGGTGTAAATAATTTTCCAAATATATTTTTATGTAACCCATTTCTTTTCCATTTATTAATCATGATTCAAAGATATTTTCATGGAACTCATTTTTTCCATGGGTTATAAAGTTATGAAAGAAATAATGATTGTTTATATGAGTTTTATGATTAAATTAAAGATTTATGTACTTTTTTTAAGGTTCTGGAAAATTTATATATGATGTGTGTACCTAGATAGCACTAGGTGAGCACAATATAGCTTACATGATGGGTGTTCCTAGATAGCATCGTGTGTTCCTAATTAAGCATGTGCGATTGGTACACATAGAAAGTGCTCTATATCATTGGATAATAATTATTTTTTTTAAATAATTATATTTGAACTTGGTCATATAGTTATTCAAATTTTAATAGTTCTATAATGGTTCTATGATAATGATGTTCTATGATAAAAATATTTTTTTTCTGTGATTATTATAGGCTTTTAATGTGTCTAATGATCATGATTGATATCACATGGCTCATGATTATTGATTCAGATAAATCTTTCCATTGTTAAATCCTTATGCCATGTTTACATGTTTGATAATCTAGGAATTTATGGGTAAGAATATTATTTGAGTATACTCACTCACGCTGATTATGTAATCATACCCTTATACTCTTCTTATGCTCCTTGATGACATTCAATTGTTTATTCTTACAATTTCCCTTACTGATAATTTATGCTCACACTTATTATGATTCATTTTCCATAGGTTATAAAGAATAATGTTGAAAAAATTATTTATACATTGGTTTCATATAGATGATGACGATGAAGAAATATGGAATATGAAATGATTGGCATAGATGGAGATAATGTTCATATTTATGAAATAGTTTTTTATGAATCCATGATGTTAAGACTTTTCTTAATTATCTAAATCCCTAAAACTAAAAGGGACTTGAGTATATAATTGAACCTGTATTTTAATTTTTATGTTGAATGTTTTGGAGAGTGAAAATGAGGTCACCTTCATAGGCATCAAATCCAAAAAAAAAAAAAATCTTATGTTTCCAACCCTAGATCTATGAGTACAGGTTCAGGGCTTATACTTTATTTCACAAATGTCCCTCGGGTTCTATACAAGTATATGTAAAAGTACATATCTCATTTGATATCATCATATCAATAATTGATATTATTTCCCTATGAGCAAGTGTATCTATATAAAACTATTTACACTAAGGAAAACTTCATCCGTGATGGAGTTCCCATTGTAAGGGATTCATTCAATGTGTTTCTCAAATAATTTCATGGTATTACACCTAATTGAGTTATTTAGTTGTCAATAAAACTTATACTCATAGATTTTCCAAAATCCAAGACTCTATATAGAATGGATATTATTGGAATTGAGTGTCTAAATAAGAAATAATAGGATAATATGGATGAAGTATTTATATTCCTAGATACTTCAATATAGGGTATATATGTCCTCTTCTTTAGGAAGAAGGATGGGTAAATGTGCCTATGCATTGATTACTATGAACTAAAAAAATACCAATAAAAAATAATTATCTGCATCCAAGTATTTATGACATAATCGATAATCTATGTGGAGATTATTTCTTTTCTATGGTTTTATTAATTGAGGAAATTATTAAAAAATTGTGAAGAAATAAGATACCTCTAAGAATATTTTTATACATGGTAACGAAACTATGAGTTCAAAGTGATTCTATTTGGATGTACTAATTCTCCACTAATATTCATGGAATTAATGAACATAGTCTTTAGTGGATACCTTTAAAAATTTTGGTATTATTTATATATGATATTTTTATCTACTCCAAAAGCAAGGAGGATCATGAGAAGAATTTGGAAATTGTACGGATGAACTTGTGTAAAAAAAGATTTGTGGAAATTATATATAATATTAGTTTTTAAATAGAAATTAACATTTCGGTGCATGTTATATATATATATATATGGATCCTTTAGAAAAATGGTAATTTAAGGATGGACCAAACCTGCCTTTGTGACGAAAATCTATAGTTTACATGGATTAGTTGGGTACAATCAATGATTTTTGAGAAACGTACCACAATGTTCAAGCACATAAACCAAGATAACTAGAAATGAACTAAAGTTATTTTTGAATACATAATGTGAATAAATATTAAAATAGTATAAGAATAGGCTAATCATGACACTAATGCTCACATTTACCACCAGTGGGAAATGATTTGTAATCCATATTGATTCGTCTGAAAATAGATTGGGTTGTGTATTCAGTCATGAAGAAAAATTTATTGCATATTCATCCCTACAATAATATATCCATGTGAAGAACTGCCAAATAAATTTTCTATAATTGGGTGTTGTGATCTTATTGCTGAAGATTTGGAAACATTTTCTCTCTAGAGAGAAGTATGCCATATATATAGATCATAAAATCCTAATGTATATTTTCAATCAAAAGGATCTGATTATTCACCACTGATGGTTGTTATAATTGATCAAGGATTATTATTGTTCAATCCATTACTATATTGGGAAGGAAAACAAAGTGGTAGATGCTCTAAGTATAAATAATATTATAACCCTATCCCAAATTTGAATTTAATAGGATCAAGTCTTCTTAGACATATAGAAGACGAAAATGGCCATAATAAAATGATCTTCAATCTACCATTCTAAAATAACATTTCAAAAATCTGTTCTTGAGAGTATTAAGGAAGCTTATAAAGACGATGAGGTGAAATAAAAAATAATAGTGAATATTATAGAGTTTTAAGCTTCAATACATGGATTCATAAGGTCTGGAATCCATAAATGGGACTCACAAGAACTAAAACTAACGTGGGATCCTCTAGATGATATGCATATCACAACATTCTCTATTCATCTGGGAGTTACTAAGATATATATATATATATTTGAAGAAATAATTATGATGGCACTACATTAAGAAGGAATTTATATAATTTGTATCATGATGCTTGGTATGATAACACATCAATACTGAACAACATAATCATAAGGGTATGGTACATACAATTCTCATACCAGAATGAAAATGGGACAACATGGACATGGATTTCATCCATGGACACCCTAGAACCCCTGAATTAAATGATGCAATATTGGTGGAAGTTTATCACCTTACCAAGTTATCCCATTTTATTTCTATCATGGAATATTTCTATCCTAAAAAACATTCGAATATATAGTTAAGGAAATTTGTAAGACTACAATGATATACACTCTCTATTTAATTTGATCCAGAACTGAGGTTTACCTTATGGTTTTGAAGGAGCCTTCGACAAGATTTGGATATAGAACTAAACTCCCACAAATATTATCTCCCTCGGATTGAAGGAGGTTCATATATAACCTTTTAAACTATAAATGATGTGTTCAGATCATATTAAATTTATTTTGAATGATTTTTTGGATCAAAAACCTCCCCTAGTATAGTTCTCATATAATAGTAGTTTCCATTCTATATTTATAATGTAACCTTATCAGAATATATATAGGAAAAGGTGTTGTACTCCAACATGGTGGGATGAAGTTGGACATAATAATTTGATGGTATGTAATCTTATCCAATAGATGACCAAGAAGGTTAAAATTGTTTTGTATCATATGATTTTCTCATAGAGTTAAAATAAAGTCTATGTAGACAATTGTCGATGAGACATGGAGTTTGAGTTCAAAGATAAAGTGTTTCTTTATTTTTCACTATGAAATAAAACCATGTTGTTTTGGAACGAAGTTAAAGCTTATTCCCAGATACATCACCCCCTTATATATTCTTGATCACATGAGAGCAGTGTCATAACATCTAGTACTAAAATCTAACTTATCCCAAGTACATGATGTTTTCAATGTATCTCTTATTATGAAGTATATAACAAACTCCAAAAATATTATTAATCTTGTGGTGGTACCATGGGATAATTATATATAAAATGAGAAGTATATTGTGAAGAACTTATATCGTAGTTTCAAGGTTTTACAAAACAAGGAAACTCATCTGGTTTATGTTTTGTGGTAGAACCACAAGTTTTTAAAAGTGAATTAGAAACAAAAAAAATTGATCATATAGAAGTAACCACATTTTTTTAGAATATGAATGAAAATTAAAGGGTAAAATATATGAAGGGGGGATAATTTAATGAACCAAAAATTTATGATTGAAATTCCTTTTTAAAAATTACAAAATCCCTTATTAATAAATGTGATGATTAAAAACATATAATAAAATATAGTTATTTTAGACCATTATACGTTATATCCTATTAGATTTAAAAGATTTTTAATCATAATAACCATTGATAGTATAGCCTCTATATATTTATCATATTATTATTATATATACAAGGTTATAATAAATCTATTTGACATAAACAAAAGAAGTGATCTCCTGGACTTGTAAGATCATACCCTGTAAAGCCCATTTATTGTATCTTATAAGGGATATTACATCACTATTCTTTTCCCTTGACCAAGAAAAAGATGAGATTCAAAAACTAAAGCATAAGTGAAACCATTTATATGATAATTTCAAGCCCATTGAGAACATAGCAAAAATTGTGTTCACCAAACCGCCCTACAAAAATAACACCACTACATATCATACCGTTAGGGATTTCCTGGGTGTAATAATGATTTATGTATCTAGACTATAATAGTATAAATTTTTATATATTAATTTCTATTTTTAATAATATATTTATTATATTTATCATTTATTACACTATAATTTTTAAATAATAAGGTTTCATAAAAATTATTTTTCGATATGATGAAACACATATTACATTATTGAGAAATATATACTTTCAATAAAGATAAAGTTTTTGATAAATTCAAGAATATTTTAAATAAATTATATTTTAATAAAATATTATCAGTAATAAATATTTATAAATATAAATGAAAATATTATTTGATGAAGAATTTTTTTTTGTTATAAGGGTCTAAAAACTGTTATTGTTTAATGAATGAGAGTATTTCTATAAATGGATATTTTTTATTTAAATGTTTAAATACTCATATATAGAAAATTATTTTTATAAAATTATTATTATTTTTCAAAATAGCACAAAAAATTTATCCCATTATTAATTTTTCATGATAATCTATGATAATTGAATTTTTGGATAAAAATTAAATAGAGTATAATTGTATTATATGTATTATGACATCATAAAGTCCAAATAAATTGTAATAAAAACTATAAATACTATAAAAAACTAAAATTATACTTCTGATTATAAGAAATGTTTTTTTGAATTTATTTTATTAATTTTATAAACCATTGATGAATCCCCCAAAACCTATATTATATTTTATGATTTTAAAATAATTTTTTTATAAACTTGACTCACTTACAGATCACCACAAGTATTACTTTGAGAATTTAGGTTTTTATGAAAATAATGTAATTAAATATAAACCCCATTGTTATAAACCAAGATCATAAATAATTTTATGCTTTATGGTTTTCATTAATTTATAATGTAGAGTGAAAAAAAATGATTAGAAATTAATAATTAATTCTCATCAATTTTGTTACTAAAACACACCCATCCTCTCTTTAATATTTACTAAAAACCCTTGTAGAATTATTTTACTTTTATCTTCACTCTCTAGATCCCTCCCAGGTTGTTTACGAACTCTTAAGAATATCTTTCCAAGCTTTTATAAGCACAATGTCAAGGTTTGGGATCCTCTCCTTCTCCTTTTTATTCAAGCGCCTTCTTTATCTTTTGCCATTTTAATTTCAAATTTTTATGTTGGGATATTTTTTCACACATACCTATTACTATACTTATGATTTATAATTTCTTATTTACCCCTTACACTCTTAATAAAAACTTCCAAGAATGTTTATGTACCCCCATTATGGTGATGAAATTATCCTAATATTTTCTTTGGAAAATATTTGTGTAATAATATCCATGACCATTTCCACTTAATCGTATTCTCCAAGATGTACCTATAATTAATTGATTTTGGAATTCCATTCATTTAACCCATACTCCTTAAACATATTAATAATGTGATGAAAGACATATTTTTTTATATTATCTATGTGGAATACTTATGCATGTATATAATATCAATGTAATGTGTGGGACTAGAAATATACAGCCCTCCAATGCATTGGGTATTGTTTTTATCTCATGAGAATCCATTTATGGTTTGTGGATGGTAATCCTACACACAATATGTTATGATTACTTGGAAATTACCCTTGAAATATCATTATAAAGTCATGTTTTATGTTTTTTATACATTATCATATTGTATTTATATTATCATATTTTATAATTTTAGAGAGATCATGTTTATGATTATTGCCCTTACTTGGATATCTTGATATACCTATAGATTCACATGTGTTAATTTCATTATTATATCCATTGATTATTACCTTATAGGTCTTTATAGCTCACCCCTTTCTAATGTAGGTCCCTAGATTATTACATGTAGTTTTAGAATATCATGGAAATTAAGGGGCATGTTATAGAGTTTTAATTTATGTATGTATATTTCTATTTCAAGTTGTTTTGATATATACTAAATTACCCAAAGACACTAGGTCTCTTAATCATCTTAGGTTGTATTAATTGTATCGTTATGCATTGAATTATCAAATAAATTATATTAAATATATGAATTGGCATAGGAATCATTATTCGTAATTATGTTAACTTATGTTTAATGATATAATCACCAACCTTTTACATTACCTTTTTGGATATATTATATTTATATTCTTTTATAACTTAGAAGAACATTTAAACTAACATTTACCTATGAATTTAGGTCTTTGTTCATTCATAATGTTATTGACGCCATCAAAGCCTCACATGATCCTTTCTAAAAAATCTATTTATTTGAACCACTCGATGTGTATCTTTTTCTATTAATAATTTGTTTTTCCATATGATTTATGTTTCTTTCTTAATGAAATAACTTCTTTTTCTAGGGACTATATATTCTTAGATTAATCCTCTAGGATTGTGATGTGGCTATCAATCTTCAAATTATGTTATTCAAACTTCAACTTCAAATTAAAAACTTCTTCTAAATTCACCTGATTAGGGAACTGATTATCTAACTATTATTATAGTTGATCAATATATGGTTCTATTTGATCCATATTTTTATATGATTGTCTCAATATTCCATTAATACTTTTATTTTTCCTCATTTTTTTATTGAGTAATTTGAGATCTCCATCAAGTTCCACCTAGATATCGACATATATTTTGGGTTAATAAACATTTTCCAATTTAGGTTCATCCTTATAAATTTTATAAATAATAAAATAATTTATATCATATTTGAATTATTTTTTAGCTTCATCTATATTTTCATCATTTAAATTTTCTTCATTGACCGTAAAAATATACCACCAAAATTTCTTTATAGATGTACTTTCAGTTTGAAATTCTATATAAGGAGGGAATATTTTTTTTGTCTTCTTTATAAATTACTATCAACTATGTACATAATCAAATATTCTTTGCAAAATTGATGAATTATAGATAACTTTACCAAACTATAATCACACCAAATATAGATTTCTTTATAATCTACACTTTCTTATATTGAATTTTCTATCCACTAGTGAAATAAATTTATCAACTGCATCTTCTTCACCATTGTCGCCTTTAGATATATTAAGTATCTTTATAGATTTAAATAAAATATCCTTAAATGTATATATTTATGTTATTTATATCATAAATATCATTTCATAGAACACTATGTTACCTAAAAAATTAATCAATAGTTGAATTGGAAAAATGCCATTATTGAAGAGATATACCTTTGAAATATTCAAATATCGTAGCTACCAAAACAAAGTCATTTCAATTTAAATATCCATAATCTATTCACCTAGTCCTTGAATAGTTTCTACAACATTAGTGATTCATTTGAAAAAATTATCTATATTTTTATTAGAGTGTATCTTTAGATCATCGAACTTCTTATAAAAAACATGAAACTTTACTTCTTTCACCTTAATTTTACTATTATAAATGTTTTATAGTTTTTCTAATATGGACTCCACACTATCAAATTTCTTCACTTTCTTGTTGATCTGATCTATTAGACCACCAGATAAGGAATTATGATCAATTCTATCAAAAAAAATTAGTTTTATGACTTCTTTAGTCCAGGAAAATTTTGATACATGACTACTACGTATCTGATATATAATAGTAGAAAAAATTATAATTCAGGAGATTGTGGTTAACATCACATCCCATTATTGTAGAAATGATATTTTACTCCATAAAATAGTATATCCCCTTCACCATTTATAGTTATCTCCATTCAGGGATTCAAAATATTTAATCAACACCACAAAATGAACTCTGAAAACACTTTTTACTACACAAGACACTATAAGATGGTTGGTGTGACTCAGGGTGTCATAGATTCCTTTTTATTATTAGTATATTCAACTATATTGGTATAAAATCATTAAAAATATTAAATTTATTCATTAATCACCATAATCAAATTTATAGAAAGTAGAATAGGAGATAAAAATTCACATGGTTCACCACTAAGGGATAGTATAAGGAGAATATGTTGATGATGTGTTAGGAATGTAAAGATCCATAGTTCTTTACAAGTTTTTGAGTATTATAATTTTTTACTTATGAAAACTCTATGCCAAGTGAATTGCATTTATAATTAATTTATGTAAAACACACATCCACCCATAGATCACTTTTTCAGCTCCTCCTAACCCACTAAGTTTTACATGGAGTTCCACAACATAATGAATTGACGGTCTATTCTACATTTTCAATAACTAATTATTTGATTTTCATTGTGACATTCTGAATATAATACTCTAATTCACTCCTCATCTCAAGAATAATCTCCTGAGAATTTCATGTAAAAAAATCTAAAGAATAAATGTTATGTGTTTAAGTCTTACAAAACCCTTTTTTATCTTAGTAATGATCATATGAACCACATTTAATTACGGCTTTCATAGACCTCCAAAATATACTATATTCATAAAACACTCCCACATACCACCTTTTTATCACTCATCTGTGTTCAAGCTTCAATGTATTTCCCTTTTGAACTGACTTCATTAAATCCCTTATTGTTTTTCCTTCAGTATACAAATAATGTAGATCTCCTTCGTAGATAGACTTTTTGAAATTTAATTTTTAACTATCTCTATCTAAATAAGTCTTCCTTCAGGGATATTTTTTGACCTCCATGATCTTTCATTTATCATTTAATTCTCCCTTAACGATGTGAATTTTGTTATATTTATAGGAACATTTGTTTAAAAAATTTTGAGATATTTTTAGATTAATGTTCAAATATTCTCTAAAAACACAACATATATGATTAATCGTCTATAAAATAATTGTCAATGTGTTAAAAACAAAACCCTTATAAACTTAGTGTGGCTAAATCACTTTATCATAAGTCTACTTCTATATGGTTCACAAGTCAGTTCATAAATTCTATAAAAATGATGTTGGCCTTATTATACTTCTTTCCTAACTATATATTTATTACATGAAAAACTTTCCTTTTCGTGATATTTTTCAAAACCAAAAATTTGGAAAACATAATAAAAATGTCAAAATCTTCTACAACTTTTATAAAAGCCTCATATATCCTTCTTCATAAAAACCAACTTCCTTATACATCAATAGCCTTGACCTTTCTATAAAATTATTTACAAAAAACACAATACAACATCAAACACTATATCATATCACCTTGGTTCAAACATAAATTTTATCCAATGTAAAATAATTTTTCTATTTTTCATAACAACCATCAATTTTTGGAATTATTTATTATATAAATAAATTATTATGGAATTATATTATTTTCAACCATTCTCAATTTTTTATATAGGAGTGATTGTTTTTCCTTTAACAATATAGGAATCACTCTATTTTTATATTCATGGTAGTTTTTTATATCAAATTAAATATTTCATTTAATATTCACTAGTTTAAGATTATCATTCTTTCTATAGAGGTTTTAGAAATAGTGATAGAGAAAATACTCCAATGGAATTAAGATATAAGATTTTTGGATCCAAAATCGGTGGAACATGGATTTATTTGTTATCAATTATGGTGAACTAGGAATCATTTAATGCAACACTAAAAAGAAGAGTTGAACCAGTGTTGATTGATTTTTTGATTTCTTCAAAATAAACCTCTATAATTCGAGAGATTAAAAATTATATATTTCAATATTCTTACCCTTATTCATATATAATTAAATAAATTGAATACACAAAACACATAGAATTTATAAGGATTTCCCCTAATATGGGTTACTAAATCAAGGTTTTTATATGTACAATATGATCTATAAATTGACATTTTTATATCATAAATAAAGTTGAAATGTATATTTTCATTTATATTTTTTATCCCATATAAATTTTCTCCTAAAACAATACAACAATCCCTCTTTATAACAACCCTTTTCTTTATTACACTTTAAAACATTTTTTTACATAAAATTACACTTAATACCACCTTGAAGATCGAGAGGTCTGGTGTCTTTAGGAAATTAAGTACATTACATTACTACCCAAAACATGAAAACTAACATATTTATTGAAAACTTATTTAACATGACTAAAATATTCCTTCATACTTAACACTACATGGGATAACCTAAGTAAAAACATAAGAAAGAGGTGAGATATAAATCCTAGAAGGGGAATAAAAAAGAAATAACATGAGGAAAAAAATAAATTCTAGACAATATGAATATCGATGGATTATAAAAGGAGCAGGAATAATGAGGAATGATATATAATGATAATAATAACATGGAAAATGTGGAAACAACTTAAAACACTACATTATAAACATATGTTAAAGCTAAACCAGCGAGGAAATCATGGTTGAAAATGTACTATAATTGAATCAGGTACACCCATATCCCAAAAATAAGTATCATGATACTAAACATTACCCAACACCTTAGAGCACTATCAAATATAACCCTTCATAAACATTTCATTATCATGCTTAAGTGTGCCACATAATTCCTATAAAATAGATTCATTCAAAATAATAATCTATGCCATGATAAATGAATGTGGAATAAATAAATACAAGACCCAAATAAATATGTATATGTTCATGGAGTTTAATACACTTGATATAGAAATGGGTATGGTATTCACTACACAATTATTTTGGCATGAAAAATCACGGTTTAATTTCAGCAGGAAAACGATGTCATGTAGAAATTTATAAAAATGGGTGATGAGAGAGAAAGATGTATCTCATAATTTGGATACTAAATTTATAGTAATATTTACATGTAAGTAAAATCCCCAACAAAAGGAATAGGAAATAGAAGTTTTAACATAATAATGAAACATGAAGATATTGGAAGAAGGAAAAAACTTTACAAAACTTTACCCTGGTAATAGGTGTACATAAAGGTTCTTAGGAATTATAAATGATACTAAAAGTGGATATCATAATTTATACGTCAAATAGAAATTAATAGGGATATTTAATAACATATTCAAACATATAAAAATGAAATCAAAAGACATAACATAAAAGGAATGCTTGCTAAAAGAGGAGGGTGGAATATTATTTATGGAATTTTAGTATACTAACGGGTGTACATAATGGTTCATAAGATAGATATATGAGATTTAATATGGCTCCCATAATTTAAAATTATAATTTAAAGTAATTTGGATAGGTAAATATGTATCCCAACTTAATAAAATGCAAATTAAGAGGCATATTATAAATGAAATTCTTGTTAAAAATAGGGCAGAGATAACCCCTTAATTGAATGTCTTACCCCAAAGGCTTGGTAAGGGATTATTGAAAGATTTGGGTGCCTTAGGAGGTCTTTAGGGAGTGGGTTTAATATTTTGATCATGCTCCAAATAGTTTGAGTGAAGAGAAATGTGATCTTGGATGTGTTTATATAGGAAATGAGGGGGTTTCTTTATTATTTTCATTTTGGACCGTACATAATAAAATATTCAAAACCAAACACCATACCATGTTTTTTTCATGATTTATTCTAAAGGGGGTGGGTTTAAATTATTTTATAAGGACAAGTGTTGAAGATAATAAAATAATTCCCCTTCTTATGTGGAGGTGAGTCTCACTCTCAAAGAAATGATTTTAAAATTATAAATATATTATAAGTCTTAGAGGATTGATTAAGGATTTATAAAATAAAAAAAATATTCATAAAATCGAATTATTTTAATGAAAAATATATATTTGGATGAGGACTCATTTTATAGTATTTATTTCATCACTATTGGTCCTTTATGATGTTATAAAATACACTGTATACTCATATGGTATTTAATTTTAACTTAAAAATTCGACTATCTTAGAAAATTATGAAAAATTGAGCATTGGAAAATTTTTACATCCTGATTCGAAAAATAATATTAATTTTATTTAAATAATTTTATAAATATGTTAATTTTATATTTCAAAATAATGAACAACATTTATTGAAAAATACTGGGTTTTGAAAAATAAGAGTTTTTTGAATCCTTATAAAAATTACATTTGACGTGAAAACAATTATATGGTAATTTATATTTGATAAAAAAATTTAATTATAATATTCCATTAAAATGTTATTTATCTCAAAAGTCCCTTAATTCAAAAATTCATTAATAGAATTTGAATATTAACCAAAAATAAAATTTGTGTTTTAAAATAATTTACATAGTGACAATAATAGTATTGAAATATATTCATTATTCTATACAAAGATAATGTACATATACCTATTTCTATGTCATTGATAAATATACCTTTATTACACTAGCATACTCCTTCATATTACGGTACGTGATGGTGGGGACTTTATGGGGTTGTTCGATCAGCAAGGTTTGGGTCATGTTCTCGATGAGCTTGAACTTCTCTTGTAAATGGGTTTTATCATTATTAAGTTGTTGGATCTATGATCATACTAGTTGAGTCCACCACTTCCATTTTTTGTGACAAATAGATTTATTAAAACCCCATATTTATATTAGACATGTGATTGTTATTCAACGACTATATTATCAATGGTAAAAGAATTTAATGGTCATTTAAATGCAACAGGATATAATAAAATAAGTGCATGTGTTTCCTATAACCACAATACATATAATAAAATCCAAAAAGTGAATTTAATTCATAAAATTTTGGGTCATTAAAATCTTTCACCCATTAGAAATTTCACCCTTGATATTTCTTTTTCCCACATAAAAAAGTTTAACTCTCAGAGCTGGCTTACCGCTAAAGTAATTGCCAGACTTATGGGTCACATGACCTCAAGCACGCCTCCCCATATATAAGAGGGTGTCAACTAGTAGTGAGGGTATAAATAGTTGATATTTGGGAGACTACCCTGATAACAGAGTTTCACAGCATTATAATAGAATATAATAAACAGATAGTAGCAGAAGTAGTAAATAAATGAACAAAAAGCAGCAGAAGAATAATATTAACTTTATATAAAACATGGTAAATCCTAGATACAAAAATACATGTATGTACATATGATGATAGATAGATGAAATAATTAACATAGATCATGATTTAAATTTTAGAACAAATACAACACTCAAATAAATAAAATACTCAAGAATGAAGGCGATCCACATAAGCATCCTGAGCTCCAACTCAGTCCTGTTCTCCTAACTCTTCAAGTAAAATTAAATAGAAAAATCATTCAACCCAGGTACTATAAATAGAAGGTCTACATAGGTACCCCAGAATAATGGTAGCTTGACTAGGTTGTGATACAAAAATCTAATTAGGATGTCACTACGGGTGTTGAGACCAAATGAAATTGTGATTATAAAATTAATATAGTGTTCCATATATAGATTGATCATAACAAATAATAGATAAAAAGGAAACACATTGGTTTGGGTTCCTAAATGGAAACTCGTCCCACACCAACTTCTTTAACCTAATTCGGGTGTCTAAAATAGGTACTTGGCCGAGACATAATATGTATGCATAGGCCAAAGTAAACATGGAAGCCCAAAAAGGAATACCCCCAAGATTATGCTTCGGTATGGGGTTTAATTCATGGGTTAAGAACTAAGCATGATAGAAACATAATAGGGTTATAACAATGCATTAAGAAACTCTATGAAATGTCAATAAAATTATATCAAGAATTTATCTCAAGACTGTCAATTCCCAAGGTGGAGTCTGAGCCAATCCCTGATGGATCATTACGGTACATCCATTTAAATTTCAATGCAACTGAGCTCATCCGAGGAGATCCTTTCAGAATCCCAAGTATCACATGTGGTATGGTAACCCTGATTCCATCCTAGAATCACACATAAGGTATCGAGTATCACCCAAATCATGGAATATCCATATTTTCAATGCGTACATCCTCACTTTCCCTATGGGAAATAGTACCACACAATAGTACAATAAATTTCACAGGGAATCTCTTGCCTGGAATTCCAAAACACTACTTCACCGGCACGTCAGGTTATAACTCATCAAGCATATAGAGTCCATCCGGGATTCCTTAATATGTAACCCATGTTCTCTCCATGTCTCGTACAAGTGATTAACACAAGTAAGACACATATCAATTCACATAATCAATTTCAAAACATTAAACAAATCATGTCCTGAAAACCCTTATAAACCATTGTATATGGGTCCTTACATTAAAAATACAATCCATAATATAGTACCTCTTATGCAATTAAAAATCCTTTACCAATTCCATTAAAACCATATAATTCATTTCATTTTAGGAAAATCATATCATCGTGAACATTCCATTAAATTTGTTATAATTTTCCTTAATATTTCCCATTCAATTATATTTAAAGGCTTGGTCACACAAACCTATTTAAAACATTTAATCAAACTGATTTAACAAGTCAAGGTCAACACCAATAACCATTCACAAATATCTCACCTTAGATGGTAGCTCATGTTATTGGAAAACTTGGAAGGATTTCCTTGAATTTAACTCACATGGGAATAAAGATAATTTCCTATTTGGGAAATACCAATTATAAGATGGAATAACACTTAAAAATATTATTTATTCATTTAACACTTATATAAAAAAGAGAAATATCATTTTGGAATAACCAAAAGTGGAAAAAATGAAAAACATTCCATAAATTACATTTACATCAAGTGAATAAAAATACCAGTTAAATAGGACTATCAAGTATGAAATCTTAACATTACTTTTTATCTTGCAGACAGCTCACCTCTATTGAGGGAGTTTTGTTAAAAAAACATGACTTTTTCTTCAAAAAATAATTTTTCCTCTTTAAATGTTTTATTCAACGTTATAATTTCAATTTATCAATAAAATAACATAATTCAACTTTATTTGAAGAATCCCATAAAGACATTATTTAATTAAAAAGGGAAGATGGAGAGACACCTACCTCAAAAGAAAAAGAAAGTCGAACACTCAACTCCTAACACATTTATCAGTGACATCTCAAATATTCTCCATCTATCCTCTGAGAATATGCACTTCCTCATATACACAGGGACACCTAACCTCTATATTCATATTCACATGTCCATGAACACATACAATGGGATCCTTACATGTAGCTTACATATATATACCCATTAACACGTACTTGTGTATTCATTTTTTATATTCCAACATGATTACACCTAGCCCCATATAAATATATTTGCTACCATTGGCAAACATATATATAATGGGGGAGCTCATATGGAGATATTTCTACCAATTCATATGAAATTAAGCCACCATTGAAAATGTAATCCCGAAACAGCATCAAGGACGAACAAAACTCTCTACAAAAAATACTAATCACCCTAAAATTAATGCGCAAAAGGACCAATGAAACACAAATAATAACCAGGGACTCATAAACATGAAAAGTCAATAAATTAGAGGGTACAAAACCAAGCATCAAGAATAAATCCTTACATTGGACGGCGGTGGAAACCCAAGACCATACGGAACAAAACAACGCACTATTGATTAAATATCATGAAATCAAAAACACTTAAAGGCCCTAAATAAAATTAGTGAAACACAATAATGGAATAAAACCTCAACTTAAACCATTGGTGGTGAAAAGGAAATTCAAAACTGTTTTACCTTAAACAGAATTTGCAATAATTTTCATGAATGGGTCCCGAGATACCCTTCACACTACTTATAATCAAATGAAAACCATAAAAACAGCATTATCCCTAAACCCTAGGTTCATTCGAGCTACGTATGGTGACAGAGAGATTGGATCTCAGTTGAAAAAAAAGAGTGTAATAGAGATAAAATATTACCATGAAGATTCTAAGAATAAATGTGAAGAAATTTGGATGGAATGATGAATTAAGAGGATATGGAGGCCGTGCATCTCACGTGAGAAAGGAGAGGGGGTATTGCTGCATTGTGTGACCTAGAGGAAGAAAAGGGATAAGCCCTCCCTCTGAGGGTTTTACTGAAACCCAAAATTAATACTCATAATAATAATTATAATAATAATATTATTATTATTAAAATTGTTTTTTCTCTTTTTTATCATTTCACTTTTATTTTAATTTGAAATTTATAATTTTAATTTTTGTTAAAAAGAACTCATCACATTAAAGTGTTCCCACTTCAAAAAAATATATTTGGAATCCCGGTTTTAAAAAAATGTTGTGAAATAAATGAAAAAATTATAATTCACCTAGAATTTATTCATTTGGTACAAAAAACGGGATGTTATAACATTCCCATCATAGAACATCTCATCTATGAGAAGCCTTTAGGAACAAAAAAAACATCACCCAGCCTATGGGGGTCTTGAAGTCTCACAAAAATAGTCATGTCACATTAACAAACGCCCAATACCCCTTCAAGAATAGATTAGAAAAATGAAACTTGAACCATTAAGATCAAAGTCACCACTCATTTTCTAACAGAAACATTGAAACTGCTCTTACTCAAGCCCGTTTTGGTAAATACATGGCCATGTATTTGTCTCTTGAAACAAGTAACTAGTGGTGCTCCCCACCATAGGTCTTAGCATTTGAAGGGGTCAAATCTAAGACATGACACATATACCATAATAGTTTCCTACAAAAATTTCCCCTAAGTGTTTTAATGATACTCTGGGATTGGTATCGAGACAATAAATTAGTCAATTCTACACCAACATTTATCACAGATTAAGAGGATAAAACTCAAGACACCTCTGGATGACCATTCTGGAAAATACTCATCTTAGGCAGTCAATGCATTTCCAACTGAACTGTGATGCATTCTACCAAGGCATCTCTAATTTAAAATAAACACATTCACTAAATCCCTTACCATACATATGGTGACTCTCCTTGGTCAAACCATCACCTAACAATTTTTTAAATATCATGCCTTAACACAAATAAGTGTATAACCTTAATCCGTCCCACTGAAATCATCACGCCCTTTCTAAACATCAACTCTGAGTATAATAATAAGTTTGGGATAACCTCGAATTTAAATGACTAGAGTGAAATGAACTAACTCAAGGTAGTCTATACTCCATGTTTATGTGTTAGAAATTAGTACAAATAAACTATGCCCACATTAGAAATTGACTAATCCCATAGAAACATCATCATGGTGGTAAATATATATGAAACCGATGGTCCATAAGAGTTCATACAAAAAATTCCTTCACAGGAATCCAAGCTTCACCCAATAATAACCAAGCCATGATAATAACCATGCGTCCAACATGAGACACCGATAAAGAATCACTCGAACAATCCCAGTGTTTTTTAATTCTTTAGCGCAGTATTAGACTGACACTCTCTTAGTGCATCACGGATGATGTCATGATAGGGGACATGCTTGTTGCATAAAGAAGAGTACAATAAGAGGATTAGAACATAACCAAGATGATCCATCTAACTACTAATAATCTACTTCCCTTGAAAAAATATTGTCTTCACCTACTAATATACCAGCATTAACCTATCACCAATCCTTTACCACCTGAGCCATTTCGGAAATCTTTCAAGATTAACCCTGAAATCTCACCCCATGACCAACATTGTTTATCAATGGTTGTAAATAGCACAAACCACACAAACATCATTCTACCAAGAAAGAATTAACATGATTTAAATTTCAGAATGCTCATAATCATTTAAGTAATATTGATCATCCTCCAATGATCCTCTTTGTTTGTGCTCCCAACCTAAGAGAGAAGATAAACTAGCTACTCAAAAGAACTCTAGATCAAAACCACATTAAATGTAAATGTTACATTTACCTGAGTCTCACTAAAAAACATCATGATATTTGACAAAGAAAAAAAATCGAACTGATTAGTATGTAAAACACTAAATTATTAAGAATGTCTTCTCGAGCATTGGGAAAAACTTGTTTATTTATTTCTCAGGTAATTCTACTTCATAGATGACCTGATAATGCACTCAATAACACTAATATTTCCATTATTTTGGAAGAAGAGAGATTCAAGAAACCTAAAAATAGTAAACCATACAAGAGGAATTTCTAACCATATGGAAATGAACATTACTCGGTGCTCATTCCCATATGAAAGTCCAAGAAAGACATGACCACTTGTCTGAAAAATGGTTTAATTTAAACAAGGGGTCCAGCTAGGGACATCGGTAAGCAAATGGCATAATAGGTAGTTAATCATGGAATTATAAAGACTTTTAAGTTATAAGGTTTCTACTTACCACAAGCTATCCCATTATGAACAATAATCAATGACCCTAACAGTGAGTCATGTAAAAAGAAGTTACTAGGCTCAAAATCAAATTATTTAATCCTTTTTAAAGGAAAGAGTGACTAAAAGAAATGATCGCACTTTCATTTCAAGGAAACATAAAGAATATTTATCTACCCATACATGAGGGTCTTAAATAGAGGAAACCACTATAGGTTCCATTTCTAAGACATTTACATTTAAAACCATTTCATAGTACAACATGCACACGTTCAACAGGACTTTCATATAGGTGGCCATCTGCCAATCCATAAATTGCCTATACACATTATAGGTTCCATTTGGCTCCCATTTTATTGAAACCAATATATTTATCCCATTAAATCAATTACATAAAATCAATAATAGAATGTCATTATAGGAAGCTCAAATTGGTATAAATGTGGTAGGTACAGAAGAATGGATTATTAACACCTAATCATGTTATACAAACAGGCATGATAATAAACACAACAACGTGGAATCACATTCAATGCATTAAATCATATCAGTAAAAACCGTTGAATTCATCTACATGGCATGGAATATGCATGACATATGAATCCTTATATACATATTATGATGCATATAAATTTTCATCCCTAACTTAATAGGCTAAGGGTAAAATACTATAAACTCTATAAATCCATAAGTAGTGAAAATTACACCAATCACCCTAGGTGAAATCATATCAACTATAATATCTAAACGCATTAATATCAATTCCCAGCCCTATCCACTTGGTCATTTGTCATATGTTGGGTGATCGTTCCTAGGCACGGTTATTAAATAAGCACTAAAACATTCTTTCTCTTCTATCTAACATCCCAAAAGAGTAAGAAAAAGGAAAATAAACCTCCTCTAATACCACTTTGTAACATCTCAACTTGGATTTACACGAAAACGGTGTCTGGACTAGTGGGTCATATGACCCAAAGCGTGCCTTCCCATATTCCAGAGACTACCGACTAGCTGCGGCGGGTTTAAATAGGCAATAGTGGGGAGATTATACCCTCATATTAGAGTTTCATAGTGTTATAACAGAATATAAGTAATAGATAGTATCATAAGTAGTAAATAATTGATTTCAAAGTATAAGAAGAATAATATTAATTTTATATAAAATATTTCCAATGCCAGCATCAAAATTACATGTAAATCTAGATGATTGTAGATAGCTAAACGAAGTAACACAGAGCATGATTTGCATTTTAGAAAAAAAACAAGAATCAAATAAATAAAATAATGAAGCTCAAAGGTGATATCCATGAGCATCCTGAGCTCTAGCTCAGTCATATACTCCTAAATCCTCAGGTACAAGAAAACAGAAAAATATTTAAACCTATGTCCTGAAAATATAAGGTCTACTCTGGTACCACAATATAATGGACGCATGAGTAGGGTGTGAGACAGAAATCTCAATAGTCCAACAACACCTGTATCTATCCAAAATGCATTATTGATTATAAAATTAATATAATATTACATATATTGAAAGCACTGAATAAATAAAAAATTAAAAAAAGACAACTCTTTGGTCTAGGTTCCTATACGAACACCCACCAATACCACCTGCATTGGCCTAATCCGGGTGTCCAAAAGAGGTACTTATACAAGATATAATTTGTATACACTGGAAAATTAAACATTGAATACCAAAAAGGAATACCCTCAAGCTTATGCTTTGGCTTGGGGTCTAATTCATGTGTTAGAAACTAAGTGTATTAAAAGAACATGTGGGTTATCACAATTCATAAGGAAACTCTATGAAATATCAATACAGTTATTTCAAGAATTTATATCAAGACCATAAATTCAAAAGGTAAATACTTAGCATGTCTTTTAGGTATCTCTGTGATATATACATGTAAATTCCAATGCCAATGAGCTCATCTAAGGTCATCCTTTTGGAATCCGAACTATTTCATGTGGTATGGTAACACTGAGTCTTACCATATATCATGCATAAGGGGTCGAGTATCACCTGAGGCAAGGTGTCTCCTTGTTGGCAATGGGTTTATCATCAGTTTACCCTTAGGGAACCAGTATCACATAGTGGTAGAATAAATTTTCGGGGGAATCACTTTCCTAGAAAGACAAAATACTTCTTCCATGATGGGTCAGGTTGTAACCCACCAAGCACAGAGGGTCCATCGATGAGTCTTTAATACAGAACTCATGTTCTCTCCTTTTCCCATATAATATGATTCACACAAGTAAAACGCATATCAATTCACATAATCATTAGGAATACATAATAAAAAGGCATGGCCTTACCACCATTATAAATAATTTGAAATGATTCATTACATTTAATATGCATTGCATAAGGCGGTACCTCTTATGCAATTCAAAGTCTAGGATTAATTCCATTGCAACCAAAGAACTAAATTAATTTAATGAAAAAAATATCATCATGACCATGCCATTAAATTTGATACAATTTAACTTAATCATTCACTTTACATTAAATTTAGAGGATTGGTTGAACCACCCTTTTCAAAACATTTAATCAAGTTGATTTAACAAGCCAAGGTAAATAACAAGAACCATTCCTAAACATATCACCTCTTATGGTAACTCAAGGAATTCACCAACTCATAAGGATTTATTTTAATTTAAATAATGTGGGAAACAAGGTAATTTCCTATCTAGGAAATTCCATCTATAAGAGGAATTAACACTTAAAAGGAGTCTTAATTTATTTAACAGTTATATACAAAGGAGAATAATAATTTTGGACTAACCAAACAGGGAATAATGAAAATAGTTCCACAAAAAACATTTACATAAAGTGCATAAGAATACCAATCCAACAAGACAATAATGTATGAAATCATGTCATTACTTTTTAGCTTGAAGGTAGATCACCTCCATTAGAGGAGTTTTTTTTAAACATGACTTTTTCTTTAATAAATTTTTTTTCCTCTTTAAAATTTTTCATTAAAGTTGGATTCTCAATTCATCAAAAGCATAATATAATTCAACTTAATTTAAAGAAACACTTAAATTATTTAATTAAAAAGGGTAAATTAAAAGACACCTACATCAAAAGAAGAACCAATTTGAACACTCGACACCTGAAACTTTTATCAGAGACAAATATAAATGGCTCTATCCATCCTTTGAGAATATTAAATTTTCTATATACCTAATCACACTTATCCCCTACGTTCTTATTTTCATCTCCGTGAATACATACAAGGGGATCCTTACAAATAAATTACATACAGATACCCATTAACACTTACCAACATATACAGTTTTCATATTCCAATATGAGAACACTTATCCCCATATAAAAATATTCAACCCCATGGGAGAACATTTATATAGCCATAGAACTCATATTTATATATTCCGACCTATGCATATTCAATCAAGTCGCCTTTGAAAATAGAAACCTAAAAAAACCTCACAGATGACCAAAACGCATTTCAAAAAATAATAGGCACCCCAAAATTAATGCAGGATAGAACAATGCACCAAAAATAAAAACCAGGGAGTCATAACCACGAAAAGACCCTAAATTAGAGGGTATGAAACCAAGCAGTTGGTATAAACCCTTACCTCAGACAGTTCTGGAAACCCAAAACCACATAGCACAAACCAACTACCTAATGAATAAATTTCAAGAATTCAAAAACACATAATGAATTTAGATAAAATAGGTGAAAACCAACAATAGAAGAATACCACAATATAAATTGTTGGTGGTGAACCAAAATAAGTCGAACTACTTCACCTTTAGTGGATGTTTTTGTAATCTGGATTAATGGGTCCTAAGAGACCCTTCGCACAACCAATAATAAAAATAAAACAAGAAAATTGGAATTATCCATAATCCCAATGTTCCACTGACCTACATAGGGTGACAGGTAGATCAGATCTCAACTGGAAATAGAGAGGGAAATGAATATGAATGATTACCATAATGATTGGAAGAAGATCCATGAAGAAATTCGGATAAAAAGATGAACAAGGAGGATCTAGAAGTGATGCATCACACACAATAAAGGAGAGGGGGTTTACTGCATTGTGCAACCAATGGTAAGAAATGGGAGAATCCCTCTAATTGACGGTTTTACTAAAACCCAAAATTAGTGCACAAAATAATAATAATAATAATAATAATAATATAAATAATAATAATAACAATATTATTATTATTATTATTATTATTATTATTTTCATTTTTCCCATTCCACTATTATTTAAATTTGAAATTAATTATTTTTAATTTCGTTAAAAAGAACTCATCGCTTTCAAGTGTTCCAACTTCTGAAATTGATTCTTAAGTATGGATTTAAAAACATCCCATGAAATAAAAAAATTAAATTCCCCTAGATGTTTTTCATCTGGTTAAAAATGTGGGACATTACAATATAATTGAGGCTAACTATACATCATTACTTCCTCTGGTTCCCACATTACTTCTTTAAACATGTGGTTTTTCCACAACACTATGAAGAGGATAATTTTCATATTTTGTTGAAATTTCCCTCTATGATCTAAGATCATCACCAACTGCTAAACATAGGAAAGATCATTCCATAATTTCACCACCTCTAGATTGAGTAAATTTGATGGGACTGGTATGTACTTTCTTAAGAGGGGTACATGGAAAACATCATGTACTTGAGAGAGGTCTGATGAAAGTGCTAGTCGATAGGTCACTTATCCTATGCGATCAAGGATCTCAAAAGTGATGATATACCTTTTACTATGATTTCCCTTATTCCAAAAAATAATCACATCCTTCCATTTAAATATACATAGGAATACCATATCTCTAACATCAAAATATAGGTCTTCTCGATGATTGTCAATATAGCTCTCCTGTCGACTCTGAGCAGCTTTGTTTTTTTGTTGAATGGTCTAAACCTTATCCATCATTTCTTTGACTATTTTAGGACCTTTATGTTTTTTATATCCAATGTCATCCCAACATGTCAGTGTTTTACAACTCTTTCCATGAAGGTATTTATAAAGATACATTGGAATTATTAAGTGGAAACTATTTTTGTAGGAGAACTCCACCAGAGGAAAATGTTCGTCCCATCCACCTTTGAAGTCCATTGAGAAAGATCTCAAAATTTCCTCAGGTGTTTTAATAGACCTTTTATATTGGTAATTAGTTTGAGGGTGATAAGTTGTACTGAATATTGACTCGGTGTTTAGAAAATGTTGGAGACTTTTCCAGAACATAGAATGGAATCTCGAATCTCAATCAGACACAATCGATAGTGGTGCTGCATGCATCCTTACCACTTCTATGATGTAAATATGTCTTATTTGATCCTGTGAGAAATCCTCAAATATTGAAATGATGTTTTTTATATTTGTAAGATGATCCAAAACAACCCATATTGCATTATTTCCATTAGATGTCTTTATATTTTCATTGACAAAGTCTATGGTGATGTTATCCCATTTCCATGTATGGGTAATTATTATATCATCCCCTTAGACTTATACCTTTCATCATTCCCTTATTGGAATTCTAGGAACTTGGTTCTATAATCAGAGATCTCCTTCTTCATTTTATCCCACTAATAGTGCTATCGAAGTTCTAGATACATCATTTTTTACTAGGTGAATAGAGTGAGTCGAACTATGTGAGTCATCCAATATCTTTCACATTAACTCAATGTTTGATAGAGCATATAATCTTGACCCAAATCTCACAATTCCTTCTTCATTAACATTGTACTCTGAGCATTCACCTTTTCTTTTAAGATTTTTCTGAATTCCCATATCTTCTTTTTTATCATCCTTTAACCATTAAGGAATAGATGATTGAGAAATAATTTGGGAAATTATTAATTATTTTCTAGTATTTATGATTCCCATGTCCATTCTCTTCAAAACTAAGAAGATCAGATCCTTCTCAATTCACATTAATGATAGATTTGATGGATCCTTTATACTTATAGAATCATCCACTTTATTATCATTCCCAATATGATAGTGGATCGAGAATTAATATTCCTTGATGAGATTTAATCATCTTCATTTGGTTATATTCATCTCTTTCTGTGTGAATATTTATTTAGGAATTTTTTGATTCGTACATTTTTCACAATTTTCCCCAAAGAGATAATTCCACCAAATTTTTTATATGAAGATAACCAATTCCAATTCTATATCATGTGTTGCATAGTAATTATCATCAATTTTCAACTGCCATGAATCATAATCTATGACTTTTACATTTTTCATCAACACATAGCCCAATCCCTTCTTCGAAGCATCACTGAAAATTACAAAAAGTTCCCCACTTGTGGGTATTGTGAGTATAGGGGAAGTGATCAGGATCCTTTTGAACTCCATTAATATTTCTTCACATTCATAAATCCGTGAAACTTTGACTCCCTTTCAAGTTATCTTGGTAATAGTGTTTGATAATCGTGATAAATGTCTCATAAATCTGTGATAATATCCAACTAACCAAAGGAAACTACTAATATCTGTCAGAGATGTTGGCCTCATTCATCATTTAATTACTTTTTTTCTTTTATGGATCCATATATATCCCATGGATTGTGATGATACATCTAAATAAGGAGACTTTTTTCAACCATAAAACGAACTTGTTATAATCTTCATAGAGCTTCTCATTTCCAAGATCTTTAATGTAGTGTTTAGATGCTCCTAATGGTCCTCCTTAGTTATGGAGTTCATTAGAATATAATCTATAAGGAATAACTCAAATTTGTAGAGATAATCTCTACATCCTACATCATTTACAAACATATTTTTATAGAATTAGTCAGTCTTAATGGAATAATTATGAACTCATAGTGCTTGTACCTCATACGAAAAGAGGAATTGTGGATATCCTCCTCCTTCACCCTCACTTGGTAATAACCCATAATAAAATCCACCATGGAAAAGTACTTTCAACCATGTAGCTGATTGAATAAGTCATCAATTCTTGTGAAATGATACTTATTATTTATCATGATCTTATTAGCTCATGATAATCAATGCAAAGGCTCATTTACCCATCCTTCTTCTTGAAAAAAGATGACTGGTGCACCCCATGGAGAAACACTTGGGAGAATGAATCCATTAACTAGATTCCCATGTAGTTGTTTCTTTAGATCTCTGAGTTCCACAATAGCCTTCTTATATAGAGTATTTCATATTGGAAACACCCTATTTATAAAATTGATTGAAAAATCCTCCTCAAAGCTATGGGGAAGACCATGTAATTCCCCGGGAAACACATCAGTGTATTCCCTCATAATAGGCATGTCTTCAAGGATGATCCCTTCCTTAGAAACAATTATTTGAGATATATGTTCTTTCTCATATGGAAATAATGTCTATTATTGAGATGATGGTGCTAAATAATATCCATCTTCCTCCTTAAACTTGTATATATTTGGGGGCTGATTCCCTCTACAGAGAGTGATTTTCTTCTCAAAACAATTTATGTTTTCTCTCTATAGGGAAATCCAATCCATGCCTAGAATTACATCAAACTCCACCAAAAAGAGTATGAAAAGTTTCTCTAGGAATTTTATCCCATAAACATTTATAGGTAAGTAGTTTTATACTTAGGATGAAATAATTTATGTATTTTTTGTTTTTACCAACATCTCTACTTCCACACCCTATAGTTTTGTTTGAATAGTTATACTAAACATTCATGATATGAAGGAATGCATAAAACTATGGATGATAACACTACGTTTTACATTTTGACTCTGGTCCTACTTTATCCAATATAAACTTAGTGATGAGTATATTTAAACTATTAAACACATAAATAGTAATCTGATGAGCTTAAAGGTAAAACATTTAAATTATATTTATCTCCTTATGTTATGAGTTTCTAAGATAATCTATGTTATCCATGATCTATTTCCTAACATAAATTCTAATGTGAATTTTTGTTCACATAATAATGGTTTGTATTAATAATATAAATTTACCAAAGCATATCCCCTATGTGTCTCAAAATAGATGAGCAGTAATGCCCATTATTGTGTACCAGGTTACCCCGACTTAGGCCTCGAACACCTTGTCAGAGTTACCACTCTTAAGTAAATATGTTCCAGAACCAGGTCTAAGTATAGTATCTAAATAGGGATTTATTTTCATGATAAAAAAGCTTAGTCTATACTTATAAAATTTTATTAGTATTTTTTACACTCATTCTTATCCCTAAGGGTTTTCGCTAGGAATTTCTAACCTTAATCCCATAAAAACTAAACTTATCCCTTAATACCAACTATAACAACCCTTATCTTTATTACACATTAATAAAAGTCTTCTTAAATAAAATTTCACCTAATACAACCAAAAAGGTTGAGAGTTATAGTGTCTTTGGGAAAATATGTCCAATACATAAAAAACAAATACATGAAAAGTCGTATCTCTATTGAAAACTCATCTAAAATGATGGAAATTTTCCTTCATACTTAACATTTCATGGTATAACCTAAGGATATACATAAGAAATGGGTGAGGAATAAATACATTTAAGGGAATAAACAATGAATAACATGAGTAAAACAATACATGATAGACAATAGTCATATCGATGGAGAATAAAAGTAACATTAATAATAAGTCGTGATATTGCATGATAATCATAACATGGGAAATGTGGAAACAACTTAAAACATTGCATCAAAAACATAGGTCAAGGATAAAACCTCCAAGTCATAATGTTGAAAACCCATTCCATAAAGGAATCAGTTACACCCTTATACCAACCAAACATATCATAATACTAATCATTATCCAATGCATTGGAGAGATATTAGGGAACACCCTTCATAATCATTTCATTCTCATGCTTAAGTGTTTTACATAGACTTTATATAATGGATCCATTCAACATCATAAATTTATTCCAAAATCAAAGAATGATTAATAAATACATGTAATACCCCAATAAATAAGATTATGTTCTTGAAGTTGAACACCCATGATTGATTAATTTGAATGGTATTCACTTCATAATTATTTTGGCATGGAAAATCGTAGTGCAATTTTAGCAGCCTAACGCTGTCATATAGAAATTCATATAATGGGTTTATTAGAGAGATATGTGTTTCTAATCTTTTAGATATTAAATGGACAGTAATAAGGACATGTAAAGACATTCCCCAGCATATGTAATTGGAAATATAAGTCATAACATAATAAAGAAACATGAAGATATATGAGGAAGGAAAGAACTCTCACAAAATTTCAGCATGGTAACAGGTGTACATAATGATTCATAGGATGATTACATTAGATTGAAATGGGATATAATTATTTATAAATTAATGGGAAAATGAGGGGAATATTTAATAACATATCCCAATATTGGAAAAATGAAATTAAAAGACATAACATAAAAGGAATGATTTACAAAAGATAAGGGTGGAAGATTGCATACAAAATTTTGGTAAAGTAACGCGTGTACAAAAGGGTTCATAAGAGGGATAAATGAGAGTTAAAGGTGCTCCCATAAATTTAATATCAAATTTATAGTATATTCAATAGGTATTAATGTATCCTAACTTTTGAAAATTGATATTAAAAGGCATATCATAAATGAAATTCTTGATAAAAAGATAAGATAGAGAATCTCTTAATTGAATGTGTGACTCCAAAGGATTGGGAGTAAACTCTTGAAAACTTAGGTCTTCTTAAGATGAATCTATGGTGTTGGGGGGATATTTTTCTCATGCTACAAATAGTATGAGTGAAGAGACATGGTAGCTTTGGAGGGTTTATATAGGAAAGGAGGTGGATTTTTTTTTATTTTGGATTTGGTCACTACATAATAAAATATTAGAAAAAACTAGCCATACCATGTTTCTTTCACATGTATTATTAAAAATGGTACTATTTTAAATTAATTTATAATCTCAGGTGCCTATGATAATAAAATAATTCCCTTTCTTATGTGGAGGTGAGTCACACTCTAAAATAAATAATTTTAAAATAATAAAATATATTATAAGTTTTTGAGGATTCATTGAGGATTTATAAAATAAACTAAATAAAAAATCAAATTATTTTAATAAAAAAAAATATTTTTTCTATGATACCCTTTATTTTATTTTTTACAACTCTATTGGGCCTCTATGATGTCATAAAACACATTATATACTTATAGAGTATTTAATTTTATCCCAAAAATTCGACTATCTAAGAAAATTATGAAAATATAACCATTAGAAAATTTCATGATCATAATTCCAAAAATAATATTCATTTTATCTAAATAATTTTATAAATATTTTAATTTTAACTTAAAAAAAAATAATTGACATTTATTAAAAATCATGGGCTTTTAAAAAAACAGTTTTTTGAACCATTATAAAAATAACATTTGACATAATAAAAATTATTTGATCATTTATATTTGATAATTATTATTTAATAATAATATTATATTAAAATATTATTTATTTATAAAAATCCATTAATTCATAATATCATTAATAGTATTTTAATATTAACCAAAAATATAATTTTTTCTTTTAAAATCATTTACAAAGTAACCATAATATGATGAAAATATATTCATTATCATATACAAAAATAATGTAAATATTCCTATTACTAGGGTCTTGATACATATCCCTTTATTGTACAATCATCCAACTAAATAGTAAGGTGTGTGATGGGGGTCTCCATGGGTTCGTTCGATTAACATTGTTTGGGTCGTGATATCGATGAGCTTTAACTTCTCTCATAACGGTTTTTTCTCATGCTTATGTTGTTAGATCTAAACATTGGGATTAGTATAATGAAAAACCTAGAAATTCAATCGCCGTTGGAAGCATTCATAAATGGGCATCATAGGGTACAATCCTTCTAGTTGCATCCATCATTTCCTTTCTATGTGACAAATGGATTTGTTAAAAATGAATATTTATACTAGTCATGTAACCACTATTTACATGATATATTATCAATGGTAAAGATACTTAATGCTCATTTATATCAAATTGGATATAAAACAATTAGTTCACGTGTTTTCTATAACCATAAGACATTTAATTAAATCAAAAAGGGGAATTTCATTCATAAAAGATTTGTTTCTTCCACTCTTATATAAAATGAATGTCTTCAAATTGAATAAAAAAATTTCATTTATTATTTAGTTTTTTACATCATCAATTAATGATCTTCATTTTATTTTGTTGATATGATATTTATACTCCTCTTGATGTATTCAATACTCTTATACTAAGTCTATATCAAACAAATTAAACCAAAGAACCTTTAGTTATTAATAATCAAAATATGATTTCTTAAATGTTCGATATGTTATCTTATAAAGACTTTAAAATTGATTTCTCACATTCATCATGTTCCAATAATTATGGTTATATCCACATTAATTAATTCCTGAATTAAAACTGGTTAAATTATTTATAAAAATATAGTTCCAATATGCCCCTTAAATATATCTTAAATATCTATTAGGATCACATATTTTAGATTCATTAATCATGATTTTAATTCCCCTAGTTAATAAATTCATCATTGAAAATTAATATGCAAATATTCTTTTCTATATTTTAATCTTTTAGAATATAAAAAAAATATTCATTTTAAAATTCCCTTTGATTTCATTATTATTATCGATTTTATTGGAATAATAATATCACTATGTGAATAATTTAATAATATCCAAAATAATATTAATTTCACTATCTCAAATACAAAAAAAAAATATCTTTTTTAAAATGTATATATAGTTAAGTCAAATATCATTAAAATAATCTTCTAGGTAGGTTTCATTTCACCTGTATTAAATTCCATAATAAATTTTTTGTGGAATATTTGTGGAATATAAAAAAATCATCCGACAATTATTGAGATATATCCATATAGTATAACACATTATATCTTATCTTTGGTAGAGTGAATAATCGTTGTCACATAAAATATTCCCTAGAGTAACCTTTATAGTGACTCTAAATGAACTAAAATGATTCCTTTCATTGTGACCTTTAATGAACTACATGGAAGATCTCATAGTGTCTTTATATAAAAAAAACTGTTATATTACACAGTGACCATAAAGAAACTTCATGAATGTATATCTTAGTGAACATTAATGAATTTCATGGAAGGATTTCAGAGTGACCTAAAATTAAATGGATAAAATTATTCTATAGTGAAATAAAATGAACTGTATAGAATGAATTAAAATTTTATAGAGACTTAAATTAAACAACATAAAAGGAATTTAACTAATTTGGAAACTACATTTCTTTATAAATTTTATAAATTTTAATCATTTTAAATAAAATATCCAAAGCACGTTTAATCATTTCCAAAATACGTCTAAACTTATTAAATCCATAAAATAGCCTCAATAAATATAAAAAAACCATTAAATATCATTTAATAAATGATTTAGAGATAATTATATATTATTATAAAACATATTAAAATAATTAAAACTAATAAAATAGTCCATCGATTTTAAATCATAATATTATAAATCAATAAGTTATTTATTTATGTTCTCTTCATTTTTAAATCCCTTCACTAATTTAAAGACAAATTCAGTGTAACCTTTAATTATTATCTACATTATTTCTTCTTTTATCATCACATAGGTTTAAAACATGCTTTATCTAGATTCTAATGAAAAACATTTCAAGTCATAATCTACCATGACTGAATTTGTTTAATCATTTTTTAGTAGTTCTTAAAATTTTCTTCAAAACTATTTAATATTACATATATATATATATATATATATATTATTCATTTCTAATATTCATAATTTCAATTCATTAGTTATTATCCCATCATATGAATCTCATAAAATTTAGATTCCCATGTTTTTTAGTTGACCTATTTCAAGTTATTGACTCCAATTTAAAATTTTAGAAATTTATTATAAATTTTATTTTTTGTTTATTATCCAAAATCCTCTATTATATTTTGGCCATAAATTAATTATAATAAATCATTCCATATCCAATAATAATTATCAATTATTATTTGATTAATTTTCATTGAAACTCTTTTATCGTGTCAGGATCAACATATAGTATTTATATTTAAAATTTACAATGAATGAGATTAGAAAATTTTTCATCATCCAATCCTTTCTTATGGGAATTTTGGAATCCCATTTTCTAACAAGGATAATGTGATCGATGATTGGAAATAAGAATATGAACAATAATTGAGATATAAATTATGACTTCAAAAAAATATCCATAAATATTTATGTATTATATTTTATTGTTTATCTAATGGTTTATTCATATCTATCATATAAATTTAATATCTCATCACATATAAATCATTTAGGGCATGAATCAATGATTCAATTTTTTTAATTTTCTTAAACACTCTAGGATAAAATTGGTTACCGCTAATTTTAAAATTATAAGACTGATATTGATAATAGAGTAGAACACTATTGTGTGAATGAAAAATAGAAACTATAATAAGAATAAGGGATCACATCTCAATATGTATAGATACACCTTAGTATTAATATATTCTTATAGGCCACGCGATCCTACTCTAGTTATTAAGAAATTTTATAAAGGGTGGGAATTACACTTTAAAACCATTTACAAGTAGATGGCTACCAATAAGAACAACATGATTTATCAATATTGAAATTCAATAATTTTTTAAATATTTAGGAACATATTCAAGATAAATAGGATTTCAAGTTATCAATAATAAATCCTCTCCTAGTTCAATAACAATTTACATATTTAATTTTATCAATTTAGGATTTTTGATATCACAAAAACATCCAAAAAATGTAATCATCTATTCACTTATTAATAATATATATAAATTTATTTTAATCTATAATCTCTTTTTACAATTGATATCTAATTATAATCAATTAATTTCAAATATTAAATATACCCTTGTAATGTAATTATAATTTAAATTAATTTAAATTTATTCAAACATGTATAATCATTTGGGTGAGTTCTCATATATAAATGTGTTAAAAATAACACTATTATTGGGTGGTTATTATCCAAACTATCTGGTACATGTTATCCCACTAATAGGTTCTCATTGTGATCATATAGAGAGATTATGTATAATATAATTTCCATTTAGTCCAATTAAACAACCTATGGATACCCATTGATCACTCTTGGTAGATTTTCAAATATTATCCATGCCATCATGTTCCTAGTACATACCTACTAGTAACCTTTTAGTATTTTGGGAAGAATACTCTTAATTTTGTTCTCTCCTCTACTTAAAAGTACTTAATATGATTTCATATTTTCAAAAAAATTATAACAAAACATGATAATATTATTTAATACCTACAAAATGCCTTCTAAAAAATTATTGATATTATATCATGATACCTTAAACAATGAGATCAAGTGCCTTTTTTGTATTTTATTTACCCCTTTAGGAATATTTCCCAAAAAAATCATAGAGTCTATTAGAAATACATCATAGTAATGATTAATGTTTTTAGTTAAAATCCAATCATTGTTGTCCAATATGTTTTAGGTTATTTTAATGTCTCCATTATATTCATTATACGATCAGCATGATATTTCCATTGTCTCTTCAACTTACCTCTGAACATAAACTACAAAATACCTTCATTTTTCTCATAAGGGAAAATATTCAACCCCACATTTGGAATTAGTTGAGTGGGGTCGATTATGTGAAAAAAAAATTACCTATAAAATTATAAAAACATCATTGTTTAATATTTTTATTTCCATTATTTTTATGGTGAAAATTAAATCAATAAAAAAATTTAAGAATTTATTTTTAAAAATAATTAAAATTTATTATAGGATTTAAAATTTTAAAAATATCAATTAAAATTCCCTTTTTTATATCACTTATATTAAAAAAATATGCTCAAAATTATGTAATTTTGTAATCCCATGGGTGAAACTTTATATATTTAAGGAGATATGGTTGTAGATTGGGGTATTTGATAAGATAGTCTTGAAAGAGTTGGATATTTCACATTTTTAAATTATAAAGTTTTATAACCACATGTTTGATTTCATTATGATTTTTAGATGGGATGGTATATTTTATTATCATTGGGGTTATTCGGATTCTATTGTATCATATATTTCAAATGACATTAAATTTAAAATTTATAAAGGACCTTATTTAAGATTAACTACAAAAGTGTGTAAAAGTTATATTATATGGTTTTTCAAATGATTAAACAAAAAAATACAATAATTTTTCTCAGCCAAATTATGTGAATAACAATTTTTTAGTGATAATTAAATGATCCAAAAAGAAAAATAAAATAAAATATGCTTTCATAAGATTAATAAAAAAGTAATAGACTCATGGGATTATGTTAAATAAAAAATATAAATTTCATTAAGATGGAATTTATTTATAAACAAAATTATAAATATCATAATTATAGTTTCAATCCATATGATTAATTTCTATTAACTTTACCTCAAGAAACTCAGCTAACATAGTTAAAACAATTGAATAAATTTAAGGTGATTTGTTATCAATTATTTTAAGAAAAATATAAATTAAAATCACTCTATTAGTTTCAAAAAAAATCATGTGTCTTTTACTATCTAGACAATAGGTCATTATTATTATAATATGGGATTTCATTAATAAATTTAATCCATCACAATATAATTTTAATAAAAAATATTCCCTAAGAGAATTTTTCTAATATAATTTTTATATTGGTTTTTATCCACCCAATATCATAATGGAATAAAAAATCAGCATATAATAATTCAATCTAAAATTAAAAGTAAAAAACCAAACATGATTTTAGAAAAAATCATCCTTAAAGAAAATTTAAAATAAAAAAATAAAAATGCTTTAGTTGTACATCCAAATATAAAAAAGTTGAAAAATAAAATATAATAATTAAAATAAAAAAAGAGATTAAGAAACACTTATAATGAAATATGATTAAAAAAATTATATATTTTTTTTATCAATAAATGATTTGGTTCTCCTAAATATAAAATTAATGAATATAATTTCTAATGAAAATGAAACAGTGCTATTTTGGTAACCATAATGATAAAAACATCATATTTCATTTATTATGTCATCATTATTATCATTTCTGTGAAAAATGGTTAAACACTCAATATTAAAATACAGTCCCTTATATTACATCTTCACATAATCACACATATCTATATATTTATCTTACTTTCCTTTGTCTGATATATTTATATAGATATATATATGAAACATAAATATTCTTGACTTAAAACTAATGGCCGATCCATCAAATATTTATAATTTGATTTATGTTGAATGAAATAAAAATAGATGGGTTGAACCACCATACCATTTTTTTATTAAAATTATGGTTTTTTAAAAAAAAAATTATCACTCATTAAATTGACTGATTTTTATTTTAATGTCACCATATTTTATCCTCAATAAATTTTATTAAAATTAATACATATAAATTATAATAAAAAAATGTAAATATCATAGGGAATATGAAGATTTAGAATATTCGTCATTCCTCAAAAGTGGCCACATCCTTTATATGTTTGAAAGTACCCACATTCACACATTTCACCATTATAAAAATAGTTACACAATAAATAAGGACATATCTATGTTCGAAAAAAACTCAAGTCCTTTTTTCAGAGTTTTTTTATAGGTATTTTTTTTAAAAAAATAATATTGAAAATATTCAAGGGCGAATCTTGATGTATTCATGAAGAGATGGTTTCTATAACTGTTTGGAGTTGGTTTTCTTATAATCATGAAATTTTTGAGTCAATGGATAAGTTTGATAAAAAATATGGATTAAAGGAAGGAATACCAAGCAAATATTTAATGGTAGAATGAATGTTTTATGTGGTGGGGTTTCCTAAACAAATCAAATATTCAATTAAATTAATAAAAGAAAACAATTTGAAAAAGTCTTACATAAAACTAAAGAATATTTATATGGGTAAACTTTTATAAAAAATGATTTAATATCTCAAAATAAAAAAATGATACCATGATATAATTATGTGGAGGAAAATATTTTCATGATGGATGGACCTTATATAATGGCCTTAAAAGTCATAATAAATGATAAAGTATAATGAGGGATATAAAGTATTTATAAAATAATTACACATAATTTATGTCATTTATAAATGAAAAGTATAATTATCTATGAGTAATAGAGGATTAATGAAGGAAATTCATAGATTTAGTTTCAATTTCGAAACAGAGGTGAGGTATCACTTAGTTAGTGAAAGGAAAATCTTATGTGTCCATGAAAAATAATGTATATAAAATAAAATTTTATCTAAATCATTTTTAAATAATGGGAAAAAATTATGTTATGTGGATTGTGTTCTCTAAATTCCTTTTCCTATAAATAAACTCAAAAATAATTAATTATTTAGAGTGTATGGTGTTGGATAAAGACTGCATTGAGTAAATCACTTTATTTTCATAATATTAGATGACATTACAAAACTACATAGAAAGTTTTATACCTTGAACAACATACATGGAAATAATGGAATCGTAAAACAACTATGCATAATTAAAACCATGAATAAATTACATGGTAAGTATAAACTAGGAATAAAATTTATATTAATTAGAACCCCATGAAGAAATAATATGAAATATATATCATAAAGAATTTTCACAAAATAAAACAAATGAATAAATTTTGGGATCAATTTTATGTTGAATGATTTTTTGTAGAAAAAATATTCTATAGTAAAGGGGAATTTAGAAATTTGATAAAAATAGACCTTGAAATTTACCCAATTTCAATTTGAACAATTTAATAGTTGATTCAAATTATCTAATGAGTCTTCTTGTGGATAACTACATTTATATTAGTTCATATAGTATTGGTTTCTTAGATGTAATGTTTTATAAACCCGGGATATAGTGAGTTTATTCTAAACTTGTAAACAGTAGTGTAGAGTAGTGAATTTTGTAACAATGACACATTTTCATGTGTATTATACTTATATATAGCCCAATGTGGGTGAACCAAGTAAAAACATTTACCTCTTTCATGTATTATATTCAATATATATTTATATAAAACAAATAGAGGATTCCATTTTGTCTCGTGAAGGAATAATATCAATATAGGTTTCTTTAAAATTTTCATACCCTAATTCACTAAAAATACTCTTTATGGGTATCTATTATATTGTCATGTCAAAATGTGGTATCATATAAAAATGATAAAATCATATGAGTTTTTATCTATTTGACTTCAAGTAACAAATGAATCATAAAAGGATAAAAAAAATTTATGGAATAAATTCTTAGGAAAGAAGGATCATATGAATTACTACTTATTATTTTTATTAATGGACATTTATATAGATTCAATTCTTAAAATTTTCTTCGATATTAAAAATGTGTATTTATAATAGGTATATCAAAAAGATCTAAATTTCATTATCATAGGAATAAATGAATATAGGGTATAATTATAAATTGTTATTTAAATTAAGGTGATGTCATTATAATCCCGACATGCCTTGTGAGAAAGGTATATAAATATCTACAAATGTTACTTGAATGTATATTGACATAAACTATAGGTTATATGGAATAAGTATAATCATTTAAAGATACGCCCAAATGAATCCATTGATTCATTATTAGATCAGGTGAACGACAATGTGGATGACATGTGCAGACTAATAGAAACCATTAAATATATCAAATTTATGAAGAGTTTTCTGAGTTTATATCCACCTCAATTTAGTCCAAATTCTTTAGATCTCAATTATAAGGACTAAAACATAGATCACATTAGAAAATCATCAACGAACTATAGTTTCAACTGAAATTAAGAAAAAAAAACAATGATGTTGTTAAAAATGCTTGGTATCAACCATATTAATGGAGAATATTATATGTGCTTCATATCTAGGGAATAATAATATGGTTTTTGGAAGAACATTAATATCTATATGATACAAAATCATTGGGAGTCTATGAAAATTATAGTAGATATCATGGTATCCCATGACTATTACATTGTCTTACTCATATATGAAACATTTTTTAAAAGAGAAATTTTATTCAGAAAATTTATATATTGATGTAAAAAGGTCAATAAGGTTACTAGAACTAGTGAATATTGATTTTTCGGGGCTAGTATTGATTTCATGCATTAATTATAATAGGTACTATGTGTATTCATTAATTATTATAGTATAATAGTATGGTTGATGGTGATCACCCACAAGTACAAAGTGTTTAGTTTTATTACTCAATGTAGGAGAAAGGTTTACAAGATTCTTGGGTAGAAACTTAAAAAATTATGTACCAATAGTAGCATGTTGATTACCAATAACTAGGTGTAAGATTATATAGAGAAGAATGGGTGAATGTATAAGGCCCCTGCCTTAAACATTAGATAATCTTGAATTAAGTAAAGAATTAGATATTGAGGATATTTCTAAGTTTATAGTTTTATATAATTAGGCCATAACTATTAAATAAAATCTCAACAATTACAAATAAGAAACTTCTACTCTATCTATTTTTTTCACAATAAAAAAACTCCTTAAATAAAAAAAGAATTATATTCTTAATAAAATTCTTCTTGAATTATTCTTTTCTCTTACCCTTCCTTATAACCTATGAAAAAATTTAAAAAACATGGGATGAGTATAAAAATCATAGTAATGGTTATAAAATGAGGAATGAAAACATTAGTCCATCAAAACATACAAATCAATGAAATCATACTTTTCATTACTAAAACATAATCTCTCTAACACAGCTCATAAAATAATAATATTTATGAATAAAACATAGAAATCATAAATCAAAAAGATAACTTGTAGTATCCAAAACATACTTACTGTAACACCCGAGACTTTTATGTTATCATCAAAGGAATCTTTTTCTACACAACACTTGCTTGGCTTGCTTTACACGCAATCGCGACCTTCCTCGATAGCTTGCGTCGTACGCAATACCGAGTTTCACTAAACAACAATATGCTATTAAAACTAGCCGTTATGAATAGTAATAACCACTTTTTGAAATTTTATAAATTTTATTTTTCAAAATGGACTTCATTTTTGGACTCAGAATATCGAAATTAGCCTAGGGTGAAATTTTGGTATTTTTCTGAAAACTTTCAATTTTTGATGAATAGTGAAACCACTAAGTGGTAGGTTAAAAACTGAATTTTGCATAAAACTTAATTTTACCGCTTCTGTGAATGGAATTTCAAAAATCCGAGAGACACGGTTAATATCAAGGACTAAAATGTGGTTCAATGAGATGAAAATAATTTTTTGGTGAATAGTAACTTTTTACTATTTTTACCGCAGTTAATAGTAAATAGGGTAACTAAGGGTAAATATGATATCAATATTACCCTAACACATGTCCTAATACTATTGGACAAGTGTAATTCGACCAAAAACAAACTTAGGAATAAAATATGACCATTTAGGCCCACTTGGATTAGATTAGGACATTTATTATTAATTTATTTAAAGAAAGGTTAAAATAGTTAAAATCAAAGTTTAACAAGTAACTCATTTTTAATATAGGGTTATGCATAAGATAAATTCGATTGTAAATATTCATTAGAAAGCTAAAAAGATTTCCTACATGATGGTATTTTATTTGTAATTTTTAGACATCAAATAATTTAATTTATTTATGACACAAAGATGATGCAGTAATTATCTTATTAATGAAATATTGAAAAAATTGATAATATAAATACCAAAATAAATGTAATTTGAGACTTTTTATGAATTCCACTAATTTTCTAGGTTACTATGATATATTAGTGTTGATTTAATCAACTTGGTTCGAACATATAATTCTGTTATGACTTTCACAAAAATCATATATCAAATAGTGTCAAAATTGACACAAAATAGTTTTTAAATCAAATATTATATTATTAATTGTTATTTTATTCCTAAAAATCTAAGGTTCGGCCAAATGACTTAGATAAGGATATATATATTAATAATAAACAATTTGGGGTTCGTTTGGCATGTTATAGAAAGTTTATTAACCATATAGTGAAAGAAAACAAAAAGACACGGTAAAAGTTAAATTAATTAACTTAGAGTTAAATCTAATTGATAAGGTTAAAATAATACCCTAAACTTGTCTAAATCCTATTGGTTGATAGGATTTCGACCCTTCCCCACTTTATCTTCGAAATAAGACCCTTTGGAACCATTATAAACCGATTTTGACTTTAATATAAAATAATATTTTGAGATATTCCTAAGGTGCCCCTCTCCTCCCTTATAAAAGGGCACCTCCTCCCCCTCCTCCTCACACCAATTTGAGCACTCAAGCTCGGCCAACCCCTGCCATTTTCCCTTCTCCACTTCCCTAGAATAATCCTAGAGGTCCTGGTCTTCTCCAAAGACCAATCTTAGTTCCTTAAGTGGAGGATTCAAAAAGACGTTCCAAAGAAGAGGTAATATCCATTACCGATCTTTTCAATTTCTTCCTTCTTCAACTTCTTCTTCTTCAGTTGTTTCATGATAAAGTAATAACATCAGTATTACTTACATACTGATATGTTATTATAAATATGAAACAACCCTAATTCACCTTCTATCCATCCTACGGAAAAATGAAATCACCGCGCGTGCGTACGTACGGAATACCGTCTCCACGCCGTGGTGTAATCTATTTTCCACCATCACCTTACAAGGATGGGTATAATGGTGTAATGAGTAACTATATATGATTATTATTAAGTAATATTGATACTGAAATAATATATATATATACTCCAATACAATTCCACGATCATAGGAATGATATCATCACTCATGCGTACGTACGGAATACCGTCTCCACGATGTGATGCGACTCGTTCTACATGATCTTCATTTCATAATGATTGTATAAATGAATTGAATGAATGAATATGGTATATACTACACTAATACCATTCTGGAAATTAATTATCTATAACCTAAAGATAAGAATAAGAATTTATTCGACAAAACACGCATAAGAACAAAAAGTTATAAAGACCCGAGTAACAAGTAACAATGAAATATTACTAACAAGAAGCTAATAATATGACCATATATGATCTCATATCAATATGTATGATTCTGGAATAAGTCAATAACATTATTTAAACCATTATACAGGAGCTTCGGACACGAACAAAGCAAATCGGACCTAAGGTAAGGGAAATATCACAATCTCATTTTTATCCGAGATTGTTTATTCGTAAGTATTTACTGGGGTGTATTTTATCATCCACATCCATGTTCCCTCAATATGTAATATTTTTTCCATCCACTTGAAATAGTTTAAATCAAATTTTACCCTTAGGTGAGTTTTTAGTAAAGAATATGAAAGGAATCTTTTGTCGTTTTTCCGTACGAGGTACTTTTTGACTTTCCCGACAAAAGTACGAAGAATGTTTTTTTTAACTTATACGGCATGAATGGATTTTTAAAACATTACTTCAAAGAAGCTTCCTTTACAAGTTTTAAAGTTTATTTTTAATCAACTTATTTTATTTTAAAGTTGTATGACATGTTATGAAAGGAAAAATGTTTTTGAAGAAGAAAGGATATTTTCCTCAAGAATTCAATTCAAGTGTTTTATCAAAATTATTTTCCATCTAAGATAATAAAGGGTTCTGTTTCTATCCCTATTTTTACATTGGTTTGACTATGTTGTGATGGAATTATGTTTATGAATTCCTTTATCATATATGAATTGATTTATGATGTCATGATGTTTCAAGAATCCCATTTTTGTTATATGTGTTATGCGATGATGTATGTTTTATGATTATGTGGCACACATAAGAAAGGATTCATTATAAGATGGGTGGGACCTATATCTCCCTCCAATGCATTGGGTAATGATTTTATATCTCATGAGATAGACATGGCTGGAACGGAAGGTTATTTCGGTTCAGTGATACAGGACTGAAACGAGGAGTGAACTCGGTTCAGAAAGGGACTTTGTCCACTAAGATAGTCTTGGCAATGAGTCATGACTAACAAGAAATGATTTTCCATGATTATGTGTGCATGCCACAAAGTTTCAAGTTTTATGTTATGATTATGGGGATCTCATTTTCACTTCTATGATTTATTCCATGTTAAGATATTATGATCTCTTTTGCAGGTTTTGATTTTCAAAAAGATATGATATGATTTTTATTTCCTTTATTTGCCCTTGCTGAGCATTTGAGCTCACTCTTTTATGTTTTCTTTTCCCCAGGTCAGGAAGATGGATATTAAGTAGAATATGCTAAAAGGGACCCTAGATATGATGAAATAAATGGGAGACACTGTAGAAGATTTATGAACCAGTTGTTTATGTTTCCCAGTTTCTAAAGACACTATACCTATACGGTCCTTTGTGGTTTTGTCATATGTTGTAATAAGTGTGCTTCAATTTTGAAGTATTAACAATGTATGTAAAGTATGGGTCGTTATAGTTGGTATCAGAGGAAAGGTATAGTCAACCTTTGGAAACTAGGATGTGAAAGCCTTAGTAAGAACCCAAAGGATAAGTCTAAGCATAGAACACAATCTTAGTGTTTTAGAAATGGCCTTGAATAACCTAGGATAAGACCTTAAGCATGAAAATTTTATTCTTGAATTATGTGGTTTCCTATTATAATTGGTGTTGCTCACACTATTCTTCTTGGTTTTAGTCAATGGCTGGAACCCGAAGGAACCGTGTTAATGCGGAATGCGATGGGCAATGCAATGATTGTCCCCCTGAGCAACCAAACGATATGGGAGCTGGAATGCAAAATCTTGTAGCCATGCTCACACAACTTTCTCAAGCTATGAATCATGCAGGATTTCCAAACGAGCAAAGGAGGGAGCAACATTCTGTTGAATCCTTCATGAGGCAGCGTCCACCTTCTTTCAGCGGGTCTACTGATCCATTAGTTGCTGAACAATGGATTAGTACTACTGAAAAGATATTTTCAGTTCTTCAATGTTCTGAGCATGATAAAGTCATCCTAGCAGTGTATCGTTTGGAAGGAGATGCTGATCAATGGTGGAATCTTGTTAAGAATACGAGGCAAAGGGATGAAATTGAGTCTATGGAATGGGACGAGTTCAAGAACTTATTTTTCAATAAGTACTTCCCTCGTATTCTCCGAACAAAGATGGAGAAAGAGTTCCTTGAACTGAAGCAAAGGGATGATGAATCTGTTAGTACCTATGAAGAAAATTTTACAAGACTTGCAAGGTACGCTTCTGGTATTATTATCCAACCTGAGAGTAAGATCGATCGATTCTTTAGTGGCTTAAAACCAAGTCTTCGAAGGGCGTTAGCCATAAGGGACTTCAATAGCTACGAGGAAATCGTTCGATGTTCTCTCAAAGTCGAGATGGAGATTGGAGTAACCCATCAGTCACATGGGTTTGATAAGAAGAGGAAGATGGAATTCAAAGAAAAATCTAAAGAGCACACGGAAAAGAAGATGAACTTTCCCTTATGCTCAAAGTGTGGAAAGAAACATGGAGGGAGTTGTCTTAAAGGGACAAGTAAATGTTTTAAATGTGGAAAGGAAGGCCATCGGGCATTTGAATGCCGTGATAATGGGAAGAAGATGTCTAATGATGCAAACAAAGGAAGGGATACACAGAATGAACCTGCTACACTTCAATGTTTCAAGTGCAAGGAGATGGGGCATTATGCCAATCAATGGCCAAATCCAAGGGTTGATGATGATGGTCGACGTCAACAAACTCTTAAGGCTAAAGAAAAAGGAAAGTCACATGCAATTTCTATCAGCGAGGTGGAGTACGATAACGATGTGGTGAAAGGTACACTTACCACCCACTCTAAAGTAGCAAATGTTTTATTTGATTCTGGATCCACCCACTCTTTTATTTCTGAAAAATTTTCTAAGGGTATCACCGTATTACCTCAATAATTAGATGTTGAGTTAGCTGTGACAACACCTAATGGCACATCAATCGCATCAGAAGTTTATAATTCTTCTCCGATCGAAGTTTGTGGGAAAGTGCTTCCTGCAAATCTTGTGATCCTTCCTTTAGTGGAATTTGATGTGATTCTTGGCATGGATTGGCTTTCTCTACATGGAGCTCATATCAATTGCCAAAGAAGGGAAGTCACATTTCATATTCCAGATCAACCTACGATCGTCTATCAATGCAAGGATGAACATAACCTTCCAGTGGAAATTTCTTCCATCTTATGGGTATTGATTCCACTAAATGAAGGTTATTTATCTCAAATGGTTGGTGAGAAACTCACGATTAAGAATATGCCCATTGTACGGGAGTTTGATGATGTCTTTCCGGAGGAATTGCCGGGTCTTCCACCAAATCGTGAAGTTGAGTTTTCAATAGAACTCGTACCGGGTGCTTTGCCTATTTCAAAGACACCTTATAGAATGGCCCCAATTGAGTTGCAGGAATTGAAGAAGCAACTCCAAGAGAATCTTGATAAGGGATTCATACGCCCTAGTGCGTCACCTTGGGGAGCACCTGTTCTATTTGTTAAGAAGAAAGATGGATCAATGAGACTCTGCATTGATTATCGAGAACTTAACAAGATCACTATCAAGAACAAATATCCTCTCCCACGCATTGATGACTTATTTGACCAACTACGCGGAGCTCAATACTTTTCCAAGATTGATCTTCGTTCAGGGTATCATCAATTAAGGGTCAAAAGGGAGGATATACCAAAGACGGCTTTCCGTACAAGGTATGGACACTATGAATTTATAGTGAAGCCATTTGGTCTTACTAATGCCCCTGCTATCTTCATGGATCTAATGAATAGAGTCTTTAGAGACTATCTTGATCAATTTGTGGTAGTCTTTATAGACGATATTCTTGTCTATTCAAAGAGCAAAGAAGAACATGAAGATCACTTGAGAATTATATTGAAGACCCTGAGAAAGGAGAAGCTTTATGCCAAATTTACCAAGTGTGAATTTTGGCTTCAAAAAGTTGCATTTTTGGGTCACATAATCTCAAAAGAGGGGATATCTGTGGATCCAGCAAAAACAGAGGTTATCGAAAGATGGTCAAGACCAACAACAGTAACTGAGATCCGAAGTTTTCTTGGTTTGGCTGGATATTATCGACGTTTTGTAAAAGATTTTTCACGATTATCTAATCCACTCACCAAGTTGACTCGGAAAGGAGTTAAGTTTGTCTGGATAGAGGAATGTGAAGAGAATTTCAAGGAGTTGAAAAGAAGGTTATCCAGTGCACCTGTGCTCACACTGCCTTGTAGTGGAGAAAGGTTTGTGATCTATAGTGATGCATCCAAGAAGGGATTGGGGTGTGTTCTTATGCAAAATGATATGGTGATAGCTTATGCCTCACGACAGTTGAAAATCCATGAGCAAAATTACCCAACACATGATTTGGAGTTGGCTGCGGTAATCTTTGCATTAAAGATTTGGAGGCATTACCTTTATGGTGAAAGGTGTGATATTTATACTGATCATAAAAGTTTAAAGTATATTTTCACACAAAAGGAGTTGAATATGCGCCAAAGAAGATGGTTGGAGCTGATTAAGGATTATGACTGCTCAATCCATTACCACCCTGGGAAAGCAAACAAGGTGGCAGATGCATTAAGTCGACAAGACCATGCTAGTTTATCCATGATGAGGATCACAAAAGATCCAATATTTATGGATTTACAAAGGATGGATCTTAGAATTATAATGGAAAGGGAAAAATCTTATCTTTCCCAAATGAATGTTCAACCATCTATACATGTGAAGATTAAAGAGGCACAGAAAGAAGATGTCGAGTTACAAAAGAAGGTGAGAAATGTTCCTGAATTCAACCTTGATTGTGATGGGATAATAAAGTTCAGGAATCGGGTTTGCGTTCCTCCCATCCCCGAATTAAAGAATGAGCTGCTGGATGAGGCTCATAGTTCATCATTCTCTATTCATCCTGGAAGCACGAATATGTATAGGGACCTGAAAGAGTACTTCTGGTGGGATGGCATGAAAAGAGATGTTGCTGAATATGTCTCTCGATGCTTGGTTTGTCAACAAGTTAAAGCTGAGAGACAGAAGTCTAAGGGGATGTTACAACCATTACCCATACCCGAATGGAAATGGGAAAACATCACTATGGACTTTGTCACAGGACTTCCTAAAACATCCAAAGGCAATAATGCTATCTGGGTCATAGTTGATCGTCTTACAAAGTCTGCACACTTCATTGCTATTAGAGAGGATTTCTCTCTAGATCAGCTTGCCAGGATATATGTAAAGGAAGTGGTAAGATTGCATGGAGTACCACTTTCTATTATATCTGATCGAGATCCGAGATTTACCTCGAAGTTCTGGCGAAGTCTTCAGCATACTCTGGATACAGAGTTGAGTTTCAGCACTGCTTATCATCCCCAGACAGACGGTCACTCTGAGAGAACAATTCAAACCCTAGAAGATATGTTGAGAGCTTGCTCTATGGATTTCAAAGGAGGTTGGGATCAACACCTACCTTTGGTGGAATTTTCTTATAATAATAGCTTTCACTCCAGTATTCAGATGGCTCCTTATGAAGCTCTCTATGGAAAGAAATGCAGGACTCCAACTTGCTGGGATGAAGTTGGGGAAAGAATGCTATTAGGACCTGATCTCGTTGATGAAATGGCAGAAAAGGTTAGATCTATTCAACAACACATAAGAGCAGCTCAGAGTCGACAGAAAAGTTATGCCGACAACCGAAGAAAAGACCTAGAGTTTGAAGTGGGCGATAAAGTGTTCTTACGAATATCTCCCTGGAAGAGGGTTATGAGATTTGGAAAGAAGGGGAAGTTGATCCCTAGATATATCGGTCCTTTTGAAATACTGGATCGTGTTGGGAAGGTAGCTTACCGATTGGCGCTTCCACCGAATCTCTCTCAAGTTCACGATGTGTTCCACGTATCTCTCCTGAGAAAGTACATACCAGATCCTTCACATGTACTCAGCTCAGAAGTTGTACCGCTGGAGCAAGATCTTTCTTATGAAGAACAGCTGATAGAGATTCTAGATCGTAGCGAAAAAGTCCTACGAAACAAGACCACTCGCTTGGTGAAAGTTTTATGGAGAAACCACCAACTTGAAGAAGCTACATGGGAGCTTGAGGATATGATGAGGGAGAAGTATCCTCATTTGTTTGTTGCAAAGTGACGAATTTTGAGGGAGAAATTCTTTTTAAGGGGGGTAGAATGTAACACCCGAGACTTTTATGTTATCATCAAAGGAATCTTTTTCTACACAACACTTGCTTGGCTTGCTTTACACGCAATCGCGACCTTCCTCGATAGCTTGCGTCGTACGCAATACCGAGTTTCACTAAACAACAATATGCTATTAAAACTAGCCGTTATGAATAGTAATAACCACTTTTTGAAATTTTATAAATTTTATTTTTCAAAATGGACTTCATTTTTGGACTCAGAATATCGAAATTAGCCTAGGGTGAAATTTTGGTATTTTTCTGAAAACTTTCAATTTTTGATGAATAGTGAAACCACTAAGTGGTAGGTTAAAAACTGAATTTTGCATAAAACTTAATTTTACCGCTTCTGTGAATGGAATTTCCAAAATCCGAGAGACACGGTTAATATCAAGGACTAAAATGTGGTTCAATGAGATGAAAATAATTTTTTGGTGAATAGTAACTTTTTACTATTTTTACCGCGGTTAATAGTAAATAGGGTAACTAAGGGTAAATATGATATCAATATTACCCTAACACATGTCCTAATACTATTGGACAAGTGTAATTCGACCAAAAACAAACTTAGGAATAAAATATGACCATTTAGGCCCACTTGGATTAGATTAGGACATTTATTATTAATTTATTTAAAGAAGGGTTAAAATAGTTAAAATCAAAGTTTAACAAGTAAATCATTTTTAATATAGGGTTATACATAAGGTAAATTCGATTGAAAATATTCATTAGAAAGCTAAAAAGATTTCCTACATGATGGTATTTTATTTGTAATTTTTAGACATCAAATAATTTAATTTATTTATGACACAAAGATGATGCAGTAATTATCTTATTAATGAAATATTGAAAAAATTGATAATATAAATACCAAAATAAATGTAATTTGAGACTTTTTATGAATTCCACTAATTTTCTAGGTTACTATGATATATTAGTGTTGATTTAATCAACTTGGTTCGAACATATAATTCTGTTATGACTTTCACAAAAATCATATATCAAATAGTGTCAAAATTGACACAAAATAGTTTTTAAATCAAATATTATATTATTAATTGTTATTTTATTCCTAAAAATCTAAGGTTCGGCCAAATGACTTATATAAGGATATATATATTAATAATAAACAATTTGGGGTTCGTTTGGCATGTTATAGAAAGTTTATTAACCATATAGTGAAATAAAACAAAAAGACACGGTAAAAGTTAAATTAATTAACTTAGAGTTAAATCTAATTGATAAGGTTAAAATAATACCCTAAACTTGTCTAAATCCTATTGGTTGATAGGATTTCGACCCTTCCCCACTTTATCTTCGAAATAAGACCCTTTTGAACCATTATAAACCGATTTTGACTTTAATATAAAATAATATTTTGAGATATTCCTAAGGTGCCCCTCTCCTCCCTTATAAAAGGGCACCTCCTCCCCCTCCTCCTCACACCAATTTGAGCACTCAAGCTCGGCCAAACCCTGCCATTTTCCCTTCTCCACTTCCCTAGAATAATCCTATAGGTCCTGGTCTTCTCCAAAGACCAATCTTAGTTCCTTAAGTGGAGGATTCAAAAAGACGTTCCAAAGAAGAGGTAATATCCATTACCGATCTTTTCAATTTCTTTCTTCTTCAACTTCTTGTTCTTCAGTTGTTTCATGATAAAGTAATAACATCAGTATTACTTACATACTGATATGTTATTATAAATATGAAACAACCCTAATTCACCTTCTATCCATCCTACGGAAAAATGAAATCACCGCGCGTGCGTACGTACGGAATACCGTCTCCACGCCGTGGTGTAATCTATTTTCCACCATCACCTTACAAGGATGGGTATAATGGTGTAATGAGTAACTATATATGATTATTATTAAGTAATATTGATACTGAAATAATATATATATATACTCCAATACAATTCCACGATCATAGGAACGATATCATCACTCGTGCGTACGTACGGAATACCGTCTCCACGATGTGATGCGACTCGTTCTACATGATCTTCATTTCATAATGATTGTATAAATGAATTGAATGAATGAATATGGTATATACTACACTAATACCATTCTGGAAATTAATTATCTATAACCTAAAGATAAGAATAAGAATTTATTCGACAAAACACGCATAAGAACAAAAAGTTATAAAGACCCGAGTAACAAGTAACAATGAAATATTACTAACAAGAAGCTAATAATATGACCATATATGATCTCATATCAATATGTATGATTCTGGAATAAGTCAATAACATTATTTAAACCATTATACAGGAGCTTCGGACACGAACAAAGCAAATCGGACCTAAGGTAAGGGAAATATCACAATCTCATTTTTATCCGAGATTGTTTATTCGTAAGTATTTACTGGGGTGTATTTTATCATCCACATCCATGTTCCCTCAATATGTAATATTGTTTCCATCCACTTGAAATAGTTTAAATCAAATTTTACCCTTAGGTGAGTTTTTAGTAAAGAATATGAAAGGAATCTTTTGTCGTTTTTCCGTACGAGGTACTTTTTGACTTTTCCGACAAAAGTACGAAGAATGTTTTTTTTAACTTATACGGCATGAATGGATTTTTAAAACATTACTTCAAAGAAGCTTCCTTTACAAGTTTTCAAGTTTATTTATAATCAACTTCTTTTATTTTAAAGTTGTATGACATGTTATGAAAGGAAAAATGTTTTTGAAGAAGAAAGGATATTTTCCTCAAGAATTCAATTCAAGTGTTTTATCAAAATTATTTTCCATCTAAGATAATAAAGGGTTCTGTTTCTATCCCTATTTTTACATTGGTTTGACTATGTTGTGATGGAATTATGTTTATGAATTCCTTTATCATATATGAATTGATTTATGATGTCATGATGTTTCAAGAATCCCATTTTTGTTATATGTGTTATGCGATGATGTATGTTTTATGATTATGTGGCACACATAAGAAAGGATTCATTATAAGATGGGTGGGACCTATATCTCCCTCCAATGCATTGGGTAATGATTTTATATCTCATGAGATAGACATGGCTGGAACGGAAGGTTATTTCGGTTCAGTGATACAGGACTGAAACGAGGAGTGAACTCGGTTCAGAAAGGGACTTTGTCCACTAAGATAGTCTTGGCAATGAGTCATGACTAACAAGAAATGATTTTCCATGATTATGTGTGCATGCCACAAAGTTTCAAGTTTTATGTTATGATTATGGGGATCTCATTTTCACTTCTATGATTTATTCCATGTTAAGATATTATGATCTCTTTTGCAGGTTTTGATTTTCAAAAAGATATGATATGATTTTTATTTCCTTTATTTTCCCTTGCTGAGCATTTGAGCTCACTCTTTTATGTTTTCTTTTCCCCAGGTCAGGAAGATGGATATTAAGTAGAATATGCTAAAAGGGACCCTAGATATGATGAAATAAATGGGAGACACTGTAGAAGATTTATGAACCAGTTGTTTATGTTTCCCAGTTTCTAAAGACACTATACCTATACGGTCCTTTGTGGTTTTGTCATATGTTGTAATAAGTGTGCTTCAATTTTGAAGTATTAACAATGTATGTAAAGTATGGGTCGTTATACTTACATTTTAGATTTAACAACTATATATGGAGTTATATTTGGAATAACCATCACATTATATTCCCTAAATCTCTTAGTAGAAACATTAACGTTTACCTGTATCATGTTACCCAATTCATTGGAGAGATATATTGTGCTCACCTGCCCTCAGTTTATCCCAAAACCACTCATATACATAATAAATTCCCAAGAACCATAACATAATAAAAACACATAAAACATGCATAAAGGAAAGATAACATTTCCACATTGCAATGAAAATATATCATTTCAAGATATTGACATAGTCAAGGATTTCTCAAAACCATTTTAAAAACAAAAATACATGAAAAGGTTATATGGTATTTTTTTCCTTAAAAAAATACGTCATGTTATGGAATAGTAATATCAAATAATGCTCTTGGAGGAATAAAGGTTGTTGTCACCGCATATGTTAAAAAGAAACATTCCTTTTTTCATTTAGTAAAACGCTTCATAAAGGAAAGATTATTTTTGAAACCCATTAAATTAAATTAACAGAAAAGGGATATAATTATACACCATAAAAAAGAATTATTTGTATAAACCAAAATATTCCGCAATGAAAGGAGATTTAGACGAAGTCCCTTACCTTGATCTGACTCGTCACATATAGTCGTTATGTTCCTCTATATAGGGTAACTTCTTTTTATTTGATCCAAATGTATTTCTTAAATTTCATTCTTCCAAAGTTAAGGATTTAAGTACTAAGGGTGGGATGTTGGTAGAATATTGGAGAAGTGTTTGGACGAGCCAAGGGGATTGAGAGGTGTGAGTAAGTGGGTAGAGGTGGTCACCTTTTATAATAGGTAGGAGGGGCACTTTAGGAAGGTATTGAAATAATATTTTATTATAGATTGATTTTCAGTTTCAAATGGTCCCAAACTAATTTATTATAAAATATCAGATTATTTTGGGTCGCAAAACCTCTCAACCAATAGGTTTTACACAATTTTAGGTCACATAATTATCCTTATCTTTTAGAATTAACCATTATTTAAAATCATTAACTCTAATCATGTCTTCTTTCATTTTCATAATATATGGTATGTATATTTAATATAAAAATAAAATAGAACCATAATTGGTTCATTAATGTCATTTATAACATTTTATAAGTTATTTTTTCAAATATTTTATTTTTAGGACTATTACATCATTTAATAAAATAGTATTTGTTTTAAAAATTCATTTATGTCAATTTTGACACTATTAAGTAATTGATTTTTGTTATAGTCATAAAAACATTGTTCATTATATCCAAAGGCATTAAATAAAATATAATATCTCAATATAATAAAAAAAATCTTTAATGGCATAAAAATATTCAAATTACATTTATTTTAATATTTATAATATCATTTATTAGAATCTTCCATTAAAAAGATAATAACTTCATCATCATTATGTCATAAATAAATTTTTTTTAATGTGTAAAAATTATAAATAAAATGTAATGATGTAGGAAACTGTTTGAGAATTATAATTACAATTTATATTTGTATAGTTCAATTATATAACCTCATAAAAAATTGTTTTAGTAAAACATACAAGTTTATGTTATATTTCTCTTTACTTTAAATTAAATAATATAACAGGTCATTATCACTCCCAAGTGGCTACTTGGGGTCCCAAAATAAGCTCAAGGATTCCCATGGTCAGAAATATCTTATTAAAATTATTAGGACATGTGTTATGGTAGTTTAAAATTATTATAATATTATTTTTTACCTTTATTAACCATATTTAGCCTTTAACCAAGATAAATAAAATAATTACTGAAGTTACTATTCATAATTTCTAAAAATAAAAGGTAAATATTTAAAAAATATGGACCTTATGATTCTAAATATGGAATCAATTTTTCCCAATTCAAAACACCGAATTGGCATAAATAAATTTAAAATTAATTCTCCTTGTCAAATCCAAAAAGTAGGTTTTTAAAAAGTAATAACTATCAAAAGATTGAGATGTGTTTATGTCCAATTTTAATGTGAAATTACTTCCAAGGAAAATAACTGGATTAAATTATAAAATAATAATCCAATTACACTTTAAAATAAATTAAAATAATAATATAACTATATAAATAAAATAGATGAAATGGCATTTTTGAATTAAAATGCAGTATTTTCCACTATTCATAAAAAATGTACTTTATCCAAAAATACCAAAATCTCATCCCAATTAAATTATTATCTCCCTATTATAAATAAGAATTTAATTTTTTCAAATATAATAAATAAAAGTGAAAAAAAAACTATATTTAAAAAGGGTTTGCCTTCAAAAGGGGGTAAAACTGCATTTTTAGAAAAATAATTTCTTTATCCGTAAAATAGAATTTGTTCTTATATCATATCTAGAAAACATATAAGATAAATTTCAAAAATTTTATTTAATATATAATATATATTTTTCATTAAATAAAAATCCATAAATAGTAATATGATTTTATAAACATAATTATTCTCGTTGAAATAGGTTTTCATAAAAGAACATCTTTTAAATTAGATTGGTTTTTATTTCCATTTATAATACATTTGATAACCAATGAATCATTATTTAGACATTGGTAAACCATATTTCAAAATTTAGTTGATTCTATTCATTCATGTTGTCACAATGGCTAGATATTAACTACTGTTTAAAATAATAATATTATTACTGTATTATTTTTTGATATAACTAAATGTTGTGTGCAACGTAAGATTTCAGAGAAACCCGTTGTTGCATGTCGAGTACTCAATAGGAAAAATCTCCCCCTTTAACCATAAAATTATTTTATTATTTATATATATTAATATAAATGAAAAAATATTTTACTATAAATACCTAGGTCGTTATATAATTTCTCCGTTTTGGAAATTGTGTCTTCACAATTTGAAAATTGGGCTCAATAACTTCATTGAAAATCCCACATCGAAAAAAGAGGAGAAAAATCTATCACTTTAAAATAAATAGATTGATGTAAAAAGGTCATAACAGATAAAACATACTAGGATTCCATCAAAACATGGATAATAAAGAGAAAACTAACCATCGTGTTTTGATGGAGAGTGATAGATAACATGATTAGGATAAAGTTAACAACCAAAAAACCAAAAATCCTATGATAGGTTGAAAGTTCTTTGATTACCTGGTAGGAAAAGAAAATAGACTACTTTTTTTGTTTTTTTCAGAATGTTTAGGAATTTAATTATTGAATTGACTAAGAATATGAGGAAAGATATGTACTTTCTAAGTAGAGTTTCGTCTATTAATAAATTTCTACCACAAACTCATATTTTCTCCAAACAATGTGTACTCAAGATGACATGGTCACACCTGAAGTGATAGAATCAACTTATAAAGAATCACATAATCCAAAAAAGATGAACTAAATATTTATCCTATATTTAGACATTATCCAAAACCCAAATGGTTAGTATGAGATAAAATAATCCCCAAAAGGGATAATATTTTATAGAAAGAAATACTACTCTTAATCTCCAAAATTACACAAAAAATACCAAAAGTTCAACAAAGACCATTAAACTAACAATTTTCATTAAAATTCATCAAAATAATCTAAACTATGATTAAATGCCAAAATTCATAAGGATTTGATCACATAGTATTCAACAATAAATCTTAACATTTATCTCTAAATAGCATCAAATACTCTTAAAGTCTCATACTGAAAAGTAATTAACATAATCATATATTATCTATGATAGGTTAATCATTTCCATAAATAACCAAAATTTCTATATGTCTACAATAAAAAAATAGATTCTTACAAAATAATATTTCATCCAATACTCCAAAAATGAAATGTCATAGTATTATATTTACCTTAAACATATAGTCTTCCTAAAAGAGCATGCGTCTTCCAAAATAACATCTCTAACATAATTACCAAATCATTTTTCGATACTAAAGATATCAATTTGATAAAAAATAGGTTCCCAAAATCAGATTTTTTATTGATTCATAAAATCATTTAATCTAAAGAGAATAAGTCATACAAACCAAGGGCTTTACATAGGCTAGCGGTGGGTGATGCACCCTTTTTTCCCTTTGGTTGTGGGTTCGATTCCCATGGCCTTACTGGACATGACAGATTGTCACTCATCTTGCCAGTTTTCATTTTTCTAAAACCATGTAATTCATATAGCATTATCAAAAAAAAAAATTCCTAAAAAATAACCATAAGATGATTTATCCTCAAAGGTTATCTAATGCCTTTAATTTTACATCCCAAAAAGTAATAACAATTAATCAACTAAAAAAGTTTATATGAACCCATAACAAAAGTTAATTCTTCCTATAATGAAATTCTCACATATCAAACAATAGGGTTACACATACTATAAAAATTCTTCCAAAGTAATCCCATCATCAAAATATCATTAATACATTTAAAATTTTAATCATCCTAAAATCTACCATAACTCTTTAATCCCTTATATATAGACTTCTTACTCATTCAGTGTTCTACAGAATTCATTAACTATGAATTTCCACCTTATTTATTAATACATAATTACAAAATATCAATAATCCTCATCATTTATAAATATTAATACAAATATTTTTTATTCTTTATAGATAAGAAAATAAATCATACCATGAATCCAGATATCATGAACTTCAGGATGTTCCCTTTCTCCTTTGGTTGGATGTCCTACATTACAAAAGTAAATTTTCTCTCCACTTCTCTAATTTCACTTTTCTATATAGTTGGAAAATTTTATATCATTAAATCTTAAGAAAAATATACCATGACCCATAAAATTGTATTAAATTTTTGTAGGTGTTGTATAACTCAAACAATTTCTTGTAGGTGATTCGAAAACTCAAGAAGCTATCAAAATTATTCAAACGGGATTTTTCCATAATAGTGATGATCAAATCATAGAGTATGGATAAGAAGGTTGTGAAAGATATATTCATTTACATCTTGAAAAATTGATCCTTAATCTGTTAAAAGGAATTAACACTTAAACATGAAACTAATTATTATTATTAAAAAAATGAATCCTCTATAGGGTAAGGATAACATAAAATTGTTTTATTACTCTAATGCATCATCCTCTTTATATCTCCATTTTTCAGGTTATTATAAAATCATCCTAATTTACCATAACCCTACAAAAGTTTCCATATGATAATAACCCTCTTGGTAATGTGGGATCATTTACCTACACCCAGATAACACCCTAACCTATAAAGTTATCTAAATCGACCTATGATGTAAACTATAAGGCCCAAACCTTAAACATTACATAATCTTGAGTTATGTCAATATTTATACATTTAAGATATTTTATGTTATATATGTTTAGTTAATTAGGTTATAAATATTATATTGCATCTCAAAAATTAAAAAGTAGACACTTCTACGCTATCCATTTTTTCACAATAATAAAACTCCTTAAATAAAACAAGAAATATTTTCTTGACATAAATCTTATTGAATTATTAATTTCTCTTAACCTTCCTTATAACCTGTGAAACAAAACATTTAAAAAACTTGATATGATCATAAAAAGCATAGTAAGGGTTATAAAATGAGGAAAGAAAACATTAGTCCATCAAAACACACAAATCAATAAAATCATACTTTTAACTCATAAAACATATGACCTTTATCATACCACATGAAATCATAAGATTTATGAATAACACATAGAATTAATAAATCATAAATGTAACTTGTTTCATCCATAACATACTTACATTAATTATTTCATAGCTACATAGGGAGTTAAATTTGGAATACCCATCACAGTATATTCTCTAAATCTCTTAAGAGAAACATTAACATTTACCTCCATAACGTTACTCAATGAATTGGTGAGATATATTGAGCTCACTCACCCATGGTTTATCATAGAACCACTTGTAAATATAATCAATTCTAAATAACCATAACATAATTATAATACATAAATCAATCAAAAAGGAAAGATAATATTTCCACATTACAATCACAATATATCATTTCAAGATATTTACATAATCAATGATTTATCAAAACTACTTTCAATACCAAAATACAAGAAAATTGTATATGTCATTTATTTTCTCTTAAAATATTACTTCTTGTTAAGGAATCCAAAGATCAAATAATGCTCGGGGTGGCGGAAAGGTCGTTGTCATCACGTGTGTTAAAAAGAGACATTCCTTTTGTCGTTTAGTAAAACTCTTCTTAAAGAAAAGATTACTTTTTTAAAACCATTGAATTAAATTAAAAGAAAAAGGATATAATTATACACATTATAAAATAATTTCATTTATAAACCAAAATATTCCTCAATTAATAGGGATTGAGATGAAGTCCCTTACCTTGATTAGACTCGTCACGTACAATCATTATGTTCCTCTAAATCGGGTAACCCTTTTTTATTTGATCCAAAATCCTTTATTTAATTATCTTATGACCAAGGTATGTAATTTAAGTATAATGGAGGGATTTGTTGAACTTATTTGATTATAGGTTAGATGATCCAAGGGGCTTGAGAGGTATGAGTAAGTGGGTAGAGGTGGTGGCCATTTATAAGAGGGATGAGGGGCACTTTAGGAAGGTATTGAAATATTATTTTATTATAGATTGATTTTTCGTTTCAAATGGTCCCAAACTCATTTATTTAGAATTTAATATTTTTCTGGTTCAAAACCCACTCAACCAATACGTTTAGAGAAGTTTATGTTATAGAATTAACCTTATCTTTTAGCATTAACCTTTAGTAAAAAACATTAACCCTTACCATGTCTTCTTACATTTTCATAACATATGGTTACTATAATAGCTATATAAAGTAAAGAGAACCATAAGTGTTCATTAATGAAATTATTTACATTATATAATTCATTTGGACAAATAATATATTTTTAGGACTATTATATCATTTAGTAAAATAGTGTTTGTTTCAAAAATTCATTTATGTCATGTTTGAAACTATTAAGTAATTGATTTTTCTTAAAGTCATAAAAACATGATTCCTTAGAAACAAATCCATTAAATCAAGGATAATATGTAAATACAATCCATAAAATTAATGTATGGTATAAAAATATTCAAATTTCATTTATTTTAATATTTATAATATCATTAATTTGAATCTTTCATTAAAAAGGTAACCACTTCATCATCATTAAGTCATAAATAAATTTATTTACTTAATTTCTAAAAATTATAAATAAAAAATAACAATATAGGAAATCCTTTTATATTTCAAATGACTATTTATAGTCTATGATATCAATTAAATAAACCCATATAAAACTTTTTCGTAAAACATATATGTTTGTGTTATATTTATCTTTACCTTAAATTAATTAATATAACATATCATTATCACTCCCATGTGGCTACAAGGGGACCAAAAATAGACCCAAGGATGACCATAGTTGTACATATCTCTTACAATAGAATTAGGAAATATATTATGGTAGTTTAAAATTATTATAATATTGTTTTGTTAAATTTATTTACCGTATTTACCCTTTAACCAAGGTAAATAAAATAATTACTAAAGTTACTATTCATAAAGTCTAAAAAAGGTACATGTTTACACAATTTGAAACTTCTTATTATAAATATGGAATCTATTTATTCAAATTCAAAACACATTATTTGAATAAATAAATTTAAAATTAATTTCCATTGTCAAAACTAAAAAGCATGTTTTTAAGAAATAATAACTATCAAAAGATTGACATGTGTTAATGTCAAATTTCAAAGTGAAATTACATCCGATGACCAAAATAGAATTTAATGATAAAAACTTAATACAATTAAAATTTAAAACAAATAAAATAGTTATATAACTATATAAATATATTAGATGAAAATGAAGTTTTGAATTAAAATGTAGTATTTTCCACTATTCATAAAAAAATTAACTTTATCATAAAAATACAAAAAATTCACCCAAATTACATTTTGATGTCCCTATTATAAATAATAATTTTATTAGATAAAATATAAAATATAAAATTTACAAAAACTATATTTAAAAATGGTTCTCCTTCAAAAGGCTGTAAAACCGCTTTTTTAGAAAAATGCTTCTTTTATCCGAAAAAAATTGAATTTGTTCTTATGTAATTTCTAGAAAACATATAAGATGAATTTAAAACATTACATGGAATATATAACACATATTGTTTCATTAAATAAAAATCCATAAAGGGTAATATTTTTTTATAAACATAATTATCATCTTTTAAATAGGTTTTCATAAAAACACATATTTTATATTCAATTATTTTCTATTTCTATTTATAATAAATTTGATAAGAAATGAATTGTTATTTAAAAATAGGTAAAACATATTTAAAAATTCAGTTTATACTATTCATTTATATCATCCCAAGGGTTATGTGTTAACTAATATTTAAAATAATATTATTATTACTATATTATTTTTCAGTATAACCCAATGTTGTGTGCAACGTAAGATTTCAGAGAAACGTGTTGTTGTTTGTCGAGTATGCTATCCGAAAAAGCATACCATTTAACTATAAAAATATTATCTCATTTATAAATATTAATATATACTAAATATTATTATTCTATAAATATATGGTTTATTACAGAACGTGTTAAGATAAATTGGTGAGAAATTATTAAAAATTAGTGTAGTTGAGAGGATAAAATGCATCTTAAACAAAATGGATAGAATAATGCTTATTAAGAAATACCTACTCGATAAATTTTGGAAGGAAGTAGCCCATAAATTGGTCTATAATACTAATATATATTTATTATCTTTTAAAGAATAATAAAATACTTCATGAAATATATGTTATGGGATGATGTTCATGTAGAAATACTTTTGAATCATCGAATGTAATTGCTTAATTCTAAAAAACAAGATACATGAAATAAAAAAATTCTCATGGTGATGAAGCAATTTTCCTTCGATACCCAACTAAGATAAATAAATATAATCATTTCAAAATTTTACAGGGAAGGATTATTTAAATCCCTGACATCACTAGAGTTGAGAATGATCCGAATGGTTTTCAAAATATTCAAAAACGTTAGGAAGAAAATGATGTGATTTTGGATAGTTTAGGGGGGAACAACTGGCTAATGATGATTATATAGAACTCACTAATGATTATTACAAAGAATTTATATCAACAGATTTATTAAATCTAATAAGAATATAGTAAGTCAATGGGAATTCTATCATTAACGATTAAATAGATTGATTAAAAAAATATAATATATAATTTAAATAAAATATAACTCTTATATCAGGGGGAGCCAAATAACTTTTAAGAGGCTATTATGGATGTGAATTGGTTCAAGGAGATGCATGAAGAGCTTAACCAAATCATGAAAAATCAATCTTGGAGATTTTTTTAGATTAGAGGATAATAACATCACCAAGACCAAGTTTTTTTCCATAAAAAACTAAATAAAGATAGTATAGTGATTCAGAACAATTCATCACTTATGTTCAAGGGATAATCCACGACTAAATTTATCGATGTAGACATAAAAAATTGATCATGTGGATGGGTAGGAAATAATTTTATCATTGTTGACTATAGTGATGCAAAGGAGGTTCTTGGTTTTTAATATAAATGTAAAATTAGTAATCCTTAATTGATATATTTAATAAAATGAGTACATTAACCTTCTAGATAGTTTTTTAGTGAATAAAGATGAATAAAAATTATGTTATCTAAATATAATGTTTTTTGCGTTCAATAAAGAACCAAGAGAATGGTATTCTAGACTAGAACAATACCAAATAATCTTGGGTTTTAGTGTGATGTATTTGATCATAATCTATATCCACATCCAACATAAAATTTTTATTCAAATGAAAGTTAATGAAATAGGCACCTGGAAATAAGAAAAAAATACAAGAAACACACCTAAACAACAAGAATAGAAAAATAACATAGGAACTTCGGAGGCCTGAAGTTATATAGACCTAGAGAATCCCCTCTGATTATGTTAACCCCCTCAGGCTTCATGAAATTGAGTGATGGGAGGAAAGTGATGTTGGAGCCTGACTGAGCTATCGAAGCAAGGTGATCTGCAGTTTTGTTCCCTACACGCCATGTATACATCACACTAAAATTATTAAGAAGGGTGAGTAATTTCCAAACCCTATATGATATTAAATAAGGAACACATATTTTACCATGCATAGAATCATAAAGGGTCAATGAATCAGTCTCAGCTTGAGAAATAGCAATATTCCTCTAATGGAAAAGCAATAACCCTGTGAGCATTGATCTTGCCTCTTCCTAAATCAAAGATTCATTCCCAAAAGATGCAGTAAAGGCCAGGACCACCACCCACACTAGTCGCAAACCACTCCCCCTCCTCTCATCTCTCCCAGCACATAGGAACCATCCTAATTGATCTTGTAATCGTAGGATGGTCGGTGCTAGTAGATCCATTGCCCATGAATTCTATTACCGAAAGAAGTCACAGGAGGAGCACTAACCTATATCACCCTTAGAGAGGGAGACTCACATGAGTTGGGGATGATTGTGACTAGGTCCACCATAAAATTCCATATACACACAATAATGGACCTCGTTGTATCCATTGTCCCTTTGGACCGATCTTGATTCTTGGCCTTCAAGAAACACCAACACACCGCACTGAGGACAACTAACCACGCCATCCTTTCTGTGCCCGAGCTAGTTGTACTGTAGAACCATATATCTAGGAATTGCGCATCATGATTCATACCATAGGATAAATCTATAAAATCCCTAAATAATTACCGTATCGTATGGGACCATTAGCTCCTAAAAAACATGTGAGTCGTGCTCTCTGCCTGCTATCAACCACATCAATGTAATTTTGATGCTATAATAATACCTAATGTCTTGATCTTCTCATTTGTGACCACTACATGAATCGTGATCCTCTAAGTTGAAAACTTATATTTTGATGGGATCGTCTTACACCATACTGTGTCAGCCCAATTATCGAGAGGATCTTGTAGAGCAAAGAGCCATTGGTGATCCTTCATAGAGAATTTCCTCAAGGAGGAAGCTGTGAATACGCATCTATCCTAGTCTGAATAGATTACTATAGACTCCCAAAAAACCTATTGTTCAGTGTCCAAAACTACTTTAACAAATGTGGGGTGGTCGATGGCTTCTTTGAATGAGATTAAAGGCACTAGGAAACTAGGAAATCCAAGAATCGAAACTGACAAGTTAATGTACAATAAAGGAATATCACCTTCACCAATGATCCATTGAGAATTCTATTTGATAATTTTGATGATCGGAATAAATTTTGACCAGAAAGGGGACTCATGACCAGAATCTTCCACTTCATCACCCTCCCAGCTGCAAGACATAGCCTTCCCCAAAAGATTGTTCCATTAAAACACTTCCCATACCATCTTGGAATGTATACAGTGAAGTGTGGAATTAATACTTCTCACTGTAACCCCCCCCCCCCCTCTTGTATTTTATTTTCCATTTTCTCACATAAAACCCATTGTTTCTTCCCTTAAAAACAATCATCCCACATGAAACATGCTAGAATCTTATAAATATCACTGATAACACATTTTGGAACATTAGTAGAAGCAAAATCATGGATTGGAATGGTTCAATGGACACTATTAACCAAAGAAATCCCCCCCCCGAAAGAAAGGTTATGTTTATTCCAGTTGAGAACCCAACCTCTGATTTTGAACATGATATGATCAAATTATTGCACCCTTAGTCTCTCTGAAGATATTGGGGTCCCGAAACACTCCAAGGGGAAGTTCCCACGTTACATGCCCATCCTACTAAAAAGAGAAGACACCCTTATAGGAAAACAGTCATTATAAATGTAGAGATTAATTTTGGAATTATTAATAACCTACCCACTCCAATAATAGTATTCCTCTTGGAATTTCTTGATGCCTCTAACAGAACTCATTCCAATATTATTTAATATTATAGTATCATCCACAAACATCAAATGGGAAATAGGAGGGAAGTTACATTTCTTGTGATATGGAAGTAAGGAACCATTGGAGAGACCTTTATTGATGAGGAAACTAATATTATACTATGCAAGGGTAAAGATAATAGGAGAAATTGGGTCTCCCTGGAAGAGCCCACAGGTTTCCTTAAAGAAGACATGAGTCCTCCCCATAAAGGATACAATCATCCATGAGGAGCTTAAGCATCTGAAAATGGGGTCCATAGCCTTGTGAGGGAACCTCATAGTATTAATCACTCTATTAATAAAACCCCACTCCATCCAATAATAAACCTTATTCATATACACTTTGATTGTAAAGTTAGATCCATGGTTCTTGGTGTTAATATCCCTCATAAGCTCGTGTTCCAGTCTGATAACCCCCTAATAGACCAGCCCTTAATAAACCCATGTTGTTCAATAGAAGTCCACCGAGGGAGAAACTTGGATAACTTCAAGTTAATGACAATTTCTAAAATTTTGTAGGTGAAATTTCACATACTCACTGGTCTATAATACGAGAGAGCATAGGGATCTTTAACTTTCAGATTAATCAGTAATGTGTTGGAATTGGAAACCCTTAGAAGGATACCACCCAAAAAGAAGTCTTGAACTACCGTAGTGATATCCTCTCTAACCACCACCCAAAAATCCTTGTAGAATGATCCAGGGAATCCATCAGGGTCGGTAGCACTCTCCATGTTGTGATTCATCATGGCTGATTGAATCTCCACCCCATTAGGGATCATCTCTAAGAATTAGTTATCACTGATATACATAGATGGGGCCATTGTATACCATATAGATGCACTGCCATTTGGGTATTCCATCGCCATCCTCAGGTTAGGACCAGCTATGAGATCCCTGAAGAAATAATGTGCCATGCTCTCCAAATTGTATATGTCATCTGTGTACGTACCATCATCAATTAAGATATTTGGTTTATAGATTCACATTTTTATTTCAAGAAATCATGAAAATAGGCATATTTCCTATCACCCTCATAAAACCACTTTATCATTGATCTTTCACAAGCCAAAATTTCCTTCTTAAGAATCACATTTAACCAATAGTTTTTCCTTCTTGAGAGCTACTCAAACACGAAGTCACTCTTGTTCTCCTCTAAGATAGTTTACATACTTTTTATACTCTGTTTCAGACCCTCCATGTCCTAGTCTGAGTGTGAAATATCTTTTTCCCATGGATTCATCCACGACTTCAGTCGCCTCGTTTTTTTATGGACCACAACCCACAATTTCCCATGAATCGGTCCACCCCACAGCTCAAGAATGAACTATTTATAACCAGGGATCCTGGTCTAGTGGCGGTAGAACCTAAAACCTTTTGAATTTTCCTTCCTTGGAGATAAGAAAATCAGTAAAGGAGAGTGGTTAGAGATACCACACACTATGTTCTTGACATTGGCATTTGGAATATTGGTTAAATCATTCACATTTAAAAGACAACTGTAAATCCAACTCCATCACCAACTTCTACCTCTCTAGTAATTACACCATGTGAAGGGGTATACAGAGAACCCCAAATCCATCAATTCATTATTTGTCTTGAAGAGAGAAAAATACATGTTGTACCTTCTTGGAAAACTTACACGACCCTTCTTCTCCTCAGGATCAACAATAACATTAATGTCACCCCCAACGAGCCAAAGAGAGTCCTCCAGATCAAAATCACTCATTTATATCCAAATATGTCTCTACAATGAATTCACAGGTCACATACACAAATGACACCAACACACTATCCCCCCCCCCATCGACACACTTGTAGTAATGAACTGGTCACTCAAGGAAATTAAGTCAACCAAAATCTCTTTATTCCAAAAAATCCTGATGCACCTGTTAATCAGATCCACATGAAAGGCACAATGAATTTTGAGTTTGTAACAGAAAACCTTAATCATATCAGGCCTTTGTTTTTGTTTGAAGATAGCTACCAAAATCACCTTGTTCTTCTTAATATCCAAGATAATAAAGTCTGATTTCACTCATGCTCTAAGGCCACAAGATTTCCAAATCATCATAGGAAATATTTAAAAATTCAGAGGCCAGGTTTTGACCCCTGGCTTCCTGGTCTCTTTGTGGTGGGAAGAATAAAACTCACTCAACTACATTAATTTATATCGAGTGCACATACCATGGTTAGAAAAGGGTGATATTCTACTAGCAGATCCTCTAAATGAACCAATCTTAGTTTCTTTCCTCTCACAACACTGAGAGGGTAGAGAAATAAGTGATCTGATTGATCGAGTATTGAGGCATCCACAACAAAATCATGGGATACACTGGAAGAGACCTTCAAACTAACATCATCTAGGGAGGGAGGGCAGTGGACCATTCCATCATATTTCCCCCACATGAGAACCCCAGAAAAAACTTGAACCAAAGGAGGAGGAAACGCTTGAGAAATTTTATGCTAGATGGGACTCCCCAAGGCTCCTTCCAACAAGCTCCATAGGATAAAAATTTTATTAGATTAACATAATACACAATAAAACACTCAAGTCAACTGGGAGGGTGCCTGAGGTGAAAAGGCACTAAATCCCAATAGGGAGGAGCACTAGTGGAAGGGGAGAATGGTGAGGCAGATTGTCCTCTTGAGCAAGGGGGATGGCTGAGCCACAACCAAAACTGGAGAAGAAATTAGAAATAGGCAAGACTTGTGACTATATGATGAAGAGGCTGAGATTCTTTCATGGTCTTGTAGGGTATGTATTTGGCCACCGTGCCTTTGGCTCCTCCGGGCATGGATAGAGTTGCCCTGGAGAGAACTGGAGCTACAGAACCTAGGAAACACCAGGAAGATTATATCTTTCCTCCACACTACAAAGCCTTTCACCTTCAAGGAGATGATTTCTAGGAGTGGGATGGAAAAATCCAACTCAACACATATCAAATCCACCATCATGTACTCATTGCAAAGGGTGTCATTATCCTCTCAAAGAAGATCTCTAAGGGAATCCTAGAGAGCCTTAAGTAATGCCATATTCTAGAAAGGCAGAGGGAGGCCAGGGAGGCTGACCCAAACTGAAGCTCGGGGGATCTCCTTCCCTCTATGAGAATCCACTGACCAGATGGAAAAATTAAAATTTCTATGTCTAAAAGAATGAGGTGCATTGCACCAATCATAGACCAAATCCCTTTCGGAAGCAAATACCAAGAAGATGTGAGTTATGGTGAGCAGATGAGATGCACAGTTGATCCTGCAAATGCCAAGAGTCCAAAACTTTACTGATGGTTAGAAGGGAAAACATCAACGATCCAAAACTAGCCACAAGGGTCCACCTGAGGCACCCCATCGCATCATCAAACACCGCTAAAGACACCTCCATAAAAATTCATGAACACTCTTGTGACACTGTCAGAGAGATTGGACTGATTTTAGGAAAGAAAGCATGTGGAGCCTGAGACAAACCACATATTGCATCCCTGAAGGATAGATACGATCTAAAGCACTTGGGATTAATGTCAAATAAAGTTGGAACTAGATCTAACGACCATAAGGCTGGGGTCTCTTCCAGAGCATGGGCGGTTTTCGTAGCAATGGGTGGAAAAAATTTAAATCCCCAAGGTGCATGGGGCACATTCTTTGATGAATCACATGCATACTTTTTTTATAATTTATTTCTTAAGAAAAATATATTTATGAAATGATGATGGTTCTCATATATGTTAATGAAAAAATATTTGGTGGATTGAATGAATTGTAATTTAAGAAGTTTGTAGAATTCATGAAGTGAATGTTTGAAATGTTGGTGGTTAAAGAGTTGACATTTTTCTTAGAAAAAATCTTATAAAATGAATGAATATGAAGTTCCCAAATTTCTTTGGAGGCATTTGAATTCAATTAGGATTTTAATTTAATAAATGAAAATAAATTGGGTGTTTGATTGTGTATCCACACACAAATAAAAATCAGTTTCCCATATATTGAGTAAAGTGGAAATGATGAGTTGGATGTCCTTGAATACCTAGATAGACATATTCAGGTGTTCATGCCCTATTTTATCAAAGTATTATTTAGTTATTACTCATGTCTTAGAAAATTAAAAAACTCGATGATTGTTTAATGTAATAGTTTAGAAGGTAGAAAAATATGAAAAGAGAGATACTTTATGCACCAATATGGGAAAAGTTTGATAACTATGAATAACATGTGTAAAATAAGTTCAATATTTGGAGAGGAAGATAGATGGATAAGATAATAAAATGTTAGAGCTATGGATAATACTTTCCTATTTACATGTTCTAGGTGGCTGTTAAAATCAGTGATTAAATAAAATTTGATATAGGATAAACTAAACATAATGCTGGAAGTATGCCATACGATAATGAAGAACTCAAAGAAGTGAGTTTTTGAATTCTTCCAAAGTTCTTATGAATCATTTTTAGGCATCTATAATAATTTAAAAGATTCAAAAATTATTTTTTAGGTTTTTTTAGTGGTTTAGAATGGATGGATACAAATTGTTGTTTCCATTGTTTGAAACTAAATAAGACTAGAGATTATTAGTTCCACCTACATGAATTCAAACAATGTAGGAGAGTCCATATAGTTAAAGCCACCATATATGTGAATGTTTACATACATGAAGTTCCTTTTATGATATTTCAATGATGTAGCTGAATAACCCATTTATCAAGTTTACATAACCAAAATCTTCCATATATAAGAATTCAAGAACCACATACGTGAATGAATTTCCACGTATCCAAATCCAAATATGTAGATGATATCACTTCATAGGGCCCACATATTCACTACCACAAAAATGGGTTTCCATAGCACCACCCTTTAATAGCTCTAAAAAAGACGCTGATAAAGGGGGTGCCTTTTGAAGCTCTTGGGCGCAGCGGATGCTCATGGGTGTATGTGCCCACTTGACTTTTTTCATTATCAATGATCAATATGGGATCAATATGACGATAAATTCCAGACACCATGGATCGAAACACATAAATAGACAAAGAAGAAGAATTTTCCTAGAACCACAAAGGGGGATCATCATAGGTTGATTATAATTAATTTAATTAATTGAAAATAAGTACCTTTTATGGTGTTCTTTATTCGTTGATATTTATGATCACGTTTCGATGTGATTCATCATTGCTTCATAGAAGCCAAGTGTATAATTCCTCTTGTGGTGATCCAAATGTGCACCATGTATCTATGGACATCGCCAAAGGAAACTCTGGGTGCTAGCATGGAGATGCCTTTGATTTCGTTGTCCACCTTAGATCGCCTTGATCTGATGGAGGAGGATCTCACTCAGTCTTGAGAGAATTCTTGGAGGAAGGAGTTCTTTCGGCCATGATAGAATTATCCAGAATTTTTGTGCACAACAATTAGGGAAATTTTTTGGGGTTGTGAGGATATTTATAGTCAGGTTTGAGGTTATAGAGTTATGATAATAAATAAACATGTAACACCTTTTATTTATTTCATTAACTCATATTGAAAACCCCCATGTCGAATCATTAATTCCTTGACATGCGCCCATGCTGATTATAATAAATATAATTTAATAAAACGATATTATTTCATCAAAAACTCGAGTGGAAAAACTACATGGCGTGTAATCATTAATACACAGCGTGTACTCGTTTTTCATTTCCTTTCCAATATGAAAACTACACGGAATGTACATTCAATGTACATGGCATGAATATCTTGTTTTCATTTTATTCTTCCTCTAAATTTAAAACTATTTAGGCTTCCTTGCATAATTATTAAACCACATACGATAATAATATTTATTCTACTTGAGATATTTGGATACACTTAGTGTGTGACCCTCTAGGCCTCTTTCTCATTGGCATTATGCGGGCTTGCCTAAAGTCCGAGACTACTGTCTTGCAATGGGTCAAGGCACCCAAGAGAAGGAAGTTAATGTCGCATTGACGTTTCACCTCATACAAATTCTTACTGTGTAATTTAATCCATTTTTCTCAATATATCATCAAGTATATTTCATGGTGGTGTCATAAACCTATAATCTCGATCCTTCATTATTTGACTTCTAGAAATAAACATGTCATGACACCATGGCCATGGAATTTGGGTGACAGTTCCATTCCAATCAAAGTACCCGAGATATCTACTTATATAAATATGGATGGGAGAAATCCTTCCCCAACTTATCCAATAACAAAATGTCATTCGTGATGCACCCAAGGTACCCTACTTCCGGCCAACTGTCTTCGTGATGGTTTTAGTCTGAAAATCAAGTGTGTGAGTCATGAAATGAGTTAATGTTAATCTTACAGTCTAAGGACCATTACACACACTCATATATAGTATTGTCTGATGACACTGAGACATGAAAAATTACTACTTGTCTGTCTGTTCTCATAATCTCCCATCTTGGAGATTACCATGTGTGAACTCCATGAGAGAGAGTCTCGTCTACTTACAAGTACTTGCACATGAAGGTATGTATACTATCTGTCCTATAATAGTATGTCATCCAACCGTAGATCATTATTTAAAAATATTGTTATAGAATTTCAAGGTTCTCATCATAGTAGGGATCTTACATGACCTTACTAATGCAACAAATATTCCAGGACATTATTATAATATAGTCATGAAGAACAATGAACAATATATAATAAGTGTACATTCATGTAATCAAAGTATAAATAGTTGGTTCTCAGGACACCAACTCAAACACTGTTATCAGTGCTAAAAAAGCACTGATAAATGGTACTTTTAACTGTACTAAAAAGGAACTTTTAAAAGTGAACCTTTATCAGCAATTTTTTTAGTAGAATGGATAAATAGGGGGCTTTGTCTGTGCTTTTTTTCTTAGCACAGATAAAGTGTATATTTCCAAAACATTAAATTTCATAAAAAATTAATATATTGATACATAAGTATATTCATATTGATATAAATATAATTATATCTATGTTTTAAATTTATTTTATATCAATTTTATATGTGTTATATGCAAAAGAGAAACCTAGAGTAGAAGTAATGGAAAAACTGACACTTGGAGTAGAACTTATGACTATTGGGAGGAATTATGGGATTTTGGCCTTAAAAAGTGATAAGGGGATATAGTGGTACCCAAGGTGTAGATATTTTCTCAAGATTCAATTTTATAGGTTGGGGAGCTCAAACGGACACCTGAAGAATTTGTTATTGTTGTTTTAAATTGAGAAACCCTTCTGGCACCAAAAAACCTAATAAACGCACAACTCACTAAAACCGACATAACTTTGGCTCTAGGTGTCCATTTGAGTGCCGCAGCTAGTCAAATTGAAACTCGTGATAAAATTGAGGACCAATTTTAATCAAAACAATGATAAGAGTAATGAAATGGAATATATATCAGTTATACCACTACAAAAAACTCTAACTTCAAACGGACATAACTTTCACTTCGGGTGTCTGTTTGGGCTCTACCACATATCAAATCAAAGGCAGCAAAGATATCTACATAGAAGGATGAATAAAACAAATATACAATTAATCTTAGAACACTAAAATCACAAAAAAATCAAAATTCATCCAAAAACTCATTTCTGTGTCTATTGGCTTGTCAAATTTTTCTTAAAACATTAATTACACCCGATCTGTGTGTATGCTCGGCCTCCATCACCTTTTATATAGTAGTTCCTTCCATGAGAATCATTTTGACTGATAATGTAGATAAAAAGGACAAGAAGAGCAGAAGTTGTGATCTTTTCATTGACTCTATAACTTATTATGTTTTTCAAGCCCCCATTTCTAGCACTTCTGTCAGGTTTTCTATTTTTTCAAACAGCTGTAACTTATGATCTGCATGTTCATTCAGCCTCCACCACCTATCATATCGAATCTCATTTTATGATATTTAATTTTTCTAGTCACAGAGCTGGAACAGACTCTTGGATCAGAATTTTTCATCATTACACTAATTTTAGGGTTTATTTGACTTTCTGACTGTATTGACGGGTTTTATGTGTTTCTACATTTTTACCTATTTTTTAGATTTTCAGGTCTTGTTATAATTTTTTATGGTGTACTATTTTTTATAATCAAATATATAACAATATATACATATTTTTAATATATTCACACATGAAAATTTAATTTTATAAATAAATAATTAAACATATTTATAGATAAAATATATTACTCAATATATAAGCCATATCTAAATAAAAAAATAATATTCATTTTATTTAAAATACAAATATACAAATATTTATATATGTATATAATGTGTAATTTTATATATATGTGTGTTTGTACTTCTGTATTGACAAACTAATATATATTATCTATATATTCCAAACATAAGTACATACATGTTAATATATAATATTTGTAAATATATATAAATATATATAATTATACTTATTGATACACATATAATTTTATATATGTGTGTGTGTTGTATATATGTATTTATGTTTTTATAAACACACACAAAAAACCATATTTTATAAATATATTTAAAACTGATCTTATAAAGATATATTAATATATGAAAAAAATATTAATATATATATATATATTAATATAAGGATATAAATATATATATATTAATATAACTCTATATATATTAATATAACTAAATATATATACGTTAATATAAATATATATTAATATATGTGTAAATAAAACTAAATAAATAAATATATATATATATATATTAATAAATGAAGAGAAAAGAAATATGGTGGAGTGGTAAAGGATTAGGTGCATAGGAAATAGGTCTGGAGTTTGAATCTAGGGAGAGGCAGGTCACACACTGAGGTGGAATAAAGGCTATCACTATTAAAGGGTGGGTTGGGGTACTGTTAAAGGCTGGGGGCAGGGGAGTGCGGGATGGGGCATGCAGGCTTGGGTGGGGCATTGTTAATGGGGGCTTCAAGTGCTATTGAATCCCCTCCCGAATTTCAGATTTTTTTTAATTTAATGTTTTTAAACATTTATCGTTTCATTTTTTAGTGCTAATAAAAGGGACCCCCATTTATTGTCGCTGAGATAAACAACACTTTTTTAGCACTGTAAATGGACTTTTCTAGCGCTGATACAAGCCATATTTGCAGTAGTGATTATAATTTATACCATGTAAGTGAATTTAAGAAGAACTAAGGAAATCCATCATATAAGTGATTCTATATATATGAAGTGGAAATTCTGATAAAATAATTTAACTTACATACTAATTGAAAATTACATAAATCTAGAAGTGAAAATTATAAAAAAAATTGAATTAATTTGATTCTTATATAGTTCTTCAAGATTGAAACATCATGAAGATTTTTTAATCTAATATCTAAGCTTTTTTGAGAAATATAAATGGAGAATAAAAACTTATTATTGAACTAGATGGATTAAATTAAATATTTTGGTTTTTAAAAATAATTAAAATAGAGAACCATCTAAACTCATGATTCTATTTATCATTTCAAACATCATTTGTTCAAAGGTTTTTCATGTTTTTTTATGAAATAAAATCGATATATGGGAATTTTACATACACTAAAAGTTGGTATTGAGGCATTATAGTTCTTACTATGTGTTCATTTTATATTAAAGGTTGTGCTATTTTTAGGGAATCTTCAATTTTGTAAGGAAGAGTTACACATCACTGATATGAGTGTGGTATATTTTATACATATACCAAAAATATAGGATAAAAATATTCATTGGAAAAAATTTGAGGGAGAATAGGTCGATCCTTCTTCTAATTTAATCTAAAGATATATTTTTGCTGAGGCAATAAAAATGAGAATAAAATTAATTAAGAGGGAATTGTTTTCATTCAGATGAGGGCATTCATTTAAAAAGAAAAATAATATAGTGATAATTGATGGTAACTAGATCTGCATTAATTTCTCTTGAATGAATGTACTTTAACATTTAAATTATTGTAAATTTTGGGAGACACCAACCAAAATATCAAAACTACCAATATGGGAATGAAGATTATATAAATTCCCGTGTATAGGTTCCTGAGATATGTGAAATCATAAGAAATTGATTATTAATTCATTTCCAATATAGAAATATATAAAATTATAATTTGGTGACATACATAAAAAACAAAAATATGAAGTGAGTTATATATGAAATATAGCTCAAACTAGTTGTAGAAAATAATTAATATTATGTGGATAAGCCTCCAACTCAGGCTCTTAGAAAAAGGTAACCTGCAGTTCATATAAAGTGACTTTTTCTACATATGGAATTTCTATAAGTTATTGAAAGAAATTAGAATTTATACATACATGGATCGAGAAAAAATAAGTGAACCCCACCAATATAACAATTGTAGAAGTGAGTAAGGTCTAATAAAGCATCCTCCAATGCTATTCTCAAAATTTTGGTAAAAATTTTAAAAAATATTAATATTATAAATCTAGATATATAGTTCCAATAAGAAAAAAATATATTATTTTTTCCACTATTGGTGATACGGATTTTTTGTGTAAGTATCCATATTTGTTTTCAAAAAATTTCAATATATGTAAGTCAAATAAGTCTTAAAAATTAGTGAGTAAAGCTAAAAGTGATTACAACCATGATGTTCAAAGGAAATAGTATTTATAAATCAAGAATAATTTAAAATTGATTAATATATTGGAAAATCTGGAGAGGTCATTTGTTTCATACAACATATATCTCCATGATTATGATGACTTCTAGTATTTTCCTATCATTCATATCACATGTGTTAATGAAATAAAAAAGGAAAAATAGTAGAATTAAATAATAAAAAATATACTTTGTGAAATAATAAAACTTCAAAGATTTAAAAGAACACATGTGAGGATATTAAATACTTGAGGATAAAATAAAACAAAAAGAATTTGAAACTACAAAGAATCATGATAACTTGGTTGTCACACAAAATTAGAGAATATTATTCAATTTTCACAACATAAGACCATAATAGATTACTATAAATAGACTATAGAATGAAAATCTAGTGGATAAATCTGAAAATGAGTATAAAACTAATCAAAGATATTTATAAAAATATTGTCATAGTGGAAGAAAAAAATAGTCACTCTAAATTTTTGAAAAAAAGAGTATTTTAATGCGTTTAAATTCAGTAATATCATACCCAAAGTCACTCTACGCATGTGAAAAAGATCTTATTAATTCAATTGTGAGAAAAAAATAGAACCAACAACACTATATCTGGTCAACTAACTAATCCCATCATCACCAAGGAACACTCACCAAAGAGAAAAATGTTGTTGTGGATGATGGCGGTTTTCAACTTGTTCCTCCCAAGAAAGAAAGACATAGGAAAGACTATTACTTTATGAATCAAACTATGGTTACCAGGCCTCATGGTCCCTTAGAATCAAATTCTGATTGGTATGGTGACTGTGATGATTCATATTAGTTTGATTATGATATTTGATCTACTTTAGTATCTCTTGGCATGAAGGCATGATGCTTGTATGACCCCATCCCTTTCACCTATGTACTTTATTTTTTTATTTAAAAAAAGGGATATGCCCGAATCTTCTAAAAAATAAAAATGGCACCTCGCATCACTTTCCCACTAGTTCTCTACTCTCACACCCCCCAACATCATACAACTTGGTGCTCCCATGTCTTCGGTATAGTAACCCTTACTGAACACACCGGGTCTATCACACCATGCCAAGAAGCCTTATTATAACTGGAAATCACATCACATATTTCCCAAATATAGTTGATCCATCACATCACACCTCCCCCGAAGACACCTAGGACATCACATCACATCTCACCTAAAAATATTTGGGTCATCCCATCATATCCATAGTCGTAACCAGAGTAGTAGGTTATAATGAACATGAAGGATATTAACCTCATTCCCTCATCCTACCATGCACGAACCCCACCATATCCACATCATAATTTCATCAAACAACCACCACTAGTGAAATTTTGAATTATGACCATCATATACCGTGATTTTCAAACTCACCTAAAAGGGAGTGTGGAAAAGAGGGGGTAGTCATCCATCTATCCTCATAATTTTGATGTTAGAAAAACACCCCCCCCCCCCAAACATTTTATTGTTAGAAGATGGTGCACAACACTGGTGGGGTGCATATATAAATCACAAGGAATATACAATTTATATATATATACACATACAAACCCAACAAATGGGTTTATAAAAAGAGTACCAACCAAACCACAACATCACTTCCATGACTCATAACATACACCACTTTTAATGACACCACTAAATGCATAACACCAAATCAACAAGCCACAAGCTTCATTCCACATTCCACCCTTATTTTAATTTAATCCAGTTCTATATTTCCCCATACTGACCAAATTCATTTATTAATCTCATTCATTATCTAACCCAATTATTTTATAATTAAGAAAAAACCAATTAACAAAACATCCCATATTATTTCAAGAATATGTTAGATATTTCAAACAATTCCATAAAATAAACATTTTCAATTTTATGTTATTACTATCAGGAAACTATAACAACACATAATAATAATACAATACATTTTTTTCAAGAAAACATGCCCTGAATTGCATCCATTTCTTATCCACAGCCACATCATCGTCATAATAGCCACATACCTCACCCATATCTTAGCACAAATTCTTTATAAACAACAAACACACATCACAAAAAACATTCAAAATTGAGATACATCATATTTCAAATATAAACAAGGAGATTCTCATAACATTCAAGTATAATTTTCATGGAAATTATCACATAAACAAGAATTTATTTGAGGAAATAAATTTATTTTCTAGATATAATTGGTCTTTCATTTATTCAAGGTGATTTCAAAAAACATCACACCAATAATATAGTTCCAAAACACATATCAATTCCCATAAAAAATAATTTTTCCAACATCCATGATTTTTAGTGGTATGTCGAGCATGAATAATCTCAATAATAATTATAAAAAAAGACATAAAACATGATATTCATTTCCATTACCCTTAAAATTAAATTAAAACATTTAATTTTATTCATTAATATAGTGCATATTATCTTAATAATGATAAGAAAAAGCATGATCCCTTCCACAAGTATATCTAGAAGAGAGATAATGGATCCCATACCTAAAATAAAGATTTTTCAACCATTGTAAAATTTTTGGAATAAGGGGGAGACAAAAAAAAGAACAATGACAAAGGGAAGCACCTTTATCACCATGATCGAAATATTCCCCAAGATTATCTAACTAAATCATCTCTAAAATTTATGGTTTTCTGGAAAATAGGACTTTTAGGGTGAAGGAGAAGGATAAAATAGGGGAGGGTGAAGAAGGAAACTCTAATATGAACCTTCAAGGAACAATACCCAAAGGATATCATTGATATGAAATTATATGGGGACAAAATACCTCCTTGGGATGATCTTGGGTCACCAAAGAAATTAGAAGAAATGTTAAAGAATGTGGTGGTTTGAGGGGGTTGTGGAATTTATAGGTGGTCGAAAAACATAACACCATGACGCGACCCCCTCCACTACAGTAATGAATTTACAAAAGGGAGAATTTGGAATAATGGGAAGGAATATTCCAAAGTGAATCTAGTCAATGAATCCCCACATGTTTTGTGATTATCTCAACACCAAAGAATTGATAAAATAGAAAAAGGGACCTTGGCACAGTGGGAAGGACAACACCATAGAACCCTTTCACCAAGAAGAGGCTACACTCTATACCTTCTCTATGTTGTAAATATTCCTAAAAAGGAAGAACCATTGAAAACTAAACCCCCCAAAAACTTCCTCACTGCTAGACTCTCCTTGCTATAGTTATGAAAATTTTAATGGTAACCCAAAAAACTGCTTCTAGAGCCACTATACATTAGTCAAAATCTCAAGGTCATAGTTGCCTATCTTACGGTGCAGCTAAGGTTCCAAACAAAGTAACTCCTCATATCATAAATGCCATCTACATATCCTCCTTTATACTATCCAACAACCTTGAAACCTCTTATGGACACCCCCACCCAAAATTATGAAAAGTAACGGGTCAACATTTATGGACTATTATAAAAATAGCTGGTGTTATAACTGAGTTGATAATTTATATATTATGGAAGCTGACTCCTGTTGTGAAAAATAACCTTTCCCTTACAGTGAAAATATTTTGTCCATAACATGATTCACTTTTTTAGATCACTTCATGAGATGGAAGCCTCCATTTTTTAATGGAACTATTAAACTATTGGTAGGTGAACAATATATTAAGTCCCTCAAAAGGATATTCTTGGATTCAGGATGTTACATTTGATAATCCACATCAAATTACAATATTATATTGCTTTGAGGATGATCCTAAAATACCAATGAATATTTCTTCCACTATATTAGTTTTTCTAACTATTATTGAGAGATATTTATCTCATATGATTAGGGAAAAATCAATATTAAATATATTCCCATGGTATATGAGTTCATTAATTTCTTTCCAGAATATTTTTCTATTCTCTACCCATATCACGAATTTAATATTTCAATATAACTCATACTCAATGCTAAACTTATTTCAAGGAATCAATATAGATTATTCGTGATTGAGTTGCATGAATTTAAGAATCAACTATAGGAGAATTTAAATATGTTATTTATTTGTCCTAAGGATTCACCAAGGGGTGCACCTTTTCTTTTGGTTGAGAAAAAATAGGGGCCACTGTATATTTTCATTGATTATTGGGAACTTAATAAAATCACTACTAATAATAAGTATCATCTACCCTATATCAATGATTTGTTTATTCAGGTATGATGATATAAATATTTTTTACAATATTGATCTTTCATCTATATATCATCAATTAAGGGTCAAGGAGGAGGATATACATACAAAAACCTTCTATATGAGGTGTAGTCATTATGAATTTATAAACTTTTAGTCAATACACCAGGGGTTATACTACCTTATAGTGGATAATGGTTTGTAATCTATAAATATGCATCAATGAGTAGATTGGGATGAATCATCATGCATAATGATATGGTGATGTATTATTCCTACTACCAATTGAAAATTCCTGAGCAGAATTACCTTGCTCATGATTTGGAGTTGGTAGGTGTAATGCTTGCATTGAAGTTGTGAATTAATTTTATGTATGGTTGAATGTTTGATATATGTGCTGAACATAAAATCATGAAGAATATAGTTATACATAAATATATAAATATTCTCCAGAGAATACAATTTTAGCTGATCAAATATTATAAATTCCCAAAACATTACATCCCTAGGAAGGTGAACAAGTTGGATGGTGCTTTGAGTCGGAAAGATCCTAATATTTTGACCATAATGAATATCTAGAGAGATAAAAAAATTATTCAATTTTAGAATTTGGATATTCATATCTTGAGAAAAGGTGATAGATATTTTGTTACTCAGGTGAATCATCAATCATTCATCCATGATATTATTAAAATGGAATGGAAAGAAGATGTATAATTATAGAATATAGTGAGGAATGTTCTGGAGTTCATTCATGATCATGCTAGAATATTAAGGTTTAGGAACTAAGTATGCATCTTGAAAATATTAGAATTAAATAAGGCTAGTATGGATGATGTTCATACTTAATTATTTTCCATTCACCCTAAAAGTATAAAAATTTATTAATAATCGAAAGAATATTTATAATAGGATAACCTAAAAAAGGGACATTTCGGAGTGTGTATCCTGATTTCTGGTGTATCATCAAGTTGATTATAATATACAGGAGTCTAAGGGGATATAATAACCATTACCTACACCAAAATAAAAATGGAAAAAATCAATGGATTTCATCATCATACTCCCAAAAAATCTAAAGGACACAATTTAATTTAGGCTTTACTTACTTTCCTTATAAAATAATCATATTTTGTCACTATTAGAGTAGATTTATACCTTTGTTAACTTCCTCAGTTATACAATGAGGAAGTTATGATATTATACAGAGTACAACACTCAATCATATCTGATCTATATTTTAGGTTTACCTCAATGTTATATAAAACCCTTATAAGGGTTTTGGATAGATAGCTCAGTTATATAAATACATATCATCCTTAGATATATGTTCATCCTTATAGGGACATTTGAACTCTACATGTAAAGTTTAGAGATTTCTCTATGGATATAAAATGCTGTTAGGATTAATTCCTTCCTTGGGTAGAATTTTAAAGAAACTATAACTATCACTTGAAAATTCAGATAGACCCTTATAAAGCCATAAATGGAAGGAATTACAAAACTCTAATGTGTTATGATGAAGTCCGAGAATAAAATTAATTAGAATATAATCTATCTATGGAAATGGTAGAGATCTTTATATTTATTCAACAACACATAAGCGAAGCACGGAGTCAAAAAAATGTTATGCTAAAAATCATCGATAGTACCTAGAGTTTGAAATAGTTACATGTTATTACAAAGAATATATCCTTGGAATAATGTTATAATAATTGGAAATAAGGTAAATTTAATCCCTAGATATATCAGTCCCTCAGAAATTATTGATTGTATAGGGATGGTCTCTTTTCACTTGGTTCTCCCGCCGAATCTCTTTCAAGTTCACAATTTGTTCCATGAATCCATATTGAGGAAGTACATAACTGATTATTTAAATATATTCATATCATAGTTCATACAAATTGAACAAGAACTTTATTTTGAAGAACAACCAATGGTGATTCTGGATCGTGGATAAAAAGTACTACAAAATAAGACCACTCATCTAGTCAATTTTTTGTGGTAATATCAATAAAAATTGATGAATCGATATTGAAACATGAGGATGTGATGAGGTAAAAGTATACTTATTTATTAGTATCATAGGGATGGATTTTCAAGGGTGAAATTATTATAAATGGTATAGAATGTTACAACCCAATATATTATGATATATTACTCTTTAAATAAATTTATTTGATAGATTTCTTTACAAAAAAACCAATTTTAAATGAACCAAGAAAACATATTAAAATATTTTTATGTGAAAACGATGTAATTTTCTAAATTCTTCATTTTGATATTATCTTTTGTTGAAAGTTTCTGGATTTTTTTTTTAAACATTGATTTTTCAATGAATAGTGAAAAATTCTAATTTTTCTAAAACTATTCTTTTAACTTAAAAATCACCATAATTATTTGAATTTAATTATAATTTAAAATTATAAATATTTGGTCAATAATATAATTAATTACATTTGAATCATAATTGTACATGGTTTCAATATAAATTCATTTTTTGAATTAAAACACAAATTTCTAAAAAACTTTTTTTTGTGTATAAATTTTTTATCTAAAATAATATATCTACTTATAGGAATTGAATTTGATAACATTTATTATATATTTAGAATCAAGATGTGAATTTTTTAAAAATATTTCCCTTTTTTTGTTCATTATAAATAGTAACATTGATCAATATTTATCAAATCAGTAAGGGTATAATGGGTAAAACATAGTTGAAGATTCAGGATAAGTCTTTAAACTTTCAACAGAAATTTCATTTATCCTATTGAATGAATTTATTTATACCACTTAAATCATATTATTGAAAATATTTCCACTTTATTTAATTTTTTTTATATCAACCTTAATATTACTTTAAGAAAATAATAAAAACAAAATTTCACACTTTTTCTATTAATATCAAAAATATATTTTTATAAGTATAAAAAATGGTAGTGTATGGTTTTGAAACTATATTTGGAATATGAATTATATTTTTCATGGTAATTTTCTTCTAATTTTTAGTAATTAAATAATTAACTTTAATTATTATGCAACATTGACGCAATATTTATTCAATTAAAAGAAAAATAAAATAAATTATTTAAAAAAATTAAAGTAAAACTATTTGGATGAATTATTTTATTTAAATAATTTTATAGATAAATATAACATATTAATGATGTGTGAAATGTTTATATTTTATTTTTATCTTTTTATTACGGTATCTAATGTCAAATTAGATTAATAGTGTCAAAAATGACTGTTGGTGCCAAAATATGTGCATGGAAAAAATAAGAAAATGACACAATAGTACCAAAAGGGGTTGCTTCATGAAGAACCTTTGTAAATCCCTTCGCCGCCATGGCTGGTTAAAATTCAAGGCCTTATCTACGCCTATCATAGAGTAAAGTGAAGGGTTACTTTTCAGTTAAAATGAATTTGACGAAAGTTTTCATGTCATAGAGGGAAAACGGTCACCTCCACAATTCCATGGAAATTAATGGAAGAATTTGAGACCATTGTGAAGGGAATGAATAAAGCCTCTGTGTAGTGGAGGGGATGGATATTGGCTTCTTGAATCTGAGAAACATGAAAAAATATGCCTCTGATGGAGAAGCGCAAGTACTTCGTGGTACGCCCTTAGAGCATCGCGCCCCTTGGAACCATTAAATACCCTACTCCCCCCATTCCAAGGGTTCCAAACCCCTAACATTTCTTTATTAAATTCCCAAATCACGAAGCATTATTTTCACTATTAACCAACCAAAAAATGAACCATTTGAGGTAATTTTGCATTGTGAAAACCATTTTCCTTTTCTCCGATCTACCACTATTTCAAGAAGGGATTCCCTTCATGAATCTTATTGGCCACCGTAATTAAAAGAGACCCCTATGGGTACTCAGGACTTTATGAATCGCCCAAGCTTCATTCAGACCCCAAAAAAACATGTGTACTCCATGATTTGGGGGAGACACTATGCTTCTCAAATTTATCCTCTTTGTAAAGTCATATCCTCTATAAGACACTCTATCATGCGATCCTACAAGATCTATGAAGCCCTATGCTCTATGATCCCCTATGCTCTACAAGCCTATGATCTCTGTGAATCCATGTGCTCTGTGAGTCATTGTTTACTGTCGTCCTATGATCACTTTTAAGCCTTGTGCTCTAGGATCCCCCTGTGCTATCCATTTCCCAAAACTTTGCAAAGCCCCTCTCTATGAGGACTCTTTCTTTGAGAACTATTCTCTTGTGTGGCCCTCCTAGCTTGTATGGAGTGACTTTAATGTCCCTTTGGCGGTGCTTCATGTTTCATTGCTTTGTCACATGCTTCTTCTCATAGTCATGATAATGGTTATTTCTTCTTCTCACAGTTATGCTAATGTGATCCCCTCAATGGATCACTCCAAAACCCCATCTCCATACAGCATTAATGATGCCTTCCCTTCACAAAGTGCTAAATTGCTCCAATTATGTAATTCCGTGGGGTGAGGAGTGAATCCAAACCATCCGAGATTTAGGATGTAAAACTAACAAACGCTTGAATCCATAAAACATGAATTTAAAATGTGATCATCGCATAAGTGATATGTCAATAGGGGACTGTGAAGGGGGTGGGCACCAGCGCCTTCTCACTCCCCGCTCCCTCTGAGCTTTGTCACCATGTACACCTTAGGTAGTCTTCACGTAATCCCCAAAGGACCTTCTTAAGAATCCCTTATGGATTAAGTCCAAATCTCCATCTACTTGATCCACTAACCATGCATAAGCCTCGATCCATTCCTCATAGATGCACCTTTCGTGACATGATCATAAGTTATTTGTCATCTTTTGATTCTCACATCAAGCATGAATCACATGGTCTTAGAGTAAGCCATGACTATGACATCCCCTATGGTCCGCCGTAATGTGTAAGCCCCAAGACCCACTACCAAACTACGTGGAATTTGATCCTTTCCCCCTTTCAAGAAAGTTCCATAGGAATCCTCCCTCATGTTCAAGCCCATCACCCATCGGTCCCAACCACTTCACGTTAGCTCACCCTCATCCACCATGATGTTAAAATTTATGCCCATTTTGTCACACATAACGTTAAAATATATGATTTTTAACTGCATGGGTTTTGATCCTTTTATCCGAGACAGGGTATGTAGAAAACCTCCTTGAGGTTCAACCACAAACACTGGTAAATTTTAGGGTCCCCTTTGTTGGGGCCTGCATCCTTGGTCCACCGTTTAGTGGTGTCAGACTAGTTCATTAGGTAGCTAAACATGCATATTCCCCACACTCAATCTATATTCCTCCAACCAATATTGTCCCTCTTATGATGGTATAATAACCACACATAAGCTCTATCATGTAATCAGGTTGATGTTCTTTGTCCACACCCCAATTCCATGCTCTCATTTCTGAACAACGTGGACTTTAATTCCTTGCCACAAGGATACGTAGGAAGCCTCCCTGAGGTTCAATCCCATCTATCATTTCTATGTTGGTATCTCACTCGATCCTTTTTGTTTCTTGAAGATCATTCCCCAACCTGAGGGTTCTACTTCCTTCAAGTCATGTCCATGCATCCATTCTCACGATCTGCCTCCTTTCGCGAATCAACGTCCCATCGAACTACATGGACGTACATTGATTCCCACCCACTTGGATATGTGGGTATCCTTCCCAAGGTTCAATCCCAACACCACTTTCATCTTTACATCAGTTCACATTGGTTCCATCCCATTCATATCATTCACGTAATCAAATCATCCATCATACATCCTGATCCCACGTGGGCCACCATAGCCTAGGAAAATCATGCCATCTATTTGGGAAGTTAACCATGTGTAAGACATATTCATTTCATTACTCTTTTGGAGAACTTGGGCTGCAAACCACCTGTAAGCCCCAGCATATCTTTTGTTTGTTTTCCATTATGTACATCCTGCTCCCAAGACTCACCCACTCAAACTTCATAGGTTTTCATCTTTGTCCTCTACATAGGGTATATAGGAAGCCTCCATGAGGTTCAATCCCAGTCAATGGTAAACCATGGTGTCCCCTTTGGCAGTGCATAATCATCATCAGATATTTCCTCATTCGGTGTCTTGATCCACCCATCTTGTAGACCTCCTAAGTGCTCCCTCCCATTAATGTACCAATCTGATCCACTCCCATAATTTTTCTGATTAATCTAGTTTGTATTTTCTTGAAGTTAAACTCACGGCATATCCCACGTTAAACATGGTAATTCAAGGGAAAAGTTATGGAGATTCTTATGGCATTACATTCCCCGCACTCGATGTGGGATACCTCGGGCTTTCGCGCCCTCGAGAAGCCATGTTATAGGGGGAAGAAATCCAATGAACCAGTGTTTCAGTGCCTAGACACACCACTGATGCCCAACATGACTACACCCCCTATCGAAGGCTATTTACCTGACTTAACCCCATGGAATATCCTAACAGAGGCAGTGTAATTAGCCGACATCAAAAAAGATATGGTATCGGAAAGAGTTCCATGAACAACTTTGTAATCTTTAGGGGATACCCAGACTAGGATACAAATTCCAAAAAGGAATCCATAGAAGGATAGACAGTAATCCAAACACCCTATTTCAATCAAAAGATAAAACATCCATGAATAAGAAAAAGATGTCAAACGCCTATGGAAAGAGGGAATGTGGGGTGAAATCCAGTGAATCCTCCATAGACAGCTGTGTGCACCCCGGTGAAATCATTAGAAATAGAAATAGTGAACTCAATATGAATCTTCTCCTTAATATATAGATTAGTATATTTTGATACATCATGGGACAAGCATGTCACTAGATCTATCTTTCTGGTTCTAGGTCCCACCGAAAAAATAGTGGGCCTAGTGTGAACCTCGCCCGAAGTTGGGGCAATTGATTTTTTGGCATCATAGTTTGCGATGATTCTAGTTTGGATATTTTTATCCTTCCATGGAATATTGAGTTATGCTAGGCCACTAGGAATCCCTTTCTTATTTATCTATACTAATCGGTGAATTGTTTCTACTCTGAAGGACCCAAGTCCATGCTACAGGAAACTAAACACCTCCCACCTGCGGACGCAAGGGTAGGGGAAATTACAACATATTATTCCAATGTGGATCCATTTATTCTCTATAAAAATTGATGACCATGCCTATTGGTCACCCACACCCCTCTCACCTTCATAATTTATTCATAGGAGGGTGATTAACACTCATCTGCATCGATGCCACCAAGAGGGGGTTATCCCGACAAGGGACATGGACCCCCAAAACTTGGAGGCTTCTATACCTCATCAGTGTTTTGTCCATAAGGTCCACATAGGAACCCGCTACACTCCACTCCAACCTTCAATATCAGTGTGAGCTTATCTTCGAAGTGATCTTATGATTTTATCCCTTATGCGGATGAATTCAGGGATGTCTGAGTCTACCTGTCTAGGACGTCAACTAGAGATCCAGGAAAGAGGCCTCCTACTCAGACACATCAGTGTTGCCAACCAGTACTATAGACAAAAGATAAGGTGGTAAATACCCCTTAACATTTGGCTCTAGTTCGGCTGACCCTACATCAACGTCGGGTGCAATTTCAGAAAGATGCTTTCCAGTGGGCATTGTCTTCTCTAGCTCCTGTGGCCCGAGCCACTACTGGCATGTTCCATTGGCCCCCTGTTGTTTTTCTAGAGTAGGGGCACATCCCTATCCTAGATTTGGGATGCTTCCATGACCAGTCCAGTGTGAGGCACTAGACACCTCACTAGCAGGTTGAACTGAATATCCCGATCACCGAGGAAAGCAGAATTCATCACAGGACAACCCATGACAGTGATGTTTGGTAAGGTGGTGCTCTGTATACCACCATCATCATCCCAATCATATTCCCTCCCCATATTTTTGACACTCGATGCGAAGTTCTTCCCATGTTCCTTCTATCTCAGGTATGGAAATTTTCCTCACATAACAGGTTCCCAATGCGATTTTCTTCCTTGCCTAGTTACCCAACAGCATAGAGGCCCTCCCCTTGTTCTCATCGATTTTAACAAAGGTTCTCACCATTCCAATAATCATCAAAGTGGAGGCCCTCCATGCTTCATCAACAGAGAACATGAAGGGCCTTCTCATGTACAGTACGATCAATTCAAAGGCCCTCATACCACAGCTACCAGAGACAATTGATGAGAAGGTCGTCCCCACGCTATGGACGACCACCATGGAGTCCCTCCCCATGTTCTTGCCAAATCTAGTAGAGTCCCTCCCTGATACAGCACTTTCAATCATGTAAGTCCTCCATGTGTCCATTTTTGACATTTTTCGAGGTTCTCTTTCCACCTCATCTTGTCCAATAAGTGGTCCTCCTCACTCCAGCACCAACTCAAGTAGAGGTCCTCCCCATGTCAAAAATCTACCATGCTAGGAAGAACTTTCCTGGGGTAGGAGAGAAGGATCCCATCTCTAATGGAAGAATCCTGGGAAAATTCATACCGCAATCAAACCTGTCCATTTTTTAGATTCTTAATGATAATGTGATTTAGTGATTTAACTGTCACCCTAATCCTCTATATTGGTGGGATGGGGTATGAAAAAGTCATATTATCCTCACCCTTCTGGAAAGTGAGGTCCACTAGATCCAGGCATCCCTCTGAAGATACATATAGGAGGAGGAATATTTGGCCCCTTCTAGGGTCGGGCCATGCAATCCTCCTTATCATCAATCATATAATTCTGTACCCCAAAAATATATCATAGAGAGTTGTTCTAGGGATAGATAGAGGATGGGAAATAGTGTGACTCACCGCCAACAACTAAGACCTCAGTGTGGGGTGAAATTGTCATTATTCCATATTACATTGAAATGGTGGCACAATCAGTGCATTCTTCAGAAGACAGTCCGAGAAGCAGTGGCTTGTCAACCTATGTGTCATACTATCCACCTACCAATCTACCATCACAATGGTCTGCATCAGTTCCATTATCGGTCCCACAACAATTTCTAGTCAAATTGTGGGGTAATAAAGGGCTGGAATCCCAAGATAGAGTAGATAAGGTTGTGGGACATTCTCAGAGTGGTCTATTTCTAAGAGATGGTCTAGCCAATTGAAACTGAAAAATTCAACATTCTGGAGTTCCCCACCAAGAATGAGGTTTTGTGCTTCTACCAAACCTAAGGGTAAATGCACTTATGTCTCCATAATCAATGGGTAGCTTACCCAAAGAGCCTGGAACACTTGGATGACATTGGCCAGCAATGTCGTGTGGTCGACATGGCTCCAATCCCCATGGATCAGCACACTGAGTCGCCCGGTCATCATTTGACCCTCTTGCAATGATTCATTCGGAGCTTTATAGTGCTTCACAAAATTATTAAGGAGGATTCTCCCATGTCCAGATCCATGGTTTAGGGAGTATGTTTCCCTTCATTCTATTCATATCCGGAACTAGCCAAACAATCCATGTGATATTGAGGATATGCATCCAATAATAGTCACAATTAACATGACCGACCTATTAGAGAATGAAAATGAGCTATGACTAATTGAATAGAACTTATCCCCAAGGTGGTTCCACACATTTTGGATCCATTTGGCAGGCTTTCTCTCCAATAAAGAAATTTACTGGGCCTTCTTGCACCTTCCGAGTCATTATACTTCGGTTGGGACCCCAATAATGGTAAAGAGAAGGTTGGGACCATCAAACCCTCTCGCCCGTCTGGATTAGTGAAAAATACGGAAGATGACCCTAAAAATGATTCATCAGTTTAACAGATCAATGAACATAAAAAGATATTATATGACATTCTCGCCCAACATGATGTAGAGTGGCGACCCAATGATTGAAATCCTCGTACGGGCCAACATAGGCAGGTACACCCCCCGGCAAGTTTCCTCCTAGTGACCTTAACCATACTACATGTATATATAGAGTAGATGCCGGAGTTTATGTAAATTGGGAACGATATGAATCACTTAATCCACCCAAGTTTCATGATAACCCGCCTTGGGATTGAGTTTAGGTTCCACCCTCCGCTCCACAGGTCATTCCCCCAGCAGTCCCGCAAGTCATCCCATAAGCTACTCCACAAGCCGCTAGGCCTTCTTACCATGTTGAAGAACCTTCCAATGAAATGGTAGTCAGTGATCCTTGTCAAGATAGAAATCCCAACCAATATGATTCAATGGCCGCTCTCATTTCCTACCTCATGGATATGTAAACTCGATAGTTGGCAATCCGACCTGATGGAAATCCATATCCGTCATGGGTGGATGATATTCTAGTACACTCAAGTTCCAGTTATCCTACTTTCTCCCCCTTTAATGGGATGGGTGACCCGTTGCAGCATATGGACCACTTCCGTTCATGATGTGGAACCATGTTGGTAACTCCATCAAAGTAGGAGGCCTCCAAACTCTAGTTTTTTGTTCAAACACCACAAGCGCCCCCATTTTTATAGAACAACCAGCTACCCATTGGATCCATAGCTGGTTAGAAAGATCTATGTAGATAGTTTCTTTACCAGTTCAGTTCCACAACTTGTAAGACTAGTATCACTGACCTCTTCAAGTGGAAGAAGAGGCCGGATTAGTGGGTCACAGATTTCATAGCCTGGGGGAAGGGTCTCACTTACTCACATGATATGTCGCTAACATAGGAATATATACTAACAATGTGTGTAGGTAATATCAAGATTGAAATGTCCCATTATCTAAACACTAAAAACTACCTGAGTGGATTTAGGGATTTCTCTTATAATGCTCAAAATTTAAAATAATCCTTGTAGCAAGCCAAACAGGAACCTCCACTTCCCTCTGTAGTTCCCGTAGGAAGATCTGTTAAGGATGATCCCACCACAGTAGCCCAAATATAGGCCCTATATAGCTAGAATTATTACCGATGAAGCTACCTCTGTATATTTGTCGAGGTCCACCACCTTAGGCATAACCTCTCGCTCAGTAGCACTTTCCATATAATCGACAAGCACCCCACATAACATGCCACTACCACTTAGGCAAGATAATCACGTTCCACCTCCTCTACAGGACCTTCTAGCCCCTCATCAGGGCTAGGCACCCAGAGCTCATTTATTGGATCAAAGGAACTGGACCATCTCATTTAATGAGTCTTAGGTTTCTGATTATTTTCAAGGCACTGTGCCCTAGGGAATCATGTGGTTACCATAATTTAAGAGACCTAAAGAGGCAGAACTCAAGGATCACCGCAATTACTTCCCCTACCACTAGTTCCATGGGCACAGCCTTAAGTAGTGCTATGTGTTTAAAGTATGGCTTCAAGACCAGGTCAACAAAAACATAGTTATGTTGGGTTCATCCCATTCACATGTGGCCTATATGTTTATAAATCCTGAGAGAGACAGAAAGGGTGAATGGCAGCAGGTTTCCAACCGTGGGTCTCAAAAATATGATAAACGGATGGCTTTCAAGGCAATAGCCCATTCCCATGGTATTATCAATGAACGTTTGAATCAAAATGAGCCTTTATAATTCATTTAAATTTCTCTAATTATTTCCTTTGTATAAATATCTCATTCATCATCCTCTCAGGGGAGAAAGCATCGATGATGCAAGGGAAAACAAAGACCTTTTCCTATTCCTAATCTGTCCTGTACTCTTAGTGATTTCATGTCCTAGAGATAGAGATTTCCCCCCATAATACAAACAGTAATGGAGGATTCTTCAATTTATTACTAGGGATATTCTTAGGTCAATATTGTCGATCTGGTAAACCCATACATGCTTCTTGATGAAGATGAGAGTCGGACGGACCCCCCCCCCCCTAAGGTCCCCAGTCGATGCTAGCGTCGACAGAGCCTTTAGAATGTGAATCTCCAAAATTCATTGGTTAGTGCTTCCAAACAAGTTATGAAAGACACAAAGACCATACAGCAAGCTCAGTGCCGTGGTGTGCATGTGCATCCTTCTCATATCATTTCATCAAATTCACTACCACTATATTTTGTACTACTTGATCTGGAAGAGCCACTGGGACCATGTTATGATCAGCTACGTTCTGTTGTAGATCGATCTTAGTTATCCAGTCATCCTCTAGTAGTCACTCTATGTGGTTTAACTAGTGAGCAGCCTGACATTCCCAGCCCGAGCCAGAATCCACCAGTTCAACTAGTAGTGCTTGTCATACCTCCTTCCACAGAGCGACCTCATGTTAGTATAAGTGTATGCCTGGTATGGAAATATGATGTCCTCAAGAATTTTTCTAGCATTCTTGAAAGGATCTCTATCCCTGAGACTCTTCTCCTATCATCATAAATACGTGAATACCTTATGGAGGAATAAAGAATCCCACACTAATTTTTGATAGAAATAGTAGATGTAGAGGCCTTCCATACTAAGAAAGGTGAGCATGCAGAATGTCAGGACACCATCTCTTCCTCTAATGAATATGAAGATTATTCTATATGAGGGAACATCCACCCGCTATATATCACTATCTAGTTCAATGGCATGGAGGTCCACTGATGTCTTCTCGACACGGGATCTAGGATCAACCTTATCCCGAATCGGACACTCCGCATGATGGGCCTGTCTAAAATAGATCAGAGGCCCTCTGGCCTAAAAATTAAAGGTTATGACTGGACGGAGTTTTCACAAGTTGGACAGATCCTCCTGATGACCCATTTCGATGGCCTAATAACCAGCACAGAATTCATGGTTCTCTCAAAAGACACCACTTAAAATGCGTTGATGGGTAGACCATGGCTCTACCTGCATGCAGTAGTCCCTTCATCATATCACAAATACCTTAAGTGCTCCCTTAATGGTCAAGTAGGAATACTCCAAGGTGATGTGTCTCCCTTTGCCTCTTGTGAATCCCACTACATGGATGTTGACTACTATAAGAGCAAGCACAAGAAAATTTAGGCTAACAAGGTTGGTCATGCTATGGATATGACTAACCTATGGATATACCTAGATGACACCTATGTTTTCCCAATTCACCAATTGGAGACCACAACCTTGGACATGGTACAATGCTTTTTTATCTCAGGAATGAGAGGAAATGTCTTCCCATGTCTATGTAATGTCATGAGATCACCTCATATTCCTATAAAAATCCATATCATGTGGTCCTATATCCCCCTACTCCTATAAGTTATCAAGATGTATGTCCCATGACAATATCAATACATCATACTCTATTGTTTCACCGGGATGGGATAAATTAAATCAAGACGATGTGCCATCATTTCTTTGAAATCATAAAATGTATCCCCTTGGGTCGAAGGATATATTGGATTGAGTCGTCAGCTTTTTTTGCCACGGTTTCAGCAGTTTTGGAGTCCCCCGATGAGGTTTACACTTCCACTCAGGCTAGCACTAGTGTCCCATCAAGATATGTCGACTTAGAGGAGTTGCCTCCGACCGATGATCCTCTTTCCATGAATGAAGGAGAGGATTTGAAAGACTCCCCTTCCACATTTGAAGATTGTGTCTATACTATGGTCAATGAATTGGTACAAGGGAACCTCACTACTGAGACAAATCTAAAACCAAAACAGATCAGCGCTACTTGTTCAGCCAAAGAGAAACAACGATATGTGGATTTTCTAAGGCTGCATCATGATTTATTTTCTTAGAGTTATTATGAGATTCCATGGATAGATCCTTAGGCCACCATCCACTGTCTTGGTCTCCTAGAAAATCATAAGGGGTTCAAACATCCTCCTAGAAAGATGCACCCTTCTCATTGTTTCATGGTCGAGGTCAATCTTGATAATCTAATCAAATCCAAATTCATCAAGGAGGTCCATTATCTCATATGGTTAGTTAAAATTGTGTTTTTTATGAAGAATAACAGATATATCAGAGTCTGCACTGACTTCTAAGATATCAACTGTCACTCACTGAAGAATGATTCTTCCCATCATGTGAAAGAACTGTTGATTGATGCCACTACTGGGTTCCAGGCTCTCTCCTTCATGGAGGGGTATTTTGGATATAATAAAATATGAATGGTCCCAAAGAATAATGATTATACCACCTTCAGGGCACCACAAGTTACTTTGTGCTACTAGGTAATGCAATTCTATATAACTGATTTAGGATCCACCTATTAGCATGTCATGCACCGCATATTCATGTTGATCCTCAGGAAATTGGTGTAATTCTATATGGACGACATGGTGGTAAATTCTCTCTAGCTTCAGAACCATCTAAGGTATCTTGAGAATGTTTAAGACTTCCTCCATTCATGCCATCTAAAGACGAACCCCTTGAAGTGTTCCTTTGGACTCACCTCTAGAAATTTGATTGTCTTTGTTGTAAGATATAGATGCATTGAGATCAATCTAGAAACAATCAATTCCATCATCCAGTTGTATCCTTCGAGCAATATTCGATAGCTTCGAGGTTTTCAATGACACTTAGCCTATGTACACTGATTCATTGCATATTTGGATGGAAAGTGTAATCTATTTTCTCATCTCATGAAGAAAGGTGTCAATTATCAGTGGGATGAGGAGTGTTAGACTACTTTGGAGGAAATAAAGTAGTACCTTATACATCCTCTAGTTCTGATACCACCCATTTCCAGAAATCTTTCGGTCCTCTATCTGACCACTCTAGAATAGTCCCTTAATTCCCTTCTCACCCACTAGAACAATGAATAAACAGAGAACAATTTATACTATATCAACTGCATTCTCCTCGATATGGAGACCATATATTCCACTATTGATAAGATCTACCTCGTGTTGGTATTCACAGCGTAGAAACTACGACATTAATTATAGCACCATGTGATATAACAGGTGTCCCAAGTGGATCCACTAAAGTACACTCTAAACCTCCCTATGTTGATAGGTTGTCTAGCTTGGTGGGTAGTGATCCTTCAACAGTTTTGTATCAAGAATTTTTACCCAAAGGCTGTCAAAGGATAGGCATTGGAAGACTTTGTTACCACCCATCTATCCTCCATAGAGTAGTCTCCAGATCTTTACATTCCATATGAGGAAATACTCTATGTGGATCAAGATACTCTATGTTTGAAAATGCACTTTGATGTAACTTCCTCCAACCCTATTGGTAGGAGACTCAATGATCCTAGACTCAACAGAGTAGGCCTCGGTATCTTCTTCATCAGGCCCATACAAGATTTACTACCCTATTCATTCATGTTTTCATAAAGATGTAATAAATAAAGAGGTGTAGTATTAGGATCTCATCACTAGTCTCGAGCTGGACCTCGAGATTAACATTCCCCACCTTCTTGGGAAGGGGGACTCTGAACTGATCATCAAGAAGATCAACAGTGACTACATCGTCAGGAAGTCGGATCTCATACCTCTATTAGAACTTACTTCCTAGCTGATGGCCTAGTTCCCTAATAGATCAGAAGTTACTCATGTCCTTTGATCATATAATTTTTGATCCATTGCCCTGGCCAGCCATGTTGCATCTCTAGCAGAGCCTTCCTAGGATGATTTTATTATCCATTTGGTGCATCAAAGATTCATTGCCCCCATCACTCCAGATGAGGATGATAGCCCACAGGTAATCCACCTTACCATATATTCCTCCACATAGGGGCCTCCATGTCCCCCTACTGTAGTATGGGAGTAGACCCCTAACCAGATAACTCCCTTTATCTACTATCCCCAACACGGTAATCTCTGGACAAACTGACCCGAACATGAGTGAATCAGATGGTGTGCAGTGCATTTGACCTTTCAGAATGGTCCCAGTCTTGGAAAGATCCTCTACAGACGTATGTTTGATGATTTTATCCTCTGTTTCATTCAAGGAGGTGATATTTCTCAGGTTATTTAGGAAGTTCATTCTAGTTCTAGCAGTTCTCATCAGGCAGGGCCGAAACATTCTCATCTGATCTGAATATTGGGATACTTTTGGCCCACCATGATTTGTGACTTCAAAGAGTTTTCCAATGGGTTTCATGCATTCTAGATCCATGCCAATTTTTTGCATCGACTGCTAGAGCCACTCCATAATAGCAATTATTATTTTCCCTTTGTGGTGTTGGGACTCGATGTCATGGAATCATATCCCTTAGCAAAAGCTTGCTAGTGTAGGTCCATCCTAACCCATACTGATTTATTTTCTAAGTGGGCATAGGTAGTTCCACTCAAGGATGTTAAGGCATGTTCCATAATTGAATTTGTGAGCTCTAATATCATCTACCAATTCCAAGCCCCTTATGAAATACTCACTGATAACAACACCAACCTCCGAGCAGCCGAGCTAAATAAATTTTATGCCAAGTAAAAAAATTCATTCTAATCATACCTCTCACTATCATGAGAATGAAAATAAAAAGATCTAGGTGTTCAAAAAAACCATCTATATCATTTTGTAGAAGATGGTTGGTTAGAACAAGAAGAGTTGGATAGAAAATTGACCCAACACTCTTTGGACTTCCTGTATGATGAATCGTAATTCCACCCAGGTAAATTTATATTAATTTCTTTATAAAACAGATGCAATTCAACCCATTAATATTCTGATACCATCACTACACACATCCATCTACGAATAGAAATCACTAGATAATGTATCTGGAATCCGTTTGGATGAACTGGAAGCACTTAACATGAACAAGCATCATGATTTTAACCATCTGGAGAGGCATCAGAACAAGATTACTAGGGATTTCAATAAGAAAGTTCTCCTCTGCACTTTCTTAAAAGGTGATGTGGTATTGGATCTGAGAATGCTAATGATACCTGATAGGAAGCCACCAATGCTGGAACACAAGTGGGAAGGACCTTATGTCATTTTCAATGTTTACCCCAATGGTGAATACTCTCTGTTCACTGTCGATGGTGATCATATTACTCCTCCCATCAAAAAAATTCCTCAAGAAGTACATCATATAAGGGAATCTCTATCCAGGAAGATGTTAAACTACTCATCCTCATCCTGAAAGATGTTAAACTATAAATGGTTTGGGCTCTACGACCCTAAACTAAGATATCCCTCATCTTTACCCCAAGAAATTAAAAAACACAGGTGTCATCACCCTTCATACATCTCGTCATTTTGATCTCCATAATCTTTCACATCTGAAAGGATCCACTTAGTGGCCTAGTCTCACATCACCTTGGCTCACCTACCGTTTTGGGGCCAACGTCCTGAAGGATCTTGAGAGTAAATTTGAAACAAGTCTCACATTGCGAATATGGTTATCATTCAATGCTTAATTTTATTTTCCATTTCCATGCCACATGATATGGATACTATCTTCTGAACATGGTGAGTAGTTATCCTCATTCATTATTGTCATCCCCATGGTCTCCCAAATGATGGGCACAATAATTCGTCTTTTTCTCCCCTTCTATCCCACACACACGACATTAAACTGGGCATCTATAGGCTAATATCTACGACCTTAAACAAAGATCTTTTGTGTCCTTATTACATGATGAAAAACTGCACGACCTTTAAAGAACTATGTATGGATTGATTGTATTCTTTATGGGATACATAGAAACACTCAAGCCTTTCAACTATGGCCTAGCTCTAAATCTCTCAACCTTTCCAGCCTCTTGTCCCAAGTTCCCTCTTAGTATTATGCGATGTTGTACAAAATCTTTTTCCTCATTCACATCAGGTTATTTTTTTCATGCCAGACACATCCCCTTGAGACACTCCTCTCCATCATCCTTACTGCATGAAATTAAACTACATTACATCTCAAGAACTACATATAGATTGAATCCCATCCTTAAGGGATACATAGGAACACCTGAACGTTTTGTTTTTGGGTCCATCCCAAGTTCATATATTCTTTATCTCAGCTCATTTGTCTGAGTTCTCTCTTAGAATAGTGAATAGTGTGGCATATATGTGCTTATGTCCCCATACATTTTGTTATTTTGCAAAGACATACACATTTTTATTTGATATACCTCTTTTCCCTCATCCTTACTACATGAGATTAAACTGCATGGAATTTTTTGGAGCTACATGTGGCTTAATTCCCATCCTCATGGGATACGTAGGAACACCCGAACATCTACTGGTCTAGCCCCGTTTTTTAGAAATCTATACGTCTTTCTAGCCCCTTGGCCTATGTTCTCCTAGGGTTATGTGGTGTGGTGCGGACTTATGTTCTCATTAACATTGGGTTTTCTATAAACATGATGCATAACTCTATCGAGATATCTCTATCCCATTTTCTTTCTGTCCTAACCAAAATATGTTAAACTACATGGCATTTTCAGAACTACCTATGGTTTGATTCCCATAATTATGGGATACGTAGGAATTTCCAAAAATTTCATTCTTGATTCCATCCATAGGTCCCTCGATCATTCCTTTCCCCTTTGGTTTAATTTGTTCCCCCCCCCCAAATTGTGTGTGGTGTGTTACAGATTGTTTGTCCTTATTCACATCGAGTATTCTTTATCACACCAAGCGCATTCCATTTAGAACCTTGTTCTTCCATATGTGTCTAAACCATATGACGTTAAACTATGATTTCTAGTCCCATATGACTTTAAAATATTTTTTCTTTTCCACAAGACATTAAAGATCATGGTTTGGTTCTGTCATACGACCTTAAACCGTGAAATTATCTTCCTAGCCACACAACGAAAAACGGAACTGCATTTTGGTTTCCATGCTTGAGGAGACCCCATATTTGGCATCGTTCATCTACCATGTCATTTCTGAAGTCCTATATATGGATTGATTCCAACAGTGACACCCTTATTCTCTGTCATGGGTTTGTTTCCACAAAAAACACACCCAAATAAAATACAAAACAAGATCCATCAAATGTCGCTTTTTTGGTGAATCACTACTGGAAATCAGATCTTTCCCAACACTTATATACACCCTTTCCCAACGGTTCTCCCAAACCGTTGGGAAAGGGGGGTCTTTCCCAACGGTTTGGGAGAACCGTTGGGAAAGGGGGGGTCTTTCCCAACGGTTTGGGAGAACCGTTGGGAAAGACCCCCTTTCCCACCCCTTTCCCAACGGTTTGGGAGAACCGTTGGGAAAGGTCACTCTTTCCCAACGGTTCTCAAGAACCGTTGGGAAAAAGCATCAAAAAAATTCAACAGTCGACCAACAACATTACACCCAACCAGAACCTATCCCAACGGTTTTGAACACCGTTGGGATAGGGCTATCCCAACGGTTTTGAAAACCGTTGGGATAGGTTCTTTACTTTTTCCAGATCCACTAACCGAGAACATTATATAAATCAAAATTTAATATAATTATGATAATACATATATATATTTATGAAATTATGTTTACAAAAGTGATGTTAGCTTAGTGGTTAAGTCGTTCGATTATAAACGAGGGGTCCTGGGATCAAATCCCAGCGGATGTTTTATTTTTGGAATTTATATACCAACGGTTCCATTACCGTTGGTATAGATTTCATATTACCTATACCAACGGTTCCCAAAACCGTTGGTATAGGTCTATACCAACGGTTTTTGGAAAACCGTTGGTATAGACCTATCCCAACGGCTTACTTGGCTACGGTTCTCCAAACCGTTGGTATAGGCTATACCAACGGTTTGGAGGCCTATACCAACGGTTCCAAACCGTTGGTAAAGGTTAGTTTTCCAGTAGTGAATGGGCCTAACCTGCACAACAGTATTTCCCCTAGAATTGGTACCCTATAATTACATTTTCTAGAACTATGTTTTGCTTGATTCCCATACACATGGAATACATAGGAATTCTAGGAAATTTCATCTTTGGGTCCAGCCCCAGGTACCTCAAATCGTGCCTTCCTTCCGACCCTTTGGCCCAAACTCTATTGGAAACACGTGGTATAGTGTGGTATTATGTCCTCATTCGTGTCGAGTTTATAATATCCATTCAATGTGGTTCCCTTTAGAGATATCCATTCTATTCTATACATCCTTACCGCATGAAATTAAACTTCATGTAGTTTCTACAACTACATTTTCATTGATTATCATCCTCACGGGATAACTAGGAACACCGAGACATTTTTTTTTCTTTGGGTCCAGCCCCAGGTTCATCAATCCACTTTTCCCTTTTCCTTTACTCATCTTCTCAAGTCATATACCCTTAACTGGACCCCTTGATCCTTTTCATGCCTCACCGATATGCTCATATGCACTATGGTTTAGGAGATAGTGTGTTGGATTCTACTTGGACATGATTTCATTCATTCCCAGGCTTCGCACCTCCCTTTATTCGGGTTTCCATCATATTTACCCTCTGGAAGGACCTCGGTATGGTATGGAATGTTGGCCTTATGGATTGCATACCGATTTGTTCCAACATTCATGAGGAATTTTAATGATGTTATGTGATATTTTCTATGTAAAAATTTGGTCAGCAGTCAACCCTCATTTATTATTCCCATTTTAGGACACACGATATAGATGGTGTGCTTAGAACATGGTCAATAGTTATCCTCCATCATTAAGTCACCCCCATTATTCCCTAAATATTGGTATCATTGTTTACATCATTTTATACTCCACCATGTTCAACTAGAATGTTGACACCCTTTGTGTTATCCTTTTGTGCAATATTGCACATTAAGAGGACAAATCTGCATCATAGGGTCATCTTCAACACTACACCATCTCACCCGAGGGAGTATTCCATGTGTCGTAAATATATTCTCCACCCTTGTTTCTCACACTGAGAATGGATTACATGGGATTAGGTTTATGGGTACCGTTAGTTCCTACAGGAAATAACCACACTTATTTTGGTCCGAACCCTATGACCTTAAATTAGGAGTTCACGTCTTAAACTAGATTACCATGTCTAGGAGTTATGAAACTAAACTGTGTGTGTGTTCTCTTGGATGTTTTTTGATGTGGTGTGGACTTCTATGTCCTCATTCACATTGAGATTACTTTATGGCACCACATTACATATTTCCACCTTGTAAGTCTCACCAAATGGTCTGAGATCTATGACCATAAACTAAGATCCCATAAATCTTTATCGTACGATGCAAAACTATGCCTTTTACACCCATGATATCTAATGATAAATTAAACAACCATATGATGTCTTCACTTGAGGGGACATCACTCCATTTTAGTAGTATCCACCTACCATACCACCTTCAAGGACTATGTGTGGATTGATACCTTGGGATACGCAGTGACACCAAGAGTTTTTTTGTCCAACTGCATCACCATGAACCCTCTTGTTTCATTTCATCCTGAGTTTCATCATATGTATGTGGAATAGTGTGGAATTTTTTCCTCATTCATTTTGGGTTTTTAGTATCCACACCATGTACCTCTCTTATATGTTCTCCATTTTCTATCCTTACCGCTTGACAATAAACTTTGTGGGTATGTCCCCTGAACATGACATTAAACTGATCACCTTACGGCATGAGCTTTATGGCCTTAAACGAAGATTCTTACTGTTTATGTATTCATTACATTAAATTGAATAACAATTTTAATATTCAACTTTAAAGGATTACATCGCTCCCTTTTGGTATTGGTCGCCTACCACACCACCTTCAATAACTATGTGTGGCTTGATTCTCATTCTTATGGAATACGTAGTGATGCTTAGACTTCCTGTCTCTAGTCCAGTCATAACCACTTTCACCTCCCCATCACCATTTTTCTAGGTTTCTCCCAAAATTACATGGTGGGGTGTAGACTTCTTTGGAACTCATTCATGTTGGGTTTATAATATCACACCATGTACTTCTTTTGAGATTACCACTCTTTTGTGCTCATCATGCATGATGCTTAAACTGTATGGGTAATGTTCAAAATTTGCACATTATTTCATTTGGTCTTCCATTATTTTTTACATCTAAAGGGACCCCATAATGGTATAGATATTGGGCCTCAATCCTCTCATACTATCTCAGACCAATCCCCAAAATGATTTCAAATGACATTATGAGACAAGTCCCACATCTCGAATGTGGTCAGCGGCCGACCTTCATTTTTTGTTCCCTTCCTAGGCTAACACGAAATGGATGTTCTATTTCAAACATGTTCAATAGTTATACTTCATCGTCATGTTTTTTCAATTGTGGCCCAAATATCGAATGTTTTTAATTGTATGTTTAATACCTCATTTTGTTTTATGGTTCCTCGACACCCCTTGTGTTTTAACTCCACACATCTTCACTAGTCAAGTAGGAATGTCGGTTGGTATGTTTTTTTACCCACCTGAAATTTTCCTTCCACCATTTCACACTCTTTTTATATAGGAAGGGCCTGAAACTTATCCTTGTTTAATATATTGATCAAGGCTCATATAGTCTTAGGTGTTGTGATAGGGTAATATCCATTTATGAGATGACGTGACTAGTTGGTCCTACCATATGACCATAAACTGTGATGTTCTCATCCTCATCATATGATTCTAAACTATATTCTTATCATCACCATTTACATGACATAGAACTGTAGAGTATATAAGGTTTTCACCAGTGAGGTATCTCCCAGAAATAGGCTTGATCTCGATTCAGACCGACACCCTCACCCACTGTACTTTCATCATGGTGGTGTAATTCTGAGATTGTTGGACTTTATCCAAAAGTCACATCATTCCAAAACCATGATTTGTGTAACCTTTATTCAGGATCCTCATTTCCTCTCATCTCTGAAGGAAACCCCTAATGGTTACGATGTTTGTCCTTAAGGCTCTCCTACCATCCTGGGCCAACATTCTAGGGGACATAGGGCACCACTTAAAGTTTGGCCTTGTGTTTTCGAATGTGGTCAGAAGTTGGCCCTCATTTTTTTGTTCCCATTTCAAGAGAATGGGATTTGGATGATTCATTTTTAATTTTTTCAACATATATCATTCATTTTCATGCCATCCTCACTAAGTTCCATATATTGGGTATCATAATTGAAATTTTTCAACACCCTTTGTTTGAATTTACTCCCACACCCTTGGAATTATCATGCTTGTGTACTAGATAATGTTAGGAGAGATCAGTTTGGTGGTTTTTAACTAGGGACCCTTTCACTTCTCGAGAACTCGGAGTGGTCATTTAGACCCTAGATGTTTGGTGATTGGTTGAAACTATTGTATTCAAGGAACTCTCATATATAAGGGGAATAATTATGTGGTCATCCCTTGTTTCTCACATCAAGAAGGACCACACGGTCTTAGAGATTGATCGGTGGATATTTCACTAATATGATTGAGATGCAGTTTTCAAAGTAGATAATGAGACTCATACACATAACCAAAATAAAAAAGGAAAGCATGAAAATATGTTTATAAGTTCTGGAAAATTACAAAACCCATTGATTGGCCACTCCAATATATGGGTTGACCTCTTCAATGGAGCATCCCATCTCCACCACCATCTGATTTGTGATGTCCATGATTTTTTGTCGCTTATTAAGCTCCTCCTCCTCATTAATAGTAATAGGGCGCAATTTATCAACCCTGATTCATGTCATATTCCTACCAACATTAGTAATATCAAACTCTTGGGACGCTTTCCTCATCTTCTCCTTAGCCTCTACCAAGTGTGCCTTCAATCAGGATTTGAGTCCTGATTGTGCATCGAGGAAAGCAGAATGTTTTTCACCCACACCCTCAAGCATTAGATCTCTTGCTTAGCCTATTAAAGTATTTTGATATTGTCAGACTTCCTATACTTCTAACCCACGATGTGGTTGTGTTCATGATCCTACATTTTTTCTTCCATACAATATCAAATAAAAATATGAGGATGTTGGGAATCCACTCCTCCAAAACATAGGTCATGCATCCGAGAACAAAGCCTCCCCATATGGCTTATCCACTATGTTTATGGGGTATCCTTGATGAAGTGATTGATCATTTTCCATGACCGGCAATGGACAGACTTTCTATTCTCTTCAACAGAAGAAATCTTGTACCAGTCATATGGGTCGGTAGGTTTATATGTTGGGAAAGCCTCTATAAATTCATCAGAAGGATCTTCCTTTCATGTATGGTCGGGTAGGATGGGTCCCATGTCATTGGATTGATACTTGTCGTCGGATTCCACATTGATGATCTTAGGTTCCATCCTGTCATTGGTCTAATCTGTAATTGTGATCATTGTGGTTTGGTCAGCATGGGCATCCACTTACTTGAAAATTAGTGTTCCCCTTGGAAAGGGAGTGATGGGAGATATACCCATCCTCACTAATTTGTCCCATTAAATTTGAAAAACTTTTCATATAAAAATACACAAATTTTAGTTGGCCTAGTTCAATGGACAACAGTTACAGATTCTATGAAGGATATGACTTAAAAGAGATTAAATAATTAGTCTCTCCCTTGATCTTCTACTATCAGAACCCCAAGGCAAGGCCCCCCGTATATGGTTGGGAAATATGAAGACTTCGGGAGAACCATCATGGGTGTCGCAGCCCTGTTAGATTATGTAATCATTGTTTTTAGAGGTTCAGACAATAAAGCTACATCTATTATTGTGCAGGAATGGGTTTTAAGTATCAGGTTCTACTGAATAGGGAAAATATATGTTTAGAAGGCCAAGGATACCAGAATGAAGACCAAAGAGAAATAGTTTAGGGTTTACCTCAAGATCCTTATCAAAATCTTCCAGGTCAAAGATTAAAACCTTGATTTCCTCTAAGGGGCTTCTTCTTCCATCCACTTTCCCCCTGAAGGACTCATTTGATTCTTGGAGTAAGGGGAAATGTTTCCTTAATTCAGAAGCAGACAACTGCAGTGGTAGTGTTCGATTGAGAATCTCTTTCACCCAGTTTTTCATTGGATACGGAGTACCCCGAGAGTGTAAAAAGTCCTATAGATCAGTGATATATTTCACTCCTTCTATTTGATCCACTAGAAAGTTTTACTTGGCATGACTAATCCTTGAATGTTCCATTAAGAGATGGTAATGATGGTGCCACATTTTGGAAGGACTGAGGAATTTTCTATTAACCTCCCAGGTGTCTGAATACTTCAGGAAAATAGTGTCATCATGCATGCATATGTGGAATAACCGCTTCCTCAGAGCTTGTGTGGGTGTCCTACAGAACCCCATGGGTGGCCTCCCATCCTGTTGGCTCTACTCATCTAGGACTATCGAGTCCACTTTCACTGCTTGCCTCCCACTCAGTGCTGGTCCTATAATTATTCAAATCATCACTACTGTAGCCACACCATCACGTCGTGTTCCAAAAAATTTCTGTCCTTGATGTTGAAGTTTTGGAGGCACCACGTCACTAGCATGGATGGTTCGTTGCTTTAACATTTTCCCTAGGTAGGATGCCTCCAATCTCTTGTCATACTCCTTTACTAGCTCTTAGATAGCTGTGGGAAGCTCATTCTGTAACTTCCCATCCCCAAAAATGAACATGATCCATATATTCTTCATCACACATGGATGGTCCTTGGGGAGTACTCCAATGTATATTGGCTATGTTAACCTATTAATGAATCAGAACTACCTCACAAAGCGGTGTTGGGTGTACGACTCACAGATAGGTTCATGATCGATCTGTGCTACCCAAACTCCACCCTGAAAGGCCAAGAGATATGACTGATTCCCCAAATATCCCTGGTCTTCATTAGTGAATACATATGTTTCAAATGGAAATGCATTGAAATTGAATTCATCCACCCTCCAGACTCTGTTCAGCACCAATGACAGAGTCATCTTGGCAAGAAATCTCCCCAACGCATTAAAAATATCTGGTTTGATGTCTAATAAAGGAGGAGAAATAGGGTTTGGATATTCTTAGGTGCCCATGTGTGCTGCTATCAATCGTACAAAAGATGGAGCGGTCCGCACACCCTATGTTTCATTTTCCCATCACTGATGCAACACAACACCTTGTGCAGCTTAACCAAAAATGGGATCCCCCAGTTAACATGATCCCCCATCGCCAACACGGAAACCATAATGAATGTGCTCAGTTCAACATCTATATTTTTGTCCCACACCGGCATCATCCATCCGCAGCTAAACGCATAAATTAAACCAGCCATCCTAACACCCAGCTAGTGCTTATTGTTGAAATTGTACCCAAATGGTTTCCATTGGTATCCTTAAGGGTTTTCTAATAGGAGTTATCTTTACTATACTGGAATCCATTTGGATAGGTGGTAGCCCTCACTGGTAGCTTCCTGGGTGCTTCCTCCCCTTCAAAAGTAGGCTTTGACGGGAATTTTATGAAACACTGAAACCAAAACATGAAGTGGACATCCCACACCAACTACTTGTCCTCGCCCTTCACTAGATCCATCAGTGCCTTTTCTGACTGTGGAGTTTTATTTGGATCCTCCAATGTGTTCCCTGTAGGGAGGAACTCTTTATACATCTCCCCTAAAATTGGAATCCTTGAGATCTTGTGATGTTCCAATAGGATGATGTCAACTTCTCTATGGTGAAGGTGAAATGTTTTAGTCCTTGATGACCACCTTCTCAGAAACTCTAGCATCAGGTGTTTCGACTGATAAATGTGGAATTGGGAGGCCCAAGCAACTTCATACAACCATACTCACTTCAGTTGTGCCTATAATAAGATGTTGGATTCAAAAACCTACACTACTAGAATGTGGGTTTTCCCCACACTTACATACCAATGGTTTCATAGAACCGTTGGTAAAGGATGTTTAGAGAAGGTTTTACCAACGGTTATAGTAAACCGTTGGTAATGATGTGTTTAAGGGGATTTTTACCAACGGTTCAATGAGAACCGTTGGCGAAAATGTGGCTGGGGAGGTTTTTACCAACTGTTTATTAAACCGTTGGTATAGGTGTGGTTGGCACAAGTATATACCAATGGTTTTTAAAAACCATTGGCACAAGTTTCCCCCAAATTGCCAGCCACCCATCCTCTCCCTCATTCAGATAGAGAACCCTAAACGGGTGCAGTAGCTGCCGATTTATTCGATTTTGGAGCTCCTTCTGTCGGACCAGTTTGGATATTCGACGTCCTTCAGGTTCTTCTTCTTCTTTAACTAATATTTTAGTTTTTAGATTTCTAGAATCATTACACTCATTGAAGACAGTATAATGAGACATAGTATTTTCACCACATGTGAGGATATAAATCCATGTGATGCATCAGTATCAAAATGAGAGGATTTACTAGTAGAGGCTACTTTGATCTTACCTCTCACTATAGATCGTATGCCACCCTTCTCAATGTGGGTAGGTTTTACATAATAGATATTTCATGAACCATGGACATGTAATAAAACCTCATTGTTTGGAATAGGAACACACTGATTTCTCAGTGTAATTATGGCATGCATGACATAGCCACAACCACCACATCCACTACATGATCAAACATCACTTATATATCTTCATTTATGATATTGATCTATTAAAACAATTCCAAAACTTGTTTTTGAATATGTCTATCACAAGTCACTTCTAGAGGGATGGTCCAGCAGAAACACTTCATGTTGACTATCCATCCACATGGTTGAGACTCTATTGGGTCATGATCACATGAAATGTTCTTAATGCCTCCTCTTCCACACTGTTGTAGGAAAACTGAGAAACCAGTACTTCAATCATGACCATTACTCATCTCATAGGAATCCCCAAAAAAATCCTACCACATGATGTCAGTATACTAGTTTAATAGTCTATAATTCTATCCTATTCTCCCATGACCTCCCTCAGCTTCTAATATATAAATAGTGTCTACTTCATAATTTCAGTATTATAGGTCAATATTAACACGTCATCAATGGATCATACAACATTTCAATGACTTCCCTTAAAGTGTATCTCTCACAATATCTCATAAAAAATGTACGTTGGTGAAAAATATCATAGTTCGTATCTCAAAATTATAGGACATTTTATTCACACTTTAAACCAGGTCAGTAAACACAAACTTCTCCTAAAACTAGATATGTAATGGAATATAATCATAAAAACAACTAGTGACACTTCTTCTTTCCCACTAAAACTATTAATCTGGGTCGAGACGTAATTTAAACATTCAATATTCAAATTCATTTTTTTATTTGATATTTCATTTTAACTTATACACTTTAAATCATATTTCACAATTAATTTTAAATGTTTCTACTAATATTTCACTAAATTTATATTTAAATGGGACCCCACCCCCTGGACACACCGCTCACCTCCTTGGACAGCCCGCCCACCCCCTGGACTCCCCCTACCCCATTGGACAGCCTGACCACCCCCGCGGACAGCCCACCCACCTGGACACCCCGACCCCCCTAGACACCCCCGACCCCTTGGACACCTCCAACCCCCTAGACGGCCCCAACACCCCCTAGAAACCCCGCACCCCCCTTGGAAACCCCGCACCCCCCTTGGACACCCTGTACCGCCCCCGGATAGCCCGCTCACCTTTTTGGACAGCCCGCCACCCCCGGACAGCCCGCTCACCTCCTTGGACAACCCTCCCCCTGGACACCCTGTACCCCCCAGATAGCCCCACCCACCCCCTGGACACCCCGCTCAACTCCTTGGATAGCCCTCCCACCCCCTAGACACCCCTCACCCTCTTTGGATATCCCGCCCACCCCCCTGGACACCCCGCACCCCCTTGGACACCCTATACCCCCCGGACAGCCCGCTCACCTCCTTGGAAAACCCACCCCCTGGACACCTCGCTCACCTCCTTGGACAGTCGCACCCACCCCCTGGACACCCCGATCACCTCCTTGGACATCCCTCCCACCCCTTGGACACCCCGCACCCCCATTGGACACCCTGTACCCCCCCCCCCCCCCGGACATCCCGCTCACCTCCTTCGACACCCCCCCCCCCCACCTCGGACAACCCGATCACCTCCTTGGACAGCCCACCCCCTAGACACCCTCTACCCCCCCCAGACAGCCCCACCCAACCCCTGGACACCCCACTCACCTCCTTGGACAGCCCGCCCACCCCCCTGGACTCCCCCTACCCCCGCGGACAGCCCGCCCACCTGGAAACCCTGACCCCTCGAGACACCCCCGACCCCCTGGACACCTCCGACCCACCGGATGGCCCCACCCCCCCTAGACACCCCGCACCCCTTACTGGGAAATCCTTAAATATAGTCATTAGAAATTATGTATCTTATTTTCTTATATACACTGTATTTTGTTGTATTTCTTAACATTATTCTCATATAGAGTAATGTGTATGTTATGTTTTTATATAAAGTAAACAATTGTCATTTACCTAAATATTTTTTTGATTATACTTTAATATTATTGAATTTCTTTGAAATTAATTATTGCAGTTTTTTTACAAAATGGAAAGAAGTTGGATGTATGAAAATGATCATATTTCAACCGATTTTCCAAATAATTTGAACAGCTTTCTAGATTTTGCATTTGACAAGGCTTCAGATAGTGGTCGCATACATTGCCCATGTTTTAAATGTGTTGGAAGACCTTGGTTGAGTCGTGACACAGTTAGCTATCATATAACCAAATATGGTTTCCAAATAAACTATTATGTGTGGTATCACAATGGAGAGAAAATGGAATCTCAAAATGTTGATGATCCAAATGATAAGACTGAATTGGAGAGTTTGATATATGATCGGTTTCCATTTATTCGGCATCATGAGAAGGAAAGGATGTCCAGCCAACAATATTTCGATACAAGCACAGATGATGCATCCAATGAAAATGATGAAGTTGATAGGGTAAAAAAATTTAATGATGCTACGACGACTCTAGTATATCGGCAATGTGGTAAAATGAAAAAGTTGGAATTTTTAATCCGATTGTTTCATGGGAAAACTATGTATGGTATTTCAAATACTGTTATTGATTATATTCTTACCTTCCTGAAGGAATTACTTCCAGATGATACAGATATTCCCTCAAACCACTATATGGCATGGAAGTTAGTTGATAAACTTGGATTCTCAAAAAAATAAATTCATTATTGCTCAAATGATTGCATCTTATTTTGGGAGGAAACTGCTGAAAGAAATGATTGTATCAAATGTGGAACCACCCGATGGAAGCCAGAGGATGATGGATCACCATCTCGTGTGCCACAAAAAGTAATGTGGAAATTTCCATTGATACCCAAATTACAGAACCTTTTCATGTCGGATGAAATATCTGAAAAAATGCGATGGCATGAATCCGAGAGAAAAAAGAATAATGAAAAGATGGTTCACCCTGCAGATGGATTTTCATGGCAGAGATTAGATGCTCGATATCCTGAATTTGCAGCTGACGTGCGTAATGTGAGACTGGGTCTTTCATGTGAGGTTTTAATCTATTTGGGTAGATGCTTACTTCGCATAGCACATGGCCGGTTTTCATTCACATTTATAACCTTCCCCCTTGGTTGTGTATGAAAAAGCCTTACACATTCTTGAGTATACTAATATCTGGCCCTTTTGATCCCGGAAATGATATAGATGTATACATTAGACCTTTAATAAAAGAGTTGATACTTCTTTGGGTTGTGGGTGTGCCCACATATGATGCATGTTCGAAAGACATATTTCAGATGCGTGTTGCGCTTATGTGGACGATCAATGATTTTCCTGCTTATGCAATGATTTCTGGATGAAGCACTGAAGGAAAATTGTCAAGTCCTGTTTATATGAAGAATACTCGATCGAGAAGACTGAAATATTGTCATAGTTTTAGTTTTATGGGACATAGATGATTATATCCAATGAACCATCCATATAGAAACAATCGTCGAAGATTTGACAATACTATAGAGAATGACGCTCCACCTCATCGTATGTCTGGAACTTATGTGCTTAATGAATTGAAAGATTTTAGTTATTTATTTTGGAAGGGTGTAACGAAATCTAGAATGAGGAAAAATGTTTCCAATGATACTTGTTACAATTGGAAGAAGAAAATTATATTCATTGAGTTTCCGTATTGGTCGACCAACTTGTTACGTCATTGCTTAGACGTAATGCACATTGAAAAGAATATGTGTGAAATGTTGCTTTGGATTCTTCTAAATTTCAAGGGGAAGAAAAAAGATGATTTACGATCTCGGCGTGACTTGGTAGATTGGGGGATCAGACCAGAATTGCATCCAGTCTGTATCAGTGAAAATAAATGGAATGTTCCATGTGCTTCTTATGTGACGACACCTGCTGAAAAAAATAAATTTCTGGAAGTGCTAGAGACTATTAAAGTTTCTGATGGATATTCAAGAAATATATCAAAACAGGTCAATAGAAAAGAGTTGAAGCTGAAATCATTGAAGAATCATGATTATCACGCCCTTTTGAATGAGTTGATTCCAATAGAAATCCTTCATCTCTTGTCCAATAATGTTAGAGTCTCGGTTATTAGTTTGTGCTATTTGTTTAGAGATCTTTGTGCTAAGAGGCTATCGAAATCCTTCTTTCAAAAACTGTTGGCAGAGACACTATTAATTTTGTGTGAGTTAGAATAGGTCAAAGAGCAAGCAAGACAGTCTGAGAAAAGAGTCATAGAGTTGGAAGTACAAGTTCAAATGAGGGACAAAGAATTTATGAAACTGATGAAAGCTTTATCTTCATCACTTCCACCAGAGGCTAGCGCGGCTTGTCAGACATTTATGTCGTCGATGGGTGCATTATCCAATGCACCCGGTGATAGCTCTGGTGGCGATCGAGATCATGACGTTCCTGGCGATGACGAGGATGCTGAAGAGGACGAGGGAGAGGATGAGGACGAGGACGAGGGTGAGGATGGGGCCGAGGGTGAGAATGGGGCCGAGGGTGAGGATGTGGCTGAGGAAGAGGATGAGGTTGATGATGAGCATGGGGATGAAGATGAGGATGATGACGAGGATAGAGATGGCGGCGAGGATGAGGCCAATGATGATAGTGGTGATGATGATGGTGATCACGGGCAGATTGATCCATTTCATTTTTGAATTCTGTATAACTCTCTTTTTTTGAACCTGGTTTTCCACTCCGGGGTTTTCCTCTACTTCATAGGGATGTTTTTATCAGATCTCTTTTTTGCACTTGATTCTTATTGTATGATTAGTTTACTACCTAGACCTTTAGTATTAATTAGTACTGTGATTCCCGGTATGATATCTCGTTTGATAAGTTAATATAGACATCTTAATATTCAAAGACAATCACTCGAAATTAGGGGTGTCCATGGGCCGGGTCGGGTCGGGTTGGGTCATGGCTGTTCTAGGGCCTAAGGACATATGGTCATCCATAAGTATGATTTAGGGCCTAAGGAGATGACATGAAAAATTATGTGTTTTAGATCCATGGGTAATATTGGGGGTTCATTTTAAAAATAATAAAATGAGGGTTTTTGAGGTGGAAAATGATTTATTAGGTGATGAATTCCCATGGTTAAAAAATATAATTAAGTGTGTGTCTTTTGGATTTTGATAAATTAATTTTAATGATAATGAAATATTGGTTAATTTCTTTGGTTAAAAAATTTATTTTTTAACATTTTTATTCTCTATTTTATATATTTTCATTGATTTGGAATATAATTTACAAACAAAAATTATCCAATTAATTAAAATATTTATATGTATTAAATTGATTAATTTTGAGAAATTTTTATATTGTCATTTGTGACGTGTACGAGTCAACCCCGCCTCAATCTGAGGGCCAGTGTGTCTGGTACCACTAAAAGTTTCTTTCTTTTGTTTAAAATGGATGCGCTTTTAATTAAAATAAACGAAATACGGAAAACCGACCAAACACATTTGTATTATATTGAAACATTAGGAAAACGATACATGGGTCATTTGTGACGTGTACGAGTCAACCCCACCTCAATCTGAGGGCTGGTGTGGCCGGCACCACTCAAAGTGTCTCACTTTTCTTTGAAATGGACAACAATTTAAGTAAAAACAACAACTGACATATGGGAAACGGACCAAACGCATTCGTATACTGTTGATACTTTGTAAAAAGTATCCATGGGTCATTTTTGTCGTGTACGAGTCAAACCTGCCTCAATCTGAGGCACGGTGTGTCCAGTACCACTCAAACTGTCTCAGTTTTATTTGAAATGGAGAGGATTTTAAGTGAAAACAACTACCGGCATACGGAAAACCGACCAAATACATTCGGATTCTATTGAAACTTTAGGAAAACGATCCATGGGTCATTTGTGACGTGTATGAGTCAACCCCGCCTCAATCGGAGGCACGGTGTGGCCGGCACCACTCAAAGTGTCTCACTTTTCTTTGAAATGGACAAAAATTTAAGTAAAAACAAAAACTTACATACGGTAAACAGACCAAATGCATTCATATTCTGTTGATACTTTAGGAAAAGTATCCATGGGTCATTTGTGTCATGTAAGAGTCGACCCCACCTCAATCTGAGGCAAGGTGCGGCCGATACCACTCAAACTGTCTCACTTTTATTTGAAATGGATAGGATTTTAAGTGAAAACAACTACCAGCATATGGAAAACCGACCAAACGCATTCATATTCTATTGAAACCTTAGTAAAACAATCCATGGGTCATTTGTGATGTGTACGAGTAAACCCCCCTCAATCTGAGGGTTGGTGTGGCCGTTACCACTAAAAATATCTTTCTTTTGTTTAAAATGGATGTGCTTTTAATTAAAATAAACGACATATGGAAAACTGACCAAACACATTCGGATTCTGTTGAAAATTTAGTAAAACGATACATGGGTCATTTGTGATGTGTATGAGTCAACCCCGCCTCAATCCGAGGGACGGTGTGGCTGACACCACTCAAAGTGTCTCACTTTTCTTTGAAATGGACAACAGTTTAAGTAAAAACAACAACTGACATATGGGAAATGAATCAAACGCATTCGGATTCTGTTGATACTTTAGGAAAAGAATCCATGGGTCATTTTTTCGTGTACGAGTTAACCCCACCTCAATCTGATGCATGGTGTGGTCGATACCACTCAAATTGTCTCACTTTTATTTGAAATGGACATGATTTTAAGTGAAAACAACTACCGACATACGGAAAACCGACCAAACGCATTCGGATTCTGTTGAAACTTTAGTAAAACGATCCATGGGTCATTTGTGACGTGTACAAGTGAAACCCACCTCAATCCGAGGTCCGGTGTGTCCAGTACCACTAAAAGTGTCTTTATTTTGTTTAAAATGAATGCGCTTTTAATTAAAATAAACGACATACGGAAAACCGACCAAACGCATTCGGATTGTGTTGATACTTTAGTAAAACTATCCATGGGTCATTTTTGACATGTATGAGTCAACCCCGCCTCAATCCGAGGGCCGGTGTGGCCAACACCACTCAAAGTGTCTCACTTATCTTTGAAATGGACAAAAATTTAAGTAAAAACACCAACTGACATACGGGAAATGGACCACATTTATTCAGATTCTGTTGATACTTTAGGACAAGTATTCATGGGTCATTTGTGTCGTGTACGAGTCAACTCCATCTCAATCTGAGGCACAGTGTGGCCGATACCACTCAAACGGTCTCACTTTTATTTGAAATGGACATGATTTTAAGTGAAAACAACTACCGGCATACGGAAAACAAACCAAATGCATTTGACTTCTGTTGAAACTTTAGGAAAAAGATCCATGGGTCATTTGTGACGTGTACAAGTCATCCCCAGCTCAATCCAAGGGTTGGTGTGGCCAATACTACTAAAAGTGTGTTTCTTTTGTTTAAAATGAATGGGTTTTTAATTAAAATAAACGACATATGGAAAACCGACCAAACGCATTCGGATTGTGATGATACTTTAAGAAAACGATCCATGGGTCATTTGGGATGTGTACGAGTCAACCCTGCCTCAATCCGAGGGCTGGTGTGGCTGACACCACTCAAAGCATCTCACATTTCTTGGAAATGGACAACAGTTTAAGTAAAAACAACAACTGACATACAAGAAATGGACCAAACGCATTCAGAATCTGTTTATACTTTAGGAAAAGTATCCATGGGTCATTAATGTCGTGTACGAGTCAACCCTGCCTCAATATGAGGCACAGTGTGGCCATTATCACTCAAACGGTCTCACTTTTATTTGAAATGGACATGATTTTAAGTGAAAACAACTATCGGCATACGAAAAACCGACCAAACGCATTCGGATTCAATTGAAACATTAGGAAAATGTTCCATGGGTCATTTGTGACGTGCATGAGTCACAAATGAAAATGAATTTTTCATTTACATGAAAATGGAAATGGATTTTTCAGTGTAATCTTCTTGGTCCCAAAGCATGAACCAAACAGGTTGTGAGACATAATACCAGTAGGCATCCATCACAAGATTTGTGCCCAGATTTTAGTGAATATACATGTATAAAAACAAGGTACAAAAGTTAACATAGTATAAATAAATCAACAACCATTAAATATTGAAGTAAATAATATCTAAAACTCTCCATGGAGACATCAATATCTTTCTTAAATGCATGTCACTGTCTTGACCTCAGGAAAAAAACACATCCTATCCCTCAGGCATCACAGTCTCTCCCTCAGACATATCACAATCTCACCCACATGTATCATATGTAATTAATCTATTAGCAGGTAAAAATAAGTACTTCATTTAATTTAAATTATTACATCGCAGACTATTATCAACACACCACATCTATTCTAACTATTACATGGCATAATAATAATCAAATCACCTCATGTAATCTTACTATCACATCGCTTTTTAATAATCAATAATCCATCCTAAACAAAAAAAGTCATGGAAAGCAGTATGTATCTAAGGCGTCATGGGCCAATAGTTCTAACAAATTAATCAAGGGAAAAACAACCATGTGGTTCCCTATCTCAAAGAAATAACCTTATTAACCTAATAAACCAATATCATATGATAATCACTGTGTAATTCTAAGTCATGTATACCAAAAACATGGGTATATGAGTTTTTGGCACATATAATTCTTAACAAAACAACATATAGGCACAATCCACCTACCTCGTAGTCGTGAGAATAATATTATTGAATATCAGATCATGATTCATCCTAGATCATTGAAAATCCACAAAAGATTCATAAATTATCAAATATATATCTATAAAATGAGGAGAAAAATCAGGAGGATAGGATTAAGGTGAAGGGGGAACTCATTGGTGGGATCCCAATGCACCTTCTAGAGTTCTGATTGGACATTGATAGGAGAATCAGTGGCTCAGAGAATAATTGTCACTCCTAGCCGATCATGGATGAACCAAGGTCAAAAGAAATTAATTCTGTAAATAAGATATGACCCCTCTCCCTTATATTAAATAAAAAATAAAATACACTACATTTCCTTTAACAATACACACTGTGTATAAGCTTTTACTGGGCCTCAACTTAAGAGGCACGACCACGACACAACATGACTTGGTACATGGATGAGACACGACCTGTACGTGGTCTGGAAAGGACATCAATGTTCATGGTGTGTACACTGAAGTACATGTCTTGTACATTAAAATTCCCCAATTTTACATTTTTCTCAATGCAAACCGAATACAAAATCCATACATGGAAATGGGGAATTGGGTTCTTACAGTTTGATTATCACACCATAGATCTTGTTTCTATCTCAACCAAGCACCAAAATTATTGGTTTCTTCAATCTAGTGGTCTAATATCACATTACGATCTTAATAAAGCCTTATGTTTCATCAGACCCATGTAACGGATCAATGATAGATCTGAAGCAAGCCAAATTTGTTTATTTCTCTCTTTTTGGTCATTATATGGCTTGCAATCTCTAAATAATGATTTTTTATCATGTTTTATTCAGTCTCGCATTATAATATTCACACATTCAGGTTTTATTCAGCTTCATAATGCATCTGATTATAGATTTTCTCATTACTAATGACCTCAACTGAAGGTTAATATCTTTAATAATGTGTGTTTCTACAATATTTCATGCTAAAGAGTATTATTGAGGTGATAAGATATTGGATGTTGTGTGTTTCTAAATTGTCATTTAGTTTAGTGAGTTGGGTTTTAAAATTAGTTTTCATTGATAATACAGCATGTTCATTTTGGTTTTGAAAATGTTGGTGCATGGGAGAGCTAAAAAATCCATTTTCATGTAATTTCATAACATGAGATGGTTTTGTAATGGGTTTTCATGAAAATGGATTTTTCATTTACATGAGCTGAAAAATCCATTTTCATGTCTTATTCAAGTCTATATGCAGGTGTACAGTGGATGGGATACTAGAGGGAGGGGGGCTACTGTGTGCAGTTCTAGAAAAACTCTATACCAATGGTTATAAATCGTTGGTATAAGGGTGCTGGGTTTTTGGAAAAACACTATACCAACGTTTTAAAACCGTTGGTATAGGTGTTCTGTATTTCTGGAATAACCTATACCAACGGTTTTAAACCATTGGTATAGGTGTCTGGATTTTTGAAAATCCTATACCAACGGTTTATAACCGTTGGTATAGCTTTTGCTGTAAAACCAATACCAACAGTTCTAAACCGTTGGTATAGGTTTTCCTAAAAATCACATTACCAACGATTTAAAACCGTTGGTATAAGACTTCCTAAAATTCATTACCCATGGTTAAAAACCATTTGTATACATTGGGTTAAATTTATATTACCCATATACCAACGGTTTGGATCAAACCGTTGGTATAAGGATTTCCTCATAGTTTACTAGCCAACGGTTTGGAAAACCATTGGCATAGGGTATACCAACGGTTTTCCAGACTATACCAATGGTTTTTAACCGTTGGTATAACATTCTTTTCTAGTAGTGCTATTAATCCCAATCCCAATCCTCCATAAAATTTTCACACTATAACAGGCCCCAATAATTAGTACACCCCTTCTCCAGGTTCCCCAAGGCTTCCATAAGGATGTTGTGGTACTATGGGGTAGATTCCTCTGGCTTCTGTACCTTCCCATCAAAATTTTTGACATGATTATACCGACATTAATCATTGATAGTTGTGTTATCTTCCCATAAATGACCATCAATAGCCCTGAACCATTGGAAATGGCACAGTGTACTCATGATCCAATAAGACGGCTTTTCCCTACTTTCACTAGGGATGAAAACATCATACCTCAAACAAAAGTTTTACAGAGGAAATATTTTACACATAAGATAGTTCTTTTGGATTTTTGATAGGATATCAATCATGGATTCATGTTCTGAATGTCATTGCATGCGCATCCCTTTGCCCAGATTATCCTCCATCTCTTCCCTTCGGGCAGCATCTGTAAGTACCCACTGAGAAGCTTCTTGGTTATCCATTCTGTCCCAAGACATTATAATTTTTCTATCCTGGTGTGCAATGATCGATCACAAAGAACGATCACAAAGGTCAATCTCAGAGCTTGATTTCAGAGACCAATATTAGAGTTAGACCACATAGCTTTCAGACACAACTCATGGAGCGCCCGATTGCTGAGTCTATGGACATGTTGTGCGGCATAGAGCAAATGAGAACCCATCTCACAAAGTGCGATCGCTGAGTGAACAGAGCTTCTGAAATCAAGAGCTCAAAACGCAAAGGTGTGGATACAACTAACAATAAAATAGAGGTCTTCAACCACTATTTATAGGCGACGACCCTAGAGCTTTGTATCATGCCTGGCCTCATAATGCTTCGTGGAGTTCTCCACCCACGCACTTCCAATCCACATTACGACCCAGCTCCACAATCCAGCTTCACGATCTACCTAAATATTTTGTGATCTACCATGAAAATTCATCGCACTTTTTCAACTCAACACAAATTGTAAGGGTGGGATTTATTAAGGATAAAATATGTGCATGGAAAGAATAAGAAAAGGACACAACAATTCCAAAAGGGGCTACTTTTCAAATAACCTTCCCAAATACCCTCTGTACCATGGTTGGTACAAAGACAGGGCCTTCTCTATGCCCGCCCCAGAGGAAAGGGATGGTCGAATGCATGGTTATGATGAACTTGATGGAGGTGTTTGCACTGCGGAGGGAAGACATCAGCCTCTGTGATTCCTTTGAAATTGACAGAAACCTCTGCGACCGTCATGGAGGGAACGAACGAAGCCTCTATGTTGTGGACAAGATGACGATTGACTTCATGAATCCAAGAAATATGATGATATATTACACTGATAGAGAAGATAAATTTACTTCGTAATGAACCCTCAAAGCATCACACCCCCCCTAGACCCTATAAAAACCCAGCTCCCCACATTCCAAGGCATCTGGACCTCATAGCTTTCTTCTTTCAAATTCCTAAATCATAAATTGTTCCTTGTTCTATTAACCAACTAGGAAAATGAACCATCCGAGGTACTTGAGAATTGATAAAACCATTTTCCTGTTCTCTGATCTACCCCTGTTTCAAGAAGGGATGTCCTTCACAAAGCCTATTGGCCACCACAAAGTTAGATGACCCCTCTGTGTACTTGGGACTTTCCAAAGCACCAAATCTTCATGAATCCCCCCCAAAAACATGTGTACTCCATTCATAGGTCGAGACACTATGTTTTGAAAATGTATTCTCTTTGAAAAGTCATATCCTCTATGAACACATGTTCTCTGAGAGCCTATGATATCTGCAAAGCCTTGTGCTCTATAATCCTATGTGCTTTGTGAAGCCCTGTTCTTTGTGAGTCCCTATGCTCTGTGTGCCAATGGGCTCTGCGAACCCTATCCTCTATGATCCCCCATTCTTTGTAAGCCACTGAACTTCGAGAATCTCCTCTTTTCGAGGCATCTTTCTTCAAAAGAAACTCTCCCGTGTGGCCCTCCTGTCTTGTACGGAGTTAATTTAATGTCCCCTGGGAGATTCTTCTTGTTATGTTGATTTTCCTCATACTTCCTCACATAGTCACGCTAACAGCTATTTCTTATTTTCATAGCCATGAAAATGTGATCCCCTCAATGGATCACTCCACAACCTCATCTCCATACAGAATTATTGGTGCCTTCCCTTCACCAAGGGCTAAAGTGCTCCAGTTATGTAAGTCTTAGGTGTGAAGAGTGAATCCTCACCGTCCAAGCTGCATGACATAAAACTGCCAAGCACCCACATCCCCGACACATGACATTATACTGTGATCACCGCATTAGCGATAAGTTTAGAGAGGGATGTGAAGGGGGTGGGCACCAGCGCCTTCTCACTCCCCTCTCTCTCTAACGTTGTTACCATGCACACCTTTGGGATTCTCCACATAAGCCCTGAACCACCTTCTCAGACCTCCCGCCAAGATTAAGCCCCAATATCCATCTCCCTGGGCCACTAAACATGCATAATCCCTACTCCATTCCCCGTAGACACACCTTTGGGGACACAATTGTTAGTTCTTTCTTTCCTCTTGTTTCTCAGACCAAGCATGACTCATGTGGTATAAGAATAAGCATCGACCATGACATCCTCTATGGGCCGCCTTAATCTCTAAGATTCATGCCCCACTACTAAACTATGTGGAAATTAATCCTTTCCACTTTTCAAGAAAGGTACATAGGATTCCTCCCTATGGTTCATGCCCATCACCCATTGGCCCTTACCACTTCATGTCGGCTCACCCTTGTCCTGCATGATGTTAAATTGTATTCCCCTTTCACCCTGCATTATGTTAAACTATATGATTTCTAACTACATGGGTTTTGAACCCTCTCTCATAGATAGGGTATGTAAAAAGCTTACCTGAGGTTCAACCCCAAACACTGGTAAACTTTAGAGTCCCATTGGTTGGGGCTCGCATCATCAGTCCACCATTTAGTGGTGTTAGACATGTTCTTGTGAAGATACCCATGACTATGCCCCCCACTCAATCCAGACTCCTCCAACCAAGAGTGTCCCTATTGTGAAGGTATTCTAACCATGCATAAGCCTTAGTATTACTCTTTGTTGATTTCTTTTATGCATACCTCGATTCCATTATCTCATTCCGGAACTACGTGGACTTTGATTCCCTATCATGGGGATATGTAGGAGGCCTCCCTAAGGTTCATGCTCATATCTCATGTCCCATTATAGTCTCACCATTGTGACTTTGTGTTTTGGGAAGGTCATGCCCAAACCCGGAAGTTTGACTTCCTTCAGGTCCCACCCATGCATCCATTCTCCTGATCTTCCACCTCAGGTGACTCATCACCCCACCGAACTACATAGACTTCGATTCCCACCCACTGAGATATGTAGGAAGCCTTCTTGAGGTTCAATCCCCACACCACCATCATCTTCACATTGGCTCAAATAGATTACATCCCATTCATCTCATTCACATCATTAAATCATCCATCATCCATCCGGATTCCACATGAGCCACCACATCCCAAAGAAATCATTCCATCCATCCAAAAATCTAACCATGTGTAAGCCCCATTCATTTCCTTTATACTTGGTATCTCTCGGGCCTCTAACCATAGGTAAGTCCCAACATGTCTTCATATTTTTGTACATATTGTATATCATAATCCCATGAATCACCCTCTCTAACTATAAGTGTTTTGATCCATGTCTTCTACACAGGGTATGTAGGAAGCCTACACGAGGTTTAATCCCATCAAATGGTAAACCATATTGTCCCATTTGGTGGTACCTAATCATCCTTTAATCCAACCTCATTTGGTTTCTTGATCCACCCATATCATAAACCTCCTATGTACTCCCTCCTAGCGATGTACCTATCTAATCCACTCCCATCATTGTTTTAATCAGTTTGATCTGTCTTCTCTAGATGTTAAACTCGAGGCAAACCCCATGTTAAACACTGGAAGCTGAGGAAAACCTTAGGGACATGCCTATGGCATATAATTCCCTACACTTGATGTGGGGTGCCTCAGGATTCTACTCCCTTGAGAATCCCTATCATAAGGGGAAAAATAAAGGTGTACTAGTGTTTCAACAACTAGACACACCAGAGATGCCCAATGTGACTACTCCCCCAACTGAAGGTTGCTACCCTAACTTGACCCCAGGGAATTTCATAACATAGGCAGTGAAATTAACTGATATCCACAAACATATGGCACTGGAAGAGTTCTATGAACAATGTCTCAATCTTTAAGGGAGACCCAAACTATGAAACAAATTCCAAGGATGAATCGATGGAAGGAGAGAAAAAAATCCCATCATCCCATTTCGATCAAGGAGAAAATGTACCTGAATAAGAGACGAACGTAACCTACCTTTGGAAAGTGAAAATGCCGGGTAAAAGCTAACAGGTCCTCCATAGGCGGATGTGTGTAGCCTGGAGGATGTGTCAGAAACAATGACATTAATGATATTTTATAAAAATAATATTTTATTAAATCATTAAAAAATCATAAAAATTGACATAGGAAAATGGGAAAAATATATTTACAAATATGTCTTATATTGTACATTTTTGGGCTAATTTTACTTTTATGGTATCTTTATTACCTCATATAGTGTAAAAAAAATTTATCACGATAATTGTCTAAAGGGTTAATTAGGGGTTAAAACTAAGAGTTAATGGAAAAAACATCACCTAAACTTATCAAATTTTTATTTTATGAAATTATTACAACTCATAATAATCTTTTTTTTTAAATTATATCAATTTAGATCCATTTGGACATGAAAAAAAATTTATATTATGTTAATAATTTATGAAATTATGAGAATTCCCATCCCCAGAATTAAAAAATGAAACCCCTTCTCTATTTTCTGTACAAAGCATTGATACTTATAAATCAATAAACACATAAAAAATTATATACTAAAACTCTCTATGAACAAGTTATAGTTTTTGTTCTTATTAAAATACCATTATAAGGTTCATTCATAACGGATCTAAAGAAATCCTACCGAATAAGTGGTAATCGTCATTACCAACTACTTAGAGTTTATTTCTTCCTATAATTCATCTAAATATATTATAACCATATTAAATAATAAATAAAGTATCATAAATATAATGATATTACTTTATTATTATGGTAAAAAAATCCCATATCTTTTAAATCCTATGAAAAAGGAAAACATCACTCGTTCATATATATGGTTTAACATCTCCACGTAGCGTTGTAATTCGTTTTTCATTGCCACATTAGTTAGATTGTTATAAAGATGAAAATAATGAATATATATGTTGTTTTTGGAATAATTATAGTTTTTTAATTATGATATCATATATATATATATATATATATATCCTCTTAACTTATAATCCATTTGGAAAATGATAATGTCGTTTGTCCGTACATGTGGACTATCGCCTCAACAAAGAGATATGGAATTGTTTTTTTTTAATATTTACATGGATGGTAATAAAGACATATTTAATTAAAATATATGATATATATGATATTTTAATAATTATATAAAGGTGATTTATTATTTATATTTATTTAATTCCATCCAACAAAAAGGGAAAACAGTGATCATGTGTACGTATGATCTACCATCACCATGAACCGTGAAATTCATTTTTCTACTCTATAATTTATTGATGAATATAAATATGTATATAATGAATATTTCATATATTAATATAATGATTATGGTGGTTACTTAGTCATAATTAAACTATGGATACCAGAATTACCAAACCAAAATTATTAAGAGAAACAAAGCAGTTAACAACCAAAACTATGATAATAGTAAAATATTATTAAAAAATATGGGATAAGATGTTATAAAAGTATCAAATATGATATTATAAATAGTTATATAGTTATTTAATCTATGAATCAAAAATATAAATTTTATATATAGGAGTTCAGATCTCTTTCAAAGCAAGTCGAACTTGAGGTAATGGATTTCATCTCAATTTCTTCTCCTTTGAGACATATTTGGTATTATGAACCTATTTATTTTTTATGAGTTGTGTATAATAACCCATTTATGTAATTAAAATGAATATAAATTTTTTCGTGATGATTAAATTTTTAGTTAAAGTTTACAATTTTAAGGGTTTACAATTTCAAAGTTACCAAAGTGGTATGGATTTGTTTTACAGTCTAATTTTTTTGGGATTGGTCTTATTTTCATTGATGGGATATTTTAATATAACCTCAAAAAACCCATTTATTTTCTAGTAATATTTATATTTAATGATTTAAAATTTTATTTCAATTTTGTTTATATTTAAAATTTTAATATTATAAAGATATTTTTAAAAGAAATTTCGATCTTATTTCTTGTCTGAACAGATATAATTTTATTCCATGACCATATTTTTTAAAAGTATTTTAAAAAAGTATTTTTCTCACCAAATGATTTATTAACCAATTTTATGTTATAATTTAATTTTACATGTTTTGAACTAAACCTTCCTAATTTTTTCTGAAATGTTCATTTTTAATTTTCGTCATGAAAATTATAAAGGAATGTTTATTTTTAATGTATATGGGTTAATGGATTTACATAAAACCATAACTGTGTTATGATTTTTTAGATTATTCATCAAAAATTAAATGGATTTAAAAATAAAACCTATTTAAGGAATATATTTTTTAATGTTTCGCTTATATTTTCTTTCATTTTCCAAAAACCATGAATTTATTTCACAAGATATATTTCTTAGGAATTGATGGCCATATTTTATCTCTTATTAATTTTATAGTCATTAAATTTATCTTGAAACATTCACTTACTTGTGATTATATTTCATTATAAATTACATTTAACTTAAATATCCACATTATTTGTATCATAGATATGGTTATTACTAAATCATAAAAAAATTCTAGATGTAGTTTTTTACTATGATACTTATTTGATTAACTCGAAAAATAGTGATATTTATTATTCTTTAATCAATTAGAATATGTGTAAATAAGGAAAATTATTGAGGGATTCAATTAATCATTAAATATATGATGAATTTATTAGAAATATAGTGATGGGTGGGGCTCGATAATATATATCCCATTGATTCATCGACATGACTCATGAGATAAATCAATTATCCAAATTAAATGGGTTTCTGGAGTATACCTACCCATTAATTAAAGTGCCCTAGAATAGGCCTTTGATGGTATAAATATCATGATGTTTGAGATCATGACATCCAATGTTATGTATTTTATTTATTTAGAATTTAGTTATTATTATCCCTGATATTACTGAAATGATATTTTTCATGGATGCACTTTTTGCTCAAGTAATTGATTAAATGGGATGTAATTTCATTTATTTACATTTAAATATTTATTATTCCTTATAGACTTATGAGAGATTCTGTATTACATAACCCTTAGTAAGTATATTATCTCACCCTTTATTTTTTTCATTTCCATATGATATATATAAGGATATTATTAATAATATCAAGGATGTGAGAATGTTTCTTATATAATTTTGTTTATATTTCCAATGTAATATGAGAATTAGGTATATGTAGGGCTCTTCAATGTTATTAAACCAATCGATCATTGGTGTTTTGATCATTATTATCTTATTCTATTGTTATAATGTAGATACTATATTTTTATTACTTGAGTTGGGGTTTCAATAAAAATATTGAATTGGATCTCAAAACATCACTCCATAGAGACAAATAACACATATAATCAGATGATCTTAATATTAAGGATCGATGATTCTAAGAATAAACGGTCAATAGTTAAATGATATGATCAAATCAAGGCACAAAAATTATGTTAATATCTCAAGAATAATGCATGATAATAAAGGGTAAAGTGTAATGAAAATATCCTTAGGAAACTAACAAAACTCCCCCACCAAAAATGAAATTAAATCTTGAATATAACAGCAAATAATTATTATTAATTACCACCTCTTTTTTTGTAGGAATTTTCAGTTAGAATAAGTCTCAAATCCATCACATAACATCACATGATATTAATACCGTCAGTCTGGTAATGGTGGTTTCTAACTTACCTTTTAAAAAACTAATATTTATTCTTTAAAAAATAGAATGGGTGAATAATAAATTACACTAAATTTAATCACAAACCAATTCCCCAAAATCCAATAACATTCCACTTTATATATCCCCTATAAAAATCATCTATTTACACTATAAATTCACACCCATACTTGGTCAATTAAATATCATGAAAAATACACCAGATTAAGGTAGGAAAAGAAAACATTCACATGTAACATAGATCAGTCATAACAATGTCATTCACCAATTCTAAGGGCTATATAGGTTTGGTATAAAGGTGGTTCTTGAAATATAGGGACTATAAATTGATATTCATTAATATTTCTAAAATAGAATTATTATAGGTATATCTTTCAAAGGATACCACGGTATGTTATGGTAGTCTTACATGTCCCAAGTATCTACCAGAAAATATACTCCGAAACAATGTTAAATGGAATTCCATGAGTCCTCTCAGGAATGGGAAGAAAGGAGATCACTGATTATATGGTCACTAAGTAATAGGTTAATCAATATTAATTTCAAAAATGTAGAATAAAATATAATAAAATCAACTAAGAGAATATACTTGATATTCACTAAAAATAATAATAATTAAAATTCCAAAACAAACTACAAACTAAAACATTCATTTTTATTTGTACGGTGGAAATGAAATTTTCAGGTAAAAATATATGTCCGATGAATATTTTTTCCTAGATAGATAAGAAATTGAAAAATCTAAGTGTAAAAAAAACTAAAACATAAACACCCCTCTTAAAATCATGCAGTGACCCCATGTTTTTAAATTTAAAAAATTGACAACCATGTAGAACAAAAAGAAATATATGGTAAAGAAAACTCCCTCATTTAAACAACGTGTTCTTGGGGGGAGAGTGGAACCTGTTTAATACCTAGTTCTAAAAATATACATAAATTAAAATACCTACAACTTAAAAATATATATTTGAACACAAAAAAACAATGAAAATAGAAAAATAATATAGGGAGACAATGAGGGATAGAAACTAATGTTATTACTTTATGAGAAATGAGAAGTATTATGAGGTGACAAAAAGGTATTGAAAATTGAAAGATCAAATAAGGGGGAAATAAAAATAAAAAACTAATGAAAATTAGAATAATGGATAAACTATGGGTTTCCTCCCATTAAGAATAATTTTATACTTCTTAAATAAGATTAAATGACACAAATCAGTTAGCTTGGTCCATCAGCTTATAAGTTTATGGCCTATTCAGTATACTAGTTGTAGTGTACTCTAACTAGAAATATCTCTTTTAGGAGTTTCACCTTTCCACAAATTTCAAGGGGTGTCATTCATGAGTTATCTACGACAACTTAAAAACCCTTGGGAATATTTCTTGAGGGTCCCCTTTTTCCTTGAAACTGGTTGGTATGTTTCTTGAGGTATTGTGGTATGAATCATATGAGGCAAATAATCCACCAACACCGATTTGTATCATCATGGAATCAAGTTACATGACACTATAGAAGAGTAATTATGTAAAGGTTATTTAAAATATGATATAAATATGTATTTTTTCATTATAACTCAAAATATACATAAAAGGGTTCCCAAAATAATGACAGACAAAAACAACACAAAGAATATATAGTCAGGGTGGAAAAATGGGTAAAATTTTTAAAAAACATACCTAATATTGTTGGTGGTTTTGTGGTATCCTACCTATGGATGGGTTGTTGTAATTACCATATTGTATTAATTTCAGAAATGGTGCACAGGGTAATTGTTGGTGCATCTATAGTATCAGTTGGTGGGACTATGGTGGTCTGCTAGATTGATAGCTCAAGAAAGATTTGAGAGGTGGCCAAGGGTGTTTTAGTAGATAGTGGGTTAGTAAAATCCTGAATCTATATTGTCGATAAAGATATGGTAGTTGATTCAATGAGTGAAACATGTGTTCGAGTCATTGGAGGATGTTTAACAGAGTAGTTTCTAGATGAATGGTGTTGGGATCATGGACATAACTAGAGGCATGTGTGGATAAAAATGGATTAGGGAGTGTAGAAATAATAGTATTACATGAAGGTTCATATTCAGGTGGTAGAGAAGTAAATGAAGGCTTTGTGATCTTAATAAATAAGTGTTACAAGAACTTTCAGATAGTGTGTTAGTTCTCTAGTAGATTGTGCAGTGCTACCCTACAATATCATAACCATTCCCCAAGGGTTAGGTGGTACTAAATGGGACAGCATAGAAGAAGTGGTATCTATTTTAGGAATTGTAACTTCTTGGGTGGTTGAGGCATCCTAAAGATGCTCCACATAAGTGAATTTGAGGTATTTGGTGACCTACTAATAATGTTGGACAACTTTATTAAGCAACCCCATATTATGTAAAAGAACCAAATCGATAAAGTTTATTTTTTTCAAGGATGATAGATTCAATGATTACTCAAATACCACCATATGACTTGCTAAATTAGTTATAAAAATTTCACCTAGGAGTGTGAAATGGATTTTTTCACCTACCCCTCATAGTAAAGAAATAACCATTGTGGAATTTTGACTGCTAAGGTCTCATTGTTGTGGCTAAGAGAAATAACTCCAACAGGATAATATCCCCTTGTGATTCTCTTCAAGTCAACAATGCATGGTCATGGGCACAGTGATAAATCTGTAGATCTCCACTACATATTTGAATGCTGTTGAACATTTTGGGATGATGAAATATCTTTTTTATGATCAATACCATCCTTGTTTTCATTCTTTGTCACACCTCTTCGGATCGAATAATAATTTCATGTATGTTTAAAAGGCGATGAAATTGGCAAAGAATCTTGAGTCTAAATTGAAATTCCTTCATGCTAAATATCCATTGTTTTTTCACCAAACCACAATGAATCCTAGACCACATCTAGCTCAAATGTGGTTTGAAACTTAAGGAAGAGGTATAATTAGTTATCCCCCCAAACTTCAATGATGTGAGTTAGTAACATTTTTTAAATATCCTATATGAATGACTTGGAAGTATGAATTGTTTTTGGCATTGTAAGTCAATATCCTTATTGCTCCTCATGGGATTTTCATTCAATTTTATAAGATAGAACTAATGTGGCAGTCCAAGAACTATAGAAAGGGGTGAATATAGGGCTATTGAAATTACCCTTGGGGTAGAGTTAGTGAGTGTGAGGAATAAGTAGGGATGGGTGGATGGGTAGAGGTTTTGGTAAAAGGAATAGAGGTAGAGACCAAGGCCTTATGATTTCTAGAGGATTATATTTGAGGCCTTATAGGGTGTTTCATTAAGAAATTGGAAGGAGGTTGGTCAAACCTGTTCTTGGTGTGTTCCATATAAATAAATGGAGAGATTAGAAGAGGATCAACAATGGTTATAAGAGTAGGGATTTAGTAGATAAGGGAGGGCGATTCTGAGATGGGGCAAGTAGTATTAGTGGAGTAGTATCCCTGGTTTTTCATTTGAAAATTATTAATCCTATAGAATCATAGTATAGACAAAGGGATTGATCCTAGGTTTCTTATTAGTAATCACTTTATTAGAAATTGAGATATAGAAATTTCTTTTATAGGTGAATTTCAAGGATATGACACACCCTTCTTCAAAAGGTTAAATGCAGTTATTTATCTTATTTCTATTTACATAAAAGGTAGTTTCATTGCCTATTTTAATTTAGATAGATTTACATGGAAAAAATATTGTGACTATAAAGGATATGAACCAATATAACTTTAATTTTTCAAGAAATAGTCTAGAACTGGAGTTAAAAATAAGTATTTTACCTCCTAGTGTATGTTTTTTTGTGTAATTTGTTTTCCTTTCCAATGTTTGGATTTTTCATTGTAAATATTATCATTTTCTTAGTAATACCTTCTCAAATATTACAATTTATCAAGTTTTAGTACGGAATTATCTCCTGAACACTGGGCATCATTTTTTCCCTTCTTTATATACAAAATTATTAAATCTCTAGCTTGACTGGTAAATGAAAACAATTCCCATAAACAACACTAAAAGTGGTTTTACCAATGTATGTGTTAAATTTTTTGTTTTGCTCCTATGGAAAATCATCTAAATTGTGACTCTATTACTTTTATCTGTAATTAACATTATTCTCCAAAAACTACTAAATTTCCTAATTTGATAACACCACATTACCACTGGTTTAAAATTGATATGTATTTTTGGTGTTATATTGAAATCTAGGTTTATTATTCAATATCTGCATCAAGTGATTAGTAAAAAATTTCCTTTTTTCTTTTGATTAATCCGAAAATTAAAACCCAATAAAGTATAATCATCATCTAAATATTCATTACAATTAGGGTTGTGTTAAATGTGGTGGATCCCAATTCTACCCATTTTGATATATAGTCAACACAAATAAAAATGAATTTTTTTTATGGAATTTGGAACTAGGATCGCAAAATATATTCCCTACACATCATACACTTGTACTTCTACAATCAGGTTCTATGGAATTTTCTTTTATTTACTAATATTTCCAACAATTTGAAATTGATAATGTATTTAGACGAATTTTGAATCATACTAATGGAGGGTATGCCAAAATAATCCACCATTCAATGTTTTATACTCCATATAATTTTTTCATGATGTCCCTCCTACATGAATAATGTAAAAATTAAAAGACACTTTGAATCCAAGGTTCATGAACACACCTTTGAATCATGTCATGTCAATATTGTATGAAAATAAAGGGATTATAATAGAATTATTATGCTTCATCTTCCATGACCATTTTCAATTTTTGGTATTTTAAATTAGGGTACTAGGTCCTGATGGACAAATAATTTTTTATATTATCAGAACATGTCTTAGCTGGTATATCCTCAGAAAATGGTTTTTCATCCAGAAATTCATTAATAATATCCAATTCATTCTCCCCCTTAATATTTAGTATTTTAGTTACTCACAAATAATCATCCATTACATTTTATGACCTTTCATTATCCTTGATTAGGAGATCAAATTATTGTAGTTGTTGGATCTACCAAATGATTCATGTCATGGTATCCTTATATTTAAAAAATATTGTAATGTTGAGTAATCGTTGTAAATAATGACTTTAAATACTATCAGATATGGTCGTAGCATTTCGAATGAAATAAAAACCACAAGAAACTCTTTTTCCATAGTGGTTTTATTTATTTGGGATTCATTAAGTGTTCAACATTCATAATAAATGGGTCTAAATATGTGGTCAAGCAGCTACCCAAATATTTTTCCAACTACAAAATCACTAGCATCTCGTATGATCTCAAAATGTTTCTCACATTTTGAGGATATAATAATTAGGGCTATAACCGATTTCCATTTTAGTGAACCAAAGTATTTTATTCATGTTTCATCAAAATGTAATGGTATATCCTTTTCGAAGAGATTTGTGAGTGGTAAAGTAATTTTATAGATATATTTAACAAATCAACGTTAGAACCATGTATTGCCAAGAAATATTTGGTTCCCCTAGATAGTAGTGGGTTCAAGGAGATCCTTGATGAAATTAATTTTCACAAGATCAACTTTTATACCTTGTTTTGAAGTTTTTTCCCATGACAAATTTCACTTTGTACCATTAAATGGAACTTCTCCCAATCAATATCAATGAACTTCTCTCCACACCACTTCAAAACTATGTTCAATTTTCTTAGACACACCTCAAAAGACCTTCCACACACTAATAAAATTTCTCGAGATATCTCAAAAAACTCCTTCCCCATAATAAGGAATAAATGTTTCATAGACCATTGAAATTGTTTGGTGTGTTGTACATCCCAAATGATATACATCTATAGTCAAAGATTCCATAAGTACATGTGAATGTTTTTTTAGATTTCTCATCTAGGTCCTATAGTATTTTATTATATCCAAAAAAACAACTGAGAAAGTAATAGAATTAATAGTCATCCAACCTCTTTATCATTTGATCCATGAAAGGTAATAATAAATGATATTTCTAGTGATTACACTTTATTTTTATAATAAAAACATACTCACTAACCGAGGACTATTATTGTGTGTATTAACACAATGCAATCATTTGGTTCCACCTTCAACCTTCTTTATTAGGAACCATCTATATTAGAATCACTCATTTACTATTTTATATTAAGAAGGTGAATCTAGTATTAAGTAGTTTTAAAAACAAATTCTTAATCCCCTCCTTTATAGGTGATGTAAGATTCCACTGGGGTTAATAACTATGTTTTATATATTTTTCTAGTAAAAAATTATGAGTAGATAGTGAAGGAAAAATTCCTCTGATATATACAATTATTGTTGTGATGTCCTAAATCTTATGACTTAAAACATTTTGAAATTGTTCTTATTTTTTCAAAATCTTAAAAAACATTATAATTACCAAGTCTATTTCTTTGTTTCACATGAAATAATATCATATGGTATTAGGTAGGGGATTTAGTTATAAGGTGGGTGGAATATTTAGTGAGGGTGTAAACTTTGGGAAATATTCTATTATTTAGTGGTTCCACCTAGTTAACCTCTTCTGGGTTGACATGGTTCTCTTCTTTATTATAAGATTTTTTCTCTTAGTCATACACCATATCATGAATCAAAAACATCATTTTTTGGTACTCTTTTTATAGTAACTTCTATAATGTGATTTATTCTATATAATATTACTTATTATTCAATCATTCTTCGAAATATTCTGAATTATTTTCGCGTTTTGTGACACTAACCATATTGAAAATCACTTTTCCTTCACTGAATCAAAAATGAGTCATCTTTGATTAACTCTAACTAGTGATTTACAAGTGTCATTGATGGGTCTCCCATGAATAATTTTCATATTTCATTCATATCCTATATCCAAGCCCAATAAATTAGTGAGAAAATGAATTTCCCTAATTTGATATGAATGTCATCAAGAATTTTTCAAGGATATTTCATAGATCTATCAGCAAGATACATGGATACTCTTATTAGATTTATCTCATCAAGACCTAGCTTTTTGAAGACACTAATTAGTATAATATTGACACTTATTCCCAAAAAAAATCATTCCAAAAGGTATATGACTCTATGGTTCATGGGATTTAAAAACTACCAGAGTCTTTCTTCTTTGGTGGAATTTTACATTAGACTACAATAAAACATTCTTTATAGTGAGAGATAAATCCTAGGTCTTATATATTTATTTATTTTGTAGTAGATCATTTAGAAATATTTCATAAATTTTCATTTGTTAAATATCTTCTACAAAAAGGACTTTGATGTGGATATATTTTAACATATCCATTAATTTATTATATTGAGGTTCCACTTTACCTTAACACATCGTCTTTAATAATGGAATAGGGGTCTTGTCTGGTGCTCTTTCAATGCAATCCCTCTCTTTTTATTCCTCCATAGGGGTTGTATTCTTAGCTTCATGATCTGTAACTTACTTGTCCTCTTGACTCTTTATGTTGTGCATTTTGGTTTATGATTTAACAATTATATTTTTCTCTAGAAACTCTCCTTTCTCAGGTTCCCCTATTTTATTTTTTGGTTTGTTTTATTGTTTTTCATAGTATTGTGGGTTTTATGGTGGTAGTTCACATCTTATCCTTAAACTCGTAGTTTTGGCTTCCTCTTAAAAATGTTCTTCAGTATTACATTATAGTTTTCCTAGTAAATGGACTGATTGTGATTTGGAAATCGATCCAACTTGATAATCTAATTTATAAAGGGATTCTCGTTGATTATACATATATATTTATTAATTTTTAATACTTTACTAAATCTTTTTAATGAATATAGATATAAAATTGTAAATATTATATGGTTGAGATTAAGTTAGCGATCTATTTTATTTGATTTATGGATACTAATATTCCTATTAGTGTGGATATTGTTTTTGTTGATATTCTGGTTGGTTTTGTTGTGATTTGGGTAGTGGTAAATATTGAATGGGTTTGGGGGATTTTTTTGTGGGTAACCAAGTATTCCATTATTTCTAGGATATATTGGTTGGTTTATTGTTGTTTCAACTGGTCTATATTTATTTCCATCTAGGAATTTATAGGTTTTGGTTGTGAAACACGATGCTGAATTGATACTATCATCAATTTTAACTTACATAATATTATTATAGGGGTTGATTTTCCTTCAATATCACTCATAATTCTCTATAATTGTATGTAAATCCACACATCTCACATGATTGCACCTCTATAGTATGGGATAGTAGTGATTCTCAATATTTTATAGAAATTAAAATTTGTTCAGATTATTTTTCAAGGCTTCTACCAAGGTAGTAATGCTTATCATTTTTTAATCTTGATGTATTATTTTTTAAGGTGGACCCTGGTAACTCTTATAAAGACAATTTTTGGGTGATATTTCATCAATATGTTCTCTCTCTAGTTCTAGTGTTTTCATAATTTTGCCTCCATTAGTACAGGAATCCACTATGGATCTCATGGAAAATTGTAATCCATAGTAAAACAATTCCATTTGAAACAAAACATCAATTACGTAGTGTATTAATTTCATCAAGAGTTCCAGAAGCCGTTCTCATGCTTCCCAAGTAGTTTTCCTATCTAATTGAGCAAATATTTTGATATCTCTAATGTTTTTCCATGTTTTATCCAATGGAAATTATTTTTCAAAAAAAATCATTTAAAGTTTATGATAGGTTGTGATTGATCTGGTGGTTTGACCCTTAAAATAGTCTTTGGGTTTGTGTCCATTATAAAATAAGATTACCTTCCATTAGATTATTTTTAACATTTCCCATATAAATATGAATGTTTCACAAACCTCTAAGAAATTATAGAGGTTCCCATGTGGATCTTTTCTTTGAAGTCCACTAAATTGGTCTATATATTGAATCATATGAATTAGGATGCATTTAATTTCAAAAAAAAATCCCTTGATTTGGGTCAAAAAGATTCTCATAGAAACACCACTTATGGGGGTATAAATCTAAAATGTATTTAATATGGTATGTAGTGAATTAAATCTAAATTGTTGTGGGAGGTAATTTCAGGGGACTCTCTTTGGTATTCATTTATTAAGAGGAAGTATGAGTAGTTAATAATTTATTGGGAAGTTATTTTTGATGAATATTATCTCTAGAGTAGTATGAAAAACCTTTTACACCCAATTATAAATAGTTATAAATGTAATATCTTGTGTGGAGATTTTTTTAGAAACACAGTAGGTTTGGAAATATTTTGTTCTACCCTGGATGTCTAGTTTTGGATATCAGCTTCAAATATGCTTATTACCATCCTAGGTTTAGTGATGTAGTTTTGACCAGTGTTTTATCTCTTATTCTATCTCTAAAAAACTAAGTAACTCTATATTTCATAGTTTGGTTCATTCCCCATCTAACATGGATAGCATGGGTACTATAATATGGTTTAAATACATCTCTCCTAAATAAATCTTCCTCATTTGGAAAATCTGAAATAAATCCATTCCTATGGATGATAACCTTCAACACATTTTTATTCATCTGGCATCGAAATTTAAGTGTTTTACTAATTCTGATTTGGAATTTATTGCTCATTTGTTTTTCAAAAATGAATGTTTTATTAATTTGTGTTTTCAATTATATTTTTTTCTACACTTCATTTCTATATCGATATTTTTGGAGGATTTTCATTAGTCTAGTCGGGTTGTTCTAGATAGAGACCATGAATAGGCTAAGGGGTGGTCTGTTTTGACTACTATTATTTGTTAGACCATCTAGGATACTCGGAATGCCACATTATATTAGGTTTATCATCTAAATCTCTATTACATTAGTTTTAATTTTATAGATATTCTTAACACTATTTTTTATCAGTGGAAATGCATGTCTTTTTTGTTGGTGGTATAATCTCTCATCATGATTGGTAGATCCATGGGAGTAGCTTCTCTTATGATGAGGGGTACATGTTCATGGATGAGATGGAAGTCCCATGTATAAGGTCTCAATCTTAATTTTGATGGATCTTGTGTGCATGGTTTCATGATGAGTGGTGGTGTTGTTCACAATTTACATGGATCAATCATCCTATATTTCTTAACATTTTCAAGGGGGGCGTCAGTTATGGATGAGGCCAGGTCAATTATCTAAAGAATGAACATATGTAATTCTAGTTATATCATTTTATATGAAGTTTAATTTGACTCTACCATTGTGGTAAATGTTTTGAAAGGTTACTTGGACATTTCATGGAACATCACTTACCACATAAAGAGGTTTATTTCTTTAATCTATCCATTTAAAAATATTTTTCATACTTTTCATTAGTGAAATCTGTTGAAAAATCATCTCACTTTTCAGTGTATTCAAGATGAAATTTTATTGGTTTTCTCAAGAGTTGGATATATTGTTATTCTTTGTGAAATGGTTTCCTGATGGGATTCCCTAGGGTACCATCATTTTTGAAGTTCATGATCTCTTTCTCTATTTTTGTACTTTCTCTTTTCAATAAAATATTTCAATTGATATTCAGTTAGTCAGCCAACTCATGGATTAGTTATCATGATTCATTCTTTTATTTAGTAAATTTGGAATTTGTAACATCATGAGTACTGGGGTTATTGTGGTTTTCTATGGTTTAACAGTGTTACATAGACAAGTACCTCTTGATTTCAACATCAAAATGAGATCTTATCCAGATTTAAATCTCTTAGAATGACTTATGGGAGCTCTCTCCATACACAATTGGTTTCATATAGAATAATATGCAATTACATTCAAAAAATGGAATTAAAAAGATAAATAGAGAAGTAAAATGAAGGGAAGAAGCCCTAAATTTGACTCTAAAAGTCACTATGCCTCCTTAGAAATGGTGCCAAAAATTTTCAATTCCTATAGATCATTTTTACTTCTTAATATGGTGGCCAATTTATAAATTTATAATTTTCCAAATCTGACATTATTGTTAATATTCACTTAATATTGGAAGCTTGGGTTTGATCCCATGGGGTAGAAAAATGATTGGTGGAACATCATGAGTGGCTACCAATTTTTGATTCTTAATAGTGATTTAGGCAAAGAAAAGTAAACGTTGTGGGTTGAATAAATTAAAATTAACAAATAAAGGGTATGAAATCAATTTCAAGTGATTTTTTTATAATATATAATCAATATAGTCATGGGTTGGTCTAATCATACTTGCCTAAAATTTGTATTAAGATCATAAATTTTATTAGGTCATATTAATTTATTCTACCTAAATTGATGAATATTTTTAGTCTGGAAGAATTTATTAATCTAGGATCATTGATCACAAATCTTAAACTATAAGAATAATTAATGATATTGTTCATAACAAAGATTTATCAACTAGATTGGGGTGCCTCCCATCAAATTTCATAAATCAATATTATAAAAAAGGACATGATTTTGTTGATTTTATAACTTAATTGATAACCACTATATTTCACAAGTTTAGATAAATGACACATTAACACTCATTCCCCATCCTATTGAATACAAACCACTTGAAATTTAGGTGCACATGGTGTCCAATAATATCATCGTGCATAAAAAATGAAAATAAAAAAAAGGTTCTTGGCATTCATAAAATAAATTTAAATCAATGGAAATTAGAAAAACATATCTAAAATGAATAAAAACACAAATAAATGGAAACTAGAATTAAATTCAAACCAATTTAGTGACATGAATTAATGTATAGATTTTTAAAGCTTTAAAGATATATCTTTAAATAATTAAGGAAACAAAACAATGTAAAAATGTTCTACTCTTATCATCAGTTTTGAACATAATAATATAAATATGAAAATTAATTTCATAATATCAAAAATCATTTTCATCATGAACTACTTTGAGGTAATTCTAATAGGTGTTTAATATTAACATTCATTCCATGAATTATAACTCATGATATTAATCCAAAAGTATAGTCTTTGGATGTCTGTCTCTTCCTATATTCATGTCATTAATTTTAGCCATGAGATCTTGAAAGGTATGAATTGGGTTAACTGGTGAACAATGGTTATCCATTTCACCTGGTGAATTCTCCTTTAAATCATGAATGATCTTGAATTTAGTGTTTTGTGTCTTGAAATGTATTAAATTATCTGAATGGATCCTACCAGTATTGATTTTAATTTTTCTCCTTATGTTCATGATTTGAATGGAAAAATCATGGTGTAAAAAGTTTAAAACTCTATATTTCTAGTAGCATCTCCTCCAAACTCTTAATCTTCCAAAAATCTACAAAACCCAAACACAATTCAAGTAATATTAAAATAAAATGTATTAAAATATTTATAATATAGTTTAAATATATATATATATATACAAGTTAAACATATCATGAAATGAAATTAAATTTTGTATGGATTCCATGGGAGTTTTCATGCTGCAAAAAATACCTCCACTCTACATACATGAGTTTTGTATATTTTATGTAGTTATGGAAAATTTTATATATGTATTATAAGAGGAAATATTTTTAGGAAGAATAGGTTGAGCCTATTGGTGATTTAATTTGAATATATATTTGGCCAATCCAAGTAAAAATGAGAATAAAAATAAAGAATATGGAAAGGTTGTCATTTAAATGAGGGTATCAACAGAAAAATAAAATGGTTACTGTTACAATATTTTAGAGATTCATTTTCTTGTGTTTATATTATACACATTTACTACAGCATTATCATTCTTATAAAAATGTGGTGACACCCACCAAAAGATCACAACCACCAGGATGAGAATAAAGATCATGGAAAATCCTGTGTGCAAGATGTTATGATATTTGAAAATTTGTGAAACCAATTTTGAAGGAATTTTATATATAATAATATGGGATATTATATTTAAATAACACATATATAAAAAATATAATGTGATAGATTATGTGAATGAATGTATTGGTAATCTAAGATCCTATGTGAGGGTTTGATCTGAGCACTCATGTGTTGTGTTGGACATTAAATAACTCTAGAAGAAGACTAAGTATCCAATACATCCTATAGTGAGGAAAAATGAGTTGGATATCATTAAAATATCAATTTAAGAGATAAAAGGTAGTGAGAAGATGAAATGAGTGTAAATATGACTTATTGTTCATGTTCGCATATATTTTTCTTGAGTGTTCCGAATGTAGAGGATATGATAGTTTTGAAGCGAAAATGGGCCCATTGAGTGAGATATCCAAGTGATTATATTCACTAGAAGTCATTTGAAGATAAGATATGAGAATTTACTGTGTTTATAAGTTTTCATGAATACATAATTGAATTCAATGAATCTACTTGATAGAAAAATAAGATCAATTTCCATGATGTAAATGCATCCTATAATAAAAGAGTGATCTAATTATAAAGGGGATATAGAAAGCAACTCTTATTTATATAAATGGTTGGAATCAATATAACTTGTGTGAATAATAATATTTAATAATACCACAATTAAATTCAATGAATATAGTGAAAACAAATTGAATAAGTCTAGTGTGACATTAGTAAGTTCATTCTAGTGAGATGTTCGAATAGTGGATAGTGTGACTCTAGTTGATAGAATATTAGTGAGACTATGATATCTTTATGGTGTGTGAATTAATCTCCCATTATAATTGATTTATATTTATTATAGTGTATAGTAAATTATTGGTTTGAATAACCAATCCTAAAAAGGAGTGTGTCTTTATACCAAACCTTGTAAAATCCTTATATTCTTGTGACTTTACTTACTACGTTATACATGTAAGGTTGTGTGACTCAAGAAGGAGTGGATCGATATAAAAAAAGGTTAGGAAGTTGAATTGAAAATTTTTAAAATTCATAAAAGTTATAATTGACCATTAATTCACCCCACTCCACTTAGTGGTTAATCAGTCCTTTATGAACATCAGAATAGAACATTAACCTCACAATACAAACATTAAAAGTTGGTTCTAAAAATATTTTTAATACAGTATTCCAAGGAAATAAAAACACTAGTTTCTACCTAATTGAAATTTTCATGTGATAAAGATGAAAATATGTTAAATATAAAAAATTATATGCATATAATTGTTATCTGACATTACATAATAGTTAAAAGTACAAATTTGTTTTTGGAATTTTTCTAGTCTTCAGGAACTATAGTAATCCCAAGGAAATCCACTTACATGTAGTGAAGATAATATTTTGTTATATCAAATTCATGGCGTATTGTGGAAATATTTATAGTGGTAAATATCATCAAGAGTTATTGGGGTATATAGATATAGATTGATCAGGTTTATTATATGAGTGAAAGTCTATATCAAGAGGTACATTTTGTCTTAGAGGATTTTAATTTCATGTATTATCAAGAAACATGCTTTTATTTTATTTAGAAGTAGAAAAGCTAAATATATTTTGGTCACTCAATATTTATGTAATAGTTATGGATGAATAAATAGACTAAGGATATCAGAGTTGAAGTGAAGTATTCTAAAATAATAAAATATGAAAATTAAATTTCTATCAATACAAGAAATAATATCATCGAAACCACTTGGATATGGAACATTGAAATCAATTATAACTTCATAAATGAGAAATTTCCGCATGGGTAAGTGAAATTAGAGCATGTTGATACCAAATTTGATGTCATATATATCATGTAAAGGCCATATCCAATGACACATTTGAAAAACATAAATTATATCATAGAGTCCAGATGACCTACCATACTTAAATAGTGTGGATGTTAAACCCCACTCCCTAAGGCATGTTTTATATTCCATCATGTACTATATCACAAAAAGTAGTGGGATTTGGGTTCATTAACCAAGACATAGAGATTTTTCAACCCCCATAGTCAATGTGGGAGAGTTTCTTTATAAATCTTATAATGGGTTCAATACTTCAATACTAAATTAGGGGGTGACAAGAGGTTGTGGGAGAAGTGTTATTATGGTTAGATTTCATTTAAAGCACCAAGTGTTGATCAGGTAGAATTATGTGATACATTATTAATATTTTCATGTTAATCTTATTTCTCATGATGGACATAGGACATGTGGTCTTAGGGTATGTGGTGATGTAATCTTTGATTATTATATATATGTATAGAGTGTGGATGGTCATTAAATCAAACCACATAAATGTATTTTTTTTAATCTTAATTAATGAGTATTTTAATGAAACCTAATTGATAATTGTTAAATAAAATACCTCATGTGTTTTTTTTTGAGTTTTGGGGTTGTTTTTTGGATAAAATTTCTAAAATTTTACTAAAAGGGTGAATCTTGATGCATTTATGAAGAGAATGTTTTTGGAAGTGTTTTGCCTTAGTTTTTTTATCATCTCAAAATATTTATGTGAAAACAGAAGTTTAAATAAAAATAAGGAATCTCTAAAAATATTTATTTCACACCATGAAATAATTATGAGAAGAAAAATATTTTCACAAAGTATTAACCTTATATGGTATCCATAGAGGAAATAATTTCAAAAAGGTATAAAATTGATCAACAAAGTCATCAACGATTCGTAAAATAATTATGCTGATTCCTTATCAATTTCAAAAAAAAGATTAAATAATCATGCTGGTTATAAATTATTCATGAAATATTTATGTAGAGTCAATTACATTTTGTAAAATAAGAAGGATATTCTCTCAGACCACAAAAACAATATCATATGCAGCCACAAAAAATCATTGAACCAAATAAAATTTTTTATTTCAAGTTTCTTTTTACAAAAAAAAAATTAATATTCTGAAAATATTTTTTTCATATGTCCTTTTCATATAAATATACCCCTAATTACTTTATTATATATAGAAAAAGGCATTTTATAAATATTTGAGTGAGTAAATTTATTATTTTCATAAAGTGTGATTCTATAAAGAAACTACAAAGAAAAAACTCTACAATAAAGATCATATAATGTAATTAGACTACCAAAAAGAAAAGATATTGTAACTATATCCCCAAAATGAAACTATATATAATTAAGATTATAAAGAAACTTTATAGAAGGAATACTATAATGAAATTACATGGTCAATTTTACATGTACTGCGTTTTAAAATAGTGAATCATAAAAGAGAGAATATTACACAATAAAGGGGAATTCAACTCTTTGATAAAAAAGGATATTAACAACACACTAATGTCAATTTCAACCATTTCATATCTAATTCAAACCATATGAAGATTATTATAACAAAGAAGTTTGTTAACTTCAGTTAAGACAACACTTGGTAATAACGTGTAATTGGTTATAAACTAGCGGATGGTGAGTCATCTTCAAACTTGTAACTAATAATATCAAATAGTAAATTTTTTCCCTCAAAAAAACTATCATGCATATTCTCTATAGCCGTATACTAGAGTAGATGAAGCAGGTAAAATTTTTATAACACTTTCACATTTTATTTTCTTTATACATTGTTTAGATATAAAGAGATAAGTGAGTTCTTTATCATGGAGAAATAAGACCAATAGAATATTTTTTTAAACAATCATACTTGGATTCACCCCCCCCCCCAAGTTATTTTCTATTGTGTGAGACACATGATCCTTATAGATGTACAATTTAATTCAGATAAAATGGAATGTGTTTCAAGTAAACCTCAAAAAAGTATTTTATCACCCAACCTATTTTTGTTTTACCTTTATTCTTTTAGTAATAGTTGAATATCACTAATCTGTGAAGCTAGATATATAATCTTCACAAGTAATAACTATAAAAAAAATATTATATCTTATTCCTTTAAAAATGATGATTATTTTTAGTTTATACTAAAGAAAAAAATGTCTAGAGAAGTGTGGAATTCATTATTCCTGTTATATTCTATAATGAAAAAAATGAATATCTGACTTTATTTTTCATGTTAAACTCTTAATATGGGTTGTTTTTTGTTTATAAATATTGTAAATACCTTGACCCTACTATCCCCAATTCGGTGGTTACTTTATTAAATAGTAAAAATATACAATCAATTTCATACCAAATGATTGAATAGTTTAGTTGTATTAGTAAAAAAGATACATTCTGGAAATTCACATTATAATTGATAACATAAAATATGCAAATTTTTTAATTTTAGAACACCATATGTCCCATTAGAATATCCCTCCATATTAATACCAATACACTTCTTGGTATATTGGGAAAATAAAACATAATAAAGGTCTAAGCTAAAATTCTTGGTAAGGTTAAGTATACAATAGAGCATATCGTAAATAACATAATCAATATGGAAAGGTAAATAATTCAAATAAATGACATTTAAAACATAACTTTACCATAATGTGGTAGGAATAAATTATGATCAAATAAATCCATATAAATAATCACAGAAACATGAAACATATGTGTAGCTATTAAAACTAATTGAATAATCACATAGACAGAAATTACAAATCTCATAATATGGTAATGCATAATTTTATACATCTAAAACACATTGTCAGGACCTTTCGCATGATATTTTAAATATGTGGGTAGAAACCCATCTAATTTGGCCAACTAATTTGTCTTATGAGATTTGTCGATGCATTGAGGGGATATCTAAAACTAGACCCACCCGTCACTTACTAAGTCCAATTTATTCCTCATATTAAAGTGGTGAAACTCAATCAACATAAACATCCATATTAAAAAACTTACATATAAAATATTAACACTTACGCCAATCAAATAAACATAATTATAAACCACCCAGAGTAAAATGGTAAATAGTAATAAAATTATACATCCTCAGTCAAACTGATCATAAAAAATATAATGAATGAATAAACATGAGATAAATATAGAATATCTCCATTGGATCATAACTATAATAAATCTTTTAGGTCATTCAAGAGTATAAATACCATAAAATTTTCATTATAAACATTTTTTTAAGAAAGTATCCATTTCAATTTGAAAATATTTTTCAAAAAAAAAGTTCCAAAATATTTTAAAAATAACTTTCGTTGAAAATAACCTTTTAAATATTTTATAATATGATTTTAAATATTTAGTTGTCCTGAATATGTAAAGTCTTTTTCAGGTTCTACACATTAAAACAAATATTCCATTCACATTTTTGATAAAAGTCAAATAGGCCTTGTTTAGAAAAAGATATGAAGATTCCTTTCAAGATATTTTATAAAAATTAAAAATGGGTAAAGAAATTAATAAATTCATTGAAAAGGTTAAAAACATTTTTGAAAACATTTTTAAAAATATGGATTTTGATGACAAGGTATTTTTAACCGAATAGAGATATAAATTTGGATTTTCATAAAAACATATCAATCGATTTAAGTACCAAAGATTTTAAAAATGAAAATATAACTTGACAATTTCATGAATAACCAAATTATAAATAAATATAATAATTTTATGATAGAAATAAAAAATAATTCCCCCAATGGGGACATAAAAAAACAATCCCGAATAATGATCATATTATGAAATAAATCCTTACCACCTTCTTAACGTTTTATCATAATCCCCATGGAAGAAATAACTTCAAATATAAGATTAAATTATATGAAAATAAATATATTCATGATATAACATATCAAAAGTTGAGGTATATACACCTAAAAAATTAATAAGTGGTGAATATAGAGTATGTCTCATGAAAGTAAAAGTGAGATGAAACCCCTTACAACTTTTTTGACATCATGAAAACATGTATGAACCTCCTATATAATAAATATAAGTTTATTATAAATATATTATATAAACACACACATATATATCATACCTTATATGATTTTATCATATCATTGTATCACCTTTTTATAAAAAATTCTTCTTTAAAATCATTGTTTTGGGTGATAATTGATTTGTTTTTCATGTTTGTTTTAGTTCAGTAATTTTGTTCCTTTTAATTTTATCGTAGTTAAATAATATCCATAATTTTAAACATGATATAAATATAATATATATTCATTATAAATTTATTTAGATTAATCTATTAAAGTTAGTTATAGAAAATGGAATTCATCGTTCATGGAGATGGTAGGTCACATGTACGCCTAAATGATGTTTCTATTTTCCTCAATAGATGGATTTAAAAAATTATTTAATCTCTAAAAAATAATTAATATATCATATATAGTATTTATATTAACCAAATACATCCTTATTACCATCCACATAAAAATAAAAAAAAACATTTCACATCACTGTGTGGGGGCGGTAGTCCACATCTACAACTGAGAAACATTCTTGTTTTACAAAGGATTGGAAGGTACGAAGATAAATATGATATTATATTTCTATATGTATGGTTAGGTCATAAATATATCATAAATTCATTTGAAATCACCTTACTTCCTTCTGTATAAATTGTAAGACAAAAATGAATCAAGTTTCTTCACGAGGTGGTAGTTTGCCGTACACACGAGTGACGTTAATGTATCCCCATTGCAATGGAAAGAAATAAGGTATTTGTGATATAATAGTACAAAAAGTTTAATAATATTATAAATATAATATAAACTTTTTAAATCCATCATTATATATAACCTTAAAAGGTGGTGATGGAAAACATATTACATTGGTTCCAAAGGTGGCAATTTATTGTACACTCGATCGATGGTTTTGTTTCCCGTCTAATGGAAGTGGAGATGTATATGGGTTATAAAATTAAAATAAAAAAAATATAAGTATATATTAGATAATTTTTTATTATATTACCATAATTGAAGAAGGTTTATAGGTGGTGGAATAATAAATTAAACAAATATGAAAGTTCAATAATTTTATGTCATCATCAAAGGGACTCTATAGGTTTATACCTAAAGCCTTATTAGGAGAGATTAATAATCAATATACATACACTAGGATGTGGTGAGGGAAATAATAAATTTATTTGGGTAGGCCTTGTCTGAAAAAATGTTTTTGAAATATGAAGAGGGGAGGAGAGGGGGTGGATTTTTATAAATGGGGCATCAGACACACATGGAATTTTTGAAGAGATAGAGTGATACCTACCTCTTTCTCATGTCACATGCCTCCAAAATGGGTCATTCTCAAAATTAAGTGGTTATATGTTAAAACTATTATCATAAAATATGTTTTTTACAATATTTAGATAATGTTTAACTGTTATATTCATAGTTTAACCCCCACCCCCCCACCCCCCACACACACAATAAACCCTTTGTTACTTTAACTATGATAATTAATTTTTACTATTATCAATATTCATTATGGTAAAAATTTAAGTTTCTCTTATTATATAATATAAATTATGATTTTTAAAAATCTATAAACCATTTTTACAAATTCAATTCCAAGCATTGTCAGAATTCAAATTCAAATTATACCTGAGAAGTGATGAAATAATAGTTCTCTAATGAGAAAATTCTCATAAGTATAGAATGTTTTAATGTTAAAATTAAATTTAAAATCAATTAAAATTATTATTTTTTGTTAAATTTTTACATAATTCCAACAATTTTACATTAATACTAATTAAAAATATAATTTTACTATGTAATTATTTTAAATGAGAAGGTAGTTTTCAATAAACATCACTATTTATCACTATTCATCAAAAATTAGTCATTTCATAAAATTATTAAATATTCACCAAAAGATAATTTTGAAATGTATATTTAAAAAATACTTTTAATTTATAAAATTATTTTTTAAAATTTGTTAAAAATCAATTTTAAATTATGTGCACAATGTGCGATAAATCCTCCTTTTAGAAAAATAAAATTTTTCTCCAAAATAAATTTTTATTGCAACTAATTTTTTATTTTTTATTAATCAATAGGTTACCATGGAATTTAATTTATAAATTTTTAACCCATATAATTTCCATTATTTATTTATTAATATTCGTACCCTTTATCTAAATGGCTAGGTTATAATGGTCACGGTTAAATAATAATACTTTAATAGAGTATCATGTTTCATTTAAACTTTCCAACACATTCATCACATGATATCGAAGAGAATTAATGTAATGAAATATTTAATAAAGTATAAGGGTGTTATATGCTCTTATAAGCTTGTTTTCTCATGTAATGGATGTTCTTGAACAATATTTTTCTCTTTAAAATCTCATGGTGTTTCATTTTACCCCCCCGCCCCCCTAAATAAATTGTATCCTCACAATTTATTCGTGATCCTGATAATCAAGGGATTTATAATTGAAAATAATTTTTTTCATAACCCACATCATAAAAAGGTGTTAATAAAAATTTCTATTGATAAGATATAAAGTAAAATATGAAGGTCATCCATAATAACACATTACTATGTTTCCACGTAGGAGAAGATTGGTGGGAAATGAAAACATGGGAATGAAAGATAATACTATCGACCAAGGATTAATAGAGAGTGATAAATAGAATGGTCATAAAAACTTTAACTACCTAGAAATCATAAGTAATTGAAGATTTAAAATAAAATTTATTCAATACAAATAAAATTAATAGGAAAACAATTTTTCCTCGATTTTTTTTTAAATTTGAGGAATTTTTCTAACATTATAATAGATAACACCAAAAAATATATTTAAAATATCATCATTAGTTTTAAATTAAATTAATTCCAACTTCATCTGCTACTCTAAGAAATGAATATAAAATTGGAATTTTTTTTGACTAAAGGACTAAAATTAACATTTATCATATCATTAGCTCCATATAATAATGAAAATTCATTTTTCATATCTATAGATATTTTAAAAGACTAAAATGAATAGTAGGAGTTATCCAATAACACCCATGTTTAAACATAATCCATTCCAAAAATAGTTAACCTTAAGACCATTCTAAAATATCACCAAACAAATTAAAATTCCAAAACATTAAGGAGGTATGTCACTAAATTTTTAAATTTAGCATAAAATTATACTTCCTAAACAACATAAATTATCTCCTAATGTCACATACCAAATATAGGAACACATTTATCATAACAAAATCAAATTTAAGACTTGCATGCTTCCAAAAATAAAATCTCAATTTTTTAAATATATTCAATAAATCCAAACATGTAGTATACTCCAAGAAAGATAACATAAATAACTAACCATTTTCAAGGTTACCAATATTATACCATTAACACAACTTTATCATAATTATCTCAATGTCAACAAAATATTAAGGGTTATCTTCCCTCAATCATGTGTTTTCAAAAATGTTCAACTTTCCAGAGAATTAATTTTATTTTTTTGGTATTATTCATCATATTCTTTTGAATTCTTAATTAAATGGATTTTTAATAGAAGATTAATACATTTTATGATTACTATAATGATAATATCATTGATAAAATTCTTCAATAAAAATTTCTTGAATAAAAATGAAAGAACTTCAATCATTCCACATTGGTTGTATCAATAACATAACCTTAAACTTGATCTCTTAGATTATTCTAGTGTATATTCTCTTTATTATTTGGTGCTTCACGAGTTTAATGTTTTATGGAAAACCATGATGTTTGAATAGGAAACATGGTAATCTGAAAATTCAATGCAAGTAAAATATCCACACTTTTTTAAAAGTGAAAAAAAAATTGAGGAAACAATTTCTAAAATGGGGGAGGATGTAACATCCTAGGTAATGATGGAATAATTCATTTTGATATGTTTCTAATATTTATGAATTATAAATTAATTTTACCTTAAATCGGATTATATGACTGATTTTATACCCTATAAACAACAATGAGTTTCTCTAAAAACTTATAAGGCAAGCAAGACTGGGTTATACAGGAAAATAATATTTTTTTAATATTATTATTGAAAATGGTACTTTTTTCCTGGACATTATGTTAGCATGAATGAATATGACTAAATATATTATGATTAAAATGTTTTATTAAATGGTTTTACATTCATCTAACAAGTTTGATAGGTTTAAAATAAGAATAAACCCAATTTTGAGCATAAAAAGCTCTTTATTTTTAAAAGGTTATTTTACCATATTTTAATAAAGAACTCATCTTAAATATAAATTTTGAACCTTTTATAGTTATTATATAACAAAATAAACTTCATTTTGAAAATTTGGATATGTAACTTTAATCTGGGTGTATTTTCGATATTTTTCTGAGAACTTTCACATTTTGAGGAATAATGAATAATAATGAATTTTAGTTCAAAACTTCTTTTTTTTTTCAAATTTTTTCATATAGTTAAATTATGTTTTTATTTTCTTTTAAAGTATAATTATATAAATTTTTCTAAATTAAACTAATGTAGGACATTGGAAACCATTTTATATTTAATTTATATATAAAAACCTAGAAAAAATTGGAACACTTTTACTTTGAAAACCTTCTTTGTCATTTCATCTGTAGGATTAAATATAAATTATTTTCATACTATTAAATTATTTTAATTTGAAAAAGTGGATTCAATATTTTCAATAATAATAATTTATATTTTATAACAATGTGAACTTAGTTTTTGACAAAAAAATAAGTAATTAAAATTAATTTTATCAATTTAGAGAATAATAAGATTAAGAAATTGAATCATATGCAATTTAAAAAATAACTTTATCATAATATGGTAGGAATAAATTATGATCAAATAAATCCATGTAAATAATCATAGAAGCCCATATAGTTTGGCCAACTGATTTGTCTTATGAGACCTTTTGATGCATTGAGGGGCTATTTATAACTAGACTCCACCCTTCACTTATTATGTCCAATTCATTCATTATTTTAAAGGGGTGAAACACAATCAACATAAACATCCATATTGAAAATCCTACCTATAAAATATTAATATATACCCCAATCAAGTAAACATAATCATAAAACACCTAGTTTAATTTGGTGAATGGAAATAAAATTATACACACTCAATAAAAATGATCATAAACCATCCAATGAAAGAATAAAGATGAGAATAATATAGATATATCTAGTGTATAATAATTATAATAATATTTTTATTTCATTTAATAGTATAAATAGCATAAATTTTTTATTGAAAACAATTTTAAGAAAAATAACCATTTCAATTTGAAAATACTTTTCAAACAAAAAATTTCACAAAAAATTATAAAAATAATTTACATTGAAAATATCATTTTAAATATTGTATAATAATATTTACAACATTGAGTGGTCATGAATGTGGAAATATTTGTTCAAATTGTACACATTAAAACAAATATTCCCTTCATATTTTCAATTAAAGTCAAATTGGCCTTATTTATAAAACGACATGAACATTTTCTTGAAGACATTTTATAAAAATTAAAAATATGTAAAAATTTATTTCATAGATCATTTGAAAATTGTTAAAAATATTTTTGAAAATATTTTTATAAAACATTGATTTTGATGACAAAATCTTTTTAGCCGAAAAGAGAAATAAATTCGAATTTTCCTAGAAAACATCTCAACCACTTTAAGTACCAAGGATTGTAAAAATGAAACTATTACTTGAAACTTTCATTAATAACCAAATTATAAGTAAATATTCTATTTTTATGATAGAAATAAAAAATAATTCCCCCAAGGGGGACTTTAACCAAAAAAACCCTAATAATGATGAGATTATGAAATAAATACTTACCACTTTGGTAACTTTAGATGATAATCCCCAATAAATAAATAACTTCAAATAAAATATTAAATTATATAAAAAAAATATTCATGATATTACATATAAAAAGTTTAAGTATATACACCTCACAAAAGAATAAGTGGTGAATATGGAGTATGTCTCATAAAAGTAAAAGTGAGATGAAAACCCTTGCCTATTTTTGGACATCATTGAAACATGTATGAACCTCCTATATAATAAATATAAGTTTATTATTAATATATTATATAAACAAACTCATATATCTCAAACCATATATGATTTACTAATAGTATTTTATCACCTTTTTATCAACAATTCTTTTTAAAAAAATATTGTTTCGGGTGATAATTGATTTGTTTTTCATGTTTTTTTAGTTCAATAATTTTGTTACATTTAATTTTATCATAGTTGAAAAAATATATTTAATTTTAACCATGATATAAACATAATATATATTCATTATATATGTATGGAGATTAATCTATTCATGTTAGTTATATAAAATAGAATTCATTGTTCATTGAAATAGTAGGTCATATGTACGCTCGAATGATGTTTACATTTTTCTCAATAGATTGATTAAAAGAAAAATAAATTTTAAATAACATTTATAAAATAATTTATATATCATATATAGTACTTATATTAACCAAATACATTATTGTTACCATCCATGTAAAAATAAAATTAAAAAAATCACATCACTATGTGGAGGCGGTAGTCCACATGTACACAAAAGCAACGTTATTGTTTTCCAATGGATTGGAAGGTAAGAAGATAAATATGATAATATATTTAAATAAGTATGTTTAGGTCATAAATATTAAATAAATTAATTAACTTAAACCTTAATATCATCTATGTAAATTTTAAGAGAAAAACAAATCAAGTTGCTTCCCGAGGTGGTAATTTGTCGTACACATGAGCGACATTATTGTATCCTCCATGCAATGGAAAGTAAGAAGTTATATGTGATATAATAGTTAAAAAGGTATAATAATTTTATAAATATCATATAACTTTGTTATATCCATCATTATATGCAACCATAAAATGTGGTGATGGAAAACATATTACATTGTTTCGCGAGGAGGCATTCTATTCTACACTCGATCGATCATTTTATTTCCCATTTAATGGAAGTGAAGATGTATATTGGTTATTAAATTAACATTATAACATATAATTATATATTGGACAATTTTTTACTATATTACCATAATTGATGAAGGTTTAAAGGTGGTGTAATAAGTAATTAAACAAATACGCATGTTTAAGAATTGTATCTCTTCATCGGAGGGCCACTTAAGTTTTATACCTAAAGCCTTCTTAAGAGAGATTAATAATAAATACTTCCACTATAGTGTGGGGAGGGAATTAATAAATGTATTTGGGAATGTATTTAATGAGAAAAGGGTTTTTAGAATATTAATAAGAGAGGAGAGTTGGTGGAATTTTAAAAATGTAGTAGAGGACATACATGAATTTTTCAAAAAGATAGAGTGATACACACCTGTTTATCATGAGAAAAGCTGAAAAATGGGTCATTCTCAAAACTAAGTGGATATATTGTCAATATATGGTCATAAAATATGATTTAGACAAGTTTTATATAATTTTTAACCGTTATATTCTTAGTTTACCCCCCCCCCCCCCCCGACAATAAACCCTTTTTTACCATAACTATGATAATTAATTTTTATGGTTATCACTATTCATTATGGTAAAAATTTATGTTTCACTTATTATATAATATAAATTATGATTATTAAAAATAGAGAAACCATTTTTACAAATTCAACTCCAAACATTATCATAATTCAATTTAAAATAAAACCCCAAAAGCGATGAATGAGCATTTTTTCAAAGAAAAATTCTCATAAGTATGGAATGTTTTATTATAAAAATGTAAAGACCCGAAAATTTCAAAAAAAAAATCATAAATTCTTTGGAATTTTATGGGTCTGTAGTTTCTAACAGACCTGATTCCAAGGCTTTGTGTGCCCAGAATCAATTTCTGAAGGTTTTTTTGGGTACGTTTAGTAAACGTACATGCGGGTTTTTTTATATTTTGAACGGATTCTCGGAATTGAAATCTGAGGGCACCGTTGAACTCGTAGCATTGGTTTTCTTTTAAGAAGGCTTTCAGGTTGATGGCAGTTGATAGGGTATGAGAGTTGGTTTTTGGGTTTCACATGGATTAATAAAATAAAATATGTAACAACTTATATTATTTTAGTTGAACCCATGCCATGTGGTAATGTTAGTTAAAAGCTCCACATGGGGGTTGGTGGTGGGACCACCACACCCTAACCTCCCATGGGAGGATGATAAGGGTGGGGACCACCTGAGCAGCATAACGTCCTGCGAGAGGTTATGACATGGGGTCCACATGGGGCTTAACCCCCTATTTAATGGGAGGGGAGGAAACCTGTCAACTCTCCCTCATTAATGAGGGGGATCCTCTTGGTATCTAACTCCTCCCATAATGGAGGAAGATAAAACCTCCAAAAACCCCTCAATTAATGGAAAGAAACCCCTTGACCCTCTTTTTTTTAATTAGGTGGGGACCACTCTGGCCTCTAACCTCCTCAAAACTCCCCAATTTAATTATGTCAATCTTGTGAAATTAATTTGGTAAAGCCTCTCCACTTTTGAATATAGAATAATTGTGCCAACGTGAACTTAATTAAGTGGGTCACAATTAATTAATTCCCATCATCAGACATAATATATTAAAATATATTATTTTGGCACATTTTCTCTATCTTTAGTAGAGATCATGGGAGAATAGAATTCTCTGACAAAGAACGTGAAGATGTCGGCGATGACAAATTATTCCTCGGCTTCTTCCGTGGGACCCCCTTCTGACGTGGGATCTCTTAGACGACCCTTCATCCTTCCTCTTCATCTTCAACGGACCGATGCACGAACAAGGAAGTGGAAGTGTATGGTGAACGACATCAACATCATCTTCCCCCATGACGAATGAACGCCCATACATTAAAAACGTAGTGGTGTGTTTTAAATTGTTTAACTATTAATCTTCTCTCATTAAATATTCTTCATGAGCCACTAGCTATTATTCTAACATGGAGGGTTCGGGCCGAACAAACACGGCCCAACCCCTCCGCAACCTTTATGGTTTTAGAACCCTGGATCGACGGTGAAGTTGCTACAGCATGGCAATGTGGTGACGGGGACGAAGATGACGAATAAGGGTCGTGCTACCCGTAGCCTCCATGAACCGCGCCGCCCGCCACGGGGCACCCAACCAGCCTACATGCGTGCTTCCCGGTGTGCGCCCCAGCCGAAACCGCGGCCAGCCCTACCACCGGCACCCTGCCCGTGCGCCCCGCGCGCTACTGGCGTGCCCCGTGCCTGCATGGTGCCCTCCGGGCGCCTGCGCAGCGCCCTGGATGCCCTCCTGGTACCCGCCTGGCGCCCGGGCCGCCTGCCCGGTGCCCTTCCAGAGCCTACTTGGCACCCAGGCCACCGTCCTGTTGCCTCGGCAGCCTGCCTGGTGCCCCCCGTTGCCAAGGCCGCCTCCCTGGCGCCCAAGCTGCCTACCCCATGTGGCATGCGTCCTTCCTAGCACACCCGCGGCCTACCCGCGCCCTGTGCGGCCCATCGTTGGTCTCCCAGGATGAGCCACCCACGTCGTGCCCCTCGCGGAACCGGCTAAACCCGCTACTTGCCTTCGGGTCGAGTCACGCACATGGTAACTTTGGCTTGAATTGTCCACGCATTCAGCTGGGACGGGACCAGTGGACTGGGCCAAATTTAGCGGGCTGACTCGGCCAACGGGTTGATTCAGACCCAGCAAGTATGACCAGATCGACCCAGACTGGGTTGGGCCAAGTCGGTCCGGTCGGGTCAGACCGGACCCGGGCCCACTTATGACATGTTGATTACTTTGGCCATATCTTTGGTACCGAACGTCCGTTTGATGAACCATCAGCAACACTGGTAATCTCATTGAGAAATTGTCCTTTTGAAAATACCCAATGGGAGTTAGGGGTATATTTGAGATATGGTCGGGTTGGTTCGTACACGAAACCAACCAGGCCCCCAGGACTAAAAGGCTAAAAACTCACAGATCGGGCATCTGATTGATGCACTGTCTATTGCTTTGAGACCCCTATGACGTGTCAGAACTTTGAGATACTTCTTTGTGGGACTTCATGACACTTGGAGTATCGACTTGTAGCTCATGGAGTGGACCCTCCCAGAGACGAGTTAGCAGACTACAGAGACCTAGTAGCTGGCTGAGACCTGATGACTGCTTGTCTGATTCATTTCGGAGTGACTTGACTGGCCCAGTGGGGAGAGCTACTGTGTGAGGCGGCAGAACCACGGTGTAGGAGCACTATTGTGTGAGGCGGTAGACCCACAGTACTCGACAGGAGAAGTACCTATGTAGGCTATTAGGGGGAGCGCTACTGTGTGAGGTGGCAGACCCATAGTACTCAACAGGAGGAGTACCTCAACAACCTAAGGTTAGTGAGTATCACCTTAGAGTCGCGACAGGACCACTGTACTTGATTGAGGACGAGTTCTCCAGTAGCCTTGGTTTTGTTAATGAAAATTCTAGTTTGAGTTGATTCAATGACCATTGTGTTTTTCCTCATGGTTGAGTTGGGTTACTTGACAACGTATGTATATGTATGGGCATATAACTAAGTAATGGTTATCCGTTGATTTTATTCTTATGGTGTTTATCCTTTTTAGTTTTTGTGAGTCCTTGAGGGTCTCTGGGTCCCTACTGAGTATCTTTATACTCACCACTACACGGGATTTGCCTCCATAATGTTGTGTTGGATGCATATGACGGACAGTGTTGATGGAGCCCGAGAGTGAGCTTGGACTGGACGGTTCCCAGAGGAGGACTACTCGGCGAGACAGTACACAGAGCAGACCAATAGATGTGGAGTGTTGAGGTGGAAATTTGTACCTACCCTTCAGGTAGGAATCCCGGACGACGATCCTAGAGCTTCTTCTATATTTTAGTTGTTTTTCCCTTTATTTTCAGTTTTACTTGTTTTTTTAGTTGAACTTTTCTGTTGGGCTTGTATTCTGGCCCCCTTTACTTTCAGTACACTTTTTATATAGTTTCATTTACTTAGTTTTTTCTTCGGCTTGTACTATGGTTGTGTGAGTTTACGTTATGTAAAGACAATGTCTTCCCAGTTTTAGGGGGTTATACCTTTGGTTCTAGTTGCCAGCCCCTGGCCTATTGAAGGTGGTCTTGGGGTAGTCACGATGTGGGCCCTGGGGGATAGGTCATGACAAATTGGTATCAGAGGATGTTAGTTCTACCAGAAAACTTATAACTCTGATATTTTTCATTGTGTGAAGAAATAGTGTTGAGGGTACTAAGTGTGTTTTTCAGTTCAGGGAGTCCAATGTTGTTGCGGGTGGCCGATGTATCCATACACCAGGACACTGACTTTTGATTTCTGACTCAGTGCACAAAAAAACTGATTGTGTGCGTGTTTTCAAAAGTTTTCTTTATGTTATCTCAAACTAGGTTAGCTCACTAGGTATAGTCTCTTGACCATGTCACATCTGTTTCTTTCATGATGCCTCCTCGTGGACGACCAGCTAAAATCCCTAAGAACTGTACTTAATGACAGCCCACTGAGAGACGAGGCCTCATTACAGGGCCCTCTTCAAGTTGAGAGACCAGTGGAGGCACCAGTGATACTACTCCACGTTGGGCCTCTAATGGCACCATCCCCAGCACTAGATGATGCACTCCACTTAAGCGCATTGCATTAGTTCCAGCGCTAGAGGCCACCCAGGTTCTGGGGAGAGACAGACCCACAGGTGGCTGATTATTGGCTGGAGGCTGTGGTGAGAGTCTTCAGGCTAGTAGGGACACCGGTAGACTTTACGGTGATTCGTGCTACTGGCCTCCTTCAAGCAGCAGCAGGCAGATGGTGGAGCCTGATACTCCAGATGCATAATGAGGTGTCACTTCTATGGGAAAACTTTGAGAGCCTATTAAAGGTGGAGTTTGTACTAGCCACCCTTCGAGCAATATGGATATTGGAGCTACTACATCTACAGTAGGGTAGCATGATGGTGGCGCAGTACTCAGGGAGGTTCACTGACCTCTCGCGCTACACCACTGATATGGTACGGGACCCGTTCTAGAGGGCCCAGACCTTTGAGCAGGGACTCAAGTGGGAGATTAGAGCTTCAGTTATATCTCACATCATCCCGACACAGATGGGGGTGTTGGAGCGAGCCCTCCTAGAGGATAGCTTCCTTGCTGAGAAGTCTCCAACAGCGAGACCCACCTCTAGCCGACATGCAGTGGAGTCTTCTGTAGTTGGTAGTAGACAGATGACGCAGAGGTCTAAGAGGACCAGACCTACAGGTGGTCGACTGCACGACTCAAGATTGGTAGTGCAAGGAACCAATAGTGGAGACAGAGCCAGACCTATCAGGAAGTGTTACTCATGCGACGGATAGGGTCACGTGCCTTGTGATTGTCTGACCCTCCATGCGGACAATCATTAGTCAGTTGAGGGACCTCCTAGGCAGAGGTAAGGGTTTGATTGAGGTGGTCTTCATGGTAGAGGCGGACGTGGAAGAGGATCTGGTCGTGCAGCTGGAGGTGGAAGACATTACGAGGTGTTTCCACCACCACCACTATGAGGTCCACCCTGACTACATGGAGCGGGTGGATAGGGCAGAGCACAGCTTCAGGCAGGTAAGGCCTACGATTACGGCTCTCTGGAGATGATTCTAACGTACGATCTATTTCTACTCCACCTTAGTTGCAGTTCTTATAGACACAGGTTCTAGTCCCTCTTTCATAGCCACTTCCCTCGTTCGGAGCTCAGAGATTTTTGAAAGAGCTGTTAGTTCGATCCTTACGGCTAGAGACTCCTATGGGAGCTGATTCGACGATCACGCACTGGTTCTGGCAGTGCGAGCTTACTCTAGGAGGTGAGAGCTTTGGCTGGGATCTCTAAGTTGTGACATCAAGGCCTTACGATGTCATCTTGGGTATGGATAGGTTATCTACATTCCATGGTTAGATTGATTGTATTAGGCGCAAATTGCGGCGTGTCCGCACAGATGAGACCAGGTTTACCTTCACCGGTGAGAAGGGAACCTTTGAAGCGCAGGACAGACTTATTCGGAGGAGGATGTAGCTGATCACTCACCAGTTGGCTTGACATACTCTTGGAGTAGTTGATGTGGAGAGTCTGACTTATACTATAGTGGTGGATCAGTACTTGGTTGTTTTCCCTGACGATGTTCCAGGACTAACTTCTCACTGAGAGTTCGACTTCTACATTGACCTGTACCCCGGGACTACACTGATATATACTCCAGCATATCAGATGGCACCTGCTGAGCTTTATGAGCTGTGGGTATAGCTGGAGGACTTTCAGACAAAGGGATTTATCTGACCCAGTTTTTTACCCTGGGCATCTCTGATTTTGTTCACCAAGAAGGCAGATGGGAGCTTGGGAATTTGTGTCGACTACTGTCTCCTGAATTAGGTGACCGTGAAGAATAAGTACCCACTTCCAATGATATACTACCTCTATGATCAGATCAAGGGATCACGATGGTTCTCGAAGATAGACCTCAGATTAGGCTATCACCATCTCAGAGTTCGATATGAGGATGTAAAAAAGTTGGACTTCTGGTGTCGGTACGGCCACTACGAGTTTTTGGTTATGCCCTTCGGCATAACCAATGCTCCAAGAATGTTTATGAGTCTAAGGAACAGGATATTCCAGCCATTCTTTGATCTCTTTGTCATAGTTTTCATCAATGACATACTGATTTACTCAACTACTGAGAAGGAGCATGCCTACCATTTGTGGGTGGTACAGGATACACTCCAAGATCACAAGCTTTATGGTAAACTCTCGAAGTGCCAGTTCAAGATTCGAGAGGTTCACTTCTTGGTACACGTCATCTCGGAGGCTGGAGTTGCAGTGGTTCCATCCAAATTGAGGCAGTACATTCTAGGGATCCACCCATGAGAGTGACGGAGGTACAGAGTTTCCTGGGCTTGGATTTGTACTACCGGAGATTCGTTCCAGACTTATCCAGAGTTGCAGTGCCACTATCAGCCTTGACAAAGAAGGAGAAACCCTTCATATGGTCGGAGAGGTTCCAGCAGATCGTTCAGGAGCTGAGGCAGAGGATGACTATTGTCCCCATCTTGAGGCTTCCAAAGGAAGGTGTAGGGTACATACTTTACTGCGACACATCAGGGACCGGACTCAGGTGTGTCCTGATGCAGGAGCGAGCAGTGATCGTGTATGGTTCTTGGTAGTTGAGATAGCACAAGAAGAACTACGCTACCCATGACCTGGAGTTAGAAGAAGTGGTATTTTCCTTAACAATGTGGTGGCACTATCTGATGGGAGAGCGTTTTATATTCTACTCTGATCACAAGAGTCTCAGGTATATCTTCTCTTAGATGGACCTGAACCTGAGATAGCTATGATGGCTTGAGTTCCTCCAGGACCATGACTTCGAGATAGTCTATACCCCTAGGAAGGATAACGTAGTAGAGGATGCACTCAGTAGGAGATCATGCATTCAGCTACTAAGAGAGGGACATAGAAACTGGTCGTGTTGCAGATATCCTTCTTGGATAGGGATGGAGCAGCCTATCTACAGTCTCTTACAGTCATGCCCCCACTTCTTCAGCAATTTAGGGAGGCGCATATTGGGGACACTAACTGCGAGACATGACGTGCTCAGATATCCACAGGGAATGCACCTGATGGATTTTCTGAAGATGTAGAGCATGTCATCCTCTTCAGAGGGAATATCATGGTACTAGTTGCAGTTCAGGAGGATGTTTTGATGGAGTTTCACACTCCCCCCTAGTGGTACATCCAGGAGTGGTGAAGATATACTAGGACCTTTGATGACATCATTGGTGTCCAGTAATGAGGAAGGTGGTAGAAGAGTTTGTCAGATGGTGCCTCACTTGTCAGTAAGTGAAGGAAGAGCACTAGGTACCAGTAGGCTTGGTTCATCCCTTAGAGGTACCGGAGTGGAAGTGGGATGGGATATCCATTGATTTCGTGATGGGACTTCCACGTACCTCAAGAGAACATGACTCTATTTAGGTGATCATAGACCGACTCACCAAGTTAGCCCACTTCCTACAGATCAAAGAGCATGGATCAGTTGAGAGCTTGGGATGCCTTTATGTGTAGAAGATAGTGCGTTTTAATGGATTAATTTATTCTATTGACTCCGACCGTGATGCACGCTTTACTTACCAGCTATGGAAGGGGTTGTAGGAAGATTCCGGGACACATCTTCTCTTGAGCTCCGCCTTCCATCCTCAGACTGATGGTCAGACTGAGGGGACCATCCAGACCCTTGAGAACATGCTTCGTGAATGTTTCATTGACTTTGGTCGTAGTTGGGAGGATCACTTACCCTCGGTGAAGCTTGCATACAACAACAGCTTCCACTCCACCATCGAGATGGCCCCTTCTGAGGCACTGTAAGGTAGGCCTTAAAAATTGCCACTGTGTTGGACAGACCCAGTGGAGTCAGCACTACTGGGACCAGAGATGGTATGATCTACCATGGAGAAGGTGCAGATCATCCAGGAGGAGATGAAGACTACATAGAGTAGACAGAAGTCCTATGCTGATAGGAGATGGAGACTGCTGGAGTTCGAGGATGGCGACCACGTCCTCCTACAGGTCTCACTGAGACGAGGTCTGTAGAGATTTGGCTGAGGCGACAAGTTATCTTCGCGTTTCATCGGGCCGTTTTAGGTCCTCAGCAGAGTAGGCGAGGGAGATTACTTCCTGGCCCTTCCACCTCAGTTGCATCGGGTGAACAACATCTTCCATGTATCTCATATAAGGAGATACGTGCACGACCCATCCCATATCTTCGAACATGGGGAGCTGGACATCAATGTCGGGGTAACTTTCATGGAGGTCACAGTGGAGATTAAGTATTGACAATAGTGGGTCCTGTGTGGATGGTCGATTCCACTGGTGTTCGTTCGCTAGCAGCATGGGAACCTCCAAGAGCGAACATGGGAGCGGGAGGCTCAAATGCATTCTCAATACCCTTTTTTGTTTCCCTAGTGTGTGTTGTAGCTTTACGGGGACATAAAACAATGAGGTGTGGGTAATGTAAAGACCCTTAAATTTCAAGGGAATTTTTTTTTCTTAAATTATTTGGAATTTTACAAGTGCTTAGTTTTTTACGGCACTTGATTTCGTGGCCCGGTGTGCCTGTAATCAATTTCTGGAGTTTTGTTTGGCTACGTTCATTAAACATACCTGCGGGATTTTCTATCTTTTAAATGGATTCTCGGAATTGAAATCTGAGGGCACCTTTGAACTCGCATCACTAGTTTTATCTTAAGAAGGCTATCACCTTGACGGCGGTTGATCGGGTATCAGAGTTGGTTTTCAGGTTTCACATGGATTAATAAAATAAAATAAGTAACAACTTATTTTATTTTAGTTGAACCCACGCCATGTGGTAATGTTAGTTAAAAGCTCCACATGGGGGTTGGTGATGGGACTGCCACACCCTAACCTCCCATGGGAGGATGATTGGGGTGGGGACCACCCGAGAAGCATAACCTCCCGTGAGAGGTTATGACGTGGGGTCCACATGGGGCTTAACCCCCCATTTAATGGGATGGGAGGAAACCTCTCAACTCTCCCTCATTAATGAGGGACAACCTCTTAGTCTCTAAATCCTCCCTTAATGGAGGTGGTTAAAACCTCCAAAAACCCCCCAATTAATGGAAGGAAACCCCTTGACCATCTTCTTGGTAATTAGGTGGGGACCACCCGAGCCTCTAACCTCCTCAAAACTCCCCAATTTAATTGTGAAAATATTGTGAAATTAATTTGGTGGAGCCTCTCAACTTCTGAATTTCGAATAATTTTTCCAACGTGAACTTAATTAAGTGGGGACCACTTAATTAATTAACACCATCAGACATAATAGATTATAATCTATTATTTAGGCACATTTGTTCTCTATTTAGTGGAGATCTTGGGAGAATAGAATTACCCAATGAAGAATGTGAAGACACCGGTGAAGACAAATTCTTCCTCGGCTTCTTCCTCAGGACCCCCTTCCGACGTGTGATCTCTTCGAAGACCCTCCATCCTTCCTCTTGATCGACAATGGACCGATGCATGAATTAAGAAGTGGAAGCGTACAACTAACGATGTCAACATAATCATCCCCCGTGATGAATGAATGCCCGTCGATTAAAAAGTTAGAGGTGTGTTTTAAGTTGTTTAATGCTTAATCTTCTCTCGTTAAATCAACATCATGAGTTGCTTGATATCGTTCTAACGTGGAGGGTTCGGGCTGAAAGAACACGGCTTGACCCCTCTGCAACCTCTATGGTTTCAGAACCTTGGATCGATGGTGAAGTAGCAATGGTATGCAACGTGGATACGATGATGAAGATGGTGAATAGAGGTCGCGCTACCTGAGTCCTCCGCGAACTGCACCACGAGTCGGGCGGCGCTCGACCAGCCTACCCGAATGTTTCCTGGCGTGCGCCCCGTCCGAAACTGCAGCCAACCCGGCCACTAGCCCCCTGCTCGCACACCTTGCGCACTATTGGTTTTCCCCGCGCCTGCATGGCTCCCCCCCAGCTCCTTGGCTGCCCTCCCGGCGGTGAGGCCGCCTTCCCAATGCCTCCTCGCACCCTCCCCCCACCCCCCGGCACCCTGGCCGGCTGACCAGCGCACCCCATGTCCTTCCTGGCATAGTCGCAGCCAGCCCGCGCCCTGCATAGCCCACCGTTGGCCTCTCAGGCCAAGCCGCCTGAGCCACACCCCTCGCGGCACTAGCCGAACCTACCATTGGCCTTCGGGCCGAGTCTCCCACCTGGTGAATTCGACCCGAATTGTCCACGCAGTCCGCTGGGTTGGGCCCAGCGGACTGGGCCAAACTGAGCGGGATGACCTGCCCAACGGGCTGAGTCAGACCCAGCAAGCCTGACCAGGTGGACCCAAACTGTGTCGACCCGGACTGGGTTGGGCCGAGTCGGTCCGACTGGGTCAAACCGAACTCGGGCCCACTAATGACTCGTTGCTTACTTTGGCCATATCTTTGGTATCGAACGTCGGTTTGACGAACTGTCAGAGGCGTTATTAATCTCATTGAGAAACGCTCCCTTTACAAATACCCTATGGGAGTTCGAGGTATAGTTGAGGTATGGTCGGGTTGGTTCGTACACAAAACCAATCGAGCCCCTGGGACTAAAAGGATAATAACTCACAAATCGGGTGTCTGATTGATGCCCCGTCTATTGCATTGAGCCCCCTATGATGTGGCGGACCTTTAAGAAACTTTTTCATGGGACTTCATTTCACATGGATTATCAGCTTGTAGCTCGTGGAGCAGAGCCTCCTGGAGATGAGAGAGTAGACTACGGAGACCTAGTAGCGGGCTGAGACCTGATGACTGCTTGTCCAATTTATTTAGAAGTGACTTGACTAGCCCAGCGGGGGGCGCTACTATGTGTGGCAGCAGACCCATGGAGGAGGAGTGCTACAATGTGAGGTGGCAGACCCGTGGTACGTGACAGGAGGAGTACCTCTATAGGCTATTATGGGGATCACTACTATGTGAGGCAACAGACCCGCGGTACTCAACAGGAGGAGTACCACAGCAGTCTATGGTTAGTGAGTAGCACCTCGGAGTCACGACATGACCACTGTACTTGATAGAGGAGGAGTTCTACAGCAATCTTGGTTTTGTTAATGAGAATCCTGGTTTGATATGAGTCAATGACCTTTGTGTTTTTCCTCATGATTGAGATGGGTTACTTGAAAACATAGGTATATGTATGGGCATATACCTAAGTAATGGTTATCCGTTGATTTTATGATTTGGAGATTATACTTTTTAATTTTTGTGAGACCTTGAGGGTCTCAGGGTCCCTACTGAGTATCGTTATACTCAACCCTGCATGGGATTTACCCGCACCACGTTGTGTTGGATGGAGATGACCGACAGTATTGACAGAGGCTAAGAGTGAGCCAAGACTGGATGGTAACTGGAGGAGGACTACTCAGCGAGACGGTACACAAAGTGTACTGATAGATGTGGAGTACTGAGGTGGACATCTGTACCTACCCTTCAAGTAGGAATCCTGGATTATGATCCTAGAGCTGCTTCTACATTTAAGTTGTTTGTCCCTTTCTTTTCAGTTGTACTTGTTTTTCAGTTGTACATTCTTATTGGGCTTGTATTCTGGCCCCCTTTACTTTCAGTACACTTGTTATACAGTTTCTTTTACTTAGTGTTTGCTTCCGCTTGTACTCTGGTTGTGTGATTTTACGTTATGTAAAGGCAATTACTTCCCAGTTTTAGGGGATTATTCCTTTGGTGTTAGTCTCTAGCCCCTGGCCTTTGGAAGATGGGCTTGGGGTAGTCACGATGCGGACCCTGGGGGACGGTTCTTGACAAAAAAATAAATTTAAAATAGAGTAAAAATAACTAAGTTAGTTAAATTTTAACATAATTCAAACAATTTTACTTTAATACCAGTTAAAAAAATTATTTTAATTGGTAAATATTTTAAATGAGAAGGTAGTTATCAATAAATGTCATTGTTTATCACTATTCATCAAAAAATTAGTCTTTCATAAAAATATAAAAATAGCACCCAAAGATAATTTTAACAAGTAGATTTCAAAAATAAAGTTTAATTTATAAATTTATTTCTCTAAATTTGTTAAAAAATCAATTTTAATTTACGTGCACAAGGTGAAATAATTCCTTCTTTTAGAAAAATAATTTTTTTAAAGAAATCCTATTATTTTGAATAGTTCTTAATTTTCCATTAATAAATACAAAACAATGGAATTTAATTTATAAATATGTAAAACATATAATTTTCATAATTTATTTATTTATATTCATACCCTTTATCTCAATGGATAAGTTATAATCGTCATATTTAAATAAAAATATTTTTATAGAGTATCATGTTTCATTTAAACCTGTCATTACATCCATCACATTTTATCTAAGAGATTGAATTTAATGAAATATATCATAAAGTATAATGGTGTTATATTCTCTTATAATCTTGGATTTACATGTCATAGATACTATTAAACATTATTTTCCTATTTAAAATCTCAGGGTGTTACATTCAACCCCCTTAAATAAATTGCATCCGTACAATTTAATCACGATCCCGATAATCAAGGTATTTATAACTAAAAATACATTTTTTGGGAACCCACATCATAAAATGCATTAATAAAACATTCTATTTATAAGATAGAAATTAAAATATAAAAGTCATCCAGAATAACACATTATTAGGTTTCCATGTAGGAGAACATTGGTTGGAATTGAAAACATGGGAATGGAAGATAATACTAAAGACCAAATATTAATAGAGATTGATAAAGAACATGGTCATTAAAAATTTTAGCACCTAGAATCCATAAATTTTTTGTTAAATTAAAAGAACATTTATTCAATAGAAATTAAATTAATAGGGCAACATTTTTGTTTCAATATATTTTTTGTAAATTTGAGGTATTTTTCTACCATTTTGATAGTGAACACCAAAAAACATACTTAAAATATCATCCTTTGGTTTAAATTCGATTAATTCCTACTTTATCTCTTACTATAAGAAATTAATATCCAATAGATATTTTTATGAATGAAGCACAAAAATTAACATTTAACATATCATTATCTCAATAAAATAATAAAACTTCTTTCTCCCTATCTCTAGATATTTTAAAAAATTAAAATGGATATCATGAGTTATCCAATAACACCCAAGGTTAAACTTAATCCATTCCAACAATAGTTAACCATAAGATATTTCTAAAATATTCATGAAAAAAATTCAATGTCCAAAAAAATTTGAGGGATGTCACTAAATATTTAAATTCAATATAAAATTATATTCCTCAAAAAGCACAAAGTATCTTTTACTGTCACATAACAAACATGTGAATACATTTATCATAATAAAATCTAAATGAAAACAAGTATAATTCCAAAAATCAAATCTCATGTTTCTAAATATATTCCTTAAATCCAAACATGTAATATACTCTAAAAAATATAACATAAATCACTAACTAATTTCAAGGTTACTGATATTATCCCATTAACACCTCTTTATCGTAATTATCTCAATATCAACAAAATATTAAGATTATCTTCCATCAATAATGTGTTTTCAGAAAAATCAACTTTCTACAGAATCACTTTTATTCATTATTGGCACTATTCATCATATACTTTTGGATCCTTAAAGAAACATTATTGTAACAGAATCATGATACATTTTATGGTTAATACAATGAGAATATCACTGATAATATAATTCAATACAAAATTTCTTTAATAAAAATAAAATAACTTTAATCATTCCACTTTGGTTGTATCAACAAAAGAACCTATAATTTGATCTCTCATCTTCTTATGGGGTATATTACCTTGATGCTTGGGTTATATTTTCTCTTAGTACCCCTTAACCTTGGAGTTTAAGTATTGAATATTAGAATCGTTTTTCATTCCATTTCAATCAAGAGCATGGTTTTCTATCTCTCTACACTTGTAAAACATTCTCATTCTATTCAAGCAAGTACCAGAGATATTCTTTTCATAGTTATCACATAGGGTAAAATCCTTATTCACCATATTCCCATTATTATTATTTTTCTATACCATCCTCTTCTCTCTTTATTACCTTTTAATCCCTAAGAATTTATTAATTATTTCTCGTCCTTTATACCACATGGAAATATGACCTCATGTGATGTTAAAATTTGGTAGATTTTATTCTCATGAATATTTGTATTATGACCATCAAGGAAATCGAAAAAATGTCTCATTGGATTACATATTTAGTCTGTATCATTCCTCGATAACCTTGATTCATAAATATAAACATTTTCATCTTCCTTTTTTCTTTGACTCGGAAATTGTCTCTCCATATGTACTCACTACTCATGGGGAAAATACATTTAAAATAAGAGTAACTTAAAATACTTCCACTCCATGTCCTATATTAATTATTCATACTTAGAGTTTTGGATCAATGACCACTACTAATCATTATCTCATAAGAGACAACAAAGTACCATGAAAACCAACTACCTTCCATTAATCCCAAAGAAATAAATATCTTCTCTATGGAACTTATCCATTCTCATCAACATATGGATTTTTTGTCCCATTTAATGATAATGGTTGTTGATGCATTAATTGGTCTATCATTATTACACCACATGGTGGATCAGTAGGTTGTTTCATATGATAAATGATATTTCTCAATACCAAGGTTAGTCTCCCCAATTTGGTTATAATTTCCTCAATTCCAACTACAACTCAAGATCCAACTTTATTATCTTTCCAAGGATGAAATCCATACATGGGTAATGTGAATTTATATATATCTCATTCACTCAAATATGAACCATTTATAAAAAATGGAATACCCTAGATAATATCATAACATTATGAAACATAATAAATAATCCCAATACATGTTAAATTAACACAGAGCTCTCGATGTGGGTTGCTTCCCTCCAGGACATAGGTGATAATGAAGGGTGTGCAGTTCCCTCCCATATGGTAGGGGAAGGGACCTCCACCATCCTTCATAGATTCCCGACCTCACTCTTTCACCCCCCATTTAGAACCCTGGATTTATCTCCCCCTTTCCGCACATTTCACTTTTCCATAAATTTCCTGACCTTTTCAACAGATTATTGATGCTCTCACTCTCAACATCAGAGTTTAATGAGGCTTAATCACTTCTTAATTTGATGTTGGTTACTTTATTTAAGCACTTAAGCCCATTTTTGGATTTGTTCGATAGATTTTTCTTTAAATCATGGGGGCTTTAATAGCGAGCAACAGTTGGTCTTCGAGATAGTAGGGATATAATGATTCTATTTTCGTCCAAGGAGGATCTAGTTGTGGCGTGGTCCAGTGTGCCCTGGGTTTGAAATGGCCTCTATTTTTTCCTATATATGTGGTCATATTATTTTCATATGTACCAAGATCCATCCATGATATTTATTTGGGTATGTTTTCCTAAACTCTCTCTCCCTTTTTAGAATCCCTCAATCCTTAAAATACTTGGAAACTTGGTGGGTAAGTACTTGTCCTCTAATAGTAGAACCTATGTAGTCTTTCACCAATTTTCACCAATATTTTTGTGGAAGTTGATGTTTCCCAGAATCATGTTAAATATGTCTGGTTATCGATTGGCGAGGAATTCGGATTTAAGCAACCCATATTTTTTGAATAGTGGGTTGACTTTTATTCCTTATGAAAGTGCCTTGGTCATCCAATGGCAGCGTGCAGGCATGGGACCATGAACTGAGTTTAAACAGCAATTGATGAGGTGCCAAGTATTAGTTACATTGGTCGAATATTTGTCCATGTTGAAATATAGTAGGAATATAATGTTTAAGTCCACGTAGATCCACATTTTTCTCATTATTTGGAAGCTATTGGTCATTCGAATTTGGGAAAAGCAATTCCATCTCATAAAGAGGTGTGTCTATGAGGGATGGATCACAAGGATGCAGATGTGTACAGAATGTTGAAGTATGATTTGGGCACTTTAGATGTGCAGGAAACTTCTGGTTCAGGGGGTGGGGGCTCGGGTGGCTTAGGTCTCTCTACTTATCCCAAGGGAATCGATGAGGCTATTAGAGACGGTAATGGAATCATCAACCCCATGAATACTATTCATAATCCCATGCGATTAGGGGGAACTGAGGGTGTGTCTTACCTTGAACCATTTTCGAGTTCCTATGATGGGGCTGTGAGTTTTGGAATAGGAGTCTACCCTGACAAGGTGATCCTTTCAGTAGGTAAGGATGTTTCAATGGGATTTATGGGTTTGGATAATATTTTACAGGGCCCTAATAGCTGGAAGAAGGTGAAAAAAGGGTCCATCCAAGGATTTTTTTGGATAATTTGAAAATTTTAAAACATTTTGATCGACTGGGTGATGTAGGGAAAGTTATAGATCAGAGTGAGGTTCTAAAATCTTTAGAGGATGGGAATGATCAGTCTAAAGTAGAGTCTAGAGTTGAAGAGACTAGATATTTTTCTGATGATTGTGCTGGGGGACATCCTGCTAGAGGACTTCATAGTCTGAGGAGGAATAAAGTGAGGGAAGTATGTAGGGACTTAGGGATACACATCCTTGAAAAGGAGAAGAAAATAAATGGTTGGAGAGATTATTTATTCCCCTATAAAACAATGGATATATGATTTGCCTCTATGTTGAGGGTCAAGGATATGGACAGTTGCTATATTTATATTGTGATTAAATCTGATGGTGGAATTTTTTAGGGAAATGTAGGGGCTAGTGGGGGAATGGGAGGTCCCATTATGATACAGGGTGACTCGGTGGTGGGGGATCTTGCTATTAGTGAGGCTTGTGATAGGCTAGATGATCTACCAAATGAAGTAGGATCCCCATTGGAGGTTATCAATTCAAAGCAGGCCTTCCTGGAGGGTGATTTGGACTTAGAGATGCTTGTTCATTGAAATGAAGAGGTGGAGGAGGAGCCCCTCTTCATTAAATACACACAAGTATAAGCTAAAAGGTTGATGGAAATATGGATTTTGGTAGAAATTAAAATCAATCAGAGTCCATCAATTGATAGGTAGGATCTAATACTGATAATATGGTTAAATGAAGGGAAGATGAATGGAAAAGAATACATACAATCATAGTAGAAGTTGTTGTATCACTATGAATACCTTATAAGGGATGATCCAGACCTTAAAAAAACCAATCTCTCCTGGAAACATTTTAGGGAGAATAGTTCCAAGAGGATTATGTAGTTTTTCAATAATTATGTGGTTTCCTTTAATGCATGCCCTGTTTGAACCTTATGGTTTCTCAATTTTTCTATAGAAGTGTTTTAATAATAAAAAAGTTATTTTTCATCCAATAATAGTTAAATACTTAACATAAACTGAAATATTATTTCATATCTAGTCTTATAATTCTATAAATGGTATCATTGGGAAGGAATTCAAAAATATTTTCAAATCATCCATAATGGGTGGTAATGAAAAAGTAAATTAACCAAAGAATATCCCTTGGGATAGTTAAAATAGGTGTATAAAAAATCTCATTGTCATGTACTATATACATCTTTAATTCAATACTGACACACCTTTTTTGGATTTATTACCCCAAGGTTCATCTATTCAAGAATCATGTCTACTTATAGTATCCAAATAGTGATGTTATTATAGGGGAACCACATAATCTTTACCTTACCAAATCTTTAGGATATTATCTTATACATATAATTATACTTAAATTATTTTATAATTTTATATTCACTATTCTATGTTTTTTCAAAATCTAGTTCCCAAGGGTTATAGTTAACTTCAACTAATGCCAACTATAAAGACCTGAACCCTAGTAGCCCAGAGTTTGTGGTTATTTTATTACATGTGCATAACATACAAGGAAAAACATTTTGAAGTGAAAAATAGTTTATTAGTCTTGTTAAAGTACATAGATAATTGAAATTAAAATTACAATAAAAAACATAAAATACACAAAGTGTTTCTTTGATAAATCCATATTTACCCTTAGCATATCTTTATATATCAATCAAGAAAACACATCCTCGTATCCTGGGGAAATAAAACAAAAAAAAAGGGTGTACTCAAAAGATTAGTAGGGGTGTGTATACAATATAAGCTATCATAAATAATAATAATCAATATGGAAAGATAAATATATGAAATAAATTGTATTTAAATAATAAATTTTGAATAATTTGGTAAGAGTAAAGTATGGTCAAATAAATACATATAAATAATCACATCATTCTAAAACTTATACATGGATACTCTAACTAATCAAATATTCTATTTGACATAAACAACTAAACTCTGATAAATTATTTTATAATTTATAACATATAAAACTTATATTCAAGACCATTCACATGCAATTTTAAATATGTGGGTATAAACTCGCCAAAGTTGGCCAAATGATTTGTATGAGGATAATTGTTGATGCATTGTGGTGTTATCTATAATTAGGCCCCACCCATCACTTACTATGTCCAATTCATTATTCATATGAAAGGGGTGGAACATAATCAACATAAAATTAATATTTAAAAATAACATACAAAATTTTATCACTTACCTCAATCCAATAAACATAATAAAAAACATCCATAAAATATGATTAATGGTCAAAAAAATTATAAATCCTAAGTCACAATGTTCATAAACCATCCAAATAAATAACACAGATGGTATCAATAAAATATATACCCATTAGATCACATGTTTAATAAATTTTTGATGTCATTGATGAATATAAATACCATAAAAATGTCATTATAAACATTCTTGCAGAAAATAACCTTTTCACTTTAAAAATATTTCTCTGCCAAAAAGTTCAAAAAAATACTTTAAAAAAATATTATTTAAAAATAACCATTTACATGTTTTTAAATAAATTATAAAACACTGATTTTTCATGACAGCATAAAATTTTGTTCATTTCATACACATTAAAACAAATATTCCTTTCCAATTTTTGGTAAAATCCAAATGGGTCTTATTTTTAAAATGATCAGAAGATTCCTTTCAAAATAATTATATAAATTAAAAATATATAAAATTGTATTTAATAAATCATTTTTAAAATGTTAAAAACATTTTTTAAAGTGTTTATATAAAACATTTATTTTTATGAATAATGATTTTTGATCGAAGGGAGAAATAAAGTTGGATATTCTTTAAAAATATATCAATAACATTAAGTAACAAATAGTGGAAAATGGTAATATTATTTTAAAATTTATTTAATAACTAGATTAAAATAAAATATATTTGTTTTATGATATAAATAAAAATTAATTCTTCTAAGGGAGACTCAAATGAAAACAATCCCGAATAATGATTAGATTGTGAAATAAACTCTTAATACATTGGTTAATTTTGAATCATAATCCCCAGAAAATGAATAAATTAAAAAAAACATAAAATATAATAAATAGAAATATATTCATGATATAACATATCATAAGGTAAATTATATACACTAAACAAATTAATAAGTATTTAATATGATGTATGTATTCCAAAAGTAAAAGTGAGATGAGAAACCCTTACCACTTTTTCAACTTCCTTCATACATGTCCAACATTATAGTATAATAAAAATATGTATATTATAAATCTATTGCATAAACACACTCATATATCTCATTCCACATATTATTTACTTATATTATTTTATCACCCTTTTATTTACAATTCTTTCTTAAAAACACATCTTCATGTGATAATTTCTTTATTTTTCATGTATGTTTTAGTTCAGTAATTTTGGCCATTTTTATTTGATAATGGTTACTTAATATCAAAAATTTTAAACATGATATAAATATAATATATATTCATTATATATTTATTTATAGTAATGTATTATATTTATAGATAGAAAATGGATTACAGTGTTGATAGAGAGAGTAGGTCGTACGTATGCATAAACATTGTTCACATTTTTCTCGATGGGTGGAATGAAATGAAAATAAATATTAATTCATTATTATAAAAAACATTTTGTAAAATATATTATTTATATTAACCAAATGCAACCTTATTACCATAAATGTAAAAATAAAATGAAAAATACGTCACATCGTTATGTGGAGGAGGTAGTCCACGCGTATACACAAGCGAAATTATTGTTTTCCAAGAGAATGGAAGGTAAGAATTCATATGTGACATTATATTTCAAAAGGTGTGGTTATTTCATCTATATCACATATACTCATTAATTTTGACCATACTAACTTTCATGTAATGTGTAATTGAAAAATGAATCACATCACTTCGTGAGGCGGTAGTCGGCCGTACACACGAGTGACGTTACATATCCCCCACTGAATGGAAAGTAAGAAGCTATATAACATATCATAATTATATAATTATAATAATTTCATAAATATAATTAAAATATTTGAAAACTATAATTCTATCCAGCCTTGAATTTTGGTGATAGAAATTGTATTACGTCGATTCGCGAGGTGTTAGTCTTCAGTACACACGATCGACAGTTTTTTTCCATTTAATAGAAGTGAATATGGATCTATATTATGATATTATCATTATAACGACCCATACATTACATAAATTGTTAATACTTCAAAATTGAAGCACACTTATTACAACATATGACAAAACCACAAAGGACCGTATAGGTATAGTGTCTTTAGAAACTGGGAAACATAAACAACTGGTTCATAAATCTTCTACAGTGTCTCCCATTTATTTCATCATATCTAGGGTCTCTTTTAGCATATTCTACTTAATATCCATCTTCCTGACCTGGGGAAAAGAAAACATAAAAGGGTGAGCTCAAATGCTCAGCAAGGGCAAATAAAGGAAATAAAAATCATATCATATCTTTTTGAAAATCAAAACCTGCAAAAGAGATCATAATATCTTAACATGGAATAAATCATAGAAGTGAAAATGAGATCCCCATAATCATAACATAAAACTTGAAACTTTGTGGCATGCACACATAATCATGGAAAATCATTTCTTGTTAGTCATGACTCATTGCCAAGACTTCTTAGTGGACAAAGTCCCATTCTGAACCGAGTTCACTCCTCGTTTCAGTCCTGTATCACTGAACCGAAATAACCTTCCGTTCCAGCCATGTCTATCTCATGAGATATAAAATCTTTACCCAATGCATTGGAGGGAGATATATGTCCCACCCATCTTATAATGAATCCTTTCTTATGTGTGCCACATAATCATAAATCTTACATCATCACATAACCCATGTAATAAAAATGGGATTCTTAAACAACATGACATCATAAAACAATTCATATAAGATAAAGGAATTCATAAAAATAATTCCATCACAACATGATCAAATCAATTTAATAATAGGGATAAAAACAGAACCCTTTATTATCTTAGATGGAAAATAATTTTGATAAAACACTTGAACTCCATTCTTGAGGAAAATATCCTTTCTTCTTCAAAAACATTTTTCCTTTCATAACATGTCATACAACTTTAAAATAAAAGAAGTTGATTAAAAATAAACTTGAAAACTTGTAAAGGAAGCTTCTTGGAAATAATGTTTTAAAAATCCATTCATGCCGTATAAGTTAAAAAAAACATTCTTCGTACTTTTGTCGGAAAAGTCAAAAAGTTCCTCGTACGAAAAACGACAAAAGATTCCTTTCATACATATTACTAAAAACTCACCGAAGGGTAAAAATGGATTTAAAAAATTGTAGGTGGATGGAAATAATATTACATATTGATGAAACATGGATGTGGATGATAAAATACACCCCAGTAAATACTTACGAATAAACAATCTCGGATAAAAATGAGATTGTGATATTTCCCTTACCTTAGGTCCAATTTGCCTTGTATGTGTCCGAATCTCCTGTATAATGGTTTAAATAATGTTATTGACTTATTCCAGAATCATACATATTGATATGATATCATATATGGTTATATTCTTAGCTTCTTGTTAGTAATATTTCATTGTTACTTGTTACTCGGGTCTTTATTGCCTTTTGTTCTTACGCGTGTTTTGCCGAATAAATTCTTATTCTTATTTCATGGTTATAGATACCTTATATCCAGAATGGTATTAGTGTAACATATATCATATTTATTCATTCAATTCATTTATATAATTACTATGTAATGATGATCATGTAGAACGAGTCGCATCACATCGTGGAGACGGTATTCCGTACGTACGCACGAGTGATGATATCGTTCCTATGATCGTGGAAATGTATTGGAGTATATATATATTATTTCAGTATCAATATTAATTTATAATAATCATAAATAGTTACTCATTACACCATTATACCCATCCTTGTAAAGTGATGGTGGAAAAATAGATTACACCACGGCGTGGAGACGGTATTCCGTACGTACGCACGCGCGGTGATTTCATTTTTCCGTAGGATGGATAGAAGGTGAATTAGGGTTGTTTCATATTTCTAATAACATATCAGTATGTAAGTAATACTGATGTTATTACTTCATCATGAAACAACTAAAGAAGAAGAAGTTGAAGAAGAAAGAAATTGAAAAGATCGGTAATGGATATTACCTCTTCTTTGGAACGCCTCTTTGAATCCTCCACTTAAGGAACTAAGAGTGGTCTTTGGAGAAGAACAGGACCTCTAGTACTATTATAGGGAATTGGAGAGGAGAAAATGGCAGGGTTTGGCCGAGCTTGAGTGCTCAATTTGGTGTGAGGAGGAGGGGGAGGAGGTGCCCTTTTATAAGGGAGGAGAGGGGCACCTTAGGAATATCTCAAAATATTATTTTATATTAAAGTCAAAATCGGTTTATAATGGTTCCAAAGGGTCTTATTTCGAAGATAAAGTGGGGAAGGGTCGAAATAATATCAACCAATAGGATTTAGACAAGTTTAGGGTATTATTTTAACCTTATCAATTAGATTTAACTCTAAGTTAAATAATTTAACTTTTACCATGTCTTTTTGTTTTCTTTCACTATATGGTTAATACACTTACTATAACATGCCAAACGAACCCCAAATTGTTTATTATTAAAATATATATCCTTATCTAAGTCATTTGGCCGAACGTTAGATTTTTAGGAATACAATAACAATTAATAATATAATATTTGATTTAAAAACTATTTTGTGTCAATTTTGACACTATTTGATATACGATTTTTGTGAAAGTCATAACAGAATTATATGTTTGAACCAAGTTGATTAAATCAACACTAATATATCATAGTAACCTAGAAAATTAGTGTAATTCATAAAAAGTCTTAAATTACATTTATTTTGGTGTTTATAACATCAATTATGTCAATATTTCATTAATAAGATAATTACTATATCATCATTGTGTCATAAATAAATTAAATTATTTAAAGTCTAAAAATTACAAATAAAATACCATTATTTAGGAAATCTTTTTATCTTTCTAATGAATATTTATGATCTAAACTCCAACATATATAACCCTATGTAACAATTGTTTTTCTAAAAGATATATGCTTGTGTCATTTTTGTATTCATTTTAACTTAATTAAAATAAAGTGTCATTATCACTTACAAGTGGATCAATGGGGTCCCAAAATCGACCCAAAGATGCCCATGGTCGACCATGTATCAACCAATAGGTTTAAGACACGTTTTAGGGTAATTTAATATTATTATAATATTATTTTTTAACCCTTATTTACCGGATTTACCCTTAACCATGGTAAATAAAATATTTACCGCAGTAATTATTCAAAATGTCTAAAAATAAAAGTTACCTATTTACACAATTTGAACATCCTGATTCCAAATATGGAATCCATTTTTCTAAATTCAAAACACAGAAGTGGCAGAAATTAATTTAAAATTAATTCCCGCTGTCAAAACAAAAAGCGTGTTTTTAAGAGATAATAACTATCAAAAGATTGACACTTGTTTATGTTCGGTTTAATTGTAACATTGTGTCCAATGACCAACATTATATTAAGTGTTAAAAATATATTCTAAATATACTTTAAAACCACTCAAATTCATAATTTATCACTATTAAATGTTTTGATTAAAAAAGTTGCTTTTAATTAAAATTTAGTAATTTTCACTATTCATCAAAATATTAAAGTTATCCGAAAAGTACCAAAATTTCACCTTAGGCTAAATTTGATATTCTGAGTCCAAAAATGAAGTCCATTTTGAAAAATAAAATTTATAAAATTTCAAAAAGTGTTTATTACTATTCATAACGGCTAGTTTTAATAGCATATTGTTATTTAGTGAAACTCGGTGTTGCGTACGACGAAAGCTATCGAGGAAGGTCGCGATTGCGTGTAAAGCAAGCCAAGCAAGTGTTGTGTAGAAAAAGATTCCTTTGATGATTTATATAACATAAAAGTCTCGGGTGTTACAATCATAGTAACATATTATTATATAAGAGATACTATTTTTATTATATTATCATAGTATAATAATGTTTCAGGAAAATGGAATAAGAAACAAAAATACTCATGCTTAAGAAGTTTACCTATTCTTGAGAGAGCCTCAATAGGTTTATAACTAAAACTTTCTTATGAAAAATTACTAATCAAACTAAGGTATATAGGATGTGAAGATGGAATTAAGGAAAGTATTTGTTGAGGTATTATTTGAACCAAAGGGTTTTTGAATTGTTATGATGGGATGATGGGGGTGGCCTTTTATATGTGGGGAGAGGACACACATGGAATTTGTGAAATAATAAATTGATACCCACATTTTTCTCAAACCAAAATCCCCATAAATGTGTCATTATCAAACCTTTTAGGTGTTAAGGATTGCATATTTATATTAAATAGTTGTTATAAAATCTGTTCTTTTTTTAAACATTATCATCTTAGTTTAACCCCCCTGATAAACCCATTTTTTCAATAACTGTGGTAATTAAATTTTTACACCTTTCACTATTCATTATGGTAAAATTTTAATTTGAACATATTAGATAATATGAATTATTATTATTCCAAATATTTAATATATTTTAAAAAATTCATTTAAAATTAGTGGAATAACTCAATTTAAAATTAAACCGCAAGTGTGAGAAAGAGTGGTTTTCCAAAGAGAAAATTCTCATAACTATGAAATGTTTTAATAAAAAACTTCAGTATAAAATTTGTTCTATCGAGTTAAATTATTAAAATTTAAATTTAACTAAATTATTTTTTCTTTGAAACAAATTATAAATATAATATAAATTTTCAAATAATTTAAAAAAATAAATTTTTCAATAGAAAACATTATATTTTATTTTCATTAAACAATTAATATTTTCAAAAAAATCTCAAAAATTTACAAATTTATAATTTTAACATTAGTATTTAAAAAATGAATTATATTTTTTAAGTAAAATTTTAAAAAAAATTAAATATTAATTTTAAATTACTTTTATAAAGCGCGACTAATCCACCTTTTTCAAAAATACAGTTTTTTTGAAAAATTATCTTTATCTTTTTAATGGTTCTTATTTTATTTATAATCAATAGATAACCCTTGAATATAATTTATAAAATTATAAATCATATAATTTTTATTATTTAGTTTTTACTATTAATACAATCATCTTAATGTTTATGTTACAATGGCCATGTCTAAATAATAATATTTTTATACAGTATCATATTTCATTTGAACTCAACATTATCTACATTGTAAGATATCGAAGAGTTTGAATTTAAAGAAATATATCATAAAGTCTCAATGTGTTATATTATCTTCTAATATTGGTGTTGGGTTCTATACATGATATTGAACGTGATGTTACTCTTATAAAATCTTGAGGTGTTGCACATATTTAATTACCATGTATTTTATTGTTACCTTGTGTGGAATTGTAAAATGACAACTTGCAGTATTTGAAATAATCAAAAATTAAATATTTATATACATAATTTCAACCAATACTATGATAATAAGTTTTAAACCATATGTACTAAAAAATAAAAACAACAAAAGAAAAACAAAATAGCAAAATGAGAATAATGTAGTGGGGGTAAAATGTGTGGAAATATAGTTGAAGTAGTAAAAGAGAGTTCAAACCGAAACTAGATTTATTTAATAGAAATATAATAGATTTAACTGATATAAATATCACTACTATTTCATGGAATTATCCATAAAGTAAATGAAGTCGTGTCGTAGGAATGAAATTTCTTACTTTCATTACCTAAATCACCCTCAGCAAAGAACTCCCTTGAGAAATATTATTTCTAATTAAATACAAGATGAAGGTACTTCTTTATGGAAAAGATATTACTAAAAAAAATTTCAAAATTAATTTTGTTGTGGTATCTAAGGAAATAAAAAGAAACTCTTCAATTCTCATATAGATAATTAGGGTAGACTGAAAATATATTCATGAAGAAGAGAAAATAAGATCCCTAGATTGAAGACATCAGTCCTCTGTGATCAATAAAAATGAAAGAATGGGTAAAATGATATACAAATCACTACATATTATCCAACACCCTATACTACTTAGTTATACATATTAGATGTAGTAATAACTCTATATTTCATTAAAAATATTTTGGTATAAAGCACAGTGAATAAGATTGTAGAATAAATATCTTCTTAGTTGAGATCATCCACTCTCTAGTTCCATTTCCATTGATATCCTACTATAAGTTTGCTATGGCCTCTGATCTGGATATCCTCTTAGTTAAGTGTTTCCCCAAGGATGTATTATTTAATGATTGAGAAAAAATGGTTTTTGTTGAGTTTGTTTGTGTTTTAGAAGAGGGTGTGTTGGCGATTAAGGTTATTTCTATATGATAATTCTCTCCACTTGCTCATTCTCCTTCATCTCTATAATATTATGCCTTAAATTTTGTGATAATTCCTTACATTACTAACAACATAATAATTATTAGACTAAATATACTCCATGTGGAGAGGTTTTTTCATTCATCTTCCTCCTTTTGTGACTCAATAAACTTCCCCCAAATGAAGGCCTCCCAATACGTGGCCTTTCCTCCCAATAAAAAATTGCATCCTTAAGCTCAAAACATTCCCACTTCTACATTTCCATTTTTCTCCAAAATATTCCTATCATATTCACTAGCTTTATCAAGATTCATCCCTTCATAATTTTAAGTTCCAATTGTAAATTTAGGATATCTCTTATTTTATTTTAACTTTTTATATTTATGCAACCTTGATGTAAACCTTCCATAGATCAATTTTTTTGTCTTAATATCCTTGATGTAACTCTATTGAATTGGATTTACATTTATGTGAGCTAGGTGAACCAATGGATACATTTAAATCAAGATATTTCACCTTGACATAGTCCAAGACCTTATTGATAAAACATTACATTGGTTGTCTTATTCATCAAAACACAGTCACGATCCTAATTCTAAAAACAATTATCCACTTCGTTAATAAACTATAGAGAATTTTCTAATATCTTACTAACTATATTAGTCAATTAAACTCATTACTAGCATTGATTTATTCTCTATATCATGATCATCTCTCTAAAATCAAAAAAAAAATCAATCACTTCAATCAAGAAATTATAAATTTAGTCATACATGGAATCTACTGAGAATAAGATTATCAAATCCAGTTTGTCTGTAAACTAACCTATTAATTAAACTTTTAACAAATTTGATTTTTTTCCTCCACTAGAAATAGTTATACATCCTCCAATGTTTTGAACTGGTGTTTCATGTAGCAATGTCAACTAGTATCCAATTGGGAAAATAATTCAGTACCAACAATTCAACACCCTTCATCCCTGCAGCTCATGCATTGAAATTCTTAAGGCCTCATGGTCTTTATAAAATTGAACCTGCACACAGAAAACTCTAGTGATAATATTAAATAATCCTCACTAACATGATTTTAATTTGGAATGTTTTCTTCACTTCAAACAATTCATCAAACATGGATCTGGTGGCTACAGAATCAGAAATATATTTTCTTTATTCTCTTTACTTTGTTTATAGTCAAGAATTATTTAGCCATGACACCCCCACTCTCAATAACATCTAACTTAATCTCAATAGACACATTTTCAAGATCTCCTACCTCAATTTGGTGCAACATATATTCTTTTATTCATCACACTTAGTTTCCAAATATTTGTTCAATAGTTATCTTGTTTATTTCTTCTTGGTGGAACCATGATCTTCAGTTCAATCTTTGCCACTGATTTTTGGGTATTCTTCATGTTTGGGTTCCATAGTATCCACAATTTAACAACATAGTGAACCTTTGAAACTAGCATGAAACTTTGATATTATCTTTATGATCTATTTTGATAACACCAAGATTATCCTTGATCAATTTTGAATCTCTTACACCAAGTCTCATTCAGCCACTTCATGGATTTGATCAAAACCTCAATTAGTGTTAGTATTCATCTAGATTTAGTTTCATTAGGCCCTTATTTTGTGAAATTATATTAATTATTCCCAGTATATTCATGATTACCTTCATCTTACAACCCCATTATATTTATGTCATTTAATTATTCTATAAGTTTCATCATCTCAGATCTACTTCCCAATCATCATTGCTCTCTATTAATTCACCCGAGCTTATAACTTCATGTTTTCATAGTGAAAATAATTTGAATCAGACTTGGATTCTATATATAGTCTCCTTAAATTTATCCCTAATATATGTTCCCACATTCTACCAATTTCCAATTTTTATCGTTACTAGGATTGATTTTTTTTCTTGTAAGCTCCATCATTCTTAGATGGATAATTTTTTGAAAGTATAGAATCATGGTTGATCTTTTTCCGGGGCATAAAATATAGAATATACCCGGATTTTATTTCCCTTATTGTTTGAGAAGTAAAACCATGTTTGTAGTTGATTTAATTTTTCAAGCATGATAGCATGGGATGGTTCACAGTTGTAGGATGACATAGTAATCAGTACCCTCTACCAGCACAGTAGAATGATCTATCATGAAGCTTGAAATCCTTTTCATGGTGGGTTGAGAAAAAAAAACATGGTTGAAGGATTGACCATGATTATTCATAAAAATTATCTTCTCATAATTGCGGGTTAGATCATTTGAGGATGGGAATGGTAAAAGTAGAGTCATATAAGTAGTCCCCTTTCTTAAAGTTTTTGTAAGAATAATTGGAGTATTACTGTTTCACCTACATGGACGCAGGAATTAAACGCGCACATTCACTAACGTAATAGAAATAAAAATTCAAATAAATATTTCACAGAATACAATGCCTAATTAAGTTATTAAATTTAAAACTGATAATAAAATAATGAATCCCCCAAAAAAATATAAGAAATTAAAATAATTGATTTAGAATAATTAATAATTTAGATATGTAAAATTAATTTGAGTATTTTTTAGTGATTATTTAAAAATTTGAAAACAATATTCTAAAAATTATTGGAAAATATACTCTAGAACATTTTCAAATTTAAAACAAAAAATATACAAAATTTTAACAGCACTTTCAATAAATATATATTTCAACCTCGATTTATAAAAAAATCAGTAATTATCTATTTTAAACACTTTTCAACTACAAAAAACTCGTTTTATTTAATCATTAGGATGCAAAAAGATGTATCAATCTATAGAAACAACATATAACTATGCATTTAGAGAAAATTAATTTTTGAAATAGTTAAATGACCACTTATGTGAATAATGTTGTTGTTATAAGATTTATAATTTATGAATAAATAAAATTCTAGATAAATGTTCTGAACTATTAATTATACTCTATTTAATGACAAATATTACATAAGGATTCCTTATTTACCTTATTTTTTAAAATTTGAGTTATAAAATATCAGTGAAAATCTATATTCTTTTCTTCTATACTTAATTTAGAGTTGATTTTAGTACATTATTGGAGTTAAAAGAGGCCCTAGAAAATTTCTGGGAATCTCCATGTCTTAGTGGATACTTTTAGAGGTGGGAATTAATTGATTTTTGAATATTTAACTATATCAAACTCGTTTTTATGGAATAACAAGAATAATATTGTGTGGTATGTGTTTATTATTCATTTCATGTATGTTTACATCATTCCACATTGAAAAAACATGGGTGATTTGGCATTATGGTAATGTATATGGTCATTATAAGATTTATTACTTATGTATGAATTAAATAATAATGGATGATTATTTTTGTTCATATAATGTGTTATTATTTTACTATAACTATGTTCTTTGCATATTGATCAATAGATAGTGGGACTTTGAGTCAAACATTTCACTACCTTGATAGCTTAGCCTCTCTTATAGATAATTGCGGTTGACAGCCTGTAACACTATAATTTCTCTTGACATGACTTTGGTTTTGTATGATTATAAAATTTCAAATGAAAGGGTTTCATATAAAATATATGTGAGATGTACTTGGATATGTGCATATGTAATTATATTTTAATTTTAGGTAATAAAAACAAATAATTTCTCATGTAATTTTTTATATATTAATATATTTTGAACATGTTGATTTTCTTGAATGTATAAAAGAAAAAAGTAAATTTTTAAAAGAATTCAGACATATATTGATTTCATAAAAAGAAAATATATAAAAGATATTCATATATAAATAGTGATACTAATAGAACATCTCAAAATACGAAGTGTTTTATTCATTATAAATTGAACTCATTTCAATGCCTCAAATATTCAAATGGGCCAGTCATCCCAAAGCTTGGTGCCCATGGATTATGTTATGTAAGACATATTGGGTTAGGGTGACCCTAATAGGATTAATTAACCATATTAAATGGTGTTATTTTGGTTATAATGTATTTCATGATCATGATAATATTTGGTTCTCAATGGAATGGAGTGAGGATATTTCATATGATGTATTTTGAAAGGTGTTGTCTGCTTAGCTATATAAGAGTTATATGTGATTTAACTAACATGATTTTTAGCATAAGTAGCTAAATATTGATAAAATCTCTAAATATGATCAATATTTAGTTAAATTTTGATATTAGCCTAAAATGGATATGATACATGAGACAGTCGTTTTAGTGGGACTGTGTTAAAAAAATTCATTGTTGAATTGATATAAAACATGATAAATGTCTAATATATATGTCATGTTTTGGATTATAGAAAGATATATGAATATCATTTTGATATTTTCTATAGGTTATAAATATGTTATAATTGATTAGTATCTAAGTTTTAGAATTGTTAGCAAGGATAGTCATTATGATCATTTGGTTATTATTATATATAAATCAATTTATCTAATTTAAACTCATAAGTATTGGATATAAGGCATGAAAAATACATTTATGTTGATGTGAACCTACAAAGATTTATGAGATAAGAGATAAAATCAAATTTAGATATATTTATTATAAATGAGTAATTATTTGTTGAATTGAAGGAAGACGCATGATCTATATGTTCCTAATGGATTAATTTTAGTATTGGAAAATTGTTACTATATTCTAACCATAAATATAAATTTGAATTTTAAATATTTTTTGGATAAGAATTAATTTTTATTCACTATGAATAACATGAGTTATTATCTATGTGAATTAAATATTTAATGGATTTGGTAATATGGTGAATAGTTTATACATTATGAATATAGATAATCCATTTTATAACATTAAATATAATAAGATCATGGCAGTTAATTCTAACACCTATTATCTTTATTATGGTCGCTATAGACATATAAATGATAAATGAATTTAAACAATCCATAGACATGGATTTTGGAAATCATTACATTATTAATCATTTAATAAATGAGAATCATTTTATTAAGAAAAATGAAAAAGTAACATTTTGTTTGAAATGGTGTGAGGGAAAATAGATTATTGAACCTAATATATAGTGATGTATATAGACCAATGAGAATACAAAAATAAATGGGAATAATTACTTATTAACATTTAATGATGACTTCAGTAGGTATGGTTATATGTTTTTTATAATTCATATGTTTGAAACCATTAAAAAGTTAAAATAGTTCAAAAATGATGAAAAAATAAACAAGGAAAAATTATTAAGACTCCTCGATTTGAAAGGGTGGGAAAATGTAAGATGGAGTTTAATGATCATCTAAGAAATTATTATAAATATTCATGACTCTATACACCTAGAACACTATAATAAAATAGTATTTCTAAGAAAATGAATCATATATTGAAAATGGTTTGATTGATAATAAGTTAGATTGACCTTCCTATATCAATGTTGGAGAATTTTCATCTAGTAGAAGTTTTAAACTATTGTAATATGGGTATGAACCCTCAGTATAGGGGTGGAAAATATTGGTATAGGTTTCTCAAGGTTGGATAATACCATTGGTTGGGTAAACCATTGGTATATACATTCTATACCCATGGATATTAGAACTATTATTATAATCCCCGATAGCAGGAAAACTTCCCAAATAGCCTAAACCCACTCCCTAAAAAATATAAAACCAATATATAACAAAATTTATATTCAAAAAATTATAATACGTATTTAAAACACTATGTACATTATATATTTTAAATATAAATGGTTTATAACTTCAAGAACAAATCGTAACACATATATGAAATCAGTTTTGATCCTCTAATACCACACATAGAGTTATAACATAAATATAAAGTCAAAAATATAGGGAATCTATATCTCCCTCATGACCACCACAACTATCATGGTCATCACAATAATCCCCATTATCACAAGCTTCATCACAAGAATCATCACCTCCTACATATTCATCACCATCACCACCAAGAAATTCATTACCCCACCCACCACTTTGACCATAATATCAATTTACCAATTCAACATATAAAGAGAGATTCATCGCCAATAATATGTCAAAACATGTATCAGTATCTAATGGAAGTGATGGACATAATGCTAACATATATTTCATAAATTGGTAAGTGATATTTTAATTTATTTTATGCTCTTACATGGACAATGTTTTGAAATATGCTACCTCTTCATGGTTATCTTGTAACATGGTGCTACCAAATATTTTAGGGGAACCCAAATTAGTATAATACCCAGTGGGGATGATACTTTTATTGAGTAAATTTCATACTCTCCAATGGAGGTGATCCCCAAATATCTATAGAAAATGATCTTCTGTCTTCTGTTTTTCATGTCTTGTCTCATCAAGGGCCTCCAAAGAACATGGTTGGTAATGTAAAACATATATTTAGTTCTGAAATATATATTAAAATTTGAATGTAGAAAAATATAACATATAACTTATTTTTGTGTATATTCATTTATAACACTCTTTTTTATCTTCATTCCTCTCAAGAAAAAAATAACTTTAGGCACACACCCTTCAATGTTAAATATCACCAAATAAATATGACATTAAATATAAAAAAACATTCATCAATAAAATTTCATTTTTGGAAAAAAATTAACCCACCTAACCAATATTTAGATCACCAAAACCAAAATAAATCAAACAAAATTTCACAAAAATGAATCACATTATCCCCACCTATGTGAAACTAGAATAAACCAAACCAGAATGTACAAACATGAATTGTTTTGGTAAATATTTATTCAAATTAGTTTGATTTAGTTTAGTTCAAAATAATTAAGTGTAGTTTAGGCCAATACAATTCATGCTATTTTTTATTTATTATTTTGGTTTGTTCAAATTATTTGTTATATTTTATTGTTTAATTCTTATTTTATTGTAAAAGATAAATTCAATTCAATTTATATCCATTCAGTTCAATTTTAATCATTTTGTTATCCTTAAATTTAGTTCCATTTAGACTAGTTCTATTCAATAAAAAATATGATTTATATAGGTTTTCTATAGGTTTCTAAAATTCAGTTTTGTTAAGGTTTGATTTTATTTAGTTCTATTCAAATTAATTTTATACAGGTCCAGTTGGTTTAGGTCTATTCGGACAAATTAATTTTCTTTTGGTTCAATTTTGTAGTATTATGTTTGATCTCAATTGGTTCAGGATTGGATATTTATGTTTACTATATTTAGTTTCCTTATATTCCCACTAGATTAGTTACATTTTAGAGTTTACATGTTTATATGTTCATATTAAATGATTTAATTTATATGTTTGTATGTTAATATTAACTGAACATTTTTACTGTTTAATATTGTTTAGTGTTAACATGTTTATATATAAATAGTTTATATGTTAATGTGTTAATATAGTTTAAATTTATAAATGTTTATTATTAAATAATATGTAAAAATATTCTCATGTTTATATGTTAATATTAACTCATAAATTTTACACTATATACACTGAAACATTTAATGATTTTATCAAACTATTTACAAGTCAATATATTATATATATGAATTTAAAAACTATATTAATATGTAAACTGTTATTTCATTTATATATTTTATAGGTCATATTTGGAATCTCCATTGTATTTCCACTAATAAAAATAAATGACTTGAATCATTTATTTTTAGTGCAATGAATTCTTCTTCTATATGGTATCATAAATTGTATTAATTAATTTATCTTGACTTCTAATTAATGGCCTTGATCTATAATTTTTCTTCTAATGAATAATTAAATGTTCTAGGACCTATTTGAGATAAAAATATATTTATCTCAATATTCTTAATTTTTTTAGGAATGTGTAGTATATAAGTAATTAACTATGATAATGGATTCATCAACATTTGATATTATTATTTGATTTCATATTTATGTTGTTTAATGATTCACCTTAATATCAAAATAATATTTTAATTTGTTTTAGAAATCATCCCTATATTTTATACAGAGTGTTTCATTAATCTTTGAACCGTGGTATCCATTAACACTATTTATTTCCCCCATTAGTAAGCCACTAGAACAATTTCAAGGTTTTAGATCAAACATAGTCATGTAAACTGTAAACTAAGTGTCTATAAGTTGTTTACAAATTGAAAAATGATTATCATTTACAAACTATATATTTTTTATTGTTTACATGTAAAATTTAACCATTTTATATTGTATTTTGACTATATTTAGTTCTATTTTATTCAAAAAATCAATTAGTTCATTTTATATTCATTTAATCCAATTCATTTCAAATATACTTATTTCCATTAGGTATGGATTGTATTAGTTCATTTTGTTTTCAATTAAAGCTAGAAGTATTTTCAATTAAATTTTGGTTGATCCATTTAAAGTAGTTTTTGGTTAGTTTCTATCTATTTGGATCATGTTATGTTAGGATTTGGGATGGGTTAGATCATTTTAATTTAATATGGGCCAGTTATTCCTTTATATATTCCTTTCATTCTGATTTTTTTAGTTCATTTATTTCAATTTAACTAATTTAATTCACTTTTTTATCTATTTTGATTCATGTTATGTCTGGTAGTTTCAATTTGGTTTGGTTCATTTTTATGGGTTCTAAATTTAAATTAGTTTTCCATGAAAAATATTTGTTTTCTCTCATGCTCTCCTATAAAATTTATCTCTATAGTGTGGATATACTTCAAAGTATCCTTTTTTTATTTCTCTATAAAAATTCCTAAAAAATAAAAATCAGTTTTAAAAAATAAAATATCAATTGAAATCATAATCATTTCCAATAAAAAACATTAAATTTGAAAAATATCTTAAATTCATCACCCTTAAAATAAGCATTAATTTTGTAGTACAATGTTATAGTACACTCATTAAGGGTTAGTGTATCTTATAAATCTATACCAACTCTACCAGACCAACAATTATATGATGCATTATTATATGTTCTCCATACCTTAACTAATTTTTAATGTTATGAAACCCTCACATATTCACCACTGGGACAATTATATAGAACCTTAAATAAATATATTAATTCATATAAATATAATAATAATGTAAAATTCAATATCATTAATTTTTTACTTATATCTAAGACCATGAATTATCCATTTTTCATTTCTAAAGTGTCTCAAGGTGACTATTTTCATTGGAATGATATTAAATTATTTTTCAAGTGACATTATAAAACTATATCATTTTCTTATAGTTTTATCAATCATTTTATTTTCTTCATTATACTTGGCCACCATATGTGTTTATGGGTTCCATAATTCATGCATGTGAGTACATCTGCACTGCCTAACAGTGTTATATCCATCTATGAAAGAAACAAATATTAAAATTTAATCAAAACATTTTACAATGAATAAAAATTACCGATAAAAAAATTATTAGGGTTATATACATATAAATAATACATATTGATCACCAAGATCTGATGTATCCCTATGTTGTGAAGAATTTTTTCCTTGTGAAGTCCCAGTGGGGTGCACAGGAAGATCAGTATGATCAGGTTTAATGAGTGTTATGAGTAACTCTAGTACCACACCCTTCAAACTAATAGGTTGGTTACCATAGTAAATAGTATGGATGGAGAACAGTTTTCTCCAATATGGAGGATCCTAATTATAATTTAAAAATGATTAATTATACAACCTTATATATTTTGAAATTAATATATATATTTGAAATACTATGATCACAACTAGTATGAGAGGGGTAGTGACCATCTCTCTTATACATTGGTTTTTTTCTGACATTCTATTCCTTTATATATATTCAATATTTTTAATTTACTATATTGGAAAATAAATAAACATTTAATTATAAAATCATAACTAATTTGTAATTTAAGGAATACATATGAGGTGTAATGAATAAATTAAGGCATGCCAATTTTCAAGAAAAATAATGAATATGTAGTGACATAACATAATCTTGTTATATTTAAAAGAACAAAAATAAAAACATAAAATACATGGCATAACATAAAAAATATATACTAATTAGAATGCTAAAAATAAGTTTATTTTTTTCTTCTATGTTTAATTTAATCTAATTCATCAACTAATAACAATACTCTATTTCAATAATTCAAGTTATAATCTCTACTCATACATTTCTTTCCAATTATTTTGTTCCAATTAATTCTATAGTCATCATCACTAAATAACTCTATAAATATTAATAATTATATTCCATTATTTATTTCATTCTATATTTGTCTTAATTATTCGACTAATTAATTTCTACCTTTGATTTATAACCCATGATTCAACACTATAAAAATAATTCACTAAAATCTTTTACGCATTAATATCTTATTATATTTTTATTTATACTTTCCCTTATGTTCCTAACACCTTATCCCCATATTTTATACATCTTATTTATCTTTATATTATTTTTTATTACCAACATATGTTAAATTATATATTTACACTTTTTTACCATTTCGTAATCCATCCAATCTATACATGCAATTTGATAGAGATGGATTTCTAATACCCTTACCTCATTTACATTAAGAATTTTAATTTCAACATTTTTTTATCATCAAGCTCAGAATCACATTAAAATGTGTCATGATATCCCTATTTCATGCATGTAATTTTTTTAAAAATAAAAAAAATTCAGTAATTATTTAATTTTTTCCTCCAGTATTTATTTATTTTAATTATTTTATGGGTAAATAATATTTTGAAGAAGTATCAAGAAAAACAGAATAGAATTATTTTTTAATAGTGTTCATTAAGAAAATTAGATATAATTTTACACAGTGATATATTTTGATTTTCAAGGTGAAAAATGTGTGTAACAAGGTTTGTAGAGGTAATTGTAAATGAGTTTGTGCAGGGGAACCTGGGTGTCTATGTAATGGTATAATGTCTTAGATGTATAAATTTATAATTTATTGGCTTGAAATCAACATATTGGTCATGGTAATTCAGGTAAGGATAATTCAAGTTGATGTATAGAGGTAATGGAGGCCAAATTTGAGGTCAGGCTATGTAAAGGTATGAATCCAAGCACATAAAGGTACAAAGTAAGAGCTTTGTTATGGTACTATGACAGATGAACAAGAAATGTAAAGGTAATTTTGAATTTTTATAAGGGTATATGAATAGATTTTTATTGTGGAATCCTCTTAGCACCATGGTGTGTCATGATATGAAATCGTAAGAATTAAAATTCCTATGTAAGGGTACTTATTCATTCCCCTTATGAATAATTTAAAATATAAAAATGTGTAAGGGTACTTCACTACTACCCGTACACAATGCAAGAGAGGGGAGATTACATCTAATGAAAATCAGGTTATTCTAATGCTTGTGTAAGAGTTATCCCAAAAACTAAATTAGTAAATAAATATCATAAAAAATGTAATAAAGTTCATATAAATAACTCCAAACAAAAACAAAACATGATTTACACACAAGGATCAAAAACATAGAAAAATCATTTAATGACTTTTTCAAACTCTCCCCTAACCCCCAAAATAACTATTAAACATCCAAAAACATGAATTAAACCCAAGGAATGATAAAGGAAATATTTTATGAAAAACCCATCCCTTATAAGAAAGATCAACTTAAAGTAGACCCAAACCCCATGACTATTGATTGTTTTCAAAAATAAAGGCTCACAATTGATTAAAATCAGTCTTAGTTCAGAATATCACATTCTTGAATAGGTTTTCAACCAAAATTTTTCAAAAACATTATATATTATATAAATTCAGAACATAGTGTATCCATTAAATGTGGTACTCAAAGAGCATTAAATTTAATTGAGTGATATTTATTTATATGGAAAAAAATTATTGTCAACTTGGATACAAAATGAAACCCAAATAAAGAAATTTGAAGAGTACTATATTAAAATTCACAAGTTGATCTAAACTGAATGAATTGAAAATACATATGGTTTCTTCTATATATTACCCATGATTACTTTAGGTTTAGATTTAACTCCAAAAATTATACTATTTGATTCATTATATTTAGTAAATTAATCAATTCTAATAGGGGTAGTGATGGTGAAAATATGATCAACATAATAAAAATAACATTTCTTCAGATTAGTTCGATGATTTTAATGAATTCATGTTGTGGATGATATTTCACATAAATCATTTTTTTTGGAATTGATTCCAAAATATATGAATCATAGATATCTAGGAAGTAAATCAAGTTAAGAAATCTAAATACACAATCAAAAATAATAGTTCCATGTCATGTCATTTAATCCAACCACTTGAATTTCATCATACATAATAATCCATGGGATTAATAATACAATATTAATATTTACTTAGAAACTCTATAATAATATTGATTTTCATATCGAGGCCTATTTTCCAATGTGTAAGGACCAAACAGTTCTTGTGAGACTAGTGAGAGGGGGTGAATCAGTGGTAATTAATTTTAATATTTTTTTCTTTTAAAACAACCTTTGCCTTTGGTTAGAGATAAATGACTCTACTAAATCACAACAGACAAGAACACCCATAACAACACATGAATTTACATGGTTAACAACTCAAAAATATTTTCTAATCCATGAAATGATCTAGAAACAATATTATATAAAACTATCCACTAAAAAATGATCAATGTGGTTACAGTAATCATGGTATATAAATCACATGTGTTGCATTATAGTCCTTTGATAGTGAATTTACTCTTCACACATTTATGTGATAATAAATATTTTTTAACAACTGAATAGACCTTAACCAATAGGCTTCAACACATCATCATTATATAGCTTGGATTCTTCACACTTGCGATTTTTTAAGAGAGTAAATATTCTTCTTTAATTTCTTTCACAACAACGAGCAAGAACCGCTTATTCATTTTTCACTCTCTTATTTCTTCTTCCTCAATAAAAATCTATCTTAAACCCATTAACACATGATATTTATTATCTGAAAATATAAATAACATGAAACATCAATTACATCTTATCTTTCTTCAAATGTTTTCAAAACCACATAAATAAATTTGAATTAAAATATATATAATTCTCTGATCTAGTATTCACAGTAAATTCAAGAAATTAATTCCATAAATAATTATAACTACAAGAATATGTTTAGAAATATCATATACTCTTCATCCTTTTTTGAAACTATATTTATTCTAAATTAAATCGTTACATATACATCAATATATGCATCGTACAATGACATGATTGTGGTAACTTCAATCATGGAATCATTCCTCATAAATAAAATCAAAACTTCACATCTTTCACTCCATAATAATTGATAAAACCACTGTATGAAATTTATATGAAAATCTATACATGTAATTTTTCATGGAATCTTTTATTCATGGCTTGACACCTACATTGATCCCCATTCAACATTCCCAGACTTCTCATTTTATGATATCAGGCATCATGATGAACAAATATCATGATATATAAGGCTTTGAAGAATAAAAAATCATGAAACGTCGTATTTTTAACAAATTTTCATAAATGAAAGTAATATTGTGGTAATGTATGGTGAAATCATCGTAGTTTTATACTCATGGGTTGATTAAAAAAATAATTCATGATTGTAGGTGTTAACACCACATAATGTGTTTCATACACTTATCCATAGAATTAATTATTAGATTTCCATTTTCTACAAGGCTTTTCCACAATATGGGATAAGCAGATAGACCTCCTCTCTCTGTGAGTAGGCCTCGGATTTTCGAGATCAATGAAAAAAAGGTATCAATACATCAAAATTATATTAATGAAATTTTTCTGAGAAGACATGGTGTATTACCCATCTTAATAAGTGTATATCTCTTCGAGGTATTAAATTTGACTGGTCAGGGATCCCAAATGGACTTACTGATCCAAATTTATGGCCATCAGAAGATAGATAAATTTTATAAAGGGATTTTCCTCACTTGTGTTGGGGACCTGCACAGAGGACCTTCGTTGAGAACCGGTTTTGAAGACCAGTGCAAAATACATGTGCAGAGGACCTACATAGTGGACATTTACAGAGGACCTAGGTGGAAAAACTCCCTTCGACCAAGTCTCCTCCTTGCATATAAATAAGGCCCTTGGGCTCCCCATTTGATAGGTTTAAAATTTTTAAGAATCCCTAAAGCTCTCATTGCAAATCCCCCCTTCACCCTAGTCTTTAAAAAATCTCAAGTAACTCTCTGAAACATAATATATGTGAAAATTAAATGGAACAATTTGGATCATAGTCCCATCATGGTCTAGAGCATGACGCAAGATCCTAAGACTTCATCCAAGGACCTGAACAGCAGACCTGTTCTGCAGACCTGTGCAGTGGACCTACTCATTGGACATACCTGGCAGACCTACGCTGAGAACCTACATTGTGGACCATTACTATAGACATATGCTATGAACTTGGGTTTTGGACTTATACTACATACCTGTACTATAGACCAGTGATGTCAACCTGAGCCAAGTTCCTGAGCCAAGGACCTGAGCTAAGAACCTGAGCCATAATGGGTATCCTCTTTAGGATTAAGCCCCAACCAAATCTCAAATGGGTATATTCCTTATGAGTAACCCCCAACCAACCTCAATGGTAATACTCCTTATAATTAAGCCCCAACCAAAGAACAATGGGTATCCACCTTAAAAGTAAGACCCAAATAATCCCCCAATGGGATTCCTATTTCGGAGTAAGCCCCAACTAAATCTCAATGAGAATCCTCCTTAGGAGTAAGCCCCAAACAAAGATCAATGGGAATCATCCTTAAGTTTAAGCCCAAAATAATCCCTAAATGGGAATCCTCATTATGAGTAAGCCCCACCCAATCCTATAAAGGTAATCCTCCTTTGGAGGAATCCCCAACCAATAATTCAATGGGAATCCTCCTTAGGAGTAAGCCCCAACCAAACCTCAATCGGTTATCTTCATTAAGAGTAAACCCAAACCAAACTCAATGGGAATCCACCTTAGGAGTATTCCCCAACCCAATAATAATGGGAATCATCCTTAGGGGTAATCCATAACTAGTCCCTAAAAGGGAATCCTCCTTAGGAGTAATCAACAAATAAAGCTCAATGGGCATCCTTCTTATGAGTAAGCCCCAACCAAATCTCAATGGGAATCCTCTTTAGGAGTAATCCCAAACTAATCCCAAAATTGTCATACTCCTTAGAAGTAAGCCCCAAACAATATTCAAATGGTAATCCCCCTTAGGAGTAAGTCCCAACCAATCATTAAATGAGAATCCTCCTTTAGGATTATTCCCCACTCAAAACTCAATGGGAATACTCCTTGGGAGTAATCCCCAACCAACCTCAATGGGAATCCTCTTTAAGAGAAAGCCCAAAACCAAAGCACAATGGGAACCCTCCTTAGGTTTAATCCCCAAATAATACCAAAATGGGAATCCTCCTTAGGATTAAGCCCCAACCAAAGCTCAATGGTCATCATCCTTAAGAGTATACCACAACCAAAGCTCAATAGGCATCCTTCTTAGGAGTAAGCCCAAACTAATCCCCCAATTAGCATACTCCTAAGGATTAAGCCCCAACCAATCCTCAAATAGGATCCTACTTAGGGGTATTCCCAGACCAATAATTCAATGGGAATCATACATAGGATTAATCCCCAACCAAGAAAAATTAAAGGGAATCCCTCCTAGAGTAAGCCCCTAAACCTTTTGGGATGGACCTAATGACTGTCAATTTCATTACACATTGAAAGGTTCATTGCTCTATTCCCTCTTCCACCATCACCTTGGATACATTAACCATAGTCCTATCCTCTTCCTTCCATATAGGGGAAAACATGTGGTTTTTTTGAATCTTTCACATCCTCTTGTTTCTCACTCTGAGTTTGACTCACATGGGCTTAGAGATTAGTGATAATCAATAATCCCCACAATCCACCTAATGTCTTGAACTATGAGAACTCAAATTCCCACGATAATTGGGATATGTAAGAAGCCTTCATCAAGGCCTAGAGCTCAATGGACATCCTCCTCAGGAGCCCAACCCTAATTCCATTAATCTAGGCATCCTATTTAGGAGTAAGCCTGGAATTAAGTCCCCCTTTAATCTCCATGAGTTAAGACATCTCTCATGGACCCTGTTATAAGGGAATCCATGTAAGGAGTAATATCCATCCTCTTTCTCTCAAAGGTCCATACCCCCCTGTGAGACTTAAAGAACTATGTTGGCTTTGATTACCATCCAAAGGGGATACATAGGAAGCCTCCTTGAGGTTCAAACACAACATTTCAATATCAACCCACTTATTCCTAGGACACATTCCCAGTAGGGTCTAATCCTTCTTGGATACTCATATACTTTCCTGGTTCCTTGGGATGCTTAGTTATAAGTCCAACATCAATCATTGAATTGGATACTTCTATTTATATGCCCTTACCAAATGAAAGTAAACGGTATGGTTAGGTCCTTATCACACGACCTAACAATCTATGATGCACCCCATTAAGCAAAACTGAACAATTAGGGTTATGATTCCATTCACAAGGATACGTTGGTATCATATTTATGGGTATGATTCCAATATCAAAACAACTTTTTTCTCCCTAGGTGATGATAAAATTCTAGAGTGTCCCACTAGGTGGCTTAGAAAACCATCATAATTATAATAATGGCCGGAAAATATCTAAGTTGTATATGAAAGGATACCATTGATGGAGAACCTCGAATACATATAGATATATCCATTTATAAAGAAACTCAAATACATAGATATGATACTAATTTCTATAATAGATTATAAAAAAATGAAAACATCCTGGGAAAACTACATTATTATTTCAAAATTAATAAGGATTCGTGAAAATATCTTAAATCTATAAGAAAGTACCATAGTATGAAATAATTCCCCCAAAAAGGGTGTGATGAGCCCGAAATCCCATCCTTTCAACCATTGTGAGTTCTTAAGTATCATAGGTTAATAAACCTAATGAAAACAAGCCTTTGGAAATCAGGCCCCTTTGGATATAGAATCATTGGGTGTTTCTAGTTCTATAAAAAATAGGTGGAAACCATCTCGAAGTAGTGATTCCTAACCAAAAAATACGTTATGGGGGGAAAATAAAATGGTGAACCAAAAATGAATACATAACCATGATTATGGTGTTTCCCATATATTAGAACCCTAACAATTGATAAAAAAGGGAAAGATAAGGGAATCAATCATGCATATTTTCATTTAAAATATTTTTCTTTGTTGGATTTCATTGTTTGTATTTTTCATATATACATGCACTTTCTTTCTAGGAACTCCCTTTATTATAAATGGATTCCTTCAAGTTTTCACTTGTGAATGAACTAGATACTACTTAAGTTGGATCCTCATCTTCTCAAAGGACATCATCAGTAACTTAGCATCTTCAACACTGGGTCTCCAGTGCATTGGTATACAAGTAACATCAACATAGTACTATCCCAACCTTGGACGCTTCTTTAAAGGCCATATAAATCATGAATAAACTTTGGTTGTTTGGTCAATGATGACTAGTGGTAGAGAAGGAGATGGTACCAACCACCATCTTTAACTGTTTCGAGATTTTATCCCTAGAATGAAAACACCATTACTTCCCCTATTACAAGTAGGTCGACCAAGAGGCCACCCATGGACTCATTCCGAATTCACAGGGTTCCTTCTCAAAGGATCCTACTAATAATCACCACTACCAACACCACATGGTATCAAACCCTCAATATGATGAGGTTGTTATCTTTGGCTGTCCAACCCAAGTATCTCCGACCCAGGCACACAAGACGAACCATCAGGGACAAAATCTGGCCAATAGGGAGAAGGTTCCAACCTTTGACCCCTTCATAGATGTCCATCAACCCAGTTTGGTGGAAAATAGTGAATGGGCACATACACTCTTCCACCTTAACATCACTAGCAAAAAAAATAATCTAGTGGTATTCAAGGAAGACAGTTAACCAAATTTGGTGGAAACTTGTAAGCAGGGACATGCACCTGCCTTCAATCACCAAACTTGTTAGAATACTCTTCTTTCATCATTGAAATAATCCTGTCAACTATTCTTGATGGAAAGTAGTTATCTATCACATACACCTGACATCATCCATCAAATCTGCAAACTGACTTGTTTGGAAACACCTAGAGAAGTCAGTCGGAAATCTCTGACAAAAAAACTAGGGAAGACTCAACTCTCTACCCCCATACACGAGTAATGTTAGTATAAATTGAGAAGAAAGAGAGGTTTGGAGAAGGTACAAACACCTACTTAAAATACAGAATGGATTTATATTCTCATTCTAGTTTCTGAAGTTACTAAACATATTTTTTAAATGGTGAAAGGGTATAAAAAAAATCGTACTCATATCCTGGAAGCTTTCTAGAATATCATAATGGAAAATTTAGTAGTACTATATGGATTAACACATAATTCTATTCCCACACCTGGGATGACTCATCATTATGACATCCTAGAGTAGATACATACCTCTATTACATTCCATGGGGGGTTATGAGGCATACTCCCCCATATCATATGGACAAACTAATCGGGCACATACACCAGTTCCAATTAGAAGTACACGGTCTATTCTAACATCCACACCAAAGAAGCCATATACACCTACTCACGAAAACCACTTTTCCTAGAAAGTGGCCTCAGCTACATGTTAGAGAGCATCTAATAATAAGTATCACCAAGAAAAGTTATCTAATCAAGAGTCGATCTGTGATATTGATCCTCTTAATTATAGAATTCTTGAAACCCTCATACATTTATTGGTTTCAGCTCAAGATCGTACCCTCCCATTAAAAAATTATGGGATTAGTAGCAGAAATTCTAATGTTCCTCATCGAATACTTCATCAGTAAATTTTTCTTCATGACAATTTGGTCAATTTATAGAACTTAACTTCGGATAAGATCCATGGAAACCCTTTACGTTTCCAGAAGGCCAAGGAGGAAGTGGATTTATCCCTTGCTATAATCCAACATGGTGGTCCTTTCCGTGATAGAATTCTCTACAGAAGTCATCTCAGCAGTAGTGTTTTGTATTATCAAGAAAATTCTCCACTAGAAAATGTAGTGATGAGAATGCCCTCTTATAATGAGGCACTTTCAAATGTAAGGCCAGTCATGTATGATGCCTTGTTACTGTCAGGAGAAATACTTTCTCAGCCATAATACAACCCAAGGAAAAGGTAATTCTCCAAAACATCTATTGGGTTATTTTCATTCTAATATAGCAGAGGAAACACCAATAGATCCCATTACATTAGTAAAGAACTCGAGAAGAGTTCACTCTGGTCAAACCAAGTTGAGAAACCTCTAAAAAAGAGATGAAGATGATATGTTGAATATGAGAAAACAACTGGCTAAGGGTGAAATATCAGTCATGTTTTGGCCTTTGGAAACCTCTTAATATAACATTGTAGAAATGATGGTATAAGATTGCATTAATGATATCAACCTCAATATATGGAAGACTCTTCATCATCTAAAAATAAAAGTATTGTCATATGATGGATATCAAAGTCATGTAAAGGTAATAGAAAGTTTGAATCATCAAATTGACTTAGAATCTCTCCAATTTTCCCAACATCCAAAGATATGAAGCAACAAGATGCCCTTAAATGTGAAATCCTCAATGCATTAAGAAGGTTTTCACAATTAACCGAAGAAACCCCATATGGTGTTTATATTAGATGATGGGATGCACATGAATCATTTAATTACAATACACACCAAAATAAGAAAATCCCATCGAAAGTGGTCTCATTTAATGTTATTTCCCCAGGTCAGATATAATAAAAAAATTTGTTCTTGACTGAAGAGATGCTCAGTGAGAACATGCCTCGATCGGTTTTCACCGAGGTCTAGAAAAAAGAGAGAAATCTATTGAGATTCTTCTGCATCAAGTGTCTAAATACATTGATCAGAATTCTGTCTTAGATGATTTAATTCATAAAATCACACAAATGTTTAAAATAGTACAATGTTATTCCAAAATAGAGGATCTAAGTGGGAGTTGGATAATTCACCCAGCCAATGTTCAGACTAGAATTCATAAAATCAGTAGAGAAGTTGCACTAATATCAGCCATATCAGTTCAGGAACCACCCCATCCCTATGGTATGGGGGATTTTTTAACCCAACCTTTAGAGTCGAAAAACAGAGCTCGAAGGGTTATTGAAGAAGAACAAGAGTATCCCCAACCTACAGGATTGGTGGTTTTTTCACATATACAATCCCCTCCTCAGAAGAAGTCATTTTTTCCCGATTAGGGAAGAATCCAAAAAGTGAATGCACAACTGATCTATCAAATGATTCCATTTAGATTATTTTCCATCAAAATATCCCTAGGAAACCAACAAATTGGAGAAAAAAGTCTCATGGAGGATGAAAAATAAGATTATATTACAAAGATACTGAAAGAATTTCATTAATACATTATACGTCAATAAATTTCATTAATTCCATTATGGAAGATCCTCTAAAAAAAGTGTATAGTTCAGGGGAGTTAGAGGTTGAAGTTATTATTCGTAATGTGGTACATACTAAACCGAATGAAGGAGGTGTGTGTGCCTAAAATCAGAGGATTGACTAAAATTTAGGAATTCCCTCAAATAATCAACTTCCACCTCTTCAAAAGGAACCAAACAAGGGGAAGGGGAAAAAATCATGTCTCACTATTCCATTATATATGGTTAGTCTCTTTCACTTCAAGAAATATTTTCCTAGAAAGGGGAAAAGTTTAATGAGTTGAGAAGAATCAAAGCAGATTACTCTAAAGAAGTATTCCTACCAGACATGATTTGTAAGAAGATCCTCAGCTTACGCTTCCAATATGAAATTCTTAGCAAATATGGTTTTTTTCAAGTACTAATGTGAATAATGAATTACCTTCATTAATTACCCATCCAAGACAGGGTCAAGAACATCCATAAAGGCATATCCCCATGGTATATCCAAGACAAATTCAAGTAGCACCCCCAATGGTGGTCTTTCCAGTTGCCTCACTAGTTTAGGCTCCATCTGTTGTACCTATATAGGTATTAGCTCAACTAGATATTCCTCAAATTCTTATGAATACCATTAAGTCATTAACGACTCAATTATAATCTCTACAATGATGGTGTTCACTGATACAACTAGAAAAGAAGGCTTACCCCAAATGGGTAGATCTGATCCATCCTTCACCAAACATTTTGAATACCAATATTTCCAATATTTAATGAATCAGTAGATCCAAAGCAGCACTTAACAGATTTCGTTTCGCACTGTGATTCTATGACGGGGACCCCTCAACAATAAGAAGTAGTAAAACTAAAATATTTTGTGCAATCACTATAGGGGTCAACCTTTGTTTGGTATAAAAGATTATAGTCTCAGACAATTACTAGATGGAAAGACCTCTATCATAAATTCATTTTCCAATCCATTTCAACTCTGTAGAAGAAAATAGTTTTTATCATAAAATTTTCAAACAAATGGATAATGAAAAGGTTTAATATTTCATTACTCGGCGGAAAGGATTAACATACTCATTGAATATAAAACTCCCTCAAGAAAAATTACTTCCAATATGTGTGGAAAATCTCTATGATGAGTTGTGCACACCACTAATCTGTGTGAAATACACTGGTGGGTTTCGATACCTTTCTTCAATTACCCAAAAATTGGAGAATTCTAACGTAGAAACCAAAAATAATTCTCATTTAATCCCATCATTTCTAGCAAGGAGAACAGTAAAAGAATAGGCTTCCATAGTTACACTCATGGAAGCACCTATACATACTTCTACTTGAAATACCTCATAATACTATAGGGATCCTCCTCATGAGCGTCAGCAACAATGACTGCCTCATCAAGATTCTCAAAAATATCAAAGATGAAGAGATTTTGAAGAGTTAAAGAAAAATTCAACTCTTTTTAGAATGAACGGGTTCCTGGTTACTTTATTTCAGCCTTTTAAAATAACTTAGCCTAGTTACCAAGGCCTAAGAAACCAAACAAAGAAGGAGATGAGGACCCCCCCAACTATTTTCCCTTCCATCAAATGTTGGGACACCCAATTCAAGAGTGTTTTGTTTTCAAAGTTATCCTAAAAAATGGTGGACTCTGGACAAGTGAAACTAAATAGTTCATCAACCCAGGTACCATGTGTTGGAATTACCAATACATAAAAACAAGGTCAATGGGAGAAATCCAAAAGAAATAATGTATTGAATCTTGATGATTGGATGGTCAGGAAAACTATCAATCAAACTCATTCAATTCTATGAACATGGATGAACCAACTGATTGTGCCTTCTTAAAAATTTATTGTAACCAATCCATATTCATCAAAAGATTAGTCCTCCAAAGTCCAATCCTTAATAAAGTGACATGGTCAAAAGGATAAAGAGTGGTTATCTGAAGATGATCTCATGTTAAGGCTAAATTTTTACTTGAAATTGACAGATTTCATGCCATTAGTGTCCAAAGCACAGGAACCAACCCACAAAACGGAACAATAAGAACTAACCTATCAGGAAGAATATTAATCAGATTAGGAGTTGATATTTAGTACCATTAACGTTATCATCTTAATAGACCCCTTTAAAAATGATGGTTTTGACTATTGAACTGAATTTCCTATACTTGATTGGGGAACTAGGGGAATAATTCATCAAGGTTGAGGATAAAATGGAAATGTGGGTATGCTGGAAGATATTATTTTAGTTATACCCATGCTCAAAATATTTATGCATCATAAACCTAGGGGAGATCCATTTAGAGATCTTAAAAAGAACAAGGGAATTCTCCCATGCACGATAGTGTCAACCCTGACATGATTATCTCATAAGACTGATTAGAGGCTATATCACCAATTTCTCAGTAGGTGTGAAGACCTAGTCAAACTAATTCACCAAAAGAAAAAGTATTTCTGGCTTCTACCCCAACATATGGTCCATCCACATTAGGATCATCAACTTCCAAGGCACCTATAAAACTGCATCTCCATGATGAAAAATGCAAACCTTTGAAACAAAAGTATGAAGTTTTGAAGTAATTCGCATAATTACCATCCAAGTTATCTGTCCTATATGCTTTGAATCTATAAAAAGATATTTGGTAAGCACTTATTGAAGCTTTTTCAAGTCCATAATACTTTGAAAAAAAGTTTTTTACTACTGAGGTCTACCTTATAGATAATAATAATACAAAATTTCATGTAGTTATATAATTCACGTACCACGATGAGGATGATGTTGAATGTGAACACATCAGACCCTAGTATTTATTGGAGAATGTTAAAGATACATACATATGATGTGCCTTCATTGATAATGGTTCAGGAGTTAGCCTCATTCCCATCCATACACTTCATTGGTTGGGTTTCACTAACTTTGACTTATCTCTCTCCACTCTGATATTTCAAGGTTATGGCAAGAATGAACCAGAACCAATGTGTGATATTAAACTCAAAACATAGTTTTTGGATCTTCTATCTATTTCATATTTCATGGTTGTTCAGTAGGACACAGATTTAATCATTTTTCTTGGAAGGCCTTGGCTACATCAACATGTGTTCATTCCTTCATCTTACTACCAATGTCTCAAGTATTACATCAATGGTCATATTTTGACATTTCATGGTGGCAAGGCCCCATTCTAAACATGTTAATCTTAGTATATTGAGGCAGATTTCTATCACACAAAGGGAACACGGTCTATGGAAAAAGATATAACAAAAATCAATGCTCTAAATGGTCTAGAAAAGATCCCATATAACCCATTAAAGAATCTCTATGCAGATTATGTGTTTCTTATCAATCAAATTTAAAGGGTTGACCCAAATCCAAGCACTTGTTCATGGAATTCCATAATGTTAGTTGTTGCAATTGATCCTCACAGCATAGGATAAATTTTTGATTTACCAAACTGTGGTGAAAAATTAAATGGATTTGTCTTCATTTAATCCACCAAAACTCAAAAATTCTTTGCTTTATTAGTGAGGCTAGAATAAGTTGTTTCCTTAATAGAGACATATAGGGATGCTAATTCCCAACCCATCATTTTTCCTTCAATACTCCAGGAAGAACCTTTATTATCAGTCGGGTCATAAATGGTCTCATCTTCTTCAGGATGTACAAATTCCGACATATCCCGTAACATTAAGTGTCTATCTTAATCACCTGCTCTTAAAGAAGAAATAGAAGAAGTGACATGTGAGGAATAGTAAGAAGAGGAAGATCTCAGGTACACCCCTTCTATATTTGAGTAAGGCATCTCCACTACTGTCGATGAACTCAATGAAATAAATTTGGGTACATTAGATGATCATAATCCAACTCTAATTAGTGCATCCATGACTTATAAAGAGAAATATCTGTATACTTAATTTATAAATAAACATAGAGATGTGTTTTATTAGAAAAATAATGAAATTATAGGCCATGATCCCAATGTGTCCACCCATCATTTTGATTTTCCATAAGAGCATCAAGGATTTAAGTAGGAAAAAAGAAGAACACAACCAACTCATGCCTCCAAAATTGAGGTTGAATTTGAAAAGCTTATGAAATATAAAGTTATTAGGGAAGTGTAATATCCCAAATGGAAAGCCAATATTGTCCTAGTAAAAAAAGAAAAATTTGAAAATCAGGGTTTGTATTGATTTTTGATATCTCAATCAGCATTGTTCCAAAGATGACTTTCTAGTTCCAATCACAATACATTTGATTAATGAAACAGCTAGTTATGAATCACTCTCCTTCATGAATGGATAATCTGGGAATAACCAAAAACTAAAGGCCCTAAAATATAAGGAATCTACATATTTTAGATCCCCTCAAATAATATTTTGCTATCGGGTAATTCCCTTGGTCATGAAGCATGTTGGGGTGACATATCAACATGCAATGCATCATATTTTCAAACCATTCTTGGGTAAATTCATTGAATGTTATATTTATGATTTGGTGGTTAATTATAAACAAAGTTATGATCACATAGTCGATCTGGAGACCATATTCAGCAAGATTTGGAAATATAATTTGAAGATGAACCCCTTGAAATGTGATTTCAGGTTAACATCAAGAAAATTTATCAGTTTTCTTGTATTCCATCATGTAATCGAATTTGATCATGAGAAGACTAAGGATATCTTTAGCATGTCACCTCCTCAAAACCTGAAAGATTTGAGATGACTTCAAGGAAACTTTTCCTATATTTGGAACATCATAGCCAATTTATTATGTAAGAGTTTTACCTTCACCAAATTTATAAAGAAGGGGGTCACATATCAATAGACCAATGACTTCCAAGAATAATTTGATACCCTCAAAAAATACCTCTTTATCCAACCAGTATTGATTCCACTTGTTGAAAAAAATCCACTTATTCTTTATGTGATAGCCATAGAGAAATCATTAGGTTCTTTCCTTGTAGAAAATAATGGTGTTGGGAATAAAAACAACCTTTAATATCTCAGTCGAACCATGCTTGATGCAGATAATATATATTAAAATATTGATAAAAGCTTCCAAGTATTAATATTTTTATTTAAAAATTTGATACACTACATTTAGCATCATGGGGTCCACTTGTTATCTCACAATAACCCATTCAAATTCATCCTCAGTCATCCTATGCTTACAGGATATCTAACATGTTGGGAGGTTATTCTACAATAGTTTGATGTACAATTTATTGTTTAGAAAGTAATTAAAGGAAATGATTTAGCATACTACCTTGTTGAGCACCCATCTGTAGAATAGATATTGTTGAATACTGAATTTCCTGATGAATAAATATTCTCTAATCAAGAAATACCCTGAATATGGGAAATGTATTTTGATGGTGATTCTAGAAGTCCAATAGTAAATAGAATGGGAACCCTAAATTCAATAAAGCTGGGTTATAAATTGTGATTATCTCCCCATAAAAAGAAAGTATTAACATATTACTTTATATTATCAGTAGGTGGTACAAAGAATGAGTCAGAATATCAAACTCTCATTACATGCTTGGAATTATCACTCCAAGTACCAAGGGATTACCTAGAGGTGAAATTTGTTTCAGAGTTGGAAATCAAACAAATAAACTTGGATTATTCCATTATAAAAGAAGAACTAATACCGGTGTTTGATTATGATTGATGGTTAATGGTAGAATTTCACTCAAATCCAACATTGTCATACATCCCACAGTTACAAAATTCTCAAGATTATGAATTGGAAAATATAGCCATAGCCTTGGAAGATCCAAATCGAGATGAAACGATCATTAGCATTGCTCATCATCGAGTGGTTTCACCCTTTGTTCAAATAAGAACACAAGAAATCAATGAAATTAGTCCCATTTATAAGATATATGTTCATATCATAGGATGTATGAAACCCATCATGGAATATCTCCAAAATGGGGAACTTTAACTAAATAGAATTAAAAGAGAACAAATCTGGTGAGGAATAGTTAATTTTACACTTTATGATGTCCCAGCTCACAATATGACCCTTTATAGATGAGGCTTCTATGTAATTCTTTACAGATGTATTGATGGGGTTTAAATTGAGGATATCATAAAAGAAGTACATGTAGGAGCCTATGGTTCTCATTAGTCAGGTTATAGGCCTTTTGATCAAATATGAAGGCTTAGATACTTTTTCCTTCAATGACACAAGATTGCACATATTTCACTAAAAAATTTCATCCCTCCAAGATGAAATCCAACTTAATTCATCGACCCCCGAAGGTGATACATAAATATAAATACTCATGGTGATTTTATATATGGGTAATGGATGTAGTAGGACTCTATCCTTGAGCTACAGCTAAGTAGTTCATGTATATTATTACTATTACTAATTTATTCTCCAAAGGGGCTAAGGAAATACCTCTCAAGGAAGTATGATCCAAAATCACTGTTATCTTTGTCAAAGATAATTTAATTACTAGATTTGGTGTCCCTCATACCATATTAATATAAAACATCACGAATTTCTGTTCTATTGAGTTAAATATGTTATATTATGAGCACAATATCAAATCTAACCATTCATCTCACTACCATGAAGTGACCAATGGACAAAATAGTCTTTCAATAAGACCCTATTAGATATACTCCAATATATGGTCGGTAAAGATAAAAATTATAGGACCAATATGCTCTTGCACTCTTTTTGGGATTATCATAATGCTACTCATACTGCAACACAGTCAACCACATATTCATTGTTGAATGGAAAAGAAGAATTTATGCCTATTAAATTTCAATTTTCTTCACTCTGAGTTTCCATCTATGACTAGTTATCTACATAATGAACATTCTTAGAATAAATTTGATAAACTATAAAAATTATAAAAAAAAAGAGATTGTATACCTTTTATCACTTGGAAGTCTATCAAAACTGAATAGAATGAGCTTTTAATAATGGATTTCACCTCTATTAATTTCATCAAGGAGAATTCAAATTAGTCCTAAGGACTCTGATGATCTAGGAAAGAAGTCTCCAAAACTTAAGACAAAGTGGGAAGGAACTTATTCCATACATAAGTTCCGCTATAATGCATCATAATCCCAAATCAAAATGGATAGAGAACCTATTAAAACTAAAACCAATACAAGATTCTTGAATAAATACATTTTGTAATCACAAAAAGTTATGTTCTAGTTTGAAGACATTAAACTGCATAGAAACTGTATGCGTTCACAGTGCATGATGTTAAAATGCATAGCATCTTTGTCCTTATTGCATGATGTTAAACTTCATGACATTGTTTTTCCTCCCTACATGACATTAAACTGTATAGTTAACATGTTATTAATTTGGAATTAAAAAATCCCCCAAGATACCACAAATTGGAATTCCTTGTGGTTCTATAAAAAATGAGTAGTTTCCATGTGAAAGAATTACTCAAATAATTAATAATCCTTAGTCACACATGATCTCCATTTCTCCCTATGTTTGAATTGGATCTGTATAGGTACCCCTTTTTAAGAACTATGTGTAGCTTGATTCTTTCCCCTAGAAAGATATATATTCTCACCTAGGTCTTATCCTGGGGTTCATACCCAATGTTTCTTTAACATTAGGTGACTTATGTCCTTTCCACAAGACATTAAACAACACAATATTTCCAAAAATACGTATGGATTGATTCTTATTTCAATGGGATACATAGAGATGGATAGATCTCCAATTTTGGGCCCATCCACAACAAAATAAAAAATCTATATACCTTGTGTTTATGAGATAGATAGTCACGGGTAATACCATTATCAAAGAACTATTTATGGCATAAATACTATTTTATTGAGATACGTAGTGACACCCAGATCTCCTATCTCAGGTCCAGCCACAATTAAGAAAAATCTCTCACTCCCTGTGTATGGATCATACCTACACGGGAAACCTCAAGAACTATGTTTGACTTGATTCTCATTCCAATAAGATATGTAGTAAAACCCAGATCTCCTATCTAGGTTCTATCCATAACTAAAAACCCCCTATCTCACATAAAAACATAGTTAGTGTGAGGAACCTTATCTAAGAACTATATATGACTTGATTCTAATTTAATTAAGATATGTAGTGACACCCAGATATCTTATCTTGGGTCCAACTGCAATTAATAAACCCCCTTTATTACCTATCTGTATGAATCAAACCTTCATAGGTAATGTCTTAAAAACTACATGTGGATTGATTCTTTCCCTAGAGACATACATAGTGACACCTAGGTCCTATACCATAGTCCAGCTACAACATTCCTTTTCATGTCAGAATCACTTTACATCCTCACTGCATGATGATAAACTAAAAGAACCTACAAGAACTAAATGTGTATTGATTCTCATCCCATTAAGAGATGTAGTGAAAACTAGGACTTAAATATTTTTCATAGCCATAGGATAAAATAAGATTCCCTATCTCCTACATATAATGTAAAATATATATAGGAGCCCTTATTTTGGGTCATTTTCTCATAAATCCCATCAAGAAATCAAATGATATCCTCATCATACATATGATTTAGATCTATGTAAGGTGACTCTGAAATCATGGCCAATATTGATTTAAATATTTCTCTTGTGAATTTGAAATTACCCTTATCACACTTCATACTCCTCATCTTGAATACTTTCAAATATTCATAATATTTCTTCTCTATCTAGTGACAGAATTTCTGATAACTAAGAACTCTTTTTCTTGACTATACAGTACATGCCCTTAGGTGGACTTTCATAAGTCACCCAAAAAATAGGAATGTCATCTAAAATATTCCAATGTTTGGCTATACAACATATTCCCCAATTGGACCTACATAATATAGCCACTATAATAGGTTTTACAAATAGTGGTAACTTGGATATTGGGAGAAGCCTCTTTTGTCTCTTTAAGCTTTGATGAAGTATGAAAGAACCTGTATTTTAAAGAGGTAATTCAGGTAATATTTATCCCATATTATTTTTCCCAACCTGAAGGTCTCTAAGAATGTGGTTTACTCTTTTCCCATTGACGTGTTCAAATCATACTAAAATAACCTTGGATCATTTGACCACATATCATCCATTGTTTCCATAATTATATAGTCCTAATCGTATGACCTAAACCTACAGATACCATACTTCTTAAATTTGGATCAGACCTTCGCAGAAATAATACTCATCAGATTCATTGGAAATCATGACTGGAAATACTCTTTCCGCATTCAGGTACTTTTCTTCATAAACCAAACTTTGTGCTTGGGAAAATCTGAATCTCCATAAACATAATCTAGCTTTTAGAAATTATAAATTCTGATACCTGAGTGATATTTTTCTTAATTATGCAGTACATTCTCATTGGTTGTGTTTCATAATTCACATACATAATAGGCCAGTTAGCCAAAAGGTGCCATTTTTATCTCTACAGCACATTCCCTAGTTAGACCAGCATAATACAACCCCTAAAATGTGTTTTTCAAATACCATTAACATTTTTTAGAGGGGACCTCCTTTATTCTCATAGTTCAAATTTTTGATTGGGTGACCATATAAGAAAGTCATGACTAAAGATTCCCCTTTGAAGTATCCAAGAAAATATTGGGACCTTCCTAGCCATCCAGGCTTGTTTGGGTTTTTAATCTCAAAATTCATGGTCAAAGATATTTGACCTAAAACACTATCCTTGTTAGTCTGACATGCATGACTTTAAACTACCAAAAAAGAGACATAGTACTCACCAAGATGAAAACCCACAAAGGGAACTCTATACAAATGTTGAGTCTCAACTCACTAGAACTACACACTCTATGGTTTAGGCAGTATTGAGCAATAAAAATTCAAAATGCACAAATCTTGTTAGGATGAAACACCAAAAAGGGGGTCCTAATCAAAATCCAAATCTCACAAGCTTTGTTTCATCCACATCAATATTATAATAAAGATTGGGTGATGACATAAAAATAATAAAATTTGGTATGGTTTTCCATATGACCTTAGTAACATTCAAAATATTCTTTGTAGGCCCCATGTCATAGAAAAAAATTAGAGCATCCTTTAAAACTTAACGTAGATCTAAATCCAAATAGATGATGTTGGAATGCATCAAAGTGTCCTAAATTTACCATAGAACTAGATTCTATTTATTCTGAATGAATCTAATTCTAGGGGGGGTTTCACACCACAGATTGTGTTTCGTGCACTATTTCTATGAATTCATGGTTTGATTTTCATTTTCTGCAATACTTCTCCACAATAAGGGATAAGAATAAAGACCCATCCCCCACCCCGCTCTCAACTAGTTGGCCATGGATTTGTGAGATCAATAACAAACAGTTATCAATGAATTAAAATTCAATTACTAAGTTTCATAAAAGAATACTTGGTGTATTCCGCATCTCATGAATTGTATGTCTCTTCAAGATCTTCGATTTGACTAGAGGTGGAGCCTAAAAGGACTTATGAATCAAAAATTATGGCACTCACAAGACATATAAATTTTATAAAGGGATTTTCCTCACATGTACGGAAGACCTGTGCAGAGGACCTATGCTGAGGACCAATGTACAAAACCTATGTGGAGGACCTATGGAGTGGACTTGCATGGAGAACCTATACATAAAACCTCCCTTCTACCAGGTCTCCACCTTTCTAATAAATAGGGCCCCTAGGCTCCCCATTTGACAAGTTAAAAATTCATAAGAAGACACAAAGCTCACATTGTGTAGCCCCCCTTTGCCTCGGTATTTAAAAACTCTCAAGTAACTCTCTGAAACATGAGATATGATAAAATTAACGGATCAATGTTGGATCATAGTCCCATAATGGTCTAGAACATGGCACCTGAGCCCAATACTTTTTCTAAGGGCCAGCGTTATGGACCTGTGATGCAGACCTATGCTATGAACCTGAGCCAAGTACCCAAGTCAGGGACCTAAGCTAAGAACCTTAGTTATAATGGGAATCCTCCTTAGGACTAAGACCCAACCAATCCCCAAATTGGCATCCTAATTATTGGTAATCCCCAACCAATCGCAATGGGCATCCTCCTTAGGATTAAGCCCCAACGAAAGCACAATGGGCATCCCCCTTAGCAGTATGACCCTACCAATCCCCAAATGGGAATCCTCCTTAGGAGTAATCCCCAACCAAAGCTCAATGTGCATCCTCATTAGGAGTAAGCCACAACCAAAGCTCAATGGGCATCCTCTATAGGAGTAATCCCAAACTAATCCCCAAATGGGAATACTCCTTAGGAGTTAGCCCCAACTAATCCTCAAATAAGAATCTTCCCTAGGAGTAAGCCCCAACCAATCATTCAATAGGAATCCTATATAGGAGTAATCCCCAACCAAACCTCAAATGGGAATCATACTTAAGATTAAGCCCCAAACAACCTCAATGGAAATCCTCTTTATGAGTAAGCCCCAACCAAAGCATAATGGGAATCCTACTTAGGAGTAAGAGCCAACTAATAATCAAATGGGAATCCTACTTATGAGTAAGCCCTAACCAAAGTTCAATGGGAATCCTCCTTAGGAATATTCCCAATCCAAAGCTCAATGGGCATCCTCCTTAGGAGAAATCCCAAACTAATCCTCAAATGAGCATCCTCATTAGGAGTAAGCCACAACAAATCCTCAAATAGGCATCCTCCATAGTAGTAATCCAAAACAAATAATTCAATGGGAATTATCCTTAGTAGTATACCCCATCCAATCCTCAAATGGGTATCCTCCTTAAGATTAATCCCCAACCAATAATTCAATGGGGATCATCCTTTGGAGTAAGCCCCAACTAAACCTCAAATGGGCATCCTCCTTAGGAGTATACCCCCAACCAACCTCAATGGGTATCCTCATTAGGATCAATCCCAAACCAAAGAACAATGGTAATCCTCCTTAGGAGTAAGCCACAACTAATCCCCAAATGGGCATCCTCCTTAAGAGTGATCCCCAACCAAAGATCAATGGGAATCCTCCTTAGGAGTAATCTCCTACCAAAGATCATTGGGAATTCTCCTTAGGAGTAAGGCCAAAATCTTCCCCAAATGGGAATCCTCCTTAGGAGTAATCCCCTCCTAATCCTAAAATGGGAATACTATATAAGATTAATCCACAATCAATCATTCAACAGGCATACTCCTTAAGAGTAAGCCCCAACCAAGACCAATAATAGGGCATCCCTTCAAGAGTAATCCCCCAAACATTTTAATCCAGACCTATTGACCATCACATTAATTACATAATGAAAGGTTCATTTCTCCACACCCTCATCCACTGTCACCTTGGATTCTTTTGTTGTAGGCCTAGCCTCTTCCATAAACTGGGGAGAAAACATGTTGTTTGTTGAATCTTTCACATCCTCCTTTTTCTCACACCAAACATGACTCACGTGGGCTTAGAGATTAGTGATGATCACACATCTACATAATCCACCAATATATTAAACTACAAAACTCTTATTCTGACCATAATTTGGATATTTTAGAAGCCTTCATCTATGTCCCGAGCTCAATGGACATACTCCTTGGGATTCCAACCCTAATTTCCAAAATATGAGCATCCTCCTTAGGATTAAGCCCCGAATTAAGTCCCCCTTTAATCACCATGAGTTATGGAATCTATTGTGGACCCTCTTATAAGGAAATTATCTTCAGATGTAATCCCAAACCTATTTCTCTCAGAGGTACATAACCCCCTATTAGACTTATTAAATTACATGGACTTGGATTCCCATCAAAGTGGGATACATAGGAATCCTCCATGATGTCAAACCCAACACCCCAAAAAAACCCTATTCTTTCTAGGTCACATTACTAGTAGCTTTTAATCCATATTGGAAAATCAAATCCTTTTTAGGTTCTTTTGAACTTCCTAGGCATATGTCCCACATCATGATTTGGATAGGAACCTTCCTCTTAGATGTCCTTACCACAAGACATTAAAATGTATGGTTAGGTCCTTATCACATGACCTTAAAAGGTATGATGTGTCCAATTAAGATGAAACAAACTATGATAGTTTTTATTCCTTTCAAAAGGATACATCGTTAGCCAATTATTTTTATCATCCCAGCATCAAAACAACTTTGTCTCCCTAGGTGATGAAAAAATTATAGAGTTCCCCACTGAGTTGCATAAAAACCCATCATTGTCATAATAATAACCAAATAATATCTATGTAGTATATGAGAGGATACCATTGAAAGAGAACCTTTAATACATACAGATATATCCATTTATGAATAACCTTGAATACATATATATGATTCTAATTTCCATACATGCAAATATTTTACTGTGAATTTCCAAGGAAACCTGCATTACTCTTTGTAAATTAATAAGGATTCAGGAACATCTCTTAAATCTATAAGAGAGTCCCAGAGTAGGCAATAATTACCCAAAAAAAGGAATGATGATCCAGACCCCCCATCCTCTCGACTAATGTGATTTCTTATGTATCGTAGGTCAATAAACCTAATAAACACCTTCCTTTGGAAAGTAGGTATCTTTGGATATAGATCCATTGGGTGTTTCTGGTTCCATAAATAAATCCGATGGAAACCATATGGAAGTAGTGATTCCTAACTGGAACACACATTTCCAAGGAAACAATAGGCACAAGAGGTTCATGTTGGCTTCTCAAAGAATATTTTTTCTCATCATATGCTCATATCTTCCACTAATTTATCTTTTATGTGGTCGTTCATGCGGTCGATCAGCCTACCATATGAGCCCAAGTCACTCAACCTATCATGTGTGTCCACTATCAATTGACCAATTTGGTTGTGGATATGAAATAATTAATATGTTATATCTATATTTCTTCATATTTCATGTCTTTATTTCTTTATGGGGTCAATACAAATTACTTTATGCAGTCACCTTCTCATGGTAACATCACCTACCATGGGAAGCTCATGGTAAGTCATCTCCTTCATGTAGTCAGTATATCAACCAAGACTTAGAACATAATGTGTTATATACTGTTTTTATATGAAGTTGGTACACTAACCATGAATTCATACTACATATTTTCAATATTAGTTCTATAATAACTCAAACTTTTATAAATAAAATCCCCTTTTGATTGAGTAAATTCCTTATAGTTATAGAAAACACATGCACCTATATAGTATTTTCGTACTGATATAGCCTCTTATAATTAAAATAAAATTAAAAATATTAACCATTTATGATATAGACATTATATATAGACCATTATGATTAGTATATATAAATATTACGATAAATTCAAATTGATATATACTGAAGAAGATATACTCACAACCAGTAGGATCATACCTTATGAATCCCATACATCAAAACTTTCGAGGGATATAGAATCACAAATATTTTCTCTTGACTAATCCCAAGACAACATTCAACAAATAAATCTCAATAATAACATTATATAGGATAATTTCAATCCTAATGATATGACAACCCAATCCATGTTTGTCAAACCACCCTAAAAAATCCCTATTATCGCACGCCTTACTCATAAGTCATAGGCTAGTGTAATTAAGGATTATGAATTTATACCCTATTAGAATGAATTTGTATACTTTGTTAAAAAAATCGATATATTTATCAATTTTATGTTTAATTTATAAATGATTATATAATTAGTTTTGAAAAAATAGATTTTGATACGAAGAAATAAAATTTATATTTTGTAAAATATATAGTTTTAATTAAGAAATTTTTTTCATAAATTCAAAAAAAATTAAAATAAATATTAATTTACTAATATATTATTTTTAAATGATATTTATTTAAATTTAAATAATAATATAATTTATTAAATTCCAATGTAATTTTTAGAAGGGTCTAAAGGGGTTAATATCGTTAAAACTAGTATTTTTTAGTAAATATGGATTTTTATATAAAAGTGAAAATTGTTATATTTAGAAAATTATTTTGAAAAAAAAATTATTTTCCAAATTAACAAGTTAAAATTATCCAATGGTGAATTTTCAATAATTTTCAATGGTACCTAAATGTTTGGTTAAAAATTAAATTCTGTAAAAATATATGGTTTATATTTTTACATCAAAATAGCCCAAAAGTGATATGATAAATGATATCAACAACATAATATACTAAATAATTATTTAAACTTTAATATAATTTTTTTATATTTTTTCACAAGTTTTATAAACCCTTAATGAATCCTCCAAAACTTATATTATATTTTAAGGTTTTAAAATAAATTCATTATATACAATAATCACTTTCACATCGCCAAGGGTATGATTTCAAGGAGTATGGTTCTTAGCCTTATAAAATATTGAAAAATACTACTATTTTTCATAAACTATAGTTAATACCCATAGTAAAGTTTGTTTTTATATCATATATATCCCAAAACATTTGTTTAGAAATTAATATACAATTACTCCATATTTGGCAATAAATATCAACCCATCTTCCCAATCCTCTTCCCTAAAAACTCATTGACCAAGAATTTACTCACTTTACACCTATCTAAATCCCGACCATGGTGTTTCCAATATTTTAAGAATATCCTCCCAATATTTTAGAAGTTCTCTCCCAAGCTATTGGATTCTCTCTTTCTCCCCTTCATTCATGAATGTTCTTTGTGTTATTCCATTTTATTTCCAATTTTTCTTATTGGAATGTGTTTTTTCACATCCCATTTACATTAATTATTAATTACAAGTAATTATAGACTACATGTCACTCTCATTAATCCCTTCCATGAATTGTTATATACACCCTTCACTACAAAATAATTAGCTTTTTCCAACAGGGGTATATCTGTTGGTAAAAGTTCTTTTTCTGTTGGTAAAACGTTTTTCCAACAAAAATTGTCATGTCACTAAACTATCGGTAAAAACTATGTCACTAAATGTTATTGCGATAGAGAAAATAATTCCGTTACTATTATAATAATACTAACAGATAATATATGTATTGGTCAAAATTATTAGCAATAGATTCATATGAAAAATATATCTGTTGGTAATAATATTACCAACATGTATTATATGTTTATAGATTACATTTAAATAAAAATTATAAATTTTTATTTCTATTAATATTTCATATTATATTTATTAATTTATCATATATAGTAGGCTTGTTTTAATTATCATGTTGAAGATTATTTTCACACATGTTCAAACGTAGAAAAAGATTAATTATATTAATAATATAATTTAATACAAAATGAATCAATACATAGTTGAATTTTATTGATAAGACCAAAAAAACAAAAAACCCCAAGATCTATCTATGCAGTTGTCACTGCCACACCCCCACCACCCATGTCATCTCTTGACTGCAATCCTCCATCACTGTTGTAAGTCGTCTCTTGACTACAATCCCCCATCACTCACCATGGTATAATAATATTTACTTCCTCTAAAGATCATTCTTCACCCCCCATGTAGGCCACTAGAAGAAACAAAGTCACCTCAAATACCATTGAGGAACCTCAAGTCGATGTTATTCCATACCCATAATCTCCATGATCTACACCACACACAATTAAAAAGCATACCCACGAATGAGAGAAAAATATATGTATGAATTGAAACCAAAAATAATAATAAAGTATAAAAAAAAGATCTACACCGCACACAATCAAAAAATAATACCAAAAAATCAGATCAAAATATATAGATGAATTGAAACCAAAAAATAATAATAAAGTATAAAAAAATGCATTGCATGGATTTAAGAAATTGAGTGGGAAAAATCGTACAGGAAAAAAACAAAACTCCCTAAAAAGTGTAGCTTTTTCCTCCTCATTGAGCCAACAAAAGCATCCACCTTGAAAGAAACAACCTATATTCTTTCTTAACTCACCTACACAGTAGATTATTGAAAAATAATTAATTACACCAATAGTATTCTCATAAAGGAATGAAACCATGTTAGAAATTAAAGGGGAAAGAGAATCCAAAACGATCACAATAGTAGATAGGGATTGATCGCAGTAGTTTGGATCATCAGATTCATTACACAATTCAAGTACAAAATCACAGTTTGGGAATGGATTCCTCTTTGTAATTCCATTGAATTAGCAATAAAAAAGAATTTATAATGTAAATCACTTTGCTAAATGGATTGAATCTTTCACTGTAATCACAATGAGTGAATTCATATTCAAAGAGAGCTAACCTATTAATCTTGCAACCAATAAAAAAATGATCCAATATAAACTCACTATTCTCAAGAATTATTATCAAGAACTTTCAATTTAAATACTGAATAAAGGTTTCTCTAATATTACATTCATTTTTGGAAATCATTCCATTGTATATGAATTAAACATATAAGAGGGAAAGAAGATAATAGAATAGTGAGAAACTGTATTAATTATAGAAAACAAAAATATTCATTATTTAGAACAATCTCAATAAATAATAACACCGAGATACAAAAATATTTATAGCTAGGTATGTGTCTACAAGGGTTTTAGCATGGTCAATCTATATAGAAATTAGAAAAACATGAAGATCATATAGTGTGAGGGAAAATAAACCTTGACACAACATGTGGAGAAGGAAAAAAATATCACAACCATTAAAAGAACATCACAAAATAATCACTTTAATAGAATAAAGCAGTTAGAACAGAGGGAGAGAAATAAAGAAAACAGTTGGCCAACAGGTAATAGTGCAGTAACAATTTACTAGAATTTACCTTGAATAGCACCTTGAGTTCACCTAGAATTATTTTCTATTGACTTTCAGCATCCATTGCTGTCTCATTTTCTTCACCCTCTGAAAAAATTAGCCACATGAACATGCTTCCAATTAACACTAGATTAACAACATCCTATCTATGTTTCTTGTCCATATTCACTTCATTCAATATCACCTCTTAAACAAATAGTCGGATTCAACATCATAAAAATTTGGTATTAACAACATGATAATACTTGTAAAACATAATCAACATCAGGCATCCAAACATCATGCTACAGTACAAACATTCAATCTTGAACATGTAATGAATAATATCTCAAATACGCACCTCAGTCAGTGTCGTCAGCTTTCACTAAACCATGGTATCTTTACTGGAGCCTTAAAAATCATATTCAAGCTAAAAGTCTATTGATTGAAGCACACAAACATCCAATTACAACTCTACCTTGGCTCAAAAGCAATGAAAACATAAAAAATACAAATCTTTATGTTAACGAATAGTATCCTATAATAGAGGGCTATTGAGGGTAGTAACCTGCAACATAAAACCAGAATGTGAACCCATATGAATCTAAAATCTCCATTCTTAGAATTTGGATCCAATAAACCACCAATAACATCACAAGATGTAACTCCTTGGATAAAAAAAACTAATTCTAAATAAGAACAAACAGCCCAAATTCTTGGTCCAGATCTGGAATTGCAAAAGAAACCAACAACAATCAGTGCCTTTGATCCACATCTTCAATGCAACGAACAAATGATCTGTAGCTGAACCCATTGCATCTTGCTTCAAATTCGGATGGAACAAACAAAAAATAAAATAGTAAATTCATCCAAATCATGTGGTTTCTCCCTGGTAGCATCATCAAGAAAGAGACGGCAAATAACCCCAAGCTCTTTGATCGAATCATATTAGAAGTAACATTAAAATCTTTTACCAGTGGTTAACACCCTTTAAATAGATAGCGGACACACCTCTTTGACCATGGCCTGGAAATGGGCCACCTAAGTAATGGGTGTAAACTGGGAATGGGAAATAGAAAATAGAAAATACAAAATATGCGTGAACTGGGCAATGGGAAATGGGAATCCCAAGGAAATGGGCACAAACAAGGTAATATGCATACCTGGGCAATGGAAGCTAACTTGAACTGGGCAATGGACATTCCTTCTCTTACCTGAAACTTGATCATTGAGGAGTGAATCAATGTTGGAAACATGGATGAAGTAGTAAAATCCATGAATAAGTGTGAATGGTTCACACCTATTGGTCTCCATTTACCAAAAAAACATCATTTATGGGAAGAGTGAGAAAAACAGAGACAATTAAACTTGAACAAAAAAAAACTAAACTAGTAACCTAAAATGCATTTTTATTCACAAACCGTTAGGAAATAAAATTAGTGAAAACATTTACTAGTCATGGTAGACGTTAATAAGTCCATGGTAAAAAATACCACCTAGTGACCATAACAAAAGAATTATCTAACAAATGGAAACAATAACCATAAGATAAAAAAATGAACAAACTTGTGACACATACATTAATACATTGAGTGAGATAGATATTTAATGAAAAAAATATATGTATATAAAATAAAAATATTTAAACATCAATACATTGAGTGAATGAAGGAGACGACGAAGCATCCGTAGCTATGGTGGCTAGAGAGCCACATATATCGAGCATGCTCTTATTTACTCCAATCCACTTTCAGAACACTAAACGATAAGGAAAAGGCAATGTTAAGGGTGAGAGACGAAGATGATATGCATAAAAGTATGCAATTTATACATATGATGGTATGTAAAAACTTGTGATACATATATTAGATATGTATAATGTATAAAAATATGCAATTTGAAATCAATAAATCACCTGGATTTGAACTGAGAAATTGGGGTTTTTATTCTTCATTTAGTCGATACAACAACATTTACTTTAACCTAGAAGTAAAAACCCACTCTATCTCATTTTATGTTAACAATACATAATGAGAACCACAGTGCTTGGTTAAGTGTGGTGCTAATGAGCTTAAAAATCCAAATCTTGAAAGATAACAAATCACTAAATCTAGGGCATAGTGAAACTAGAATGACAAATATATATTTATGCATGTAATTTTACTTTGTCATTATAATTAATTTATTGGTGGTTGGATATTTGGTGTTCATATCCTTCTGTGAAATATTTTAATGGAATGGTTGTCACCATCTAACATTGGTGAAGAGGGAGTGTTTTCATGCAAAAAAATTAAGAAATACAAATTTTCCAGCTTGAGTAATGCCTCTTGATGGCGCCATATAAAATTCCAGATTAAGTAACACAACATGAAATAAGAGAGTGAATTGAAGTAAGAGTAAATGAAACAATGAAATAATACACTCAACTATTTCATCGTACACTTATAGAATTTAAAATTGTATGATGATTGTACTTACCTCTAAATATTCATTGATATCAAGAAGAGTTTTGCTTGACCAGCTTTTCCTTCCAACATCAATTCACCTACAATTTCATTTTTTTACCTTTCATACAATTATCAATGTTTTCAAGAACTTAAAATCACATTCATTCACTAATCTTTGCATTTCTTCAATCTTCATCACCTTTAGAAGATGTTGTATCTCTCCATGATATGATCCTAATGAATCCTTTATGGATGTGAGTTGTTGTCTTCTCTTACCTCAGTCTATTCCTCTAGAATTTCCAGAGAACATATTTTATTTTCCAGCTGGATCATATCCACTCAACATCACCTCTACTGTGTGACAAACACATAAAAGTACTAATTCCTTGTCTTTGAGTCACTGTCCTTGCTACTCAAAAACTCTTCACAGAACTACCACATGAACATGAGCATTAATTTCCAATAATTCTCAAGACATGTTCCCCTAGTTAATCATCATGAATAATGAATCACAACCAACCTTGATCATAGGCTATACATATTGAACTCACCTCTATCAAGCATAACTCAAGAACTGTTTGAACAAAATTACCTCACCGCCTCTACCTCAAATCAATCATTCCTCCATGCTAAATACTCGAACCAGTGCACTATGAATGCACAACACCATTCCAACTATGACCCTGCACAAGGAACATCCCATGAGCATTCTTCTTCTCAAAAATTCATCTAAAACTCATTTAAGCGACACCAAATTTCATTGACTTGCCCAATCTACTCAATCAGGAAACTGATCCAGTAATTCAATACTCAGTTGACTTCAAAGTCATCTTCAAGCATGAATTCTGGATTTCAGTAATTTTGGTATTTCCCAAATTCTTCAGTCACACCTCACGAATTTGGATCTCATCGTGATCACATGGGGAACATCTAAAACCCCAAATATAGCTTCAACTCTTGCTTGAGATCTCATTTTCTACCAACTAAAAATCATGATTTGGTAACTGTTGAGAAATTTCACCTCACTCAAGCTCCATCTCAATTCCAATCCTTGGTAAGGCTACTGCCAGATTCAATCGGCACATCCTTGGTTCGATGCAGTTTACTCGGCAAGATACCATAAAGAATAGATCTAGTTCCCACTAGTTCATTCAACACCACTTGACTATATATGAACCGAATTCATTTTCTTCATTTTATATCGATCACAACTATATCTAGACATTTCAGGATTTTCGTTTTCCCAATTCTCACTCAGCCTCACTTCCGTCTTTGGTGTGATGAGATCTTCTTTGATGTGAGCTTGGGACGACCTCGATCTCTTGGATATCTTAATCCTTTCAAAATTCTCCACCCCATTCTCAATCTTGGAAGATGGGAGGGAATTAAACTAAACAAATACTAGGGCATACCTCACTGCTGATCGATTGGTCCAGAGGGAGAGGCCAAAAACAATGCTGGCAAGGTCACGTGGGTAAGGCCGGGGATCGTTGGAATCGAACGGGGAAGTTCGGCGACGACATGAGTCGAGCGATGAAGGTTGGTGACGATGGGGTCGAATGGGGACTATAGGGTTCTTCCTGTGATGAATAAAAGGATAGCTCAATAGTCTCTGAAAGAATGTGGTGGGTCATGGATGAGTGGGGGAGTGGGGGAGTGGCATCGGCGGAGAGTCGCGGAGGAGGCAGCGGGGATAGCCGAGGGAAACGGTAATTGCAGAAGAAGTAGGTGGGTGCGGAATTAGGCTCCAATATGGGTGGTATTTTTTAAAAATCAAATCAAATTAAAATAATAATAAATATCATTCATTATTTAAAAATAAAATTATAATATATGTATGCTTGAACGGTAAAACAATTATAAAAAATTATTTAATAATATAAAATAAAATTTCAATATGTTGATATCAATTATTAATAAAATAATACTACTCAGTTGATTGTTACATTTCTTAATTATTAAATTTAAATAATTAATTTTTTGAAATTATTTTTGTTATATTTTATTATATTTATTAAATTTAAATATAAAAATTAAACTATCATATATAGAGAGATTATCAAACATTATGTAAATATATGAAATATTGTAATTATTTTAATTTTTTTAAAATATTTTAATTTTTATTAAATTAACAACATTAAAAAATATATACACTATTTATATTTAGGGAAAATTAAAAAATAAAATGATTGAGTGAAATATTTTTTATAAGACCTAATAAATGGATATTAACTTTGGTCGTAAAAATAATAATACATAAACTGTTGGTTTCTATTAATTGGTTATTGATAAAATCTTTGTTGTTAATTTTTTAATATTTTATTATTGATGGTAAATGATTTTTTGGTCAATATTATTATTACTAACAAATTCATGTGTTGGTAAAAAAATTGATGGTATTAGTATGATAAAGAAATAGATTTAACCATTGTAATAAGATGTGTTGGTATTGAATGATCAATATCAACAGATATACATATTGGTAAGAATAAGTGTTGGTACGTAAAATTAATAACAATAAAAGTTAATATCTGTTGGAATTACCCATTTTTACAAACAGATATATTATTTGTCAATAAATTTCTGCTGGTATAAATCATTTTTCTTGTAGTTCTTTATACTACTGAAATTATCCTATGATTTTTCCATGCCAAACATTGGAGTAGTGAATAACCATCCCTATTTCCACTCAATTTTATTCACCAAGAATTAATTGATTGGAAAATTTAATATATGTGACTTATAATAGTTAATCATGGGATTAGAAGTTATGAACCGACTACTTATTTTGTATGATCTATGTGGAACACAAATGCATGTACTTAATTTGAAAGTGACGGGTGGGTATGAAATTATATATCCATCTAATGCATTAGGTAATGTTTTTATATCATGAGACACCACGTATGGTAAATTGGAGTTTATTATAAGAACAATATGTTATGGTTTCTTAGTTTTTATCCTTGACCTATTCTTATAATGTCTGGTTTTCTATTGCTGCAACATTTTTATGTTTTCTTGATGTTATCATCTTATATCATGATTCAATGTTCATGTTTATGATTAACACCCCTTTTATGTGAATTTGATGTGCCTATATTATAACATGTATTAATACCATAATGTTATTAATTTATTATTAAATTACTATGATTTATAGCTCGCCCATTTCTTATGTGTGTCCCCTGGTTATCTCATGAAGTATTATATGATCAGAGGAATAAATGGGCATGTTTTGAAATTTTTAAATAATTTCATTATACCAATGTTTCAAATTTATATTTTATGTATATAATTATGAAAATAAATTTTTCATCATTATATTTTGGTATTGTATCATGTTTGAATTTAATGAATAAATCATAAATAAACACTTAAATGTTATGGGTTGTCATAAGTTCCTCATGTGGCAAGTACACTGATTGTGTCTCTTCACCTCATGTGGTCATTCCAACATTACTCATCAAAACTCATTGCATATAATCTCTCTTCATGTATTCTCATTCCATGAAATCTCATTTCATATAATCTTATCCCATGTAATCTTAGTGATGTTCATTCTGAAAGACTCAAAAACTATTCTAAAATAACTCCACTCGTGTAGATGATGGTGTACAATAACCACCTAAAATGGTCATAATTTCCTTAAAGAGAAATATTTGATTCATCATAAATTATTACTCTCCCAAATATAACTTATTAATTTTTTTGTTATTAATAATAAAAATAACTATAAAAATCATGTTTCTATTCAATATATTTTTCACCAATCCAAAAAAAAAACATGATACCTCTTGGCCTCTAAAATCTCTCACTTTGTATTTTTTTTTCAACTAAGGAACATAAATCAATTAATTTATTGAACCCATGTTATGAATCACTATCAAATAATTGTAATCCTATATGAGCTAGCTTAGTGTAGGAAATAATAATAATTGAATAATAATTCCATTTATTCTATAAATAAACGATCAAAAATCATGTCGAAATTCTTTCCTTATTTAAAACTTCATCATCACATATTCAAAGAAAAAAATGATTACAACCGGTAATAAACATTTATTTTTACCACTTCAAGAAACTATTAAAATATTTAATATAGTTCACACATGTTGGCATCAGAACTTACCACTTTTAAAATTCCAACCTAAATATATGCTCTCCCTAAATAAGTAAATCACATATCAATGGGTAGATCTTTGTTATCATATTTCCCCCCTTTGATAACAATATGAAAATAAAATATGAGATAAGGAATGAAAATCTCAAAGTTATCCTCAGAGAGGGTCATGTTAAACATCTATAATCCACCTCAACTTTTGAAATTTATCCTTTGGAAATGGTTTAGTGAAAATATTATCCATCTTCTCCTTTATAATTTTAAACTCAAACTTTAGCTCATATCTTCCAAAAATATCCTATATGAAGTGATATTTAATATCAATATGCTGTGATATTGAATTTTTTACCGGATTATTTATGATATTAATGAAGCTTTGATTATCACAACCCAAGATAAGTGACATATTCACATCAACTGAAAAGTATTCTATTTATGTATTCATCTATATAATTTTTTTTTCTTGAGTGGTGTTGAGATTCACTAAAATTTTATCACATAAAGAATACTCCACCATATGAGGATCTTTTATCATTGAGACAACATACCTATTATTCAACTATATAGAAAAAATCAAATTTATCTTACTTTTATACTTTATCACATCATATATTTTTTCCTTAATGTATCTGATAATTCTTTCTCCACCCAATAAATGTGACATTTTTTGTGTACTTTGAAATCTGGCCTAAAGAGTAATAGGAACTTGGTTTTTTCTAGAGATTATTAAATATAGAAAGCTTACAATCAGTATCCTAAATTATTTTAGATAAATATACCTTCGATATTAAACATTAAATTTATTTTATCACAATGAGATAGGTTTGAAATAAGGTTCTCAATCTTCCATTCCAAATTGTTGAAGTAATTATATGGCATGTTTTTTCCTGTGAATGGAAGATGGGAACCTAATATTGAGAGATTTATAATCCAAAAAAGTACCTAATTTCTCCTAGAACAGAAAAAGAAATAAACATATTCATATCTTTGAAATTGTTTTGGTAAAATTAATCATTATTCTTAGAAAACATAATATCATCAACATAAACCATCATAATGACATAAACCACTGGATTTTATTTCATATATAGGTTATTTTCCACTCTTCCTTGTTTGAATTTAAGATTTATTATATAATAATAAAACTTGTAATACCATGATCCTTTGGATTTATTAAATCCATATAAATCCTTTATCTACTTACACACATTTTTATTTTCCAATAAAAAAACCTCTTGTCTTCTCAATATATCATTCTTCTTCCAATTCTCTGTTAAGAAATGAGCACTTGACATACATTTGGAAAATATTGTATTTACTTTTTTGTAAAAATTATAAGAAATATTTGGATGGTTTTAAGTCTTTCATATGGTGGAAATGTCTCATTAAAATATATTTCTTAAACCTGTGAGTATCACTCACAACCTAGTATTTCATTATTTTTTACCACTTCACCTTTTCATTCAACATGTTCTGAAAAACTCACTTTGTTCCAATTACATTATTATCTATAGGTTTGGTTAACATCTATCATTTCTCATTTTTATCAATATAATATAATTATTTATTCATATCATTAATCAACTCTTGATACTTTAACGATTCTTCAATATCTATTGGTTCAACATGTGAAAACATTGAGGTATATGAAATTGTCCTCAAAGTTATTATGATTTGAAGCTATTGTACTTGATACCCAATGATATTTTGAAACTCCACTTTCATCCTTGTCCTTGGATGAGAAAGACATGATTTCCCCTTGTCACTTTTAAATGGATGAATTAGTATCCTTATCATCTACATCGTCTATATCATCACTTCAATCAAAGACTAAAATTAGTTATTTTAACAAAAACAACTTAATCATCACTTATTATTATATCGATATCTAATTTTAAAACCATTATTTCTGATTGTTCCATAAAATTAACATTAGTAGAATAAAACATTCTTCCATTTTCCTTATTGTAGCATATGTATCCTCCAACAATTAGAGGATATCTAAGAAATATTCAACAAAAACCTCTTTTATCAAACTTTCTATTATTATATCATTTTTCTCAAATAATAAAAAGGCCTCCAAACACACTTAAGTACTTAAAAAACAAGGTATTATTTTAATTCATATCATATAGAGATATTTCTAAATTTGGTTTTTAAAATTAAAGATTTAATATGTGGATTGTTGTACAAATATATTGTCTCCAAAATAATTGAAATGTATCATGTTCAACTAACATAGTTCGAACCATCTCAACTAATATTTTATTCCTTCTTTCTTCCACACCATTTTTATTGTGTTTTTTATAGTGTACTAGGCTCATGTTGAATACTATTCTTCTCATGATTACCTGCATGTTTACTATTCTGGTATTCAGCACCTTTATCAGTTCGAATATTCCTTATAGAAAAGTTACGACCCTTTTCATCACTTCTTCTAAAACATTTTAATATTTTGGGAGCCTCATATTTGTGTTATTAAAACATAATATAGGTAATAAGATTGAATTCATCGATAAAAGAGATAAAATAGTTATCTCTATTTTTTAATTACTTTCTCAAAGGCCCACATATGTTATAATGAATAGTTCTAAGTGAAAATATGTATGTATATTAACCTTCTTGTGTGAAAACATTGAGAATTTATCATTATATAATATGGAACAACATCAATATCTACATATTATTACATTAGGTATGTCAAGAACACTACCGCTATGTGTAAAAAAATTATATTTATCTGGAACATTTTTTCAAGCCTTATATGCCTTTATTTATTTTCTTCCTTCATACTCAAATAACATGGATTATTTTCATCACTAACCTAGAAAATGTTTTACTTATCTCACTATCATCTTATAATCACTACCCCATATTCATTGCAAAGAACTATAAACAAAATTTTATTAAAATCACCTAATTTCTTTTATCCTAGAGCTAATAAATAGATAACATGTTTTGTTTCAGCCTATCAATAAATAAAGTATTCCTGGATTTTATTTTTACATTTCCAATAATAGAAAATATAATACCCTTAAATCTTAGAGATTAATCATTAAAAAAAGTTACTATACCCTTTAGTAGTCTCTTAAATTGTTTAACAACTTCAATACTCCATTCTTATGTGATGAAAAACCATTATCCATAATATAATTCCATTATCATTTTATAATATCGGAAGCAGTTTCAACTATGAGAGCCTTTTATTTTCCGTTTCCTTACTTCTTCTCATGATTTTGAGTTTTATAATCAAAACTATTTTGGTTTGGAAGAATCATAATAAAACCTTTTTCAATATTCCAAGGCTGATCACACATCTTAAAGAGAGTTATAAGATATTGGAATCTACTCTCAATCATCCAACTAGATTTTTCAAATTTAATTTGAGTTTGTCTTATTTGGGTGGGATGAATCCCCCTAAGGATATAAACTTAATACCTATTAGATCCATTACAATGTTAATTATTAAACTAGAACATCTTATTTATATACCCAAATCCTCTATAGTACTATAAATACTCGTAAAAATCAAATTTTCCTTTGAAACATTCATATTGTCCAGAACAATGTATCTATTTTCTAACCTCTTTGTAACGATAAATCTTATCTCCTTTTGAGAACCAAAATTTTGGTAGACTACTGAAATCTTACTTTTTTCTATTAAAAATAATCTTTCCCATATTAGAGTATTTATTTATAAAAACATTTCATCAATTTTTGATTCCCCATAAACTCTATAATTTTGGAATTTAATTATTTTAATTATTTACATGATCATCTTGACTTGATTCTTCTTATCAAACCCTTTCCAAAAATATTTAGGCTTTTTTTATCCTATGAGGGTAATATTTGTGGATCCTATTAATATTCAAACTCCTTAGAGACTTCACCATCTTCCAAATTGAATTTTAGAATATTTATTTTCCTTGTTCAACTTCGACCACTTTTTGTTGTACAAGGTATAATTATTTCTCCTACTAACTTATATTTTATTCAAGAGATATTTTTAGTATTTCCCATTCATCATGTAACTCCTTCAGGTTTTTATTGTCTTTTAGCAATATGGATTTTTCATACTCGTTCACTATTTCTTCATTTTTAATAGGAATATTATGTTTCTATAACTTCTTCTTCTCTTTATATATCTTAAAATTCTATAGATAAATTCTTTCAATTATATTTTTAAAATAAACTCCAACTAATTTTTCTCTTCACTGGTAAAACTCTCCTCATTAACCTTTAGAATAAGAAACATTTCATCACCTTCATCACTAGAATTTTCATCTCCCACTTCTTATTTAGTGTCATCATCTTCCTCACATTTAGACAAAAAAATATATTTTATATTTAAAGAACTTATTATTCCTTCCTTTTGAATAGTTATTTTATTTCTCTTCCTTCTTCTTCTATGTTATTATTGGCATTCCATCTTCTTAATCATAATTTTTCTCTTATTTTATTCATAGGAAATTTTCAATGAAATGTCCAATGGATATATTGTTAAATAAATTCAATGGTAACTTTTCTTTATACATCCTTATGGATATTTTTACATTTTTTTGAAGAAGAAGATATAAAATATATATTACTAATATATAAAACCAAACCTATAAATCCAATCAGGGAAATATTCCACCCAACAATGATCACCCCATGATTTCTCAAAGCAAGCCAGATGATGAGCAGCTAGATTACCTCCTTTTCTGATGAAAGAAAATTTTCATTCAGTGAAGCATTTGGTCAATGACCAAATATCTCTCAAAATAAGGCAAAAAATATGGGATTCCTCCTTATATTAAAAGGCATTAATAACTTCAATACAATCAGATTCCACCAAAAACTTGGTCCAAACCTTTGAGTGAGTAAGAAGGATCCCCTAGAGAATGGAAAATAACACCACCACAATAGGGCTCCAAGAGGATTGAACATCCCTACAATGATATTCCACAACCTTACCATTATAATCATGGGAAATGAAACCAATACCAACCCTATAATTAGTAGATCCGACTGAATCTATGTTAATTTAAAAAAAATACCTCTAGAGGGAGACCAATATAGATATTCTTTCTGAATGAAACCCAAAGAAAGAACAGTATCATCAGATTTCAAACAATTAATCAATTCCCGGGCACCCTCAACCCATATATGATATGGGTTCAACTTCTGATGTAAAATTCATTCATTTCTTCTGGTCTAAACGAACTAATAAATCATGAAAATCAACCCCACCACTCTTGATTCAAATGAATAAACAAGTTTGATAAGGTTTTAGACCAAGAAAATAGATGGATCAAAGTAATTTTTCAAATTTGGAGCAAATTACTTCGCCACCCCTTTCACACCATGATAGAAAATAATTTCATGGAAAGGAGATTAAACCTCTTAAAGGAACAATAGTCAACTTGAATCTTCCATAAGATGACATCTCACCAGAATATCGTGGGTTGGAAGTACACTAGAGTAGACCTACTACTAAAAAAATAACTTTGGGTGGAGAATTGAGTGATCGGAGACTCTTCTAGTGATTATAGAGAAAGACCTAGGCTAAGCCATGAACCTCAATTTATAGCCCGATTGAACTGAATACTGCCCAGAAGATTCCCCAGTCCTGAAATATGAACATTACCCATTCATGGTGTGAGAGGGACATTCAAAATGAGATGATAATCGACCTTATTAAACCAGCTACAAAACTTCAGCCAGCCCCAGTCCTCAAGATAACCATTGATCAAATCATGCACCCATTCATTTTATATCCCTAGGATAAATGTTGAGGAAATCCTAAGGTTGACACCTTTATCCATCCATGGATCATTCCAAACACTGACATCATTCCCATCAGAAATTCTATACACACATACAAGGTTGAGAAGATATATTTCTTCCAAAATTCTTCTCCACAAAAATCTAGGTCATGGCCCCAACTGAGCATGAAAAAATTAAGAATGACGAAAGTATTTTTCAGGTAAAAATTTTGAGAACGGTGCATTTTGATTAGAGAGAAGGCATCATCCTTGATTTTCCAATAGTGCCTCTTTAAACCATTTGTGATTTTTAAATCCAAGACCTCAATAGAATTTCAAAACACACAGCTTCTCCCAAGACATCCAATGGGTGTTGTGTTTTCTTTTATGAGAGACCCACCAAAATTAGGCCAATTGGGAATGAATTTTATCAACAAGAGTTTCAGAAAATTTGAACAACAACATCGAATAAGATGGGATTGGTTGAGAGACTGACTTAATGAGAACTTCTTTTCCTATCTTGGAGATCCTCCTACTAGACCATAAACAAATCAAGTTATCCACCCTATCCATAATCGAGGTGAACACTTGTTTCTTCGATCTACCAACAATGGTTGGGAGACCATGGTATCTTTGATGTTTTTTAACGAATGGAAAAAACACACACCCACTGCAATTCCACCCACTTTTCTGGTAACACACCTTAATTGAAGGATAATTTTGACTTTGATGGATTAATACATTTCCCAGAATCCCTTTCATACAGATCGATGAATTTCAGCACTGAACTGCATTCTTGTGGGGTAGCATGAGAAAAAAAGGCGACTATCATTTTCATAGAAGAGATGAGAGATAGGGGGTCCATTTATACATACCATTACACCATGGAAAATTCTTTTTTCTGCTACTTTCAAAAGGATATGACAAAAGACATAAACTACCAGAATGAAAAGATAAGGTGAGAGTGGATCCCTTTGGCACACGACCTCTTAAGGGTTTAAATCTATCAAAAGGGGACCCATAAATTTTGATTCTGAATGAAATATTCTTAACACAATTCATGATATTGAAGATCCATTTCCTCCCAAATCCCAACTTGGAAAGAACAAGTTTAGGAAAAGGATATTTTACTTGGTCATATGCTTTCATCATTTCTAACTTCATTTCTATAACACAAATTTTGTATGAGGATCTGGTCTTTATAGAGTGTAATAATTCAAATGCAATGGTATTATTATCAGTAATGGACCTCTTTAGATTAAAAACTTTGGTTTCAGTAACAATTAGTAGGAGATAATCCCTAAACCTAGCCACAAAGATCTCTGAAAAAAATTTATAAACATCATTCCACTAACTAATAGGATGAAATTTTGTGATTTTATAAGGGTTTTGGGTTTTTGTGATAAGATTAACAATACTTTCATCCAGGTCTTCAAAATAAGCTATTCTTGTCCACAACTCCTTCATCAAGGAAACCACATCAGGTCCAACAATATTTCAAAAGAATTTAAAAAACAATACATGAAACTCATCAGGCCCCAGGGCCTTTATAGAGTGAATAAGATGAAGATCTCCAAGAACTTCATCCTCATAAATATCTCTCTCCAGCTTATAGTTCATATCCTCATAAACAATATTCGAGATACAGTTAGTCAGACAAGCAGGAGTCTCAATACTTTTCACTTTATAGAGGTTTCTGAAAAAAAATCAAAATAATGGATTGAATGCCATTGGGGATAAAAACAACCCTCCGAATTTGGACTTCAATATGATAAATATAGTTTTCCCTCCTCCCTGAAGATGCTCTTTGGTGAAAAAGTTTGTATTCTGATCACCTTCCCTTATATGGGATTGACTTTCCCTCAAAAACCAGAAGCTCTCCATCTCCCTCAATGTTGTATAAAGATTATTTTTTGCATAAGAGATATCCCTCATAATTGAGTTTCAACAAGGGAATGTTTAGAGTCTCTTCATGAAATTTTCTACAGCATTAATGCATTTATCTCACTCCCTAAACCTAATCGAACTACACTTCTGTAAAAAAGACGTAGTACTGTGGATATTGGATGTGAGACTCTAGTTTATCCCCAAACCTAAAACACTTTCTCAAAAAAATTGTCTTGGAGACACAAACATTCAAAATGAAAGGTATAAAAAATCCTCCTCAAAACCCCTTGAGATCCTATTGATATAATTAACAAGAAGTGATTAGAAGAGACTGAAGGAAGGTGAGTAATAGAGAATTTATGGAAGAGAGAATTCTAAAAATTTGTACCAAAATATCTATCCAACCTTTCAGTAATACAATTATCCATTGATCTACATCTAAACCAAGTAAATGGAAACCAAGAAAACCATATATCATGAAGAGAATTCAACATAAGAAAATTCTGAAAATCTTATATAGCATCACCCCACCTAAAGTGTCCCTCTTGTTTTTCCTGATAGTGAAGGACATCATTGAAATATCCCCCAACCAGTAAGGGCCAGGAAGGGAGATATACACCTAGTTCAACAGGTTCCAGGATTTTTATTTATCTTAACTCCCAGGCTAACCATAGAATCCAACAAAAGACTATGTTGGAGTATCGGAGGCTGCAACTGTAACAGCAATGTGATTACTTGAAAAATTATCCACATGAACACCATGTTCCTCCTTCCAAAGAAAGAACAGAACACCATTGTCTCCCTATCTTCTCACAGGGAAGATATTCTTATAACAAAACTTTGATCCCAAGAGACCAACATCCTTAAAAGACAACAAAGTTTCAGATACAAAAACTATGTCAGGGTGGTATTTTGAACTCCAGTGACGGAGTGAGAAAACTGTTTGGGGGTTTCCAATCCCCCAATAGTTCTAGCATAGGATTTTCATTATTCCAGTTAAGGCTTAGAGACACCCACCACTGCCTTTGTAACTTCAGAAAACCTTCTATCACCAACCTCTCTCCACCTCCTTAGTAAGCTCTCTGTAATCTAACATGTAACGACCCAAACATTCATTAATGGAAATCCCTATTGATCTAATTAAATGTCTCTTGAAGTAAAATTTTTATATAAAATGTAAACTTCTTTGGTTTAATGTTTTTAGATTTTACAATACTGTTAAAAATTGTGGCTATTGTTAACATAGTCATTGAACAGTGATCACTAGATTAGTATAAATATATGGCTTTAATAAATCCAATTTACTCATACAAGGGAAGCGATGGCCTCATCCAGTAGACATGCCCCATACGAATCTCATTTTTCATAGATAAAAAAGTATGTGGTGTCATCAGGCTTCACTCTTGACCAAGCCCAAGCCGAGCTTGAATATGTTAATCTCGAGAGGGACCACCTATCATGGAAATAGTAGTTGATAGAGATTACCATCCAAGCAATGTAATACAAGCCACCCCAAGAGTCTATCACCATTGCACACCTTACTCTTCATTCTTATGTGGGTATTATAAGGGGTTATGTAACAAGACCTTAACACTATGGTTATGTACATTAGTTTTTTATTTAAAAATTAATATACTTTCTTTTTATTATTGTTACCTTGTAAATAGTTTTTAAAGAACAAATAGTATTTTTTTTGTTAATATTCAACTAAGAAATATATTTTGATGAATTAATAGATTTTTGAATTAAATAATATTTTAATAAAATATTATTATTATTGAATTATGTTTTATTAAATATAAATGATTTTATAATTTTTTGAATACAATCGTAATTTTAATTAAAGTTTGAAATCCATTTTTGTCAAACCCCGTGAATTTTCGATAAATGTCAGTTTTTAATTTAAAACTGAAAATTAAGATATATAGAAAAATATTTAGATAAAATAAATATTATTTATGGAATCAGGATGTTGAAATTATCCAACGGTGAATTTTTCATAATTTTCTGAGACAGTCAAAATTTTGGGTAAAAATTAAATACTATTTAAATATATATGTGTTTTATGTCATCATAATGACCGAATATTGAAATAATAAAATACTATAAGCCTTATGTTCGGCCAATATATGTTTTAACATTAAAATAATGTAATTTTTTGTTTGTTTTACTTATTTTACAAAGCATTAATGGACCCTTCAAGGCTTATTAAACATCTTGTCTTTTTAAATTGATTTCCTTTGGAGTGTGACTCACCTCCACATAAGCAACCCTGTTATTTTAAGAATTTAGGGCTTTGGCCTTATAAAATATTTTATTCCACATACCTTTTCCAAAAACCATGGGAAAAAACCATGGGATGGTTTGTGGTTTTTATTAGATTAATATGAGGTGTCCCAAACCTAAGTAATAAAGAATTCCTTCACCTTTCCAATATAAACCCACCCATGATCTCACTTCCTCCTCACTAAAATACTTTTTAGTTCATAAAAAATATTCCCTCCTCTCTCTAGAATCCTTCAAAGGTGCCCCATGCTCTCAAGAAGCCTCTCTCAAGCCACTCTTAAGCCTTTGGAAGCACACTTCCAAGTAAGGGTTTTTCTTCCATTCTCATTTTTGTCCAATTTTTTTTAAATTGTTATTCCATTTTAATTTCAAATATAAATGTTGGGGTATGGTTTATCACCTCCCCCATACTTCCCTATTTATCTTTTAATGATGTTATACCCCTTTATCTCCCACTAAGTTCCTCCCATGTGCACTCGTTACTATGCCGAAATTCCGAAAGGAATTTCTCTCTCCTCTTTTACATACAAGCAATTATTTTGTATCATGACTCTAAATTACATTAAAATTGTTGGTACATGTATCTATATGAATCCCTTACTGTCCATTTCATGTAAATATAATGATACACCACTTTATCTCTCATCAACTATTTTTATGAATTCTTACGTCACGATGTTACGCTGCCGAAATAGCACCAATTTTCCAAGCCAATGTCATTGTGTAGTGAATACCATGCCCATTTCTCTGTCAAGGGTATTCACCTTTATGCACATTTACTTAATGATTATAAAGTTTCATTTTTGAATTACACATTCCTTTATCGTGTAATAAATGATTAAGTTTTATGAATCCATGTTATATGATCCGTGTTGCACACTTATGCATGAAATGAAATGTTTAATAAGTGTGTGCCCTTGTAGCGCTTCAATGCATTGGGTTAAGAATAGTATCATTATTCATCATGTGAAATGGGTGTTTACTCATTCTAATTCAAGTTCAATGAGGTTTTACTCGTTCTTAATGCAGAATGAGGATTTACTCATGCTCCATGTGCAATGAGCCTTGGCTCATGCTAATTCCATGTTAAGTTTTGTTTCCACATTTCCATGTTATGATTATCATGCCTTATCATGCCTTTATTTTTATGCTTCTATTGTGATATAATGATAAGACTATTGTCTAACATGTATTTTATTCCTCATTTTACTCCATGTTTATTCCCTTACTGAACTTCATAGCTCACCCTTTTCTTATGCATGACCTCAGGTTATCCCATGCAATGCTAAGTATGTGGGAATGTAGTGGTCATGTAACGGAAGTTTTCAATAAAGATGTTGTTTTTCCTATTTTAAGTTGTTATGTAATGATCCTAAGCCCCAAATACACTATACCACTTGATCTTCTATGTTGTATAAAATTATTTTTATGTAAGAAATTATGTTTAATTGTGTAATAAAAGATCAAGGTTGTCATAGTTGGTATCAGAGGATAGGTTTAGTTATTTTTGGGATTAGGATTATAAAACCCTAGTAAATCCTTAGATACAAGACTATGTATAATAAAAACATCCCTAAGTTTTGGTGAGTATTGATTAAGTGGTTTATCAAGAAAATACATCATTGTCTGGATATGAGTAGGTAGAGGTGGCTCTGGCATAGATGTATCCCAGGGGTAAAAACAAAAAACACCGCTTTGAGTTAGAGTCGAACGGGAGCTGGTGCACAAAAACGGGCCTTGATGCACTCTTGGTTATGACACTCCTAGGGGATATGCTTTGGTAAATTCACAAGCTTAGTATGAACCATTATTAATTGACAAAAAATTCCCTAAGAATATATGTTAGAAAGTAGATCATGTATAACATAGACTGAAGCCAATAGATTAATATGTTAAGGAAATAAATGTTATTTATAAGTCATCAGTTTTGTCCTTAGATTACCCTTTATGTTTTACCCCTAACTTTCCTTTTATTCCATCCAATGACTGGTAGTAGGAGGACTCACGCTAACAACTAATGTGAAGATCAATTTCATGACTATACTAATGAGATGCCCAATCCAATGGGAGCGGGAATCGCAAAATTTTTCATACTTCTATCTCAGCTAACTCAATATTTAAATAGAAACATGGGTCAAGAGGAATGTTCAAGCCCCCCTAATAAAGGAAAAGTCTCTATCGAGATCCTTATGAAATAAAGGCCTCCTAATTTTAATTGATCATATGATCCCTCAATCGCTAAACAACAAATCAACTCCATTGAAAAGATCTATTTCATCTTTTAATGTTCTGAACAAGAGAAGGTTCTCTTGGATGCTTATCGTATGGAGGGTGATGCTGATCAATGGTGGACATAGATCAACAATACGAAGCTTGAGGAGGATATTGAGGCATTGGAATTAAAGGATTTCCGGAATATGTTTTTTGATAAATATTTTCCGCGCATGCTCTGGCTTAAGATGGAAAGGGAATTCCTTTCCCTCAAGAAAAAAGATGACAGATCTGTAGGAATGTATGAGGAAAACTTCTCAAGGATTTCATGATACACATCTGGCTTTGTCATTACCCCTAAATTAAAGGATGACCGCTTCTTTGGTGGGCTGAAATCTAGCCTGCAAAAAGTGTTGCGATCTGTGACTTCGACAGCTATAGGGAAATTGTCCGATGTTCCCTCAAGGTTAAAATGGAGATCATAGAATCTCAGGGGTATCATGGGGTTAAGAAGAGTAAGGTGGAATTCAATGCTAGCGGTCCTATGGATAAATACAATCGTAATAAGAAGATCCAGCACCCCACTTGCCAAAGGTGAGGAAAAAGGCACCCCGAAAATTGCCTGAAGGGGACGAGGAAATGCTTTAGGTGTGGAAGAGAAGGGCACCTAGCTGTTAACTACCGATAAGAAAAACCCGCAGTTGCAACAGTGGATAGGAATGCTCCGTTCGAACTTAAACACGTTATTCATTGCTAAAACTACAAAGAACTAGAGAATTTTTCAAATCAGTTCCCTAAGCCAAGGGTTTTCGGAGGCAACCAATAACCTCCAAGGAAGCAAGGGCGAGATTTTTCCATCACTACTGCAAAAGTGAACCCTGACAATGAAGTGGTCACAGGTACTCTAGTTATTCATTCAATAATAGTGAATGTACATTTTGATTCTGGTTCTACGCATCATTTTATATCTCGAAAGTTTAGTAGAATAATCCCAGCACCACTACAAATCATGGAAGTGAAGATGTCGGTGAGTACGGAAAATGGGGCAATCATTGCATCCCATGAATAAAAAACTTCCCCTATAATAATTTGTGGATTAAACTTCTCGGTGAACCTCTTCATACTCCCCATGGTGGAATTTGACTCAATTCTTGGCATGGATTGGATTTCCTTATATATATCCAACATAAATTGCTGTGAGAGGTAAATCACTCTCCATATGGAGAATCGACCCCTGATTCTTTACAAGTGCAAGGAGGAAGATGAATATTCTTTAGCTCCATCATCTCAAGTGTGGATAGTATTTCCCTATGAGAACAGATATATGACTCAGATGATTGAGTATAGAGGCAACCATCCTAGAGGACATTCCTATTCTGAGGGAATTTTCTGAAGTGTTTACCGAGGAATTGTCTGGTCTTCCTCCTAGAAGAGATGTTGAATTCTAAATTGAACTTATACCTGGTGCATTACCAATATCCTAGAATCCATATAGAATGGCTGCTGTGGAGAATGTGGAGATAAAGAAATAACTACAGGAGAATATGGATAAAGGGTTTATACGCCCAAGCGCTTCACCATGGGGTGCACCAGTCTTCTTCATCAAGAAGAAATATGGGTCAATGCTCATTTGCATCGATTATCGTGAGCTTAAAAACATCACGATAAAGAACAAGTATCCTCTCCCATGAATGGATGACTTGTTTGATCAGCTGTGTGGAGCACAATTCTTCACCAAGGTGGATTTGTGGTCGGGATATTATCAAGTAAGGGTGAAGAAGGAAGATATCTCCAAGACTGCATTTCGTACAAGATACGGCCACTATGAATTCATAGTAATGCCTTTGGGACTCACTAATGCTCTAGAAATATTCATGGACTTGATGAATAGAGTATTTAGAAAATACCTCTACAAGTTTGTGGTAGTTTTTATAGATGATATTCTGATACACTCTAAAATAAAGGAGGATCATGAGGAGTATCTAAGAACTATACTAGAGACCTTGTGGAAGGAGAATCTCTATAAAAAGTGTATAAAGTGTGAGTTCTAGTTTAAGGAGGCCTTATTATTGGGCCATATCATCACAAGAAATAGGATATCTATGGATCCCTCTAAAACAGATGCAATTGAGGGATGATAGAGGCCAACATCGGTAATGGATATCCGTAGCTTCTTGGGGTTAGCTGGATATTATCGATGATTTGTGAGAAATTTCCCACGATTGTACAACCATCTTACCAAGCTAACTCGGAAGGGAGTAAAGTTTTCTTGGAGTGATGGATGCGAAGAAAGCTTCAAGGAGTTGAAATGGAGGTTTATCACTACACCCATGCTCACTTTACCAACAAGTGGAGAACTTTTTGTGGTATTCAGTGATACTTTGAAGAAGGGAATGCGATGTGTGTTGATGAAAATGAAAAATTAATTGTCTATGATTCAAGGCAATTTAAATTTCATGAACAGAACTATCCAACACATGAACTCGAGTTGGTTATAGTGATCTTCACTTTGAAAATATGGCAGCATTATCTCTTTGGGGATAAGTTTAAAATATATACGGACCAAAAAATCCTCATGTATAAATTCACACAGAAAGAGTTCAACATGTGCCAATGAAGATGGTTAGTGTTGATCAAAGACTACGACTGCTCAATCCATTACCACCCTGGGAAAGAAAACATGGTGGTGGATGCCCTAAGTAGAAAGTACCCAGAAATTATATCATTGATGAGAATTAAAACGGATCCAATCTTGTTATATTTGATAAAGATGGAAATGGGAATCATAAAAAAGGGAACATCATCAATCCTTTCACAAATGATTTCTCAACCGTCACATTTTGAAAGGTTAAAAGTTGATCAAAAAGATGATGTGGGAATTCAGGACAAAGTGGAAGCTATCAAAAAAAGGAAATCATCATAGTTTAATGTTAATAAAGAAGTAATTGTGAGATTTGGGAAAATAATATGTGTTCCATCAAGTCCGGAGCTGAAGAAGAATATTTTGGATGATGCACATAGTTTAAATTTCTTTATTCACCCAAGAAACAAAAAGATGTATCGAGATCTATGAGAGCATTATTGGTGGGATAATATGAAAAGGGAGATAGTTGAATATACATCCACGTTCCTAGTGTGTTATCAAGTGAAGGAAGAGAGGCAGAAGTCTAAGGGGATGATGCAACCATTGCCCATACAAGAATGGAAATGGGATAACATCACCATGGACTTTGTCACTGAAATTCTGAAGACATCCAAAGGAAATAATGTAATCCGGGTTGTTGTGGATCATCTTACAAAGGCTTCACGCTCTATTTCTATTTGAGAGGATTTGTCATTGGATCAACTGGAACAGATATATATCATGGTAGTGTTAAGGCTACATGGAGTACCACTATATATTATGTCCGATCGAGATCCCAGATTCACCTCTATGTTTTGGAAGAGTCTTCAACAAGCTCTGAATACTGAACGGAACATTAGTACGTCCTATCATCCTCAAACTGATGGCCAATCTGAGTAAACTATTCAAAAACTTGTGGACATGTTGAGAGTGTTCTAAATGGACTTTAAAAGAGGATTGGATCAACATATTCCTTTGGTTGAGTTCCCTTATAATAACAGTTTCCACTCGAGCATCCAAAAGGCACCATATCAAGCCCTTTATGGGAAAAGGTACAGAACACCAGCATGTTGGGATGAGGTCGGTGAGTGTAAGATTCTTGGACCAGAAATGGTTAAAGAAATGGTGGAGAAGGTGAAAACCATTCAGTAGCATATCAAGGAATCCCAGAGTCAATAGAAGAGTTATGCACATAACCGTCGATGAGACCTTGAGTTTATAGTTGGAGACATGGTATTTCTAAACATATCTTCGTAGAATAAGGTCATGAGACTTGGAAAGAAATGGAAGTTAAGTCCAAGGTACATCGGCCCCTTTGAGTTTCTTGATCGTGTCGGGGTTGTGGCCTATCAACTAGCACTTCCACCTACAATGGCCAAATTACATGATGTCTTTCATGTATCCCTCTTAAGGAAGTATATACCAGACCCTTCACATGTACTCTCTTTATAAGTGGTATAATTAGAGGATGATACTTCTTATGAGGAGAAACCAATGATGATCTTAGATTGTAGGGAAAAACTTCTACAAAATAAGACAATGCCCCTCGTCAAGGTATTGTGGTGAAACAACAAGTTTGAAGAACCGATGTGGGAATCAGAGGAGATAATGAAGAAGAGTTACCCATATCTTTTTTAGTGTGGGAAAATAAAATTTCAAGGGTGAAATTTTTTACAGGGGAAGATTGTAACGACCCAAACTTTCACTAATGGAAATCCCGCTTGATCTAATTAAATGTCTCTTTATGTAAAATGTTTATATAAAATGTCAACTTCTTTGGTTTTATGTTTTTATATTTTAAATTAATGTTAATAATTATAACCATTGTTAATATAGTCATTGAATAGTGATCACATGATTAGTATAAATATAGGGCTTTAACAAATCCAATTTACTCAGACAAATGATGCGATGACCTCATCCGGTAGATGTCCCCATACGATGCCCATTTTTCAGAGCTCAGAAAGGATGTGGCATCATTGGGATTCTCTCTTGAACAATCCCAAGATGATCTTTATTATTTTAACCTCGAGTGGGACTACCTACGAGAGAAATAGATGTTGATAGAGATTACCATCCGAGCAATGTTATCTGAGCCACCCCAAGAGTCTGTCACCATCACACACCTTACTCTTCAATCTTATGTGGGTGTTATAAGGGGTTATGTAACAAGACCTTATCTCAATGGATATTTATATTATTTTTGTATATAATAATTAATATACTTTTATTTTATTATTGTTACCGTGTAAATAGTTTTTAAAGCACAAATAGTATATTTTTAGTTAATATTCAACTAGGAAATCTATTTTGATGAATTAATGGATTTTTGAATTAAACAATATTTTAATGAAATATTATTATTATTATTATTATTTTAATTTTTATTAAATATAAATTATTGTATAATTTTATGAATGTAATCGTAATTTTTATTATGGTTGGAATCCATTTTTGTCAAAACCCGTGATTTTTCGAAAACTGTCGGTTTTTATTTTAAAAGTGAAAATTAACATATTTAGAAAATTATTTAGATTAAATAAATATTATTTCTGGAATCATGACATCAAAATTATCTAATGGTGAATTTTTCCTAATTTTCTGAGACAGTCAAATTTTTGGGTAAAAATTAAATACCGTTTAAATTTATAATGTGTTTTATGACATCATAATGACTAAATAGTGATTTAATAAAATACTATAAGACTTATGTTCGGAAAATATTTGTTTTAACATTAAAATAATTTGATCTTGGGGTTTTTTGACATATTTTACAAATCATTAATGGACCCTTCAAGGCTTATTAAACATCTTGCCTTTTTAAATTGATTTCCTTGGGAGTGTGGATCACCTCCACATAAGCAACGCCATTATTTTAATACTTTTTGATTTTTTCCTCATAAACTATTTTTTTCACTTCCCTTTTCCAATAACCATGGGCAAAAAACAAGGGCTGGTTTGTGGTTTGGATTAGTTTAATGTGAGGTGTCCCAAACCTAAATAACAAAGAATTCCCTCACCTTTCCTATATAATCCCACCCAATATCCCACTTCCTCCTCACTCAAAGCCTTTATAGTTATTCCAACCTCTAACCTCCTCTCTTTATAATCCTGCCAAGGTGACTGAAGCCCCCAATAATCCTCTCTCAAGCCTCTCTCAAGCCTTTGGAAGCACACTTCCATTTAAGGGTTTTTCTTCCTTTCCCATTTTTGTCTAATTTTCTTTAAATTGTTATGCCCTTTTAATTTTAATTATAAATGTTGGGGTATAGTTTTAAACCTCCCCCATACTTCCCACTTTATGTTATAATGATGTTATACCCCTTTCTCTCTCACTAAATTCCTCCCATGTACACCTGTTAATATGCCGAAATTCCGAAAGTAATTTCTCTATCCTCTTTTACATTCAAGCAATCCTTTTGTATCATGACTCTAAATTCCATTACAATTGTTGGGACATTTATCTATATGACCCCCTTACTATCCATTTCATGTACATATGATGAGACACCCCTTTCTCTCTCATCAAACATTTTTTTGAATTCTTACGTCATGTCGTTACGCAGCAAAAATTGCACCGATTTTCCAAGCCAATGTCATTGTGTAGTGAATACCATGCCCATTTCTCTATAAAAGGTATTCACCTTTATGAACATTTAATTATTGATTATAAAGTTTCATTTTTTAATTAAACATTCCTTTATCTTGGAATAAATGATTATGTTTTATGAATTCATGTTATATGATCCATGTGGAACACTTATGCATGAAATGAAATGTTTAAGAAGGGTGCACCCTTATAGAACTCCAATACATTGGATTAGGAATGGTATCATGATACGTCATGTGAAATGGGTGTTTACTCATGCTAATTTAAGTGTAATGAGGTTTTACTCGTGCTTCATGTGAAATGAGTATTTACTCATGATCCATGTGCAATGAGCCTTGGTTTATGCTAATTCCATGTTAAGTGTTGTTTCCATCTTCCCATGTTATGATTATCATACTTTATCATGACTTTATGTTTATGCTTATATTGTGATCGAATGATATTCCTATTGTCTAACATGTATTTTATTCCTTATGTTAATCCATGTTTATTCCCTTACTAGGCTTTATATATCATCATTTTCTTATGCATGTCCTCATGTTATCCAATTCAATGTTCAGTACGAAGGAGTGTAGTGGTCATGTAGAAGAAGTTTTCAACAAAGATGTTGTTTTCAGGTTTTAAGTTGTTATGTAATGATCCTAATCCCCAATGGCACTAGAACTCTCATTCTTTTATGTTGTATCAAATAATGTTTATGTAATAAATTATGTTTAATTGTGTAATAAAAGATCAGATTTGTCATATAAAACACCTCTAAGCACTATTAAGATTCACTAGTATTTTAACAATTTGGATCACCACTTGGGCCCCCACTAATTATCCTTTTCCACATCTGGTATTTTTGAGTTCCAGATGATGTTAACCCAATAATATCCACTCTATCCTAATCTATGATTCCAGGGGGCTCAAAATCTAGAAGAGGAACAGCATCCAGAGGATCCACACAAAATTGATCCCACCCAGAGCTTGGGTCAGGTGATTCCTTGTCTTTCAAAATCGACCCAATGAGTGGAAAATGGAGATCCTTCATAGAAGTAGAAACCTATGATGGGTTTATAGTCAGGTGCTTCCCCTATCTGACTTTCTGATCCCCAGAGTCATCCAAGGACATTATGCCACAAAAATAAATCCCTTTACCCATTGATCTATAGGATTAACAACCAAAAAATACGGCGTCCCTATCATGATGATGTTATTGTGTTCTGGTTCATACTGATTTTTTAAATCCTTTGCAATTCGGTCCTGATTATTTTGTTTTTCCACATCAGAAATGAGAATGGGTCCTACAATTTTGTGTCTGGAGCCAAGGGATGTATTGAATAATGATTTTTTCCTTGTTCATTTTCCTTCTTAGAGCCACAATTTTTCTCTAATTTTCTAATACACACACAAAAAAACAAAATATTATAAGCTTTTCAAACTCAAAATATATCTAGGCAATAGAATCTTCAGTTTATAAGAACAAACCCCTCATTAGTGGTTGTGACACATAAAATAAGGCTCGGATCCACACCACAGGTCCCTAGTGAATTGGATCAGATCGACCCCATTCCATAAATTTACCAATGCGTCCTCCAATTCCCCACATAATGCATTCAGTAATACCTTGAATCGTGATTCTTTAGGTTCGTATCCAGAAAGGTGAACAAGTTAGGTTAATTTCCAGAATATCATCCCCACATTTAACGTCATCCACGAGAATGAGTTGGTTAAAAAAGGACCAGGGACTACATTTAGAACTTTTACTTTATCGCTTTCATTAAATAATTTAAAGACAAGAAATACTTCTCCCACTTCATGTATGGAAACACCATCCTTCAACCTCCATAAATTTTGTAGAGTGTTTTTAAGGGCCCCCTGATTTGAATGATTATTTTTCCAAAAAATTCCCAACCACCAGGAGTGACATACGATTTGATAGAAAGGAGTCTTCATCTTTTCATGTGGTAATCATCACTTTATCTTTATCAGTTAATGAAATATTCTTCCATTGATTCACCATGTCTGATTCCATGACATGAGCCACTTTTTTCTTATTTTCTTATTTTTTTTTCTTCTTTTATATCCTGAGAACAACCCTTCACAAATGCTTCCCTTCATTAGCACATCCCTTTCGTGAACAAAACTCTCCGATGCTAACCAAAATAGACTCCCCTGCGTGAAACGAAATAAACTCCCATGTGCGAACCAAAAACCATGTGCAAACAAAACTCCCCACTTGTGAGCAAAACTCCACTACAAGAACCAAAATCCCCTCACGATCAAAAACACCCCTACATGAACCAAAAATCCTACATGAACAGTAGTCCATGTTTGTGAACACAACTCCCCAGTGCAAACAAAAAACTCCTATTATGAACCAACCCTTCATGAACAGTCACTTTACAAGCACTCCTTCATAAACCAGCCCCTCATGAACAAACCCTGAACAATCATTCGACTCCCATCCCTTCCCGAGCCTACTCATCACGAGCCTAAAAGGTGAAACAAAAACTCAATCCTATATGAATCCACCCTTCGTGAGCTCTCCCATCATGAGCCCACCCCTCACAAGCCACAAATGGAAAATCAACTCACAATTGGTTGAAACGGAGGGCTGAAGAAAATAAAACACTGGTAATCAAACATCTTCCAAAGGGTCGTAGTTCCAAAAATAAACCATAATCACAAATCAATATCTAGGGGATATAAATGGTGAAGAAATAGCAACGATGAACCACCGATGAATCCCCAGATCTATAACCCAAGAAGGAAAACCTAATGAACATCAGTGCCAGATGTAGAGACCCAAACTTGACGTACATGGACATTACATTAATTTTGTGTAATACTTAATACATAACAAAAAAACACCCAAGGATCGTATTAGTTTAGTGTATTTGTAAACATGGAACATAATCTTCTAATCATGGTGAAAGATCTTCAACATCTCCCAAAAAGATCTTCCCCTTTTGTTTTCTTTCCTAAAACCTTTCTTTATATCCTAGGGAAAATAAAACATAGAAAAGGTGAGCTCAAACACTCAGTAAGGGTAATCATGGTGGAAATAAAACAAATCATATAAATTTAAACTTAAAATCATTAACATAATGTTTAAACATCAAAATCTTGAGTGGTGAGATAAATATTGGCAGTACGTAAGGAATAGATCATAAAGGAAAATTAATCATGATAAAATATAATGGGAATAAAACATGTAATTTTGGCAACTATTAAGACCACGTTATGATTTCCATATTATCCAAGGCATTGCATCCAACACCATCATAGTGGACAAAGTCCCTTACTGAATCAAGTTCACTCCTCATTCTAGTACTGTATCACCGAACCAGATTAACTTGTCGTTCCATCCATGTCTATCTCATGAGATATAAATCTTTACCCAATGAATTCTAGGGAGATATAGGTCCCACCCAACTCATAATTAAACCATTATTATTTGTTCTAGAAAATCATAAATCATATATCATAGCATAACCCATGTAACAAAAATGGGATTCTTAAACATCATGCCATCATAACATAATCCATATAAGATAAAAGGAATTCATAAAAATAATTCCCTAATAACATAATAAAATCAATGTAAAAATAGGGATATAAATATAACCCTATATTATCTTAGATGGAAAATAATTTTGACAAAACACATGAACTCCATTCTTGAGGAAAATATCCTTTCTACTTCAAAAACATTTTTCCTTTCTTAACATGTCATACAATTTTAAACTAAAAGAAGTCAATTAAAAATAATCTTCAAAACTTGTAAAGGAATCATCATGGAAATAATGCTCTATGAAATCATAAAAATACATTCAAGTCATATAAGTTAAGAAAAAACATTCTACTCTTACTTTGGCCGTAAAAGTCAAAAAGTATCTCGTACTTAAAATGACAAAAGATTCCTTTCATATATTTTACTAAAAATTCACCAATAGGTAAAATTGTATTTAAAAAATTATAGTAAGATATAAATAATATTACATATTTAGGAAACATGGATGTGGATCATAAATATTCCCCAGTAAATTCGGAAGTATAAACAATCTCGGATAAAAATGAGACTGTGAGATTTTCCCTTACCTTAGGTCTGATATGCTTTGTACGTATCTGAACCTCGGGTATAATGATTTAAATAATGTCATTCACTTATTCTAGAATCATATTCATTCTTATGATATCATATATAATTTACATAGGTATTTATATTACCCGTTAATTTATCAATTCCATGTTAAAGAAACATTTTTGGTAATATTCTTTTCATTTATCGTATGTGTTTAGACTTGTTGTTCTTGATATTATTAGTACTTATATCATGATTTACTTACTTCTAGAATTTAAAACATGATTTATATATCATATATATTCATTATATATATATAATAGATAGATAAATGAAATGAAACACACCGTTCATGGAGATGGTAGGCCGTATGTACGCATGAAAGCTATTTTCCTTTCCTTATTGACATGAATGAAAGTAGGTAAATAAAATATACATAAATACAGTATAATTAATATGTCATATAAGTCATGATTATTTATTATATATACTTTATAATCATTCTTGAATGGTTAACTTGGAGAATGAATCTCATCGCGTCGTGGAGACGGTAATCCATACGTACGCACGAGTGATGATATTGTTACCATAATTATTGAATGGGATTAGAGTGGATGATATAATATCTAAAAATTAGTATCATGTTATAATAATCGTATATAGTAATTCTTTACACCCTTATACCCATCCAAGTAAGGTGGTGGTGGAAAAACAGATTACACCACGGCGTGGAGACGGTATTTCGTATGTACGCACGCACGGTGATTTCATTTCCCATAGGATGGATAAAAGGTGAAATAGGGTTGTTTCATAATTATAATAACATATCAGTATATAAGTAATACTGATGTTATTACTTGATAATAAAACAACTAAATAAGAGGAAGTAAAAGAAGAAATAAACCTGAAACAATCGGTAGAAGGTATTACCTCTTTCTCAAAGTGCCTCCTTTAAACTTAATCTTAGGGCACTAAAGATGGACTTTGAATAAGACCAGGACATCTAGTATGTTTCTTGGGAAGTTGAGAAGAGAAATGGGCAGAGTTTGGCCAATATTGAAGTCTCAAAGTGGTGTTAACAGGAGAGGGAGGAGGTGCCCTTTTATAAGGGAAGAGAGGGGCACCTTTGGAAACATAAGAAATATTAATTTATAATAAATTCAAACCCCACATAAAAACATCCAAAATGAATCATATTAGAATATTATATTCTATATGGTTTTAATATCATCAACCAATAATATTTATACATGTTTGGAGTTTATTTTAAACCTTATCAATTTTATTTATCCTTATTTAATCTATATAAATTTATTTGTGGTAATAAAATTCTAATTTTTAAATTGTTATAATTACTTACTTATGTGTTGTGAATTTTTCATAATTATATAAATTATTAAATTTTAGACCATATAATTTTCAATTTGTATTTTTTAATTATTTTTGTGATTTTTAAACAATTTAATAATACGTTATTTTTATAAAATATCAATAGTGTCAATTTTGACACTATTCAATTATTTGAATTTAAATAAAATACACAGAGAAGATATATTCGATAAAAAATATTTAATAGATTCCTAAAATGTCATATTCATCTATAAAATTAGTGTATAACATTAAATAGTTTATATAATATTTATTTTAATATTTTTAAAACCATTTATTTGATATTTCTCTTAATAAAATAATTAATACAACATTTTTGTATAATTAATTAATATATATATTTGTTGCATAAAAATTAAAAATAAAATCCTATTTTGAATATAGATCTATTACCTTTCATAATAATACTTTTACTCAAATTTTTCCTCTTAAATTCACAACATTTAAATTATTATTTTTATTAAATTATAAAGGTGACAACTTTGACATCATTTAAAATAAAACAATATAAGTGTCATAATCTCTTTTATAAAGCCAACAATGGTCACATATTATACCATTGGATGATTATGGTTTACTTTTACATGACCAATAAGTTTTGGTCAGGTTTTTTTTCCTTTTAGGGTCACTATTAGTTTAATAAAAACTATATTATTGATTTTTAACTTAATAAACAATTTCTGCATCACTATTGTGTCACCATTAATGACAATTATTTCATCCATAAAAATTATAAATAAATTCTAATGATGTATAAAATTTTATTATATTTCTAGAGACTATTTATATTCGAGGTATTATGATGTTTATCACTAAATTAAAATTATTACACTTATAATATATAAAAGAGTGACATGTTTTCACTTTCTTTGGTTTTAATTATAATTACATCATTTTCATGGTCAAAAGACCATGAAATGAATCTATTTCGAGTAAAAGGTGATATGCATCGACATTTATTCATCCAATATAATTTTCTCAGGTGTTAGGATATTTTTATAATCTTATTTTTACCCTTAATTACCCGATTTACCTTTAACTGTAGTAAATAAAATTAACCGTAGTTACTATTCATAATGTCTAAAAATAAAAAGTATCCTTTTAAATTAATTTGGACCTAATGATTCCAAATTTTCAATCCATTTTTTAAAATTCAGAACACATAATTTTCAGTAATTTATTTAAAATTAATCCCATTGTTATGAAAATAGGTTTTAAAAGTTAAAACGTTGCAAAAGATTGAAATGTTTTTACCTAGGAATTTAGTGTAAAATTAATGATAATAAATTACATTATATTATATGGTAAAAATATATTCTATTTATACTTTAAAACCATTAAATATTATAATTTAACCATATAATTTATTTTTATGAAAAATGTTGTTTTTAATTAAAATTTAGCGTATTTTTACTTCTCATCAAAATATGAAGGTTATCAGAAAAGTATCAAAAATTTATCAAATGTAAATTTTTATATCCTGATTCAAAATAAGAAGTTTATTTTTTAAAATTTAACATATAAAATTTTCAAAATTATATTTAAAATGGGTGTGCAATCAAAAAGATGGTAAAACTACATTTCTTGAAAAAATACTTCATTTATCGAAAAAATTGATATTGTTTTCATATCTAATTCTAGAAATTTTTTAAAATGAATTATAATGTTATAAAATTCAAAATTCAGTTAATACTATTCATAACAGATACTTTATAATATTATAATAATATATCATTGTTTAGTGAAACTCGGTATTGCGTACAACACATGCTATTGAGAAAGGTCTCTCTTGCATGAAACACAAGCCAAGAATACTATTTGTGTATACTAAAAGATAATACGGTGTTTCATATAGCGCAATCTAATCTTGGTGTAGCGTACAAGACATCAAAAAAATTAAAAATAATATTTCTCATAAAATCATGGGGTGTTACACTAGAGGGGGAAGAAAATTTTGTAACATAGATGAGGAAACATAGAGAGAACCAACATAGTTGAAAATCTGCAGTTGGGGAGGAAATGGGGGGTCGTCACCAAGTGTAGATCTTCTATGAAGTGTCATCACTACTAAAAGAACACCTAAAACCCCAAAAACCCTATGAATCTCTAGGAATTAAAACTCCCCAGTTAAAGATAAACATTTATGGGTATTTTTACATTTACGTAAAATAAATACATGAATTAATTGATGTTCTTACTCCCTTCATCTTCCAAATTAGAATCACTAACTAATTTTCTTATAAGAACCATGTTTCATTTCTTTTACTTAGTGTCTCTGAAAGAAATTTCTCAGTATGTCTTTTCTTTCTTCTTGACTTCATTCTATCTGATAATTTAATATTTTTTGATAATACTATAAAAATCATACAAATAGATCATTTTAGATCCCTATATTTTGATGGGGATATTTTAGTGTCAAATTTATCATGAAAATTTCTTGGAAACTTCTCAACAATAGTCAATTCATCCAATTTCTCACCAAACCTGCTCATTTTTTTAAAATTTTCTTAACCATGGTAAAAAACCACTAATAGATTCATCATCTCTCATTTTTTATCTTTATTCATTAGTCCCCAAATATGTAACATGGATGTCTTTTCCTTCATGTTTCCTTTATAAATATTTTTCAGATTATCTAAGATTAATTTATCCATTCCAATTACTTTAACACCTAGAAATTCACCTTTTGAGAAGGAAAAGAGTATAACATTTATAGCTCATCCATCATTATCTAGACTATACATATATATTATTACAAGAAGGAGGAGTAAAACCATCTATAGATGATTCCAGAACATCATATCAATTGGATATTATATTGGATATGACTTTTTCTTTCTAGATATTTATAATTATGGATATAGAAGAATTGAAAATTGGGACTATGGACAACTCACCTTTTGTCATATTCAACGAATCATTCACAATATACTTAACATGAAAAATAAGAATAATGAAATTTTTTATAAATAATATTGACATTATTTTTCACTGGAACTAGGAGGGGTTCATTTTCACATTAATTTATAATTAATATAATAACATGAATAAATACAATGGTCTTGTGTTTTTTTTCGATATAGGTGACGATCATCTAAATTTTGTTCAGATTTAGTTTCATTGTATTGATGAGGAACCAAAGTAGAGACTATATAGCAGTGACCCTAATGTTCTCCTTTCATCTCAAAATGTTTTTTATGGTACTTCAAGTACTTTCACAGTGGTATATATAATCTTACATAACTCCCTTGATTACAACCATGATCTCTTAAACATGGAAAGGGTCAACTCCCAGTCTCTTAGGCTTGATAGAAATAGAGGAAGAGAGATTATGTTAAGATTGAGACCAAACAGAGATATGTTATTCACTGAGAGAAAATTTGATAGGGAGAAGAATATTGTACACGACAACCAACCACTCACAATTCTCATAATTATCTATTTATACACTAAAGGTTAGAGTTTCATATTAATTAATTTCACAAACACACTTAATAAAATGTTAAACCCAAAATGAACCCCATGTAATGTACAATAATAATATTATTATTTTATTCTATGTCACATACTGATACACGTAATGATAAATATTATTTATAATCTGGAAAATAAATATTTACCATTGAACCAATAAATAGGTATTCTTGTCAGCCTTGACATTTATTGAATTTCCAAACAAATATCATAAATAAATATTATATTCATGATTTGTAGAATAAGATTTTATTTTTAATATTTTTATAATAAAATAAATTATTTATTACCGTAAGAATAAAAATCGATAAATATTATGCATTCAATTAATAAGTAGATATTATACTCATTTTCTGGTGAATAAAATATTTATTTTTTATGTTAATGTAATTAAATAAATAATACCTTGTAAATAATAAGATATAGATAAATATTATATATTCTTATAATTAAATGTTTACCTTGAAATTAAATAATTATTTAATATTTGTGATAATTTAATAAATATGGAATAAATATTACTTCTCGGTTTATAGAATATTATTTATTCTAACAATTAAATATAATATTTAACTGATATCAATGTAAACACTTTAAGTGTGACCCTATGGTCCTCTTCCAGATTGGCCTTAGGAAGGCTTCCCTAAATTCCATGATTACTGATTGGCAATGGTTCAAGGAACCCATAAAGGAAGAGGATGAGTAGCAATGACAAGAACCATATATGAATGCTCATTTTGTAATATATTAACTTTTTAGGGTATCTAATCAAGTAGGATGAAACCCTATGTCATCAACTTATATGCTTGATACATCTTTCTTTGACTATCTGAAGTAAAATTATCATTAGACCATGTCCATGAAATTTATTGAAACTATTCAATTTTAATAAAAATTCCAAGATATCATCTTCCATAAATATGGAAGCGTTAAATCCTTCCTTGACTTATTCATTAAGAACACGCCATTCGTGACACACCCCATGTACCCAAATTCACCATGAATTATCTCGACATGGTCAATACATAAAAGTGTGTGATTCAATACATGTATTAATAATAATCTTAAAGTATAAGTATTATTACACATGATCGTAGATATGAATATCCAATGATAAATTAACATGTAGATTTCCTACAAGAGGGTATTTTCTCACAATCTCCCATGCTAGAGATTTCCAAGTATGAACATCATGAGATTTAATAATATCTACTTAATATTACTCTCACTTGATAGAAATAATACTAAGTTCCCCATCTTATAATGTTATCTAACCATGGAACAATATGGGATAATATTATCCTGACATTTCAATTTTCTCATCATACTGAGGAACTATTATGACCTTTTTCAATAAAATAAATATTATATGAAATTATCATTTTAATTTTAGAAATAATAACAATCAATTAATGATAAGGTATTTATTAGTATTCAAATACATTAATATAAAAGCAATATAAAGTATGAATTACTTGCTTCTAGAGCACCAACTCCAATAGACTCTAACTTGAACTAGAGATAACTGTCGATGATTGGTTAGTAATCACATACTAATTATGATTCTACTACGTATGGATATTTATGTTGGGACTACCATATTTTCATGGATAGGGTTGGTATATACACATGACAATGTTGATCATTTTACTACTATGATATCACTACTTTCATAAAATTTCTCACATAGTGATATAACTATGTATCCACCTCTTATTACCATGTTTGAAATAAGACATCTTTGTTTATTCTATTTTATAGGATTATTATAATAATAATAAAACTCTATCTTATGGTATAACCCAAAATAAGAATAGGATTCTACTAAACTTCTTATTATACGACATCAGAAACCAAAAAATACTCAGATATTGAAAATATAGTAACCACTATCTATAATAATTTATTTCTTATATATTAACATAGGCTTACTACGATACAAGAACAATTTGAAATAAAAAAATATTCAATTCTATAGACCACTTGTAAAACCACTCCATTAGACACCATTAACTCATAATGTTTTAACTTTTCAAGTATTGTCATATATTTTTAACTACAAGATGGTGCAATTATGTTATATCTATTCGATATTCAAATATTATGCATTATGCATCAGTTATAACAATCATCAGTATATGTCAAGGAATATAAAATAAATTTATATCACTTAATATTGTGAAATATATTTAATCCCAATATTCTATTTATATGTCCTTGAATGTTCTATTGGAATTATTATATGGAAACAAATAATTGATCTTGAATTGTTAAAAAATTATTTTCAATACTTTTTAAAATATGTACTATAGATAGATTCATCAAACCCTTGCATCTATTTTTTAGATCTTGTTCCTTAGAACATGTTTACTACTTTAAGTCAATCATGGAGAAATTTATTACATAGTCTTAACAAACTAGTAAGACATAACATTTATCTTCCATATGTTATCAACATATATATCTTAAAAACACATAACAGTCCCACTAACCTCTTAGAGTCACATATCACTCATTCATATATAAATTAATTATCTATGATCACTAGTAATTATTTATCCATAAAGTAATTTATGTAATTTTTATATCTTTTTTCCATTTATAGATGTCATTAAACCATTCAACTTATTCCTTATAGAAACATACCATCGGGTCCCTTTTGGTCATTTCATATAGACATATTTTTCAAGGCTTCCTCCAAATTAGGTGCATTTGAAAATAAATTACCCCATATTATAATCATAGAAGAATTCTTGGAAAATTTTAATTCAAAAGGATTTTAGTCATAATGATTGGTGTAAATGTTTTGACCTAAACTAGACCTTTTAATAATAATTCTTTCTTTATTAGTATCAGATTATACTATTCAGGTACAGTATCTCTTGAATATTCACTAGTTGTATCATATCTTAGAAACATTTAAAATACATATTCACTAAATCATGATATATGGAATATTTTTTTAAAATTTAGGACTAAATTTTTACATTAGAAAGTTTTTATTTGTAGATTCTTTCTATGAAAATTTATTATGATAGAATAAAATATCTGTCACCAATCACAATGAATATAAACCACCTCTTTGGTTATGAATTCCTATATTGTATGTGTACTTGGAACTACTCCTCTCATTGTGCTCATTGCAGTCCATTCCCATGCTAACTCAAGTACATACAGAGCCTAAACCCAAATAATTTAAGTTTTTTCCCACTATCCATAGAGAGAGATAAGTTTATTCTATTGAAAAATAGTCAGTATTGACTAGAAATTAATATCTATAGTTTCTATAAGATTATTAACTAATATATATTGGCTGGTCAATGTTCATTTTTATCTAATGTAATATTTTAACAAATGGTTTTCAATAAAAACATATAGTTATATCCTAATATATTCTCATAATTCCACAATTTATATGATGCCCAATATTTAATATAGTTGGAAAATGTTTAGTAATTACATTAATATTTTCAAAAAATGTTTTGGAAGAAATTATAGAAAGTTTAGAATTTATATAAGACTCATCATTGGTCTTCCTTTTACTAACATCGTATTATTAATTTATATAAGGAAATATGATATTGGGAATACCTTTAATCCACATCTATGATCAATAATTTCTAGGATAAGATGTTCAACAACAACCAGCCTTAGGGTTTCCTCTATATTTTCCAAGTGAACTCATTTACTTCACTAAGAATTTATAAAAAAACATAAAGTAATCTCTTGAATTATATGAATTTACCTCTAACTTTAGAATTATCCACATGACCTTGCTGGACTAACAAAAAAATATTTGTGGTGAACCACTATTTATAACATTTTTTTGTATCTAAAATAAGATATTTAATTTTTTATATACCTAGTATCATTGCTCTCTATATACTAAAATAATTTTCTTGATCGGGTTCTCAAATTCATTATGAAAAACACAACATGTGATATGATCCTCTATCTAGTAGGATTTCCCAATAGGGTTTTGGTGTCATCATTTGTATAATGACCTATGTATCTGGTAGTTTAGTAGGGTTATGTAATTGTCATATATATGATCGCCTACTCATAAGATTTTTTCGGTAGGGTTTATGGAATCATATATTACACGATCCCTTGCTTCACAAGTTATACCAGATGGGGTTTGTGGAATCATTGTGACCAACACTACACGGGTGCTGATCCTCTATCTGAGTGATATAATCTCCAATACATCAAATTGGGTATGTAGTTTCCCCCATCGGATCTTAGAAGTGATCCCCTTTCTAATTGAGATCTTATGGTTACTAGATTTGGTTTTTGGTGTCCCTTATAGAACTCGAGGAGTGATCCCCTATCTGAGGAGTTGTGGGGTGCAGTTTTCCAGACTGGGTTCATAGTATCGCCTAGAAGATCCTAAATGGGATCCTATTTTTGAGCAATGAGACCTTACGTGTAGAGACCCGAATCTTGACATACGTGTACATTACATTACTTTTTCGGAATACTTAGTACATAAAAAAAACACACACACAAGGATCGTAATAGTTTAGTGTCCTTGGAAACATAGAATATAATCTTCTAATCGTGGTGAAAGATCTTTCAACATCTCCCACAAAGATCTTCCTTTTTTTACCTAAAACCTTTATTTATATCCTGGGGAAAAGAAAACATAAATGGGTGAGCTCAAATGCTCAGTAAGGGTAAACAAAATAAATATAAATCACATCATTTTCATAAGAACATAACATTTTGGAAATCATAACCTGCAAAAGAGAGAATAATTTCATAACCTGGGAAAAATCATAATAGTGAAATGAAATCCCAATAATCATAACATAAAACATGAAACTTTGTGGAATACACACATAATCATAGAGAATCATATGTTATTAGTCAAGACTCGTTGCCAAGACTATCTTAGTGGACAAAGTCCATTTCTGAACTGAGTCACCCTCGTTTCAGTCCTGTTTCACTGAACCGGTATAACCTACCGTTCCAGCCATGTCAATCTCATGAGATATAAAATTTTTACCCAATGCATTGTAGGGGGATATAGGTCCCACCCATCTCATAATGATACCATTCTTATTCGTGCCAAAAAATCATAAACCATACATCATTGCATAACCAATGTAATAAAAATGGGAATCTTAAACATCATGACATCATAAAACAATTCATATACTATAAAGGAATTCATAAAAATATTTCCATCACAACATAATCAAATCAATGTAATAATAGGGATAAAAATAGAAACCTTTACTATATTATATGGAAAATAATTTTGATAAAACACTTGAACTTCATTCTTGAGGAAAATATCCTTTCTACTTCAAACACACTTTTCCATTCTTAACATGTCATACAATTTTAAACTAAAAGAAGTTGATTAAAAATAAACATGAAAACTTGTAAAGGAAGCTTCTTGGAAAGAATTTTTTAAAAATACAATCATGCCATATATGTTAAAAAACATTCTTCTCGTACTTTTGTCAGAAATTTCAAAAATTACCTCGTACGAAAAACAACAAAAGATTCCTTTCATATATTTTATTGAAAACTCTCTGAAGGGTAAAATTGGATATAAACTATTGTATAAGTATATTAATATCACATATTGAGGAAACATGGATGTGGATGATAAAATACACCCCATTAAATTTCAAAGTGTAAACAATCCCAGATAAAATGTGATTGTGATATTTCCCTTACCTTATGTCTGATATGCTTTGTACGTATCCGAACCTCCTCTTTTTGACGCACCTTCACTTATCCTCCACTTAAAGAACTAAGGATGGTCTTTGAAGAAGACCAGGACCTCTATGATGATACTAGGGAATTTGAGAAGAGATTTTGGCATGGGGTGGCCGAGCTTGAATGCTCAAATTGGTGTGAGGAGGAGAGGGAGGAGGTGCCCTTTTATAAGGGAGGAGAGGGGCATCTTAGGAAAATCTCAAAATATTATTTTATATTAAGGTCCAATTCGGTTTATAATGGTTCCAAAGGGTCTTATTTCGAAGCTAAAGTGTGGATGGTTCGAAATCCTCTCATCCAATAGGATTTAGACAAGTTTAGGTTATTATTTTAACCTTACCAATTAGATTTAACTCTAAGTTAAATAATTTAACTTTTACCGTGTATTTTTGTTTTGTTACACTATATGGTTAATAAACTTACTATATCAAGCCAAAAGAACCCCAAGATGTTTATTATTAATATATATAACCTTATATAAGTCATTTGACCGAACCTTAGATTTTTAGGAATAAAATAACAATTAATAATATAATATTTGTTTTAAAAACTAATTTATGTCAATTTTGACACTATTTGGTACATGTTTTTTATGAAATTCATAACATAACAATACGTTCGAAAAAAGTTACTTAAATCAACAATAACATGTCATATAAACCTAGATAATTATTTTAAGTCATAAAAAGTCTCATATTACATTTATTTGAGAATTTATAACATCGATTATGTCAATATTTCATTAATAAGACAATTACTGCATCATCTTTGTGTCATAATAAATGATAATAATCTAATCCCTAAAAATTCTAAATAAATTCCTATGATGTAGATAATTTTATTAGATTTCTTGAGACTATTCATGTTCGACGTTTCATGAATTTTATCACTAAATTAAAATTATTATACTTATAAGATTTAAGAAAGTGACATATTGTCACATTCATTGGTTTTCATAATAATTAAATTATTTTCATGGAAAAAAGTCAATAAAATGAATCTAATATGACCCTTAGGTTTTATGGGTCAACTTTTAGCCATCCAATAGGATTTTTCCAAGTGTTAGGGTAATTTTATAATCTTATATTTACCATTAATTACCCAATTTACCTTTAACTATAGTAAATAAAATTTACCGTAGTTACTATTCACCATGCCCAAAAATAAAAAGTAGTTTATTAACATAATTTGGACCCACTGATTACAAATAAGGAATCCATTTTTCCAAATTCAATACAACAAAGATGCAGAAATTAAATTAAAATTAATCCCGTTGTTGAAAGAAAATAGGTTTCTCTTTAAAACATTGCGAAATATTGAATTGATTTAACCTACGAATTCAAAGTAAAATCAATGCTAATGACATACATTATATTAAATTGTAAAATAATATTCTATTTATACTTTAAAACCATTCAATATTATAATTTAACCACATAAGATATTACGATGAAAAAGTTGTTTTTAATTAAAATATAGCCTGTTTTTACTATTCATTAAAATATGAAAGTTATCGGAAAAATATCAAAACTTTATCTAATGTAAATTTTTATATCCTGATTCAAAAGAAGAATTTTATTTTGCCAAATTGAACATATAAACATGTCAAAAACTAGATTTAAAGTGGGTGTCCCATCAAAAGGTGGTAAAACTGCATTTTGTTTAAAAATACTTATTTTACCCGAAAAAATTATTTTGTTCTTATACCATGTTATAGAAAAGTGTAAGATGAATAATAATGTTATAAAATTCAAAATTTAGTTAACACTATTCATAACGGCTAGTTCATAACAATATTATAATAATATATCGTTGTTTAGTAAAACCCGGTATTGCGTACAAGACACGCTATCAAGGAAGGTCGCGATTACGTGTAATGCAAGCCAAGTCAGGGTTGCGTGTAGTGCACAACTCCTTTGTTGTTGCGTATAACAGAATCCAACCATATTTTATTTATACATTGAATATATATATATATATACATTCAATGTTGCGTAGAATAACTTCTATCAAATGAACTTGAAATTGTGTGATACAAGAGCCAAGAAAAGTGTTACGTATACTACAAGCTAATACAATGTTGCGTATAACGCAAGATAATCTTGGTGTGCCGTAAAATAGAAGATATGAATGAAATTAAAAATTATGTATCTTATAAAATCTCGGGTTGTTACATACTACCCCCTTAAAATGAATTTCTCCCTCGAAATTCGTCGGGGTTATAAATCGTTTATTATTCATAAAAACCCACATCGTAAAAAGAAATACCAAAACTGAACTTTAAAAACTAAAGTATGAAATATAACGGTTACCCAAATGAACTCATCATTGAGTTTCCATATAGAAGAAAATATTTACATGGAAGAGAAATACAACCGTCATGTTCTGATGGAGAGTGGTAGAGAACATGGCAATGAAAAAGCCAACAATCACAAAGCTATTGATTTGTGGTGATCTAAGGTACCATCTGATTCATCGGATATATGGGAAGTAGAACAACATTTTTGGTTTTTTCAAGATCATTTCCCTAAAGATGATGAAATTGGAATTAGAAGAAATACTTTCGTGATTTTGGTATAGTCTCACCATTTGTCATTCTTTGGACAATTTCCACTTCATCTATTAAAGAAATGAATTTCAATTTGTCATTCATGATGTGTTAGCAGATCATGTGATAGAATGATGTGTCATTCCATCTGTCTCAAACAAAAGGTTAGAAAAGTTATCAAAAAAATACATAAGTCCATCTATAGTGAGATTAATCTTATATAGTTCCTAAAATGGACTTATACTGCTTAATATAATAAAACTAGTTTCTACTAAACGGGGACTTCCTGTAGGCCAGTGGTAGGAGAAAAAGGCCAGTCGCACTTCAGTTGTGGGTTCGATTCCCACAGCCTTGTCCGATGCGATGGGATGTTGCCCGTCCTGTAGTTTGTCCTTTTTCTAAAACTACATTACTATAAAATCCCATTAGTAATATCGAAAAAAGTTCTATCCTTAAACAATACTTAGCATATGTCCAACATAATCCATTCCAATATTTAGGCTTATCTAAAATACTTCGGTCCATGCACATAGTATAAAGAAAATGATTACATGAAATGTCATCAACCAAGCATGTGAATACCATCATTTATCCCCCATATATATATATATTTGGTCACATTCCAATCATGTAAATACCTTAATCATGTATTCTCTTGAAAAAATGAATACCCATTGAACCATAGTGAAAACTTGAATGCAGTTAAAAGTTAACACTTTCCACATACCAAAATCCTCAATATTCTATATACTCAAACCATGATATCACTTAGTCCTTATATCAATCATGAGATCATGAATACTGTAAAACATTTCATTTTCTTGTTTTCCCTTCATTATGCGCATATCATCTTATTTCCAAAAATGCCTCAATCACTTTGAATACCACATTAGACAAATACATAAATATTCCAATACTCCATGACACAACATTATTTTGGAATCCCAGTACATAAACACATAATCATTCCACCACATCGTTGTCATATTGAACATCGCCAATAGTGATCGCATGTGACTTCCCTTTGTCCTTTGACTTAAGCGGTTTCTCATGTCAATCATCACTAACCCTTGGATTAGGGAATTTATTAGCATAATGCCCCATTTCCTTGCACTTGAAGCATTGAAGTGTTGGTGGTGCGTTCTCTGTAGTGTTTGCTTTATTCACATCATTAGAAACCCTTTTTCCATTACTTCGATACTCAGCTGCTCGATGACCTTCTTTTCCACACTTAAAACATTTTCTAGTCCCTTTAAGACAATCTCCACCATGCTTCTTTCCACACATTGTGCATAAGGAAACATTCATATTCTTTTCACCATTATTCTCAGATTTCTCCTTGAACTCCATCTTTCGTTTCTTGTCCAAACCATGAGATGGATATGTAACACCAACTTCCATTTCTACCTTGACAGCACAACGCACAATTTCTTTATAGCTACTGAAGTCTCTTATAGCTAATGCCTTTCGAAGACTTGGTTTTAAGCCACTAAAAAATCGATCAAATTTACTTTCAGGTTGGATGATAATGCCAGATGCATACTTTGCAAGTCTTGTAAAATTCTCTTCGCATATACCAACAGATTCATCATCCTTCTACTTCAGCTCAAGAAACTCCTTTTGCATCTTTGTTTGAAGAATACAAGGGAAGTACTTACTGAAAAACAATTTCGTGAACTCGTCCCATTCAATGGACTCAATTTCATCTCTTGGCCTCGTATTCTTGATAATATTCCACCATTGATCAGCTACACCTTCCAAATGATATACTGCTATGATGACTTTATCATGTTCAGAACATTGAAGAACTGAAAATATCTTTTCAGTGGTACTGATCCATTGTTCAGAAATAAGTGGATCGGAAGACCCACTGAAAGAAGGTGGACGTTGCCTCATGAAGGACTCAATAGAATATTGTTCCCTTCTCTGCTCATTTGGATGTCCAGAATGATTCATAGCTTGTGTAAATATAGCAATAAGATTTTACACTCCATCTCCAATAACACTTGTTTTTTCAGGAGGACAATCATTGCATTGTCCATTATAGTGATCAACACGGTTCCTTCGGGTTCCAGCCTTCGTCTAAAACCCAAAAAGAAAACTGTGAGAGGAAAAAATAATGCTAAGGAAAACAACATAGTAAAGGGGGGAGTACCCTTAATATCTAACATCTTAGGTTAAATTATAAGATCATTACCGTAGTTCTAGGACTATATCCTATATGTATACTTATCCTTAGAGACATCTCTAGATATACCATAGTAATATCTCTAGGGATCTCACTAACGTTTTTGCATCCTAGTTTCCAAAGGTTGACTTATCCTTTCCTCTGATACCAACTGTAGAGACCCAAAGCTTGACGTACATGGACATTACATTACTTTTGCAGAATACTTAGTACATAAAAAAATCACACACACAAGGATCTTAATAGTTTAGTGTCTTTGGAAACTCGGAATATAATCTTCTAATCGTGGTGAAAGATCTTCAACATCTCCCATAAAGATCTTCCTTTTTTTACCTAAAACCATTCTTTATATCCTGGGGAAAATAAAACATAAAAGGGTGAGCTCAAATTCTCAGTAAGGGTAAACAAAAGAAATATCAATCACATCATTTTCATAAGAACATAACATTTTGGAAATCTTAACCTGCAAAAGAGAGCATAATTTCATAACATGGGATAAATCATAGTAGTGAAATGAAATCCCAATAATCATAACATAAAACATGAAAATTTGTGGCATACACACATAATCATAGAGAATCGTATCTTATTATTCAAGACACATTTCCAAGACTATCTTAGTGGACAAAGTCCATTTCTGAACCGAGTCACCCTCGTTTCAGTCCTATTTCACTGAACCGGTATAACCTACCGTTCCAGCCAAGTCTATCTCATGAGATATAAAATATTTACCCAATGCATTGGAGGGAGATATAGGTCCCACCCATCTCATAATGATATCATTCTTATGTGTGCCACAAAATCATAAACCATACATCATTGCATAACCCATGTGATAAAAATGGGAATCTTAAACATCATGACATCATAAAACAATTCATATACGATAAAGGAATTCATAAAAATAATTCCATCACAACATAATCAAATCAATGTAATAATAGGGATAAAAACATAACCCTTTATTATCTTAGATGTAAAATAATTTTGATAAAACACTTGAACTTCATTCTTGAGGAAAATATCCTTTCTACTTCAAAAACACTTTTCCATTCTTAACATGTCATAAAATTTTAAACTAAAAGAAGTTGATTAAAAATAAACTTGAAAACTTGTAAAGGAAGCTTCTTCGAAATAATGTTTTAAAAATCCATTCATGCCGTATAAGTTAAAAAACATTCTTCTCGTACTTTTGTCGGAAAAGTCAAAAAGTACCTTGTACAAAAAACGACAAAATATTCCTTTCATATCTTTTACTAAAAACTCACCGAAGGGTAAAATTGGATATAAACTATTGTAGAAGTATATTATTATCATATATTGAGGAAACATGGATGTGGATGATAAAATAAACCCCAGTAAATTTCAAAGTATAAACAATCTAGGATAAAATGAGATTTTGATATTTCCCTTACCTTATGTCTGATATGCTTTGTACGTATCCGAACCTCCTCTTTTTGACGCGCCTTCACTAAACATCCACATAAAGAACTAAGGATGGTATTTGAAGAAGACCATGACCTCTAGGATGATACTAGAGAAGTGGAGAAGAGATTTTGGCAGGGTTTGGCCGAGCCTGAATGCTCAAATTGGTGTGAGGAGGAGAGGGAGGAGGTGCCCTTTTATAAGGGAGGAGAGGGGCATCTTAGGAAAATCTCAAAATATTATTTTATATTAAGGTCAAATTCGGTTTATAATGGTTCCAAATGGTCTTATTTCGAATATAAAGTGGGGATGGGTCGAAATACTCTCATCCAATATGATTTAGACAAGTTTAGTTTATTACTTTACCCTTATCAATTAGATTTAACTCTAAGTTAAATAATTTAACTTTTACCGTGTCTTTTTTTTTCTTACACTATATGGTTAATAAACATACTATACCTAGCCAAAAGAACCCCAAGTTGTTTATTATTAATATATATAACCTTATCTAAGTCATTTGTCCGAATCTTATATTTTTAGAAATAAAATAACAATTAATAATATAATATTTGTTTTAAAAACTAATTTATGTCAATTTTGACACTATTTGGTACATGATTTTTATGAAATTCATAACAGAATGATAAGTTCGAACCAAGTTACTTAAATCAACAATAACATGTCATATTAACCTTGAAAATTAGTGTAAGTCATAAAAATTCTCAAATTTCATTTATTTGGGCATTTATAACATCAATTATGTCAATATTTCATTAATAAGACAATTACTGCATCATCTTTGTGTCATAATAAATGATACTTATTTAATCCCTAAAAATTCTAAATAAATTTATATGATGTAGATAATTGTATTAGATTTCTAGATACTATTCATGTTTGAAGTTTCATGAAGTTTATCACTAAATTAAAATTAGTATACTTATATGATTTAAGAAAGTGACATGTTGTCACATTCTTTGGTTTTAATAATAATTAAATTATTTTCATGGAAAAAAGTTCATAAAATGAATCTAATCCGACCCTTAGGTTATATGGGTCTACTTTTATCCATCCAATAAGATTTTTCCAAGTGTTAGGGTAATTTTATAATCTTATATTTACCTTTAATTACCCGATTTACCTTTAACTATAGTAAATAAAATTTACCGTAGTTACTATTCACAATGCCCAAAAATAAAAAGTAGCTTATTAACATAATTTGGACCCACTGATTCCAAATATGGAATCCATTTTTCCAAATTCAACACACAAAAGATGCAGAAATTAAATTAAAATTAATCCCGTTGTCGAAAGAAAATGGGTTTTTCTTTAAAACATTGCAAAAGATTGAATTGATTTAACCTACGAATTCAAGGTAAAATCAATCCTAATGACATACATTATATTAAATGGTAAAAATATATTCTATTTATACTTTAAAACCATTAAATATTATCATTTATCCACATAAGATATTACGATGAAAAAATTTGTTTTTAATTAAAATATATCATGTTTTTACTATTCATTAAAATATTAAAGTTATCGGAAAAATATCAAAACATTATCTAATGTAAATTTTTTATATCCTGATTAAAAAGAAGAATTTTATTTTGTCAAATTTAACATATAAACATGTCAAAAACTAGATTTAAAGTGGGTGTGCCATCAAAAGGCGGGAAAACTGCATTTTTTAAAAATACTTATTTTACCCGAAAAAATTATTTTGTTCTTATACTATGTTCTAGAAATGTGTAAGATTAATAATAATGTTATAAAATTAAAATTTTAGTTAACACTATTCATAACGGCTTGTTCATAACAATATTTTAATAATATATCGTTGTTTAGTAAAACCCGGTATTGCGTACAAGACACGCTATTGAGGAAGGTCGCGATTACGTGTAATGCAAGCCAAGTCAGGGTTGCGTGTAGTGCACAACTCCTTTGTTGTTGCGTATAACAGAATCCAACCATATTTTATTTATACATTAAATATATATATATATATATACATTCAATGTAGCGTAGAATAACTTCTATCAAACGAACTTGAAATTGTGTGATACAAGAGCCAAGAAAAGTTTTGCGTATACTACAAGCTAATACAATGTTGCGTATAACGCAAGATAATCTTGGTGTGTCGTACAATAGAAGATATGAATGAAATTAAAAAGAATGTATCTTATAAAATCTTGGGTTGTTACATTACATGGTTTTAGTAGGTTTGGTATCATCCCCCATCAGGGATGGGTGAGATCCCCAATCTTATCATCAAAATCCACTAAGTTCCAATGTTACTTTATTCATGGTGAGATCCAAAGAGTGTTTTCTCTCAGATGCTTGCCCTTTGGGATGGTGGTTTTATTCCATCAGTATGTGATACACGATTGAATGGTATCTCTTGGAGGGGCCTTCAAGGATTTCGATTTAGTACCCAATAGAGTGGTATCTCTTGGATGTTTCATTAGGGATGGAAGAGTTGTACTCGATGGAGTTTATCTATCAGATGAGTGTCATCTAGGATGACAGAGCTCGTGGAGTGTGTGATCTTGAATGAGTGTCCCTTTTGAGCCTCAAGTAAGAACCAATTGTTATCTATGAGGTTATAAAATTGTCATAATTGGAGTCTTAGATGAGTATACTTATGTGTTTTCTAGTTTCCTTGCAGTTTTATCACAACTTGGTTGACATACCATGTGGTATGAACTGATTAGTCATCTATAGCCAAGGATGGTTTTGAGATTGAGTCTCTCTCTCGATTGGGTTCCCTCGGGTAGAGTTGAGTGGACCATTTCCTTTTAGTGTATTTGTTTTATTTTGGGTATTTTTGGAACCAACTATGTATGTTATACTCACCCCTGAATGAGATTTTCCCACAAGTTTTGTGTTTTTGGACAACCACGGGCCTTTTGACGGAGTCCTAGGAGTACTGGGGGTAGGTGGATCTCAATGAGCTTGATCAACCAGGCTGTGTACTGGAAATGGGTTGAGGATCCTTCCATCAAGTTCTTTTGATAGTTATCCCCTTCTTCTGAGTAGGTTGGATGCATTTATAGTTTTATTTTTGTGGGGCTATATTTTCCCTATTTTTACTTCTATTATACTCTAAGTTGGGATAGATGTATGCATGCATTTATTTTCAGTTTTTATATATCTCTACACTATTGAATGGAGGTTTATGTGAGTGTGTGTGTGTATAGGTACCTTAGAAAAAGTCCACCCATGTGTGATATGCCTACTCGATGCTAGACACCATCCCCTGTCCTTTGGAGGTAGGCTTGGGGAGTCGCGGTTTGGGCCTTCTTGGGTCGGGTTGTGACACTATCTTCCAAAAAGTTTTAATGTTGACCAACCTTAGGTTGTACCTGGGATAAACTCCTTGTTTTGAAATAAATTTTTGTTTTATATTTCTCATCCTAGTCTCCATCTAAGAGATATTCCAAAATTTAAAAAAAATCTCACATGTGATATAATATCTTTAATATTTTTATAATATCAATTTCAAGCATCTTCAGGTCTCGAAAACTCACATTGACTCAACCTTTGACTTTGAAAATATGTTGTAAAATATTCCAAAATATTACAGGGAAAAAAAGTTATTATAGTAATCCTTAGCTTCACTATAAATATTTTTTAAAATAAAACATTGTCAATGAATCACTTTTTAACCATCAATATTATATACATTACACTATCCAATATACCATAATAAACATAACATCAAATCATATACAAACCCAAAGGGTTATTTAATCCTCAAAAGTGTATTCTTCCTAAAACCTAATAAAATTTTCAAATCACCTCAAAATTTCATCACATAAAACCTCAAGAGGGATATTTATTCCTTTGAACTAATGAAAACCTTAAACATATAAACCCATGATGGTACCAATAAATCTTATATAAACCCCATATAAAAACATATATTATTCAATAATTAACACAACTTTTATTCCTCAAATTAAATCCTAGACAATTTCCATAAATACAATAAGATTCAGTAAGGAAAACAGAAATCACTCTTTCCTTAAATTACTATCCAATTTCAAGGTCTCCTAAAACTATCATATTTGCTTCCTAAATGTCAGTCATGACATTTTCACTAAAATAATTTTCTTAGTTATCACTACCTTTCAACATATGTTTTTGAATCCCTCAAAGAGATATATTGTAGAACATTCCTTTGATTTATCATGATTCTTATATTCATGATACCATTTCTAAAACATAATTATCATATCCCAATGCATAAACACATAAATTATTATACTTTAATGATTTACATAGCATGGTATCTTATTTGGTCCAATAAGTAACAGTAGTATTAGGGAATTTTCTTGGATAATGTCCATATTATCCACACAATAGACATTGAAATATAAATGGTAACTCTTTCTAAAATTTATATCCTTCTATATCAATCTAAATTTTCCGTCAACAATTCATTAATCTATGGCCTTCTTTTCCAAAAATAAATAAAATTCACATTCACTACTTTAGTGAGTTTGATAGTTGGTTAAGGTGAATGTTTTCAATTATATATCATGATAACTGATTAGGCATAATTAAAACATCTTTCACACTAGTTATAATCCAATTTAGTTTCTCAAAATAACCGCATTGTACATCACAATCACTGTTAACAAGATTCCTCCTAGTTCTAACCATTGAATAAAACCAGAAATCATAGTATGATAAATAATAATCCTAGTGGTAAACCAAATAATATTTATATTACCAAAATTTTAGGAAGTTATCCCATACTTAGACTTATCATCAATGTTATTCTTAGGGTTATACTCCCTAATATGTGTTTTACTCATCTAATGCACAAGGTTTAAACTAAAATTTCTCTAATACCAACTATAAATATCATGACCCTATTAACCTAGAGTCGTTGTTTTATTTCTTATGTTAGTACTAGATACAAGCTTTCAAATCCCAAAGGACTGAATAGTTTAGTAGTCTCGGAAAACTAGATACATACTTGACTATCACATTATATTTAAAAAAATAAAATTAAATATAGTATTTTATTTGATAATGTCATTATTCCCTTTATCATACTCAAATATTACAATCATAGTATACTTTATCCATCATAGGAAAATGAATCATAAGAAAGGGGTGAGCTCAGATGATTTGTAAGGGTAAGCCTACAGCATAATCTAAAAAGGCATGAGTAATATAGAAAGAATAAATGATGATAATATAATGTCATATAAATAATCATGTGATCTAGAAACATATCCATGGATATTATAAAAAATCAAATAATCACGTGGACATCAATAACTAATTTTATAATAATAAAATGCATAATGTAAAACATCTGAAACCTACTATTGTGGCCTTGTGCCAAGACATCTGAAAATACCATCAAGGCCTTATGCCAAGACCTCTACATAAATGGGTAAGGACTCACCCAAAACCCAATCAAGATTGTCTCTTGAGACCTATTGAAGAATAAAGGGGCTTTGTAGGCCAATCCCATCACTTACTAAGTATGATGCATTCATTATAGGAATAAACAATACAAATTAATCTAGATGCCTTAAAAATTAATAATTGTCCATATTATAAGAACTAGAATATGAAATATCAATACTTTATTTATTCAAACTATTCATAATTCATCTAAAGAAATACACTGGATGGTATCATTAGAGTATATCCTAAACATAAGTTTTAATAAAATGATTTTGAAATAGATGAAAATATATTAAAAATGTTACTAGAAACTTTATTTACGAAAATATCCATTCTAATTTGAAATAACTTATTTAAAGTCTAAAATTTTTCCCAAATATTAAGGAAAATATTTTCTTTGAAAGTAACCTTGTAAACTCATAATGTAGTATTCAAATCATATAGCATTCACGATGGTGTGGAATTTTTTTCATACCATATAAGTTAAAAGAAAATATTTCTTTCACAGTTTTGTATGGAAAACACATTCAAAAAATGATAAGAATATTCATTTTAAACCATTTTTATAATCATTAAAAAATAGTTGAAAATCACTTTAAACAGTCATAGTAGAGTAGTAAAACCTTCATTAAAATATTTTTTAGTATCATGGATGTGGAAGAAAAAGGTTTTTCGATCGAGGAGAGAAATAAAGTTGATTTTCCTTAAAGAAATATTTCTAATTTCTTGATTACTTATGTTAATGAAAATAAAAGGAAAATGTTTTTTTATAAAATAACCAGAGTATAATAAAATAGATAATGTTTAATATCAAATATCAAATATTATTCCCAGTGGAGACTTTAACATAAATAATCCTGAATAACAATGAGATTGGGAAATAAACCCTTACCATTGGTTAGAATTAAATTTTATATATTTTAACCACCTATATAATAAATATATATTTTCTATATATCTATTTCCAAACCATATTCATATATATCAAACCATTTATCTTTATTAAAATAATTCTTTTGGGAAATAACTACTTTGTTTTTCATGTATGTGTCGATTTGGTATATTCATTCCTTATACTTTGATCACAGTTCCATCATATCTAAAATTTTAATCATGGTATTAATACTATATATAATTATTATATACATATTTATAGTGTTCTGTAAAATCTATAGATAAAAAATGAATTACACTTTTCATGGAGATAGTAGGTCGTACATACGCATGAATGGTATTTTCAATTTTTAGTGGATAGAACAAAATAAAGGTAAAGAATAATTAAAATATATAGAATAATTATTATATCATAAATATATTTATTAAATATATCCTTATTAACATCCAAGTAAAATGGAAATGAAAAATGAATCACATTTCTCATTGATATGGTAGTCCGCACATACGCACGAGCGATGTTATCATTTTATAACGTCTTGGAAGGTAATAAGGTATATGTGATATTATAACTTCAAAATAATAATTATTTCATAAGCTTTATATATATTCAATATTTTTATATTTATAACCATCCTTGTAAAGTGGTTATGGAAAACAAATTACATAGCTACGTGGATATGGTAAGTCATACATAAGCACGTGGGATTTTTTTACTTTTCATAGGATAGAAAAGAGATTGAAATTGGTCACCAGAGAATCAAAATAACATCTCAGTATATTTATGATACTAGAGTTATCATTTTATTATGGGTAAAACATATTTATATAAAGTTGTAGAAGAAATGAATTTGAAAGACTTGTAAAAATGATTACCTTCTCTTAGAGAAACATCCTTTGGATCTCTTCTTAATGACCATAGGGCTGGTATTTTGGGAAGACAATCACCTCAAAAAATTATCTAAGTATTTTGATAAGAAAATTGGTTAGGGTTTCATTGATATAGATGGATCAAAGTGGTGTAAATAAGATAGGTAATAGGAGTTCATTTTTAAGTGAGGTGAGGGGTATTCTTGGAATTTCTTAAAGTATAAAATTAATATAAATTATTTTTCATGTATGAACGAATCCAAATTGATAAAATTTAAATATAAGATAGATATGAGTCTAAATCATCTCATAAAATAATGTTTTAACACTTTTTGGTAATGTTTATACCCTCATCATTTAGTTTACCCCCCCCCTCTAACACTTTTGACAATCACCATCATATTAAAATTTTATACCATTTAAGGGTCAAAAATATTTCAATAAAAGGATAAATGACCATAAATGGACCATGGTAAATGTTTTAATCCATATAAAATTAACTTAGATGAATTTAATATTTTTATTACCATGCCCCTCCCTCCTATGATACCACAATGAGGGGAGAGAGATAATGACCCTTGAGTCCGGCCTCTGGTAAGCCTCAAGTCAGCGACTAGCCTTGAGGGTATAAAAATATCATTAAATGGGAGGCACTACTATATAAAAGAATATAGGATAATGAGATAACGCGAATCATCTAAAAATAACTCCAATACATAACATAAAAAGGAAACCAAAATCATCCCCAATGCATGTATAAATAAAACAGATGTAGACAAAGTCTCCAATAGTAAATACCCAAAAGTAAAGATAAATAATAGATATAGAAAATATATAAATATTTTATCTAGTAATGTCCAAAATAGTCTATATAATCCTCCTAGAAACTTTAAAATTGTTTATATACGTAATTTGAGAAAACAGTTATAGCAAGTAGGAAAACTAAAGTCTCACATTAAGATGTGAAAGAATCATACTAATGCACCCATAAGAAAAAACATAGAACCAGCTGCACCTAAATAGGTCAAATATCCATTCCAAACTCACTGTTTCATTATCACTCAATCACATAATCCAGTATAATAACATAATAGGAATCGTATCTATGAAAGGTCTCTTGAACCACTTCCCACTGATTATATGCTCTCACACCCCAATGGAAAATGTCTTAGAACTCCCACCTCTTCTGAATAACATCTCATCGCATCATATCCTTCCCTTAGACACCGAGGCCATCACATCTTTCCCAAAGACATTTGGCCCATCACATCACATAAAATCTCATAACTAGTGTGGTTGGGTATCATGAACATGAAGTAAATCAACCTTGTGCCATCCTCCTACCATGTGCAACCCCCACCACAATCCATCTCACCACATATCTCCTGAATACGCCTGATCCATCACATATCATCAAATCACAACTTGAAAGTGGTAGTTTTGACTTCTATCCATCACAGACTATGCATTTCATCACCACCATGAAGAGGGATCAGGGAATAGTTGGTGACTAGCCATCCATCCTCCCACCCAGATGTTGGGAAAAACACCCCCAAAACATTTTGTGTCAGCACATGATGCTCAAAATGGGTGGGGCACATATATAAATTATAAATAATATACAATTTATATACATATATAACTACAGAACAAAATCCATATTATAAGGGTTTACAACCCAGGCTAGTCCATCTAACAAGATCCTCGACTATTGCTTCAAAAAACTAAATTCACAACCCCACACAAGAAAAACAAACAACAATATTCATATTATAGTCTTTAATTATCAATAATCCATTTCACATATTTTCCATTACCCCCCGCTTTTTTTAATATAGGCACCTTTCTTCATATTTCCAACCCATTGGTTTGTATATAAACATTAACCATTTAAACCACACAACCCATCATAAATTCATTCGTTAAAAATTCCCATTTAAAATAATTATCATGATTTTAATTCCATTACTACTCAGGATACTATAATAACACATAATATCACAAAAATACACATCCCAACTTCCATATACGAATTGGATGGAATCCACTATCACAACCCCATTGCACAACCATACCACAACCACAAACATAGCCCCACTACACATGAATCACAACATAGCCACTACCCATGCATTGCACCAACACAACCAATTCACAACATAGAATCTTTTTCACAAACAAATTCCACACTACACATTTATCATTTTCTATATTAGATGTTCGAGCTTTAATTCAAATCCACTTCTTTATTTATGAGTGTTATCATGAAATTCATAAGATCCCACAACATCCAATTCATTAACCAGGTATATGGGATTAGAAAATTACATTTTAATTGTTGTAAAAAAATACAACATGAATTCCACAATTCACATCATAATAGTGAATGAAAATACCCCAAATGGCCATAATTTTCACTAGGCATTTATTCCATAAAATTCATAAAATTAAATCAATAACAACAAAGTTGTAATATCAAACTTCACATTCCATTATACCTTTAAATTTAATATAAACCAATTAATTTATATTTCTTAAGATGAATAAAACCATATTAAAAAGGTATGACAATAATAAACCCATCCCACATAATAAACATAAACATAAATGAAGGAAAATACTACCTAAAAGAGTAGCTTTAAAAAAATTCACTACACCAAATATAAGGGATGAATGCACCGAATGGAACAAACTAAATGGAAGTTGAATAAAATGAAGCAACAAGGTTCCACCACTCCAAGAGAATAAGGATTAAGAACACCCCATATAAAAAGAAAGTAATCCAAAAATAATGAAGGAAGGATCTTCTCTTAATAAAGACCGTATCTGAAGCTAATGGGATATAATGAAATTAAGTTGAACATTAAAGGAGGATCTCATAAAATCAACTTGGTATAACAATTTAAAAAGTATATGAACATTTAATAAATAGAATATATAATTATAAACCTTTAAAATGTCTTTAAATTCAATTAATTAGGACCTTAAAACCATTTTTTCAAAGAATATGTCAAAAGGGAAAAACTAGAAATTCTAGAAAAAAAATGGATTCATTCTAAATCTACCACTAGTGATTTAACATTGGGGTATACTATTAGTTCATTAATCTAATTACAGTTAAGTGATATACTACCAGTTTAGTGATCTGCTATGAATTTTGTGATCTTCCACTAGTCTAGTGATCTATCATTAGTGATCTACCAATTGTTCAGTGATCAACTACTAGTTTAGTGACCTACCTCTAGTTTAATGATATGCCGCCAGTTTAGTGATATATCTCCAGTTCAACGATCTACCTATATTTTAGTGATATATAAAAATTTCATTGATTTACTACCAGTTCAGTGATCTCCCATTGGTTATTTACCATCATTTTAGTTATCTACTTTCAGTTCAGTGATCTACCACCAGTTTGGTGAACTACCACCAGTTCCTCGATCAACCTCCAGCATGATCTATTGTTGGGATCGACCTTCATCCTATAAAAAATAAATTATTTATAAAACACCTAAAAAATTTTCCCTTCATCTAAAAAACACCTCTGAACATTCCCCAAACACATAAAACACCATATTTTCCACAAATTAATTGGTCGGATGTTTCTAGACATTACATCAAATACCAACCAAACTATTCTCACCCTAGAGAATTCAAAACCAACCTAGAAGGAAATAGGGAAAAGTCCCAAAAAAATCCTTCAAGATACCTCTCAAGGATCTCATTATATTATAAACTCCACCACCATCTTAACATTCTGATCCACATAACCACAACAACCGAAGAAACTATACTTCCCAAAACATACAAATCAGGTAATTCCATCCTTAATATCGAGATACTATCCACTATGGGGGAACTGACCCACCCATGTAATTTTATTCACATCATAGTATAATTCATATCTATTAGGAATTAGTTCCTCCACTTTTCATACATCGAAAGCCTTATCATACACCATACCTCAATAAATAACCACATCTCATATAAAACAGCAAGATCCAAACATCACATCGAAGCCCCACAATAAAAGACAATGAATAAAAAGACATAAAAAATGATGCCTATAAGGAAGGAATATATGTCTCATGATCTAAAGTACTCTCCTCAAGGACACCATAACTCCACACCACATGAACCAAAGAAATGGTTCGTACTCACAACACCTTCTCTGGATGATCTTGGATCTCCATTTGATGCTCTATGAACATCAAATCATCCTCAACATACAAATCCCCCCATTCAATGACATGGGATTCATTGTGAAGATACTAATGAAGATGAGATATGTGTAAAATTTTATGGATCCAGTCCATTTGAGGTGAATGTTCAAACTAGTAAGCTACCTCACCAATTCACCCCAACACCTCAAATGGCCTAACAAACCGGGTAGAGATCTTACTCCCTTTTTTGAACCTATGATACCCACATTGATGGAAAACCTTCGAGAACACATGGATTCCAAAATAAAACTCCAAGGGCCTCTTCATGAGATCAATATAATAATTTTTTAGTCATGTACTACTTTCATCCTCTCTTGAACCAACTAAACCTTCTTTCTTATGCTCTGCACAACATCAGGTCTAAGAACTGCTAACTCCCCAACAACATCTCAACACAATTGATAACAGAATGGAGACCCATAAAAATCATCAAATGAGGCCATAAAAATGGATAAGTTGTAGCTATTATTATAAGAAAACTCATCCAAGGGTAGTTTTCAGGACCATGATCCACTTAAGTCCAAGAAACAAGTCCGAAAATTTTCCACCAGAATCTAGATAGTCTTATTTTTTACCCATCTGTATGAGCATGAAAAGTAGTTTTGAGGTGTAACTCAATACCAAAATCATGTTGAAATACCCAATAGAATCATGAGGTAAAACTTAAATTTTGATCTGAGACAATGGAAATCAGGAATCCATGAATTTGCACCACCTTATCCATATACCTCTATTCCAAAATATCCATTCTTCCAAAAACCTTGATTTCTAGGAAGTTAGCAGATTTCGTCAACTAATCCATGATCACCAAGATAGAATAACAACCTCCCAGATATTACGGAAAACCTATAATTAAATCCAATGATATGTTATACTGTTCCCACATGGGAACATCCAATGGTTTCAATAACCTTTCGAGAACATGGTTCTCTGCCTTTACTTTCTAGAAATCTATACATCAATCCACAAACTCCACCACTTCTCATTTCATCCCATGCCACCAAAACTATTCCCTCAATCCAAGTTAAATCTTGGATACTTATAGGTGTACCACTAAATTTTAACTCTGTAACTCATAAAGGACTCCCTTATGCATCACTACTAAAATAAAAAACCTCCCATGAAACATTATCTGGTTCTGCCCATATTCTAACCATCTATCTAGAGAATCATTATGGCCAACATGATCATGAATCCCCTATACCTCTCTTTCTCCCCACTCATACTCCTACAACTATCTCATCATAGAATATTTCACCATTATCAAAAACAAGAAACATCCTCCATCAACCACCCTAATATCTAAGTGCATAGCTTCCAACCCCTTCATTGCTCTGCAAGAATCCCTGAACTCATGAACAAAATCCTTTCATTACTTCATACTCAAAGCATCATCAAAAAAATCTTTTTCCCCAAGGTTTAAAAGATCTCAAAACAATAATCCTAAACAAACCTCGTTCAACTTTGACATCTTAGATTTTGATCGCGCTAAGAAAATACATACCTTAAACTCTTATGATATGTGAAGAACACAAATTTCTTCCCAATGAGGTAATTCCACCATAACTTCAATGAAAAAACAACCAATTATACCTCAAAATCATGGGTGGAATGGTTATTATCTTTGGTATGTAACTTCCTATACCCATAAGAGATCACCACCTTCTACTGCATCAAGATGCGTCTCAAGACCTAATGGGAAGCATCACATAACACTTAAAACATCAACCCCTCCTCTGGAAACTAGAGCATTGAAGCACTAAAAAAATTAATTTTAGATAAATGAACGATGTTTTATATTTTTCTATCTACACAAAATATTATTCTTTCTCATTAAAATTTGTTATTGGGGCTTCAACTTGGGAGAAATTGGGCACAAACCTCTAGTAATAGCCTATAGGACCAAGGAAATTGTGAACCTCTTCTACATTGTTATTTTCTTCCCAAGAAAAAACTTCCTCAACCTTATATGGGTATATGGATACTCCCTACTAGTAAACCACATGCCTGAGGAAAATAAACTCTCTCTCTTCTAGAACTTTCACTTGGAAAACATTACATAGAGATATTGGTTTCAAAGAAGCTGTAAGAAATATATGAGATGCTCAACAATCCCCTCCATAGACTTCGAGTATATCAATATTTCATTGATGAACATAATGACAAACCAATCCAGGGACTCATGGAACATGGATTTCATAGGCCCCATGATCCCGGTTGGTGCGTTTGTAACACTAAATGACATGAATACAAAATCGAGCTGTCTATACCAACATCTGAAGGTAGACTTTAGTATATTTTCCTCCTTCACCCTCAACTGGTGATATCAAAATTAAAAAATAAATGTTATAAAACCAACTCACCCCTCTCATTATGAATAATAGATCATCTATCCTTAGAAGAGGGTAACATTTCATGACTATTACCTGATTCAACCTCTGATAGTCTATATATAACTTCAGACTACCATCCACCTTCGCAAGGAACAACACTAGAGCACCCCACATAGGCACACTGGACTAGATAAAATCCTTCTATATCCTAACATATATTTGAATACTCAACTCCCACAAATTAAAAGGTTTCATCTGATAAGAGCCATCTAAATCAGATAATCACTAGGATGAAAGTCTATCCCAAACTCAACATCGCGCTGAGGAGGTAGTGTCACAACCTACACTGGAAAACATCCATGAACCACTACACAACCCTGTGAACACCCCCAACCTAATATTTTACAAATATCTTTTACATAAAATATATAAGGTCCTCTACACACTGACTTGCCACCAGATATCCCCACCTACCAACGAAAACCACACATTGTTTATCCACATATGGGAACAAAACTCTCCTCTAGAAGGATTCAATAACATTATGTATGAAATATAACCATTTTATGTCTAGGATGGCATCATATGGATATAACTATAGTAAGAAAAACTTCCATGGGACTAGTGTGGTCCCATTATTATTTTTCACACCAAACACACATCAAAGAATTTGGTTTGGTCTTTAACTAACATAGTCGACACTAGGGGAATAGGAAGCCTCTCTATGTCCAATCCTAAAGCACAGAATAGAGAGGGTGAAATAAATGAGTGTGAAGCTCCTAAATCAAAAAAAACATAAACAAGGGTAGAAAATAATCTGATCGTACCTCTAATAACCTATGGATCATCTAGTGTTGTTTCATATATATCATGAAACTAATCATTCCAAGATCCTCTACCTCCCTGCTGATATATTTCTTCATGTCCATGCTTAGGTTGAGGTCCATGAACTCAAGAAACATCCTGAAGTCGACCTCTACCTACCCTATCTACAATGTCTAGAGAATAAACTTGTTTCCCCTACTGCTGAAACGGCCTCACTAGAAACTGTCATTGAGTATGGAACTAACCTATCCACTGATACCAAACAGATCTCAAATAGCCACTAGGAATTGTTTATAGTGATGACCATGAACCCAGTAAAAAACACACTAATATGAAGTACCTTGGAAGATAATGGGAACCACTGTCCCGAGGAGGATAGAAGGGAAGCTGCTGAGGTTGAATCCCCAGTGGTCCAAGGAACCTAATACCTACAACTAAAAACTCTACTCCACAAGTAACCCTTCATGTTACCCTATTATGGTAAACCTCTTTGAGAGTACATTATATTGATCACTTACTCCTTATTTTGAACATCCAGATATGTTTGAAACATAAATGGAGTAATTGCATACCAGATTAAAGTATGGAATGCCTTTTGAAGATGTCTCATATGATAATCCTCATTAGGAAAAATATCTAAGGAAAAATAAATAAGGTCCTTGAACTTGATCCCCAACTCCTGCATGGACATACTCCCCAGCTAAAGGGAGAGTAGCTTTTGCCACTTCATAGAATTCAATGTTAATGAGAGGAAATATTCCCAGAACTCCTTCTATAAGATGACCCAGAAAACATCTACCTTCACCCTCTCACTGAGATATAGAATCCACCACTTAAATTCACCTCCCTACATCTAACTAACTCTCAAGGGGACCTAGAACTCCATTGTGGAGAAGATCAAAATGAAATTGATAACCAACTACTCTATATAGTTCTCTATCTCCACATTAGAAATGCTACCCACATACTTTCCCAAATCCTTCCATAGTAAAGCTTTCAAAATACTTTACCTTTGATCATCATCCTCAACTATATACACCCTATAGCGATCAATTGTGTTAGCTTACTGATCCTCCATTTCCTGAGCCACTTGCAGATAATCATTGGGATCCAAAACTAAAAAGGGAAACGAATATTTTGTAATCTCAGTAGCCTGTAATTTTATTTAGATTAATTATGATTTACTTTATACATTTTAGCATTCCCTGAAAACCTAATTCAAACAAAAACACAATTAGTCATAATTCATGTACCTCTCCTAGGTCTCTACCCCATAATCTGGTCCACCTCACATGGTCATTTGAGAGACTCATAGTTCATGCACTAGAACACATGGGGTCGTAAAATCTCATTTCCTAGCCTGTCTCTCTTGCCTATGTCATGAACTAAGGTCAAATGGAATTTTTAGCATACCAACCCATATAATCATTACTATTCCAAACTATGAACTACATCCTATCTCTAAAACATCATCCCTTGATACCACTCTATTGTGACCCCCTCCCTCAAAAGACACCACAAATAGGGGAGATAGATGATGAACCTTGTGTCCCACATTAATTCATCCTCAGGTTGGAGACTAGCATTGAGGGTATAAAAATATCATGAAATCTGTGGAGTTACCCTATATAAGAATATAAGAGATAAGGTGAATCATCTACAAAAAAACTCCAAAACACAATATAAAAATAAAAACAAAATCAACCCACAATGCATGTATAAATAAAACAGACATAGATAAAGTATCCAAATGGAAATACCTAAAATCAAATCTAAAGTAGGAAAAAAAACTATACAAAGATATGAGTTATAAATTTCCATAGCATTACATGTAATCCTCCTAGAAACCTAAAAACCTTTCTATACACATAGGGAGAGAATAAAAATATACTCATTAGGAAATTTAAAGTCTCTCATGCACATGTGAAAGAAGAATTCTAATTCACCCATTAGTAAAAAACAGAACCAACAACACCTAAAAAGGTCAAATATCTATCCAAACCATACTAAGGCACACTCACCAAATGACATAAGCTAGTATAATAACATAATATGAAGAATATCAATGAAATGTACACAACACTACTTTCCCACTGATTAGTGACTCTCACACCCAAATGGAAAATGTCTTGGATCTCCCACCTCTTATGAATAACATCACATCATATCACATCCCGGTCAAGAAACACATGGTCTATCACATCCTATCACATCTCATTTGAGAAAAATTATGCCATCACATCACATTATATCTCATAACTACTGTAGTGGAGTATCATGAACCTAAAATACATAAACCTTGCACCCTCCTACTACCATGAATAATCCCCATAATAAGCCATCTCACCAAATCTCACACAAATAAACCAAGGATATCAAAAATCATCACATCTCAACTCGATAGTGGCACCTTTGACTTCGATATGTCATAACTCATGCATGTCCTCACCGCATATAAGAGGGAGCGAGGAAGAGTGTGTGGCTATCCATCTATCCTCCCACCGATATGTTGTAAAAAATAATCCAAAAACATTTGGTGTTAATACACGGTGATTGATGTGGGTGGGGATCATATACAAATCAAAAATAATATACAATTTATATACATATATATTCATATCACACAATACCCATCCTAAGGGTTCACAACAAAGGCATAATCTATCTTACTAGATCCTCCACTACTACTTCCAAAACTAAATACACAACCACACACAAGAAACAAAATCCACAATTCATATTTTTGTCTTTAATTCTCATTAATCCATTTTCAAGATTTTCCTTTACCACCCCCTTTCATTAAAGTGGGCACCTTGTTTCATATTTCCAACCCATTAGTCTATATAGAGACATTAACAGTTTAAACCACACATCCCATCATCAATTCATTCATTAAACATTCCATTTTGAAATCATTATCAGGCATTTAATTACATTACTACTTAGGATACTAGAATAAAACATCATATTTCAACAATTGATATCCCAACTTCTATATACAAATATGAAAACATCTACTTTCATTTCCCAGCTACACAATCGCACCGCAACCACCATCGCATCCCCACTACACACCAATCACAATATATCCACTTCCCATGAACCACACCAACACAACCAAGACACAACACACAAATGATTTCACAAACACATCCCACAACACACATATAGCATTATCTAGATCAGGAATAGGGGATTTTATTTAATTCCACTTCATTTTTTTAAGGGCATTATCACACAAGTTATAAGATCTAGGGGCATCCATTTCATTAACCAATTTTACGTGATTAGCCAGTTACATTTTTATTGTTTTCAACAATCACAAAACATAAATTCTACAATTAAAATCATAATAGCACAATCAAAGTCCCCCAATGACCACAATTTTCAATTTTCATTTAGACTATAAAATTCACAACATCAAATCAATGAAAACAAAGTTGTAGGATCATGCTTCACATTCCCCCACCACTTTAAATTTAATCTAAACCAATTCATTTACATATATTAATCTGGATGAAACCATCTCTATAAGGGATCACAATAATAAACCCATCCCGCATGATACACATAATGAGAAATAAAGGAAAAACATACCTAGAAGAAAGAAGATTTACACAAATTTGTTGCACCAAAATAAGGGATTCCCGCACTGGATGGAACCACCTAAAGGGAAATCGAATAAAATACAGAAAAATGATTCCATGACTCTAAAGGAAGAAGGATCAGGAACCTCCTGTATGAATATAAATTAATCTATAATGAATTAAGGAAGGATCTTTCCTCTAAAAATATTAGATATAAATGTAGTGGGATTTGATACAGTTTAGTTGACTATCAAAGGAAAATCTCATCAAATCCACATGGTATAACCATTGAAAAAGTATATATAATTTTAATAAATAAAATATATAATTATAAACCTTTAAAACATATTTAAATTACATTAATTAAGGCATTAAAACCATTTTTTATCAAAAAAGATACCAAAGGTGAAAAAACTGGAAATTTTGGAAAAAAATTGTATTCACTATAGATCTTCCACTAGTGATCTACCATTGGGATCTACTATAATTTAAATGATATATCACCTGTTCAGGGATATACTACTAGTTCAGTGATCTACTTCTAGTTTAGTGATCTATCATTTGTGATCTTCCGTTAGTTCAGTGATTTACTCTTAATTTAGTGATCAGCTTCTAGTTCAGTGATCTACCATTGGGGATCTACCTTCAATTTAGTGATCTACTACTATTTTAGTGATCTAACAATAGTTAAGTGATATACATCAATCCATTTATTTTCCACCCATATAATCTACTGTTGGGATCCACCGTCATCCTCCAAAACACCCATTTTCCCTTTGAAATGCCTCAAAACACCTCCCTTTATCCACCAAACACCTCTAGACTTTCCCTCGACACCTCAAACAATATATTTATCCCAAAGTAATGGGTTTTTATATTTAATAATTTTAAATCATTTAATAAATTATTATTTATTATAAAATATTATTAATTTCATTTTTGACACTATCAATTTAAAATGACTTTAAATACAATAAGAAAAGGGGGGAATTTGAATATAATCCGTTAAAACATCTCTAACATGTAATATATATATATATATATAATATTTGGGATACATTAATTCCATCAAATTATATCACTTTTAATATTTTTAAAATCATTAATTTTATTTTTTATTTAATTGAATAAATATAGTACTAGAATTATTCAAGTATTTAAGGTAATTATTTAATCACTACAAATTATAGATAAATTTCCATTATAAATATAATTTTATTATTAAATAAATTAAATGTAAGGTTCATTAACTTCTTGATTGTGTCCCTATGTGAATACATGAGAGATATTTCAAACTAAGATACTGATGTTTTGTAACATTATTTTATTTAAATGTTATGTAGATCATTTTCAGGGAAAAGTGACTATTAAACAAATAAATTTTGATCCAAATGTGATAACAGTAAAATTTCTTTTATACAATAAGAATTTTGATTAATACTTTTGACCTTATCACATAGTTTTAATCTACATTAACCTGATTTACCCTTTATCATGGTGATATTTTATATGTCGGTTACTATTCGAATTTAGAAAAAATAAAAAGGGCATATTCACAAAATTTGAACCTCTTGATTCCAAATATGGAATCCATTTATTATGATTTAATTTTGATAATTTCAAATAATTAATTTAAAATCAAAACATAAAACACAAATAAAAACAGTTTTTCCAAAAAAAATCTTTTATATATAAAATTGATTTTACACCAAATTCAATCATAAAATAGACTCCAATAAAGTTAATTGAATTATTAATAATATAAAATAACTAATTTTAGTTTTAAATAATTTTAAAATAAAATGGAACTATGTAAATACTTGAAACGAAAAAAAAGTTTTCAATAAAAAATTATATTTTCACTATTCCCCAAAAAATCAATCTTTTCAGGAATATAAAAAAATACACACATCAATATTTTTTATACGATGATTTAAAAATGATATTATTTTTATTAAATAAAATTTATATATGTTATAAAAAATAATTATAATATTTTCTCTCAAAATTAAATAAAAAATGTATTTAAATAAAATGTATTTTTGAAGCATAAAATAACCTTACGAAAACTTAAGTAATTATTTCATAAGAATTAATAAATAATTTTTTTTGAGAAGGTACTTTATATATATATCATGATTTTTTTAATAGTATTCATATCCACCAATTTTATGGCTAATCCATAATTATTACATTAAATAATAATGTTTTAATATTATAATTTAGTTCATTTGGACTCAGTGTTGCATGTTGTGTATGTTATAAAACATATTGTTCATTTAAAATATCACGGTGTTAAATAAAAAGTTTTACCTTTCAAATGGATTGAGGAAATTTGAGATCAAGTAGTCCAGTAAGTAGTTATATAGTAGTAGTAGTGGAGGAAATTAGTGTAGAGGTAGCTATAAAAACTGAAGTTGAGTCTGTTGTTGCAGCTCAGGTACAAGAATGAGAAATGATAGGTATAGGTAGAGCTTAATTTTTCATAACAATAGTATTCTCAACTAACATGTAGGGATCTAAAATATTGGATATGATTATTATAGATCTATACCCATGCTCTATAATCTATAAAATATCATCCTTCTTAGACATAAACTGGTCCAGTAGAGGTGTCACAATCATTAGTTTCTCCCTAATTACTTTGAAATATGTGTTTAGAGGAGTCATTTTAATGTATATGGTCAAATAATGAAACTGGTTTTTCATGTCTTTCTTGTCGTAAATCCATATGAGATAATAATTTATAGATCCTATAACTATAGTCTTATCCTTAGCAGTCTTAACTTATTATAATTTAACCATGTCATAGAGATTCTCACCATGTACAACAACAGCCATATGAACCTAGTTCATGATATCAATATCACTTTCTTGAACATTTTTTATTTCCTTATACCCAAGTTTTATAATAATATAATCATCAATTGAAATAGATACAAGATGAGCATACACTGATGGTCGGGAAGGAATGGTAATCAAAGAAACATATCTCATATCAAGTATAGCAATCATATCTAACAAATCATCTTGAAGATCTCCAATTTTACCAAAAAATCTTTCATTTGTGCTATGAAACATCCAATATCATATTCCATAAAATCTAGATTTAGAAAAATCTTAGGCTGAATATGATCCACCACACATTAAATTGTATACAATATATACTCTTTTCTATCATACTCATTTTCACTATTGATATTGAGAACCACTTCCTTAAACTCATATAGAATATCATTCTTGAACTGGATATAATTTGAACAAGTAATAACATATGATGTAACAGAAGTAGGTACTTCTTGTTGAGTTGGATAATCAATAGCCTAGGGAGATGAGGTAGGACTGGGGTTAGGATTTGAGTCATTGAACTCCAAATCTAAAGGTATTAACATATATCCCGCATTATCTAAAAATATATTTTCAATCCTCTCAATTTATTGAATATAACTATCTAAATATTCTAAAAAAAAATCTCAATTCTGGGAGATGATTCATAAATTAGATCAACTTGGAACAAATTTTATGATTCATGACTTGGAGAGGAAGGTTGAACTCATTTCATGAATCCAAAAATCTCTTGTGTAATATCAAAAAAATGATCATGCATGAGTTTTTCTTCTAGAATAGGTAAATAAAGTATTTTCATAATAGGTTCGAAAACATTTGAAATGAATGTAATAAAATGTCCATATTTCTTAGGTGGAATATCATCATTATCACCATCCCTTTCATATCCATTACAAAGGGTGAATAGATCCAATATAAAAATGTATTATCTAGAGAGTCATAATCCCTTGGAGGTGTTGAATCTAAAATAGGGGATCCCCAAATCTTGAACATGGTATAAATATATATAAATGAATAATAATCCATATCACTTTCAAAATTTGGGAGGATTAGTCGAAATAAAAGATATCTTGGATTTTTCTCTCTTTCTCTTAATGATTCATCCTCTATTTTAACTTTTAATAATTCTAAAAATTCTGGGCGAGAATAGAATAACATTATCTTATAATAATATCTTCTATCCTCTTAAACTACATCAATAGTATCTTAAGATTCATCCTCTTCAGAATAGTAGTTAGCTTCAATAATTTGGTCCAGATCAAACCCTAGATCTATGGAATCTCTTTGTCTAGTAGCGTTCCTAACAGGATTGAAGCATTCATAAATCCTATCCTTATATTCTACCCACATATTTTTCCATGGATTCTATATAATTTTCATCCTCTTGAATTTGGTTTGATTAAAAAACACTACCTTAATGTTTTTACCTTTAGACTCCCTTAGGAACTAATTCTTTTCTATTCATGCATAGTTGAAATAAATTTGAGGTAATACATAGTGTTAAACACCAAGGAGGTCTTACTAAACTATTCTATGTGCCTCATTAAAGACATCAGTAGATTGATCTGAACACCATGAACAATTAAATATAATAGTAAGAGGTATTAGTTCCTAATAGTAGTAAAATGTCCCTTTCTAAAGCAGATAGCATTTTGTTTAAACATTAATAACAGCTTACACTCTCCATTTAGTTCAATAAAGGTAATACTTAGATGATTTCTATAATTAGTTAACACTTATAATGAATTTAAAATATCAAAATACATATTTTATTGTAGAGACCCGAAGCTTGATGTACATAGTTATTACATTACTTTTTCGGAATACATAATACATAACAAAAATAGACACACAAGGATCGTAATAGTTTAGTGTCTTTGGAATCTTGGAACGTAATCTTCTAATCGTGGTGAAAGATCTTCAACATCTCCCATAAAGATCTTCCACTTTTTGTTTCCTTACCTAAAACCTTTCTTTTAATCATGGGGGAAAATAATACATAAAAAGGGTGAGCTCAAATTCTCAGTAAGGGTAAGCATGGATAAAATAAAACATACCATATACATTCGAACCTTAAAACATGAACATAATGTTTAAACATCAAAATCTTGAGCAACGACTTAAAACATGGAAGTACATAAGGCATAGATCATAATGGAACATAAATCATGATAACATAGCATGGGAATAAAACATGTCATTATGGAAACCATTAATCACATGATATGATTTCCATGTTAGCCAAGGCGTTGCTGCCAATACCATCTTAGTGGACAAAGTCCCTTTCTGAATCGAGTTCACTCCTCGTTCCAGTCCTATATTACTGAATCGGTTTAACTTTCCATTCCATCAATGTCTATCTCATGAGATATAAATCTTTACCCAATTAATTGGAGGGAGATATAGGTCCCACTCATCTCATAATGAAATCATTCTTACTTGTGCCACAAAATAAACTTACATCATTCATAATAACCCAATAAATAAAATGGGTTTCATAGACATCATCCCATCATTACATAATCCATATAAAAGAAATGGATATCATTAAATAATAAGGAAAGTTAATCCATTTAAATCATAGATACATTATACATGAAAAATTCACATATTAAAATAATTTCATCTTAGATGGAAAATGGTTTTGATAAAACACATGAAATGAATTCTTTTGGAAAATATCCCTTTTTCTTCAAAATCATTTTATTTTCACAAAATTTCATGCAATTTTAAAAGAAAAGGATTTTTTTGAAAATAGTCATGAAATCTTTTGTAGGAAGCTTCATGAAAATATGGCTTTATAAAACCGTATAAATCCATTCAGGCCGTATAAGTTAAAAAAACATTTTTCTCGTACTTTGGACGGAAAAGTCAAAAAAGTACCTTGTAAAAGAAAGATTCCATACATACCATGTATTAAAAGTAAAAAAAATGGGTAAAAAAGAATTTAAACATACATGATAACTCTTTTATAAAACATGGACATTGATGATAGAAATAACCCCAGTAAATACTTACGAATAAGCAATCTCGGATAAAAATGAGATTTGAAAAATTATCCTTTACCTTAGGTCCGATATACTTTGTACGTATCAAAACCTCCTGTATAATGATTTAAATAATGTCATCGACTTATTATATAATCATATTCATTGTTATTATATCATATATGGTCCACTTATGACTTTATATTACACGTTCATTTGTAAATTCATGTTAAAGTAGCATTTTGGGTAAAATCGTTTCATTTGTCGTTCGTGTTTTAAATTGTAATTATTCATATGATTACATAGATCATGATGACTTACATTCATAATGTAAAACATGATTTATATATAATATATATTCAGAATATAGATATATATAATAGATCGATAAATGGAAAGAAATACACCATTCATGGAGACGGTAGGTCGTACGTACGCATGAACGTTGTTTTTGTTTCCTTATTGAAATGAATGGAATTAAGTATATGAAATTAATATATATATATATATATATACATAAATCCAGTAGTATTATTATGTCATATATTTCATTATTACTTATTATATATACTTTATAATCATTCTTGAATTTTTTACATGGAAAATGAATCTCATCGCGTCGTGGATACTGTAATCTGTACGTACGCATGAGCGATGATATCGTTCCTATATAATTGTATTGGAGTGTATGTATACTATTTCATAATAAATATCACTTTACAATAATCATATATAGTCATTATTTACACCATTATACCCATCCAAGTAAGGTGGTGGTGGAAAATAGATTACACCACAGCGTGGAGACGGTATTTTGTACGTACGCACGCGCGGTGATTTCTTTTTCCATAGGATGGATAGATGGTGAAATAGGGTTGTTTCATACTTATAATAACATATCAGTTTATTATTGATACTAATGTTATTACTTCATAATGAAACAACCTAAGAAGAATAAGTGGAAGAAGAAATAAAGTGGAAAGAATCGGTAACGGACATTACCCCTTCTTTGAAGTGCCTCTTTGAGACCTCCTCTTAGGGCACTAAAACATGTCTTTGAAGAATAACAGGACCTCTAGGATGTTTCTAGGGAAGTGGGAGTAAAATTTGGTAGGGTTTGGCCGAACTTGAAGGCTCATAGTGGTGTGAGGAAGAGAGGGAGGAGGTACCCTTTTATAAGGGAGGAGAGGAGCACCTTTGGAAAGTGTGGAAATATTATTTTATTATAAACTTATCTTCGGTTTCAAAAGGTCCGAAAATCATGAAAGATGAATATAAGATGACTCATGGTCGAAATAATATCATACAATCATAATTGGACATGTTTTGGAAAATATTTTAATCATTATAATCTTATTTATTTAAATCATTTATTAATGAGGTAAATACTTCATCATTATTATGTCATAAATAATTTAATTTATTTGGTGTCTAAAAATTATAAAAAAAATATAATTATGTAGGAAATATTTTTATATTTCCAGTGAATATTTATAGTCTAAAATATAATTTATATAACCCCTTATTGAAATTAATTACTAAAGTATTTTTGTTAATGTCATTTTTGCCTTTACATTAAATTAATTAATCCAAATTGTCATTGTCACTACCAAGTGGCTCAATGGGGTCCCAAAATCTACCCAAGGATGCCCATGGTGGGCCAGTACTCATTCAATAAGGCTAGGACAAGTGTCAATGTAATTTTGAATTATTATAATATTCTTTTAACCTTGAATTACAATATTTACCTTTAACCATAGTAAATAAAAAATTGTCGTAGTTACTATTCATAATATCAAAAAAAATAATAGTAACCTATTAACCTAATTTGGACCCACTGATTCCAAATATTGAATCCATTTTTCAAAATTCAATACACAAAAGTTGCAGTAATTAATTTAAAATAAATCCCGTTGTTAAACAAACAGGTTTTAAAAGTTAAAACATTGTCAAAGATTGAATTTATTTAACCTACGAATTCAATGTAAAATCAAGGATAATGACATAAATTATATTAAATGGTAAAAATATATTCTATTTATACTTTAAAATCATTAAATATTATAATTTAACCACATAAGTTATTACGATGGAAAAAGTTGTTTTTAATTAAAATAAAGCGTGTTTTACTATTCATTAAAATATGAAATTAATCATAATAATATGAAAAAATTATCCAAGGTAAAATTTTATATCCTGATTCCAAATAATAATTTTATTTTTTAAAATTGAACTTATAAACATGTCAAAAACTAGATTTAAAGTGGATTCTCCATCAAAAGGCGGCAAAACTGCTTTTTTTGAAAAATACTTATTTTACCCAAAAATTTTATTTTGTTCTTATACCATGTTATAGAAAATGTGTAAGATGAATAATAATGTTATAAAATTAAAAATTTAGTTAATAATATTCATAATGCCTTGTTCATAACAATATTATAATAATATATCATTGTTTAGTAAAACCTGGTATTGCGTACAACACACGCTATCGAGGAAGGTTGCAATTGCGTGTAATGCAAGACAAGTTAGGGTTGAGTGTTGTGAAAGAATCCTTTATAATTTCATAAAATAGAATCCAACCATATTTCATTTATACATTGAATATATATATATATATATATATATATACTCAATCTTGCGTAGAATGACTATTATAAAACGAACTTCAAATTGTGTGTAACACAATCTAAGAATAGTGTGGCGTATACTTCAAGCTAATACAATGTGGCGTATAGCACAAGATAATCTTGTTGTAACAAAAAACACATGAAATCAAATAAATTGAAAAGAATAATTATCATAAAATATCGGGGTTTTACATTCTACCCCCTTTAAAATGAATTTCGCCCTCAAAATTCGTCGGGGTTATACTTGGTTTTCTACTTGAAAGTTTCTTTAATTGCATCACACATCGTAAAATGAAATACCAAAACTTAACTTTAAAAACTAAAGTATGAAATGTAACGGTTACCCAAAATTAACTAATCGCTAGGTTTCCACATAGGAGAACATAAGTGAAAATATGGATATGGAAGAAAAATCTAACCATCAAGTTCTGATGGAGAGTGGTAGAGGACATGACTATGAAAAATACAACAATCACAAAGCCATAAATTTTTGATGATCTACGGTACCATCTAACTCATCGGATATAAGGGCACTAGGACAACATTTTTGGTTTTCAAGGTCATTTCCCTAATGTTGATGAAATTAGAATTATAAGAAATACTTTCATGGTTTTGGTACAGTCTCACCGTTGGTCATTCTTTGGACAATTTCCACTTCATCTCTTAAATAAATGAAGTTTAATTTGTCATTCGTGAAGTGTTAGCAGATCATGTGATAGAATTATGGGTCATTACATCTGTATCAAACAAAAGGTTAGAAAAGTTATCAAAAAATGCATAAGTCCATATATAGTGAGATTAATCATATATGGTTCCTAAAATGGACTTATACTTCATATATCATACAACTTAATATAATAAAACAATTTTACACTAAACAGGGACTTCCTGTAGGCTAGTGGTAGGTGGTAAAGGCCAGTCGCACTTCGGTTGTGGGTTCGATTCCCACAGCCTTGTCCGATGCGATGGGTTGTCACCCGTCCTGCAGGTTTTCCTTTTTCTAAAACTACATTACTATAAGATCCCATAAATAATATCAAAAAAAGTTCTATCCTTAAACAATACAATATTATTTCCAACATAATCCATTCCAATATTTATCTAAAATACTTCGGTCCAAGCTCATAGTATAAAGAAAACGATTACTTGAAATGTCATCAACCAAACATCATTTATCCCCCATTATCTTGTTGGTCACATTCTAATCATGTGAATACCTTAATCATGTATTCTTTTAAAAATGAATACACATTGAACCTTAGTGAATACATGAATGTTATCAAATGTTAACTCTTTCCACATACCAAAATCCAAAAATTCTATATACTCAAACCATGATATAACCTTCTCCTTATATCAGTCATGAGATCATGAATACTGTCAAACATTTCATTTTCTCCTTATCCCTTCATTATGATCAAATCATCTTCTTTCCAAAAATATCTCAATCACATTCCATGGTTACCGGTACCATAAAATTATTGAAAACCACAATAGACCAATACATAAATATTCTAATATTCCACGGTACTATATACAACATTATTTTGGAATCCCATTACATAAACACTTAATCATTCCACCACATCACTGTCATATTCAACATTGCCAATAGTGATCGCATGTGACTTCCCTTTGTCCTTTTCCTTAAGTGGTTTCTCAAGTCGATCATCAATAACCCTTGGATTAGGCCATTTATTAGCATAATGCCCCATTTCCTTGCACTTGATGCATTGAAGTGTTGGTGGTGCATTCTCTGCAGTCTTTTCTTTATTCACATCATTAGCAACCCTTTTTCCATTACTTCGATACTCAGCTGCTCGATGACCTTCTTTTCCACACTTAAAACATTTTCTAGTCCCTTTAATACAATCTCCACCATGCTTCTTTCCACACTTTGAGCATAAGGAAACATTAATATTCTTTTCACCATTATTCTGAGATTTCTCCTTGAACTCCATCTTTTTTTTCTTGTCAAAACCATGAGATGGATATGTAACACCAACTTCCATTTCTACCTTGACAGCACAACGCACAATTTCTTCATTGCTACTGAAGTCTCTTATATCTAATGCCCTTCGAAGATTTGGTTTTAAGCCACTGAAGATTTGATCAACTTTACTTTCAGGTTGGATGATAAAGCCAGATGCATACCTTGAAAGCCTTGTAAAATTCTCTTCATATAAACCAACAGATTCATCATCCTTTTGCTTTAGTTAAAGAAAATCCTTCTCCATCTTTGTTCAAAGAATACTAGGGAATTTCTTAGTGAAAAATAAGTTCTGGAACTCGTCCCATTCCATGGACTCAATTTCATCTCTTGGCCTCGTATTCTTGATAAGATTCCACCATTGATCAGCTTCACCTTCCAAATGATATACTGCAAAGATGACTTTATCAAGTTCAGAACATTGAATAACTGAAAATATCTTTTCAGTGGTACTGATCCATTGTTCACCAACAAGTGGATCGGAAGACCCACTGAAAGAATGTGGATGTTGCCTCATGAAGGACTCAATAGAATATTGTTCCCTTCTCTGCTCATTTGGAAGTCCAAAATGGTTTATATCTTGTGTAAGTATAGAAATAATATTTTTCACTCCATCTCCCATAACATTGGTATGCTCAGGAGGACAGTCATTTCATTTTCCATTACATTGATCAAAACAGTTCCTTTGGGTTCTAGACATCGTCTAAAACCCAAAAAGAATAGTGTGAGAGGCAAAAATCATGCTATGGAAAACAACATAGTAAAGGTGGAGTACCCTCAATATCTAACATCTTAGGTTAAATTCTAAGAATGTTCCCATAGTTCTAGGACTATATCCTATACATATACTTATCCATAGGGACATCTCTAGACATACCTTAGAAATATCTCTAGGGATATCACTTAAGTTCTCACATCCTAGTTTCCAAAGGTTGACTAAACCTTTCCTCTGATACCAACTATAGGGACCTGAATCATGATGTACATAGATATTACATTACTTTTGCGGAATACATAATACATAACAAAAACAGAAACCCAAGGAACATAATAGTTTAGTGTCTTTGGAAACTTGGAACGTAATCTTCTAATCACGGTGAAAGATCTTCAACATCTCCCATAAAGATCTTCCACTTTTTGTTTCCTTACCTAAAACCTTTCTTTTAATCCTGGGGGAAAATAAAACATAAAAAGGGTGAGCTCAAATTCTCAGAAAGGGTAATCATGGATAAAATAAAACATACCATATACATTTGAACCAAACCACATGAACATAAGGTTTAAACATCAAAATCATGAGCAACGACTTAAAACATGGAAGTACATAAGGAATAGATCATAATGGAACATAAATCATGATAACATAGCATGGGAATCAAACATGTAATTATGGAAACCATTAAGCACATGATATTGCTTCCATATTATCCAAGGCATTGCTGTCAAGACCATCTAAGTGGACAAAGTCTCTTTCTGAATCGAGTTCACTCCTCGTTCCAATCATGTATTACTGATCCGGTTTAACTTGCCGTTTGGGCCATGACTATCTCATGAGATATAAATCTTTCCCCAATGCATTGGAGGGAGATATAGGTCCCACCCATCTCGTAATGAAATAATTCTTGCTTGTGCCACAAAATAAACATACATCATTCATAATAACCCAATAAATAAAATGGGTTTCATAGACTTCATCCCATCATTACATAATCCATATAAAAGAAATGGATATCATTTCATAATAAGGAAAGTGAAACCATGTAAATAATAGAGACATTATACCTGAAACATTCACATATTAAAATAATGTCATATTAGATGGAAAATGGTTTTGATAAAACACTTGAAATGAATTCTTGAGGAAAAAATCCTTTTTTCTTCAAAATCATTTTCTTTTCACAAAATGTAATGAATTTTTAAAAGAAAAGGATTTTTTTGAAAATACTCATGAAATATTTTGTAGGAAGCTTCAAGAAAATATGTCTTTATAAAATCGTAGAAATCCTTTCATGCTGTATAAGTTAAAAAACATTATTCTCGTACTTTGGACGAAAAAGTCAAAAAGTACCTCGTAAAAGAATGATTCCATACATACCATGTAGTTAAAGTAAAAAAATGGGTAAAAAGGACTTTAAACATAAATGAAAACACTTTTATTAAACATGGACATGGATTATAGAAATAACCCTAGTAAATACTTACGAATAAGCAATCTCGGATAAAAATGAGATTTGCAAAACTATCCCTTACCTTAGGTCCGATATACTTCGTACGTATCCCAACCTTCTGTATAATGATTTAAATAATGTCATTGACTTATTAAAAGATCATATTCATTGTTATTATGTCATATATGGTCCACTTATGACATTATATTACCCGTTCTTTTTTAAATTCATGTTAAAGTAGCATTTTGGGTAAAATCGTTTCATTTTTCATTCGTGTTTTAACTTGTAATTATTCATATGATTACATAGATCATGATTACTTACATTCCCAATGTAATAAATGATTTATATATAATATATATTCATAATATACATATATATAATAGATCGATAAATGGAAAGAAATACACCGTTCATGGAGACGGTAGGCCGTACCTACGCATGAACGCTGTTTTCGTTTCCTTATTGAATTGAATGGAATTTAGTATCTGACATAAATATATATGTACATAAATCCAGTATAATTATTATTCCATATATTTCATTATTACTTATTATATATACTTTATAATCATTCTTGAATTTTTATCATGGAAAATGAATCTCATCGCGTCGTGGATACTGTAATCTGTACGTACGCACGAGCTATGATATCGTTCCTATGGAATTGTATTGGAGTTTATGTATACTATTTCAGAATATATATTACTTTACAATAATAATATATAGTAATTATTTACACCATTATACCCATCCAAGTAAGGTGGTGGTGGAAAATAGATTACACCACGGCATGGAGACGGTATTCCGTACGTACGCACGCGCGATGATTTCGTTTTCCGTAGGATGGATAGATGGTGAAATAGGGTTGTTTCACACTTATAATAAAATATCATTATATTATTGATACTTATTTTATTACTTCATAATGAAACAACCAAATAAGAAGAAGTGGAAGAAGAAATAAAGTTGAAAGAATCGGTAATGGACATTACCTCTTCTTTGAAGCGCCTCTTTGAGACCTCCTCTTAGGGCACTAATATTTGTCTATGAAGAATACCAGGACCTCTAGGATGATTCTAGGGAAGTGGAGAAGAGAATTTGTCCGGGTTTGGCTGATCTTGAAGGCTCAAAGTGGTGCGAGGAAGAGAGGGAGGAGGTGCCCTTTTATAAGGGAGGAGTGGGGCACCTTTGGAAAGTGTGGAAATATTATTTTATTATAAACTTATCATTGGGATGAAAAGGTCTGAAAATCATTAAAGATGAAGATAAGATGACTCATGGTCTAAATAAAATCATCCAATAAGAATTGGACATGTTTTGGAAAATATTTTAATCATTATAATCTTATTTATTTAAATCATTTATTAATGAGGTAAATACTTCATCATTATTATGTCATAAATAATTTAATTTATTTGGTGTCTAAAAATTATAAAACAAATATCATTATGTAGTAAATATTTTTATCTTTCCAATGAATATTTATAGTGTAAAATATAATTTATATAACCCCTTATTGAAATTAATTACTAAAGGATTTTTGTTAATGTCAATTTTGTCTTGACATTAAATTAATTAATCCAAATTGTCGTTGTCACTACCAAGTGGCTCGATGGGGTCCCAAAATCGACCCAAGGATGCCCATGGATGACCAATACTCATACAATAACATTAGGACAAGTTTCTATGTAATTTTGAATTATTATAATATTCTTTTAACCTTGAATTACCCTATTTACCTTTAACCGTAGTAAATAAAAAATTGTCGTAGTTACTATTCATAATATCAAAAAAAATAAAAGTAAACTATTAAAATAATTTAGACCCACTGATTCCAAATATTGAATCATTTTTCAAAATTCAAAACACAGAAGTTACAGTAATTAATTTAAAATTAATCTCATTGTTAAGAAAACGGGTTTGAAAAGTTAAAACATTGCCAAATATTGAATTTATTTAATCTACGAATTCAATGTAAAATCAAGGCTAATGACATAAATTATATTAAATGGTAAAAATATATTCTATTTATACTTTAAAAAAATTAAATATTATAATTTAACCACAGATGTTATTATGATGAAAAAAGTTGTTTTTAATTAAAATATTGCGTGTTTTTACTATTCATTAAAATATTAAAGTTATCAGAATAATATGAAAAAATTATCCAAGGTAAAATTTTGTATCCTGATTCCAAATAATAATTTTATTTTGTAAAATTGAACTTATAAACATGTCAACAACTAGATTTAAAGTGGGTGCCCCATCAAAAGGCGACAAAACTATAATTTTTGAAAAATACTTATTTTACCTGAAAATTTTATTTTTTTTCTTATAACATGTTCTAGAAAATGTGTAAGATGAATAATAATGTTATAAAATTCAAAATTTATTTAATACTATACATAACGGCTTGTTCATAATAATATATCGTTATTTAGTAAAACCCGGTATTGCGTACAATACATGCTATCGAGGAAGGTCGTGATTGCGTGTAATGCAAGCCAAGTCAGGGTTGCGTGTTGTGCAGGAATCCTTTATTATTTCATATAATAGAATCCAACCATGTTTCATTTATATATTGAATATATATATATATATACACACTCAATGTTTCGTAGAATGACTATTATAAAACGAACTTGAAATTGTGTGTAACACAATCTAAGAATAATGTTGTCTATACTTCAAGCTAATACAATGTGGTGTATAACAAAAGATAATCTTGTTGAAGAAAATACACATGACATCAAATAAATTAAAAATAATACTTATCATAAAATATCGGGTTGTTACAATTATGATACATAATAGCTTTGGTAGTTATCAAATCTTCTTTATGTGGTGCTTTTAAACTTTCATCCCACATTATTAAAGAAAACTCAAATTATTGTCAGTAAAGGTTCTGATGAGTTCTGTTTGATCTCCATCTTCGAACACCATTTTCCTATATAAATATATTACTAAAAAATGATATAAATGGTGATTATCATCAAAAACCCACTCAGTCCATTCTTATTAGAGTACATCACTCCAAACAAAATAACTACTAGTCCTAAACCATTCTACATCTACTTATTTTTCATGAGTGGCATCTCGAGGCAATATATATGGTATAAAAATATATTTGGATCAAATATTTATTGATATATATATTTTAGAATCATATTAATCTTTAGGAGTATCTTGATCCAATGATCACTTAATCTTGATTACTCAACACTGAGATTCAAAGATCGAGAGGCTAGGGTTTCATTGAAGAAAGGGTTGAAAAAGGGTTAATCTTAAGTTGGAAAGGGTCATGATAATTATAATTCTATTTTGAGATATTAAAATCACTTAAGGATCAATATATGGTGATTCACGAGAAATAGAAATAAAATATACTAAAGATATATATGGTGTCTTTAAAGAAATACAATTCAATGAATATTCCTCATAAAAACTGCTCATCCAAAACTTAAATATATACCAAATTAAACACACACAAAAATTTAACATATTTGATATTTTGTAAATAATTTTTAATATAATTTAACCTATAATAATTCATAGGCTTTGTAAAAATTTCATAAAGCATATGTTCTATACCAATCAATTCAAGACTATTATCTCCTTTTTTTAAAATTATAAGTCAAAAAGTGATGTCTTATATCAATATATTGTTTCCCAGAATGGGATACATGATTTTCTAAAATATTAATATCACTTGAATTTTCATATTTTATAGGTACATGTATGAATTGATATCTATATTTTAGAAATGTATGCTTCATCTATAGAATCTATGCACAGAAACTACCTTCATCTATGTATTTAGCTTTAACAATAAACAATAAAAAAATATTCCTTATTGCACCATGATACTAGAGACTTTCCCAATAAGTGACATGTTCTAGAGGTGTTTTTTTAATATAATTTACAACACAAATATTGCTATTAAAATAGATAATTAAATCAAAATCATGTCCAATATAATAGAATGGTCCTAAATTATTTGTACTATTTGGGTAATTGAAAATTATTTTAACATCATCTAAATGAGATTCTTTTAGGTTTTATTAAAAATAGGAACACATATACTTGCTAAACATAATATTTGGTCAGTTATCTATTATTTAATGTAAATTCCCTATCATACCTTTGAAATTGTTTTAGTCAACTAGTTTCCCAGTTTCATCAAGATCCAATTTATTGGTGGTATTCATTGGAGTATCACTTTCTTTTGATTTATTTATGTAAAAAAATTATAAAATATATTTTGGGTACTTAATATTATTTTAAATAATTCCTTGTTTATTTTGAAAAATTATAAAACCAAGAAATAATTTCAATTCAACCATTCAATTTATTTCAAATTCATTTTTTATTAGTTTTGAAAATTCATTACCCAAATAATGTTTGAATGATATAAAAATAATATCATCAACATTAATTTAAACTAATAAAACATCCTTTGAAGTTATTTTTTAAATGAGTTAGGATCAGTGAAACCCTTTATTAAATCATTTAAAATAAGAAAAGTGTTAATCCAATCATACCAAGCTCTAGGAGCCTATTTTAAACAATAAATTTATTTCATGAATTTAAAAACATCATTTGAAAAGGAAGTATTTTAAAATCCAAGGTGATGTTTAACAATAACATCTTAAATAATATAACTATTTGGAAATGAACTATTATCATCCATTCGATATAATTTTACCTATAGATGTGTTGTATAATAAAGAAGTATTTTGATAGCTTTAAGTCTAGATAAGGGTGAAGATTTTTATTTATAGTTGATTCCTTGTTCTTGAATATATCCATATAAAACAATCTATTTTTATCTAATAATTTTTCATGATTCAACAAACTTGTTTTTTTAAACCCACTTAGGGCCCATATATTGGTAGTCTTTAGGTCTATCTACTAATTCTTAGACTTTATCTCATTCAAACTAATTCAATTCTTCTTACATAGCCATAACCCAATGTTCATCATTGATTACTTCATTGATGTTATTAGGTTCAATTTATGATAAAATGGTTGATGTTCGACCTAGTTTATGAGTGATGCTCGAGTTTCAGTACCTTTATCTAGATATCCTACAATAAAAAACAAGGTGTGGTTTTTTAAGGTTTGAATAGTTATAGGGACTAAAGTACTTGTTTCCTAAAACTATTCTTCAAGGTAAAGAAGGATGTTTTTGTCTCTGATAGGATATTTTTTATGTAAATCTATATAAATAATAGATTCTTTAGAGGTATTGTGGATTTTAAAGTTTGACATATCATCCTTATGATTTTCTATAGGCGGTTTGAGTTTATGTGGATCTATTTCATCAAAAGTTACATGAATAGTTTCTTCCACAACTTTATATTACTTGTTAAAGACTCTATAAGCTTTATTTTTTTTAATAACCAAAAAAAATCTATTCATACGTTTTTGGTTCAATTTTTTTTCAAATTCTCTTTTGTACATGGAATGTATAATTTTCATCCAAAACCTATAAATTAATTTACTTTTGGTTTTCTACCATTCTATAATTAATATTGATTATTTTTCAATATAGATATAATAATAATTCTATTAATTATATAACATGGTTTATTAATAGATTTAGTCCAAAAATATATAGGTAATTCATATTCACTGACCATAGTTTAGAAAATTTCTTAAAGATTCCTATTTCACCTTCCAATAACCACAATTTGTTGAGTTGTTCTAGGTACAAAGAAATTTTAAGTATAGTTATATTGTGAAAAGATATATTCAAACTCTTGATTCTCAAACTCTCAGCCATGGAAGTTTTATTGGCGAGTCCATTAAATTTATCTACTGACTTTGAATATTTTCACAAATAGGTAGAAGATTCACTTTTATGGGAAAGAAAAAACACCCATGTATATATTGAATAACCATTAGCAATAACATAGATATAGTGTTTTCCTGCTAAACTATAAACTCTAGATTGTTCGAAAAAAATCCATATAGACCAATTCAAGTGGTTGAGAGGTAGTTACCTCTTTCTTTAGTCTGAAAGATATTTTGTTTTGTTTTCCATTTTGACAAGGATTTTATACATTGACTTTAGTGAATTATATATTAGGCAGATAATTGACTAAAACCTTTTTATATATATTTTTAAGTGAGTATATATTGAAGTGGCCTAGTAACGTATTCCACAACTAAGATTCTCTATTAAAATCACATAAACAAGAAACATTTTGAGAGAACAAGTAATCTAAAATAACAACATAGACATTATCATTTCTTAAATCAGTAAACACTAAAGAATTCTTGGAATCATAAATCTTACAATCATTTTTTTCAAATTTAACATTAAATCCACAATCACACAACTTTTAAATACTATTAAACTTATATTCTAAACCATCAATGAATAAAACTTTATAAATAAGGACATATTCATAGTTACCAATTTTACAAGTCCAATAATATTTCCTTTTTCATTTTCATCGAATGTGACATGCTCACCATCGACTTCTATAAGATTATTAAAGCTTGAATAATCTCTAGTCATATTTCTGGAACATCCACTATCCATATACCATATATTTTTTATAGATATTTTCAAGTATTTTTTCTAAGTAAGATCAAACAAGAAATGACTTTGGTTCCCATATTTTCTTTGGTCTAGAGAAGTTATCAAATAAAAAATATTAAATCCGAATTTTTTATAGGCTTTCATACAATATAAATAATATATTTAGACAGAAAATCCTTTTTAATTCCATAATTTTTATAATTATTTCCACTACTAGTGATTTTCCTAGAAACTAAAGTCAAGTATTTAAATATAGTAATGAAATAATTTTTATACAGATTCCCTTGCTATCCAAATCCATAACCAATTATATATTTTGATTTTGGATTTTATTTTTCACCCTAAATTCTATTAAAGGTTTTCCTATTATCAAAAATATTATTCCAAATCCTTTTTAATTTATTCATTTACCAATTTCATATAATTATTTTCCTTTAACAAATTGAAATTTTTTTTCCTTTTCTATAAAAATATCAAATTTATTTACATCACATAAAATAGGAATATTTTTCATATTTTTATATTTATCTTTTAAAAAATTTGTATTATATTCTGACATATAATATTAGTCTTATAATTCTTTATTTGTCATTTTAGATTGATTTGATATATGAGAAAAATAAGTAGATGGTAGCTAAGAAGAAGTATCCATAAAGCATATTTTTCATTCATATCTTTTCTGTTAGAATCTAAATCTATGGAGCTATCTTCATATGAACTCATATAGAATTTATTACTTTCTTTGGTCTTTAATCTTTATCCTCATACCTCTACTTATACTTGATATTTAGACAGTCGAGTTTTATATGTCATTTTCTCTTACATTAATAATATGTAATATCATTAGAGGATTCATCTTTTTTCTAATATTTCCTATAATTTCATATTTTGTCATACTTTTCATTATAATTATACTTAAAGAAAAATTTATTCTTTTTATAAAACTTCTAAAAAATGATAGATAGCTAAGACATTTCCTCATCACTATCTATATCAGCATCACTTTCACTTGAACAACCAACTTTCACAACTTCTTTGGATTTTGACTATGATGTTTTAAAGGAAATAGATTCATTTTTTAGCTCATCATATTCATTATTTTCATTTAGAACTACTGTATACATCATATCTTTCTAATTAGTTCCTTGACATGTAGTTTTAAGATGTCACATGATTCATGAATAGAGGTTTTACTACCTTTCCAATGATCTGGTATACATATCAAGATCACAAGAACTTAAGAATTATCATTAATCATTTATCTAAGTGTTATCGTTGTATTTATGATCTCATTAAGCCTTATATATATTTCATAGATAGATTCATTAAGCTTAATTTTGAAAGTATCATGCTTAATAGTATATTTATTTAATCTCATTTCTTTAATATTTGATGTTCCTTCATGATACAGAGAAAGGGAATCCCAAATTTGATAAGTAGTATCATAAATAGATATCCTATTAAATTTTTCTTCTTTTAAATAAAACAATAAATTATTCATGGATTTTCAATTTGAATCATAAGAATATTTAGTTGGTACATTCCATTATTTTCTAATGGTTTTTAGGTTTTTCATATTGACATTTTGTAGATACCCAAATGTCAAAACACATTCTCTCAAGGTGGATTTACATTTTTAATTTCCATTAACCATAATTTTCACCATTGAAGTAAGGTGGTATTTTTGTAAAAAAACCTTCAGACTTAGAATATGTAATAACTAATTAGAGAAAAAATATAAATTAAATATATCTTTATAAATACATGACAAAGTCCAAGGTAATAAGAAATAAAGAAAAAAAATCCTTTGATATTAAATGTTGGTCAGAGTGGAAAATTCAAGTGGGGGGTAATTGAGTTTCCAATTAAAATTCCTATTTAAAATAATTTAAAAAAAATTCCCCCCGGTTCATAATTACATCTTAGTTAGCTAAAAATATTGATAGATATTTCCATAACAAACATTTTTATTGATATTAAAAATTATTACATGCTAAATATTATTAGTAAAAGGGGGACAAGGTGACAGGATCAAGGTGGTCTAAATTAGTGAAGTCCTAAGGCATCCACACAAACAAGAATGTATCCATATGGGGGGTATGATCCAAAACTTAAGAAATAGGTTAGTTACACTACCATACTCACCCTTACATCCAAGATGTTAGAAATTATATTCCCTTCACACCATGTATGTCTCACCTCCATGTGGTTTTTAATTAGCCATTTGAACCTCCAAATATAGTATTCATTAGGATATGGGGTATACTGAAGGCCACAAAGAGCATTTTAGACCATAAGAGAGTCAATTTCGACCGTTGAAAGATGAATATTTTTTTGAGTGCGTAACAGGAGACCCATGACCACTGCTTGAGCCTTCACTTTAAGGGATTCCCCACTACTAAAGAAATAATTAAATGAAAGTACCGAAATTACTTTTTTGTCCCTAATCACTCCACCTCCATACATCACTCCTAAACTACATGAACCAATAGTGTTCATTTTTAGGCTCACTAGATAGGGGTACCGGTGAACCCAATTTATAGACATATTAATATACTCAATGGGTATGTGTGTGTTATCAATGCATTCCTAGATTAAGGTATATATCAAACTTTATCTGCATAGCCAAATAAGATCAAGCAGAGAATTTTTTGTTCTAAAAATAATACGCATTCTGGTGACAGTGGTACCTTTATGTCGAGCTTCATTCCGCTCATTCCATATGGACTAATATCATTCCAAAAAATGATCTCCCACTCCATTATCTAAGGTCCATAGATCCCCATCCCCTGGAACCACCAATGTAGTAATGTAGTATTCTCCATCATAAGATAGGACCACCCTAAAAATATTCTAAACTCTTGCCATTCCACCCTTTCGGAGTCACTTTCAAATAATAATACTTTTGTATCTTCAGTTCATGTTGCCCTATAATAAGAAAATATTGAAGCTAGGTTCACACCCATCCATTTGATATTATCATCGGTAGGTAGTTCATTATTCTGGATGCTCTAGACCAAGGAATTTATCTATGTTTTATCCTCTTTTGACTAGAGAGATTTACCCCATTCATCACTACCACAATCCACCATTCGTGACCTCTAAGAAGTCCTTGTCCAAAAAGACCCTCGTATTGGAGAATGTGAACACACATCTGTGTGGTTCTGAGTTCATAATAATGTTATCAAATAGGATCCATTTTTCCCTATCTATAATAGCCTATATGAAATACATATCATCACTTTCCTCCATGAAGGTAATATTCAAGGTGGCTTACATAGGGAAACAGATCCTTGAACCCACCCAATTGTGTTTCCATAAGTTGATATCCCCCTCCCAGCAATCCAGCAAGTGTACTTGTGCAGCTCTAATACATTAGGTTGTATCATGGCCTAGGTAGTATAAGGCCTTCCCCTATGACCATTTAAATCGATCCCATATTTTCCATGCATGATCTTCCACCACAACATCCTTCCCTTAATAACTTTCCCCACTAACATAGCGTATAGGTCCTACTTGGGAACTAAAATTATTCTAACATTAATCCCATCCGTAGAAAACGGTCTGGAAAGTCACTCCCATTCCTCTCATTGGTGCTTTCATTGTGCCTTCGCATCCCACTAAAAAGAGGTCATGATATCCTCCATTCTAGTGTTGAATCTTTTCAAGACATTGATTGAGGAGAGAACTTGCATTGGGATCCAAGATAACACACTATTAATCAGTGTAATTTGTCCTCTAAATGAAAAGAAATTCTTATTAAAATTCATTATTCTTCTTGCAATCTTCCCAACCACCTTGTTAAAATGATGAGTACATAAATTACATGTTGAGACCAGGGCCCCAAGATATTCCATAGAAAATGATCCTCTTCATATACCCATCATGTTTTCCAAATATCCAATTCTCCTTTTAGAGCATCTAATTAAAGTGAATACACTGCTTTTCTCCATATCGATTACTTGTCCACACCACTTGCAGTATTATTCAATGTCATCATTGAATCCACTAAGAGATGTTTCTCACATTCACAAATACAATTGTACCATCAGCAAACATAAGTTTGGATAGGCTATAAGAGTGGTACTTGTACCAGTATAGATGAATGTTGCCTGCCACAATGCCTTTGTTAATGATCTGGGTGAGAATGTCCTAAGTGAGGATGAAGAGGGTAGGAGAGATAGGATTACCTTGCCTCAGGCCCCTAGAAAATTATAAGAAAACATATTTCTTACCCAAAAATGAGATAGATATCCATGAAGAACTGAAACACATAAAAATTAAATCAATATCCCAAGTAGACAACCCCATCCAAGAAAGTACTTTGAGAATGAACTTCCACTCCACCTGATCATAATATTTTTTCATGTCCAGATTAATTTCAAGATTGGATTGAAAAAACTTCTAGTTAATATCTCCAATCGCTTGTTGATCCAGAACAATTTTTCCCGAAATTGAGTGCCCTTGGATGAACCCATGTTTCTCTTCAGAGATTCATCTAGGTAAGTAGAATAAAAATCATTTATTAAGGATGAAATATAATACTTTATATGGAAAATTACACATATATATTATCCTATATTAGTGCAAGGACTCTGGGTCATTATGTTTCAGAACCATCACCATCTTGGGGTCATAATCCACCTGGGGAAGATAGCCACCTATAAATAGGTCCTATGCCTATTGAATTAGTTCATACATAACCAAGCCTCATAAACCTCTATAAAATGAACCAGGGAATCCATCTAGCCCCAGAGAATTTTCTAGATTGAGATCCCAAACTTCTTCCCAAACTTCTATCTTGTATGGAGTGGCATCCATACTATCATTGAAAGCCTAAAAGGCCACACTAGGTAAAACATCAAAAATTTATGCACTCCCCCATGGTATCTGTTCTTCATGTCAGAGTTGAAACAAACCTATAACTGACTGAAAAAATCATCCTCCATTATTCTGACCACTTCTGGGTTATCTGAGTAGGATACATAATCCATGAGGATTTCATTTATACTAGATCATTCTTTATCATTTATACAATTGTGGAAGAAGCCTAAATTTTGGTCAACCTCATATAGCCATTTCATCTATGACTTCTCATGATCCATACACTCTTATTTTAGAAACATTTCGGCAAATATACCATTCATATTGGAAAGATTCCCAAAAAGTGCTTCATTTTAGTGATTTTACAACTGTAATTCAATCCTTTCAATCTCCACACCAATAGCCTCAGGGTCCTAGGATCATGGGGGTGGGTTCCTTACCCATGTTTGAATTTCTATTTGGAGTCACCTGATAATTTTGTGGAGCCACATCATTGAATAACCTTATGTAGGTTTGGACTAGGATTCTCTAACAATGTCTTAAAATCCAAGGTCCTCCATACACATATGATATAATAAGAAATTTTCTCCTTGTTCCATCCTCTATTCCACAAAAATACACAACAAAGAGTGATCATAGAGGCTACAAGGGAGATGATAAACATTTATATCCAAGTAGAAGGTGATGGTGTGACAGTTTTCTAGAAATTTATCAATTTTTCACCATGTTCGACTTATCCCTCTCTTATTATTGCACCCGTTTAATAGTTCAGCCACATGTCCCATGTCCATGAGGACACATCTGGACACAAACTCAGTAAATTCTTGACTTTATTAATAGGGAAATCCACCATCCCCTTTATTCTCCCATGGGTAATCCACAATATTGAAATTTCCCCCCATAAAACATGGATAGGTTCCAAGATTGAAGGTTTTGAGATCAATCCATAATTCCTCATGAGCCTGGACATCACATTTTTCTTACAAAAAAGATAAGAATAAGAAGTGAGACCTTGAGACAATTTTAGTGGTTATGATCTGATCTCAAACTTCCATGAGATCCATTATAATATTTGGTTTCCAAAATATACATATATAGATATTTGAGGAGTTTCATGAAAATGGGTTTTCACCCTTATTCTAAACAAAAAGTCTGCAATCTTGGATAGGTTTTTTTTCTTAATATATGAAAGATAAATTGAGTTATGGAGGAATTAATTAACGATAAAGTTTGATTTTACCCATGATCCATGTACAATGGAGTTCCAGATGAGCTCCAAAATTATTGAATAGATTATGATATGTCTTTTTCCTCATATCCATGGTCATGCTGCATCAGATACTCCACTAATGGAGCTTTGAGTTTTAGTTGGGATCTACTAGAAACCCCTTTGTGGGTCTGGGGAGAATCCACTACATAAAGATCCTTGGATCATTATTTTTAGGTGATCCTTTTCCAGAAAGTGGACAATGAGAAGTAGGATGAACATGTGGTAATACACTTATACTCAGGGATAGGGGAGGTGGTGAAAACACTAACACACCCAGATCTCATGGATGAGAGCACCAGGAAGAGAGAGAAAATGTCCTAAAGAAAATGAGATCGGTACATGGAAACTGCACCTATTAAATATAACTATCAAATTATAGTTTCATAAATGATATTTTAAAAAACAAAAATTAAAATAGAGTAATAAAAACCTTTAAAAACATAGTGGCATAAAAAACAAAGGTTCAATATCAAGATGAGACCTTACCCTCTCCACTTGATAGTCACCTATTGTTAAGAATGGTTATCAAAAATAAAAAAATGATCTATATCCTAGATTAGGATTTTATATGAAATAGTGTATAGGGTTTTCTAGGAAAATACACTACCTATTCCATGATTTCTATAGGAGTAAAAATATAAGAAAAATAGAAAATGAATATATGAGTAAAATTATATCTTCTACATAATTTTTTTCTCTAATAGATGTAAATAAATTTCATGAACAACTAAAAAATTATAAAATAGATAGAAAGAGAAGTGAAAATCATTCGATTTAGTAAAAGGATAAATATTTATTGTTCAACATATGGTTCTTCTCTTCTTTATGTCTTATTTTAGTTCAAAAATGAGTTGCGAAGATATGAGGATGTTCTTGGATCATATAGTCGGGTTTTCATGAAAAATGGAGTGTTAATCAATTCACTTAAAGTTATATATGTTTGTATAAATGTTTTTCTCTTTTCACATGTTTCTTTATCTAACCCCTTTATTCTATAAAAATAAATATTCCTCTAAAAATAGCCATTATAAACACATCATCATGAATCCCCATACTCAACATGAAATATGAGTGCATTAAATGCCTCGGAATTTTCATTTAATTATGCAAACAAAGTGGTTGGAATATAATTTTAAAATGTAATTAAAACTATTAAACATTGTCATTTTAATTGTGACATGTCATACAATCTAGATTTAGTCCTAAATTAGTGAATATTCTATTTGTATTCTTTGAAATTTCCTACAGTCGATTTCTTAAACTTTTGGGTCATCCAGTACTTAAAATAAATTTTGACTACTTGGAATGGTCGCTTCAATTGGTCATGTAGTTGCTTTAGAACTTATCCAAAAAAATAATTTTACCATGTGGTCTATTTACTTAAGTTTATCATATCTTGAAATCCTCATTGTACCTCCATATGGAATCCCACCTTTTTATTACATAACTTTTCATTTTATAAGAAAAAATAGAGGATTTTTTAAAGTTTAGTTTCCTAGAAATAAGGTACATAATACATGACAACATAAAACATTCTTATAAATCCACTTAAAATAAATCTTCATGGGTTAACGCTAGGTTAATTTTACTACATCTCATATCCTAAGGATATATATCAAAGGGAAGGCGTGACCATGAATCCTATTAAGGGAATAAATAAGAGAAACATATAACATATGATCTTGAGACATATCAATTAGAACATATGGCATAACAATAAGGAAAAAAGAATAAGACTATCAGAATAATAATAAAATGATTCATAACATGGAAATTTGGCTACAATATTTAAATCATGCATTCATAATAATATCACTAAGGATTATCAATATGGTTTAATAAATGAAAATTATCAAGGTTATTCACCAAGGTATTGTAAAACATGTCCTCTATAGATATTAAATTCTTTACCCAATGCATTGAAGAGATGTCTGGGTGCACCCTTAATATGTATTAATTTAATTTTATCTACATATATCATGACAAAACATTTCATTAATAACCCATGGAGAATAATTTATGGGTTTCTTATCAAAATCTAAGCATACAAATGTGTTTAAAGACATTATCATCACATCATTTCTGACCCATGAAAGGAAATATGAGCTTCAAATATGTAAATACCTGAATAAAAATTTTATATTTACATATTTTTTAATACCTATTGAAAATAAAATAGGTTTGGGTATTCAAAAAAAAATAGAATTTATCATGTAAAAGAGATAAATTTGAGAAGCAAATTCATCAGCATGATGGGTATAAAACACATTTTTAGAAAAGGGTAAAAAGAGAAGGGAAAAGGGTGTCCCATTAATAAAAGACTATTATTATATTAAGTTAATTAAATAAAGTTTAAAAAAGAAATTGTTTTGGAAATTATAATATATACCACATAGAAAGGGAACTTGAATAAAAAGAGAAGTTGAGATTTCCCATACCTTGAATAGTTGTTCCTAAAACATAATGATGGATGCTTGGGGTATTAATGACACCATGGTGGGATTATTGGTAGGAAAAATCAATAAAAATTTGTAGAGGGTGGATTGGGAGTGAAGTTAAATGGTGAAATGGGAGGTATTTATAGAAAAAGTTGAGGAATTGTTTAATAATTTCTAAATATAGGTTATGGGAATCTAGGTTGTGGAAAATGAAAAACCATTGGCTTTCCCATGGTTCTTTCTCATGGTTTTAGAAATTTGGGTCATATTATATGATATTTTAGTCCACCACAACCAAATACATTTTTTAATACTTATTTTGGCATGGAAAAGTAAATATTTCACAAAGTTATGTTTTTAAAAAATGAATTTTCCTTTTTAGACATTAGAAAGTCACTTATAGTTTTAGAAATTGATGAAAATATATTAAAATACTTGATATTAATAAAATAACATTTTTGGTCATGTATTGTGTTTAATTATTTATTAAACCATTATTACATGACTATGAAGTCATGAAATATACCAAAAACCCAAAACCGTATTTCTTACTATTCATGAAATAATAAAGAATTTTTCAAAATTCTCATAAATTCACCCTAACCAAATTTTGAAATGATGATTTCATGTGTAATTTTTATTTTCAGATAATAATTATATAAATATGAGAATATAAAATTTTAAATATAATAAATATTATTTGTTTTAAAATAGCGGTTTTTAAGGTAAAATCAAATTCATTACAATTATAGAAAATTTCCTAAGTCATTATAAAATTATTTTACCATTTAGATTTTTGTGAGAGTATTTTAATATACTATTTGATTAAAAAATATTATTCACAATACTTGAGTTTATTATAAAATTTTATATATTCTCTATAAAAATACTGTTATGTTTCATTTGCATCCAAGCATCAATTTAACATATTCATCTCAATTAAATATGTATTTTATTAATAAAAATATCCTAAAAATGGAATTAAAGGAACAAAAATTTTATTTTATTAAAAGTAAATTACACTTTATGAAACCAAGTCCTATACATGTAACCCCTTATTACTCATGCATATTCCCTAAGGGTGAGGTGTGAAATGGTTATAGTTTCATGAGGTGGATTAGCTAACATCAACCGCATGGTAATCTCTACATAATTGAACTTATCCTACAGTTGATTTTTTTAAAGCTTCAATTTTTAAATATTATCTTGGTCTTGGTCAAGGGATAACCCTAGTGACACTACCTTCCTCCCAAGTTCAGAAAAAAGGGCTTCAAATGGCATGACACTACTAGTTGAGGCCATCTATTCTCCTTTTGGTATTAATTATCCTTTGCAATTACTACTTATAAACACTAATTATAATGGTGAATTTATCACCACTAGTTATATATTCCAATGTTCAAATTATCCAATGGTCATATTTTATCAATGGTCATATAATGGTTGATTCTCAATATCCACATTTCCCTTTATACCCTATAAAAACCACTTCACTCCTTCATTTAAATTTAACTACAGTTTGTCCCTAATGTTGTATTTTCATTTATTAATATTTTGATTAGTTTACTAATTTTGTATTTATTTATGTAACATCTTCATTGGGGGAGATTATTCTAGTAGATTAGGGTGATTATTATTTTCCCATTTTAGCTTTTAAATTATAATTTTTTGTCCAGTTGTAATGTTTGGAATTTTAATTGGTTTCATATCTAACTAATGTAATGATCATTGTTGATCAGATAAAAAAAATTGGATTATATTTATTTTTCACATTTTTAATATTATATAATATGTAACAAACATTTATTCAAGAAAAAATATCATTTAAAAAAATTTGAGTCAATACATTCTTTTCCCCTTAAAAAGTTTCATCCCCAAATTTTCAACTCATTCTATTAGTTGAGAAAAGGTGAGAGTACTTCGATTTCACTGTCTCCTCTGGTTCTTAAATTACTTCTTCATATTTATGGTTCCTCCACAACACTTTGACAGGGTGAGTTATTTTGTTGCATAGAACCTTTTCTCTACAGTCCAAGATCTCCATCAGCTCCTCCTCGTAATAGAGGTCATGGTGTAGTTATACCACCTTTGTATATATTACATGTGAGAGATCAGGTATGTACTTACACAATAGAGATACATGGAATACATCATGAACTTGAGCCATATTTTGAATAAGTGTTATTTGATAGTCCATTTCTCCTATGTAATGAAGGATTTCAAAGGGGATAATATACTTAGGGTTAAGCTTCCATTTATTTCCAAATCATAGCAATCTCTTCCGTGATGATATTAGGGGAAATGTTTTATCCAACAGAAAACTCCAAGTCTCTTTGATGGTTGTTAGTATATATCTTCTGCTAAACCTAAGCAACTTTTATATGTTTTTTGGATGGTATGAACCTTTTCTTTCATCTCTTGCACAAGATCATTCCCAAGTAACTTCCTCTCACCAACTTCATCCCAACATATAGTAGTTATAAATATATTTAAAAATATATCTTCATATGGTTCCATTTTAATACTTGAGTGGAAAATTTTTTTGTATGAGAACACAACTACTATAAGGTGTTGGTCCCATCCACCTTTATATTCCATTGATCATGTTCTCAGAATGTCCTCAAGTGTATGTATAGTCCTTTTAGATTGGCCAATATCTTGGGTGAGATAGGATATACGGATATTCAATTTAGTATTCAGATCATGTTGATTACTTATCCATAATTTATATGTGAATCTTAGATCATGATCATAAATTATAGAAAGTGTCACCCCATTCAACCTCACCGCTTCTTTTACATATATCTTGAAAAGTTGGTCAAGAGAGAAATAATCCTGAATAGATATAAAATGTGTTGTCTTGGTGAGTCTATCCACTATAATCTATATTTCATTAGGGCCTTTGGATTTTTTGGGGAGACCATTAATGAATTATATTGTGATAGCGTCCAACTTCCTTTTCAGTATGGGTAGTGGTTGCAATACCCCTTTAGGAATTTTTCTCTTCAACTTCACTTACTAGAATACCAAGAACCATTTAGTGTATTCAGTGGTGTAACATTTTATATTATCCCACCATTAATTATCACAAAGGTCCCTTAACATTTTAGTGCTTTTAGGATGTATAAAAAATATAGATCTATGAGCTTCATCTATCATATCCTTCTTTATCTTTGGGATAGATGGGACACATATCCTTGTATAAAATTTTAGTACACATTATTGATCAATATTAAACATAAGAAACCTTACATTATTCATATGCTATATCTTATTTTGTATCAAAGGATATTATATTTGACCTATCGTAATATTATCTAGTAATGATGATTGATAAATCATTTGATATAGGGTTGATGATGTTCCTTCCCTTATGATTCCCATGTCAAATTTTACTAGGTCCTTAATCAATGGATCTCATTGAATCCTCATAATTTTCATAACAATAGGGTCTTATTTACGTAATGCATCAATAGATTTTTTTTCTCTTCTAGGGTGATAATTAGTTGAAGAGTTATAGTCTTTAAGAAGTTACAACTATATCTTTTGTATCATCTTCAAAACCTTTTTCGTGAGAATAAACTACAAAATTTAGTGGTATTTGTATATATCACATTTCTCCCCATAAAAATAATGCATCCATTTTTTCAGAGAAAAAATAAATAAATCTAAGTCCAATTCATGAATAGGATAATTATTCTCATGAGGCTTCAACTATTGAGATGCATAAGCAATCACCGTGTCATTTTTCATGTGTATGCACTTATTCCATTTTAGATATGCATTGATATAAATAAAAAATTATTATTTGATAGAGGGTAGAGTTAACCCATGTGCAGAAAACAATATCTTATTCTATTTTTGGAAACATTCTTCACATTCCATTGTCTAGGTGATCTTAGCCCCTTTTGAGTTAAATTGGTTAGCAGATAAGAAAGTCATGAAATTTTTTTCACAAACCTCCTATAGTATCATACTAAACTAATGAAACTATGAATATTAGTTACTTTTTTAGAATGAGGCCACTACCCTATAACCTTTGTCTTTACAGGGTCAACTTATATTCCTCCATTTCTTACAATGTTCTCCAATAATTAAATTTCTTATAACTAGAATTTACATTTTATGAATTTTCCAAATATATCATCCTTTTAAGAATTTCCCAATATAACCCTTGGATTATCCTCATGATCCTTGTGATTTTTGGAATATATCAGAATATCATCAAAACAAAATATAATAAAGTTATCATGGTATTCCTTAAAGAATATATTCATAAAATCCTTAAATATAATGTGGAATTATTCAATAAAAAATTTATAACAAAAAAACTCATAATGAATATATCTTGTTGAGAAGGAAGTCTTTAGAATATCTCCTTTATTTACCCTCAATTTATTATACCCAGATCGAATGTCAATCTTGGAGAATAATTGAGCCCTATAAAGGTGGTCAAATAAATAATAAATCCTTGGGATAGGGTAATTGTTCTTCACTGTGATCTCATTAAGTTTTCTATAATCAATACATAGCCTCATTAATCCATCCTTATTATTCACATAGATAACATGTTCTCCCCAAGGAGACACATTTGATTAGATAAATCTCTTCTCCAAATGATCATGAAGTTGTATCATTAATTTTTCTAACACTATATTTTTCATTCTATACTGGGTCATTGATATCATCTTGGATCTAGGTATGAGTTCAATGGATAAATCTACCTCTATTTCTAGGGGATGTCTAGGTAAGTCTTTAATAAATATTTCAATGTATTCTTAAATGATGGGGACATTATATATCTTTATACTTTTATTTCCTTATCCCTATTCACTTATCATCTCCATAAATAAGGCTATAGTTGGTTCTTCTAGACAAATCTCATGTCAGTATATCTCTCCTTTAAAATTTACTATTGGGTTTCCTTTCAATACTACTTAAATATACATGCTTATACAATTGATCTTATAATTATACATTAAGATCCATTACATCCCTAGTATAGTGTTGAATTCCACCATGGGAATGACTACTATATTTGTGATGATATTTTACCTTCCAAAGTTAATTCTAGAGTTTCTATACACAATTGATGCTAGGATAATCCCTCTAGGAGTCTTTAATGATAACTCTGCTTACAAAAGTTCAATGATTGAATCTATATTCTTTTAAAACTTGGATTAAATAAAGGAATTCATAGAACCATAATAAAACAAATTAATTGCTATCTTTGAGAGCATAATGAGAGTACCTACCACCACTTCATTCTGATCCTATACTTTAGCTATCATGATTGAAAATGCCTCACATTGTTCCTTTTCCTATGTTGAGGTTGATGGTGGTTCCCCTCCATTATATTCTGATTTGTACATTGATTGGAAAATTATCCATGTTGTACACACTTGACGAATCAAACTTTCAACTGTCCCAACACCATCTTCCCATTATCATTAGTGTTGATAAGTTGAGGATTAACTTCACCACAATAGTTTTGAGTTATATGAACATATCTTATAAACGTATAGAATACTATAATAGAAATAAAGTAGTTCATTGAATGCTTCTTCCCTCATTTATTACACACGGGAAGTTTCACTTTCTTTCCTCCTCTTCTGTAATCAAAATTCTTCTCTTATCTTGGATCCATTGATCTCTTCTTTTCAATTGATATATGTGACTATTGTGTCTCTCCAAACTCTAATTCAACTTTCATTGAACTCTATATTATCTCCTTATATATTTCATAGTATATATTTTCTAGATTCCTCTATTTATAGGGTCTCAATCCACTGAATAATATACTAACTTTTTCTATAGTATCCATAAAAAAAGATATAGGTTTATCAAGAAAGTATAGTAAAGTTAATTTAATAGACTCCCAATAATTTTTTTCCATATAATTAAACTCTAGGAATTCCTTCTCTATTTTTTTCACATAAAATGGGAAAAATATTTATTTAAAAATATTCCCCTAGACTCTTCCCACTCAATAACATCAATATCCCTTCTTGGATTCATGTTTTTAATTAGTATCCACCACTAATAATCTTATACATCTAAGAGGTATAATGTCAGGGTGAATTTATCTTTCTTCGAACAATATATTATTGAAAAGATATTTTCAATAGATCTTATCTATTATTTAGTAATCAAAGGTTTGGTAGATCTACTAAAATAAGGTGGTGATTGATGCATAATGGACTCAACAGAAAGTTGGTCCCTTTAAGGTGAATTTGGTCTCTCTACTTGATTAAAGTTATTATTCAAAACTTGATTTAGTTTATAAAAAATCCTCATAATGTTTTTTATTCCATATTCCATTGGAATTTCATGAGTGAATCATATGTTGCACTCAACATTTATGTGGTTCCTCACACTTCCCTCCATATTTCTAAAAGAAGAAAACCTTAGTGGGAAACATTTTACTTTTATGAATCTTATAATTCTAAATGGATTTTTTGTCTTGAAAACCATACTTAAATATGTTATTAATCTATTCTAATTAAATATTTTATATATCATTTATAATGGATTATAAAAATATCATTATTAACCAAAAATATTTCACAGGAGTGTCAATCCAGGTGTGCATTAAGGCCCGTTTTCATGCACTAGTTCCTATTCAAGTCTAGATCAATGTGGTGTTTTTGGTTGTTAAACCTAGGTACATCTCTTTGAGGGCCAATCCAATTGTACTATCCATATTGGGATGTATTTTCTTAGAAACCAATTACTTAATAATCACCAAAATACCTGGATTTTTTCTAATATTTAGACTTTTCCATATGGTTCTTCCTAAAATTTTCAAGTCTTAATTTCCAGAAATAACTAAATTTTTCTTTGATACCAACTATGGAATCCCACCTTCTTATTATATATGTTTTCATTATATAAGAAAAACATAGGATCTTTTAAACTTTAGTTTCTTGTAAAGAAGGTACATAATACAAAAAAAACATAAATATTCTTCTAAAACCACTTAAAAGACATCTTCATGGGTTCCCTCTAGGTTAATTTTACTTCATCTCATATCTTGGGGATATAAATTGTAACGACTCGGACCCGGACAGCCACCCAAACAGTTCCAAACGGGTCGTGTGTTACTACCTTAGGCACACCTCCCTTGAACTCCAAAGGCTACCGACTAGCTGCGAGGGTCTGTTAGGTATATTGGGGAGGTTATACCCCCTAGGAGAATCATAATAAGGGTATCGGTCCAAGTATAATAGTAAAGATTCAGTAGAATCAAAGACTCTGTAGACTCAGACCAGACCCGCAGAGCGGAAGCATAATCAATATAGATAAATAGAGAAAGTAGTAAATATAACAACAACAGTGTAACTAAACACAACAGCATGTTGATAACATGTAACTACAACTGAACAGTAAAACATGCATCCAAAGAAAGTCATACACAACTGAACATAAAAAGGGCGCCAATGGCTAACCAAGAGTAGCTACAACAAGTAAGCATGTCGATATAGAAAATAAAACAGAACAAAGTAAACCCCAGTTAGGTATGACCTCAAGGTCCATACCATCTTCATGCAACAACTAACACAACCCAACTCCTGAAGCTGGCCTCTTTCTTTCACGTAAATCCATAAAGTCTACATGTGTCAGGAAGGGCATGTGCAGGGTGTGAGACAAAACTCAGTAGGATACCACCCAACGGTGCATACCAAATATATGTGTTTAATCAGTTATGAATTCCTCAGGAAAGCAGTAAATAGTACAATGCAAAAATAAACACAAACTCCACTGGTGCACAACAGCCACCATGGAGTGTAAACTGCTTCGGCCAATGTCAGAATCTCTGTCATGTAACCCGACACCATGTGCCACCTGACACCTCGTGTCTCAAGTACCGACGTCCTGAAGGAACTCCCAAGAATATTAACCCAACACCATGTGCCTCCTAACACCTCGTGTCTCAAGTACCGACATCCCAAAGGCACGCCCAAGAATAGTAACCCGGCACCATGTGCCTCTTCACACCTTGTGTTTCAAGTACCAACGTCCCGACGGCACGCCCAAAAATAGTAACCCAGCACCATGTGCCTATTGACACCTTCTGTATCAAGTATCGACGTCCCGAAAGCACGCCCATCCCATGAAGGCTCCTCACCTCCCACGTTGCTTTCCATAGAAAGCACCCCCAACCAAAATACCTAGTCGCAACTACGGGGACCTCTACCCACACGAGTGGTCAAAACCACCTCATCATGGAGTATCTCTATGTGCACACTACTCAAATTCTTGGGTGAGTGGTAATCACCATAAAGTGCCTAAGCCACCAACACATCTGACACCTTGTGTCCCTACGACCATGTCGCTCATGTCTGATGGCATCGCCATCCTAGTAACTCGGGCCATGCCCAACCTGACAGTCGTACTGCCTCAAGCCGATGTCTATCATGCCCAATCCCATGGTTAAAACCACCCAAAGTAACCCAGTACAAGACCAACCTATGATCCGCATCACTCAAAAATAACCGGGCCATGCCCAACACCACCCAAAGGGTCCAGTAGATGCAATTCAGCAATTGCATATATAACATGTTGAAACAGAAAACCCAAACTAGAAAAACAAACTAACAGATGAATTGCACTATGCAATGTGCGGTCCCATACCAACACTGAGGTCTTAAATGCCTCTAACATTTATAACAGGATTTAATAAATTAAACTAAATAGTTTAACACATTAATATTTCAATTAAAACCATTTTGGCATTCCCCAGCCAAAATGCCCTGATGATCCACGACCACTCACCTAGCCCGCTCATGCAAACTGGTAATAGGGAATACATAAAGGCATCCCATAGGTCCCACAAGCAATTCAATATGAAATAGAAGATAAAAGGGTCCCTCTCAAAATACCCAAAAACGCGCTGAATGTAGAGACCCGAAGCTTGACTTACATGGACATTGCATTACTTTTGCGAAATTCTTAGTACATAACAAAAACACACACACAAGGACCGTAATAGTTTAGTGTCTTTGGAAACTCGGAATATAATCTTCTAATCATGGTGAAAGATCTTCAACATCTCCCATAAATATCTTCTTTTTTTTATACCTAAAACCATTCTTTATATCCTGGGGAAAAGAAAACATAAAAGGGTGAGCTCAAATTCTTAGTAAGGGTAAACAAAAGAAATATCAATCACATCATATACATAAGAAAATAGCTTTTGGAAATCATAACCTGCAAAAAAGAGAGCTCATAATATCATAACATGGGATAAATCATAGAAGTGAAATGTAATCCCAATAATTATAACATAAAACATGAAACTTTGTGGCATACACACATAATCATATAGAATCATTTCTTGTTAGTCAATACTCATTGCCAATACTATCTTAGTGGACAAAGTCCCTTTCTGAATTGAGTCACCCTTGTTTCAGTCCTGTTTCACTGAACCGGTATAACCTACCATTCCAGCCATGTCTATATCATGAGATATAAAATCATTACCCAATGCATTAGAGGGAGATATAGGTCCCACCCATCTCATAATGATACCATTCTTATGTGTGCCACAAAATCATAAACCATACATCATAGCATAACCCATGTAACAAAAATGGGAATCTTAAACATCGTGACATCATAAAACAATTCATATAAGATAAAGGGATTCATAAAAATATAATTCCATTACAACATAGTCAAATCAATGTAATAATAGGTATAGAAACATAACCCTTTATTATCTTAGATGGAAAATAATTTTTATAAAAAACTTGAACTCCATTCTTGAAGAAAATATCCTTTCTAATTCAAAAACATTTTCCTTTCTTAACATGTCATACAATTTTAAACTAAAAGAAGTTGATTAAAAATAAAATTAAAAACTTGTAATGGAAGCTTCTTGGAAAGAATTTTTTAAAAATCCATTCATGCCATATAAGTTAAAAAAACATTCTTCTCATACTTTTGTCAGAAAAGTCAAAAAATACCTCGTACGAAAAACGACAAAAGATTCCTTTCATATCTTTTACTAAAAACTCACCGAAGGGTAAAATTGGATTTAAAAAATTGTAGGTTGATGAAAATAATATTACATATTGAGGAAACATGGATGTGGATGATAAAATACACCCCGGTAAATTACCAAGTATAAACAATCTCGGATAGAAATGAGATTGTGATATTTCCCTTACCTTAGGTCTGACTTGCTTTGTAAGTGTCCCAACCTACTATATAATGATTTAAATCATGTTATTGACTTATTCCAGAATCATATTAATTGTTATTATATCATATATGGTCCACTTATGACTTTATATTACCCGTTCTTTTGTAAATTCATGTTAAAGTAGCGTTTTGGGTAAAATCGTCTCATTTGTCGTTCGTGGTTTTAACTTGTAATTATTCATATGATTACTTAGATCATGATTACATAAATCCAGAATATAAAACATGATTTATATATATATATTCAGAATATACATATATAATAAATCAGTAAATGGAAAGAAATACATCGTTCATGGAGACGGTAGTCCGTACGTACGCATGAACGCTGTTTTTGTTTCCTTATTGAATTTAATGGAATTAAGTAGATGACATACATATAAATATAAATAATTCCAGTATAATTATTATGTAATATATTTCATTAGTACTTATTATATATACTTTATAATCATTCATGAATGGTTAATCATTGAGAATGAACCTCATCGTGTCGTGGAGACGGTAGTCCGTACGTACGCACGAGCGATGATATCATTTCCATAATTATTGAATTGAATTGGAGTGGATGATACAATATATCAGAATCAATATGATGTTCTAATAACTATGTATAGTTATTCATTACACCATTATACCCATCCATGTAAGGTGGTGGTGGAAAATAGATTACACCATGGCGTAGAGACGGTATTCCGTACGTACGCACGCGCGGTGATTTCTTTTTCCGTAGGATGGATAGATGGTGAAATAGGGTTGTTTCATACTTATAATAACATATCAGTATATGAGTGATACTGGTGTTATTACTTCATAATGAAACAACCTAATAAGAATAACTGGAATAAGAAATAAAGATGAACGAATCGGTAACGGACATTACCTCTTCTTTGAAGTGCTTCTTTGAGACCTCCTTTTAGGGCACTAAAATGGGTCTTTGAAGAAGACCAGAACCTCTAGGATGTTTCTAGGGAAGTGTAGAAGAGACTTTGTCAGGGTTTGGCCGAGCTTGAAGGCTCAATGTTGTGTGAGGAAGAGAGGGAGGAGGTGCCCTTTTATAAGGGAGGAGAGGGGCATCTTAGGAAAATCTCAAAATATTATTTTATATTAAGGTCAAATTCGGTTTATAATGGTTCCAAATGGTATTATTTAGAAGATAAATTGGGTATGGGTCGAAATCCTCTCATCCAATAGGATTTAGACAAGTTTAGGTTATTATTTTAACCTTATCAATTATATTTAACTCTAAGTTAAATAATTTAACTTTTACCGTTTCATTTTGTTTTCTTACACTATATGGTTAATAAACTTACTATATGAAGCCAAAAGAACCCCAAGTTGTTTAGTATTAATATATCTATCCTTATCGAAGTCATGTGGACGAACCTAAAATTTTTAGGAATAAAATAACAATTAATAATATAATATTTGATTTAAAAACTATTTTGTGTCAATTTTGACACTATTTGATATATGATTTTGGTGAAAGTCATAACAGAATTATATGTTCGAACCAAGTTTATTAAATCAATAATAATATATCATTGTAACCTAAAAAATTAGTGGGATTCATAAAAAGTCTCAAATTACATTTATTTTGGTGTTTATAACATCAATTATGTCAATATTTCATTAATAAGATAATTACTACATCATCATTGTGTCATAAATAAATTAAATTATTTAATGTCTAAAAATTATAAATAAAATACCATTATGTAGGAAATCATTTTAGCTTTCTAATGAATATTTATAGTCGAATTTATCTTATGTATAACCCCATATTAAAAATTATTTACTTATTAAACTTTGATTTTAACTATTTTAACCCTTCTTTAAATAAATTAATAATAAATGTCCTAATCTAATCCAAGTGGGCCTAAATCATAATATTTTACACTTAAGGTTGTTTTTGGTCGAGATACACTTGTACAATAGAATTATGACATGTGTTAGGGTAATATTAATATCATTCTTACCCTTAATTACCCTATTTACTTTTAACCGTGGTAAATAAAAGTAAAAAGTTACTATTCACCAAAAATTATTTTCATCTCATTGAACCACATTTTACTTACTGACATCAACCGTGTCTCTCGGATTTTTGAAATTCCATTAACAGAAGCGGTAAAATTATGTTTTATGAAAAATTCATTTTTTTTAACTACCACTTAGTAGTTTCACTATTCATCAAAAATTGATGTTTTTCAGAACAATGCCAAAATTTCATCCTAAGCTATATTTCATATTCCAAATTCAAAAATGAAGTCTATTTTACCAAATTCCTAACATAGAAGTTTCATTAATTAATTTTATAATTAAATCCTGCTGTTAAAACAAATAGCGTGTTTTTAAGAAAAAATATCTATCAAAAGATTGACACTTGTTTATGTCTGGTTTAAATGTGAAATTACATCCAATGACCAACATTGTATTAAATTGTAAAAATATATTCTAAATATACTTTAAAACCACTCAAATTAATAATTTATCACTATTAATTATTTTGATTAAAAAAGTTGTTTTTAATTATAATTTAGTAATTTTCACTATTCATCAGAATATGAAAGTTATCTGAAAAGTACCAAAATTTCACCTTAGGCTAAATTTGATACTCCGAATCCAAAAATGAAGTCCGTTTTGAGAGCTAAAATTTATAAAATTTTAAAAGGTGGTTATTACTATTTATAACGGCTAGTTATAATAATATTATAATAGCATATTGTTGTTTAGTGAAACTCGGTATTGCGTACTACACACGCTATCGAGGAAGGTCGTGATTGCGTGTAATGAAAGGAAAGTCAAGGATGTGTGTTGTGAAAGCTCTTTTTGGTGTAGCGTACAACACAAGACATTAATAAAATTAAAAAAGAATAGTTTTCATAAAATCTCGGGCTGTTACATTATACCCCCTTAAAATGAATTTCGCCCTCGAAATTCGTCGGGGTTATAAATAGTTTACTACTCAGAAGTTTCTTTAATAGAAACCCACATCGTAAAAAGGAATACCAAAACTTGGCTTTAAAAACTAAAGTATGAAATGTAACGATTACCCAAATAAACTAATCATTGGGTTTCCACATAGGTGAAAATATGGATATGGAAGAGAAATCTAACCATCATGTTCTGATGGAGAGTGGTAGAGAAAATGGCAATGGAAAAGCCAGTAATCACAAATCCATAGATTTGTGATGATATAAGGTACCATCTGATTCATCAGGTATAAGATCACTAGGACAACATTTTTGGTTTTCATGATCATTTCCCTAAAGTTGAAAATTTGAATTAGAATAAATACTTACTTTATTTTGGTACAATTTCCACTTCATCTCTTAAATAAATGAAGTTGAATTTGTTATTCGTGAAGTGTTATCAGATCATGTGATAGAATGACGGGTCATTCCATCTGTCTCAAACAAAAGGTTACCAAAAATTATATACATAAGTCGATCTATAGTGAGATTAATGATATATGGTTCCTAAAATGGACTTATACTTCATATATCATACTTCTTAATATAATAAAACTAGTTTCTACAAAACAGGGACTTCCTGTAGGCCAGTGGTAGGTGATAAAGGCCAGTCGCACTTCGATTGTGGGTTTGATTTCCACAGCCTTGTCCGACGCGATGGGCTGTCGCCCGTCCTACAGGTTGTCATTTTTCTAAAACTATATTACTATAACATCCCATCAATAATATCGAAAAAAAACTTCTATCCTTAAACAATAATAACTTATATCCAACATAATCCATTCCAATCTTCAGGCTTATCCATAATACTGCAGTCCACTCTCATAACATAGTGAGAACGATTACCAGAGATTTAACACCATCGTCGATCCCCATATATCATAAGATATGTTTTGTTGGTCACATTCAAAGTCCTTAATCATGTATTCTCTTGAATACCTTATTGAAAACATGAATGCAGTTAAAAGTTAACACTTTCCACATACCAAAATCCTCAAAATTCTATATACTCAAACCATGTTATCACTTAGTCCATATATCAATCATGAGCTCATGAATACTGTTAAACATTTCATTTTCTCGTTTTCCCTTCATTATGCGCATATCATCTTATTTCCAAAAATATCTCAATTACTTTGAATACCACATTAGACCAATACATAAATATTCCAATACTTTATGATACAACATTATTTTGGAATCCCATTACATAAACACTTAATCATTCCACCACATCGTTATCATATTCAACATCACCAATGGTGATCGCATGTGACTTCCCTTTGTCCTTTTCCTTCAGTGGTTGCTCATGTTGATCATCACTAACCCTTGGATTAGGGCATTTATTAGCATAATTCCCCATTTCCTTGCACTTGAAGCATTGAAGTGTTGGTGGTGCGTTCTCTGTAGTGTTTGCTTTATTCACATCATTAGAAACCCTTTTTCCATTACTTCGACACTCAGCTGCTCGATGACCTTCTTTTCCACACTTAAAACATTTTCTAGTCCCTTTAAGACAATCTCCACCATGCTTCTTTCCACACTTTGTGCATAAGGAAACATTCATATTCTTTTCACCATTATTCTGAGATTTCTCCTTGAACTCCATCTTTCGTTTCTTGTCAAAACCATGAGATGGATATGGAACACCAACTTCCATTTCTACCTTGATAGCACAACGCACAATTTCTTCATAGCTACTGAAGTCTCTTAGAGCTAATGCCCTTCGTATACTTGGTTTTAAGCCAGTGAAAAATCGATCAACTTTACTTTCAGGTTGGATGATAATGCCAGATGCATACCTTGCAAGTCTTGTAAAATTTGCTTCGTATATACCAACAGATTCATCATCCTTCTGCTTCAGCTCAAGAAACTCCTTTTCCATCTTTGTTCGAAGAATACAAGGGAAGTACTTACTAAAAAACAAGTTCTTGAACTCGTCCCTTTCCATGGACTCAATTTCATCTCTTTGCCTCGTATTCTTGATAAGATTCCACCATTGATCAGCTTCACCTTCCAAACGATATACTGCTAAGATGAATTTATCATGTTCAGAACATTGAATAACTGAAAATATCTTTTCAGTGGTACTGATCCATTGTTCAGCAACAAGTGGATCAGAAGACCCACTGAAAGAAGGTGGACGTTGCCTCATGAAGGACTCAATAGAATATTGTTCCCTTCTCTGCTCATTTGGAAGTCCAGAATGATTCATAGCTTGTGTAAGTATAGCAATAAGATTTTTCACTCCATCTCCCATAACATTTTTTTGTTCAGGAGGACAATCATTGCATTGTCCATTGCATTGATCAACACGGTTCCTTCGGGTTCCAGCAATCGTCTAAAACCCAAAAAGAATAGTGTGAGAGGCAAAAATCATGCTAGGGAAAACAACATAATAAAGGGGGAGTACCTTCAATATCTAACATCTTAGGTTTAATTCTATGATCGTTAGCGTAGTTCTAGTACTATAACCTATAAGTACACTTAACCTTAGGGACATCCCTAGACATACCTTAGAAATATCTCTAGGGATCTCACTAAAGTTCTCTCATCCTAGTTTCCAAAGGTTGACTAAACCTTTCCTCTGATACCAACTGTAGAGACCCGAAGCTTGACTTACATGGATATTTCATTACTTTTGCGGAATACTTAGTACATAACAAAAACACACACACAAGGACCGTAATAGTTTAGTGTCTTTGGAAACTCGGAATATAATCTTCTAATCGTGGTGAAAGATCTTCAACATCTCCCATAAAGATCTTATTTTTTTATACCTAAAACCTTTCTATATATCCTGGGGAAAAGAAAACATAAAAGGGTGAGCTCAAATGCTCAGTAAGGGTAAACAAAATAAATATCAATCACATCATATACATAAGAACATAGCTTTTGGAAATCTTAACCTGCAAAAAAGAGAGCTCATAATATCATAACATGGGATAAATCATAGAAGTGAAATGTAATCCCAATAATCATAACATAAAACATGAAACTTTGTGGCATACACACATAATCATAGAGAATCATTTCTTGTTAGTCAAGACTCATTTCCAAGACTATCTTAGTGGACAAAGTCCCTTTCTGAATCGAGTCACCCTCGTTTCAGTCCTGTTTCACTGAACCGGTATAACCTACCATTCCAGCCATGTCTATCTCATGAGATATAAAATCTTTACCCAATGCATTGGAGGGAGATATAGGTCCCACCCATCTCATAATGATACCATTCTTATGTGTGCCACAAAATCATAAACCATACATCATAGCATAACCCATGTAACAAAAATGGGAATCTTAAACATCGTGACATCATAAAACAATTCATATAAGATAAAGGGATTCATAAAAATATAATTCCATTACAACATATTCAAATCAATGTAATAATAGGTATAGAAACAGAACCCTTTATTATCTTAGATGGAAAATAATTTTGATAAAACACTTGAACTCCATTCTTGAGGAAAATATCCTTTCTACTTCAAAAAAATATTCCTTTCCTAACATGTCATACAATTTTAAACTAAAAGAAGTTGATTAAAAATAAAATTGAAAACTTGAAATGGAAGCTTCTTGGAAATAATGTTTTAAAAATCCATTCATTCCGTATAAGTTAAAAAAACATTCTTCTCGTACTTTTGTCGGAAAAGTCAAAAAATACATCGTACGAAAAACAACAAAAAATTCCTTTCATATATTTTACTAAAAACTCACCGAAGGGTAAAATTGGGTTTAAAAAATTGTAGGTGGATGAAAATAATACTAAATATTGAGGAAACATGGACGTGGATGATAAAATACACCCCAGTAAATTACAAAGTATAAACAATCTCGGATAGAAATGAGATTGTGATATTTCCCTTACCTTAGGTCTGACTTTCTTTGTAAGTGTCCCAACCTCCTGTATAATGATTTAAATCATGTTATTGACTTATTCCAGAATCATATTCATTTTTATTATATCATATATGGTCCAATTATGACTTTATATTACCCGTTCTTTTGTAAATTCATGTTAAAGTAGTGTTTTGGGTAAAATCGTCTCATTTGTCGTTCGTGTTTTTAACTTGTAATTATTCATATGATTACTTAGATCATGATTACTTAATTCCAGAATATAAAACATGATTTATATATATATATTCAGAATATACATATACAATAAATCAGTAAATGGAAAGAAATACACCGTTCATGGACACGGTAGTCCGTACGTACGCATGAACGCTGTTTTCGTTTCCTTATTGAATTGAATGGAATTAAGTAGATGACATACCTATAAATATAAATAATTACAGTATAATTATTATGTCATATATTTCATTATTACTTATTATATATACTTTATAATCATTCGTGAATTGTTAATCATTGAGAATGAATCTCATCGCGTCGTGGAGACGGTAGTCCGTACGTACGCACGAGCGATGATATCATTTCCATAATTATTGAATTTAATTGGAGTGGATGATACAATGTATGAGAATCAATATGATGTTCTAATAACTATGTATAGTTATTCTTTGCACCATTATACCCATCCATGTAAGGTGGTGGTGTAAAATAGATTACACCACGGCGTGGAGACGGTATTCCGTACGTACGCATGCGCGGTGATTTCTTTTTCCGTAGGATGGATAGATGGTGAAATAGGGTTGTTTCATACTTATAATAACATATCATTATATTAGTGATACTGATGTTATTACTTCATAATGAAACAACCTAATAAGAAGAAGTGGAAGAAGAAATAAAGATGAAAGAATCGGTAACGGACATTACCTCTTATTTGAAGTGCTTCTTTGAGACCTCCATTTAGGGCACTAAAATGGGTCTTTGAAGAAGACCAGAACATCTAGGATGTTTCTAGGGAAGTGTAGAAGAGAATTTGGTAGGGTTTGGCCGAGCGTGAAGGCTCAACGTTGTGTGAGGAAGAGAGGGAGGAGGTGCCCTTTTATAAGGGAGGAGAGGGTCATCTTAGGAAAATCTCAAAATATTATTTTATATTAAGGTAAAATTCGGTTTATAATGGTTCTAAATGGTCTTATTTTGAAGATAAAGTGGGGATGGGTCGAAATACTCTCATCCAATAGGATTTAGACAAGTTTAGGTTATTAATTTAACCTTACCAATTAGATTTAACTCTAAGTTAAATTATTTATCTTTTACCGTGTCTTTTTGTTTTCTTACACTATATGGTTAATAAACTTACTATATGAAGCCAAACGAACCCCAAGTTGTTTATTATTAATATATCTATCTTTATCTAAGTCATTTTTCCGAATCTCAGATTTTTAGGAATAAAATAACAATTAATAATATAATATTTGATTTAAAAACGATTTTGTGTCAATTTTGACACTATTTGATATATGATTTTTGTGAAAGTCATAACATAATTATATGTTCGAACCAAGTTTATTAAATCAACACTAATATATCATAGTAACCTAGAAAATTAGTGGGATTCATAAAAAGTCTCCAATTACATTTATTTTGGTGTTTATAACATCAATTATGTCAATATTTCATTAATAAGATAATTATTGCATCATTATTGTGCCATAAATAAATTAAATTATTTAATGTCTAAAAATTATAAATAAAATACCATTATGTAGGAAATAATTTTAGATTACTAATGAATATTTATAGTCGAATTTATCTTATGTATAACCCCATATTAAAAATTATTTACTTATTAAACTTTGATTTTAACTATTTTAACCCTTCTTTAAATAAATTAATAATAAATGTCCTAATCTAATCCAAGTGGTCCTAAATGATATTATTTTACACTTAAGGTTGTTTTTGGTCGAGATAAACTTGTAAAATAGAATTAGGACATGTGTTAGGGTAATATTAATATCATTCTTACCCTTAATTACCCTATTTACTTTTAACCGTGGTAAATAAAAGTAAAAAGTTACTATTCACCAAAAATTATTTTCATCTCATTGAACCACATTTTACTTACTGACATCAACCGTGTCTCTCGGATTTTTAAAATTCCATTCACAGAAGTGGTAAAATTATGTTTTATGAAAAATTCAGTTTTTTTAACTACCACTTAGTAGTTTCACTATTCATCAAAAATTGATGTTTTTCAGAACAATGCCAAAATTTCATCCTAAGCTATATTTCATATTCCAAATTCAAAAATGAAGTCTATTTTACCAAATTCATAACATAGAAGTTGCATTAATTAATTTTATAATTAAATCCCGCTGTTAAAACAAATATCGTGTTTTTAAGAAACAATATCTATCAAAAGATTTACACTTGTTTATGTCTGGTTTAAATGTGAAATTACATCCAATGACCAACATTGTATAAATTGTAAAACTATATTCTAAATATACTTTAAAACCACTCAAATTAATAATTTATCACTATTAATTATTTTGATTAAAAAATTTGTTTTTAATTATAATTTAGTAATTTTCACTATTCATCAGAATATGAAAGTTATCCGAAAAGTACCAAAATTTCACCTTAGGCTAAATTCGATACTCCAAATCCAAAAATGAAGTCCATTTTGAGAGCTAAAATTTCTAAAATTTTAAATGTTGGTTATTACTATTTATAACGGCTAGTTATAATAATATTATAATAGCATATTGTTGTTTAGTGAAACTCGGTATTGCGTACTACACACGCTATCAAGGAAGGTTGCGATTGCGTGTAATGAAAGGAAAGTCAAGGATGTGTGTTGTGAAAGCTCCTTTTGGAGTAGCGTACAACACAATACATTAATAAAATTAAAAAAGAATAGTTTTCATAAAATCCCAGGTTGTTACACTGAAGGCCGCGTCACCCAAATAACCACAAAAACACAAAATGAGTTTTCCACAACAAACCTAAGACACAAACGATGATACTCCTACAGTAACAGCCTCCAATTCAGTCTAAAATGAGGTAAATAAAAAAAAGAGATTCAATATAGTTCAAAAACCTGTAACTCTTTCTAGAACAAAAATCAAACAAAATGGCCAAAGATTAATTGAGGCCTTACCAAGGGGGTTACAATGCATCAATCGGAGTTCGAAACGTGTCTCAGATGGATGATCAGGAGAAGGAAATAGGTTCGGCAAGAATGGTTCATAAAATCGGGTGATAAAAATGAGTTTTGCCTCAAAAATAAGGCTACTACCCATTTTAGCAGAAAAAAATGAGAAGTACACGGCATGTACTTCATGACTATATGTTGTGTATAAATCATTTAACTGTTCATTTGGCGGCTGGGATTCCATCGACCTGCCGACATCAGTACATGTCGTGTAGATATGGGTACATGGCGTGTACTGGGTTTCTCTTCTCTTCCTCGCTGACTTACCCACACTCCATGTATATGCCTCATACACGACTAGACTACACTACGTGTCCAAATGGAACATGGCATGTCCTTGGATCCACTCGGCCAACAGGCCAACACGCCATGTATAACCACCACACGGTCGGGGGTTACACGGCTTCTTTAAAAATACATGTCCTGTAGTAAGAAAATTCGACACGGTCAACACACGGCTCGTACTTGGAAAGCACACGGCCGCCACTCACTTAACATATACACGGCATGTACTTAAAAGTACATGACGTGTAGACTGAAAATTTCCAGAAACATCCCATTTTTCTCCAGTTTCCTTAGAAACCAGTCAAAAATTCGAACAGGGTTGGGATTTTGACCCATTCTAAAAACTTGGGTTCTTACATATATCAAAGGAAATGGGTGAGCGCGAAGCCCAATAATGTAATAAATAAGAGATACATATAACATTTGATCTTGAGACATATCAATAAGAACATGTGGCATAACAATAGGTAATGAAAAATATGCACATAATAAAATAATAACATAGAAATGTGTGGAAAAAACATTTAAATGATACACTCATAAGCATATCACTAAATGTTATCACCAAGGTGTCATAAATTAAAATTTTCAAGGTTATTCACATAGGTATCATAAAACATGTCATCTAGAGAGATTAAATTATATACCCATTGAATTGGAGTGATATCATGGAATATCCTTAATATGTCTTAGTTTCATGTGATTCACATATATCGTAACAAATAAAATAATTAATAACCAATAGAGAATAATTAATTGGTTTCTTATCAAAGTCTTGGTGTGTAAAAGTGATTAAAGACGTGATCATTACATCATTTTTAACCCATGAATGGAAGTGTGAGTTTCATATATGTAAATAAAATAATAAAATAATCATGTTTACATATTTTTTAATACCCCATTGAAAATTAAATAGGTTTTTTTATTCAAATAAAAAGTAAAATATAATTTCTCAAGTAAAATAGAGAAATTTTATAAGTAAATCTGGCATCATTATGGGTATAAAATATGGTATTAGAAAAGGGAAAATGAGATGGGTAAAGGGTATTCTATTAAAAAAAACTTTATTATAGTAATGGGATAATATAAAGTGGAAAAAATAACTTAGTTTCTAAATTAGAAGACATACCATATGAAAATGGAATTTGAATAGAAAGAGAAGTGGAGATTTCCCTTACCTTGAAGAGTTGATCCTAAAATGTATGGATGGAACCTTGGGGGATTGAGGAAAACGTGGGGGGATAATTAGAAAGAAAAATCACCAGAACTTAATGGATTATGGATTGGTACTAAAGATAAATGGTGAAATGGGTTGGAATTTATAACAAAATTGTAGGAATTGTTTAACAATTTTCAAATATAGGTCTTGGAAATATAGGTTGTGGAAAATGAAAAATTATTGGATTACCCATGGTTTTTTATATTCGTTTTAGAAATGTGGGTCACATATTATGATATTTTAATCCACTATAGCCAAAAACATTTTTTTAATACTTATTTGGGCATGGAAAAGTAAACATTCCAAAACATAATATTTTTAAAATTTAAATTTTCATTTTTAGAATTTGGAAAGTCACTTATAGTTTTAGAAATTGATAAAAATATATAAAAATACTTAATATTAATTAAATAAAAAAATTTGGGCCGTTTTTTGTGCTTAGATAATTATTCAATCACTATTACATAATTATGAAGTCATAAAATATTTCAAAAACCCAAAACTGTATTTTTTACTATTCATAAAAAAGTAAAGTATTTTAGAAAATTATAATAAATTCACCCTAACCTAATTTCAATATGATTATTTTAAATATAATGTTTATTTTTATAAAATAGTTTTCTAAGTATGATAATTTTATCTTTTAAATATAAAAATCATTATTTATTTAAAAATAACAATTTTTAAGGCACTGTCAAATTCCTAACTCGTATAAAACAAATTGTAGGCCATTAAAAAAGTTTTTTTATCTTATATATTTCGGAGAGAGTGTATTAAAAGAATATTTTATTAAAAAATATTATTCAAATACTTGAGTTTATTATGAAATTGTATATATTTTCTAGAAAAATATAATTGTGTTTCATTTGCATCCAAAAATAAATTTATCAAATTCATATCAATTAAACATATATATTATTAAGAAAAAATATTCTTAGAATAGAATTAGTGAAATAACCATTTTATTTATACATAATAAATGACACTTTATGAAACTGAGGCCTAAACATATAACCCCTTATTACTCTCAGGTATGCCCTATGGATGAGGTGTGATATGGTCAAAGTTTCATGGGGTGACTCAGCTAATATCAACTACATGGTAATCTCCAATAACGTGAACTTATCCTATAGAAAATTTCATTTAAACTTCACTTGTTTAACCTTAGTTTGATATTGGTCAAGGGTGAACCCAAGTGATGATACCTCCCTCCCATGTTTGGAAAAATGGGATTCAAACAGATTAAATATACTGGTGGAGGCCATTGATTGTCCTTTCTATATCAATTATCCTTTTTTCATTAATACTTATAAACACTAATTATAATGGCAAAGTTATCACCAATTGGTATAGTTTCCAATGGTATTACTTTACCAATGGTCATATAACGGTCAGATCCCAACTATCACATTTCCCTTTATACCCTATAAAAACTAATTCACTATTTTATTCAAAATTCCCAACAATTTATCCCAAAGGTTATATTTTTATTTCTTAATGTGATGATTAGTTTGATAATATTTATTTTTATTTCTATATCATTTGAAGTGGGGTTATGATTCTGGTAGATTGAGGCGATTCTTATTTTCCCACTTTTGTTTTTCAATTTTATTTTTCTTTTTTGTCTAGTTGTAATGTTTGGCATTTTAATTGGTTTCGTAGATAACTAATTTAATGATCATTTTTAATTAGATAAATAAATTTTGATTTCTATTTATTTTTTACTAGTATAGTATATATAATATTTAACAAACATTTATATAGGAAACAATATAATTTAAAATTTATGGTTCAATACACTCTAAATTTTTTTCAAAATATAAACATTATCAAATGGTCTCTATGAATGCAGCATGTGGTAGATTAGAATAAATGTGTAGCCACTTCAATACTTTCCAAGATTTATGAAAACTAGATAACACATGTGGTAACTTCAAGTTGGATTCACAGACACTTGGTTTCTCATGTGGTTATTAGTCTAGCTTGAATGGATTTACCGTCAATTTAGTGTTTCTCACATTTTATAAATTTTCAATAAAAAAATTTAACTTACATAAAACATCGAAATGATTAGAAACAAATAAATAATATTTTTGTTTATTAAAATAGTTAATTGGTGGAATAATCCAACACATATTATATCTTTCCATAAATGTTTTCCGTTTATATTTTCAAAATAATAATATTTATTATCTTATATGGACTTCTTATTTGTCTTCACCTCTTTTAAAAATGAATTTTTATTATCTTATTTAAAATATAGGCTTAAAATAACGTATTATCAAAATATTAAAAAGGATTTATATTTTTCATTCTTATTTTTATCTTCTTCTCCTCACTCCCTATGAAAAACCTTAGGTCATTTTTGGGTCTCTATTATTGGGATTCCTTTTAAAGTATTTTTTTGAATCATGTCACCTCTTTGGAAATGACTCATAACTTCCTATTTTTGTGAAATTGTTAAAAATGTTTTATAAAAAACCCTTTTATAATTTTACTTCCATTTTACACTTTATATTAAAATTAATTTACCTCCTTGGGAGTTATGTTTCATGGATTACCTTCTAAATCCAATCATACTATTTTATTTTGGGGGATTGAACTCATTTTATCAGATAATATAATTCTTGATATTTTCTAATTTGATACCATTTGAAGTGTTATTTTTAGGAAGATATTTTCATCTATTGAAACATCCTTCAATGTTTTTATATTACTCTAGGGATATTCCATATTAATAACAGTCACCTTATTTCTCTAGACTGCTTATGATCATGTAATTATATTTATTTACTTCAGAAATTATTGACATAACTATATATCCATTACTTTATATGGTGCTAGATTGAGGGATTCTTACATAGAGATCTATTAAAATCATTTATTGGTGAAATATTGAAAATTTGTATACTTGTATTTACAATAAATATTTTTTCATTATTAAGGAATGTTGGACATGTATTGTATAGTTTATTCATTTCTTTATATGATGAATGAATTGGACTTAATCAGTAGTGGGTGGTCTCATAACAGCCCCTCGATGCATCAGTAAGTCTCATGGGAAAAACGGGAATGGGTATTTGGTGTGTGCCAACCCATTTATTTAAATTCCTTGGTTGTTGTATTAATTGAAGGTAGATTTCATAGCTCAAGGCCATGATAGTTTGTAATGTCTTAGCACAAGGTTGTGAAAAGTATATAATTATGTATTCTATTTCCATGAAATTAGTTATTATTTTTCACATGTTTATTTATATTGTTAACCATGGATTTGTTTCAATATCTTTTTTTCATTTTTATGACATTATTTTATTCTCATTTATTTCCTAACATATTATTAATTCCTTGTTTGTTCTATGATAGATTCTGGTATAGGTTTTCCCTTAATAAGCGTTTGAGCTCAGCCTTCTTATATTTTCATTTCCTCATTTTATAAATAAAATTATTTCAAATGATATATCTATAAGAATAAGATGTGTGTAGAATTTATAAAAGTTGTTGAAGGATTATTATGGATTAATTGTTTTCTTATATATTGTGAAAAATGTCCATAAGTTGAGAAATATATGTGCTTTATAAGTTAATGATTTTCAATAATTCTATATAACTTTAAAACTAAAAGATCAATGGGAGTTTATGTAATATAATATTTTCTATAAATCATGTTATTTTGGAATACATATGTTTGGGTTATTACAAAATAATCCCCATAAGAGTAAACTTGGAGTGACAAATAGCCAACCCCCACTTCTTTAGACAAGGTAAGAGACTTGAGGATAGTGAGTAGTCCAACCCAAAGTCCCTCTACCTAGGGATACTTTATTTAAGAGATATTTTAGTCCCATAATAATTTCTAACACATTAAACGTATAAATAATAATTAAATTCTTAATATAAGCTTCCAACCTAGTACAATCCAAATCTAAGCTAAAAGAATACTAAATCAATTATTATACCTAGCAAGTAACTCCTTATATGAATGTATAACAATATATAGAAGTATTTTAACATTTAAACTAAATCATTCACATATTCATAAAATAAAAAATTTATATTTATGAATAAAACATGGAATGAATTAAATTAATGACCAATTTATATTTTTAAACATGAGATATACAATTTAGGAACAATTCATAAATAAAGGTATTATAAACATTTTATAATTAAGTCATGCATCATGGGTATACCATAATTAAATAAATATAAACACTTTAAATTTATCCCCAATACGGAATCCTTCATATTATTCATTATATGATATTTACATTAAATATATGATATATAGAGTATAAATATTATATATATATATATATATAATTCATATATTATTTAAATATTCATAATATCACAAATTTAAAATTATATATACCGTGGTCATATCAATTATCAAATTTATTTTTATATGGTTTAAATAATTTCTTAACTAGGGCCTTTAATTTGAACATTTGTAATTAATAATTACTATGAACAATTTTTAATTTAAATATAAAATCATTTAAATTTTTCATTGTTTTTTTAATTTATAAAATTGTTATAAATTACTCTTATAATTTCGATATAAAAAATTTATATCTAAACTATAATTCACACAACATAATTTAAACAAGTTATTTTAATATTAACAATTAATATTTATGGAATATTTTCGTTAAATGTTTCAAAAACATTTAATAATTAATTATAAAAATTTAATAATTAATTAGTTTATAAAAAAATTATAAATTAAATAATTATCTCATATTACCTATTAAGATTATTTAAAAACATTTTATAAACCAAATAGTTTAGTTCATAATTTAAATTTACATAAATTCAATTTTACATGCATATCATATTTTATGATATCCTCTATATCATAATATGTTGATTGTAACATTATCAATTTAATTTTATGATTGATAATTTGAGGTTGTGATATCTTCACTGATTCCTATTTTGTTGTATTCAATGATGTGTGTCGTATCACTCTTATCATATGATGCTTTTTTTGAAAACTCGTATTAGTGTTATTTTCCATTATGCCCGAATGGCCTGAAGCCCTTTATTTTTATTAATTTTTGATAACCCCCCCCCCCCTTTAAAGGGATGAGGGGGAACCCTTACTAGGCCTGTTGGCTCTGATATTACATGGCCCATGGGCTTAGGAGATTACATGACCCGAAGGTCTTAGGGAATTCAACCAGACTATCTACAAGGAACTGCCCCTCCACAGCATCTGCATCATCATAGTAGCTCTCCACCTTTGAATGGTTGTCTAGATAGGCTTCTCATGCAAGCACAAGCTAGTCCCGATGGCATATAAATACCCTCTCATTCTGAAAAATTCATTTGGCTCTGCTCTGGTGAGTGCACCTGCTCTGAATCCTCTTCTGGGGCTGCTCCTTTTTGTAGTGTGTTCGGGGAAACTGCATGTGGCCCGAAGGCCTTGAGGTGGCCCGAAGGCCTTAAAGGTGGCCCGAAATCCCTACTGACTTGAATTCCTAGGTGGCATGAAAGCCTTAAGGACTCCAAGCCCAAACCGGTGGCCCAAGGTGAATATTTCCAACTGCTACAGTACCGAATAGTACACTACTACAGAAACTCCTACAATGCCTGCTACAGTACCCGCACAGTGAACAGTTCTACTACATTACCTGCTACAATTTCACTACCTAAGATATCATACATCATGTAATGTCACTATTGTAACACCCCAAGCTTCCATGGTATGCTTCTCTTTGAATAATAGAGCATCGTGTGTTATACGCAGCCTCGAGTTCTATCACCCTGCGACCAATCAAAGTAGCTGTTATGAATAGTAATACCATGTTTTTAAAATTATATAAATTTTATATTTCAGAATGGACTTCATTTTTGGATTCAGAATATCAGAATTAGCCTATGTTGAATTTTTGGTATTTTTCTGAGAACTTCCAATTTTTGATGAATAGTAAAAAAAAATACTTAAAAACAACTTTTTTAATCAAAATAATTTATAGTGATAAATTATAATATTCAGTGGTGTTAAAGTATAATTAGAATATAATTTTACCATTTTATCCAATTGTGGTCATTATAATTAATTTCACTTTGAAATTGGACACAAACAATTGTCAATCTTTTGATTGATATTGTTTCTTAAAAACATGCAATTTGTTTTAACAATGGGAATTAATTAAAAAATTAATTAATTCAACTTATATGTTTGGAATTTTTTAAAATAGACATCATTTTTGAATTCAGAATATAAATTATAGCTTAGGGTGAATTTTTGGTATTGTTCTAAAATACTTCAATTTTTTGATGAATAGTGAAACCACTAAGTGGTAGATAAAAAACTGATTTCTTGTTTAAATGAAACATTACCGCTTATACAAATTGAATTTCAAAAATCTGACATACATGGTTGTCATTATTAAGTAATATGCGGTTCAATGGGATGAAAATAATTTTTGTGAATAGTATCTTTTCAGTTTTATTAACCACGATTAGAGGTAATTAGGGTAATTTAAGGTAATGATGATATTATAAGAATATAAAAATATACTGACACATGTACTACTCTTATTGTATGAGTAATGGACGACCAATAAAAACCATGGGATGATTTTTGGGATCCCATGGAGCCACTTGTGTAAGATAATGCCATTAATACCTTTTATTTAAAGTAAAAATAAAAATGTCACAAACATGTATTGTTTTACTAAAACAATTTTTAGAAGGGATTATACAAGTAATATTTATGACTATAAATATAAATTGGAAAGATAAAAGGATTATCTAAATCATGGTAATTTTTTAAAAAAATTTAGGCATGAAATAAATAAATTTATATATCACACCATGATGATGAAGCGATTACCTCAATAATTAACGATTTAAATAAAATGAAAAGATAATGTAAAATCTAAGACTTAAACTTGTTAAAAACCTATTGGATGAGTATATTTCTAACTATTATCACCTTATCCTCGAAATATATAATTTTGGGACCTTTAAAATCCGAAACTCATTATATAATAATGTAATATTTCTTGACTTAACAAGAGTGCCCCTCCACTCCTCTTATAAAAGGCCACCACCTCTACCACATTATTCACACCATCAAGCCATTTGGCTCGGCCAACCTCTGCCCAAAAACTCTCCCAACTTTCCTCAATTACTCTTAGAAGACTCGTTTTGTGTAGAAGTCTTCCCAAGGAAGCCTTTGGCTCAAATCAAAAAGAGTTACCTGATTTTAAGGTAATGTATTCTCTTATGTTCTTTTGTTTTATTTTTCTTCTCCAACCCCTTAAACTCTTTTTATTGCATTATTTTATTACAACACCCGTATCATAAATATACTAGGATTTTATTATGAGAATTATTTTATTTACACTTACACTCACCTTAGTCTAATGGTTAAAGAACATACTGTTTCCGTGGGTGGCGAATTACTGCCTCACGAAACGATGATTGTTCAATCTTATTTTAACACCTTTAATGGTAGACATTAAGATGTAACTATATTTATTTATTATATATATTATGTTTATGCTTTCCTTATGCTTCTGTATTTTTCATTTATGGCATACCTTTATGATTTCCATTATGGGTAAACGCGATAATTTCATTTTAGGATGTGGGGACTACCGCCCCCTCAAAGTGATTTGAATCGTTAATGCCATATCTGGGATGTGTAAAGGATGGAGTGAATGATATTATATATGATATTACACTGGAATTATAATATACCTTTATATAATTATGTTTTAATTCCATTAAAAATGAAGTATAAATTAAAGTAGCGTTCATGCATACGTCCAGCTTACCGACTCCATGAACGGTGCATTTCATTTCTTAACTCTAAATGTAATGTAATACTATAAATGAATATATATACTGGATATATATGATATATATTATATCTACATCATGAATATAATTCTGTATATAATTTATATTTTACCACATGAACAACTTGTAATTATAAGAAGTTTATTTTTGACTCAAGTACCAAAGATCGACAAAACCACCGTTATTAACATAAATAATTACATAATGTCCATAACATGTTAATAAGTGATATAAAAGGAATAATGAAATTGAAAAAGGTTATTAATAAAGAATAAATTAACACTAGTTTATTATTCCGGAGGTTAAAGAACGATCGAGTCGAGTCGGACAGGAGGTAAGGGACTTCGTCTCAATCTTCTTTCATTGAGGCATATTTTGTTTTATACAGAACTTTCATTTATACGGTGTTTAAACCCATTTTACTTTTACATTTATTCAAAAGGAATCTTTTTTATAATAATAATTTTACTAAATGAAAAAATGGAATGTTTTTTTGTCGTACGTATGCGACAATGACTTCTCCGCCACCGTGACCATTATTTGAGTTTCGGCTTCCTCTATAAGGCATAAAATTTTTTAAATGAAAAATAAATACCACGTTTTACTTTTATTTTATTGTGGTATTGAAAATGTTTTTACTATATAAATTTTTTGTATTGATATCTTGTGATAGAAATGTGGAAATGTTATGTTTCCTTTATGCATGTTTTATGTGATACGATTATGTTATGGTTTATGATATGTTTAAACCTTTTCATATAAGGAATGAATTGGATATAGTATGTGACGGGTGGAGCCCGCTATAGCTCCTTGATGCATCTGTAGGTCACATTAGACAAACTAGTGTCTCGCCACAAGGCCTTGACAAAATATTATTTGTAGTCTTGGCACAAGGCCTTGACTATGTGGTTATGATAGTCTGGAATTATGCATTTCATCATTATGAAAGTGGTTATTGATATTGCATGTTATTATTCGACTAGTAGAATATCCATGTGAATAAGTAAATGGAATTATTTCATTTTATTTATGCCATATTACTCTGAATTTCAAGTTTAAAAGGCATTTGTTTTAGTTATACATTGCCTTAAATGTTTATGTTTATTTATAATAGTTTCCTCTATATTTTTACCCTTACTGAGCATCTGAGCTCACCCCTTTTTATGTTTTATTTCTTCCAGGATGTAAAGAAATATTTTATGACTGATCTGCATGGATAGTCTGAAGGAGATATGAGTGTGTAATATGGAGACCATTTTATTGTAGTTTTTTACTTTATGATGTAATGTAACATTTATGAATGTATCTAGTGTTTCCAAGGCTACTAAACTAATCGGTCTTTTGAGACTTGATCTTTTTTTATCATGACAATGTTATGTAATAATGTACCGAATCTTGGTATCTGGGGTCGGGGCGTTACAGTTGGTATCAGAGGCAGTTTAGTACTAACCTTGGAAGATAGATTTAGATAAAATCTGATTAGATCACATACCCCTAAGATAGATTTTGTGGTTTGGTATAGAAGAACATCCAATAATTTTGGTAAAGTATAGATTTTGTGTATTTTCGGAGCAATACATCCATATTTGGATACAAGCAGGTAGAGGCGGCCTTGGAACAGACGTACCAAGGGGTAAAACCCGAAAACACATCTTTGAGCTAGACTCGAATGGGAACTACTGCCCGACAACGGGCCTTGTTGCACTCTTGGTTATGACACTCCCGGGGTATATGCTTCGGATAATTTTCATTTTCTTAACAAACCATTATGAAGGGTTTATGAGTATGTACTTCCTCAAAGAAAACATTTTTATGATTATGGATTATATCCATAAACTATTAAATTTATGTTAAGTGTTTTACAAGTATGGAATTATGTATTTAGATTCATAAACTGAACTAGATTATGACATTATTTAAAAATGGCACCTAGTGGAAGGAATGGAAATCGTATCAATGCACGCACTCCATGTAGGTATTTCCCTCCTGCTCAAGCTAATTATAGTGGAGCTGGTGATACAACTGGTACTGATCAGCATATCCCCATACTGGGACAACTCACTTAGGTTATGAATAATAACCTTACTCGTATGGAGCACCCTGATCTGCAATGTGGAGGATCAATGTTAGATCACTTCATGAGGAAACAACCACAAACATTCAATGGGAGTACAAATCCCTTAGTATCTGAGCAATGGATAAATTCCTTAGAAAACATATTCCATGCCTTGGGGAGCAGTGAAATGGAAAAGGTTATCATGGCAGTTTACCGCCTCACTAGAGATGCTGATCAATGGTGGTCATTGATTCAAAATAAAAAAGGAAGGTGAAGAAGTATCAAGTATGGATTGGAGATAGTTCAAAGATCTTTTCTTAGAAAAATACCTTCCTCCTTACCATCGAGTAGATATGGAAAGGCAATTTCTGAGTCTGAGGCAAAAGTAGGATGGGAATGTTGCAAAGTATGATACTAACTTTACAAGGTTAGCAAGTCATGCTACAATTTATATACGTAACCCAAGAAGTAAGACTGGTCATTTATTTGATGGGTTAAAATCATTTCTCCGTCCAGCTTTAGTATCACAAACTTTCTCAAAGTACGAAGATATAGTCTTGTGTTCTATCAAGACAAAAAAGGAATTCTCTAAATCTTATGACAATAAAGTGAAGAAATAGAAGAAGAGAATGGTGAAACAAGAGATAGATAAAGGAAAAAAATGGAAAGTATGATTTTACATTATGCGAAAATTGTGGGAAGAATAACCTCAGTACTTGCCTAAAAGGAAAGGGAGTTTGTTATAAATGTGGAGAAAAAGGTCACCAAGCTCATGACTGCAAGGGAAAGAAAGAGGCTGTCAATGTTGAATACTATAATTTTAAGGAAATGGGGCATTATGCAAATGAATGCCCTAAGAGCCAAGGAAACATACCTCAGAAAATGACAAGGGAGCAAGGCCAATTTTATTTTGTTACTACAGTTGAAGTGGAATAATTATTGTATTTGTGTTTTTGGACTCAAGAACTATATTATGGTTATAAGAATAAAGTGATATATATAAGGATTGCACTGCAGTACTTGTTGTTTTCATTAAGGTTTTAATATGATGAAGGTAATAATATTTTTAGTATGTGACAATAAGAGAAACTATACTTTATTTGGGGAATCTAATGAATTGATTTTGGAATCTAGAGACCTTTTAGAGAAAGTCTGGACAGATGTATTTTGGATAACTATAAAGGTTGGAATGGATTAAGTTTAACTTTGGATAGTATTGTTTAAGGTTAAAACATTTATGAAGATTATTTTTGGAATATTATAATACTATAGTTTTAGGAAAAGGACAAACTGTAGGTTAGGGGATAACCTATCACGTCGGACAAATCTATAGGAATCGAACCCACACCATAGTGCGACAGGCCTTTATTTCCTACCACTAGCCTATAGGAAGCCCCTGGTTATTAAAAAATAGTTTTTCTAATCTAAATGGTATGTGTTAATATTTGTATCCTTATACGATTAGGATAAATATAATATTTTTGAGTTCAATTATCTTTTGGAGGGAAAGATGAGTTTGTGGTAGAAATTAGTTTAAGGTTGAAACTCTACTTGTCAAGTATATTTATATATACCTCTCTCTTATTCTATGAATAAATTAATTCTTAGAATTTAGGAAGGAGATATTAAAAAAAATTGTTATCCTAATACCTTATGTTTTGTTGAAATGATGATACTTTAAATCACCATAGATTGAAGGCTTTGAGGCCCTCAAGTTTACACTTGTTTGTGATTGATGACCTCAATCACTCCCTACAAATATTTACATTTTCCCTCCAATTATTTGTCTCTAACTGCCACCAATGTTCTCCTAATAGAGATCATAATTTTGTGGTGACTTTTTCATTTCCCTTTCCCTCTTATTAAGGTTAATTTTATTAACCTTATTTCTGATATGGGTTTTCCAGAAAGGTATTTTCTACTTTCAACCTTTTATTTTTGAAGAACAATTTTAAATTGCGAGGACACAATTTATTGAAGTAGGGGAGAATGTAACACCCCAAACTTCCATGGTACGCTTCTCTTTGAATAATAGAGCAGCATGTGTTATACGCAACCTCGAGTTCTAACACCCCGCAACCAATCAAAGTAGTTGTTATGAATATTAATACAGACTTTTTGAAATTATATAAATTTTATATTTCATAATGGACTTCATTTTTGTATTCGAAATATCGGAATAGGCCTATGTTGAATTTTTGGTATTTTTCCGAGAACTTCCAATTTTTGATGAATAGTAAAAAATACTTAAAAAAAACTTTTTTAATCAAAATAATTTATAGTGATAAATTATAATATTGCGTGGTTTGAAAAAATAATTAGAATATAATTTTACCATTTTATCCAATGCTGGTCATTAGAGTTAATTTCACTTTGAAATTGGACACAAACAATTGTCAATCTTTTGATTGATATTGTTTCTTAAAAACGCGCTATTTGTTTTAACAACGGGAATTAATTATAAAATTAATTAATGAAACTTATATGTTTGGAATTTTTTAAAATAGACATCATTTTTTAATGTGGAATATCAATTATAGCTTATGGTGAATTTCTGTTATTGTTCTGAAAAACTTCATTTTTGATGAATAGTGAAACCACTATGTGGTAGTTAAAAAACTGATTTCTTGTTTAAATGAAACTTTTCTGCTTCTACAAATTGAATTTCAAAAATCCAACATACATGGTTGTCATTATTAAGCAAAATGTGGTTCAATGGGATGAAAATATTTTTTGGTGAATAGTAACTTTTGAGTTTTATTAACATCGATTAGAGTTAATTAGGGTAATTTAAGGTAAAGATGATATTATAAGAATATAAAAATATATTTAAACATGTCCTACTCTTATGGGATGAGTCATGGACTACCTAGACAAACCATTGGATGATTTTTGGGACGCAATGGAGCCACTTGCGTACGATAATGACATTAATACCTTTTATTTAAAGTAAAAATAAAAATGTCACAAACATGTATTGTTTTACTAAAACAATTTTTAGAAGGGGTTATACAAGTTATATTTTTTACATTAAATATCCATTGGAAATATAAGAAGATTTAATAAATCATGGTAATTTTTTTATAGGTTTCAGGAATTAATTAATTTTATTTATTTATCACACCATGACGATGCATCGATTACCTCATTAATTAACGATTTAAATAAAATGAAAAGATAATGTAAAATATAAGACTTACAATTTTACAAAACCTATATTATGATTATATTTAGAACCCTTATCACCTTATCCTATAAATATATAATTTTGGGAACTTATAATCCAAAACTCATTGTATAATAAAGTAACATTTTTTGACTTTCTAAGAATGCCCCTCCCCTCCTCTTATAAAAGGCCCCCACCTATACCACCTTATTCACACAATCAAGCCATTTGGATCGTCCAACCTCTACCCAAAAACTCTCCCAAATTCCCTCTATTACTCCTAGAAGCCTCACTTTGCGCATAAATCTTACCAAGAAAGCCTTTGGCACAAATCAAAAAGAGTTACCCGATTTTAAGGTAATGTCTTCTCTTATGTTCTTTTGTTTTATTTTGATTCTACAACCCATTAAACTCTTTTTATTCCATTATTTTGTAACAATACCATTATCCTAAATATACTATGATGATGTTATGAGAAGTATTTTATTTACACTTACACACACCATAGTCTAATGGTTAAAGAACATACTGTTTCCATGGGTAGCGAATTACTGCCTCACGAAACGATGATTGTTCAATCTTCTTTTAACACATTTCATGGTGTCCATTAAGATGTCACTATATTTATTTATGATATATATTATGTTTATGTTTTCCTTATGCTTCTTTATTTTTCATTTATGGAATACCTTTATGATTTCCATTATGGGTAAACACGATAATTTCATTTTAGGATGTGGGGACTACCGCCCCCTCAAAGTGATTTGAATCGTTAATTCCATATGTGGGATGTGTAAATGATAGATTTAATGATATTATATATGATATTATACTGGAATTATAATATAACTTTATATAATTATGTTTTAATTCCATTAAATATGAAATATAAATGAAAGTAGCGTTCATGTGTACGTGCGGATTACCGTCTCCATGAACGGTGCATTCCATTTCTTACCTCTAAATGTTATGTAATACTATAAATGAATATATTTACTGGATATATATGATATATATGATATCTAAATCATGAATATAATTTTGGATATAATGGATATTTTACCACACGAACAACTTGTAATTATAAGAAGCTTATTTTTGACTCAATTACCAAAGATCGACAAAATGACTGTTATTACCTTAAATAATTACATAATGTTCATAAAATTGTAATAAGTGATATAAAATGAATAAAGAACTTGAAAAAGTTTCTTAAGAAAGTATAAATTAACACTAGTTTATTATTCATGAGGTTAAAGAACGATCGAGTCGAGTCGAACACGAGTTAAGGGACTTCGTCTCAATCTCCTTTCATTGAGGCATATTTTGTTTTATACACATCTTTTTTTATACGGTGTATAAACCCCTTTGAATTTTAAGTTTATTAAAAAGGAATCTTTTTTATAAGATTTTTTTTAATAAATGACAAAAGGGAATGTTTTTTGTCATGCATATGCGGCGACAACGACTTCTCCACCGCCGTGACCATTATTTGAGTTTCGGCTTTCTCTACAAGCCACACATTTTTTTAAATGAAAAATAAATACCAAGTTTTACTTTTCTTTTATTTTGGTATTGAAAATGGTTTTATTATATCAATATGTTGTATTGATATCTTTTGATTGAAATGTGGAAATGTTATGTTTCCTTTATGCATGTTTTATGTGATACGATTGTGTTATGGTTTATGATATGTTTAAACCATTTCATATAAGGAATGAATTGGACTTAGTATGTGACGGGTGGATCCCACTATAGCTCCTCGATGCATCGGTAGGTCTCATGAGACAAACTAGTGTCTTGGAACAAGGCCTTGACAAAATATTATTTGTATTCTTGGCACAAGGCCTTGACTATGTGGTTATAATAGTCTGGCATTATGCATTCCGTCATTATGAAAGTGGTTATTCATATTGCAAGTGATTATTGGACTAGTAGAATATCCATGTAAATAAGTAAATGGAATTATTTAATTTTATTTTTGCCATATTACGCTGAAGTTCAAGTTTAAAAGGATTTTGTTTTAGTTATACATTGCCTCAAATGTTTATGTTTATTTATGATAGTTTCCGCTATATTGTTATCCTTACTGAGCATCTGAGCTCACCCCTTTCTATGTTTTATTTTTTCCAGGATGTGAAGAAATCTTTTATGACTGACCTGTAGGGATAGTCTGAAGGGGATATGAGTGTGGACTATGGAGACCATGTTATTGTAATTTTTCACTTTATTATGTAATGTAACATTTATGAATGTATCTAGTGTTTCCAAGTCTACTAAACTAATCGGTCTTTCGAGACTTTATCTTTTGTGATCATGCCAATGTTACGTAATAATGCACAGACTCTAAGTATCTGGAGTTAGGGCATTACAACTATATCATGTCCAAAAATATTATATATCTTGCGGTTTACCGTAGAACAAAAACTTCTTCATTTTTTATGATTTAGAATATGATATTCATGAGATTTCATATCTATTAATTTTTAATCATGATTTGACAAATCAATCGTCATGGCACGGATTTGATACCACTGATGGGTTTCTAAGGATCTATTAAGAATTAATCAACACATAAAAAATAATAAGAAAACCAAATCCAAAGATATACCAGGGAATAAACCAAAAAAAATGTATAAATAAAAATGAATAACATTGTGTACAGTTCACCAGTTGATCCATTATCATTGTCTTCACAAATCTAGTTGAGAAATATTACTTCAAAGGTGTAGCCATCAGAATCTCGTATCCATGGTGTATCCATAGGCTAACATGAATCACCCATGTAATGGACTGGATTCTCTTATATTTTAATGACATGCTAGTGCCTCTTGGGTAAAGAGAAGCGGAAGGAGAGATACAAGTATATATTGATTATTTTGGTTCTTACACAAGGTTTATGCACAATATCATAGTGAAACCCACATATATATAGGCATTGGTATACTTCTAAGTCTTCTAAAGAATTTAATTTTGTGTTACAAAACATGCGATTAAATAGCATGGGTTATAAAACATATAACCTTCAGCCATCCAAACATTATCACATGCATTTAATATTTTGAATTGAATATAACTAGTGATATATTTTGCGTGTAAGATTCATGTATGTTAACATTAATCAGTCAATTTCCAGTAAATCATAGAGTGTCAAAGTGAATCGTACTATATGTTTCAACTCACAACACTGGAATATGATATATCCATATCATACAATACAATAGGCTTAAGGTTACGGCATGAAATATCTTATTACATTCATTATGATACATTCATTTAATTTTATAGGATATATTCCATATCCATCAAATGTAAAAAAAATACATTTCTTGTTTTAATATCCTAATAGATTCTTCAATTTCCCCCTTGAATATAGATATAGTTTCATCTTATTTAATAAAATACAAATACGTCTAAACCACTTAAAGGAACATCATTTTTTATCATCTATAAAATCATGGGAAGAACATCCCCACAAATTCAATTCCTGAAAATACTATAGTGATTTTTTTTCTTAATCACCAATAAGATTCCAAGTCATGAATAAATTCACTTAAAGATCATTATTTCAGTTGTGGCTTCCTCTCCATGGTCATCAGAATTATATGTCAATGGTTATGATTAAATTTTCAAACATCAAGTGTTGAAAATATTTGTTCTCAATTTAGTCTTATATACAATACATTTCACACCATTGGTTTCTCCATGACATGGTTATATGAAAGTTTTCTTTATGTTATCCTTCCACCAAATTCCCTCTATTTATTCCACATATTATATAATTACTCTAATAAACCTAGAAAAAATTAAAATTAATGAAAAAAATTAAAACCTGGGTTATGGTTTTATTTGTAATAAAAAATAATTATTAAATATATGCACAAAATTATTGTGTTGGGGGTGATAATTACCTCTTTTCTTGAGATAAGATTTTTGTATGATGACCATGTAAACTTTATAATCATTTTTATTTTAGCATCAGTTGTTTAATTTGGACACTACTAATAGGATTCTGTCTGTGAAACCCTATCACTCAATAGGTAAGTCTCATATGGACTTTTAATTAGGTTGGGTGGTAGGAGTCTTTAAATATTGTAGCATGGAGTGACATGAAAACAATAATATTTTTTATAGATAGTGAGATATTTCATAAGATGTTATGAATCCATGTTATGTTTCCCTTTATTTGGTGATGTATCAAATGAGATATACAACTACCTATTATCAATAGTGGTGTGTAATCCATTACTTCATGAAAAAAATACTATTTTTGGAATAGGGTCAATGTCTCACATGTGTATGAATCATATATTTATAAAGTAAAAATATGATTATAAAATATCTAAGTTTGGGCCACTCATGGTTCAGTTCCATATGGGGTGGATTGGCCTTTGGATGTTCACTACTAGAAAATTAATTATTCATTATGGGATATTTGTAAGGATATTATATTAAAAATAGCTCATGGTTAAAAAATGCATCAAAAAAGTTATTTTTTGCGATGACTAACTATAGCGACCCCACTTTTTCTTACATACCTTATTACATCATTTTAAAGAAAAAAACATAAAATCATTACAAAAAAAAGGATCCAAAAGGTTTAGTGTATTGGGAAAATTGGGACCATACATAACATTTACAAAATAAAATATAAAAAGTTATTTAATTCCTTCTTCTCTAGCTTCTTATTGGACCATTTAATTATCCTTAGTACATGTAATCACCTAAGGATATACATCAAAAATGGGTGTTCTAATATCCCAGTAAGAGGATAGATAAGAACACAAAACAATATAAAATGGTGTGACCATAATAATTATCATGATTACATAGTAATATGATCATAATCATGAGAAGTATTAAGTAAAGGTAGGGAATGTGGCAATGCATAAAAATGAAACATCACGTCTTAATGGTCAACTACTACACATAGTTATGAACAAAGCTAGCAACATGTTCACGTATAGTTCACCTTCTCTATTTAGATTATTCACATTAACCAATTAATTGTATATATATATATAGTTTTGGGTGCACCCATCACATCATAACATTTATATTTTTTTATTTAACTCTGGGTGCACCTGTCACATTATAACATTTACATTATCATACAAGCCATATAGAACATATATCAATATTGAACATAAAATAACACATGGAATGGAATGGGTTTCATTTCAATAGAATACATTCATAAACTTTTGGTTTCCAAATTAAATATGGAATAAAATACTTTATATAAGAATCATCAACCTTGATTAAAGAAAAACAATATCGAGAAGTAAAAGGTGTGTTTTTTTAAGAAAGAGTTCTTTTGGAAAAAATTGTTCTTATTATAAAATCAAGTAGAAAAAATGAATATCCCAGAAAAGGTAAGATAATTATAGAGAAATTATATTTAAATAATATCTATACTTAAAATTGTGTGAGATAGGGAAAACCCAAAGAAAGAGAGTTGAGTTCAAGAATTCCCCTTAACTTGTGTCTGAACACTTTATTCACTTTAATGTCCGATATAATTAAATTATATTCATTAATTAACAATTAAATAAAATTTTAAACATTAATTTTGTTCATTAAGGTTTTATTAAGTTTATTTATGGGCCTTTTGATGAGTTATAGAGCTTAATTTCATCCTTCGGAAGCATTTGTTTTCTTAGTTTTCACGATCGATTCACTTGTCTCATGAATGGAAATTCGTGTAAAATGAGGATAAATATACAGAATTTTTATTATATGTTATTAATAATATTACATAATTTTAAATTATCTTACTAATAATTTGGTTATCTACCATTAGGATTAATCTTCAGATTAAAGTTAATGATGATCATTTTAGGTTAATTTTTGCAGTTTTTTTATCACAACGAACTCGTATTGTTTTGTCGCTTGGTATTTTGTATAAATGTTAATTATAAAGCATAAATGGGGTTGTATAATAAAAATTAAAATATTTTTAAAACCATTTAATGTTTTTATTAATATCCTTTAATTCATATAAGGAAAACGAATGTGCATTGCCCACGATGTTGGTAAATTGACACATCACAGGCGGTGATTTAATTTTTATAATAAAAGAGTGAGAGGAAGGATTTTAATTAAGGATCTTACATTAAAAAGATATATTTATAGTATATGAAAGTTAATTGAGTTATATTTACATTTGGATAAATGGATGTGAGGATAGAATTAAAAAATGAATTAAACTAAACGGAAATTAAAAGAAAAAGAGAGAGGATTTACCTCTTGAATTCTCCTCTTGAGATCCTCCTCAAGGCACCTAGGCTTGGTCTTTTTATGAGAAAAAGATCTCATAGACATGTTTTAGGGGATAGGGATGTGTTATGTTAATAATTTTGGAATGGATCAAAGCTTGAGAGGTGTGAGGAGAAGAGGGTGTGAGGGGTGGTATTTATAGTGGAAGAGAGGGGTGTTTTTTCATTTTTTAATTCATTTGTTTATTATTTTGATCAAGACAAAAAATAGTGTGAATTATTTATACTAAATATAGTAATTATATCATTTTAGTTATAACCAACGGTTTTGACATCATCTATGACTCAATGAATAGTGTATTTAACTTATAATGTATATATACCATATATTATTATATTTCACTATTCAACAAAAAATCAAGTATTTTTTAAAAATACCAAAAATTCACCCTAACCATTTTTCAACATGTAGAATAAAAAAATGAATTCCATTTTACGAAAATAATTTTCTAAATATGATTAATTTAATTTTTAATTAAAATAATCATTTAATTAGAAGATATAGATTTTAAGATTATTACTGATTTTATTACACTTTGAAAAATTACTTAAGGTCCCATAAAGTTATCCTAAAATAATAAGACATAAAAATATTAATTTATTAACTCATTTTCTGAATATAAATTTTCTTTTTAATTATTAAATTAATTATAGAATTATAATTAAATATTTAGGACTTATAAAAATACCAACACTTAATTAATAATTTTTAAAATATTTACTTATACTATAATATAATTATATCATATTTTCACATATAATATTCCAAAAGTTTATTTATAATTTCATTATTGAGGATTCTATTCATTTTTCTGGTTTACTATTTTTAAGGTTTATATTATTATTACTAAGTTCAAGCTACTTTTTCATTAGTATTTATTTATTAACTTCTAGAAATACTTATTATTTCATAAATTATTCATTTATAAAGTTTTTTAATATTGTCCATAACTGATTATATGTGATTGATACTACATTCAATTACTATAAGAACAGATAAATTCCATTGATAAATGTCTGGGTCATTACATTCTTCCCCCCTTTTGAAATTTCTCCCTCCAGATTTCATTTTACATAAACAGGTGAGGGTACTTATCCTTCACCATCTACTCTAGTTCCCAAGTTACATATTCATAATTATAGTTCTTTTAAAACACTTTGAAAAGTTGTTTTTCCGTATAACCTTATCTCTCCGGTCCATAGTCTTTACTGACTGCTCCTTATAAGAGATATCATCTTCCAATTGTACCACCTCTAAGTTTAGTACATGTTAGGGATTTTGTATGTAATTCCTCTGAAGTGATACGAGGAGCACAACATGATATTGATCCATATTTTGTGGAAGTGAAATCTGATAGGACATGGATCCTATGTGAAAAATGATATCAAAGGGGGCATTGTACCTTGGGCTTAGCTTCCCATTCTTTCCAAACATCATGACTCTCTTCCATGGTGATATTTGAAGGAAGAATTTATCTCCAATGTTGAACTCTAAGTCCCTTAGATAGTTGTTAGCATGGCTCTTTTTCAGACTCTAATAAGCTTTGATATCTTGTTGGATGGATTGAATCTTCTCTGTTATCTCTTGCACAAGATCAGGTCCAAGTATCTTTCTTTCACCAACTTCATCCCAACATGATGGAGTTCTACTTCGCTTTCTATACAGAGCTTCATATAGAGCCATCTGAATACTCGAGTGGAAGCTATTATTATATGAGAACTCAACCATTTGGATATGTTTATCCCATCCACCATTGAATTATAATTAAAATTATCTTATCATATCTTTGAGAATCTAAATAGTCCATTCAGATTGGACATCATTTCGGGGTTATAGGTCAAGATGAAATTTAATGCAATACATAAAGCATGTTGAAGAATCCTCTAGAATTTATAAAAGAACCAAAGATCATGATCAGAGACAATTGAGAGTGGAACTCCATGCAGTCTCACCACTTCCATTATATATATCTCAGAAAGTTTTTCAAGTGAGAGATTTTCTTGAATATTGATAAAGTGGGAAGTCTTGGTGAGTCGGTCCACCACAACCTATATCTCACTATTTTCTTTGGATCTCTTTAGGAGACCCGTGACAAAGTCCATAGTGACATTCTCACATTTACACATGGTTATAGGCAATGATTACATCATCCCATTGGATTTATATCACTCTAATTAAGCTTGATGGCACATCAAACACCTTGAGATATACACATCAATATCTTTCTTCATGTTATCCCATCAAAAGTGTTCTCAAATATCACAATACATCATTGTACTTATGGGATGGATAAAGAAATTTGAGATATGTGCATTTTCTAATACATCCTTATTTATACCAGGTGATGATGGCACATAAAGCCACATTCCAAACCAAATAATACCATCATCATCGATATAGAACCCTTTTAGCTTCACTTACATTACTGCATTCACCTTCTTTTGTAACTCTATCTCATCCCTTATGCCTACTTAATCTTCTCATGGATATATGGTCGGGAAATAATTTGGAAAATTTAAGATGTATTCCCTTCCATTATGATTTCTAAATCCATCCTTTTAATATTCATAAAGATAGGGTCTTCCTCAATCCCCAACATAAATAGAGTAGTAGGTTCTTTTCGGCTTAGAGCACCAGCTACCTTATTTGCCATGCTGTAATGATATTGAATAGAGAAATTTTAGTCTTTGATTAGATAAAACTCTATCCTTTGACGCATTTTGAGATATTTTGTGTGAATATATACTTTAGGCTCATGTGATCGGTTTATATATCACACTTCTCACCATAGAGGTAGTGCAACCATATTTTCAAGGAAAAAATCATAGCTTCTAGATCTAGATCATGTGTCGAGTAGTTTTTCTCACATATCTTCAATTTTTGTGAGGAATAGGCTATCACATTATCATTTTGAATAGATAAACATACCAAGACTTTATTTGAATCATCACTGAATATCACAAAAACTTCCCCACTTTTTGGTACTATGAGTACAAGTGCAGCGATCAACCTTCTTTTTAGCTCTTTGAAGCTTTTCTCACACTCTACTATCCAGATATACTTTACCCATTTCCTTATTAACATAGTTAGTGGGCCTGATAATCATGTGAAATTTCACACAAAACATCAATAGTACCCTATTAATCCAAGAAATCTATAGATTCTCACTAAAACATAATTTTCCATTAGCAGCGGTTGTTTAGCGGCAGTTTATAATAAACCACCGCAAAAAAAAAGTTTTTTGTTTACACCGACAACCCTTCCCCCCCCCCCACCCTGACCCTCCTTCTCACCCAGTGAACCCACTTCCCCCCCGCCCCCCGCTTCCCCCACGACCCCGGCCCCCCGCGACCCCGGCGACCCAGCGACCCCAGCGACCCCGTGACCTCGACGACCCCGCGACCCTGGTGACCTCGGCCCCCCATGACCCCGGCGACCCTGAGACCCTAGAAACCTAGCTTCCCCAGCGACCTCTACGAACCCTAAGGTTTGATTTCTAATAATTTTCTTATTTTGATATTATATAATGTTCATTGATCTTTATTGATTAAATATTTCCCTTCCATGTTGATGAAATGTTTTCTTAAATATATGATCTTTGTTTTTTGGTGGTTTCATTGATATCCTTGGGAGGATTCCAAATAAAATTATATGGAAGATATGGTTGCTGTGAAAATGAGTTTGGAATGATGTAATGGTTGGGATGAAGTGATGGTTAGATCATTCACTAGCTTTCGTTTATTTAATTATTGGGTGTAGTTTTATATTTCTAGTTGTGACCTTCTTGATTTATAGTCATTGTTATTGAATTTCTTGATGTGATATAACACTAACTTGAACATGTTCATTGGGTTCTTAATTAATTTATTCTCGTGTTGAGTTTTTGTTTCCATATAATTTGAAATATGGATCCCTTGCTGTGATTTAATGTTGTAACCCAACTCTAGGTTGGTTAAAAAGTTTTGATGCTTTCCATGTTTTGATATATTGTATGATATGTCTGTTAACATGTTTTTTTATATTAAACTAAATATTTGTCACTGAAACATTATCAATATTTTTCCTAGATGATAAAAACAACATCTCTAATTTCATCTCCAAATTCCCAACAAGATTCTACTATGAAACTCCTAACACCAATCCCAGACACATCAACTATTCTTCAAATACCCTAGTTTGATCCCCAAACCACATCAGCCGCATCTTGAACGCAATTTATTATGTGGTCCCCACCTTACCACATCAATTTTTATGTAACAGCACTAGTAAGTCCTTCTCTAGATGAATTATACAAAAGGTGCTCAATCCCACCCACCAATGTGCTATCATATCCCAACCACGATGCCTTAAAACTGATGGAATAACAAAAATATTCAATGCCCACACCGAAGTCTGAATCTGACTCTTAGTTCAACTCCATGGTTAGATCCTTGATTGTCCCATTTAACCATAATTCTCCACTCATGAGCACTAACATATATATGATCCAAATCACCCTCAAGTCACACCACCACTCTTTTCTATGTGAATACACCAAAGAGATGTGTAGGAATTCAATTCGCACAAGGTTCGTAGAACCTCAAAACCTAATCTCCCAAGTTATTTCATCATGAATTTAAATGAACACCACCACTTATCATGCCTCAAGACTACCATCGCTCACGTGGTTCTTGCAACTCCAAATTAACAATGTGTTGAGTTTTGTAAGCATCATAAGGTTTTCCCTGAACATTATTTATAATAGATTTATTCGATATTAGAGTTTTATATGAAGACTCTATAGAGAAAATAGGTTGGGGTTATTCCAAATTAACAATGTGCTTTGGTTTTCATGGTAAAGTAGCTTCCACGTTGTTAGCACACTGTTTCTCTTTACCAAATAATCTTCCCCTATCCCAAACACTAGAGGGTTCATATCTACTCAGGGGCTCATCTTTATTATATTATGTTTCTATAATCTTAGACTATCTTATATATGAATATATTTCTATATTTAGTAGTAACTATCTGTTTTAATTTTTTTTATTATTGTGTAGGCACATTGGGATATACATGGATAAAAGCTGGATCACATTACCAAGAAACACACCTCAGTATGTTAAGGGTTTGAATGAGTTTTTAGATTTCGAAATTTCTAATCGATCCATTGAAGGGAGAATAAAATTTCCATGTACTAAATGTAAATTTAGAACATGGTTGGAGAGAGATGATTTTTATGAACATTTAATATTGAAGAAATTCCCTGGTCAATATTTGTGTTAGATTTGGCATGGAGAATTGAATGTTACAGAAAGATTGAGCACTGATGTTAATCCACAGAATGAGGTCCCAAGTTCATCAACAATGGAAAATGAAATGCAAAACCTCATAAATGATGAAGTTTTCACTACAAGACGCCACTATCATCATCAAAACATATCAGAACAACCATAAGAGGGTGCTAGAAATTGCAATGTGACAAGTGATGTTTTTGAGACTGTCACATAGGAAGATCAATATTGTAACATATCATTGGATCCTCATCTTGATTTTGTGGAGCCAAATGTAAGAGAAAACTTCACTAAGGGAAATGTGTTTCATGATTTAGTTGATGATGGAAATAGAGAGTTGTATAGTGGGTGTTTGAAATATTCAAATCTTTCATTTCTGCAGAAGTTGTACCATATCGAATGTCTATGTGGAATTACAAATAAGGAAATCACCATGATATTGGAATTGATTCGTGATGCATTTCCTGAAGCAAAAATCCTAGAATATTTTTATGATATAAAACAAGTTGTTAATAAGCTTGGTCTGAATTATAAAAAAATACATGACTGTCCCAATGATTGTATGCTTTATTGGGGAGAGGATTCAAGTAAACCGAATTGCAATAAATGTTCTTCTTCTAGATTGAAGGAAAAGGGTGATGTTGTAAGTCTGAATGAACATAATTTCATGGGAAAAAATAAAAGTAACACACCTGCAAAGGTTTTGTGTTACTTTCCTTTGAAGCCTCAATTGCAATGATTATTTATGTCATCGAAAACCGCTAAATACATGAAGTGGCATTCTGTAGATAATAAAAATTATGGGTTAATGAGACATTCATGAGATTCCCAATCATGGAAGACATTTGATTCATTACATCTATATTCCTCAGTTGATCCTAGGAATGTTTGATTGGGATTGGCTTCTAATGGATTCAACCCATTTGGGACTTTGAGTACCATTTATACTATTTGGCCAGTTGTTTTGATCCCTTATAATCTGCCTCCGTGGATGGGTATGCAATAAACATCTTTTATCCTTTAGATGATTATTCCTAGAAAACAAATGCCTAGAAATGATATTGATGTATACTTGCAGCCTTCGATTGAAGAATTGCAGGAGTTATGGAGCAACAGTGTTGAGACATTTGATGTTTCTTCTAAAACAATGTTCAAAATGCATGCTTCTTTAATGTGGACCATTAGTGAATTCTCTGGGCTTGGGAATTTATCTGTTTGGAACACTTACATGGGTTTGGCTTGTCCTATTTGTAACTTTTATTTTGATCCCAAATGGATACCTCGCAGTAGAAAATGGTTCTTCTTGTGTCATCGAATATTTCTCGATACATCTCATAGATTTCAGATGAACAGATCAAAATTTAATGGTTACATTGATCATAGACCACCTCCAAAGTTTTTAGCTGGTTCTAAAATATTGACACAGCTTGAAAATGTTGAAACAGAATTTGGGAAGGTTCATCATGTGAATGATAGTGGAAAAAGGGTCTGAAGTGCATCGTCAAGCAAAATAAGAATGCAACAATGGAAGAAAAAAAAATTATTCTTCAAACTTACGTATTGGGAAATTAATTTGTTGCGGCATAACCTTGATGTGATTCATATTGAGAAGAATTTCTATGGAAATTTGATTTTCACATTTCTTAATGATTATTTAAAGTCTTTGGATCATCTCAATGCTCGCAAATACTTACAAGCAATGAACATAAAATGCGATCTCTGGCCAGATGAGAATCAAAAATAACCTCTGGCAATTTTTTCAATGACAAATAGGGGTAAAGATACATTCCTTAGAATGTAAAATAATTTTAAGGTATCTGATGGGTATTAAAGTAACATCTCAAGGTGTGTTAACTTGAAGAATCATAATTTACATGGATTGAAATGTCACGATTCACATATTTTGTTACAACAGTAACTACCATTAGAATTGCGTACATTATTAACTGAAAAAATTACTTCTGTTGTACTCCAATTATGTACATTTTTCAGACAACTATGTGAGAAATATCTACATCCATTTCAGCTTGACAACCTCCAGGAGAGGTTTTTATTGACCCTTTGTGCAATGGAGAAGATCTTTTCTCCGTCCTTTTTTACTGTAATGATGCATTTAACTGTGCATTAGGTTGAGGAAGCTAAATTAGGATGCCCCATTCATTATCGATAGATGTATCCAATTCAGAGGTACATTATTTATATGTTTTTCAGTTAAGTAAACAATTTTTTGTACTTAATTAAATGCATAATTATGTTTATTTTATTTCACAGATATCTTGGGCATTTGAAATCATACGTGAGAAATAAAGCTCAACCAGAAGGCACTATTGCTAAAGGCTATTTGGATGAGGAGTGTCTTACCTTTTTTTCTCGATAATTGGATGATATTGAGACAATATTTAGTCGAGTAGGACATGTTGATGACATATTGACTCAATCAAAAAATACATCAGAAATCCAAAATATTTCTTAAAATTGGCCGATCAGTTGGGAGGACCTCAAATGTGACACTGACTGAATTGGAATTATTACAGGCACATAGATATGTGATGCTAAATAGTAAAATTGCATATCCATTTATTGAAGAGTTGAGGATACAAACAAAGAGATGAATGAGAGGCCGAACATGGAATGAGAAAGATATAATGAAATTTGTTAATAAAGAGCTTGTAGAATGGTTTTCATGATGTGTATGTTCATAAAGATTGCAATAAATACGAATATTAGTTTGACACATACATTTTGTAAATCTAATAAAATATATTTCTTTTTTTAGATCATGAATACTGATACTCAAGCAGAGGTGTCAGAAGATTTAAAGTTTCTTGCTAGAGTTCCTATAAAACAAGTAAGAAAGTTCGACGATTATAATGTGAATGGCTTTAGATTTCGTACATTCGATCGAGAAGTGGGTTTGAAAACACAGAATAGTGGTATATTTACATTTGTTAATGTGGAATACTATGGAAAGATGCATGATATTATTGAATTAAACTACTAAATACATTTTTATATTGTTTTATTGAAATTTAAATGGGTCGATATTATCAGAGGTGTTAAAATAGATTCCTTGCAATTTACTTCTATGAACTTCTCTCGCTTGATGGATGCTGGTGATCATGAACTGCATGATCCATATATCTTAGCATCACAATAAAAAATGGAATATTATGTGAATGATGTTGTTGATGAAGGGTGGAGTGTAGTTTCTCACCTAATACAATGATATTTGTATGATATGGGTGATGAAGTGGAAAATTTGACCTCTGAAATTGAATTTAATCAACAACAGGAAGCAGAATTATTTTTCCATCATGATATTGAAAATATTATTCTGGCAAGGATGAATGAAGTGGATGAATAAATGGAGCACGAAACTGACATGATTGAAGGGGAAATGATTTTATGTACAATTATTTATTTATTCAGCAACCAATTGTTTCATTTCTGCAGTCATTCATTATCATTGTTATATATATTTTGTCTGTTAGTACTGGAAATCTAATATCATTTTTAATTTTTTTTTCAACATAATTTTTTTGAAATATATATTCTGAACTTAATTTTATTTTTTTAAATGATAGGAATTCCAAGGAGGAAGTGGTAAACTATTTTATTTAGTTTTGTGCCAGATGACGATCCATCTGGCTCCCTCCCCATGACATCTGAGGCACCAGCTTCCTACACCCCTGCACTATCTCCCCCTGCACCATCTCTCACACCATCTTTGGATGTACCATTAGAGGGTGATTTGTCGACTCCCCCATCAGGTGCCTCAGTAGTGGGGCAGTGACACACCCCTTCCATTTCATCATAGGTATACTGGAGTGTCACTGTCATAGGTACAAAACATTAAATGTAAGAGTTTATAGTTTATCAATCAAATTCCATGTTAATGGATTCACATTAGGTAATCTATTTTTTGATGAGAACCTCCAATGGGATTCCATGTATATGAATATTTGGTATGGATGTCCTTTTAGAACTAAATTACAATGAAAGGTGTTCTCTAGTGATTCATACTATAGATTCTTCAAAGTAAGTATTGGTAAAAGGTGTAAGATTTTGGGATCATCAAATATTCTTTGGGTGGAATCATTTGAATTATTGGATTCCCTTATAGATTTATGATTTTTTAATGAATAATATCAAAATACTAGTGTTTAACGAGGTACCCCTATTCATATGATCTCTCTGAATCTGTGTAGATATGAAAATATATGATTTTTAGGTTAATCATACATATAATACATGTTTATGATTCATTTGTTTAAGGCCACATAGTTAAGAAATTATTCATTTTTCACCATAAAAAGAGGTCGTAGGTGTTTAAATTATTGGGATCAGGCCTATGTGATGAGCATCATATAAATCTCTCTAAATAGAATCATAACACACATAGTTTATTAATGATTAGTGGGATACATCATACCCTTTATGTTAAATTTAAATAGTAATATTTCAAGAATATTAACTTTTTGTGAAGGGGAACACTTTTTGAAAGGTACCTAGAAATAGATAGTGTTTGAATTTATCATGAGTTTCCATTTCAGTTTCATCTTGGTCTTAAATGACTAATTTGGAGAAGGTATGGTTGTGGATTACACCTATTAGAGGTCCCATATATTGTTTTAAATATCATATATGTTGGTATGATGATAATGGATGAATTCTTAAGAGGATGGGTCATACAACTTGAAGGTGGATATGATATTGTGATACTAGGAGGGGTATCTAAAATTAAGGACTATATAAAGAATCTAACACTGGAGTCTTTAACTATGGTATTTTGTAAAAGTGATTCATATTATTCTTATCGCATAAGAATAATAGCATGTTTCTTGATGTTGGGATTGAACCGCAGAGGGGAATATCTTGTATCCTACTTAAGAGTAAAAAAATACAATATAATTGAAGGCATGCATTTTAAGGTAATGTGACATGATTCATTGTAGATTAAAATTGTGTTGAAATGACATGTGTAATGAATTTTAGAGTCGTCCTACCAGGTTTAGAAGGTGATTATTATAATGTATCTCAATAATTATTTTAAATTATGATCAAATAGAACATAATGTTTTTGTGTATCATGATATTTTTATGAAATAAGTTAATATAAGATTAGTTTTGTTACATAAAAGTGCACAATAAGGTATTGAGTGAGGCTAACACACGAGCTTCTCTAAGACACCTGGTATAGTAGATGTGTGTGGTGATGGTATATTTGGGGTATTAAACCAAGTAGGAGGCCCACACATGGTAAATCTAGCTGTGTTTTATGCTCACTCTCTATATGGGAACACCGACACACATGTAGATCGAATTTTTCATTTTCATGTGATATATATTATGGGGGATGAGAAGGATCAGCTATATGTATGTTTGGAGCATAGTCAAATAATGGACCTATGTTTTATAGTTAATTCTATCATATATTTTTTTTCAATTTATTCTATACTAATTTCCTAGGTTGATGTTTCTTGTTGTATGTTGGTATGTACAAAATTGTTCATTCTTATATACCATGTCAATGTTTACTTATTTTTTCAATTTATTCTATACCGATTTCCTAGGTTTATGTTTCTTGTTTTCTGTTGGTATGTACAATATGGTATTTTTAGTTTGATTTGTCTTTCAGGGTAGTGGTGCAGCGGAAGAAAAAAAAAATTCTGGTCAGCTTTTAGTGGCGCTTTAAACCGCCGAAAAATGTACATTGGTGGTGGTTTAAACAGCTGCTAAACTGTGAAAACCGCCGCGAAATGCAAAAAAAACGTTTTTCGGCGGCTTTAACCACCTCTACAGAGTCACATCGTATCTGCTCACTCTGCAGTGGTTCTCATTACTTCTGCAGCGGTTTTACGGCCACTGGATATGAGTTTATTCGTGGCAGTTATATCCGCCGCCAATAAACTGATGTCAAGGGCTCGTAAAAACTGCCGCTAATCTCAATAAAACCATCGCGAAATAAGGCAGATACAACCCTTTCCTTAAACCGCCGTGAAATAGAAATAACTTCCGCTAATAGATTGGTGATGCCGTATTACACGGTGGTTTATAGAAACCACCGCCAAACCATGTAGCGGTGGTTTAAACCACCGCTAAACACAAAAAAAAACCATTGCTAAATGACGTTTCTGTTATAGTCTTTTGTGACACTAGAGGGTCTGAGTCAGTCCTTAATCATCTTTTTCTTTGAATGGTCCATATAAATTCACTCACTTGTGATCATATAACCCAAGAATGTGACTTGTTGCACCCAATGTCACACTTTCTGAACTTGGTTTACTACTTCTCCTTCCTTAATGTCGCCAACACAATCCTTATATGTTTTTCATGTTCCTCCTTGATCTTGGAGTAGATAATAATATCATCGATAAACATTACCACCAATTTATTGAGGTAATGTCTAAAGACTTTATTAATCAAATCCATGAATATTGTAGGGGAATTAGTAAGTCTAAAGGAAATTACTAGAAACTCATATTTTCCATACCATTTATGGAAGGAAATCTTCTGAATATCTTTCTTCTTCACATTTAGTTGATGATATCCAGAAAGGAGATCCACCTCTGAGAAGTGTTGATCTCCTTATAGATGATCAAACAAGTCATAAATCCTTGGTAGAGGATACTTGTTCTTTATGGTGATCTTGTTAAGTTCTCAATAATCAAAACACAATCATGTTAATCTATCCTTCTTCTTGACAAAGAGCATCGACAAACCCCAAGGTGATGCACTAGGGTATATGAACCCTTTATCCAAAGGCTGTTAGAACTGCTTCTTCAACTCCTCCATATCAATAGGGTCCATCCAATAAGAAAATTTTGATATAAGAGTAGCTCTAGGTATGAGTTCTATTGATAACTCTACCTTGTGATCTAGGGGATGTCTGGGTAACTCTTTGGAAAATATATCACTATATTCCCTCATAATGGGAATTTCCCCTAAGTTGATAACTTCCTTTGAATCAGCCATTTGAGCAAGGTATGCTTCCTCCCATGGAATCAACACCCACACCCTTGAATGATTATCAAAAGGAGATTCATGATCTTCGTTAGAGTGGTAGAGGATCCTGGGATTGTTTGGAATTTGAAAAGATATTTTCTTTTCCTAACAGTTTATATGTTCTCTGCATAATTATAACCAATCCAACCCCAGTATAGCATCAAATTCCACCAAGGGAAGTATTACAAGATTTTTCGGAAGAATCCTACCACATATGCCAATAAGAGAAGAGTCCAGGACTTGGGTTGCAACGATTTTACCACTCAGTGTTTTTATATATATTTATACTTCAATTTTTTGGGGCTTTGATTCAATAGTTTTAGAAATCATTCAAGATATAAAGGAATGTGTAGAACTATAATCAAATAATATTTTTTCCATTCTTTAGTGAATAGGAAATGTACCTTGTATGAATTCATTTGGTTCTCCTATTCTGAAGTAGTGATGGAATAATCATTCCCTTTCTTCTTTGGATTTAGTGCCTAATGATGTTGATTACCCTTGAGAACTCAAGTTTTAGTGCACTGGATTATATAGTACCCTTGGTCTCTACAAATGTAGCATTGTACCAGAGATGATTCTCTCCTTTCCTCCACCACATTTTCCTGATTCCTCATATATTTTCTACATTCATGAGCTCAGTGGCCTACTCTCGCACACTTTAAGAATTTCCCCGTCCCTTTGAGGTAGTTTCCATGATGCAACTTCCCAAATTTTTGACATGTGGGTGGTTGAGTTCTCTTTACACCTTCCTCATTACATCCTCTAGTTTGAAACTCTGTCTTTCATTTCTTATCACCATAGCCATGGGACCATTCTGCAAACTCCATTTACACTTTGAGAGCACATCAAACAACTTCTTCATAACTCCTAAAGTCTCAAATTTCAAGACTTTTGAAGGTGTGGATTTAAACCACTAAAGAATATATCAATTTTTCATCATTTTTTATAACAAAACTTGAAGCATACCATGAAAGCCTTTTAAAATTCTCTTCATATACCATAAGATATTATCATTCATTTTTCCTCATCTCTATAAATTCTATCTCCATATTGTTTTGAAGAGTTTGAGGAAAATACTTGTTAAGAAACATTATCTTAATGTTTTCCCACTCCATATATTCAATTTCATCCCTTATCTAGGTGTTCTTAATCAATTCCCACCATTGGTTAGCCTCTCTATCTAGATGATAAATAGCCAGTCACTTTCTCTATCTTGGAATAGTGAAGTGCAGAAATGATATTCTCTATAGATTTGACCCGCTATTATGTGAATAGTGGATCATAAGACCCACTAATGGTTGGTGGTCATTACTACATAAAGGACTCGATAGTCATTTTCTCCCTCTTCGGTGAAGGCAGAAGTTCCACATTATTCAGGTTATTATTCATAACATGATATAGTTGGGTAATCATCACCATGAAATTTTTAACTCCATTTCCCAAAGCATTGGGGATATCATTTGGGAAATCGCTACATTGTCCCTCGCATGGGTTGTTGGCTTGGTTTCTCCTAGTTCCCACCATTTTATAAAATATAAAAGGTTAGAACAAAATATAAGTCAACATTTCATGAATAAATAATTTCTTCCATTGTGCAAATAAGTCGAAAGGCATATCTTATGGGAACCCTATGTTTAGAGTTTTCTAAAAAAAGATTCTTGGGTTCTTACTTATACTTAGTCTTATACTAAGGGTTATCACTAAGGTTATCTAATCCTAATTCCCAAATTAACTAAACCATCCTATAATACCAACTATAAAGACCCCTATTTTTCTTAAATATTTTATTGCATAATTTTAAAGATAAGAAACATAAAATAATTACACAAATAGGATACAAAAGGTTTAGTGTCTTGAGAAAATTAGGACCATACATAATATTTACAAAATAAAACATCAATATTTATTTAATTCCTTTTTCTTTTTCTTATTATTGGATGTTGAATTCTCCTTAGTACATGTAATCACATGAGTGTGGGTTCTGGGCATAGCAGAAGCGCGTCGGTGGGTCGCCCAACTTTAATTTTAGCATTAACAGCGATCAATCCGAGATCTATCATGATATAAAATTCCAGATCTTTGGAATAAAACTAAGAACAAAAAATAAAAGAGGGAGTCTCAGAACCATAGAGATAGGATAATTATATGATGGTTATAATTAATTTAATTAATTAAAAAGAATTACATTGATGTAATTATTTATTTGTTGATGTCTCTAGTCACAATCCGGTGTGATCCACCATTGTGTTATAGAATCATAGTGTAGGATTACCCTAGTGATGATCCACACGTGCTCCACATATCTCTGGATGTCGCCGAAGGGATATTCGGGTGCTAGCACAGAAGAACCTTCACTTGCGATGTCTGGCTTCGATCACCTTGATCTGGTGGTGGTGGATCTCTCTCTGTCTTGAGAGCATTCTTGGAGGAAGGAGTTCTTTCGGCCTTGAGAGAACTCTCCAGAATTTTTGTGCACAACGATTCTCTCTAGAAAATTGTTAGAGTTGTGAGGATATTTATAATCAGTTTTGAAGTTATAGAGTTATGACAACAAAGAAATGTGTTACACATTTTATTTATTTCATTAACTCTTATTCAAAACCCCCATGTCGAATGATTAATTCCTTGACATGCACCCACACTGATTATAATAAATATCATTTAATAAAAGGATATTATTTCCTCAAAATACCAACTGGAAAAACTACACGGCGTGTAATCATTAATACATGGCATGTAATTGTTTTCCATGAAAACTACACGACATTACATTCAATGTACACGGCATGTTTATCTTTTTTTTCATTTTTCTTTATTTCCTCCATCACATTTATTAGACCTTTATTAATGGCTATTTATTTCTTAAATAAATGTAATTTCATTACTCGCTAATACATATATATTATTTCACCCAAAATATATCCTCTCAAATAACTATTATCTAAATAAATGTGATTAGGAATCCTTAAATAATTAGTAAACCACAGTCGGGAATAATATTTATTTAACTTGTTAAATTACTATTTAAGTATGATACATGGACACACTTAGTGTGTGACCCTCTAGGCCTCTTTCTCAAATGCATTAGGTAGAGCCTACCTAAAGTCCAAAGTTAGCATCTAGCAACACACTAAGGAACTGATAGAGAAAGAAATTAATGCCTAAATGACGTGTCACCTCCTGCGAACGCTTACCGTGTAATATAATCCCTTTGTCATGATATCTCGAATCAAGAAGGTTGCATGTTAGTGCCATCAACCCATGTGCTCGATTATTCTTTCTTTCACTTTATGGAATTGAACTCTCCCATACCTTGTCATGGTCATGGATATATTTAGGCTATATCAATTCCATCAAAGGGCATGAGATATCTACTTCTGTTATGGAACAGAACGGACAAATCCTTTCTCGTATTATCAATTAATATAGTATTACTCGTGATATACCCAACGCATCCTAACTCACTGTGAATAGTGTGTCGTCATAGTTTTTGTCAATACATCTAAGTGCATGAGTTTTAATACCCATTAATAATAATCGTAAAGTCTAAGGTCTAATACACCTGTCTGTAGATAGGAACATCCAATGACACTATGAAATGTGGATTTCCTATTGGCGGGTCTCGTTCTCATAATATTCTCTTGGATATTACCATGGGTGCACACCATGAGAAGGTGCCTCAAAGTTTTATGATTCCTAACCCTTAATGGATTGTATTATTTGTGTCCCTCAAATAACACCATCCGTCCATAGAACATATATTCAAAGACAATGTTATGGCACTTCTGGGTTCTCATCATAATAGTGATCCTCTATGACCCATTAATGCAATAGTTATCCTTAGGACATTATCACATGCATTGTCACGTAGAAGAACAATAAAGATGTGATTAGATATTTATTAATGAATAAAGTAAAAATTAGTTGGTTCGAGGACACCAACTCCAACAGACTTTTACTTGGATTAGAGACAACTGCTAAAAACCTTTAACCCGCTAGCTCTCACATGATATTCATTCTTCTTCTAAGATAGGAATTTAGTCATGGGTTCTTCCACGTTCTCTTTCGTGGACACTCTGCTCACTGAAAATTTATCCCTTTGATAGAAATCCCTCAAGAGGTGATACTTTCGGAGTATGTGCTTTGCCTTTTGATGCAACCTTGGTTCTTTCACAAGAGCCACTACTGCAGTATTATCACAATACAATGTGATAAGATATTTACTATTAGGCACCACATCAAGCTCCTGGAAAAAGTTCTGAATCCAGATGGCTTACATGGCTGCATCAGAAGCCGTTATATATTCGAACTCCACTTTAGAATCGGTGACAACTAGATACTTTGAACTCTTCCAGCTCACAGCTCCTCCATTGAGACAGAAAACAAATCCAGATTGCAACTTTAGATTGTTCTGATTTATCTAAAAACTACCATCAGCATACCCTTTTATGAAAAGATCCTCATCTTCTCCATACACCATGATCATATCCTTATTTCTTCTCAGATACTTAATAATAGTCTTAACAGTAGTCCAATGTTGTTCTCCTAGATTTTCTTGATATCTGGCAACCATGCTCAGTGCATAGGCAACATCAAGCCTGGTACATAACATGGCATACATGATGGATCCTAGAGCCAAAGTGTATGTGATCTTACTCACTCTATCTTTCTCCTGTTGTGTTTGTGGACACATTTTCTTAGAAAGATGTTGGCATGTGAAACTGGAACTAATTCTCTCTTGGATTGTTTCATACTAAATATCTTTAGTATCTAGTCAATGTATGTACCCTAACTTAGTCCAAGAAGCCTCTTGGATCTATCATGAATAATATTGATCCCTAGAATGTAGGCTGCTTTACCCAAGTCCTTCATGGAGAAACACTTGTTCAGCCAGTCCTTAATTGACTGTAAGACTGGTACATCATTTCCAATAAGCAATATGTCATCAAAATATACTACTAGGATAATGATGGCATTCTAATTAAACTACTTATAAACACATGGCTCACATTCATTCTTAATGAAACCAAATTCTTTATGGCTTCATCAAATCGAATCTTCCATGTCCTAAATTATTACTTTAATCCATAAATGGATTTATGCAACTTGCAAACCTATTTGGATTCACCTGGTGTCACAAACCCTTCTGGTTGTGTCATATAGACATCTTCCAGAAGGTTCCCGTTAAGGAATGTCATTTTGACATCCATCTGCCAAATATCGTAGTCAGGGTAAGCTGCTATGGAAAGTATTATTATTATGGATTTAACCATGGAAACTGGTGAGAAAGTTTCATCATATTCAATTCATTGACATTGTCTGAATCCTATAGCCACTAGCCTTGCTTTATAGGTGCTAACTTGACCTTCCATGTCCAATTTTCTCTTGAATACCCTTTTTCAACCAATAAGATTTACATCAACAGGATCATCGACCAGAACCCAAAATTGGTTTTGATACATGGAATCCATCTCAGAATTCATAGATTCTAGACATCTTGCAGCTTCTGAGCTTTCTACTGCTTCCTTTTAAGATATAGGTTCATAATTTTCCAACAATAATTACTCACCATGCTTGGTGACTAGGAAACCAATTCTCTCTAGTTCCCTTACCTCTATTGAGCTCATACGTTGTACTTGTGTTTCTAGAACCTCATTCATGGGGACCTGTGGAACTTTTGCTAGTACCAACTCTTGTGTATATTGATCATCAACTTCATCGAAGTCAGTTTGATCCCACTATCCTTGTTGAGGATTTGATCCCTCTCAAGAAAGACATATTGTATGGATATAGTCACTTTCTTGTCTGAATGGTTATATAGGTAATATCCTTTCATTTCCTTGGAATATCCTATAAAGATAAACCTTGTACCCCAGGGTGCTAGTTTGTTTCCTGATAAGGCCTTAACAAATTCCTCTTATCCCCATACATGTGTGTGAGACAAATTGGATTTCCTTCCATTCCATAACTCGGAGGGAATTCCATTTTCCACCTTAGTTGGTACTCAGTTTAATGTGTATGATGCAATTTGTAATGAATATCCCCAAAAGGATAACGAAAGATCTGCATGACTCATCATCAACCTCACCATGTCCAACAAGGTGTGGTTCCTCCTTTCACTAACACCATTCCACTATAGTGTATAAGGAGGAGTGAGCTGAGATAGAATCTTAGACTCCCGTAGAAGATCGATGAACTCTTTGTTCAGATATTCTCTACCTTGAACCAATCGATGTTTCTTTATCTTCTTACCAATCTAATTCTCAACTTCATTCTTGAATTCCTTAAATTTCTCTAAGTATTTTGACTTATACCTCATTAATTAGACATATCCATATCTACTCAAATCATCAGTAAAAGTAATGAAGTAAGAATATCCACCTCTAGCTTTTACTGGAAATGGTTCACACACATCCATGTTCACCAATCCTAGAAGCTCTATGGCCCTTTCACCTTGTCCACCGAAAGGAGACTTCATCATTTTATGTTGTAAACAAGTGTGACATCTATCAAGTGGTTTTAGATTAGTAGAGTCTAACTAGACATCTTGGCAGAGCTTTGTCAAATGCTTCTCATTTACATGACTGAGATGGTGATGCCACAACTGGGTGATGTACGAGTCATGTGAGTTTGTTTCATTATCGACTGTGAACACTTGGTTTTTGTAATTTAATACATAAAAACCATTATTTAAATGTGTCATACCATAACATACATTTTTCTTATAAAAGGGACAACCCTTATTTCAAAGCATGAAAATAAATCCATCCATATCCAAACAAGATACAGAAATTATGTTCTTGGTAACACTAGGAACATAATAACAGTTATGTAAAACCAAAATCATCCCAGTTGTAAATGAGAGTTTGTAATCACCAATAGCCAATACAGCCAGCCTTGCACCATTGGAAGCTTGAAGATCCACCTCTCCTCTATCAATATTTCTAAATCTACTTGGTTCCTGCATTTGAATACATATGTGAGCCCCAAAAGATGTATTTAATACCCAATGTGTAGAAATGGAAAGACTACACTCAATAACAAATGCACTTTTAGTGTCCCCACACTTTAGGGTGCAATTCCCCTTCCAGTGGCCATACTTTCCACATGAAAAAGATACCACCTCTCATTCCTTGCCCTGCCTCTGGATCTTCCCCTTCTTGGAGGGACAGTGCTCGGGGGCTTCAGACCATTTATAAGTCATTGGCCCATTTTCTTTGTCCTTCATTTTCTTATTCACCATAAGGATTGTGGGTTTGTCACGTCCCATGTCCTTATCTACTTGGAGAATTAAGGTCATAAGTTCCAATAGACTCTTCTCATTGTTGATTATGTTGTAGTTGACAATAAATCTAGAGAAGGACTTGGGTAGTGATGATAGGATGAGATCTGTACGCAACTCATATGGGAACTTAATCCCTAAGATGTCCAGGCATTCAATGTATCAAATAAGCTTTACTACATGAGGAAAAATTGTCATAGACTCTCCAAACTAATTTGTAAACAAAGATTTGGACATCTCATACCTCTCATGTCTCGCCTTCTCTTGGTAGGGATCCTTAAGGTGAGACATCATGCTATATGCATCCATGTTATTATGTTGCTTCAAGAGCTCATTAGACATGGATGATAGCATGAAACATTGGACATATGTGGTATAATCCATATGTTTCATATAGAGATATAGTTCATCACCATTGGCCTCTTTCTTAGGTGCAACTAGAATATGCTCTTCCAGTATATACAATTTCCTTTCATGGCAAAGGATGATGCGTAAATGCCTCTGCCACTCTTAGAAATTGGTGCAGGTGAGAAGGTTTTCCTTCTCGAGTATGGTTCTCAATGATATGGTTGAATTCATTTTCCTTGTCATTTATATAATTTAAGATGATCAACGGTTTAGTACTTTATTATAAAAACTGAGACAAATAAATAAATTAATACTTATTAGTCTCCCAATATTTTATCAAAATCCAATATCCCTCACCATTGACTTTGAAATATTCTTTTGCCTGAATATTCTAGTGGCAATGATCTGTATTTCCCTTCGCATTACCCAAACTAGGGTTGTTCAAGTAACATGAAGGGTTTTAGGTAAACATTCAAAATGCCAACTACATTAACTCACAGCTCCTTGATCCGTTGAGTGGACTCCCCAATCCTGAAATCCATTCATTTTGGATTACCCCAACCTTTGCCTCTTAGTCACACCAAGTCTTGTTGTGGCAGTCAACCCTTGATTTGAACCAAGTCAAGTCAACCCAAAACCTTGAATTAGAATTCCCCAATAATTGAAAGCACCCCTACTAGGGTTGGTCAAGCACTTTGAACTATGGTTTGATTCTAACCAAGATTATGGAAGTATATACCGACTTAATATTTATTTAAGGGATTTTACCCTTATACATAAATTTCCATTTTATTATCTTTGATTACATGCTTGTAAATATTAAGTGGTATATACTTAAGTGATTAACCATGTCTAAGATAATATTTTCGCATAATCCGGTCTTATTTTAGTTCCATCTTGCATGATTGTTTAATTCATTAACTATGTGATCGTGAAAAAACACCCATAATAAATAAACCATGCAACTGATAGAAATAAAATAAATGGTATGATCATGAGGTTGTTCTATTAGTCAGTTTATCTAGATATTGATAAACTAACCCAAGACCTAGGGGATAAACACCTTGAACCTTTTGGCTTTATGTTTATAGTTTTCCAACTGTTTACCTTTGTATCTCCTTGGATTGGTTTCATCTTGTCTTCTGACTTGAGTCACCTCCAATAGCTTGGGAGATCAATCCATTACATATGCATTTAACTCACACGTAGGTGGGGGGTAAAGGTGTTTTTTACTTAAAAGAATCATTGGGCGCACAGGCCCAACATATTAAAGAGGAGATGGATCGCAGACCAACAAATTTAATTTAAATAAATTAATTAAAAGAAACTATTCACATACAAAGGCCTTGGTCTATCTCATGATCATCCATACATGCAATGATATTACACATTAATAAAACTAGCATTCAATTATTTAATCGATCTTATTTAATATAAATGTTGCTCGAATCAATTAATTATATTTAATTAATCAATCCTTTTATCATAAACCCATTTCTTAATATCCTTGAGATTCACATCCATCATAATTTTTAACAAATAAATTCATTTAAAATTATCCTTGTACGTAACTTGTACCTTGGAGGCAACCCAGTGAATTTCCATTCATTTTTCAGATGTTAAACTAAACACATATATATATAACACCTATCATGTGTTGTGCCTCAGCTTTACGCCTGCACAATGGTACATGTCTCAAGGGTTTGTATAATATAATAATAAATTTTATAAATCTTCTTAATTTGGATGAGTACATGACATGGAGTTCCAACTACACGGCGTGTACTTTTTGTTCACCATCCATTGAAGTACACACCTAGGGAAAAGGTGTGTTGATGTACTTCGGAAATTTTGGAGTACATGGTGTGTTCAGTGGGAAACACACCGTGTAGTTTCCGTGTTACACGGTTTCCAGTCGGGCAAGCCGTGTATGGGCTACACAGTCCAACCCTAATCCGAAGGGACTACACGTCGTGTTCAGTAGGACCACACGGCATGTAATCCGAAAACCATGTGCCACCTATTCCTGGTCAACACACAGTGTCATAAATGACTTATATAGGATCCAATACATGGCATGATTTGGCGGATCAGTCAATGCATTGAACCTAGACTACAAGACTTGTACTTCCGAATAAACACCGTGTATTCTGGTGTTGTATGGCTAAGAGCACTTGGAACCTCCAGATGAGTTCCTTTATTTTATTTTAATCAAACTTAAAAGAAAAATTTGTTTTTTTATGGTGAATGTGAAACGAGAGGGGAGGAATAGATCTCAAGATGTAGATTTTTAAGAATGATTAACTTGAATTGAAACAACTAAACTATGAAATGCGCAAATCACCAACAAAAAACTAAATAATTATAATCAATGATATGACCGCTCTGATACCACTTGTAGGCTCCAGGTGAAGCAGAGGTGTTTTGGTGGGTCGCCCAACATTAATTTTAGCGTTAACAACGATCAATCTAAGATCCATCGTGATGTAAAACACCAGATCTTCATAATAGAACGAAGAATGAAAAACAAAATATGGGGTCTCAGAACCATATAAATAGTATCATCATATGTTGGTTATAATTAATTTAATTAATTGAAAAGAATTACCTTGATGGAATTCTTTCTTCGTTGATGCCTCCGGTCACGATCTGGTGTGATCCGTCATTGCGTCATAGAATCCATGTGTAGTATTCCTCTAGTGGTGATCTACATGTAATCCACATATCTCTAGACGTCGCCGAAGTGATATCTATGTGGTAGCGTGGAGGAACCTTCACTTGCGATGTTCGCCTTCGATCGCCTTGATCCGGTGGTGGTGGATCTCTCTCGGTCTTGAGAGCATTCTTGGAGGAAAGAGTTCTTTCGGCCTTGAGGGAACTCTCCAGAATTGTTGTGCACAACGATTCTCTATTGAAAAGTGTTGGGGTTATGAGGATATTTATAATTAGGTTTGAGGTTATAGAGTTATGACAATAAATAAACATGTTACGCGTTTTATTTATTTCATTAACTCTTATTGAAAACCCCCATGTTGAATGATTAATTCCTTGACATGCGCCCATGCTGAATATAATAAATATCATTTAATAAAACGATATTATTTTCTCAAAATCCAGACTGGAAAAACTACATGGGGTGTAATCATTAATACACGGCATGTACTCATTTTCCATGAAAACTACACGGCATGTACACTCAATGTACACGGCGTGTTTATCTTGTTTTAATTGTTCTTTATTTCGTCCACCACATTTATTAGACCTTGAGTAATGGCTATTTATTTATTAAATAAATATAACTGTATTACTTGCTAATACATATATATTATTTCACCCACAATATATCCTCTCGAATAACTAGTGTCGAAATAAATGTGATCATGAATCCTTAAATAATTATTAAACCACAATCAGGAATAATCATTATTTAACTTGTTAAATTAATATTTAACTGAGATACATAGACACACATAGTGTGTGAAACTCTAGGCCTCTTTCTCAGTGGCATTAGGCAGAGCCTGCCTAAAGTCCAAGGTTAGAATCTAGAAACACGCCAAGGAACCCATAGAGAAAGAAGTTAACGCCAAAATGACTTGTCACCTCCTATGAACGCTTATCGTGTAATATAATCCCTTTGTCACGATATCTCAAATCAAGCGGGTTGCATGTTAGTGCCACCAACCCATGTTCTCGATTAATCTTTCTTTGAATTTTCGGAATTGAACTCGACCATACCTTACCATGGCCATGGATTTATTTAGGATATATCAATTCTATCAAAGGGAATAAGATATATACTTCCATTATGGAACAGAAGGGACAAATCCTTTATCTCATTATCTATTAATACAGTATTACTCATGATGCACCCAAAGTATCCTACCTCACTGCGAACAGTGTGTCATCACAGTTTTCATCAATACATCTAAGTGTGCAAGTTGTAATACCCATTAATAATAATCTTAATGTCTATGGACCAATACACACATCCGCAAATAGGAACATCCAATGACACTATTAAATGTGATTTCCTACTGGCGGTTCTTGTTCTCATAATATCCTTTTGGATATTACCAAGGGTGAACACCATGAGAAAGTGCCTCAAAGTTTTATGAGTCCTCACCCCTAATGGCTTGTATTATTTCCATCCCTTAAATAAAATCATCCGATCATAGAATATATATTCATGAATAGTGTTATGGCACTTCTGGGTTCTCATCATAGCAAGGATCCGCTATGACCCTTTAATGAAACAGTTATCCTTAGGACCTTATCACATGCATTATCATGTAGAAGAACAATCAAGATGTGATAAGATATTTATTAATGAATAAAGTACAAAGTAGTTGGCTCTAGGCCACCAACTCCAACAATGAGGATATACATCAAAAATAGGTGAGATAAAATCCCAGTAAGAGGATAGATAAGAAAAAAATATATAATATGGGGTGAGAATAATCATTATCAACATTACATAGTAATAGGATCATAATCATGATAGGAATCATTAAGAAATGTCATGGATTGTGGAAATGCATAAAAATTAAACATCATGTCATAGTGGTAAATTACTACACATAGTTGTGAAAAAATATAGCATCATGTTCATGCATAATTCACTTTATATATTGAGATTACTCACATTATTCAATGCATTGGAGCACTATATAATTCTTGGCACACCTGTCAAATCATAACATTTACATTATCATGCATGCCACACAGAACATATATCAATATTTAACATCAAATAACCCATGGAAAGGAATGGGTTTCATTTAAGTAGAATAAATTTATAAAATTTAGGTTCCTAAATGAAATATTTAATAATATACCTGATATAAGAATCATCAACCTTGAGTGAAGAAAAAACAATCTCGAGAAGTAAAAGGGGTGTTTTTTTAAGAAGAATTCTTTTGGAAAACATTATGTTTATTATAAACTCTAGTAGAATAAATTTATAACCCATAAAAGGTAATATAATTATATATAAATTATATTTAAATAATATACATACCAAAAATGGGGTGAAATAGGGAAAACCCAAAGAAAGTGACTTGGGTTCGAGAATTCCCCTTACCTTGTGTCTGAACGCTTTATTCAATTTAATGTCCTATATAATCACATTATATTCGTTAATTAACAATTTATGAACCTTTTAAACATGATTTTTATTAATTTATGTTTTATTAAGTTCATTTATGGGCCTTTATATGAGTTATATAGTCTAATTTCATCATTTGGGAGCATTTGTTTTCTTAGTTTTCGCGATCGGTTCACTTGTATTCATGAGTGAAAGTTCATGTAAAATGAGGATAAATATACAAAGTTGTTATTATATGTTATTAATGATATTAAATAAGTTTAAATTATCTTATAAATAATTTATTTATATACCATGAGGATTAATCATTAGATAAAATTTAATGATGATCGTTTTAGGTTATTTTTTGCGGTTTTTTTATAACAACAAACTCGTTTTGTTTTAATATTTAGTATTATGTATAAATGTTAATTCTAGAACATAATGGGGTTTTTATAATAGACATTAAAACATTTTTTAAACTATTTTGTTGTTTTATTAACATCATTTAAGTAATTTAAGGAAAATGAAAGTGTATCACTCATGATGTCGTAAATTGGCACATCACGGGGGACAATTTCGTTTTTATAATAAAAGAGTAAGAGGGAGAAGTTTAATGATTTATATTACATTAACATGATATATTTATAGAATAAGTAAGTTATTGGAGTTATCATTCCATTTTTATTAAGGTATTTGAGGAGATAATAAGAAAAGAAAAGAAATTGAAAGGAAATTAAAAGAAAAATATAGAGGATTTACCTCTTGAATTCATCTCTTGAGATACCCCACAAGGAACCTAGGCTTGGACTTTTGATGAGACCAAGAGATTATATATGTTGGGGAGGGGTGAGGTAATATTTTTGGGAAGATTTTGGTTAAGTCTAAAAGCTTGAGAGTTATGAGGAGAAGAGGGTGTGATGGATGGTATTTATAGTGGAGGAGAGGGGTGTTTTCTCATTTTTCTTTAAATTCATTTGTTAATTTTTTTTCTCAAGACAAGAAATAGTGTTGATTCTTGAGACTAAATATAGTAATTAGATAATTTGAGTTTGAACCAATTGTTCTTACATCAGTAATGACTCAATGAATAGTGTATTTAACTTATAATGTATATATATCATAAATTATCATATTTCACTATTCAATAAAAATTCAAGTATTTTAAAAAAATAAAAAAAATAACCCTGACCATTTCTCGAACTGTAGAATCCAAAAATGAACTCTGTTTTATGAAATTAAATTTCTATATATGTATAATTTAATTTTTTATTAAAATCATCATTTAATGGAATTTACAGATTATAAAATTATAACTAATTTTATAACACTTTACAAAATTACTTAAGGTCTCATAAAATTATCTTAAAATCATAATGAATTAAAATATTAATTTATGAATACATTTTATGAATATAAATTTTCTTTTAAATTAATAAATTAATCATAAAACTTTCATTAAATATTTATGACTTATAAAAATACCAACACTTAATAAATAATTTCTAAAATATTTACATACTTATACTATGATATAATTATTTCATATTTTAAATTATAAGATGCCAAAATTTTATTTATAATTTCATCGGTGAGGCTACTATACATTTGGTCATTTTACTATTCATAAGAGTCATATTACTATTCCTAAGGTCAAGTTACTATTTCATTAGTATTCTATCATTAACTTATAGAAATACTTCGTATTTCATTCATTAATCATTTATAAAGTTTTTATTATGGTCCATAAGTGATTATATGTGATTTAGAGTATATGAAATCACAATAATAAGGGAGATATTCCATTGATAAAAGTTTTGGTCGTTACACCATCATAGAAAAAAATTGTAATCGGTAACTCCTCTATCACAAAAAATGTTTCACTAGTTATTTTTATGTGATCATTTTTGACGAATTTTTTATTTTGTCATAAATAATTATTTACGATGGAAAAAAAATTCATCAGCAATAATTTTAAAAAAATATAAAAAATATAAAAAACATAAAAATATTTAGGAAAAATGAAATATATAAAACTGTAGACGTATGAATTAATAAAAATATTACATATAAAATATTTATTCTAATATTATCATAATAAATGTGTAAAAAATACATCAATCATTGTGGAAGGGGAGGGTCATCCAGAGGAGATGGTGGAGGAAACCTTATACCTATAACAAGCACCAGCCATCAAATATACTCTATCATCTACTAGTGTTGTTGCTCCTACCAATAACGATGCTCCTCCTAGTGTAGTCGGTGGTATTGATGAAGCTCTTCATGCTCCCTATGAAGGGCCTTTATAGTCTCATTCTAAGTGCACAGCTTATCCTTATACTATGTGGTTGATGATGATGACTCTGAAAAATCTCTCCTAAAGCTAGATAATGACAATGTAGTGGTACCATTAAAACTTTTAAGCATCAATCGGGAATCAATACCAATAACTCATCATTTTGTAAAGGAATACTAGGTCACCTTCATCTATGTTGCATCATGAAATCCTGATGCACTAGTGGATTGACCCTCAGTTTCATCCTAACTCTCATCATTTGTGTGATAATTCATGGACTCGTATGACTCATTTAACTGGAATTTTAAATTTAAATAGTTAAAATATTTTTTTATGTTAATTTTAAAACTCAAAAAAAAATTATACTGACCACAATCTAAAGTTGTTGAACACTAGTAATCTATCTTGTTATTGGATTAGTGTACAAACTCTTCTAAAAATGGAATTCTATAATATCTAGATGATAAAATTCCATTATGAATATAAAATAAACAATTTACTTTTAAAGTTAATTAAATTACTAAATTTTAAAATACTAGAACACACTGATAGGGGAGGGGTGAATCAAGGTGTAAACTTTTTTCTTTTAATGAGATGGATCTTGTCCCTACATTGGTAGGAACCTGTTAAACTTTTCTTGTGAAATCATTCACTTATCAAAATCCCATATGAATAAATAGAAACACAATACTGTAGTTTTACTTGGTTCACTATTAAGGGTTATTCCAAGGATCATACACTTATAGTGTGTCAGTCATACATAAATCCGCTAAACTTCACTAGATATTATAGATTAGAATTTATCAGGCGTGGTCACTCAATGACATCCTACTTCCTTTATAAATATTATAGGAATATCACACTAAATTTCTCAAATAACATTCATAGACTCCCCATTTTTCACTAGTTTGGGTGAATTATTTCTCAGGTTATCTACTTGAAGTGTAACACCCTGATATTTTGTGAATTATTTTTTTAGAATTAAGTTAATCTTTTTATATTTTTCATTTCATGTAACACAGAATATAGCTATTATTATACGAAATTTCTAAGTGTCACTTGTGTTATACACAACACCAATTCAATATTATTCTACATACAACACTTATATTAGCTTACTGTATACACAACACTACATTTTTTTTGTATTAAACACAATATTGAGTCCCTTTGATAGCTTGTGTTACATGCAAGGTCGAGTTTTACTGAACTACAAGATACTATTCATTTTATTATGAAAACTACCACCTATCTGTTTGAATTAAAGTTATGAATAAGATTAACTAAATTTTGAAAATATTATTTACAAATGTACATAAAATTAATCTTTTTGTTGTCAATTAGAACAAGTGGATGTGATAACTATTTGAAAATAAATAAATTACTTTTCTAAGAAAACTATTTTTCTTTATATAAACACAATTTTATCTCTATAAATTAAACAAAAAAATCATGATTAATTTTTTAAAAATATATATATATTATATATTCAATCAATATTTTTGATACTCATCCAGTATATTTTATTGTTATAATATATGAATAAATGAAATTTTTTTAATAAAGATATGTATTTTTTTCTAAAAGGTAATTTTACCTCATTTTAATAAAGAACCCATTTTAAATCTAATTTTTGACAATTTTAAAATTTTTATTTAAAAAAATAAAATTTACTTTTGGAATCGTAATATAAAAATTTGCATTAGAAGAATTTTTGGTACTTTTTTGAGAAGTTCAATTTTTTAATGAATGGTGAAAAACACTAAATTTTAATTCCAAAAAGCTTTTTAATTAAATTATATATATAGTAAGATTATATTTTAGTTTGGTTTCAAAGTATAATTATATAAGTTTTATATAAATTAATCCAATTTATTTTCTTTTAATCAAGTTCACATTGAAATTTTCTATAAAACAATTAAATCTTTTGAACATTTTTACTTCAAAAACCTGTTTTGTCATCCCATCTATGAGATTAAATTTAAATTAATTTCTGCCACTTGTGTGATTATAATTTATAAAAATAGATTAGATATTTTGAATCACCATTATTTATAATTTCTAATATGTTCATATTATATTTTAAAAATATATATTAGTGAAAGTGATAAAAATTAATTACAGTGATTGAGAGAAAAAATAGCTTAGCAAACGACTGAACCTTAAACTTATAGGCCCAAATGACCCATAAAATTTTAAAAATACATTTTATAGCCATATTTATACCATATAATCCATTATATATATTTTGGACCATTATTTTATCCACTTTTCATGGGAAAATGTGGGTGTAATTCCCTTTTCAAAAATTTACAAGAAAGTCAGTCCTCCTCCACTATAAAAATGAACTCACCCCTTCTACCTATTTACATAACTAAATCTCTTTGTATCTCCCAAAAAATATTAAAATAATCACCCAATGTACCTCTATTAATCATAGATTTCAGATTTGGTGTCCTATAACCAACTGGATATACATTGATTACATGGATATTTAATGTATTTTAATATTAAACATCTTATTGCATATTGTTCATTATTATGCATAACTATGATGTAATAATGTGTTAATGTATTTGTTTCATTGATAAGGTCATGTGAGTTCCCCGATATGATGAGAACCTTTAAGTTCTATAACAATATTTTTAAATATATTTCTACGGTTGGATTATATACTATGACATGACACATAGCATGAAGATCGTCAGGTGTGAGTACTCATAAGCATATAGGACTTCCTCTCATAAAGTTTTCACTTGGTAATATCCAAGAAAGGGGATTATGAGAACAGACCTACCAATAGAAATTCTTCATGTTTTTTTCATTGGATATTTCTATCTGTGAGCATGTGTAATGATTCTTAGACTTTAAGATAATCATTAATACGTGTCGCGACTCGTGCACATTGATTTACTAACAAAAACCGTCTTTCAAACAATTGGTGGGAATTAGGGTATGTTGGGTGCATCCTGAGTGAAATATTATCAATGGATAAGTCAAGGAATGATTTTTCCCTTCCATTTATTGAATTTGATGTCTCATCCCTTAGATTTAAATAGAACCATCGCACAAAATTTCATTTCCAAAGTGTAACGATGAGTTTATTTCAGGTAGTCAAAGAACGATGTATCAAGCATAAATGTTGATGACACTATCATGAAACCTTTTTGATAAGATATTGTGACAAAGGTATTATATTACATAGTGATCGTTTGTATGTGGATGTTGTTGTTGATCCATTAGTTCTTTCTATTGGGTTCCTTGACCCGTTGCTAGACAGTACTCTTGGACTTTAGGCAATCCTGTCTAATGCCAACGAGAAAGAATCCTATAGGGTCACAATCTAAGTGTTTCTAGTGGTCTTGGTTAAATTCTATTGTAATTTAATTAATAAATATTATTCTCAAGATAATGGAATATATTTATTCAAATTATAATGATTTCATAAATTAAATAAATATCTATTCATCGGATTGTTGGTAAAATATATTTATTTATTTTATTGAACATTTAATAAATATTTTTTTAATAGTTCGTAAATAAAATATTTATTTATGAGAATAAATTATTTATTTATTTGTTTTGGTGTTCAATAGATGGAAGTGGAGTTTGAGAAGACCAAGGTCGGTCCATTATTAAAATAATTATTTACAAGACGATAAATAATTATTTAACTAGTTGGCACAAATTAAAATAACGCTGCTATTATTTTTTGACGAGGAATTTTATTTCTAATTTTTTTTGCGTAAGTTGGTGCACCACAAATAATGAAACGGTATAATTATTAATAGCATGAGTTTTCTCTAAGGTTACGAATGTATTTAATTTATGTTACACAATTAAATATTGTAACTAAAGCCTCATTTCAATAAATAGACATGTACGCCTATTGTACAATGTACCAAACCGCACACCCAATGAATTGAGAATTATTACCCTGAACAATTTCTCTCTCGAATCCTCTTCCATCCTCTCTCAAGAACAAGAGATTTTCTTCAAGGCCTAAGAACAAGAAATCAAGAAAGACCGACACGAGACACTCACTTTGTCGTGCTAGCACCCAGAGAACGAGTGGTGTCGATCAGAACCCATTGGAGCATGTGTGGATCACCATTAGAGGGATTCTAGTTTGGATCCTTGCAAGCGCAAAAAAGATAATCTAGAATAGTCATTACAAACGATCAACATCATCAAAAAATAAAATACCAAAGATCTAGGAATTATTTTCTTTATGAAATTAATTAAATTAATTATAATCATGATGTGAAAGATCCTATTAAAAGGTTTTGGGCCCCTTCCTTCTTTATTTAAATCTTTTATTTTATTCTGTGGAGACTAGAATTCATCGTCGTATTGATCCTGAAATAATCATTTTTCATGGTAAAAATCAAAGCTGGGTTCCATCCCAACCACAATTCTGTTGTGCCCGAAACCTTCAATTGGTATCAAAGTGGTTACATAATAGTTTATAATTGTTTAAATATTTTGTTGATGATTTATGCATTTAATAAATTAGTTGCTTCAATTCAAGTTAATCGTTATGCAAATATGAATCATGAGATCTGTTCCTCCTCTTTTGTTTCTCATTAGGCTTACAGAAATGATCTTTTATTTTAATTTTGATTAAAATAAAATAGAGGATCTCATCCAAAGGTTCCAAAGGTTCTTGTTTATACAACACTAGAACACACAACATGTATTCGGTAGTACACATCGTGTATCCAAAGTTCAATGCACCAATTCTGGTCCTCCAAACCAAGATGTATCATTGGTTTTTTTCTAAGTCTTAATGACTTTGTGTTTTGACCAGGAATAGGTGGCACGCGGTTTCTGGATTACACATTGTGTGGCCAACCGGAAATGACTTGTAGTTCATTCGGGTTAGCGTTGGACCGTGTACCATGTACATGGCATGCCCAGCTGGAGACCGTGTAATGAGAAACTACACAATGTGTGGCGCACTGGACACGTTGTGTACTCCGAATATTTATGAGGTACACTCACACGTTGTTTCCCTAGGCGTGTACTTCAGATGAATGGTGAAAATAGTACACACCATGTAATTGGAACTATATGCCATGTACACATCCAAATTACACATGTTTATTAAAATTTATTATTATATTATACAAACCATTGAGACGTATACCATCGTATAGGTGTAAATATGAGTCACAACACGTGATAGGTGTTTTGTATATGTGTGTTTAATTTAACATTTGTGCAATGTTCATTTCTACTCATTGGGTAGTTATGAATAGGAATTCATTGGGTTTTCTACAGGGTACAAGTTACATACAAAGATAACTATAAATGAATTTAATTGTTTAAAATTATGATGGATGCGAATATCAAGGAAATTCATAAAAGGGTTTAAGATAAAAGGATTGATTAATTAAATATAATAATTAATTTATTTGAGTGGGATTTATCATAAATAAGAACGATTAAATAATTTAATGCTAGTTTTATTTATGATTAAATATCATTTCATTTATAGATGATCTTGATCTTGACCAAGACCATTTTATGTGGATTTTTTCTTTTAATTTATTTATTTAAATTAAATTTATTGGCCTATGATACTTCTCCTCATTAATATATAGGTCCTGCATGCCCAATGATTCTGTTATGTAAAACCCATTTTTACCCTTCACCTTCATGTGAGTTAAAAAAGAGTAATATATAATAGATGGAACTCCCAAGCTTGTGGAGTCAGTCCAAGATGGATCCAAGATGAAACCAATCCCAGGAGATACAGAGGTGGACAGGTGGAAAGCTATAAACATGAACCCAAAAGGTTCAAGATGTTTCTCCCCTAGGTTAGGGTTAGTTTATCAACTACTAGATAAAATAACCATTAGAAAATCTCATTATTATGCCCTTTGTTTTATTTCTATCACTTGCATGGTTTATCATTATGGATGTGTTGTCACAATCACATAATTAATGAATTAAACAAGCATGGAATATGGAACTAAAATAAACTAGACATATGTGTAAATATTATCAAGACATGGTTAATCACATAAGTAAGTTCCACTTAATATTAATAAGAATATGATAATGATAATAAGAAATTAACGCATAAGAGATAAAAATCCCTCAAATAAAATATTAAGTCAGATAAAGCCTTATGTTACTTGATTAAAGGAAAAAACTCAAGAAAACTATGTGTTTGACCAACCATTGTTGGGACACTTACTTTTATATAGGAAGCCCTTATAAAAGTCTTCAGGTTGACTTAACCATATTACATCAAGATAAGTATCGCTTTATAGACTTGGTGTAATATTGGAGGCAATAGTTGAGGAAATACAAAAGTCTTGATTTCAGGACTGGGGAGTCCACTCAACAGATCAAAGAGCTACAATTCCATAGTTAGCAAAGACCTGCCTACCTAAATACATTCTAATAGATTGACCAACCCTTTTGGGGTTATACGAATAGGAATATGGATCCTTTCCACTATAATGTCATGGAAACTAAACATTTCGAGTTCAATGGTGAGGGCCATTGGGACTTGATAAAATAGTGGGAGACTTAATAAAATTTATTATTTCTCATAAAATTTAATCAAGAATGTACTAATGATCTGATCTTTTAATTTTAGAATAAAAATTACAATCTCATCAACCACACTATCCTTGTGATCAATTCTAGATAAAGACAAAATCATCATCGATAATAACTTCTAGGAATGGTATAGATTCCTTTGGGTTATCCTATGCCATGAATAGAAGTCTTATGTGCTGGATTGAGCATTACCTGATCCACCTGCCAAAGCGGCGAGTGATGAGGATTTCCTCATCTATGAGAAGCATATGAATGACACAGTCAACATTCAATGTCTGATGTTGTCATCAATGTCCAGTGATCACATGAAGTCTCATGAAAACATGTATGCTTATAGCATGCTCGAGCACCTATGTGGTCTTTACCAGGAGAGAGAAAGATAAGAAAGGTTAAAGATCTATAAGGCACTTTTTTAGAGTAATCTTACAGAAGGTGCACCAATTGGGCCTCATGTAGTCAATTACATTGGATACATTGAGCGCCTAGAGGTTCTAGGGTTTGAATTCCCCCCAAAGAACTGGGCACCAATCTCATTCTTGCATCATTCCCTTATAGATTCACTAACATTATTGTGAATTTCAATATAAACAACATTGAGAAGTCTGTATCTGATATTCATATCCTCATTCACCAAGTGGACAAAGATATGAAGTGAAAAAGGAATTATATCCTATGATGAATTAGACGAAAGGGAAGGTGAAGTTCTTTAATCCCAAAGCTTCTTCATGGCCTTCTAAGAAAACTAAGATCAAAGGGGAGGAAAAGAAATATGAGGTTTTTTGTTTCGCATGTGGCAAGAAGGGCCACTGGAAGAAGAACTGAACCAAGCCTAAGAATCAAGGGTAAGCTTCAGGTGCATTTGTTATCGAATGCAATATATATGTTTCTAGAAATTTGGTATTATATATAGATTGTGGTGCTCACATATTTATCCAAATATAGTATCCAAGTAGATTTAGGAAGATTTACCAAGGGGAGGTGGATCTATGAGCATCCAACAATGCCAGACTTGTTGTTGTAGCCATTGGGGACTACCAACTCATGTTTCCAATTAGGATGATCTTGGTGTTAAAGGGTTGTTATTATGTTCCATATATTACTAAAAACATTATTTTTGTATCCATATTAGATACAAATGGATTTTTTTAAGTTTGTAAATGAATGTTGATTCTTTTAAAAAGACAACATTTGTTTTGGTAGGGCACTTTTATACAACGGTCTTTACGTGTTGGATTACACAAACCAAGTAATGGAAGTTGATAACAAAGATACTTCACATGACTCATACCAAACCCAACTTTGGCATGACTAGCTTGGTCATGTAAACGATAAACGCTTGTTAAATTTACACCCAGATGGATATTTATATTCATTCAAACTAAAACCACTTGGTGTATGTCATGCATGTTTACAAGGAAGAATGACCAGAGCCCCATTTAATGGGAAAGGTGAAAGGGATAAATAAATTCTTGAATTGGTTCATACCAATATACGTGGACCATTTCCAGTTGAAGCAAGGGGAGGGTACTAATAGTTCATAATTTTTACTGACGATTTTAGTAGATATGGATATATCTACTTAACATGGTATAAGTCAGATTATTTTGATAAGTTCAATGAATACAAGAATGAAGTAGAGAACCAGCTTGATAAGAAGATTAAGAATCTCCGCTCAGACCGAGGTGGGGAATATCTTAATCAAGACTTCATTGATTACTTACGGGAGTTTGGGATCCTATCCCAACTAACTCATCCATACACGCCCTAGTGGAATGTTGTGAGAAAAAGGAGGAACTGTACCCTGTTGGACACGGTGAGATTAATAATGAGTCATGCGAGTCTTCTATTATCCTTTTCAGGATATGCGTTACAAATAGAGGCACACATACTAAACCAGGTACCAACTAAATTGATAAATGGTATTCCATATGAGTTTTGGAGTAGAAGAAAAATCATGTTATCAAATTTACATGTGTGGGGTAGTGAAGAATTTGTTAAGGCCTCGTTAGGTAACAAACTCTCACCCCAAAGTGCAAAGTGTACCTTTATTGGATACCCTAAGGAAACTAGGGGATATTACCTATAAAACCCCTAATAAAAAAATTTTATATTGAAAATACATGCCATAGTCCTTTAGAGGGAGAACATATCTAAAAGAGACAGTGGGAGTGAGATAGACTTCAAGAAAGTCAAGGCTCAAGGTATACAAGAGTTGGTACCAGAACAGATTCCACAATGCCCTATAGAAGAAGAATATGTTCTAGAGAAACAAGTACTGCATAGGAGTACAAGAGAGGTTAGAGAACTAGAACAATATGGTTTTCTAGTTACTGAGGATGGTGACTCATTATTAGTTGATAATAATTATCCTCTAACCTACAAGGAAGCAATAAGTGGAATAGACATTTCCAAGTGGCAAGAATCCATGAATTCTGAAATGGATTCCATGTATCAAAACCAAGTTTAAATATTGGTAGATCCTCCAGATAATGTAATGTTTGTTGGTTACAAATGGGTATTCAATAATAAATTGTACATGGAAGTACAATTCATTACCAATAAGGAAAGACTGGTTGCAAAAGGATTTAAACAGCATCAAAGAATTGACTACGACAAAACCTTTTCACCAGTTGCAATAATGAAATTCATTATAATTCTACTTGACATTGTGGATTACCACGGATATGAGATTTGGAAAATGGATTTCGAAATAGCTTTCCTTAATGGGAACCTTTAAGAAGATGTCTACATAACACAACCTGAAGGGTTTGTGACTCCAAAGGATGCCAATAAGGTATGAATGTTGCAGAAATATATTTATTGATTAAATCAAACATATAGGTCTTGGAACATTCATTTTGAAGAATCCATAACAGAATTTTGTTTTATCAAGAATTAATGTGATCCTTGTGTCTAGAAATGGTTTAGTGGGAGTGCAATAGTTTTCCTAATAGTATATGTTGATTACATATTACTTATTGGAAATGAGATACCAATATTATAGTATGTTAATGGATGGTTGAATCAATGCTTCTCCATGAAGTAATTGGGTGAGGCAGCATATATTATTGGGATCAAGATCCATCATGATAGATCTATGAGATTTCTGTGCCTAAGTCAAAGTACATACACTGATAATATGTTGAATATATTCAATATGGAACACTCCAAGAGGGGATTTTTTCCGATATCCCATGGAATTCATCTTTCTGAGAAAATGTTTCCTCAAACACATGAGAAAGAAAAATAATGGCAAGGTCTCTATAAGCATAAGCGATTGGTTCAGTCATGTATGTCATGCTATGTACTAGGCTGGATATCGCCTACGCATTGAGTGTGGTAGGCAGATATCAATCTAACCTAGGTGACCGCCATTAGATGGTAGTCAAGACTATCCTAAAGTATTTGAGGAATACTAAGGATATGTTCCTAGTTTATGGAGGAGATGAGAAACTAGTTATCATAGGATATATAGATGCTATCTTTCATACTGATCAAGATTAAATGAAGTCTCAAACTGGGTACATCTTCACATTGAATAGAGGTCCAGTGAGCTGGAAGAGCTAAAAGCATAGTGTGGTTGCAGATTCAATAGAATATTCTGAGTATATCGTAGCTTATGAGGCAACTAAGGAAGCAGTTTGGATGTGAAGCTTCATCCAAGAGCTAGATGTGATACCTAGCAGAAAATATTTCATCACACTGTATTGTGATAATACTACAGCGGTGGATCTCGCAAAAGAAACAAGGTCACATCAGTGGATGAAGCACATACTTCAGAAGTATCATATCTTGAAGTATTTTTCTCAAAGAGGTGATGTTTTAGTGAGTAGTATTTCCATTAAAGAAAATTTGGCAGACCCCTTGACTAAATCCTTAACTCATCAGAAACATGATCACCATGTGAGGACTAGTGGACTGAAAGTCTTAGGCAGTTGTCTCTATTCTAAGTGGGAGTTTTTAAGAGTTGGTGTCCTAGAAAAAACTGGTTTTACTTTGATTACATGGATATCTAATGTATTAAAATATTAAATATCTTATTACATATTTTTCATTGTTTTGTATGACTATGATGTAATAATACCCTAGAGTATTTGTTGCATTGATAAGGTCATGGAAGTTCCCCACTATGATGAGAAACTTGAAATGATATAACAATATTATTAAATGTAGTTCTATGGTTGGATGACATACTATGATGGGACACATAGAATGCATACCTTCAGGTGTGAGTACTCGTAAGAATATAAGACTTACTCTCATGAAGTTGTCATTTGGTAATCTCCAAGAAAGGAGATTATGAAAACAGGCCCTCCAATAATAATTCTGTAAGTTTCAGTGTCATTGGATAGTTCTATCTGTGAGTGTGTGTAATGATCCTTAGACATTAATATTATAATTAATATGTGTCACAACTTTTGAACTTTGATTTATTGACAAAAACCATCAAGAAGATAGTTAGCAGGAAGTAGGGTATGTTGGGTACGTCACGAGTGGCATATTATTAATGGATAAGTCAAGGAAGGATTTGTCCCTTCCATTTATGGATGTTGATATCTCATCCCTTTGATTAAAATAGAACTGTCGCGTGAAATTCCATGGCTATGGTATAATGACAAGTTTATTTCAGGTAGTCAAAAAATGACATATCAAGAATAAATGTTAATGACGGTATCATGAAACATGTTTAATGAGATATTGCGACAAATGGATTATATTACATAGTGAGCATTCATATGTGGATGTGGTTGTTGTGACTTTATGTTCTTTCTCATGGGTTTCTTGACCCATTTCTAGACAGTTCTCTTGGAATTTAGGTAAGCCTGCCTAATTCCAATGAGAAATAATCATAGAGGGTCACACACTAAGTGTTTCTGGTGGTCTCTGTTAAATTCTACTTGAATTTAATTAATAAATATTATTCTCAAGATAATGGAATAATTTTATTCAAGTTAAAATGATTGAATAAATTAAATAAATATTTATTCACCAGATTGTGGGTAAAATATATTTATTTATTTTATTAAACATTTAATAAATATTTATTTACTAGTTTGTAAATAAAATATTTAATTAAGAGAATAAATTATTTATTTATTTATTCAGGTGTTCAATAAATGAAAGTGGAGTTTGAAAGGACCAAGGCCAGTCTGTTAGTAAAATAATTATTTTCAAGATGATAAATAATTATTTAACTAGTTGGAAAAAATTAAAATAATGCTGCTATTATTTTGTGACATAGAATTTTATATATAATTCTATTTTGCACAAGTTGGTGCACTATAAATAATGTGGTATTATTATTATTACCATGTGTTTTCTCTAAGGTTGTGAATTTATTTAATTTCTTTTATGCAATTAAATATTGTAACTAAAGACCCATGTCAATAAATAGACACATACATTTATTGTGCCATGTACCGAACCGCACACCCGGTGAATTGAGAATTGTTGAGCCTAATAATTTCTCTCTAGAATCCTCTTCCCGCCCCTCTCAAGAACGAGAGACATTCTTCAAAGCAGAAGCACAAGAAATCAAGAATTACTGACATGAGACACTCACATCTCTATGCTAGAACCGAAAGAACAAGCGGTGTCGATCGGAGGCCATCAGAGCACGTGTGGATCACCACTAGAGGGATTCTGGTTTGGATCCCTGCAAGCGCAACAAGATAATATGGAAGGGTCATTCCGGACGATCAACATCATCAATGAATAAAATACCTAAGATCCAGGTATTATTTTCATTATGAAATTAATTAAATTAATTATAAACATGACGTTCAAGATCCTCTCTAAAGGTTTCGGGCCTCTTCCTTCTTTATTTAAACCTTTGATTATATTCCATGGAGACCGATATTCATCGTCATATTGATCCCAAAATAATAATTGATCATGGTAAAAATAAAATTTGGGTTCTGTCCCAACCACACTTCCACTATACTTATAACCTTCAATATAATCCTCCCTTTTGGAAAAAATCCAACCAAGTAAGTCCATTGTTGTAAACCAAGAAAAGTTACCCAAAGAAGAGGAAACATCCTTCCTCAAGATCCTTTGTTTTATTTTCGTTCTCTACCCACTAAAATATTGTTATTCCATGATTATATAATAAACTAATTATAATAAATATACTAATATGTTTCTATTATAATGGTTTTACCTACACTTACACACACTTTCATCTAATAGGTAACAAACATACCATTCATTGTACGGTGAACTACCACCTCAGGAAATAACGTTATTCATTTTTAATTTACCACCTCTCATAGTTGGATATCATGATGGAAAATATGTTTTATATTATATATATTATATTTATGAAGCCTTTATGCTTCTTTAATTATTATATAAAATATACCTTCATGCTTTCCATTTTTTGTAAATATGGCAACTTCGTTTTTTGACGTGTGGACTACCCCCTCCTCAAAATGATATGATTTGTTCACACTCTACATAGAATGTATTAAAGATGGGTTTAGTAAATTTATATTAAATATATGAAATAATGATTCTACATTAATTATATATTATATATATACATATAATTATTTTATTTTCTTTCTTTTGATAAAATAATAATAATAGAAACAATGTCCATACGAACGTACGACGTACTGTTTCCAAGACCAGTGTATTCCATTTTATATTTCTATATTTAATAGATTATTAAAAATACTTATATAATGAATATATATGATATTTATATCCTTCTTTATATTATATAAAAAATTAAATCATGATCTAATTAATATGATCAAGAATAACAATCCAAAACATATATGAAAAACCAAGAAGATATTACCCAAAATGTAACATTAACTTAGAGTTGTTAATAAATGGTTAATAAAAATTAACAACCAAATCATATATGGTATTATATATAAAAATATGTTTCTTATTTAGATGTATATTAAACTTATATTTATTATACAGTAGGTTTTAACGTGTATGAATAAATTCAAGACTAATGGTAAATTGATTTCATCTCACTTTTCATTTTTGTTAGATACATGCCATATTCACCACTCACTTATTTTGTGTGGTTTATATACTACCCTATTACATGTTATATCATTAATTTACATTATTTAATGATATTAAAATATTTAATTTATGTTATTATTTCATGTTCATCATGATTCTATTGTTACTCAAGTGGTGAGGGTCTTCTTGTCTCACTTTTATTTATGTGAGACTTATGATTTATTTAACACTCATTTATTTTATGTGGTGTATATACTTATCATAAATATATTATATTATTATTACACTTAAATTTATAGGTATTTAAATATCAATTATATTATATTTCTTTCATGGGGTTTATGTTTAAAAAATTTCTAAATCGGTAAAGAAATTTTTTCTCAATTTTCTATCTTTGAGATACTTGTCATGTTACGCAACTATATTTTTATATGGGGTTTATATACTAAAATTGGACATGTTATATCATTAATATCATTATTTTAATGTTATTTTACTCCTCATTTAATTTTATTCTTACATGGTTATTTTTGATTCAATGTTACAAAAGTGGAAACAGTTCATTTCTACTATCTCGTCGTTTATTAGGATTATTTATGATTATACTTCTATTGACGAAATATTATGATCTGAATATAAATAACTCTCATGAATTTTATTATAATCTATTCATTCATGATATATTAATATATTTATAACATTTATCACTCTTTGGTTCTTAGGATATTTAAGAAAATATTTTTTGAAAATCGGACAATATTTCACTTCGGTGGGAAATATGTTTTATTCACAAACCATGTTTTCTAAAAATTATTTTAAAAATGTTTTTAAATGATATATTAAAATAATTTCCAATTAAAAGTATTTTAATTAAATTTTTTATTCATTATAGTGTTTACAATTCTTTTAAAATTTTCTTTTATATGTTTTCAAAGCTATTTTCAAAGAAAAAGGTTTTCAAAATGTTTTCAATATTTATTTATATGTTTTCCAAGTAATTTTAAAGTAAAAGGTATTATAAATTTTGTCAATATTACTTATAAGTTTAAAATATATTTTCAAATAAAAATGTTTTCAAAATAATTTATGTTTTAAATATAATTTCTCAAAGCCGAAAATATATTTTTTCTCAAGAAATTTCTTAAATAAAATTTTAAACATTCTTTATAAGAAAAGGATTTATTAAATGGTTTTATGAAAGGGATTTTCAAAGAAATAATATCTTACTTAGGAAATGTTCCATGTTATCCTTAAAAATCCTTATCCATAAAATTTGAAATACATTATTAGAGATTATTCTTTCTTAGGGATATGATCCAAGAATATCATTCATATTTTTTCTTGAATGGTTTATGTTTTAATGGCACGATGTTTATGATACCTATTTATCTTACATGGATTATAGGATTTTGAAACCCACTTAATTTCATGGGTTATACTTTTATGAAATGATTATGAACACTATCCCTTTTCCATATGTTAAGATGTGACTAACTGTTAATGATACCTATTTCATTTTAGGGGTTATGATATAATGAATGTTTATGATCTTGTGGCACATGTATGTATGATTTAATTATATGATGGGTGGGACCTATATCTCTCTCAAATTCATTGAATATATATTTATATCTTATTATATTATAATTTGAAACTAGTTAATGGGCTTGATCCAAAATGGGAAATAGTTGTGTCATGATCCACTATGGAAAGATAAGGAAACCTGATCCACTAAGGGAAAATGGAGAAACCTAATCCAATAAGGGAATATAGGAAAACCTGATCCCTTATAAGAAAATTACAATGAATTGGGATGGTGTTGTGCCCCACCAAATAGGTATAGTCCCCATGGAGTGCCTAGATAATTTTTTGGCAATGATCCTTGACTTACAGGGAATGATGTTACCTGTTTATGTGTCTGCCATAAATTTTATGTCTTATGCCTTGATATGATTATATTTTGCATTTTCTTGATTATCTTATGATTCATATCATATTAACTTCTAATATTTATACCATGTCTCGTGATTATGTCCTTTTTTTGAAATATTTTCTCTTTAAATGTTATTTTTATGTTCTTGTACCCTCATGTTCATGTTATTTTTATGTATTTTCTTTATTTACCCTTAATAAGAATTCGATCTCACCCCTTTCTTATTTTTCCTTTCCCCAAGTTATGAAGAAAGGTTTTAAGTAGGAGTACGAAAAGGTAATATAATTAAATGTGATTTTGAAGATCGTTCTCCAAAATATAATAATGTGTTCCATGTTTAAAAAAGACAATAAAATATTACGGTCCTTGGGTATATATTTTCTTAATGTGATGAATATTGTTCTAAAATGATGCAATATCCATGTATGTTAAGCCCAGGTCACTATATCTATTATCCGAGGGTATTTTTACTAATCCTTTGTAAAATAAAATGAGAAAACATTAGTGAGATCCCTAGGGATATTTCAAAGAATATGTTTAGGGATGTCTCTAAGGATGAGTTATTGTTTAGGAATATATCCTAGTATTTTGGTAAAGGATAGAGTGATTATTTACTAAAAATAAATACCTTTATAGATACTATAAGTGTATGTGGCTCTGTAATTGATGTAAATAGGTGTAACAAACCCAAAACACTATATTGAGCTAAACTCGATCAGGAATAGATGCACAAAAATGGGTCTTATTTCACATCTGGTTTGACACTCCTGGGGGATATGATTTGGAAACTCACAAACTCTTTATGAAATGTCATTAAGTATTTAAATAAAATATGACTATGAATAACCTAGGATAAACGAAAGGTTTAATATATTAATGAACTAGGTGTCATGATTTAGATATCCAATAAGTGATATTTTTGGATTATGCGGTTTTATGCTATGATAAATATTTATCACCCAATGATTTTTTGTTTTCATTAATGGATGGAAACAAATGTAATTGGGTTAACATTGAATGTGATGAAAAATTTCTTGATGAGAAATCAAATGGTATGATCATTAGAGTTAAGGACGTTATGATCATTCCTAATCCGTTTACATGAAACATGATTTACAATTTGTACTTAAATCAACTTTAAGACTCACCAAGGAAGATAAATAAAGAGTTTTCTGATAATTTTGGTAATTGAGACATTAGAGTTAAAAAGATTTGGTTTCCTACATGTCAATAATTTGGGAAGAAACACCTATGTGAATGTATCAAAGAAACAGGAAGATGTTTTGACTTTTGAAAAAAAAAGGACACAAAGCAACTAATTTCAAAGGGAAAAAAATTCTATAAAATTTAATGGATGTAAATATCATCGTCCCTAAGGTGTTATCAACAGTTAAATTATTTAAATGTTTAATTAACTGTCATTATGAAAATTTATTTCCTAAGGGGAAATATTTAAAATGGATTTAGTAAGGCGGTACAGGAAATGATTATATTTATTTTGATGATGAGACTATAGATAAAATGTGAAAGGAAAAAAGGTATTAAGTAATGGGGTGAGGTGTCCTTGTAAATGGATTAAAAATGAAGTAGAATGATTGAAGTGTTTATGTATTTAGAATCAAGAATTACAAATACTGAAATATATAAGGATTGTTCAGTTTATATTTTTCACTAAGGATTTAAAAGAATATTTTAAATGGTTTTGATGGACTAGAAAAGTGATTTACTATTAATGTGATATCTTGATTAATGGGAGATAACCCTTAATATGTTCCTTATGTTAAGATAATTATGTTTGGATAAAGATATGTTAGATATTATTAAGTAAATTGGAAGGTAAAAATTACCTTAGAACTAATTAAGTATTTGTTAAAAATTGGTTTACTCTATCATTGATAAATTTTACGATATTTTTGGATTTAAGGAATATATAAAATAAATATTGGAATAAGGAAACAAGCATGTTTTTAATATGTATTTTTGGAAATTAATGTTATTTCCATGTTTCAAGAGATTACATGATGAAAGTATTCACATGTTTAGTATGTGAAAAACAAGAGCTACCACATGATATAAGGGGGAACAATGTTTAGATTATTAAGTTAAATTGTTTCTAAAGTTTTGGATTTTCACCTTTCTAAAGGGTTACAAGGTTATCCATTTATGGAATGGATTACGCTAAACATCAGATGAGGTCTTAGATATTAGACTATTATCTCACATATGAGGATTTATGCATATTGGATAACTTATTCTAAAGATTTTTATATGTTGTTAACTAAATATATATGGAATGACCTATCATTATATTTATAGACCATGTGATCTGTTAATTCTTCAAGAATGAAAAATCACCTTCATTTCTTGGAATAAAAGATGGAGTGGAAATTAATCAAGACACAACAAAGTGTAAGGATGTCTAGAAATCATGTAAGTATATATTCTAATGAGAATACTTTAATTTTAATAAAAATGATCATGAAGTAAAATATTTCCCTCTTATCATTATTTATGATGATATCAATGACCTTTTTCAAGCCTATTTGGGTTATGGATTTGTGATTGTTAACTTTCTCCAAATCATGTTCTCTATCACACTCCATCATAACTTGATAGTTAGATTTCTCTTCCATGTCTATGTTTTCACTTCCCACCTATGTGTTCCTATGTGGAAACCTAGTTATGAGTTAATTTTGGTAAGCATCATGTTTCCAACATTCCCTATTAAAATGATGTTTTAGTATTAATTTTTACGATGTGGATTTTTATGAAAGTAACTTTCAAGTATCAAACTTTCAAAAAACCAAAAAAATGAAGGAAAATTTAATTTTAATGGGGGTAGAATATAACACCATGAGATTTTGTGAATTATTTTTTTTCTAATAAATAAAATCTTTTGAAATTTTTTATTTCATGCAAAACTAAATATATCTTTTTTTATACAAAATCACTAAGTGTAGCTTGCGTTATACGCAACACCAAGTCATGCTTGAATTGTACACCACACTTACATTAACTTATGGAATATATAACACCATGTTTGACTTCCATTACTAAAAATACTAACTCCCTTTGTTATCTTTTGATATAGGAAATGTTGAGTTTTACCGAACTAAAAAATATTATTAATATTATTAATAAAGAAACCACTGAGCTATTGGAATAGAAGTTATAAATAAGAATCAATAAATTGGGAAAATATGATTTAATAATGTATATAAAACGAATATTTTTCTTATCAATTAGTATAAATGAATTTAAGAACTATTTTAAAATAATGAAATTATTTTTCTAAGAAAATTATTTTTCTAAGAACATTATTTTTCGATGTACAAATACAACTTTATGTCAAAAATTTAAAAAAACCATTTTTTATTAATGTTTAAATTAAAATCTATATATTATATATTCAAAAAATATTTATTATACTCATCCAATATATTTTATAGGTATAAAATAAGAATAAATCTAATTTTATGAATAAAAAGATGTATATTTTTTCTAAAAGATAATTTTACCACCTTTTTATGGTGAACCCATTTTAAATATTATTTTTAACACTTTTATAATTTTTATTTTAAATAATAAACTTTTATTTTTTTAATTGGAATATCAAAATTTACTTTGGGTGAATTTTTTTTATTCTTTTGAGAAGTTTTATTTTTTGATGAACAGTGAAAAACATTGAATTTTAATTCGAAATTGCTTTTTCAACTAATTTATTTATATTAAAAAATTATATATTAGTTTAGTTTTAAAGTATAAATATATAAATTATATATATATTAATCCCATTTAGTTCATTGTAATAATTTTTACAATGAAATTGGATATAAAAACATTTCAAACTTTTGAAGATTATTACTTTAATAACCATCTTTATCGTCTCATCTATAGGATTACATTTAAATTAACTTCTTCCAATTTATTTATTAGAAATTGAAAAAATGGATTACATATTTTTAATCATAAAATTTTTTAATTTCTAATAAGTTTAACTTATTTTTTGACCAAAAAAATTAGTGAATGTATTTAAAATTAATTGCAGCGACTAAGAGAAAAATTAACTTAACAAATGACTAAACCTTAAACATAAAGGAAACAATTACCTAGAAACTTGTCAAAAATCCATTTTATGGACATATTTATACCCTATACTAACTTTTATATAATTTTGATCACTATTAGAGCCACTTAAAATGGCAAAAATGTTACTATAATTCCCTTTTAAAAAAATTACAATAATGTCACTCCTACTCTACTATAAAAAGGAGCTCACCCCTACCATTTATTCACATCTATCAGGACTTATGGTGCACCCAAAATATAATAAAATAATATAAAAAATCCCTACCTTCATCCTAGAATCCTTACTTTTTTCATAAATCCAACCAAGTAATCTCTTTGGTGAAAACCAATATGAGTTACCCAAAGAAGAGGTAATATCCTTCCTCATGATCCTTTGTTTTATTTTAATTATCCACCACATAAAATATTATTATTCCATTATTATATAATAAAATAATTATAATAAATATAATTATATATTTTTATTCAAAAAAATTTACCTATAATTACACAGACTTTTATCTAATGGGTAACGAACTTACCACTCTTGTGCACGATGAACTACCGCCTCATGAAATGATGTTGTCCAGTTTTTCTTTACCACCTCTAATGGTTAATAATTATGGTGAAAAAATATTTTATATGATATATATTATATTTATTATGTATTTATTCTTATTTAATTATTATATATAACATTCCTTTATTCTTTCCATTTTTTTTGTAAATACGATAACTTCTTATGTGGATGTGTGGACTACCGCCTCCTCAAAGCGATGTGATTTGTTCACACTCCACATGGAATGTATTAAGGATGAGATTAGTAAACTTATATGAAATATATGAAATAATAATTATACTTTAATGATATTATATATATAAACATATCTATCCTTTACTTTCTTTATTTCAATAGAACAGTAAAACGGAAATGGCATTTATGCATATGTAAAGTTTACCGATTCCATGAACAGTGTATTCTATTTCATATTTCTATATTTAATATATTATTATAAATATATATATACTGAACATATATATTATGTTTATATCATGATTTACATTCCGTAAATAAGTAAATCATGGTCTAAGTGAGATCATTAATAATAACAATCCAAAATATATAGGAAAAACAAAGCAGATATTACCCAAAGAATAACATTAACATAGAGTTGTTAATAAAAAGGTAGTATAAAGTCATAAAAAAATCATATATGGTGTTATATATAATAATATGGTTCTTTTTAAGATTTATAATATACTTATATATATTATACAGGGGGTTTTAATGTGTATTAATAAATTCAAGACTTAATGTAAAGGAATTTCATCTCACTTTTTATTTTCGTGAGATACATGCCATATTCACCACTCGCTTATTTTGTGTGGTGTATATACTTCCTTATGACATGTTATATAATTAATTTAATTTATTTAATGATATTAAAATCTTTAATTTATGTTATTATTTCATGGGAAACATTATTATATTGTTACTAAAGTAGTGAGGGTTTTCTAGTCTCACTTTTATTTATGTAAGGCTTATGCATTATTCACAGCTCAATTATTTTGTGTGGTGCATATACTTATAAAAAATTTATTATATTATTATTATACTTAAATTTATTGGTATTTACATATCCATTTTATGATCTTTTTTTTCATGGGTTTTATGGTTCAAAAGTTACCAAATCGGTAAAATAATTTTGCCTCATTTTTCTTCTTTGAGATACATGTCATGTTATGCACCTATATTTTTCTATGGGGTGCATATACTGCTCTTTGACATGTTATATCACGAATATAATTCATTTAATGATATTTTATATTTAATTTAATGTTATTATTACATGGTCATTTTGATTCAAAGTTAAAAAAGTAGTAACAGTTCGTTTCAACAATCTCATCATTTATCAGGATTGTTTATGATTATGCTTCTATTGATGAAATATTATGATCCAACTCTAAATAAATCTCATGAATTTTCTTATACTCTATTTATTCAGGATGTATTTATGTATTGATATCATTTCTCCACTCTTTGGTACTTATGATATTTAAGAAAATATTTTAATAAAATCACACATTATTTCACTTTTGTGGGAAATCTGTTTTATTCACAACCCATGTTTTCTAAAAATGATTTTAAAAATATTTTTAAATTATATATTAGGCTCATTTTCAAGGAAAAGTAATTTATGTAAATTTTTATTGTTTTAAAGTTTTTAAAATGGTTTTCAAAGTTTCCTTTATATGTTTTAAAAAAAAATTTCTAAGAAAAAGATTTTAAAAATAATTTCATGATTTATTTATAAGTTTTCATAGTATTTTCCAAGTAAAAGGTATTATAAATGATTTCAATATTTCTTATAAGATTTAAAATATATCTTCAAATAAAAAAATTTCAAAATAACTTATGTTTTATAAAGATTTTTTCAAAGTGTAAAATATATTTTTTCTCAAGAAATGTTTTAAATAAAATTTCAAAACCTTCTTTATAAAAAATGATTTTTGAAATGGTTTTATGAAAGGGATTTTCAAAGAAATAATATTTTCCTTAATAAATGTTCCATGTTATCCTTAAAAATACTTAACCATATAATATGACATACTTTTTTATATATTATGAATTACGAAGGATGTGATCCAAAATACCATTCATATTCTTTCTCGAATGGTTTATGTTTTAATCACATGATGTTTATGATACCTATTTCTATTATATGGATTATTTTATTTTGAAACCCACTTCCTTTCACGAGTTATGATTTGATGAAATTATTATGGTGCCTATCTCTTTTCCATAGGTTATGATGTGATCAACTGTTAATGATACCTATTTCATTTCATGGGTTATGATATAAACAATGTTTGTGATCTTGTAGCACATATATGAATGATTTAATTATGTGATGGGTGGGACCTATATCACCCTAAAATGAATTGAATAAATATTTATATCTCCTAATATTATGGTGATATACTATTTAACTATCTTGATCCAAAATGGGAAATAGGTGTGTCATAATCTGCTATGGAAAGATGGGGAAACCCGATCCACTATGGGAAGATGGGGAAAACTGATCTGCAATGGGAAGATGGGGAGACCAGATCCCTTATAAGAAAAGGACTGTGACTGGAGATGGTGGTGTGTCCTATGTAGTAGTTGTAGTCCCCATGATGTGACATGATAATTTTTTGGCAATGATCCTTGACTTATAGAGAATGATGTTACATGTTTATGTGTCTGCCCTAAATTCTATGTCTTATGCCTTGATATTCTTACTTGGTTGATATTCATGATTATATTATATTTTTTTGTCTCATTAACTTCAAATATTTATGACATGTCCAATTATTATGGTGTTTTAATGAATATTATTATCTTTAAATGTTATTTTTATATTCTCATACCCTTATGTTCATGTCATGCTTATGTATTTCCTTTATTTACCCTTACTGGGCATTAGAACTCACCCCTTTATTATGTTTCCTTTAACTAGGTTATGAATAATGTTTATAATTTAGATTAATAAAGGGCAATATAATTAATATAGATATTTGATATCTTTATCCAAACTAGAATAATGTGTTTCAGGTTTCTAAATACACTAAACTATTATGGTCATTAGGCTTGTATTTTTTAATGTGATTAATATTCATCTAAAATGATGTAATATACATGTATATTAATCTTGGGTTACTATAGTTGGTATCAAAGGAAATTTTTATTCAACCTTTCAAAAATATTATGATAAAACTTTAGTGATATCCCTAGGGATATCTCTAGGGACATCTCTAAGGATGAGTCTAAGGATGAGTTCCTATATAGAAAAATATCCTAGAATTTTGGTAAAGGATATAGTGAATAGTTTATTAAAATTAAATACATGTATAGATAATAAAAGTGTATTTGGATCTTGAATTTATGTAAAGATATGTAACAACCCCAAAACACTATATTAAGTAAGACTCAATTTGGAACTGATGCACACGACAACAGGTCTTACTGCACAGCTCATTTGACACTCCTGGGGTATATTCATTGGAAATTCACAAACTCTTTATAAATAATCATGAAGAATTTAAATAAAATATTACTATGAATAACCTAGGATAAACCTAATGTGTGATAGAATAAAGAAGTGGGTCTCATGATTTAGATATCCAATAAGTGGTTTTTTAGGATTATGAGGTTTTATGCTATGATAAATGTTTCTAACACTATGATTTATGGAATTAATTAATGGAAGGAACAAAAAAGAATTGGGTTAATGTTTAATGTGATGAAAAAAATCTGAATGAGAAATCATATGGCATGATCATTGGACTGAAGGATGTTATGATCATGCCTAATAAGTTTACACAGAACATGGTTAGCAATGTGTACCTTAATCAACTCTAAGATTCACCATGAAAGATAAGGAAAGATTTTTTTCTGAATTATAATAATTAAGACCCATGGTGAAAGAATATTTGGTTTCCTACATGTCATTAATGTGGGAAGAAACACCCATGTTGATGTCTTAAAGGAACATGAAGTTGTTTTTATTGTATAAAAGAAGGACACAAAGCCAGTAATTGTAAAAGGAAAATAAAAATTCCAATTAATGTAGTTGATGGAAATATTGTCCTCCCTAATGTATTATTAACAGTTGAATGCCTTAAATGTGAAATGAAGTGGAATTATTCAAATCGATGTCCTAAGTAGAAACATATTAAAGGGAATTAGTAAGGTGGTACGAGTAATGGTTATATTATTGATGATGATGAGACTACAGATAAAATTTTAAAGGAAAAAAGTATTAAGTAATGGGATGAGGTACACTTGTTAATGGATTAAGGATAATGTAGAATAATAAAAGTTTTTATGTACGTGGATTCATGAATTTCGAATACTGAAATATATATAAGGGTTGTTTAGTTTATATTTTTCTCTATGGATTTACAAGAATATTTTTAATGGCTCTGATGGACTAGAAATGTGATTTACTGTCAAGGTGACATCTTTAATAGGGTAGATAACACTTAATATATTCCTTATATTAAGATAATGATGTTTGGATAAATATATTTTAGATATGAAGAAGTAAATTGGAAGGTAAAAATTACCTTGGAACTAATTAAGTATTTGTTGAAAAGTGGTTTATGCTATCATTAATGGAGTTTATGATATTTTTGGATTTAAGGAATATATCCAATAAATATTGGAATAAGGAAACATAAATGTTCTCAATAAGTATTTGTGGTAATTTCATTTATTCCCACGTTTCAATAGAATACATGATGAATGTATTCAAGTGTGTAATATGTGAAAACCAAGAGCTACCTTATAACATATAGGGGAAAATGTTAATTTGATTTAGTGAAATTCTTTTGAATGTTTTGGATTTTCATCTTTCTAAAGGTTTAAAAGGTTTCCCATTAACATAATGGTTTATACTAAACATCGGATGATGTTTTAGAGATTAAATTATTATCTCACCATATGAGGATTTATTAATATTGGATAACTTGTGCTAAAAAATTGTGATGTTATCTAAAGATATATGTAATGACCTATCATTATATTTATGGATCTCTTGATCAGTTAATGCTTCATTAATGAAAAATTCACCTTCATTTCTTGGAATATAAGATGGAGTGTAAATTGATCAAGATACCACAAAGGATATGGATGTCCTGAAATAATGTTAGTATATCTTTTTATGAGAATTATTCATCTTTAAGAAAAAGGATCATGAAGTAAAATGTTGTCCTATTATCATCATTTTTTATGATATAAATGACCTTTTTCAAGCCTATTTGGGTTATGTATTTTTTTCATTAACTTTCTCCTAACCATGTTCTTTACCACTATCCATCAGAACTAGATAGTTATATTTCTCTTCCATGTCTATGTTTCCACTTCCCACTTATGTTTTCCTATGTGGAAGCCTAGTTATGAGTTACTTTGGGGATTGTCTTGTTTCAAACATTCCTGTTTAAAATGAAGTTTTAGTATTTATTTTTACTATGTGTGTTTCTATGAAAGAAATATTAATGCATCAAAATTTCAATAACCCAAACAAATTTTGAAGGAAAAATCATTTTAAATGGGGTAGAGTGTAACACCTTGAGATTTTGCGAATTATTTTTTTCGAATAAATTTAATATTTTGGTATTTTTTATTTCACGCATCACTGAATATAGATTTTTCTATACAAAACCTCTAAGTGTGGCTTGCGTTATACACAATACCAATTCAAGCTTGAACTGTAAAAAACACTTACATTAGCTTGTGGTACATGCAACACTATGTTTGACTTCTATTAAATATAATACTAAATCCCTTGGACATCTTGTGTCACATGCAAGGTTGAGTTTTACCGAACAAAAAAATAATATTAATATTATTAATAAATCTACCACCTAGCTATTGGAATGAAGGTTATGAATAATATTAAATAAATTGTGAAAATATTATTTAATCATGTATATAAAATTAATCGTTTGGTTATCATTTAGTATAAATAAATGTAAGAACTATTTTAAAATAAATAAATTATTTTTCTAAGAAAATTAGTTTTCTATGTACAAACAAAATTTTATGTCAATAATTTAAACAAACCATTTTTTATTAATGTTTCAATTAAAATTTATATATTATATATTCAAAAAATAGTTTTTATACTCATCCAATATATTTTATAGGTATAAAATAAGAATAAATCCAATTTTATGAATAAAAAGATGTATTTTTTTCTAAAAGGTAAATTTACCACCTTTTTAAGGAGAACCCATTTTAAATATTATTTTTAACACTTTTATAATTTTTATTTTAAAGAATAAACCTTTATTTTTTTAACTGGAATATCAAAATTTACTTTGGGTGAATTTGTTTTTTTTGAGAAGTTTCATTTTTTGATGAACAGTGAAAAACACTGAATTTTAATTCAAATTTTCTTTTTATTATAATTTAATTATATAGTTAAATTATATTTTAATTTATTTTTATAATATAATTAGATAAATTTTATATCAATTAATACAATTTAGTTCATTGGAATAAATTTTATGATGAAATTGGATATAAAAACATTTCAATCTTTTGAACATTTTAACTCTAAAAACACGCTTTGTCATCTCGTCTATGAGATTAAATTTAAATTAATTTCTGCCAGTTATTTTCTTAGAATTTTTAAAAAAGGATTAAATATTTTTAATCACAATAATTTAAAATTTCTAATGAGTAAAACTTATTTTTTTCTAAAAATATCAGTTAAGGTGATTAAAATTAATGGTAGCGATTAAGAGAAAAATTATCTTAATAAAGGACTAAACCTTAAACATAAGTGAAAAAACTACCTAAAAACTTGTACAAAATCCATTGGATGAAAATATTTAGACCCTATACTACCATAGATATACTTTTTACCTTTATTAGAGACACTTGAAATGGGAAAAATGTTAGTGGAATTCCCATCTCAAAAATTTACAAGAATGCCACTCCTCCACTATGAAAAGGCACTAAACCCTACCACTTATTCACACCTCTCAAGTAATTTTTCTCACCCAAAATATTCAAAAATAATCTAAATCCTTATATTCATTATAAAAGCCTTATTTTTGGCATATATCCAACCAAGTAATCTCTTTGGTGTAAACCAAGAGGAGTTACCCAAAGAAGAGGTAACATCCTTCCTCCAGATCCTTTATTTTATTTTCATTCTCCACCACCTAAAATATTCTTATTACATGATTATATAATAACCTAAGTGTAATAAATATACTTATATGTTTTTATTCTAAAAATTTTACCTATAATTACACACACTTCTGTCTAATGGGTAACAATCATATCGTTCTTGTGTACGGAGGACTACCGCCTCGTGAAATGATGTTGTTCATATTTTATTTACCACCTATCATGGTTAATAATTATTATGAAAAATGTTTTTATATGATATATATGATATTTATGATGTATTTATTCTTATTTAATTATTATAGAAAACATACCTTCATGATTTCATTTTTCCAATACGATAACTTCGTTTGTGGACGTGTGGACTACCTCCTCCTCAAAGTGATGTGATTCGTTCACACTATACATGGAATGTATTGAAGATGGAATTAGTGAAATTATATGAAATATATTAAATAATAATTCTTATTTAAAGATATTATATATATATATATATCATTTACTTTATTTCTTTTAATATAATAATAAAATAGAAACAACGTTCAAGCATACGTACGGCCTACCGTTTCCATGAATGGTGTATTCCATTTCATATTTATATATTTAATAGATTATTATAAAGACATATATACTGAATATACATGATATTTATTTCATGATTTACATTCGGGATATATGTAAATCATTATCTATGTAAGAGGATCAAGAATAACACTCCAAAACATATTTGAAAAACAAAACAGGTATTACCCAAAGCGTAACATTAACTTGGAGTTGTTAATAAATGGGTAATATAAATTCATAACCTAATAATATATGGTATTATATATAATAATATAGTTATTTTTGAGATTTATAATAAACTTATAATTATTATACATGAGTTTTTAATGTGTACGAATAAATTCTGGACTTAATGTAACGAAATTTCAACTCACTTTTTATTTTCATGAGATACATGTCATATTCACCACTCACTTATTTTGTGTGATTTATATACTTCCCTATGACATGTTATATAATTAATTTAATTTATTTAATTATATTAAAATCATTAATTTGTATTATTATTTTATGGGCATCATGATTCTATGGTTACTTAAGTAGTGAAGGTTTTCTCGTCGCACTTTTATTTATATGAGACTTAGTATTTATTCACCACTAATTTATTTTTTGTGGTGTATATAATTCTCATAAATGTACTATATTATTATTATACTTTAATCTAGGGGTTTTTACATATCCATTTTATGATATTTATTTCATGGGTTTTATGGTTCAAAATTTACCAAATCAGTAAAGTAATTTTGTCTCAATTTTTCTTCTTTGAGATACATGTCATGTTATGCACCTATATTTTTCTATGGGGTATATATACAGCCCTTTGAAATGTTATATGATGAATATAATTATTTTCATGATATTTTATGCTTCATATACCGTTATTCTAACACGGTTATTTTGATTCAAAGTTACAAAAGTGGTAACTGTTCATTTCTACAATCTCATCGTTTTTCAGTATTTTTTATGATTATGCTTCTATTGATGAAATATTATAATAAGACTCTAAATAACTCTCATGAAGTTTCTTATACTCTTCTTATTCATGATATATTCATGTATTTTTACCATTTTTTCACTCTTTGGTACATATGATATTTAAGATAATATTTTAAGAAAATCATACATTATTTTACTTCGGTATGAAATATGTTTTATTCACAAACAATGTTTTCTAAAAAAGATTTTAAAAATGTTTTTAAGTTATATATTAATATCATTTTCAAGTAAAAAGGATTTTAAGTAAATTTTTTATGTTTTAATGTGTTTAAAATTGTTTAAAAATTTTCCGTTATATGTTTTCAATGTTATTTTCAAGGATAAAGATTTTCAAAATGTTTTCAAGATTTATTTATAAGTTTTCAAAGTATTTTCAAAGTAAAAGGTATAATAAATGTTTTAAATATTCCTTACATGTTTTAAAATATATTTTCAAATAAAAAAATTCAAAATGATTTATGTTTTAAAGAGTGTTTTTCAAAGCGGAAAACATATTTTTTCTCAAGAAATGATTTAAATCAAAGTTCAAAAATTTATTTATAAGAAAAAGATTTTTAAAAGGTTTTTATGAAAGAAATTTTCAAAGAATGACTATTTTCATTAATAAATGTTTCATGTGATCATTAAATATCCTTATCCATATAATATTACATACTTTTTTATAGATTATTCTTTACTGGTGATATGATCCAAGAATACTATTCATATTCTTTTTTAAATGGTTTATGTTTTAATCGAATGATGTTTATGATACCTATTTATATTGAATGTATTATATGATTTCTAAACTCACTTATTTTCATAGGTTATTCTTTTATGAAATGATTATGAAACCTATCTCTTTTCCATAGGTTATTGTGTGATTAAATGTTAATGATTCCTATTTCATTTCATGGGTTATGATATAATGAATGTTTGTGATCTTGTTGAACATGTATATATGATTTCATTATGTGTTGGGTGGGACCTATATCTCCCTACAATTAATTGAATAAATATTTATATCTCATTATATTATGATGGGAAACTACTTAACGTCCTTAATCCAAAATAGGAAATAGGTGTGTCGTGATCCACTATGGGAAGATGGGGAAACTTGATCCTCTATGGAAAGATGGGGAAACCTGATCCACTATGGGAAGATGGGGAAACCTGATCCATTATAAGAAAATGATTATTACTGGGGATGGTGGTGTGTCCCTCCAAATAGGTGTAGTTCCCATGAAGTTTCTTAGTATGTTTTTCGAAATGATCCTTAACTTATAGGGAATTATGTTACCTATTTATGTGTCTTCCAAAAATTCAATATCTTATGCCTTGATATGCATACATGGTTTTTTTCTTGAATAACTAATGATTTGTGTCTTATTAACATCCAATATTTATTCCATGTCGCATTATTATGGTATTTTTATAAAATTTATGATCTTCAAATGTTATTCTTATGTTCCCATACCCTTATGTTAATGTTATGCTTATGTATTTTCTTTTTCTACCATTACTAAGCATTCGACCTCACACCTTTCTTATATTTCCTTTCCCTAGATTATAATGAATGGTTTTAATTATGAGTAATAAAGGGTAATATAATTAAAGGATATCTTTAATATCTTTCTCCAAACTAGAATAATGTGTTACATGTTTCCAAAGACACTAAACTATTATGGTCCCTGGGCATGTATTTTTTTAATGTGATGATATTAATCTAAAATAATTTAATATCCATGTGTGTTAAGCCTAGGTCACTATATTTGGTATCAAAGGAAAGGTTTATTTAACCTTTAGAAACTAGGGTGGTAAAATTTTAGTGATATCACTAGCGATATTTCTAAGGATATTTCTAGGGATGTCTCTAATGATGATTCTAATGATGAGTTATTATTTAAGAAAATGTCATGGAATTTTGGTAATGGATATCGTGAGTAGTTAACTAAAATAATTACATGTCTGGATACTACAAGTGGATGTGGCTCTATAATTGATGTAAATAGGTGTAAAAATCTCAAAACACTGTATTGAGCTAGACTCGATGAGGAACTGATGCATGAAAATGGGTCTCGTTGCACACCTGGTTTGACACTCCTGAGGGTTATGCTTTGAAAATTCACAAACTCTTTATAAAATTTCATGAATTATTTAAATAAAATATGACTTTGAATAACCTATGATAAACCTAAGGTGTAATATATTAAATAAGTGGGTGTCATGATTTAGATATCCAATAATTGATTTTTCGTGATTATGAGGTTTTATGTTATAACAAATGTTTCTCATACTATGATTTCTAGTTTTCATTAATTGAAGGAAAAAAGGAATTGGGTTAACATTGAATGTGGTGAACAATTTCCTAATGAGTAATCAAATGGTATGATCATTGTAGTGAAGGATGTTATGATCGTTCCTAATCAATTTACACGAAACATGATTAACAATGTGTACCTTAATCAACTCTAAATAACACCAAGGAATATAAGGAAATATTTTTTCAAGTATTTTGGTAATGGAGACCCTAGAAGAAAGAATATTTGATTTCCAACATGTAAAGAATGTGGGAAGAAACACCCAAGTGAATGATTGAAAGGACCAGGAAGATGTCTTGATTATGTAAAATAATGACACAAATAAAGTAATTGCAAAGGGAAAATAAAAATTTCAGATAATGTAATGGATGGAAATATCATCCTCCCTAAGGTATTATAAATATTTGAATTCTTTAAATGTTTAATGAAGTGGAATTATACAAATTGATGTCCTATGTAGAAATATCTCAAAGGGAATTAGAAAGGTGTTATGAGTAATGGTTATATTGCTGATGATGATGAGAATATAGATAAAATGTGAAAGGAAAAATGTATTAAGTAATGGGATGAGGTTGCCTTGTTAATAGATTAAGGATGAAGTAGAATAATTGAATTGTTTATGTATTTGGATTCAAGAATTATGAATAATGAAATATATAATGACTATTCAGTTTATATTTTTAACTATGGATTTACAAGAATATTTTGAATGGTTCTTATGGAAGATAAAAGTTATTTTCTATCAAGGTGACATATTGAATAAGGGTATATAACCCTTAATATGTTCTTAATGTTAACATAATGATATTTGGATAAAGATATATTGGATATGAATTTTTAAATTGTAAGGTACAAATTTCCTTGAAACTAATTAAGGATTTGATGTAAAGTGGTTTATAATATCATTGATTAAGTTTAAAATATTTTTGGATTTAATTAATATATCTAATAAATATTTGAATAAGGAAACATGCATGTTTTCAATAATTATTTGTGGTAATTTAGGTTATTAAAATGTTTCAAGAGAATACATGATGAAGGTATTCACATGTTTAGTAAGTTAAAACCAAGATATACCTTATGATATATGGGGGAACAATGTTAAGTTGATTTAGTTAAATTCTTTCTAAAGTTTTGTATTTTCATATTTCTAAAGGGTTTTATGGTTGGCCATTTATTGGATGGTTTATGCAAAACATCAGATGAGGTTTTATAAATTGAAGTATTATCTCACTATATGAGGATTTATGCATATTGGATAACTTGTGCTAACCATTTTTTTGTGATGTTAACTAAAGATATATATAATAACCTATCTTTCTATTTATGGATCTCATGATTTGTTAATGTTTTAGGAATGAAAAATTCACCTTTATTTATAGGAATAAAAGATGGATTCTAAATTGACTAAGACACAAAAAAGGGTAAGGATGTCCTGAAATCATATAAGTATATCTTCTTACGAGAATTATTCAAATTTAAGAAAAAGGATCTTGAAGTAAAAGTTTGTCTTGTTGGGATAATTTTTTATGATATCAATGACCTTTTTCAAACCTATTTGGGTTATGTATTTGTGATCGTTAACTTTCACTGAAACATGTTCTCTATCAATCTCCATCAGAACTCGATAGTTAGATTTCTCTTCCATGTCCATGTTTTCACTTCCCACCTATGTTTTCCTATGTAGAAACCTATTTATGAGTTCCTTTGGGTAACCTTCATGTTTCCAACATTCCCTTTTAAAAGGAAGTTCTAGTATTCATTTTTATGATCTGGGATTCTATAAAAGAAACATTAAAGTATCTAAATTTCAATATCCGAAAAAAAATTGATGGAAAAAATAGTTTTAATGGGGGTAGAATATAACATCATAAGATTTTGTAAATTTTTTTTGAATAAATTTAATCTTTTGATATTTTTCATTTCATGCAACACTGAATATAGATTTATTTATACCAAAGCACTAAGTGTGACTTTCATTATATGCAACACCAATTCAAGATTAAACTGTATGCAACACATTAATTAGATTATGGTACATGAAACATTATTTTTGACTTCTATTAGACACAATATCGAGTCCCATCGATATCTTGTGTTACACACAAGGTTGAGTTTTACCGATCTACAAAATAATATTAATATTATTATTAAAGTTACAACATAGAAATTGGAATGTAAGTTATGAATAAGATTAAATAAATTGTGAAAATGTGATTTAATCATGTATATAAAATGAATTGGCTGGTTATCAATTAGTATAAATGAATGTAAGAACTATTTTAAAATAAGGTAATTATTTTTATAGGAAAAATATTTTTCTATATACAACAAAATATTATCTCAATAATTTAAAAAAACTACTTTTGATTAATGTTTTCAATAAAAATGTATATATTATAGATTCAAAAAATATTTTTTATACTCATCCAATATATTTTATAGGTGTAATATAAGAATAAATCTAATTTTATGTATAAAAAGATGTATTTTTTTAAAAGTTAATTTTACCACCTTTTAATGGTGATACCATTTTAAATATTATTTTTAACCATTTTAAAATTTTTATTTTAAAAAATAAATTTCATTTTTTGATGCAGAATATCAAAATTTACTTTGGGTGATTTTTTGTTACTTTTCTAAGAAGTTTTATTTTTTAATGAATATTGAAAAACACTGAATTTTAATCAAAAATTTCTTTTTCATTTAATTTATTTATATACTTAAATTATATTTTAGTTTAGTTTTAAAACTATATTTAGATAAATTTTGTGTCAATTAATCCAATTAATTCTATTGTATTAAATTTATAATGAAATTGGATATAAAAACATTTCAAACTTTTAAACATTTTTACTTTAAAAACCCAATTTGTCCTCTCATCTATGAGATTAAATATAAATTAACTTCTAAAAATTATATTATTGGAATTTGGAAAAAAGTATTAAATATTTTTAATCAGAATAATTTATATTTTTTAATAAGTTCATCTTATTTTTTGACCAAAAATATTAGTGAAAGTGATTAAAATTTATTGCAGCGATTAAGAGAAAAAATAGCATAACAAAGGACTACACCTTAAAATTAAGGAAACAATTACCTAGAAACTTTTCCAAAATCCATTTTACAGACATATTTAGACCCTATAATACCTTTTATGTAATTGTTATCATTATTGGAGACACTTGAAATTGAAAAAATGTTAGTGGAATTTCCTTTTCAAAAATTTACACGAATGCCACTCCTTCTCCACTATAAAAAGGCGCTCACCCCTTCCACTTATCCACAAATATAAAGTCATTTAGATCACCAAAAATATAATAAAATAATCTAAAAAATACCTTCATCTTAGAATCCTTTATTTTTTCATAAATCCAACCAAGTAATCTCTTTGGTGCAAACCAAGAGGAGTTACCCAAAGAAGAGGTAACATCCTCTCTCAAGATCCTTTGTTTTATTTTCATTCCCCACCACTTAAAATCTTCTTATTAAATTATTATATAATAAACTAAGTATAATAGATATAATTATATGTTTTTATTCAGAAACAATTCCTAAAATTACACACACTTCCATCTAATGGGTAATGAACATATCGTTCCTGTGTACAGCGAACTACCGCCTCACAAAATGATATTGTTTGTTTTTATTTACCACCACTCATGGTTAATAATTATAGTGGAAACTATTTTTATATGATATATATGATATTTATTATTTATTTATTCTTATTAAATTATTATATAAAACATCCCTTCATTATTTCCATTTTTTAAATATAATAACTTCTTTTATAGACATGTGGACTTCTGCCACCCCAAAGCAATGTGATTTGTTCACACTCTACATAGAATGTATTGAGGATGGGTTTAGTGAAATTATATGAAATATATAGAATAATAATTATCATTTAATTATATTATATATATATATATTTTTTATTTACTCTCTTTTTTTCAACACGACAATAAAAAGAAAACAGCATTCATGCGTACATACGGCCTACGGTTTCCATGAACAGTGTATTCCATTTAATATTTATATATATCATATATTTTTATAAATACATACATACTGAATATATATGATATTTATATCATGATTTATATTCTCTAAATAATTAAATCATGATATAAGGAGGAGGATCAAGAATAACAATCCAAAACATATATAAAAACAAAGGAGATGTTACCCAAAGCGTAACATTAGTAAGGAGTTGTTAATAAACAGGTAATATAAAGTAATAAAAAATTATATATGGTATTAGATATAAAAATATGGTTCTTTTTTATATTTATAATAAACTTATATTTATTATAAATGTATTTTTAATATGTATGAATAAATTCAAGACTTAAGGTAAAGGAATTTCATCTCACTTTTTAATTTCGTGAGATACATGCCATATTTGACACTTACTTCTTTTATGTGGTGTATATACTACCCTATGACATGTTATATCATTAATTTATTTTATTTTATTATATTAAAATCTTTAATTGATTTTATTATATCATGGGGACAATGATTCTATATTTACTCAAGTAGTCAGGGTTTTCTAAACTCAATTTTATATCTATGAGACTTATGCCTTATTCGTCACTAGTTTCTTTTGTGTAGTGTATATAATACCCATGAATGTATTATATTATTATTATAATTAATTTATGGGTATTTAAATATCCATTTTATGATATTTATTTCATGGTTTTTATGGTTCAAAAGTTACCAAATCTGTTAAGTTATTTTGTCTCAATTTTCTTTCTTTGAGATACATGTCATGTTATGCACCAATATATTTATATGGGGTATATATACTTCCATTTGAAATGTTATATACTGAATATAATTAATTTCATGATATTTCATGATTAATGTAGTGTTATTATTACATGGTTATTTTTATTCATTATTACCAAAGTGGTAACAGTTTATTGTTATAATCTAATCATTTATTGAGATTGTTTATGATTATTCTTTTATTGCTGAAATATTATAATCCACATATAAAGAACTCTCATGAATTTTATTATCCTCTGGTTATTAATGATATATTTATATAATTATACAATTTTTAAACTCTTTGGTTCTTATGATAATTAATAAAATGTTTTGATAAAATCTAAAATTATTTATCTTCAGTCGGAAATATTTTTTATTAACAAACCATGTTTTCTAAAATTGATTTCAAAAATGTTTTTAAATGATATATTAAGATAATTTTCAAGGAAAATAGTTTTATGGAAATTTTTAATGTTTTAATTTTCTTAAAATGGTTTTCAAAGTTTTCATTAATTTTTTTCAAATCTATTTTCAAGGAATAATTTTTCCAAAAAAACAATATTTATTTATATGTTTGTAAAGTATTATTGAAGTAAAAGGTATTATAAATGTTTTCAAGAATACTTTATAATTTATCAATGATATTTTCAAATAAAAATTATTTAAAAATGTTTTATGTTTTTAATATTTTTTTTCAAAGTGGACAAGATATTTTTCATCAATAAATATTTTAAATTAAATTTCAATACATTCTTTATAAGAAAAGGGATTTTGGAAATGGTTATATGAAAGGGATTTTCAAGGAAAGACTATTTTCCTAATGAAATATTCCATGTGTTCCTTCAAAATTCTTATCCATATAAGATAAAATAATTTTTTATAGATTATGATTTACTAGGGATATGAACTAAGAATACCATTTAAATTCTTTCTTGAATGGTTTATGTTTTGATGGCATGATGTTTATGAAACACATTTATTTTACATGAGTTATGTTATTTTGAAACCCACATCATTTCATATATTAGGATTTGATGAAATTATTAGGAAACATATATCTTTTCCATAGGTTATGATGTGATGAAATGTTAATGATACCCATTTCATTTCATGGGTTGTGATATGATGTATGTTTTTATTGTGTGGCATACGTATGTATAGTTTTATTATGTAACGGGTGGAGCCTATATCTCCCTATAAAAAATTAAGTAAAGATTTATATCTCATGAGATTATAATGGGAAACAATTCAATGGGGTTGATCAAAAATGGAAAATATGTGTGTCTAAATCCACTATGAGTAGATGGGGAAACTTGATCCACTGTGGGAATATAGGGAAACCCAATCCACTATGGGAAATGGGGAAACCTGATCTACTGTGGGAATATAGGGAAACCAGATAACTTATAAGGAATAGACCATGATTTGGGATGGTGGTGTGTCCTAACCAGTAGGTTTAGTTTCCATGAAGTTTCATGAAATGTTTTTGACAACGATCCATGACTAATATGGAATGATGTAACATATTTATCTGTCTGCCATAATTTATGTGTCTTATTCCTTGATATAATCACATGGTTCATATTATTGATTATATTGTGATTCATGTATTATGAACTTCCTAAATTTATTCCATATATCATGATTATGATATTTTTTTACAAGGCATGATTTTTAGAATTTTATGTTCATATTCTCATACTCTTATGTTCATGTTATGCTTACGCATTTTATTTACTTACCCTTACTGAGAATTCTTGCTCACCCCTTTCTTATATTTCATTTCCATAAGTTATGAATAAATTTTTTAAGTAGGAGTACTAATGGGGAAGATCTTTAAAGGAGATTTCGAATATCTTTCACCAAACTAGAAGAATGTGTTCCAAGTTTCCTAAGACACTAGAATATTACAGTCCTTGGGTATATATTTTTAAAATATTATGAATATTAATCTAAAATAATTTAATACCTATATATGTTAATCTCGGGTCCCTATATAATGATAGATTCTATATTAATGCACATGAAGGAGATGTTTTACACCATTTAGGTCCAATTATGATGCTTGAATACATTCCACATACTTTTCCCAAGTTCAAATATGATTTGTAAATATCTTTTTCGATGAAAAATGTTTCATGAAAGCCCATTTTTCAAGAAATATTGGAATTCAAGAAACTAAACACTTTCATGAAACTCCCAAATTTTTCAAAACTTCTAACATTCTCAAAAATCCTCACTATCTTGAAACATTCAACTATCATGAAACTCATTCACTAAAATTCCTTAGCATCAATCAGTTCTCGAAAATTATTTTCATGAAACTTGTGTTTGCATAAAGTACTTGATTCATGCAAGAATTAAGTTCATATAAAACCATCACAAAATTATAGAGACCATCCCTTCTCCAAAAAAAATTCAAATCCTCATATGATGAGCAACCACCTGTTTATAGAAATTTATTCCCCTTCATGAAACATTCAATCTCACCGCCGCCATTTTAAAAATATCTAGGTTCATGTTCATGAAAATCCCTTTCATCATGAAACATTCAGGGAAATTTTTCATTCACAAAACTTCTTATAATCATGTAACTTACCATATTTTATTCACACCTCAACAATATTTTTTGAAACATTATTTCATGAATCTCAAAACCATTGAAACACCAAAAATTCTCAAATTCGATGACTTTTCCATATTATCATGAGGAAAACCTAAAAATTCATCCGTCATGAGTTTTATCCCTTATTTCAGATTTTGGACCCCAAAAAATTGACAAACACTTAGAAAAGACACCACCTTTAACAATAAATCAATTTAATTTGAAAGATAACTAAGATTGAAAAATCATTAATCAACCAAATGTGGATTGATAATAAGAACAAAATAAAATATGTTTCAAGATATGAAGTCCCTTGGTTCTGACGGTCTCCCCCTTTGTGTTTTCTAGAAATATCTAGAGAAATTCAATAAAGCACTAACCTTAAAAAACCTAATATGCATGAAATAACTCATCCATAACTCTAATTCTAAGTTAGAAAATCATGGTGTACCAAAACAAGAATGTCAAGAGAAATTTTAATTCCTCTAGAGACCATTGACCTATCCTATAAACTTATCCTATGATTCTATAATCTATTGAATTTCACCCATTCTCCCCCTTTATAAATAAACCCAAAGAAATTGTATTTGTACCTTAATACTAAAAAACACCCCCTAGATCATATCTCGCCAAAATACATGTATCACATCTACAAAAAGACTAAAATAGTAAATAAGAATGGGGATAGGGGTCAAATCATAACACCCTCATGTAGTGGAAGGTGGCTGAACACTGAGGTTCAACCAATGCTTCTCAAATATTGGTGCTACCAAAGGCTTAGTCCAGATTTCATCCATTTTAACATTAGTTCCAACATGATCCATTTTAATCACACCTTGATCAAATTTTTATTTGATAAAGTGATATCTGATCTCAATATGTTTGGTATGAGAGTGTTGAAGCAGATTTTTCATGAGTGTTATCACACTCTTGTTGTCGTAGTGTATCACCATCAGTTGTTTCACCTCATTAATGATATAGTTAAGTTGTTTCTTCATCTATATTAGCTGATTGTTTTAATTAATCACAGATATATACTATTCTTCATCCATACTAATGAAAGTGCTTTATTGTTTCTTGCTCAACCATTACAATCATTTTTTTCTAATTTAGAATACACCCCACTTGTGGGCTTTCAATCCATTGTATCTCCTACCCATTTATCATTAGAATATGAAAATAAATCTTTATCCATTCTTTCTGAATATTATAATACAAATTTAAGAGTACCCTGAATATAACTCATGATTAATTTAATTTCTAAAAAATGTTATTCCTTTAGATTAATTTAGAAGCAATCTTTTAAACATGTTTCAAAGATGATATCTGGCCATGTTGAATTCAAATATAATATGATTGTATTGATTCTCTTATACTAGTTGGGATCTTTAGATTTGCTATAATTTTACTTTATAAGATTTTTCCTTACCGCAATTGTAATTGACATTGGTTTGGATTCATGAATGTTGAATTTTTTCAGAAGATCTCTTTCATACTTTACTTGAGAAATGAAGGTATAGTCCTTATTTTGAATCACCTACACCCCAAAAATTATGTGAGTTCACGGATCATGGACATTTAAAATTCTGATTTCATGTGATGGTAAAATCCTTCCACTAATCCATTCCTACTTCCTCTAAATATAATATCATCAACATAAATTTATCTACTTAAGAAATATTCACTAAAATGACTTAGAATCAATTAGTTCTCAACCATTATTTTCGCAAAACTTGTGTTTTCATAATGTTCTAGATTATTTTAATAATTATGTTTGTATAAAACCTTTATGAATTCAGTGCAACCATCCCTTATCAAAAAAATAAATACTTATATGATGAGTGGATGCCTATTTATAGACATTGGTTCCCCTTTAAAAAACTTTTAACCTCACCACTTCCTCTTCATGAAAATCTTTATTCATGTTTTAAAAACTCTCTTTCTTCATAAAAATTTCATGGAAATTTTCTGTTCACAAAACTTCTCATAATCGTGTAACGTACTGTCATTACTTGATGACTCAAGTATCTTTTGGGAAATATTATTTCATAAATCTATAAACCTTCATGATTCAAAAATTTCACAAATTCCATGCTTCTTTCATATTTTTATAAGGAATTCATGGAAATCTATATTTCACTAAAATAATCCATTCCTCTAGATATTGGACCACAAAATTTTGGAAAACACTAAGAAATTATGCTACCTTTAACACTGAATACATTGTCCCCATAAAATGACTTGAATTAAAAAACTCCCTGATCAACTCAGTGTATATTGAAAAAGAAAAAAAATAAAATATCTTTACAAATGTGAAAACCCTTGGTTCCAAAATAAATAATATTTCTTACCATATGTCATCGAAAAGTACTAAATGTAAGACTACCAACTCCATGCATGACCTCCTAACTCCCTGAGTTCTTCCGACCTGATGATGATCTCCTCAAAAAACCATCTCTTGTCCAATATGAGCACAATCCATCACAAACAAGAGATGATAACTGATTGGGTTGATGGATCCTATAATACTGACCAAAATTTGTGGTTCCAACTTTATTCATGGATCTACTACTTATATTGTGAAACAAATAATGAATTTTTTTGGGTATACAGGCCTCCCAATCCTCCCAGATAAAGGTTCTCATATTATCTTTGATGGGATACCATAAAACTTATAAATAATTAATAATAAAAAGTTAGTAATTTTTTAAATTTCAAAATAAATATTATTTATTTAAATACTATCCAATGATTAAATATGCAGTGTTGAACATCAATGGGAATCTAATCTCATGTCATCCATTCTCTAGAAAAATAATTTCATAGAATATCACTCCTCGATCCAACCTCTATATGTGAAAAACTTTGGGAAAACAAAACAAATAATCAAGTAATTAGTACATAAATAAATTAACTAAAATTAATGATAATTAATGAAAAATAAATAAAATACACAACTAATAATACCTCCAAATGTGTTGATCAAAATAAATATGTGGACATAACTTAAGAATATGGTCAATAATCATTAATATTTTAAGACCATGACCCCTCTAAGTCGATGATAAAGTGCTAACAACCTATGGATAGAATGGAGAAGCGTTAGGTTCATCTCCAGGAAGCATAACCTCCTCAAGGATATGGTTGTCTAAAACATGAAAAGAATGCTTCTAGAAAATAATATAAATGAGTATTATATATATATATATATATTATAAATATAACTAGAATTTAGTTGTGTCATTATTTATATTCATCCTCATCATTGTACATGAAAGTGTCCATATCATCATCTTCCTCCTCAGTATCAAGAATTTCTATAAGAGCTTTAGCTTTATCATATCTTATTACTTCAAATTCATTTTTTAAATCTTCAACATCATCATCACCATTAACCCATAACTATGGGGTTTCATTATCAATATTCATTTCTCTTCATGGAAAATATGTATGTTCACTTGTCTCTTAAAAAATTTCAATTCCATTCACTTTAGAAGAACCACATTCACTTTTAATAAACTAATTTTTATGAGATTTTATTTTTTTATAATGCTCCACAAATAAATTAAATCTCTTGAAGTAGAAAAATAATTTTCATAATAAATTTTATGCACTTAATGAGAAAACAAATATGGTTTATTTTCTGCAATAAGGATTCTATATTTAATTTCAATGATTCCATGCAATGTCTGAACATTCAAGCCTCCATCAGTATCAAACCAGTGGAATTTAAACATTATTACATAATTTTTTTATAGATAACATAGATCAGTTATTTCATCCATCATACCACAAATGTTAACTTCACTTTCTTTATGATGATATCCCCTCATGAAAACACCACTATTATTTTTTTTATTCACCATATGTATGTGTATGAAATCTAAAAGCATTCACCTCATATGAATTATAATATTTAATCATTTTGTATTGTGGGATACAAAATACACACAATCAATTTTCAATATTATCGTCATGTTATGATACCTAAAAAATTGAAAAAGAATTAGAAATATATCAAATAATAAATTGATATCAGATGTTAAACCATAAATAGTTTACTTTACTAGTATTTGAAAACATGGGGAAAATTATGCTACTGACATTATTCAAGAGTAGTTGGTGTAATTTTTTGAAATGTTTCTTGATATGATCATCATATAATCTAAAAATAAAATAATTTAAATCTATTTTTTAAAAAATAAAGAATAGGTGATAGTATCACTCACTATAAAAATCATTTCATTCCTTTATAGTTGAGAAGAACATATGTATGTTCCTTATGATGTTTATCATCTGAAATCCATCATTCATGAACTCCACTAAATCCATGTTCAGACTAATTAAAATTTGATAATTGAATAGTGATCTCCTAGACCTAGTTCCCTCAATAGTAACCAAACTTGGTTGGCCACATGGCATCAAGGGAACCTCCCCATACTCCAGAGGCTTCCGACTTGTAGCGAGGTTCTAAGGTACTTTGTTGGGGATACTATACCCCCATAATCAAAGTGTAACATAGTGGTGTAATCACATCAAATCAATAGCATAATAATATCAAATAATAGAATAGTAGAAGATAAACATCCATATTATAGTTTTAATAACAAAGAAAATTAAAGGCAGTATCATATATAATATGATAAATATGTCATGTCTTTATAAAAAATGGAAGGAGATACATGGAAATAGGAATATAGTACAATACATGTATCATAATAAAAAAATACCATAAAAAACAATCTCTAGATAGTATCACAGGTATATCTTGGCCATATGTTCTCCTAGTCCGATAAAAAAAATCAATCAATCATTTTCAAGTGGTCATTTTTTCCTATCCCCACTTGCATCCATAAAGTCTATCCAGGTACCTAATAAAGGCTCGAATAGTGTGTGAGATAACACTCTATAGGTCACCCCCAATGGTTTCTATAACAAGTCATGTCTATGTATGTAAGCTGATGTAGTGTATATATATTAAATGTGTATAAGTAATAATAGTAGAAATGATGTTATCCAGTCTATCGAGTCTCGCCGTGATCAAGAAAATAAATTGTAAATATATCTAAAAAGTATATCATGTGTCAAAAACAACATCCTATACCATGTTATAATGTTTCAGGCCTACTTGGTCCAAGGTCCAAGGGGTGTTAATGACCAAGGAAACTATGTATACTAAGTAAAATAAGTAAATAGGATCCAGGGAGTAGAAATGTGCAAGTCATACTAAAGGATAATCAGATCCAAAGAGTATAAATGTCCAAGGCATCCTATCTTGTCAAGTAAACTAATTCAACTATATCCTTAGAGTATAAATCTCCAAGGCATCCATGTAATCCAATTAAATCAGATCCAATGAGTATAAATTTCAAAAACACTATTATACGTTTGTCAGATCCAAGGATTATAAATGTATAAGGAAAAATAACTAGTCAATAAAATTTTATCCAAGGAGTAAAAATGTCCAAATCATATTAACATATCAATTCAATAGGATCCAAGGAGTCAAAATGTCCAAAGTATCCAAGTAAGCAGTATCTTTAGAGTAAAAATTTCCATAAATTCCAAATAGGGTCGTCGGATCTGAGGAGTAGTAATGTCCAAGGCATCCTAACTATTTCATTCACCAATTCATTAACATTTCAATTAATCGTTTCACTAATCACTTCATTAATATAAACAAATAAAAGTATTATCCTTTTTACCTAGAAATTACAATTGAAATTGTATTATAATGTGTTCAAAACCTTTTACAATCCATATTAATACCCCATTCAATTCTCAATTTTATAATGAAAACTCATTACACCCCAAGGGTGGAACAAACATGATATAAAAGAAGAACCCACCCCATGGGTGGTTTGGGTTTATGTTGACAACCTCCAACCTATAAAAAAGGTGTCAACATCATTTCTCAACACATTTATATCAATTAACTCTTTGTTAAATTAATTTAGAAAACATTGACCGGAAGTATGGAATGATTCACAATGACAACAAGCTATAAATAATAAGACATTGATAGAAAAGCTATAGACAACATACCTCAGTTTTGTAGTGTAACACTCATATTGTCTCAGGTTTTTATTTGATCCATGTTAAAAGAAAATATAATAACGGATGAATGCCCTGAAAATAGGGAATACTAGCCTGCACCAAAATAGCATCAATGATAAAAAGGAAAATATAAAAAGGGGCTATATGAATAGAGAAATTACCAGTGTATATCAAACATGACAAACAGTTTTTGATTTGTAAATTATATAAAGGATTTGGATCTAATACTAGAATACGTCTTGAGGATCTCACCTAAGAGAAAAAGGGAGTGTCCATATCTAGAGATATGAGAATAGAAGAGGAGGTTAAACATTTAATAATTTTATGGAAAATGGTAATGCACCCCTAAAATATTGGTTTTCATAGTTTATCCACATTTTTGTCCAAACCATGTGTTAACCATGTTCACCTCACTTACTAAAAACCCATCTTTCATGATTCATGCACACGGTTTGGGAAACTATGATTTTAACCTCTGCAAAAAACTGAAGAGATACCGCATGAGCAGTCAACCCTGGTTGCATGGTTTCCTAAAACTGTGTGGCCCTGGTTAGTGGGATAGACCACCCCATATATTTTACCCAGACTATGCATCCTAGTCTGTATGATGTATACTACTCGTATGGCCCAGATTCCTTTTCCAAAAACATAGGCTTTGGGCTTAGAATAATCCCCAAACACACTCTTTTACTTGATATTCTCACTAGGTATCTACATTTGGTCAAAAATAAATAATTAACCTAAAAATAAAAGGCTATATACCTCATAAAAAATGTTGGGATCTTACAATATTCCACCATTAAAGCAATATTTCCTTAAATTCCCCTTCTAAGGATGGTCAAGCATTGTTTGAGAATAACTTCATCCACTAGGCACATATGTCATCCTCCCACTCCCAAGTCCCTTCCTATAGATGGTCATGCTACTAAAACACACATACCATAATAATTGACTGGCCTTGTAGAACCTTCATTCCTTGATCAACAATACATATAGTATTCTCCTCAAATGATGCATCTACCTCTAACTCAACCACCATGAGATGAATAATATGTGATGGATCAAAATGATATCAGTGAAACTGGGATATGTTGAATAAATTTTGCATATCCTTGTACCTATGAGGTAACTACAACCAGTTGGCTACTAGCCTGACTCTCTCTATAATCTTAATGGTCCTGACATAACTAGGTGATAAATTCCTTTTTTTTAATCCATTTATGCCCCATTCTAGGTGGAAATCAGAATAAAACCCAACTCCCTACCTCAAACTCAAGTGGTCAACGGAGAATTACATCTATCTAGATTGAGCAATAGACATCCCCTTCCTGATAAGCTGAACCTACATCAAAATATCTTACACAATATGAGGATCTAACATTGCTACCTCTCTTACCTCTAACCACCATAGGGGTTAATGGCATGGATTTCCATATATGGCCCCATAAGGATCCATCTGTGTGGTCTCCTTGAAGTTATTATTATACGCTAACTCAGTGAAAGGTAAGTGTTTATCCAAAGAATATCTAAAATAAATTATTCATTCTTAGAGCATGTCCTTCAAATCCTATATAGTATGATTAGACAGGCTATCAATCTTTGTGTGATAGGTTTTAATCAGCAGTTCCTATGAAATCATTTCCCTCTACAACCCCCTACTAGAACCGTGACATTAATTGAGTGTCTCTTTCTGATACGATAGAATGTGGTACCCTATAGGGTTGTATGATATCATGAATGTAGATCCTCTCAAGCTCATACAAAAAACATATTCTCCCAAATATATAGAAAATAGGTGACCTTTTTCAACCTATCTACAATCACCCATATGGAATCACTACCTTGAGGTGATCTAGGAAATCTTGTTATGAAATTCATGGTGATTTCATCCCATTTCCACTCAAGAATAGTTAATAACAATATAAGTTATGCTAGTCATTGTTTCTCTACCTTCACCTGCTGATAGGTGGAACACCGATTAACAAACCCAATTATCTTCCACTTCATCCCCACCCACCAGTACTGATGGCACAACTCAAAATACATCTTGGTAATATCTAGATTAATAGACCATATAGATACATGGGACTCTTACATTAGCTCCTCCTGAATTTTTTCTAGAACCATGTGTTTTTATGGTTTCATGCGTTCTCATCCTCACCAACTATCCAACTAGGAGGTGGGTTATCAACTACAATTATCTTCCATAGAAACAAGACCTTATTATAAGGCCATGTGTATCTCAAAAAAACAATTCCATAATTTTCCACTTGCTACTGGCCTTCTGAACTTCCTATATCAGAGTCCTACCACTCACTACATTAGAAAATACATTTCCCTTTTCAGGTGTATAGGAAAGCATGATGTCGAAGGACTAAAGGTATGCAACCCACCTTAGTTACCTCAGATTCAAGTCATGTTGTGTATATATGGATGGGAAACCGGGTTTATCATTTCCATGAAAACTATTGGTGTGTTCGTGAGACAGAATAGCATAACCAAATACTCATATAGACCATACCTTATATGAAAATAATATGAGGTATTTCTAAAGTTCAAAAACACACCTAATAGTAAACTAATCTCATATCAATCTTTGATAATGCCCAACATCCTCAAATATAGCAAAAGAGATCATCTATCTAGATCAAGGGATATTGATTCTTAACCATAAATTGGTTCATCTTCCGGTAATCCACACATAAACAAAGGGTTCTATCTGCCTTCTTGGAAAAAAGAATCAATAAAACCCATAGAGAAGTACCAATTCATATAAACCCCATTTATTAAAATTCCTCTAGATTTCTCTTGAGCTCCTACAACTTAGTAGTAGCCATATTATAAGTAAGAATGGATACTGGTGTATCTCTAGGAACTATCTCAATATAAAACTCTACATATCTCTCAAGAGATAGTCTAAAAAATTAATCTAGGAAAATATCCCTAAAATGATTAAACACTGGAGGGAAGTCTTCCTGATGCATTCCTTAATCAAACAAATATATAATATAAATCTGGGATATCATCCTGATGATCCCATGATTATTAGGTCTAGCTCAAATCGCCTGAACATAACATTCACCATTGTGAGCAAAACCCCCCACCCTATGGTGATGTGAAAGTTACCCTTCAGCGATAAAAATCAATTTAAACATGATAGAGAACTAAACATTTCATATTGATAATGATGTCAAACCTTGTAATCTCGATGAAAAAAAGTTCCCATACGAAGTGACACCCACCAATATCAAGAGGGAACTCTCTGCGCTAGAATACACTCTCTAATAAAATCCCTAAAGGAGTATCAAGTTTCATCATGACATTAGAAAATGAAACATAAATCACAAGGATCTCCACAATAGGAATAGATATGAAAGAATGAGATATTCCTATATCAAAAATATAATATACTGATGTAGAGGCTACCAGAAAAAAACCTCTCGTGGTAGAAGGGTTGGCACTTTTCTCCTCAGGTATCAGTTGTATTGTATACATTTGGCATAAACCACAACCCTGAGATATAGCATGACTACCATAAGCAGGTCTGCTCTGCTATTGATGTAATCCTGATTCCTAGCTATCTCAGCCAAGGACACTACCTTAGAATGATCATCTAATCTCACTCTAGTTCCTTTTCTGATGAGAATCTAATGACCCCACTCCTGGATGAGGATTCATTACAGACCCTCTCTCACTGGATGCTAGAGTAATTTCATAAAAAACGGTAGTATATAGATCGTTATAATGAAAGCCTGGCACTCACCTAGGTCTCTATCACATTGGTTCCTTGTATAAAACTACCCCCACATTGATGATAGAGAAAAAATATACCAAAAATTGTGCTATGTATGGTACTCCCCTCAAGAGAGGCCTCAAAGCATCACTTCCTTCCCCCTGACATGGATCTAATAGGATGAGAAACTAATCAACCCTACTCTACACCCCCATATTCCCTTGGGTTTCATTTATTAATCATTTCCCAATTCATTATATTTATTATGGTATTAATCTATAAGATATTTACCTATGATTGGATTTCATACCTAATACCGTCCTGAAATTTCCTAGATTTTGATAACTCATCACCTAATAGAACATGTTTTAAATGATAAATATATATAAAACATGTAGAATAATCCATGAATTATAAAGATCCCTCCTCCATTATCAGAAAATCTCTATATTTATCATCACTCAATGTCTCGAGATAGAAATAATCATAGAATGTTTTCTATAAATCCCTCCAAGCCATATCCTAATTATGTTCTGTCTGAGTAATCACAACCCACCATCTCATCACAGAATCTCATAGCATATATGTAGTGTGATTTACTCTCCTATCCATAGGTTCCTAGAGATTCTCAAACATCAATATCATAGATTCTATCCATGAATCTACAACTTTTTTTCTGACATACCCCAAAAACATGGGTGGATACTACTACTAAAACACATGTGTCAATGCTCCCATAGATGAGGAAAGTGGTGATTCTCCCTAAACGATCTCCATAAAACATAGAAATCTCTCTTAAAATTGGTCATCAGTGCCCATATTAGGCATAATTAGAAATATTACAATATTCACTATTGAAGGTTTTATTGGAGGCTTAGGGACCACCACCTCTTGGGCATGGTAGTCACCACCCTCCTATCACATGACTAGAGTCTGTGATGGTGGCATATCTCTACAAATTCCAAGAATATGACTTAGAAAATATTCAGTATCAAATAGATCATAGATATAAACATAGGAAAAGTAAAATACCTCCTATAACCAAGACACACCTCTATACCTACCCCAAAATCTAGGACTTGGTTATAGGAACTATCAAAAAAGGCACCAGAGACATTGCCTACATCCCACTCTAATGTTGGGCTTGGGTCAAGCTCTCTATTTCATGGCATAATTCATATTATATGGATTGTCAATTTTAATTGAAAACTCTATTTAATGGTGACCTTTCCATTTTAGGATTTTAATTTTATTTGACTTCATATTTAGATTTCAAATATATTTAAATGTTTGAACCATATAGATCACCAATTATAATTTACAAGGGACAATACACCTTATAAATCGAAGTGTGGTGTCCATTTAATCCCAACCATAACACATTCCAATCCATGTGACCAATGGTTCATGACTTATCATTCCATAATTTACTACTTATGGTGTCTTCTTTAGCCAATGCAGGAAAATTTTGTTGAAGTTATGGTAGGAACTCTATGTACCAATAATTTTACTCAATATCCAACATGAATGTTAGTCGATAAAAATTCTATAACATAAGGCACATATAATAAAGTCCATGTAGTCAAGAAATGCATCCTATATAAAATGGCATGTGCAGGGAATTTAAATACTATAAGCTACCTAAAATGATGCATGATCTATACTTCCTTTCCATATTAGTCCAATGATACAAATCCATAATCAAAAGGAACACTAAAGGTCTTGTGATTTACCCAATGGTAAAGTCAAATCAATTGTAATTGGAAAAATCATGAAGAACATATCTCATCCCATGAAATTTAGCTTTTTCCTGTACGTGGGTTAGCTACTGTAAGGAATATCTCATTAAAAAATTATAACACTTTCCAAATATCTTATCTAATATTCCCAAAAGATAAGATAAAATAAAATAAATCCTCTAATAACACTTTGTGACATCTTGGACCTAGTTCACTCAACAGTAATTGAACCTGGTTGGCTACATAGCCTCAAGAGCACCTCCCTATATGCTAGAGGAATTTTATTGTAGTAAGGGTCTAAGGTGGTACAGTGGAGAGACTATACACTCATAATCATAGTGTATAATAGTGGTGTAATCACATCAAATCAATAATTGAATTATATTAAATAATTGAACAATAGAAGATAATCATCCATATGAAAAAGGTAATAATAAAGTAAACTAAAGGAAATATCATATACAATATGATGAACATGTCATGTCTCTATAAAAAATTATAGGTGATACATGGAAATAGGTATCCTATACAATACATGTATCATAATACAAAAAGACCAAAAAGAACCATCTCCAAATAGAATCTGAAGTATAGATTTGTAATTTTCTCCCTTGATCCTATGAAAAAATCAATCAAGCATTTGCATGTGGGAACTTTCCCCTATCCCTACCTACATACATGAATTCTATCTAGGTACCAGACGGAAACCCAAAAAGAGTGTGAGATAACACTCAGTAGGCCACCACCAATGGTGTCTATAAAAATTCATGTATGTTCATATATTTCGAAGTAGTGTACATATATAGTAGGTGTACAAGTAATAAAAGTAGAAGTGATGTTATCCATTCTATCAATTATCATTATGGTCAATCAAATAAATCATAATTCTATCTATAAATTATAGAATTCCTTTAAAATAATGGCATACATTGTGTAATCAAGTGTTAGACCTACCTGGCCTAGGGTCTGAGGAGTGTTAATGTCCAAGTAAACCATATACACTAAGTAAATCAAGTAAATAGGGTCTGAGGAGTAGAAATATCCAAGTAATCCCAAAGAGTCATTAGATCTAAGGAGTATAATTTTACAAGGAATATTATATTGTCAAGTAATTTAATTCAAATGGATCCTTGGAGTATAAATATCCAAGGCATACAAGTAAGAAAGGTAAATTGGATCCAAGGAGTAGAAATTTCCTATGCATCCTAATATGTTCATCTGATCCTAAGAGTAGAAATGTATGAGGCAACATAACAGGTCAATAAAATTGTATCCAAGGAGTAGAAATGTCCAAGGAAACCTAAATTTCAAAGTCAACATGATCCAAGGAGTTGAAATGTCTAAGTCATCCAATTAAGCAGGACCCATGGAGTAGAAATGTCCATGGAATCCAAATAGGTTCATATGATCCAATGATTAGTAATGTCCAAGTCATCCTAACCATTTCATTCACCAACACATTAACCTTTCAATTAATCATTTCACTAATCCCTTCATTATTATAAAAAAGTAAGGGTTTATCCTTTTTATACCTTTCAATTATAATTGATAAGGTTTTATAAGGTGTTCACAACCTTTTATAATTCAAATTAATACCCCCATTCAATTCTAAATTATATAAGGCAAGATCATAACTCCCCAAGGGTGGAACAAACATGATATAAAATTAAAACCCACCCTATGGGTGGTTTGGGTTGAGGTTGATAACCTCTGACAAAGAAAAAAGGTTTTAATGACATGTCTCAATACATTTATATCAATTAAATCTTGGTTTAATTAATTTAGAAATCATCACACATAATTCTAGAATGATTCATAATGGAAATAATCTATACACAATGATACATTGAGGGAAATAGTGAAAGGCATAATAGGAATAGAAAATTTACCTACATGGATCAAATGAGACAAATTCCTCTTGAATTAGACGTTGAATGGAAGATTTGGATCAAATCCTTGAAAAATTCTTAAGGAGATCACCCATGAGAAGAAAAGAGTGTCCATGGAAAAAGAAATGAAAATAGAGGAGGTGGTTAAACATTTAATAATTTAAGAGAAAATGGTGATTTTACCCCTAAATTACAGGGTTTCATAGTTTGGCCTCATGTTTAGTCAAACAATGCACCAACAATGCACACCTCACTAACTAAAAACCCATCTTTCATGGCCCATTCACATAGGTTACGAAACCATTTGTAAACAAAGATTTTTTCCTCTGTTAAAAATTGTAATGCACTAACATGGGAATGCATCCCTAGTTTCATGTTTTCCTAGAATTGTGTGGCCTTGCACAGTAGGATGGACCACCCCACATGGTTTACTCAAACTATGTGTCTTGGGATGCATGGTTTTTACTAACCATGTAGACCAACTACCTTTTTCAAAAACTCATTCTCCAGGATCCAAACAAGTCTTGAACACCCATTTTTCCTCCATATCCTCACTAGGCATCCATATTAGTTCAAAATTAATGAATTAAACCATAAATAAAAGGTTTCATACCTCATATAAAAGTTAGGTTCTTACATGAAGGTTCATTTCATCATCAACCTTTCCCTTATTACATCATATTCGGTAATGTTTTGAAGGATGTTCAGTTTAGAAATAATGGGAACATAAAAAAGGAAATTACCTCTTATAAATAAGCTTCTTAAATTGACCCTTCCAATGATGCTTTGTTACATATATTTTTCTTTAATTTTTTTATTCATCTCTTATAGTAACCTAGACCTTTAGTACATGTATATTACATATTTCTAGATGAATATTCCATACATTAAACAAACACACACCTAAGAAATTTAATAGTTTAGTGTCTTTTGAAACTTGGAATATAATTTTATTAATACATTAAAGATCTTCAATGTCATCCATAAATATCTCCACCTTTAGTTATCTTCAAAAACATACCCTACTTAAAAACTTTCTTTATAACCTGAGGAAGGAAACATACGAAACAGTGAGATCACATACTCAATAAGGGTAAACAAAAGAGATACATAAGCATAACATGATCATGAGGGTATGATAACATTATCATAACATTTGAAAAACACACCCTGCATATCGAAGATCATAATATTGAGTCATGGAAAAAATATTTTCAGTTCATAATACATGATTCATAAGGAAATAAAATAACATGATCCATGATATCATAGAATTGGAATAAGACAGAAATTTTTGGTGTACACATAAGAATATAAAATCTTATCTCAAGGATACACACCAAGACATTGATACATTGTTAGGCTTGGTATTACCACCCATGTAACTGCTTCAGGATTGGGATAACCTCCCATGTACCCTCTTTCGGGCTTGGTATAACCTCCCATGTACCCTCCTTTGATCTTGGGATAATTGTCTGTGTACCATTTGAGAACGTATACCATTAATCATTACTAAATGCATTATAGAAAGATATAGGTCCCACCCATCACATAAATAAAATCATACATATATATGTAACAATATCATAAAAAATTCATCATATCATAAACAAAGAAATTAATTGGGTTTCATAAACATGTCATCATATCATAACATATAGAAAAAAGAAAAGTTTCATAATCATTTTATCATTTCATCATATCATAATCCATGAAAAAAATAAGTGGGTTTCATAATAACCCATATGTTATATGAAAGTATTCTTAAATATATGTTCTATGAAAACCCTAATCTTTATTACACATTAATTCATGACTTTATTACATAAGATTATACATAATACAACCCGAAATATTAATAAGTATAGTGTATTTAAAAATTAGGTACATTACATAACAAATTAAAATATAAAATACATCATCTTTGTTGAAAACATTATTAACATTCTTTACTTAAGACATCATGGGATAACCTGGGGTCATACATAAGAACGGGGGGAGTTATAAAGCCCAGTAAGCAAATAAACATGGAATAGAATTAAGAGATTAATACAAGTTAGAAAATAGGCATATAAATGGGGCATGAAGGGGGTTAGAATCATAAACATGAATAATAATACATGATATAGTATGATAACATAAACAAAAAATGAGAAATACAATAGCCTAAATGGCCCGACGGCCTTCATTTTTATTTATTTTTGATAACCCCCCTTAAAAGGGATGAGGGGGAACCATTACAAGACCCGTAGGCTCAGAGATTACATGACTCGTAGGTTTAGGAGATTACATGACCCAAAGGTCTTAGTGAATTCAACCAGACTATATACAAGGAACTGCTCCTCCACAGCATTTGCATCCTCATAGTAGCTCTCCACCTTTGCATGACCGTCTGGCTAGGCTTCCCGTGCAAGCACAAGATGGTACTGATGGTGTATACATACCCTCTCATTCTAACAATCCATTTGGCTCTGCTCTGATGAGTGCACCTGCTCTGAATCCTCTTCTAGGGATGCTCCTTTTTTTAGTGTGTCTGGGGCCTGCATTCATGTGGCCCGAAGGCCTTGGGGTGGCCCTAAGGCATTAAGGTGGCCCTAAGGACTTGATAATCAATTGGCATGAAGGCCCTAGTGGCCCGAAAGCCTTGCGGGACCTGAGGACCAAACCGACGGCTTGAAGGCCCATATGGATGAATAGTTACGGCTGCTACAGTACCAAACAGTGCCTGCTACAGTGCCTGCTACAATAACCCGGAAATATGACTCCACGTGGATTTGATCTCGGGTCTCTTGGATTCACCTAGAGAGTCCTCACCAACTTGGATGAGGCTCATGTGCACATGGGAAATACAATAACAACTTAAAACACTATATCAAAAAAAAGATCAAGGATAAATGCCAATACATGATGATGGACAATGTACCATAAAGGAATCAAGTTTACTCCCTATTAAAACATTAATTCTCATAATACTAAACATTAACCAATGCATTGGAGCACTATATAATTCTGGTTACACTCGTAACATTCATTTCATTCTCATTCTTAAGTGTGCCACATAGATCATACAACATGGATTAATTCATCATCATATTTTATTCCATGGTAAATTATTCAAGAATACATACATGTAAGTAAAATTAAAATAATAATAAGTGTATGAGGTGAACACCCTTGATCATAAATGGGTATGTTATTCACTATAGAATTGTTTTTGCATGGAAAATCGTAGTGAAAGTTTGGCAGCATAACGACGTCACTTAAAAATTCATAAAATGGGTTGATGAAAGAGAAAGGGGAATATCATAACTTGTAACTAAAATAGAAATTAATAGGTATATGGAAATAAATATACCAAAATTAGGAATTTGAAATATAATGCAAAAGATAATAAAGAAACTAGGATAAAGGAGAGAAAGAAAGGATTCATTACCATGAGAGCGTGACTCCAAATGCATGGGAGGAGCTTCTTGTGAGATTGGGGGAACCTTGGGAGGACTCTAGAGAGAGGAGGGAAGATTAATTAAGTGATAAATGTATTTTTAGTGGTGATAAATGGGATATTGGGTGGTTTTATATAGTAAATGAGTGGGGAATTATTTATTATATCTCATACTTGGGTTTTGGACTCTATATAATTAAATAAGCAAAACCAAAAAAAATCACAGGGTTTTTGTCCATGGTTTCTACCAAATGGGATTATTTTTCATTATTTTATAAGTACAAGATCCTAAATTAATAAAATAATACCGTTTCTAATGTGTAATTGATTCATACTCTTAATGAAATGGTTTTAAAACCTTAAAATATATTAATGGTTTTGAATGATTCATAAAGGATTTATAAAATTATTCAAATAAACATATAATCAGATTATTTTAAAGGGAAAACATATATTTGATCATGGATACCATTTATAGTATTCATTACATCTCTTTTGGGTTATTATGATGTCATAATACACACCTTATATTTATACGGTATTTAATTTTTACCCGAAAATTTGATTGTCTCATAAAATTATGAAAATTTCACCATTAGATAATATTGACATTATCAATCCAAAAATAATATTCATTTTTAAAAAATAAAATTATAAATATGTGTATTTTCACTTTTAAAATAATAATCTATATTTATTGAGAAATATTGGGGGTTTTGACAATAACAATTTTAAAACAATTATAAAAATTACATTTGACTTCATAAAAAGTATATAATAATTTATATTTAAAAAATATTTAATAATTATATTTTATTAAAATATAATTTATTTGAAAAATCCATTAATTCATCAGAATAAATGTCTTAATTGAAATTTAATACTAATTAAAAAATACAATTTGTGTTTTATTGTATAAAAATAAAAATCATTTATAAAGTAATGATAAGAAGAAAATATTTACATTATTCTATTTAAAATAAAATATAAATATTCATATTATTATGGTCTTGATGCATATCCCTTTAATACACCATTAAACTCCCTAAGGTTAAGGTGTGTGATGATGTTACTTTCATGGGGTTGTTTAGTGTACAAGGTTTGGGCCATGATCTCTATGATCTTGAACATCTCATGTAAATGGATTCTCTCATACTTAAGTTGTTGGATATCAACTTGGGATTGGTCAATGTAAAATCCTAGTGATTCTATCTCCCTCAGAAGCTCCAATAAAATTTCTTCATAATTTACTATCCTATTGGTTGAGGCTATCACTTCCTTTGTCTTTATCAATTGGATTTGTTAAAACCCTGTATTTATACTAATCATGTGATCACTGTTCAAAATCTATATTATCAACGGCAATGGTTCTTAAAAGTATTTTAAATCTGATAGGATATAATAAAACAAAATAAGTACATGTGTTTTCTACAACCATAATATATAATAATACATTTGATTTAAATTGCAAGGGAAATTTTATTTATAAAATTTTGGGTCATTAAAATATTCGCCCCTTAAGAAATTTCACCCTAAAATTTTTCATTTACCACACTAAAATAGATGCAGGTAATTTTGTTTCATAACTTCCTCTAGTTTACATGTTGCTTCTTCAAACTTTTGGTTTCACCATGGCACTTTAACCAGGTGCATTGCCTTATTTCATATAACTTTTTCTCTATAGTCTAATAGTTTTTACCAGATTCTCCTCATAAGAAATACATTATCCAATGGTACCACCTTTGGATTGAGTACATGTTAGGGGTATATTATGTACTTCCTCAAGAGGGTTACATGGAATACATCTGGTACATGATATAGTTTAGGTGGGAGTGCTAGACGATAGGCCACCACTCCAATGTGATCATGGATCTCAGAGGGGTCGGTGTATCTTGGACTAATATTTCCCTTCCTCCAAAATCTCATGAATTTGTTCCATGGAGATATTCATAGGAATACATGTCTCCAACATAAAATTCTAGGTCTTATCAACAATTTTCATCATATATCTTTTGCTGGCTATGATCAACCTTGATGTGTTGTTGAATGGTCTTGACCTCTTCCACCATTTCCTACCCCATTTCAATACCTAGCGGTATGTACCAACATGCTAGTGTTCTGCACCTCTTCCCATAAAGGGATTCATAAGGATCTATTTGTATTCCTGATTTGAAACTATTATTGTATGAGAACTCAACCAAAGGAATATGTTGATCCCATCCTCCTTTAAAGTAAATTGATAATTCTCTCAACATGTCATTGAGTTTCTATATAGTCTGCTCAGATTAACCATCAGTTTCAGGGTGATAAGTCATGTTGAACATCAACTCAATATTTTGATCATGTTAGAGACTCTTCTAGAACATAGAGGTAAGTATTGGGTATCGATCAAATAAAATTAATAGTGTTGTTCCATTTAGCCTCACCCATTCTCTAATATATATCCTTTCAAGTTGATCTAGTGTGAAATCCTCTTGAATTATAATTATGTGTTCAATATTTTTAAGAAGATCCACCAAAACTCATATTGTATTATTTTCTCTTTATTTAATTGGAAGGACTATGACAAAATCTATGGTGATTCATTCCCATTTCCATATAGGTGTGGGTAATGGTTGAATCATCCCTTTTGACTTTTTCCTTTCCTCCTTCACTTTTTGACATGCAAGACAAATTGGTGTATATTTTATGATATCCTTTTTATATTGTCCCAACAATAGTTATCTCATAGATCTCTATACATATTTATGCTTCCTGGATGTATAGATAAGGTTGAACTATGTGAAACATCCAAAAGATCCTTATTTAAATAAAGATTTGATGGTACACATAGTTGTGACCCAAATCTCACAACTCCCCCTTCATTAAAATTTAACTATGAGGATTTCTCTTTTCATAAAGTTTACACTTTATTATAAATCCCCACAACATCTCTTTCAGCATCCTTTATCTTCTTCAAAAAGTATGGTTGAGTAATAATTTGATAAAGGATTGATAGTTTTCCTTCCTTTATGATTCCTATGTCCATGATTTTAAAATCTAATAAGATCAGATCCTTATCAATTCTTATCAATGATAAAATTGTTAGATCCTTATTACATAGAGTGTCTACCACTTTATTCTCTTTCCTAGTGTGGTGGTGAATTGAGTATTCATAGTCCTTGATCAGCTCTAACCATCATCGTTGGCGCATATTCAACTCTTTATATGTGAATATATACTTTAGGATTTTTTGTATTCGTATATATCTCACACTTCTACCCAAATAGATAATTTTGTTAGATTTTCAATTCAAATATAACTGCATATAACTTCATATCATGTGTTGGGTAGTTTTGTTAATGAAATTTAATCTTCCTTGAAGTATAGGCTATCACTTTGTTATTCTGTATTAATACACAGTCCAATACCTTATTCAAATAATCATTGAATACCATAAAAATTTATCCAGATGTGGGTAGTGTAAGTACATGTATAGTGATAAGCCTCCTTTTCAACTCTATGAATCTCTATTCACTTTAATGATTCTAAGAAAACATGACTCCCTTCTAAGTTATCTTGGTTAAAGAGTTTTATAATCATGATAAATTTAACAAAAATCAATGATAGTACCCATATAATACAAGTAAACTATAGATATTTATAAAATATGTTAGACATGTCCATCCTTCAATTGCTTCTATAATTTAAGGGTCAACAGATACCCCATTGCTTGTGATGATATTCCCTAATAATAAGACTTCCTTCAAATAGAACTCGCATTTTTTGTACTTGGCATCAAGCTTCTACTTTCAAAAGGTCTTTATCAGAGTGATCATAAGATACTCATTCACCTCCTTTCTTTTGGAGTATATTATAATATCATCTATAAATACTACCACAAACTTGTTTAGGTAATCCCTAAAGACTCTATTCATCAAATTCATGAAGATTTTTGGAGAATTATTGAGTCTGAATGGATTTACTGTGACCTCATAGTTCTCGTGGCTTGTATGAAAAGTAGTCATGGGGATATCCTCTATCATCACCCAAACTAGGTAATATCCCACCCATAAACCCAACATGGAGAAGTAATGTTCTCCATGTAGCTGATCAAACAATTCATTAATCCATGGTAGAGGATACGTTTTTTATTGTGACTTTGTTGAGCTCATGATAATCAATGCAAAGGTGCATTGAACCATTCTTCTTCTTAATAAAGAGGACTGATGCACCCCATGGTGAAGAACTTGGGCATATGAACCCTTTATCCGTATTCTCCTATATTTGTTTCATCATCTCCTAAATTTCTATAAAATCCATTCTATATGGATTCTTGGATAATGGTAACTCCCTAAGTATAAGTTTAACACCCCAGGTAAATAATGAATATGACATTTTCATATTTATCCATATTTGTGAATAAAATATTAATATGACATTAAAGGGGACGCTTTGCTCGATGGCGTACCCAACACGCAACAACGAGTTTATTGGGAATCATAGGTTGTACTCTAATAATAAAATAATATTATTTTAAATGGTAGTTAACATGTAGTCGTTGTATTGGTGGGAATGGATAGAAATAAATAAATATGATTATATATGTTTTTAAATGTTTTTACATTTATCCAATAAAAGATAAAGGCTTAAAATACGGAAAGAATTCAATTGTAGGCGAATATGCCTTGGTTTTCACTAAAGGGGTCACTTATTGCCTTTTGATGGCGAACCGTCATTAAATATAGTTTTGTTCACACATATACATTCTATTGGACCAAATAAAAACTCTTCTTAAGAATTGGGACATAAAAATTTACTTTGTGTAAATTTTTGGTATCTTTCTGATAAAGATCAATTTTTAATGAATAGTGTAAAATGTTGTATTTTAATTCAAAACCACTTTTTAATCTAATCTATTTATATGATTAAATTTTCATTTGAATTGGTTTTAAAGTGAAATTAGAATATATTTTTACCATTAAATCCAATAGTGGTCATTGGAATTAATTTCACTTTGAAATCAGACTTAAACTAGTGTCAATTTTTTGATACTTATTGTTTCATAAAAACACGTTATTTGCTCTCACAGCGGGAATTAATTATTAAATTAATTAGTGTGACATATATGTTTTGAATATTATAAAATAGACTTCATTTTTGAATTCGGAATATAAAATATATCTTAGGGTGAATTGTTTGGATTTTTCTGAAAAACTTCAATTTTTGATGAATAGTGAAACCACTAAGTGGTACTTATAAAAACTGATTTTTCTGTTTAAATGAAAAATTTCAATCTTTTTGTTTTGAATTTCAATAATCTTACATACATGGTTGTCATTAAGAAGTAAAATGTGGTTCAATGGGATAAAAATAATTTTTTGGTGAATAGTAACTTATTAAGTTTTTAATCGCGATTAGAGGTAATTAGTGTAGTTTAAGGTAAAAATAATGTTTTAATAATATGAAATGAACTTGACACATGTCGTAACCTAATTTGATGTGTCATTTCCGACCAAGACAACCCATGGGTCAACTTGAGGACCCCATGAAGCCACTTTGGTTGGAAAATGACATTAATAGCTTTTTATTTAAAGTTAAAGTAAAAATGAGACAAACATGAAATGTTTTACTAAAACAATTTTTACATGGGGTTATATAAATAATATTTTTGAATATAAATATTCATTGAAAAGATAAAACTATTTACTACATCATAGTATTTTTTTTATAATTTTTATACATTAAATAAATTAAATTATTCATGACATTATAATGATGCAGCGATGACCTCATTATTTAAAGATTTAAATAAAATGGAATGATAATGTAATATCTAAGACCTACACATGTCCAAAACCTATTGGATGAGTGGATTTAGAACCCTTATCATTTTATCCTTGAAACACATTAATTGGGGACCTCTTAAATCCGAATACCATTTTAAAATAAAGTGAATTTTCTTTACCTTCCAAGAGTGCCCCTCCTCTCCTCTTATAAAAGGCCCCCACCTCTACCTCCTTACCTACACTCCCAAAGCATTTTTCTCGGCCAAACTCTGCCGATTTTGTCTCTCCCCTTCCCTCTCTTACTCTTTGAAGCCTCACTTTGGGAAGAAGTCTTCCCAAGGAAGCCTTTGAGCTCAAACCAAACGGAGTTACCCGATTTTAAGGTAATGTCTTCACTTGAGTCCTTTTGTTTTATTTTGCTTCTCCGACCCCCTAATTTCTTTTTATTCATTTCTTTTGTATCAAATCCAGTATCATCAATATACTAGGATGTTTTTATAAGAAGTATTCGAGCTACACTTTCACACACCTACATCTAATGGTTAAAGAACATACTGTTTCCGTGGATGGTGAATTTTTGCCTCCCGAAACGATGATTGTTCAACATTCTTCTAACACCTTAAAATATCGCCATTAAGATGACACTATATTTATATATGATATCTAATATGTTTATGTTTTACTTAAGCTTCTGTATTTTTCATTTATGGCATACCTTTATGGTTTCCATTATGGGTAAACGCGATATCTTCATTTAAGGAAGTGCGGACTACCGCCCCCTCAAAGTGATTTGATTCGTTAATACCATATGTGGTAAATATAAAGGATATTTTTAATGATATTATATATTATACCATACTGGAATTAAAATACTATTATGTATCATTATGTTTTAATTCCATTAAATATGAAATAGAAATGGAAGTAGCGTTCATGCGTATGTACGGCTTACCGTCTCCATGAACGGTACATTTCATTTCTTATCCCAAAATGTTATGTAATACTATAAGTACATATATATATAATGGATATATATGTAATATATTACATCAAAATTATGGATATAATTTCAGAATTATAACATATATATATATCTCTCTCATTTTGTTTTAATTCCATTAATATGACAAAAAATGAAAGTAGCGTTAATGCGTACGTACAGCCTACCGTCTCCATGAACGGTGCTTTTTGTTTTTATCTACAAATGATATGTAATAGTATAAAATGAATATTTACTGGATATATATGATATTTTAATCATTAATACTATTTTGGAAATTATTTACTTATAACTACATGGGCAATCTTTTTTCAAACAAGTTCATTTTTGACTCATGTACCAATCATCGGCAAAAACGTCTGATATGAACTAACATTATTAAAAAATTATTATAACATTATAATATGTGATATGAACTGAATAATAATCTCAAAAGGAGGTACTTATGCAATTATTAATTGACCAAAGTTTATTATTCAGGAATATAAAGAAACGAACAAGACAAGTTGGACTTGAGGTAAGGGATCTTACTCCTCTCTTTCTTTTTAAGTACACTCTTTTATGTCATTCCCTCTAAAGATCATATTTCTTTTTATTGGGATGTTATTTTATATTACACTTACTTTAATTTTTATGTTCAAGTGATGAGAGACCCTATTCTCTCTCATCAATCCATTTTGGAAGTTTTGAGTAGCACCGTTAGGCTGCCGAATTTTCGTAAGAGATCTAACCTCTCTCATTCTCTTTAAGTACTCTCCTTTATGTCACTTCTTTTAAGATATTCTTTGTTATGTTGGGGGATGTTCTTTTATATTCCTCTTTCTATAAACTTTAAGTTGATATGATGAGATACCCTGTTTGATCTCATCAATCCATTTTTGTAAGTTTTATGTGGCGTTGTTAGGCTGCCGAGTTTTCTTAAGGGATTTTTCATCTCACTTTTATTCCCGTGAGATTTATGATACATTTTCCACAATTTCCTTTGAGTGGTGTATGTACTGCCTATTATTCTACACTTTGTGTAATATACTTTCGTTTATGAGTATTTACATCAATTATTTATTGTCCTTCTTTCATGGGGTGTATGTTTTGAAAGATACCCAAGTCGCTAAGGGAACCTTTCACCCTCCTTTTTTTTATAAGACTTCTTATGTTAGGTATTTTAATTTACATATTGTTATGTTGGGATATGTTCTCATATATCCTTATTGATGTAAACTTTATATCCAAGTGATGAGATACACTTTTTATCTCTCATCAACTCATTTTGATGTGACGCTGTTAGGCTGTCAAGGGAACTTCTTAACCCAATTTCGATTTCTTTGGGTTCAACATGTAGTTATTGAATATGTCATCCTTTGAATATTTTTGAATGACATTTGATTATTTTACACTTAATATCCACTTGTATTTGGTGTATTCGTTTGTCACACATAATTTTGTAATTTATTTATCCTTAAACCAAGGATACCGTCTTTGTAAGTGACTTCGTCTCAATCTCCTTTCATTGAGGCATATTCTGTTTTATACACAAACTTCTTTTATATGGTGTATAAACCCCTCTGACTTTTACGTTTATTCAAAAGGAATATTTTTTATACGAAGCGTTTACTAAACGACAAAAGGGAATGTTTTTGTCGTACGTATGCGGCGACAACGACTTATCTACCGCCGTGACCATTATTTGAGTTTTGGTATCCTCTACAAGCCATACCTTCTTTTTTAAAGAAAAATAAATACCATGTTTTACTTTTCTTTTATCTTGGTATTGAAAATGGTTTTCATAATGTTTTTATATAAATGTTTTGTATTTATATCTTGTGATTGAAAGGTGGGAATGTTATGTTTCCTTTATGCATGTTTTATGTGATATGATTATATTAAGGTTCTTGGGCATTATTATGAAGACGGGTGGTTCCGTGATAAACTAAGGGTGGGTGAGCCCGATATAGTTCTCCAATGCATTGGGTAATGCAAAGGAGTGAAACGTTAAGGTTTCTCCGAAGAGATTTAGGGAATATACTGTGATGGGTATTCCAAACGTAACCAAGAGGGTTACTCCCTACGTTAGAATGTTATGAATGCCTCAAGTTACCTTTATGTCTTATGTTTTCTATGATTTATTCATGATTTTATGAGGTATGTTAATATGCCTATGATTTATGGGTAAAGTATGATTTCATTCTTATGTATATATGAACTCATGTTTCCATTCCATATTTTTATAACCCTTACTGAGCTTTTTATGCTCATCCCAAGTTTTTGAAATGTTTTTCACAGGTCAAGGGAAAGGTACATGACGTGATGATAGTGTCAAGGATGTGTCAAGAAAGAATCTGTGTTTTATTTTAAATATGTTTCTATTGATGGGGAAGAATGAATACTGTCTTTTATGTAACCACTTTGATTAAATGTGGAATGTAATGGAAGTTTCATGATCTAATTCTCTAAAACTTTAAACCTGAAAAGATCCTCAATGTGTAATCTTGTAATAACTCAAGATTAAGTAAGGTTTAAGGCTGGGGCCTTATAGTTGGTATCAAAGGTCGGTTTAGATAACTTTAGAGGTTAGGGTATTCTTTAAGCATAAGTGGCATTACCATAATGGTTAGGATTTCAGAAAGAGTCCTAGTTTTAGATAAAGTGAATGAGTAAGTGTATCTTAGTGTTTACCTTCCTCATTCATACATGATGGTTTTGTTGATATACTCAGACTGACATTTCTATTTTTAGTGAATGGATGGATCTAGCAGGAACCAAAGAGACAACAGGTTTGAAGAAAACTGTAGTGGTTCTATGATTAAGATACTAGATAAAATGGGAGATTCAATGAGGAAACTCGTGGTTGTTCTAAACCAACTATCAAGGAGTCATGGTCAACCACTTGAACCTTTGTATGTTCTGTAATGCATCAAGTATGAGATGACCAATCGATGTGGAAGTTCAGGTAATAATTATAAAGGTAACAATTAGACTTTATATGATCCTTACTTTTGAGGTAATTATGGGTTATTATATGATATGCTGGAAAATGAAAGGAATGAGATAAACTTGAGGTTAAAATATGTTATGATCATTTTTTATGATTTTATCTCTTTTTGGGGAATGTTTTAAGAATTATATAGTTTTGGAAAAAGGACAACACACAGACCGTGTGACAACTCATCCCGTCGAACAATGCTGCGAGAATCGAACCCACAACCAATGTGCGACTGGTATTTATCGCCTACCACTGGACTACATGAAGTCCCTGGTTAGTTTGACTGATTATTTTTAGTTATATCATTTTATGAATTAAGAGTAAGTTTATTTTGGGTTATTTAATAAAATTATTATCCTATCATGGAGGATATGTTATTAGGTCAATTACTTTTCAATACATGACTCTAGGAGAAACTGATGTTTTTTGGAGATAAATGTTACGATTTAACTTGGAATAATATGTGACTAAATCTTTCAAATATTTTTGTTTCAATCGTAGATTGGTTTACTTTGAAGAATTTTATGGACAAATTGTTTATCGGATGGTCCTCGTTGAACTTTGGGTTTTGTTGGACAAATTTTGGAGATTAAGCGTAGATTTTCTTTTTAAAGGGTTATCCTTTTCTGGATTATCTGAACTTGTACTAACCTTTTTGGTTTTGGTTTTGGTTAAAGCCTAAATACATGGGATGTATATAGTTCTCTTTGGTGGATTAGGGGATTCTCTAGAAGTTTATTATAGTACTCTTAATGCGAACAAGTCTCCCTAAATACTCGTCTTTTGGAAAAAAAATATGAGTTTGATTAAGGAATCTAGTAACAGTTGAAAGTCAACATGACAAGTGATTATGTTTCCTTATGAATAAATTCCTCAATAAAAAGTAACTTAAAACAAAAATGTTGTCTATTAACATTTCCTACTGGGGAATCCAATACCGTTTAACCCATCACATGTTTGTGATTTTCTTATGGTTAACTTTCTCCTAGACATGTTTACTATCACTCTCCCTCAAGAACATGACCCTTTGCTTTTTCTTCCATGTCCATGTTTTTATACATATGGGTTAACTCGGGTGACCTCTGTACTTATCTTCCTTTAATTTAAAGTGATTTTTTTACCGACTCTTGTTTTGATTTGGGACTTTCAAGGATGTTTCCAAGCTCAATTTTAAAAATTGCGAGGACGCAATTCCCAAAAGGGGGAAAAGATGTAACACCCCAGGTAAATAAAGAATATGACATTTTCATATTTATCCATATTTGTGAATAAAATATTAATATGACTTTAAAGGGGACACTATGCTCGATGGCGTACCCAACACGCAACAACGAGTTTCTTGGGAATCTTACGTTGCACTCTAATAATAAAATAATATTATTTTAAATGGTAGTTAACATGTAGCCGTTGTATTGGCAGGAATGGATAGAAATAACTAAAATATTATTATATATGTTTTTAAATGTTTTTACATTTATCCAATAAAATATAAAGGCTTAAAATACGAAAAGAATTCAAATGTAGGCGTATATGCCCTGGTTTTCACTAAAGGGTCACTTATCGCCTTTTGATGGCGAACCTTCATTAAATATAGTTTTGTTCACTCTTATACATTCTATTTGACCAAATAAAAACTCTTCTTAAGAAATGGGACATAAAAATTTACTTTGTGTAAATTTTTGGTATCTTTCTGATAAAGTTCTTTTTTTAATAAATAATGTAAATGTTGTATTTTAATTCAAAACCTATTTTTAATATAATATATTTATATGATTAGATTATATTTCTAATTGGTTTTAAAGTGAAATTAGAATATATTTTTACCATTAAATCCAATAGTGGTCGTTGGAATTAATTTCACTTTGAAATCAAACTTAAACTAGTGTCAATCTTTTGATACTTATTGTTTCATAAAAACACGGTATTTTGCTCTGACAACAGGAATTAATTATTAAATTATTTAGAGTGACTTATATGTTTTGAATTATGTAAAATAGATTTCATTTTTGAATTTGGAATATCAAATATAGCTTAGGGTGATTTTTTGGGATTTTTCTGAAAAACATCAATTTTTGATGAATAGTGAAACCACTAAGTGGTACTTATAAAAACTGGTTTTTCTATTTAAATGAAATTTTGCCATCTTTGTGTTTCGAATTTCAAAAATCCGACATACATGGTTGTCATTAAGAAGTAAAATGTGGTTCAATGGGATAAAAATAATTTTTTGGTGAATAGTAACTTATTAAGTTTTTAATCGCGATTTGAGGTAATTAGTGTAGTTTAAGGTAAAAATAATGTTTTAATAATACGAAATGAACTTGACACCTGTCCTAAACTCATTGGATGTGTCATGGCCGACCAGGAAAACCCATGGGTCAACTTGAGGACCCCATGAAGCCACTTTGGTTGGAAAATGACATTAATATCTTTTTATTTAAAGTTAAAGTAAAAAATGAGACAAACATGAAATGTTCTATTAAAAAAAAATTACATTGGGTTATAAAAATAATATTTTTGACTATAAATATTCATTAGAAATCTAAAAAGATTTCTTACATCATATTAATTTTCTTATAATTTTTATACATTAAATAAATTAACTTATTTATGACATCATAATGATGCAGCGATGACCTCATTATTTAACGATTTAAATAAAATGGAAAGATAATGTAATATCTAAGACCTAAACATGTCCAAAACCTATTGTATGAGTGGATTTAGAACCCTTATCATCTTATCCTATAAACACATCAATGTGGGACCTCTTAAATCCGAATACCATTTTAAAATAAAGTGACTTTTCTTTACCTTCCAAGAGTGCCCCTCCTCTCCTCTTATAAAAGGCCCCCACCTCTACCTCCTTACCCACACTCCCAAAGCCTTTTTCTCGGCCAAACTCTGCCCATTTTGTCTCTCCACTTTCCTCTATTACTCCTTGATGCCTCACTTTGGGCAGAAGTCTTCCCAAGGATTCCTTTGAGCTCAAACCAAATGGAGTTACCCGATTTTAAGGTAATGTCTTCACTCGTGTCCTTTTGTTTTATTTTGCTTCTCCAACCCCCTAAAATCTTTTTATTCATTTCCTTTGTAACAACTCCAGTATCATCAATATACTAGGATATTTTTATAATAAGTGTGCGAGCTACACTTTCACACACATACATCTAATGGTTAAAGAACATAGTGTTTCCGTGGATAGCGAATTTCTGCCTCCCGAAACGATGACTGTTCAACATTCTTATAACACCTTAAAAGGTGGCCATTAAGATGAAAATATATTTATATATGTTATCTAATATGTTTATGTTTTACTTAAGCTTCTGTATTTTTCATTTATGGAATACATTTATGGATTCCATTATGGGTAAACGTGATATCTTCATTTAAGGAAGTGTGGACTACCGCCCCCTCAAAGTGATTTGATTCGTTAATACCATATGTTGTATGTAAAAAGGATATTTTTAAAGATATTATATATGATACCATACTGTAATTAATGTAATATTATGTATCATTATGTTTTAATTCCTTTAAATATGAAATAGAAATGGAAGTAGCGTTCATGCGTATGTACGGCTTACCATCTCCATGAACGGTACATTTCATTTCTTATCCCAAAATGTTATGTAATACTATAAGTACATATATAAAATGGATATATATGTAATATATTACATCAAAATTATGGATATCATTCTGGAATTATAAAATATATATATATCTCTCTTATTTTGTTTTAATTCCATTAATATGACAAAAAATGAAAGTAGCGTTCATGCGTACGTACGACCTACCGTCTCCATGAACGGTGCATTTCGTTTTTATCTCCAAATGATATGGAATTGTATGAAATGAATATTTAATGGATATATATGATATTTTAATCATTAATACTATTCTAGAAATTATTTACTTATAACTACATGGGCAATCTTTTTTCAAACAAGATCATTTTTGACTCATGTACCAAACATCGGCAAAAACGTCTCATATGGACTAACATTATTAAACAATTATTATAACATTATAATATGTGATATTAACTGAATAATAATCTCTAAAGGAGGTACTTAGGAAATTATTAACTGACCAATTTTTATTATTCAGGAATATAAAGAAACGAACAAGACAAGTTGGACTTGAGGTAAGGGATCTTACTCCTCTCATTATTTTTAAGTACACTCTTTTATGACATTCCCTCTAAAGATCATCTTTCATGTTATTGGTATGTTATTTTATATTAAACTTACTGTAATTTTTATGTTCATGTGATGAGAGACCATATTCTCTCTCATCAATCCATTTTGGAAGTTCTGAGTAGCGCTGTTAGGCTGCTGAATTTTCGTAAGAGATCTAACCTCTCTCTTTCTCTTTAAGTACTCTCCTTTATGTCACTTCTTTTAAGCTCTTCTTTGTTATGTTGGGGGGTGTTCTTTTATATTCCTTTTTCTATAAACTTTAAGTTGATATGATGAGATACCCTGTTTGATCTCATCAATCCATTTTTGTATGTTTTATGTGGCGTCGTTAGGCTGCCGAGTTTTCGTAAGGGATTTTTCATCTCACTTTTATTCCCGTGAGATTTATGCTACATTTGCCACAATTTCCTTTGAGTGGTGTATGTACTACCCATTAATCTACTATTTGTGTAATATACTTTCGTTTATGAGTATTTAAATCAATGATTTATTGTCCTTCTTTCATGGGGTGTATGTTTTGAAAGATACCCAAGTCGGTAAGGGAACCATTCACCCTCCTTTTTTTTAAAATACTTCTTTTGTTGGGTCTTTTAATTTACATATTTTTATGTTGGGATATGTTCTCATATATCCTTATTGATGTAAAAATTATGTCCAAGTGATGAGATATACTTTTTATCTCTCATCAACTCATTTTGATGTGACGCTGTTAGGTTATCAAGGGAACTTCTTAACCCAATTTCGATTTCTTTGGGTTCAACATATAGTTATTGTATATGTCATCCTTTGAATATGTGTGAATGACCTTTGATTATTTTACACTTAATATCCCCTTATATTTGGCGTATTCGTTTGTCACACATAATTTTGTAATTGATTTATCCTTAAACCAAGGATACCTTCTTTGTAAGGGACTTCGTCTCAATCTCCTTTCATTGAGGCATATTCTGTTTTATACACAACCATCTTTTATATGGTGTATAAACCCTTTTGACCTTTACTTTTATTCAAAAGGAATATTTTTTATACGAAGCGTTTACTAAAAGACAAAAGGGAATTTTTTTGTCGTACGTATGCGGCGACAATGACTTCTCCGCCGCCGTGACCATTAGTTGAGTTTCGGCTTCCTCTACAAGCCGTACATTCTTTTTAAAAGAAAAATAAATACCATGTTTTACTTTTCTTTTATCTTGGTATTGAAAATGGTTTTCATAATGTTTTTATATCAATGTGTTGTATTGATATCTTGTGATTGAAAGGTGGGAATGTTGTGTTTCCTTTATGAATGTTTTATGTGATACGATTATGTTAAGGTTCTTGGGCATTATTATGAAGACGGGTGGTTCTGTGATAAACTAAGGGAGGGTGAGCCCGATTTAGCTCTCCAATGCATTGGGTAACGTGAAGGAGTGAAACGTTATGGTTTCTACGAAGGGATTTAGGTAATATACTGTGATGGGTATTCCAAACGTAACCAAGAGGGTTACTCCCTATGTAAGAATGTTATGAATGCCTCAAGTTACCTTTATGTCTTATGTTTTTTATGATTTATTCATGATTTTATGAGGTATGTTAAAGTGCCTATGTTTTATGGGTAAAGTATGATTTAATTCTTATGTATATATGAACTCATGTTTCCTTTCCATATTTTTATAACCCTTACTAAGCTTTTTATGCTCATCCCATGTTTTTGAAATGTTTCTCACAGGTCAAGGGAAAGGTACATGATGTGATGATAGTGTCAAGGATGTGTCAAGAAAGAATCCGTGTTTTATTTTAAATATGTTTCCATTGATGGGGAAGAATGAATATTGTCTTTTATGTAACCACTTTGTTTAAATGTGGAATGTAATGCAAGTTTCATGATCTAATTCTCTAAAACTTTAAACCTAAAAAGATCCTCAATGTGTAATCTTGTAATAACTCATGATTAAGTAAGGTTTAAGGTTGGGGCCTTATAATAAGATCGATTGAAAATCCAACCTCTCAGTTAAGAGGAAGACCCACAAATTCTTCAAAAACATATCAGTGTATTCCCTCATAATGGTCATGTATTTAAGGATAATCCTTTGCAAAGACTAAATCACTTTATCTAGATATGATTTCTTTTAGGGCAATAATATCCTTTCTTGAGATGTTTTTTCTAAATAATATTCATCCTACTCGTTTCACTTGTAAAAAATTAGAGGACAATTCGCAATACAGAGAGTGGTATATTTCTCAAAATAATTTATATTAGATATATATAGGTAAATATAATACATACCTAAAATTTCAAAAAATACTACCAAAGTATTATAGAGTTCTCTGGGAAGTTTATCCCACATATTTTCTCCGAAAACTCTTTTCTTACTGAATTGGTTTAAAAAGTGTCTTGGTTCCTTGAAGTTCAATCAATAAAAAATGTGTTGAGGGTTGACTGAAGCATTCCTTTCTTCCATCACATTGGTGTGTTTATCATATCAGTAATAATAATCTAGGATCCCTTCCTTCCTATACCTAAATCATTTCCTCATCCCCCAGAGTAAATTTCCAAATTACTTTTTTCCACACCATTGATAAGTGGGACGTTGAAATTTCTTAGAACTTTTAGATTTCTCCATCAAACCACCAGAATTAGACTCCACTTTCATCTTATTAGCCCTATGATACCCTTGAGATTCACAAATCTCCATTTATACTTTTACGGTACATAGAATAATTTTCTCATAGCTATCAAAGTCTCAAATTGTGTCAGCTTTTTTATACTAGGTTGTATCCCCCCCCCGAAGAAGTGGTCAATATTTCACTTGGGGGTAATGATAAACCTGGAGGTGTATCAGGAAAGTATTTTAAAGTTTTCTTTGTACTAACCAATAGATTCATCATATTTTTGGTTGAGGGAAATAAAATCCCTTTCCATTTGAAGTCAGAGTGTACAAGGAAAATACCTATCAAAATACATTTTCCAGAATTCCCTCCACCCAATCGCTTCGATCTCTTTCCCAGGATTCGTATTCTTGATCATTGTCCACAACTAATCAGATTATCCCTCCATATGATAAATATCTAGTATAACCTTCTCTTTATCAAAACATTAAATGAAGGAGAATATCTTTTAAATGTATATGATCCATTGTTTCATGATTAATGGATCAGATGATCCATTGATATTTGAGGTCCTTTGTCACATAAATATCTTAATTGAAACTTGGTCTTTCTTAGGGTGATTTGGGTGATCCTCCTAATCTAGGATTATATTCATAACCTGAGTCATCTAAGAGAGTATCATCACAAATTTTTGAATTCCCACTCCCATCGAGTTAGCCATCTCATTGGGGCATTCATCACATTTCCCGTTACATTGGTTATTTACCTAATTCCTCCTATTTTTGTCCATTGGATAGAATAAAGGTAAAATTGGGGATAATTATTTATAAAATATTAAACACATAAATGGTAATCCAATTACATTAAATATATTACTTACAAATTACATGTATTTTCTTAACTTATGAATTTTTAGGCTTCAATCTTTGTTATTTGTGATCTATTTCCTAACATATATTCTTAAGAGTATTTTTTTAATTAATAACGGTTTGTAATGTGATTATGAATTTACCAAAGAATATACCTTGGGAGTTTCAAACTAGGTGTGTAGTAACGTCCATTATTGTGCACCAGTTCCTGGTCGAGTCTAGCTCAACATGGTGTTTTCTGGTTTTACCCCTATATACATCTATTTCATTGCCACATCCACTTATAGTAACCAAACAGGGATATATTTTCTTGATAACCCAATTACTCTATATTTACTAAAATTTAGGGATGTTTTATTATTCTTATTCTTATACCTAAGGATTTCACTAGAGTTTTCTAATCCTAATTCCAAAAATAACTAAACTTTTCCTCTGATACCAACTATGACAACCCTACTCTTTATTATACTTTAATTTAAGATTTATTACATATGTTTACACATAATAAAAATCATCAAATTTATAATTATAGATTATTTGGGTATTGGGTACATTATATTACAACTTAAAAAAAGGAAATATGTCATCTTTATTGAAAACATCCTTAACATGCTCATACTTAAAACTGAATGGGATAACCTAGGGACATACATAAGAAAGGGGTGAGATATAAAGCCTAATAGGGAAATAAAACTGGAATAACAGGAAGAGATTAATACATGTTATAAAATAAAAATATAAATGGGGGGATGAAAGAGACGATAATAATAAAAATTAATAATAATACATGATAAAGCATGATAACATAAAGGCAACATGGGAAATATGGAAACAACTTAAAACACTGAATCATAAAAATAGGTTAAGGATAAATTCAAGGATATCATGATGGAAAAATTCACATAAAGTAATTAGGTTTAATAAATATACCAATATAACATCCCATGAGACTAAAAATTACTTAATTCATTAGAGTGATATATAATTTTGGGCACGCCATTCCCTTTCATTTCATTCCCATGGTTAAGTGTGCCACATAGATCATACAACATAGATTCACTCATCATAATATTGTATTCCATGATCAAGGAGTATGGAATAAATACATGTAATTACCAAGTAAAATAAGTATAATTGTATAAAGTTTAACACCCTTAATGTTAAATGGGTATGGTATTCACTACACAATTGTTTTGGTATGGAAAATCATAGAGAAGTTTAGGCAGCATAACAGCGTCACATAAAAATTCATAAAATTGGTTGATGAGAGAAAAATGGATCTATCAGAATTTTTAAATAAAATGGGAAGTAAAAGGGTCATTTAAATACATATCCAAAAATTAGGAATTGGAAATTGAATGCATTATATAATAATGAAACATAAAAAAGGAGAGAAATAAAGAATCACTTGCCTTGAGAGTTTGACTCCAAATGATTGGGAGGTTCTTCTTGATAGATTGGGGGAACCTTTGGAAGACTATAGAGAGGTTAGTTCATAGTAAGGACATTATCCATGTATTTTTAGTGAAAATAAATGGTATATTTGATGGTTTTATATAATAAATGAGTGGAAATGTTTTTATTATTTCTCATACTTAGGTTTGGGACTATATAATAAAATAACCAAAACCAAAAAATGTACCATGGTTTTTTCCCATGGTTTCTTCCAAATGTAATTGGTTTTAATTATTTTTTATGTTCAAGTTCTGAACATAATAAAATAATACACTTTCTAATGTTGAATTGATTCATACTCTTATAGAAATGGTTTTAAAACCTTAAAATATATTAATGATTTTGGAGTATTCATAAAGGATTTATAAAATTGATAAAATATACATAAAATCAAATTATTTTAAATTTAAAACTTATATTTGGTTGTTTATACCTTTATAATATTTATTACATCACTTTTGGTTCATTATGATGTCATAATACACGTCGTATATTTATATGGTATTTAAATTTTTCCCGAAAATTTGACTGTCTTATAAAAATATGAAAAAATTTCCATTGGATAATTTCTAAGTTCTCGTTCCAAAATTAATATTCATTTTATAAAAATTATTTTATAAATATGTGTATTTTTACTTTTAAAATAAGAATCGACATTTATTGAGAAATGATGGGTTTTTTACAATAACAGTTTTTCAACCCTTATAAATATTATATTTGACTATATAAAAATTATTTGACCATTTATATTTAATAAATATTATTTAATAATAATAATTTATTAAAATATTATTTATTTCTGAAATTCATTAATTTATAAAAATAAATGTCTTAATTGAAATTGAATACTAATTAAAAAATAAAATTTCTATTTTATTGTATAAAAATAAAAAAATCATAAAGTAATGATAAGAATAAAATATGTACATTAATATATTGAAAATAAAATATTCATATTATTACTATTATTTTCTTGATATACATCCCTTTAAAACACCATCAAATTCCTTAAGGGTAAGGTGCATAATGGTAAGACTTTCATGGGGTGTTTCGACATACATGGTTTGGGTTGTGATCACGATGAGCTTGAACTTCTCTTATAAATAGTTTCACTCATGCTTAAGTTATTGGATCTCATATTGGTCTTGGTCAATATAAAATCCTATTAATGCTATCTACCTCATAATCTCTAATAAATGGTCTTTGTAGGATACAGTCCTACTGGTTGAGGTCATCACTTCCTTTTTCAGTGTCAATTGGATTTGTTAAAACCCTATATTTATATTGATCATGTGATCACTGTTTAATGGATATATTATCAATGGTAATGATTCATAATGGTCTTTTAAATTTGATAGGATATAATAAAACCAAATAAGTGCATGTATTTTCTATAACGATAATACATAATAATACATTTAATTTAAATTGCAGGGGGGGTTTTATTTATTAACTTTTGGGTCATTAAATGTTCTATAGAAAGATGATATCATTTTAGGGATAAAAATTATATATGATATTATGGGTGGATACTCATAGGAATTTGAGTCACCTTCTCATGGTACATGCCCTTGTTAACATCCATTGTATGACATTATAAGAGCGATGCCCGCTAGTAAGAAATCCATATTTATATGTGTCATTAGATGTTTCTATCTGAAGATGTATGTATTTCTACATAGGCTTTAAGATTATTATTAATAAATATTATAAGTCACTTAATTTAAAGTATTGATGAAAACCATGATAACATATGTTCATAGAGAGGTAGGATGCATTGGGTGCGTAATGAGTAATATTTCATTAATGAGTAATGTGATAAAGGATTTATCCCTTATGTTCTTTAATAGAATTTGATATGTGAGTCCCTTTAAAGGAAATGATATGTCTTAAATAAATTCATTCATGTGGTTTTCTATAAGAGAGTTTGATTTCCATAAATTCAAAGAAAGGGACATCAAGTACATAGGTTGATGGCACCAGCATACAACCTGCTTGATTAGAGATATCATGGTAAATGGATTATATTACATAGTAGACATTCGTATGTGGTATTATGTATTAGTATAATTTACTTTTTTCTCTATGGTTACCATGGCATGTTCCTATATTCTATCCTTGGACTTTAGGCTACTTCGCCTAGTGCCACTGAGAAAGTGTCCTAGAGGGTCACACGCTAAGTGTATCAAGAATCAAAATTAAATAATATATTATTTATTTATTATTTAAAAAGTTAAATAAATATTATTACCACGTGTGATTTAATAATTATTCATGTTTACTTGATCGTATATATTTCATCACCAATTATTCAAGAGAATATTATGAGAGTGGAATATTTAATAAATGTTTATTTTCGGTTTAGTTAATATAATATTTATTTATTTATTTATTAGTTAATAATGTAGTAATATTTATTTATTAAATAAATAGTTATTATTCAAGGACCAATAAATATTATGGAGGATAGATGACCGATTTTAATGGTCCAGTGGGAAATAATATATATTGTATATTATTATATTTAATAATATTTAATTTTAATTCATGATTTTAGTGCATGTCAAGAAATATTATTATTATTATTATTATGGACATGAGGTTCCATAGGATTCAAATAAATAATAAAGGGAACTTGTTCAATTATTTATTTCTAACCCTAAGAGTATATAAACCCAATTATATTTTTTTCATGAGATTTGATTCATTTTTTTCTGCTTAACAAAATCCGTAGAATCCTCTCAAAGCTCTAGAGTGATTCCTTATCCAAGAACACTCCCAAGAATGGATATCAATATTATTATAACATCCACTCTCAGTTATATAGATATCAAGAATAATCCTTTGGAATTTATTCTTGAGGTGATCAAAGTCAAATGATGAAAACATTAGGATCTTCTGCGCTAGCACCCAGAGAATTATACGGTGATGTTCAGATATCTTTTGAACACACTTGCATCACCTCTATAGGTGATTTTCCCCTAATTTATAAAATGTAATGATGATAAGATGTAGATCTGTTTTCAGATCCATTAATGAAGAATGAATTATTTCATGGTAATTTTTTAATTACTTAAATTAATTATAAATAATATGTAATGATCTTGCACTATGGTTGTAACGACCCAAACATTTATCAATGGAATTTCGCCCTTCTTATAATAATTCCATATTGTATAAATCACATAAAATCACATATATAACATAATAAAAAATTTATAAATGAAGAATGAATGAAATAAGAGATATTTCTAGAAATTAAGGAACCTATACTGAAGGAATAGTAACTTGACCTTTGGAATAGTGGCATGACCCTTATGAATAGTAAACCATCCAATATAATGGTAACTTAACCTTTTAAAGTAAAAAAAATAAAATTTAGTAATATTATAAATGAATGAATGGTATAATTATTTCATAGTCCTAGTAAATAAATGTTTAAAAAATTATTAATTAAGTGTTGGTATTTTTATAAGTCATAAATATTTAATTACAATTTTAGGATTAATTTAATAATTTAAAAGAAATTTTATTTTCATAAAATGTATTCATAACATAATATTTTGATATATTATAATTTTAAGATAATTTTATGTGACCTTAAGTAATTTTCAACGTGTTATAGAATCAGTTAAAATTTTAAAATATGTATTTTCCAAGTAAATGATGATTTTAATTAAAAATTAAATTACACATATTTATAAAATTATTTTCATAAAATGGAGTTCATTTTTTAATTATATATATCAATAAATTGTTAGGTTAAATTTTTGGGATTTTTTTAAACTACTTTATTTTTTTATGAATAGTAAAATATGGTAATTTATAGTGATATACATTTTAAGATAAATACATTATCCATTGATACATGGATGATTTAAGAACCATAATATATAACACCACTTAATTATTTTAATATATTTAGTGATAATTATCAAACTCTTTATATTCTTGATCCAAAATAATAAACTAATGAATATAATAATGAGAAAACACCTCTCTCCTCCACTATAAATTCTACCCATCGCCGCCTCTTTTCCTCACACCTCTCGATCTTTGAGACTTGTATAAATTCTAAAAAACCCTCTCCCAAATCTCCTATCTCAGATCAAGTATATCTTGGTATTATCAAAAGACCAAAACCATTTCCCTAAGGAGGTTCTCAGGAGGATAAATCCAAGATGTAAAATCCTCTTCCTTTTTCTTTTAATTTCTTTTCAATTTCATTTTTTTCCTTCTCTTATATAAGACTTATCTTATCTAAATATAATTATAAATAAAGTATATTTGATATACTATAATTTTATCATGTTAATGGAAGATCAATCATCAAAATTATTTCTCTCTCTCAATTTTATTTTAAAAATGAATTAACTGTTCGTGATGTGTTGATTTTCCGACATCATGGGTGATGCACTTTCTTTTTTCTTTAACTCCTTAAAATATGTTAATAAAAAATATATAATGTTTGAAACATATTTTAAAATTTATTTTGAAACCTTATTTATGTTTTTAATTAACATCTGTACATAATACTAAATGATAAAATAAAACAAGTTTGTTGTGATCAAAAAACCACCAAAATTAACCTAAAATGATCATCATTAACTTTTATCTAATGATTCATCCTCATACCATAAAAAAATATTTATAATATAATTTAAAATTATTTAATATCATTATGAAATATAGTAATAATTCTTGATATTTATCCACATTTTACACGAACATCCATTCTTGTATACAATTGAACCGATCATGGAAACTAAGAAAATGAACACTCCCGAGTGATGAAATTAAACTCTATAACTCATCTAAAAGCCCATAAATGAAAATAATAAAACCATAATGAATCAAATTCATGTATAAACGGTTATTTATTTTTTAATTAATGAATTTAATGTGATTATATAGGATATTAAAGTGAATAAATCATTCAAACATAAGGTAAGGGGAATTCTCAAACCCAACATACTTTCTTTGGATTTTCCCTCTTTCACTTCATTTTTAGTATGTATATTACTTTAATATTCCTTAAATATAATTATCTTATATTTTCTGAGATATACATGTTACTAATATGTTTTTATGATAAATTAAATTTTTTTTACAAAATAACTCTTCTTTCTAAAAACACGTCTTTTAATTCTTGTGAGATTGTTTCTTCTTCACTCAAAATTGATGATTCTTTACCGAGTATGTTATTCCCTATTTCTTTTAAAAACCCCAATGTTTATTCATTAATGTATGATTTATGAAATTAAACCCATTTCTTTCCATGGTTTTTTTTATGTCCAAGATTGGTATAAGTTCTATATATCATGCATGATAATGTAAATGTTATGATATGATGGGTGCACCCAGAATTATATAGAACAATGTAAATATATGATGTGATGGGTGTGCTCAGAATTATATAGAACTAAAATTAATTGAATAATGTTATGTATCTCATGATAAAAAGTGAAATATGTGTTAACATGATGCTATCTTTGTTCACAACTATTTGTGGTAGTTGACCACTATGACATGATGTTTCATTTTTATAAATTGTCACATTCTATGAATTTTCTTAATGATTCCTCTCATGATTATGATCCTATTCCTATTTTATGATGACAAATATTATTCTCACCCTGTGTTATATTGTTTCATGTCCTTATTTATCTTCTTAAGAGGCTTTTATATCACCCTTTTCTTCATGTATATCTTCAGGTGATTACTTGTACTAAGGAGAACACAAGGAACAATAAGAATCTATAGAAGAATGAATTAAATAAATGTTTATTTTCTATTCTGTAAATGATTTGTATGGAACTAATTTTCCAAATACACTAAACATTTGGTTAATGGTTATATAATTTTTATTTTTATTTTTTCTATAAAATTATGTGCAAGTTATGTAAGAAAATTTAGGGTCACTATAGTTGGTATCATAGAACAGTTTAGTTAATTTTAGAATTAGGATTAGAGAACCATAGTGAAAACCCTATGTATGAGACTAAGAAAATTAAGGAACCTGATAAGCTATGTATTAGAATAATTTAAAACTTAGGGATCCCATGAGATATTCCTTTGGAGTTAATTTAACAAAGTAATAAATTTGACTTATGTTTTTTTCTAACCTTTTCTATTTTATAAAATGGTGGGAACTAGGAGAAACCATGCCAAAAACCAGTGTGAGGTACAATACAGTGATTTCCCGAATGACATCCCCAATTCCTTTGGATGTGGATTTAAAAATTTCATGGCGATGCATACCCAATTGTCTTAGGTTATGAACAATAACCTGAATAATGTGGAATGTCCACCTTTACCTAAGAGGGAGAAAATGGTTATCAATTCATTTATGTGGAAACAACCACCAACATTTAGTGGATCTTCCGATCCAATTATCACAGAACAGTGGGTCAACTCAATGGAGAAGATGTTTTATGTACTTCATTATTATGAGATAGAGAAGGTGACTCTTTCTATTTACCGTCTAGATGGAGAGGCGGACCAATGGTGGGAGTTGATTAAGGACACCAAGCCATCTGACGTAATTGAAGAGGTGGAGTGGGAAGACTTTAAGATAATGTTTCTTAACAAGTATTTACCTAAAAAACTTCTTACAAATATGGAGATAGGATTCATAGAGCTGAAAAAATGAAGGAGAATATATCATGGCCTACAAAGAAATTTTCATAAGGCTTTCAAGGTATGCTTCAGGTTTTTTTATCAAAAATGATAGAAAAATTGATAGATTATTTAGTGGATTAAAACCACACCTTCAAAAGGTTCTATAAATTCAAGACTTTGGGAGTTATGAAGAAGTTTTTCGATATGATATCAAAGTGGAGATGGGGTTTGGAGAATGGTTCCATGGCTATGGTGATAAGAAATGAAAGATGGAGTTTCAAGTCAGAGGATATAATGAGAAAGGTGGAAAGAAAACTCAACCACCCACATATCAAAAATGTGGGAAGAAGAATCATGGGAACTAACTCAATGGGATAGGTAAATGCTTTAAGTTTGGGAGAGAAGTCCACCAAGATCATTAATTTATAAAATACATGAGGAAGTGGGACAATGTGGTGGAGGAAAGTAGAGCACCACCCATGGTCCAATGATACAACTGTAGGGAGAAAGGGAACTATGCAAGCTAGTGCACTAAACCATGAATCATAGAGGGTAATCAATGTCAACACCCACTAAAGAAAAAGGATCAAGGAAAGGATTATTCCATCTCTACTGCTAAAGTGGAGCAAGAAAATGTGTTCATACAAGGTACACTTCATATTAACTCAAGAAAGGAAAATGTATTATTTGATTATGGTTCTACGCATTCCTTTATCTCTTTCAAGTTTACTAGAACTACTGAATAATATCCCCAAAACCCTAAAGTAGAGATATCTATAAAAACACATAGTGGTGATATTATTGAAACCCAAGCTTTGGAATCTTCTCATGTTGGAATATGTGGGAAGATTATTCTGGAAAATCTTGTGATACTACCCTTGGTGGAATTTGATGCTATAATGGGAATGGATTGGATCTCATTATACAAATCTCATATCAACTGTCAGTAAAATGAAATATCTTTTTATACTTTGAACCATATCATGATCCTATAAAAATTCAAGTAATATCATGAATCTCATTTATAAAATGCTTCAACGGTGTGGGGGTTAATTCCCTATGAATAAGAATACCTATATCATGGTTGAGTCAAAGGAAGGTATAAACCTAGGGAAAATTACAATTTTGAGGGAATATAGTGATGTACATCCTAAAGAGTTACCCATACATCCCCCAGATCATGAGGTAGATTACTCAATAGAACTCATTCCCAGAGTTACTCCTACCTCAAAGTATCCGTATGGGATGGCTCCTATCGAACTGGGGTAGTTAAATAAGCACCTTCAAAATAATTTGGAAAGATGGTTCATATGCCCTAGTGCATCACCATGGAGTGTGTCTATGCTATTTTTCAAGAAGAATGATGGTTCAATGTGACTGTGTATCACTTATCAGGAACTCAACAATATCAACATAAAGAACAAGGATCCTCTTATAAGTATTGCTGAATTGATTGATTAGCTATGAAGAGCTTAGTACTTCTCAAAGGTGGATCTTCATTTTAGATATCATCAGCTAAAGGTGAAGAAGGAAGATATTTAGAAGACTACCTTTTGTACAAGGCATGGGCACTATGAGTTTATGGTGATTCCCTTTAGACTTACTAATTCCCCTAAAATCGTCATGAATTTTATTAATAGAGTATTTATACATTACCTCGACAAATTTGTGGTAATTTTTATCGGTGATATTCTCATGTACTCCAAGATCAAGGAGGAAAATAAAGAAAATATAAGTCTTGTGTAGGAAAAATTAAGGAAGGAGAAGTTGTATACCTAGTTAAACAAGTATTCCTTTTGGATACAGCAAGTCACATTCTTTGGAAGCATGATCACAAGTGAGGGAATTTTTGTACAACCTTTAATGACAATGGTGATTAAGGAATGGACCAGGCCCTCTAGTGTCACATAAATCCATAGTTTTCTTAGCTTAGTAGGGCACTGCCAATGTTTTGTGAGAAATTTATCATGATTTTCTATCCATATAACTCTGTTAATAAATAAAGGGGTAAATTATTTCTAGATGAAAGAATGTGAGGGATGATTTAAGGAGTTAAAGAAGAGGCTAATCACTGCACTTTTACTCACATTACCAACAAGTGTGGAATGTTTTCTGATATATAGTGATGCTTCAAAGAAATCTTGGGTTTCATACTCATGAAAAATCATAAAGTGATAGCCTATACCTCATGACAATTGATGATATATGATAATAACTACCCTATGCATGATTTTGAGATAGCAGCTATGATTTTTACCTTGAAAATATGGTGGTACTGCATCAATGGTGAGAAGTGTGACATATATACTCATCAGAAGATCCTAAATTATATATTTAAATGAAAGGATCTAAACATGAGAAAAAGGATATAGTTAGAACTAATCAAGGACTACTATTTATTTATTCACTATCATCCTGGTAAGGAAAAAAAGGTAGCTAATGTTCTTAGTAGAAAAGAACGTATTACTCTATCCATGTTGTGGATTGAGAAAGACTCTATCTTCTTGGACATAAAAATGATAGATTTGGAAATCATAATGGTATGGAATAAATCCTAAATTTAACAAATTATTTCCCAACCATATATACAAGAGAATATTAAGGAGGCACCAAGGGATGATTTAGAGTTACAAAAGAAGGAGAATGCAGTAAAGGAAGGGGAGTTGCAATAGTTCTATATCGATGATGATGGTGTGATTCTGTTTAGAACAAGGATTTTTGTGCCTTCATCACCTAAGATAATCTACATAGCTCACCTTTCTCAATTCATCCTATAAATACCAATATGTACCGTGATCTCCAAGAAAACTTCTGGTGGGATATCATGAAAAAGGTAATTTTTGTGAAGTATATCTCAAGGTTCTTGATATGTCAGTAAGTTAAAGTAAAGAGATATAAGTACAAATAGATGATGTAATTATTTCCTATATCCATGTAGAAATGGGAGAATTCCACTATGGACTTTGTCACGATTCTCCTAAAGACGTCCAAACAAAATAATACAATATGGGTTATGTCTAACCAACTTGCAAAGACTGTCCACTTTATTTCTATTCAGGTAGATCTCTCACATGAAAAAATTGTAAAGATATATGTGAAGGAAGTGGTGAGAATGCATGGGGTTCCACTCTCAATTGTCTCTGATCATGATCCTAGGTTCACATCTAAATTCTAAAGGAGTTTTTAATATTCTTTGAGTATTGAATTAAATTTCAACATGGTCTATCACCCCAAAACTAATGGCCATTCTAAAAACACTATTTAGATGCTTTAATATAAGATAAGATCCTACTCATTAGAATTCAAAGGTTGATGGGATCAACATATCCCATTGGTTGAGTTCTCATAAAACAATATCTTCCATTAGAGTATTCAGATATCTTTATATAAAACTCTGTATGGAAAGAGATATAGAACTCCAACCTGTTGGGATGAAGTATGCAAAAGAAAGATACTTTGACCTGATCTTGTACAAGAGATAATAGAGAAGGTTCAATCAATCCAACAACATATCAAATTTTCTCAGAGTTAAAAAAAGATCTATGATGACAACAATCAAAGGGACTTGGATTTTGACATTGGAGATAAATTATTCCTTCAAATACCACCATGGAAGAGAGTCATGTGGTTTGGAATGAAAGGGAACATAATCCCAAGGTACATTGACCCATTTGATATCCTTGATCGCATAGGAGTCGTAGCCTATCATCTTGGACTTCCACTCAGTATGGATCAAGTTCATGATGTGTTATATGTATCACTCCTGAGTAAGTACATATCAGATCTCTCACATATACTGAACTCAAAGGTGGTATAGGTGGAAGATGATATCTCTTATGAGGAGCAGCCAATAAAGATTCTGGACCGAAGATATAAGGATCTAGATAACAATAAAACCCACCTTGTCAAAGTGTTATGGAGAAACCATATTGATAAAAAAGTAACTTGGGAACCATAGGATGTGATGAAGGATAAGTACCCTCAACAGTTTATGTAAAACAATATTTTGAGGGTGAAATTTCAAAAGGGGGAAAAATATAATGACCCAAACTTTTATCAATGGAATTTCACCCTTAATATAATAATTTTAAATAGTATAAATCACATAAAATCACATATAGAAAACAATAAAAAAATTATAAATGAAGAATGAATGAATAAGAGGTATTTCTAGAAATTATGGAACCTATAAGGAAGGAATAGTAACTTGATCTTTGGAATAGTAACATGGGAATTTTGAATAGTAAATCATCCAATAGAATAGTAACTTAACCTTTGAAAGTACAAATAAAATTTAGGCATGTTATAAATTAACTAATGGTATAACTATATCATAATCTAATTAAATAAATGTTTGAAAAATTATTAATTATCTGTTTTCATTTTTGTAATTCATAAATATTTAATTATAATTTTTTGATTAATTTAATAATTTAAAAGAAAATTTATTTTCATAAAATGTATTAATAAATTAATATTTTGATGTCTTATGATTTTAAGATAATTTCTGAGATCTTAAGTAATTTTTTAAAGTGTTATATAATCAGTTATAATTTTAAAATCTGTATTTTCCAAGTAAATGATTATTTTAATTAAAAATTAAATTACACATATTTAGAAAATTAGTTTCATAAAATGGAGTTAATTTTTTAATTCTACATGTTGAAAAATGGTTTTGGTGAATTTTTGGGATTTTTCTAAACTACTTGAATTTTTTATGAATAGTCAAATGGGGTAATTTACGGTATATATACATTATAAGCTAGTACACTATTCATTGAGTTAAAGATGATGTAAGAACCATAATCTAGAACTACCCTTAATTATTTTAATATATTTAGTTATAATTCTCAAACTATTAATATTCTTGATCCAAAATAACAAACTAATGAATATAATAATGAGAAAACACATCTCTTCTCTACTATAAATATCACCCCTCACCGCCTCTTTTTCTCACATCTCTCAAGCTTTGTGCTTTGTAAAAATTCTATTAAAACCAATCCTAAATCCCTTGTACTATTTATAAGAGCTCTTGGTCTCATAAAAATAACAAAACCTTTTCCCTATGGTGGTTCTCAAGGAGGATAAATCCAAGAGGTAAAATCATCTTCATTTTTCTTCTAATTTCTTTTCAATTTGATTTATTTTCTAATCTTATCCCCACTTTATATTATCCAAATGTCATGATAACATCAGTATGTTTTATATTATTTAATTCTGTAATTTCAATGGAATATCCATCATCAAACTCTTTTCTCTCTCCCTTTTATTCTATAAATGAAATCGTGACTCATGATATGTCAATTTACCGACATCGTGGACGATGCACTTTCATTTTCCTTAAACTCATTCATGGATGTTAATAAAACCATTATAATGGTTGAAACATTTTTTAAAATTAATTTTACAACCCTATTTATGTTCTGGAACTAACATATATACATAATAATAAATGACAAAACAAAACAAGTTGATTGTGATCGAAAAACCAGCAAAATTAAACTAAAAAGGTCATCATTAACTTTTATCTAATGATTCATCCTCATTCCATATAAAAAATTATTTATAATATAATTTAAAATTATTTAATATCATTAAGAACATATAATAACAATTCTGGATATTTATTCACATTTTACACAAACTTCCATTCTTGTATACAAGTGAACCGATCATGGAAACTCAGAAAACAAACACTCCCGAATGATAAAAGTCAACTCTATAACTCCTCAAAAATCCCATAATTGAACTTAATAAAACCATAATGAATAAAATTCATGTATAAAAGGTTATGTATTTTTAATTAATGAATCTAATTTGGTTATATATGATATTAAAGTGAATAAATCATTCGGACATAAGGCAAGGGTAATTTTCAAACCCAACTTCCATTCTTTAGGTTTTCCCTCTTTCACTCCATTTTCAGTATGAATATTCCTTTAATTTTACATAAATATAATTTATTCATCATTATCTTATCTTTTATGGGATAAACATTTTACCAATATATTTTTATGACAAATGCAATGATTTTTTTCAAAAGAACTCTTTTTTATAAAAACACATCTTTTAACTATCATGAGATTGTTACTTAGTCACTCAAAATTGATGATTGTTTACAAAGTATGTTATTTTCTCTCTAATTTGGGAACCCCAAAGTTTATTAATTAATGTATGATTTATGAAATAAAACCCATTTCTTTCCATGTGTTATTTTATGTCCATGATTGATATACTGTCGCACCCCAAACCGTGCGTTTATTTTATTTTATGATTTCTTTGACTTTAAATTATATTGTTGCGGTTCATGTTCAGTATCGGACCAGGTTTTTGAGTTTTTGTTAAAAAGTGCGCTTTTTGACGTGACGTCGTGGGGCGCGTGAGCGGAGACTGTTCAGGAAGCCCCGCATGTCCTTGCCCGGTGTTTTTGCGCATCCCGTTGTCTTTGAAATATTTTAAATAGAGTCTTTATATTAAACGCGCACATCTATTATTATAAGTTAATAATTATTTTTATTATTTAAGACGAAGTGAATATTTTTAACATTTGTATTTTATCACTATGATTATCATTATCATTATTATGTTTATCATTATGTTATAGATAAATAATTAATTTAATTTTTAATGTTGCGGAAAATAGTACAATCGTTATTAAATATGATTTGATATTAATCTTTATTATTGTTATTATTATTATTGTAATTTATTATTATTATGATTATGATTTGATTTATTTAATTTTATTTTTTTTCTTTTATCTTTTCTTTTTTTCCTTTCCCTCTCTAACCCTAGCGGCCCCCCTTATATCTTTTTTTTTCTCTCTTCTCCCCGCGGGAGCAGCCGCCTCTTTCTCTTCTTCTTCCCCACTTGCAGCACCCGCGCCTCCTTCCATCGGCGCAAGAAGCCCGCAACACCCCTCCTCATCCCCTCTTGCTACAGCAGTGCCTCCTTCCTCTTCTCCCACTCGACCCACGCACCCAAGAGGACCGCTGAACCCTCCCCCCCTTCTCCGGCTTCGGCTCATCCCGGCGCTCCGGCCGCTGCGGCTCCCTCCTGCGCAGCTCCGGCGACCGCCGGTTCTGGCCCCGACTTCCCGTCGCTGCGCCAACACCCCGACGGCTCCCTTCGGCGCCGCTTCGCCGCACCCCCGTCCGGCTCCCCGGCTTTGCCCCGCACAAACCACGACTTCCCCTGCTTCTCTCTTTTCTTTTTCTAGTTTTTCTTTTTTTTACGCTGCTGCACCTCCGGCGCTCGACCGTCTCCAACAGCACCCCCAGCCGGCTCCTCCCTCTACCTCCGTTCCCTCCGTCCGTGCCTCCTCCCAGCCGGCGTCCCGGCCTCCTCTGCGCGGCTGCCTCCTAAACGAGACCCAGCCGGCGTCCCAGCCTCCCCTGCGCAGCTACCACCCATTCCAACCCAGCCGCCTCCCTCTGCCTCAGCCCGACGCCCCGTTGCTCCCCCTTGTTCACTCCTCCGGACGCGCAACGCAACAGCAGCCCCGACCGCCAGCCCTCCTTTGCTCTCTGCTCAAGCCCACAGCCCCCCGGCCAGGTTTTCTTTTTTCCTTTTATTTATTTATTTTGTTTTATCTTATTAATATTATGATTATTAATGTTAATGTTATTATTATTATAATTATTATTGTTTTTCATATTATTATTATTATTATTATTATTATTCTTATTATAATTCTTTTATTCATATTAACACTATTATTATTATTATTATTGCTGTTTTATTGTTATTATTATTATTATTAATCTTATTATTGTTGTTATTATTATTATTTTTATTATTATTGCTATTTTATTATTATTATTATTATTATTATTAATCTTATTATTGTTGTTATTACTATTATTTTTATTGTCATTGTTATTTTTATTATTAATATTATTATTATTATTATTATTATTATTATTATTAATTTCATTATTATTATTATTATTAATCTTATTACTTTTGTTATTGTTATTATTATTATTATTATTATTAGTATTACTACTTTGGCCTTTTCTTTGTAAAAAGGGTTTTTAAACTTACGGTTGTTTTTGGTAGGTTGAGGATTTTGAGGGCCCGCGCAGGGCGTTTCCGAGTGAGCGCTATCGCCGCGCCTTGTCTCCGAGGTTCCGTCATCACCGCGCTTTAGTTGCAAGAGTGTTGGACTTTGTCACGTGGTTTCGGACACATGTTGTGTCATCGCGCCTTGCTTCCAAAGTCGTTTTGCCGTTGCGCTTGGTTTTGAGGTAGGTTCCCTTTGCACTACTTTTAAAATTTAAGTTATATTATTTCATGCTGTTTGCGCACCCTAATTGTTCAAAATCAATATTTTATTAATTTTAATAAATATGAGATAATATACGTTAATTAATTTTTAATATAAGATGGTTAATTTTTAAAGGGTTATTTAATGTCAAAAGGAGCCGTTTATTTTATACACGACACATGAGACATCCTTTTGACGAGCGGACACCCAATAATGAAAGAATGCCTGTTTGGCTCTTAAACATAATTCACGGAATATAAAATAGAGTTCTGGTTTAATGAGAAATGATTTCTTTGATGCGTGAACAAATACTTTGGTTCGTTTGAGAAATTGCCCGGTTGGCTCTTAAAGATTATTTGGAAAAAGGAAATGGTTTGGTTTGGTTTATAAAAATATTGTTAGCCTGTGACGTAGTGTTTTTCTTGGGTTCTTTAAATGGTTTTAAACTGGGTTTTGTCTCATAAAGAAGTTGTACCTTTCTTTGAGTAGTGTTTGTGAAATGTATTAAATGCCCGGTTGGCACTTTATGGAAAGCGATGAAAATGTTTTGATAAAAACCCTCTTAGGGCGACTCTCATGTCTTGGTTGAAATTGATTGTTTGGGAGGTCGTGCTTAGAGGCTCCCAGGTACTTGAGTAGTTAAAGGCAAGAGGTTGTCCTATGGAGTGGCTCGGGGAATGCATGTTGTTCTTTATATATAGATATATCTGATTGGATGCTCGGTTGGCATCGGTTGGCTCACCCCTTTTTTTTAAACACTTGAGACATGGGAATCTGGCATATTGAGAGAATATTCTAAGAATGATTGCTGCACTGGTAGGTTATGGTACTGACCAGTGGCCCATAGTAGGTGGATATATTGGGTTTATTGCTATGGGATTTGCCCTTGACCTGCATGTGAGTGTATGGTCGAGCGTATTGTGCGTTTTGATTTCATCGTGACATGTCGATAAGGATGATTTCTCATGTATTGGTGTCTTCTGGTTTATTCTCGATCTCCTAGGTTCACCCATGTCTATTCAGCTTTGGTAGCTTGCAGTAATGATTATGATTCTCACATGTATACCTACATTGCCCTTTCTGTATGCTTTACTTGTGCATTCTGGCGTATTGTATTCCTTGGAAAGTGATAAATTCCTTTTTAATAGGTTTCTAAAAATTGTTTTCAAATGGAAGTGTTTTAATCCCTTTTGTACAAATTTGAAAATTTAAACATCACTTTCCCCCTTTCCTGAAATGTCATTGACACTAATGAAATGAACCCAAATTTTGAAATGGCTAAGGGCAATGGTTCTTAATTTGTTTTTAAGTAAAATGCTTAGAAAAACATACTTCCATAAATTGTAGTTCAAACTTGAAATGATGTTTCTTTTATTTTAAAGGTAGTGCATTGGGAATAGATATCGGGCTAGCCTACTGAGTTTTAATACTCACGCCTATAGTTCTTTTCTGTTTTTAGTGTTTGTGCAGGCTATAGCTTGAGTGTGCTCGCCTAGGGCGACGCTTGATCGTTGAGTCGGAGAGCGACCCGCGAGGTCGCACGGAGTTTGTTCGCACGTCGTGTTTGGTTAGTTTGATTCTTGTTTGTTCCTGTTTAGTCACTTTATTTGGTTTACCTTTTCTGCGCTGCTCTGCATTATTTTCGCTGTCTCATTTATTTATATTGGGCGAAATCGTTCCCATAGCCTCTATTGATGCCCTGGCGCTTGTCGCCAGCCCGGGAGGATCGAGAACGCCTCTCGGGCCATGTCGCGGACTGGCTCAGGTGACCGGTTCAGGGTCGACCCGAGTTGGTTCGTGACAAAATGGTATCAGAGGCAGGTTTTCTCTTAGCAGACCTCACTATTCCGAGCGCCCTTTGTTATTTGGGATGTCAAGGTAGATGGAGTAGGATTGTCGGGACTTGAGGGGTAGGTGCGAGAAGAGCGTCGCGAACTCTTGCCCGTACTGATCCTCAGGTTTCCATGGGAAGTCCGGTTTAATTTGTTTGTTTGGGTTTTTATGGAAAGGTTTTGTGATTGGGATACGACAAAGGGAGTTGGGCCACTAGTCCCCCTAACCCGCACGGCCTGGCAAGCCATGCAGAGCTAGGGGCATGGTCCAAGAAGGCTCTCTGTGTTAGTGACGTGTTTGGTATATGGCCGCCAACCATATGGTCAAGTCGTCTAATGACACTAGTCCCCTGTTTGAGTTTTTTTGGGTTCCCCTTGATTTATGAAAGTGGTTTGAATCAGAAAAGTTGGTTTAAAAAAAAGGTTGTTTGAAATGACATGTTTAATTTGTGGATTGTTTTAAAAGAAGTGGTATGAATAAATTGTTTTTGGAAAATGAAGTTGCTTTGTTTTGGCCTTGGTGTTCCGATGAGTACTCACATGCATTTTGGTGTGTTGGAAATGTGGATGGATGTCTGGTATGGTGGATGGAGGCCCTGGGTGGCACAGATACATGCATGTGAGTTAGACTCTAAGGGATACCAATGGCGAGGGTTTAACTTACCAAGATTGTTTTAAATTAAAGATGTTTTCAAAGAGAAAGGTTTTGATGTTATGATAACTTGTTTTCTCGGATTTCAAGCTTTTCACCTATGCAGTGTTTGTTTTTGAGGTTTTTATTCATTCGTTGAGTTGGAATTGATTGGGGTTTTGACTTTTCCTTGTCCAGCGGTTATCCCTTTGAAGCTTCGATGGGTGATCGTAGTGCGGTTGATCAACCTAAGGATTTTATGCTTGAGTTTCGGAAGTTGGATCCACCTCTCTTTTACGGTCAAGCAGAAAATTTTGGGGCATAGGAGTGGATGCGGAAGATTGAAAGGGACTTTAGCCTCATTGAGTTGCCCGATTCGTTGAAGGTCAAGTTTGCGACCTTCATGCTTGAAGGTTCACCGTGGATGTGGTGGAAGTCAGTGTCTCGGAACAAGCCTCGTCAAGAGATTACTTGGGAGTTCTTCAAGTCTTTGTTCATTCGTCAGTTTTTCTCTGAGGAAGAAAGGGTGAGAAAGGGGATGGAGATGTGTTGTCTGCAGCAGGGCGACAGATCCGTGTTAGAATATTTCCAGCGCTTTGTGGAGCTAGTACCTTATGATTCAGAGTATGCCACAAATGACCCCGTGAAGGCTCGACGCTTCGAGGCGGGTCTCCGCCCTGATCTACAGTCGAAAGTTTCAGAGTCCAACCTGACTTCTTTTTTCGATGTGGCGAGACAAGCTTTTCATGTCGAAGCCGCGATGGCAGGAGTTCTCGAAGTAGTCCGCCCTCCTTAGATCCCTAAGAACAGTGGTGAAGATTCTGGAAAGGATATGAGTAAGGAAATGAAAGTGGATGGATCAGGTCGTGGAATCAAGAGGCGTCGGGATCTTTCATCAACCTCTTCGGAGAGAGAGATTATTGTGTGTTATCAGTGTGGCAAGCGGGGTCACAAGAAGTCATCGTGCCCAAGCACTCCGAAGCCCTGCCAGGCATGTTGATTCCTGGGTCACTTGCGACGATTTTGTCGGGGCGTTGCAAGGAAGCGTCGCAGAGGAAGTTCTTAGAAGTAATGTGTTTTAGGGTCTTTGTTCAAAGTTTCCAGTGTTAGTTTCCTTTCAGTATAAGTAATCTATTATCGTGGCATATGTATGGGTGTTGTTGTGGGTTTGAAATGTATGGTAACTTCAGGGGTCTTTTGACGAACCTCGGCTTTCAATGCTGGTGTGTTTTAATTTTAAAATCTTGTCCTTCAATCTATCAGATCAAAAGATGTATGTATCTCATTGGGATTATCAGAACCTGACTACGAGGCAGGAGATGCTTCATCCATCAGAGCTCCAGCCAAAAGGTCTCGGAGTGAAGCCGGCGCGTAGTCAGGAAACCCCAGGGAAATTTTAAAGAGTCTGGTGAAAGTCGTGCCTCTAACGTCGTGGTGTGATAGTTTTGGTGTTGTTGCTCTGGCTTCTCTGTCGTTGTAGTTCTCTCTTGTCGCAAAGTGCGCGATGGACTTATCCCTCGTGTAACGTCGGGAATTGTTCCTATTGGATGTAAGTTTCTGATCAGTGACCTTGCGTGGGCCACTGATGTAAATCAGTTGCGGCCCTGGTTCGTGTCCATCCTGAAGTGATGGGTCATGAGTAGTCGTACGTCGTAGTTTTAGTGATTTGATCCATGGGCCCACCCTCCCCGCCCATGGGGTTAGGGTTTTTAGTTGTGCTAAGTATCCATTTAAGCTTCTGCCCCTTTCAGATGAGAGTAAGTGTTCAAAATGTTCTTATTGTGCTCTCTCTAGCTGGGGTTAGGCCTGATGCCGGTCCAAGTTGGTTTTCTGGTTGGGCGCTAGTGGGTTAGTTATTTATGGTGGGGAGACCCACCGGGAGTCTTTTGAGTTTTCTATTAAGTCATTATCAGGTGGTAGTGGAGTCCTTATGGTGGGGAGTGCATTCAGGCCTCCCCTCTACTGTTGGTCTGTTTCGGGAAATGAGGTGGAGTCCCGTAGATGGTAGACAAAATGTTCTTTTGTTAAGAGGTTGGATCTTGATAATGTATAATCCTTAGGTGTTGATCGATCGGCTAGGTAATATTGTGGCTTTCCGGGGGCGGAAAGCGTTATGGTGGGGAGAATTGTCGCACCCCAAACTGTACGTTTATTTTATTTTATGATTTCTTTGACTTTAAATTATATTGATGCGGTTCGTGTTCAGTATCGGACCAGGTTTTTGAGTTTTTGTTAAAAAGTGCGCTTTTTGACGCGACGTCGTGGGGCGCGTGAGCGGAGACTGTTCAGGAAGCCCCGTGCGTCCCTGCCAGGTGTTTTTGCGCATCCCGTTGTCTTTGAAATATTTTAAATAGAGTCTTTATATTAAACGCGCACATCTATTATTATAAGTTAATAATTATTTTTATTATTTAAGACGAAGTGAATATTTTTAACATTTGTATTTTATCACTATGATTATCATTATCATTATTATGTTTATCATTATGTTATAGATAAATAATTAATGTAATTTTTAATGTTGCGGAAAATAGTACAATCGTTATTAAATATGATTTGATATTAATATTTATTATTGTTATTATTATTATTGTAATTTATTATTATTATGATTATGATTTGATTTATTTAATTTTATTTTTTTTCTTTTATCTTTTCTTTTTTTTCCTTTCCCTCTCTAACCCTTGCGGCCCCCCTTATATCTTTTTTTTCTCTCTTCTCCCTGCGGGAGCAGCCGCCTCTTTCTCTTCTTCTTCCCCACTTGCAGCACCCACGCCTCCTTCCTTCGGCGCAAGAAGCCCGCAACACCCCTCCTCATCCCCTCTTGCTACAGCAGTGCCTCCTCCCTCTTCTCCCGCTCGACCCACGCACCCAAGAGGACCGCTGAACCCTCCCCCCTTCTCCGGCTTCGGCTCATCCCGGCGCTCCGGCCGCTGCGGCTCCCTCTTGCACAGCTCCGGCGACCGCCGGTTCCGGCCCCGGCTTCCCATCGCTGCGACAACACCCCGACGTCTCCCTTCGGCGCCGCTTCGCCGCACCCCCGTCCGGCTCCCCGGCTTTGCCCCGCACAAACCACGACTTCCCTTGCTTCTCTCTTTTCTTTTTCTAGTTTTTCTTTTTTTTACGCTGTTGCACCTCCGGCGCTCGACCGTCTCCAACAGAACCCCCAGCCGGCTCCTCCCTCTACCTCCGTTCCCTCCGGTCGCGCCTCCTCCCAGCAGGCGTCCCGGCCTCCTTTGCACGGATGCCTCCTAAACGAGACCCAGCCGGCGTCTCGGCCTCCCCCGCGCAGCTACCTCCCATTCCAACCCAGCCGCCTCCCTCTGCCTCAGCCCGGCGCCCCGTTGCTCCCCCCTGTTCACTCCTCCGGACGCGCAACGCAACAGCAGCCCCGACCGCCAGCCCTCCTTTGCTCCCTGCTCAAGCCCGCAGCCCCCCGGCCAGGTTTCCTTTTTTCCTTTTATTAATTTATTTTGTTTTATCTTATTAATATTATGATTATTAATGTTAATGTTATTATTATTATAATTATTATTGTTTTTCATATTATTATTATTATTATTATTCTTCTTCTTCTTATTATAATTCTTTTATTCATATTAACACTATTATTATTATTATTATTTCTGTTTTATTGTTATTATTATTATTATTATTAATCTTATTATTGTTGTTATTATTATTATTTTTATTATTATTGCTATTTTATTATTATTATTATTATTATTAATCTTATTATTGTTGTTATTACTATTATTTTTATTGTCATTGTTATTTTTATTATTATTATTATTATTATTATTATTATTATTAATTTTATTATTATTATTATTATTATTAATCTTATTACTTTTGTTATTGTTATTATTATTATTATTATTAGTATTACTACTTTGGCCTTTTCTTTGTTAAAAGGTTTTTTAAACTTACGGTTGTTTTTGGTAGGTTGAGGATTTTGAGGGCCCGTGCAGGAAGTTTCTGAGTGAGCGACATCACCGCGCCTTGTCTCCGAGGTTCTGTCGTCACCACGCTTTAGTTTCAAGAGTGTTGGACTTTGTCACATGGTTTCAGACACATGTCGTGTCATCGCGCCTTGCTTCCAAAGTCGTTTTGCCGTCGCGCTTGGTTTTGAGGTAGGTTCCCTTTGCACTGCTTTTAAAAGTTAAGTTATATTATTTCATGCTGTTTGCGCACCCTAATTGTTCAAAATCAATATTTTATTAATTTTAATAAATATGAGATAATATACGTTAATTAATTTTTAATATAATATGGTTAATTTTTAAAGGGTTATTTAATGTCAAAAGGAGCCGTTTTGTTTTATACACGACACATGAGACATCCTTTTGACGAGCGGACACCCAATAATGAAAGAATTCTCATTTGTCTCTTAAACATAATTCACGGAATATAAAATAGAGTTCTGGTTTAATGAGAAATGATTTCTTTGATGCGTGAACAAATACTTTGGTTCGTTTGAGAAATTTCCCGGTTGGCTCTTAAAGATTATTTGGAAAAAGGAAATGGTTTGGTTTGGTTTATAAAAATATTGTTATCCTGTGACGTAGTGTGTTTTTTTTGGGTTCTTTAAATGGTTTTAAACTGGGTTTTGTCTCATAAAGAAGTCGTACCTTTCTTTGAGTAGTGTTTGTGAAATGTATTAAATGCCCGTTTGGCACTTTATGGAAAGCGATGAAAATGTTTTGATAAAAACCCTCTTAGGGCGACTCTCATGCCTTGGTTGCAATTGATTGTTTGGGAGGCCGTGCTTAGAGGCTCCCGGATACTTGAGTAGTTAAAAGCAAGAGGTTTTCCCATGGAGTGGCTCGAGGAATGCATGTTGTTCTTTATATATAGATATATCTGATTGGATGCTCGGTTGGCATCGGTTGGCTCACCCCTTTTTTTTAAACACTTGAGACATGGGAATCTGGCATATTGAGAGAATATTCTAAGAATGATTGCTGCACTGGTAGGTTATGGTACTGACCAGTGGCCCATAGTAGGTGGATATATTGGGTTTATTGCTATGGTATTTGCCCTTGACCTGCCTGTGAGTGGATGGTCGAGCATATTGTGCATTTTGATTTCATTGTGACATGTCGATAAGGATGATTTCTCATGTATTGGTGTCTTCTAGTTTATTCTCGATCTCTTAGGTTCACCCATGTCTATTCATCTTTGGTAGCTTGCAGTAATGATTATGATGCTCACATGTATACCTACATTGCCCTTCCTGTATGCTTTACTTGTGCATTCTGGCGTATTTTTTTCCTTGGAAAGTGATAAATTCCTTTTTAATAGGTTTCTAAAAATTGTTTTCAAATGGAAGTGTTTTAATACCTTTTGTACAAATTTGAAAATTTAAACATCACTTTCCCCCTTTCCTGAAATGTCATTGACACTAATCAAATGAACCCAAATTTTGAAATGGCTAAGGGCAATGGTTCATACTTTGTTTTTAAGTAAAATTCTTAGAAAAACATACTTCCATAAATTGTAGTTCAAACTTGAAATGATGTTTCTTTTATTTTAAAGGTAGTGCATTGGGAATAGATATCGGGCTAGCCTACTGAGTTTTAATACTCACGCCTATAGTTCTTTTCTGTTTTTAGTGTTTATGCAGGCTATAGCTTGAGTGCGCTCGCCTAGGGCGACGCTTGATCGTTGAGTCGGAGAGCGACCCACGAGGTCGCACGGAGTTTGTTCGCACGTCGTGTTTGGTTAGTTTGATTCTTTTTTGTTCCTGTTTAGTCACTTTATTTGGTTTACCTTTTCTGCGCTGCTCTACATTATTTTCGCTGTCTCATTTATTTATATTGGTCGAAATCGTTCCCATAGCCTCTATTGATGCCCTGGCGCTTGTCGCCAGCCCGGGAGGATCGGGAACGCCTCTCGGGCCATGTCGCAGACTGGCTCAGGTGACCGGTTCAGGGTCGACCTGGGTTGGTTCGTGACATATACATTCTATGTGGCATGAATGATAATGTAAATGTTATGATGTGATGGGTGTGCCCATAATTACATAACGTAATATAAATGTATGATGTCACAAGTGAGCTTGGAATTATATATCTCTCCAATTCATTAGTTAATGTAATGTATCTCATGATAAAAACTGAGATATGCATGAACATGATGTTATATTTATTCATAACTGTGTGTGGTAGTTGACCACTATGACATGATGTTTCATTTTTATGTATTTCCACATTCCAAGCATTTTATTAATGATTCCTCTCATGATTATGATCTTATTCCTATTTTATTATAATAATTATTATTATCACCCAATTTATATTGATTCAGGTTATTATCTATCCTCTTACTAGGCTTTTAGCTCACCCATTTCTTCATGTAATCCTCGGGTGATTACCTGTATTAAGGAGAACACGAGGGCCAATAAGAATCTAGAGAAGAAATAATTAAATAAATGTTTATGTTTTATTCTGTAAATGTTATGTTTGTGACTAAATTTATGAAGACTATAGACCTTTTTATCCTAGTTTTTTAATTATTATATGTTTTTTTTCTATAAAATGATGTATATGTTATGTATGAAAAATCAGGGTTGTTATACTGGTTCTGGTATTTTATCCATTGTCTATATTCTTTTATTAAATTTCATTGATCAGGGAGTTTATCATTGTGTAAATATCATATTTATCACTGATCATAACAAAAATAAATTTTTTGAATGACCCATCACACACTTCTGTTGTGCCTAAAACCTTTAAGTGGTATCAGACCGGTCACATAATTATTTATAATTATTTAAAGATCATTGATTGATTTATGCATAGTTAAATGGTTTTAAATTCCAACTTAATCTTTCTTTAATCTGAATTGTGAGATCTTATTATTCATCTTCATTTATCATAAAAATAATAAAATTGATTAATTTTATTAATGAAATAAATTCATCTCATCTGGAGGTGCATAGGAATCTGGTTGAATAACATAAGAGTACACGTTGTGTAACCCAAAGGTACATGATATGTGCTAGTGTTTAATAATCCAAGAATTAATTTGAAATGAATTCAAGGTGTTTTCATTTATTACATGTGGTGAATTTAATTATACACTTCATGTTGATCGGGCCAGCCTGGTGCACGGTCAGCCGGAGTACACATCGTGTAACTTTTATACATGGTGTATAGTCCTTTATTTAGAGGTGGGTCATGTATCTTCTTACATGTCCAACCTAAATGTTTACCATGAAACTTGGAAACCACAAAACGTAAATCCCATGTACACATCATGTAATCTAATATTTTTCATGGCATGATTACATGATGAGTCCCTAGGCGTGTGCCTCGTATAGATAGTGAGAAAAAGGGCATGTCATGTAGATGGATTGTACACACTATGAATATAGAAAGAATTATTTAGAATTAAAAATTAATTTATTATACTATATAATCCTTATCAACATGTGCTTATATGTGGCCATTAAGTTGATAGGAAAAACCATGTGATGGATTTTAATATATATAAATTTTTAATTTATTTCTATTTAATATTCATATCTTCATATCATGTATGAGTCATATTACAGTTATTACTCTATGTGAATTAACTTATACCATGTGAAAAAAATTTGGTAATCTGTGTAATCATTGAGATGATAGTACAGGTCATGAAAGTAGGTGATAATTCATGTATATCACATGTTGTAAGAGTAAGCAGTATACAAGTATAATACATGTTGGATAGTTTGGATGGGTACTCATTATGTTTCCTCCAAGGTACATTTTTGTACAAATTTAATTTTAAATAAATTTATTTAATTTCTTTAAAATTATGGTGGATTAGAATCTCAAGGAAATTTGGATGATAATTAAGATAAATTAGTTGATTAATTAAAGAATGTAATTAATTTATTCAAACAAAATTTGTCTTAAATAATAACGATTAGAATTGAATTTTAATTTTATTAAATGTTTAATTTTTTGGATGCATATTGATGATCATGAGCTTAAACCAGACCTTTCTATGTGATTTGTTTGTTTTTATTTATTAATAAATTAAATTTTTGTCCTACATTCCATCTCTCCTCTTATTATGTAATTTCATGTGTGATCGTGGTTTCTTTTATATAAACCCATTTCCCCCACATGTGTGAGAGTAAATTCATATGTAATGGATGGAGCTCCCAAGATATTGGAGGAGGTTCATGTTTGGAGCTGAGGAAAAGAAAAATCCAAGAGATATGTATAGGTGGATAGGTGGAAAGTTGTAACACAAACCTTAATTGGTTCAAGTTGTTTTTCCCCTAGGTCGATGATTGGTTTATCGGCTTCTAGATAAACTATCCATTAGTAAAATCTATTGACCATACCACTTTATTATTTAATTTCAATCATGTTTCATGGTTATTTCATTATGTATGTTTTATTATGATCACATGAATTAATGAATTAATGATCATGAAAGATAGAACAAAAATAAATTGGATTATGTGTAAATATTATCTAATACATGGTTAGTAATTTAGGTAAATCCAATTAATATTAACAGGAATGTAATAAAGATAATAATTGTAAATTCACATATAAAAGATAAAATCCCTTAATTATAAATATTAATTTGGTATATCCTTCCAATACTTTGGTTAAAATCGAACCATAGTTCAAAAATATTTACTAGACAAAGTTGGGGTGCTTTCAATTATTGGGAAATTCTAACATGAAGTTTTGGTTTGACTAAACTTAGTTCACATCAAGGGTTTACTGTTAAATAAGTACTTATTGCAATTAAGATGCAAGGGTTGAGGAAATACAATTTAAGGATTTCAGGATTGGTGAGTCCACTCAATATATCAAGTAACTATGAGTTAATGTAGTTGGAATTTGAAATTCATGCCCCAAACACTTCAAATTATTTGACCAACCAGTGTTGGGGTAATGAGAAGGGTAATATGGATCTTTTCCACTATAATGTCCATGAAACGGGATATTTCAAAGAAAATGGTATGTTTTATTGGGTTTCATTAAAATAGTGGTAGATTGATAAATATAATATTTATTTATTTGACTAAATTTTATCAGATAAAGTAATAAATCTATTATCATATTATTTGTAGAAACAGTAAAAAATGAATTCAAGCATGTCACTGTGATCCATACTTGATAAGGACAACCTTCTCACTGGTATAAATTTTCAAGACAGGCAAAGGAACTTGCACATTATCCTACACCATGAAATGACATTATATATGCTGGATAAACCTATTCTTGATTATCCTGGTAATGAGGTTAGTGAATAAGAGTTTTCTATCAATGATAAATATTTTAATGATGTTACATGTGTTCAATGTATCATGCTATCACCCATGACAAATGATATTTTGAAGCAACATGAGGACATAAATTCATATAGCATGATGTCTCACCTTCAATATCTCTATCAAGAGAAGTAAATAAAAGAGTGATATGAGTTATTAGATACATTTTTTAAAATTAAGATTGGAGATTCTATGCCATATGTATATCATGTAGTCAATATTATTAGCTACATTGAATGATTAGACGTCTTAGGGATTAAAGTATCTGATTATTAGCATACAGATCTCATATGTTCCTCACTACCCAATATCTTCTCTATTTTTATTTTTAATTATAACATGAGAAATAATGATACGATTCTTTAGGAACTTCTTACTTTGATTATCTAAGTAGATAAGGACATGGGGCGTTACAAACCCATGGTCCTTATGGTGAATAATAAAAGTAAGAACAAGGAAAATGGGCCTAAGACTCATAAAAAGTATAAAGATCATAACAACTATCCTTCCATGAAGAATAATATCTATAGGAATATAAAGTAAAAGAAGGCATTATGTTTTTTTATATAGAAAGCAAGGCCACTGGAATAAGAAATTCACCCAGAATAAATGGGAAGATAAAGATCTATTAATTATTGTGTGTGATATTTTAACATCTATAAATTGGTTATTAGATACATCATGTGATTCTCACATCTATATCCAAATACATGAACCAGGTATATTTCAAACGATTTCTAAAGGAGAGGTGGATTTTTGAACTGTCAATGGTATAAGGCTGGCTACTCTAGCCATTGGTGACTACCACCTTTAATTGACAATGGGAATGATATTGGTTTTAAGGTTTTGTTATTATGTACCAACTGTTACCAGAAAATAATTTCTGTATCATTCCTATATGAAGATGGTTTTATTTTCTTGTTTGGAAATAAAAGTTTTTTCTTTTATAAAGACAACATTTGTTATTGTATGACGCATTTAAATAATAGTATTTATGTATTAAATTACAAAAAAATAATTATTGGATATAGATAAAAAATCATTTTCACATGAATTATATAACACCTAGATATGGAAACACCATCTTGGTCATGTAAAAAAGAAATGTTTGAAAAAGATCTATCAAGATGATTATTTAGACTCTTCTAATCTAAAAACACTTGAAATATGTCATGCTTGTTTACAAGTAAAAATGAACAAATATCCATTCAGTGGATAGAGTTAAAGGGCTATAGATATTGTAGTAATGGTACACACTGATGTGTGTGGACCATTTCTAGTAGAAGCTAGAGGTTGGTATTATTACTTCATAACTTTTACTAGTGACTTGAGTGGATATAGATATGTCTAAGGTATAATCCTTTGATAAAATTCAAAGAATTAAAGAATGAAGTAGTTAATCAACTTGAAAATAATATAAAGAATATTTTATAGTATCAAGGTGGTAAATATCTTAACCAAGAGTTTATCTACTTTTTAGATGAGTTTGGGATTCTATCTCAACTCACTCCACCTTACACACCATAGTAGAATGGTGTTAGTGAAAGGAATAATTGTACCTTATTAGACGTGGTAAGGTCGATAGTGAGTCATATAGATCTTTCATTATCCTTTTGGGGACATTAATTACAAACTGTGGAATATGCATTAAATCAAGTACTAACTAAAGTTGAAAATGGAATTCCATTTGAGTTATGGAGTGAAAACAACCATGTTTTATCACATACATGTGTATGGGGTTGAAAGAAATTTTCTAAGGCCTTATCAGGTAAAAAACTAGAACCCAAACAAAAAAATAATGTCTTTATAGGGTATCCTAAGGAAACAAAGGGATACTACTTATACAACCCCTCATACAAGAAATTGAATATCGCCAAATAATCCATCTTCCTTGAGAGAGAGTATGCCCTCGAAATAGAATGGTAGAAAGATTGACTTCAATGAATTTGATGCTCAAGATAAACAAGATTTTATGCAAGAATAGATTCCATAGGCCCCTATGTAATAAGTAGTTCCTAAAACACAACTATTACATAGAATCACTAGAAAGGTAGTACAACAAGAGATATATGGTTTTCTAGTCATCGAGGATGGTGATTCATTATTGTTTTACAATTATGAACCTATCTCCTATAAAGAGGAAGTAAAAATCTCAAAAGGTTAAAGATGGAAAGAATACATGAATTCTAAAATGGATTCCATGTATCAGAACCAAGCTTGGGTTTTAGTTGATGCATTATTTGATGTAAATACTGTAGGGTGAAAATAGGTATTCAAGAGAAAATTTAATATGGAAGGTAAAGTAAATACATACAAAGCAAGGCTAGTTGATAAAGGGTTTAAACAACATCAAGGAATTGAATATGATGAAACCTTTTCACCAGTTTCCATGATTTAATCCATTATAATTATATATTGTTATAACATTTTAAAATGATAATGAAATTTGGAAGATGGACATCAAAACTAATTTTTTAATAAGAACCTCCAGGAATATGTCTATATGACACAACTAGAAGGGTATGTGACTCCAGGTGTTTCCAAATATATTTTCACATTGCAGAGATCATTTTATGGATTAAAAAAGCATCAAGGTCATGGAACATTTTACTTGATGAAGCTATAAAATAATTTTGTTTCATTAAGAATAAATGTGAGAGATGTGTTTACGAGAGGTTTAGTGGAAATGTGTTCATTCTCCTAGTAGTATATGTTGATGAAATATTACTTATTGGAAATGATATACCAATAATACAATCTGTTAAGTAATGGTTAAACAAATATTTCTCTATGAAAGAATTAGTTGAATCAGCCTATATTCTAGGTATCAAGATCATTCATGATAGATCCAAGAGGCTTCTTAGACTAAGTAAAAGTAAATGCATTGATTAGATACTAAATAGATTTAGTATAGAACAATCCAAGAGGGTATTGGTTCTAGTGTGATATGGTATACATCTTTCTAAAAAAAATGTGTCCTTGGACATAACAGTAGAATGAGAGAATGAGTAATATCTTATACTATTCAGCGATAAGGTCAATAATGTATGTCATGTTGTTTACTACACTTGAGTTGCTTGTGCATTTATCATGGTAGGAAGATATCAAGAAGATTCTGGAGAGTGGCATTGGTCTATTGTTAAGGATATCCTTGAGTATATGAGAAGAACTAAGGATATGTTCTTGGTGTATGGAGGAGATGATGAGCTAGTCATCATGGGTTATAATGATGCTATTTTTCAAATAGATCAGAATGATCTGAAGTTGCGGTCAAGATATGTTTTTGTCTCAATGGAGGAGTCGTGAGATGGAAGAGTCCAAAACAGTTAGTTGTAACTAATTCTATAGAAGATTCTGAGTATATAGAGGCTTTTTATGTAGCCAATGAATCTATTTGGATATGAAACTTTGTCCAATATCTTTAAATGGTACCAAGAAATAAATACCCTATCACGTTTTATTATGATAATACTATAGTAGTATCTCTTTCAAAATATCCAAGGTCACCCCAATGGATAAAGCACATACTCTGAAAGTGTCATCTCTTGAGGTATTTTTCTCATAGGTGTGCAGTTTTAGTAACCAAAGCTCCCATGGAAAAAAAATGGTGGACCCCCTGACTAATGTCCTATCTCATCAAAAGCATGAGTATCATGTAAGAGCTAGCATACTGAAGGTTGTTAAGAGTTTGATCTAGTGAAAGTGGGAGTTTGTTAGAGTTAGTGCCCTAGAACCATCTTTTATGTACTTTATCATAACCTTTATTCATATTTTTTAATATTAATATATTCCTTATCACATAATGATTGTTCTTCTATTTCACCTAGTATGTGATAATGTTCTAAGAGTAGTTTTCACACTTAAAGGTCATAGAAATTCCCCACTATAATGAGAACCCTAAAAAGTCATGATGATATTCTTAAATATATTTTTTATAGCTATATGATATCATTTGAGGGACACAAATGATATCAGTTATCAGGGGTGGAGACTCATAGGACTTTGAGGCACCTTCTCATGATGTATTCTCTTGGTAATATCAAGTGTAGGGTATTGTGAGAATGAGACCCGCTGGTAGGAAATCCACATTTGTATGTGTCATTAGACGTTATTATCTACAGAAATGGGTATTGATACTTATACTTTAATATTATTATTAATGAGTATTATAAGTCATATACTTTTATGAATTTATGAAAACTGTGATGACATATGTTCATGGTAAGGTAGGATACGTTGGGTGCGTGCCGAGTAATATTGCATTAATGAATAATGAAAGAAATAATTTTTCAGTTATGTTCTTTAACAGAATTTGATATCTCAGGCCCTTTAATGGAAATAATATATCCTAAATAAATCCATGGTCATTATGTTCTATAGGCAAGCTTGATTTTTGTAAATTAAAAGAAAGAGACTTTGAGAACATATGTTGATGGAACCAGCATGCAACTTGCTTTATTAGAGATATCATGATAAAGGAATTATATAACACATCAGGCATCAGTATGTGGTATTATGTATTTATGGCATTTACATCATTCTTTATGTGTGCATTATCATGTTTCTAGATGTTGACCTTGGAATTTAGGTTACTTCACCTAGTTCCACTAATAATGAGGCTTGGAGGGTCTCACACTAAGTGTATCCAGAATATTTGTTAAATAATATATAATATATTTATTATTTAAAAATTTGAATAAATATATTTTCCCCATGTGGTTTAATAATTATTCATGTTTTCTTGATCGCATAAATTCTACCACCAGTTATTTGAGAGAATATTATGTTAGCGGAATATTTAATAAATTTTTATTTACGATTTAGTGAATGTAAAATTTATTTATTTATTATAAAATAATGTAGTGAAGTTTATTTATAACAAAAATAGTAATTATTCAAGGCTTGATAAATATTATAAAGAAATGTCAGACCAGTTTTAATGGTCTGATGAGAAATAATAGATATTGAATATTATTTGATTAAATAATATTTAAATTTAATTCATGAGTTTAGTGCATGTTAATAAATAATAATATTATTATTAAGAACATGGGATTCTATAAGGATTAAATAAATAATAAAGGGAACTTGTGCAATTATTTATTTCTAACCCTTGTAGTATAAAAATCCAGATATATTATTATTCAAGAGTGTAAATTTATTTTTTTATGCAGAAAGAAATCCAAATAATCCTCTCGAAGCCCTATAGAGCTCCCTTCTCTAATAACACTCCCAAGAATAGAGAGTGGTCTTCCTCCAACTTCCACTATCAATTAAAGAGTGATTAAGAATAATCCTTTGTAACTGATTCTTGAGGTGCTCAATGGAGAACGATGCAAGCATTAAGATCTGCTGTCTATCACCTAGAGATTCCTATGGTGACATTTAGATATTTTTGGAATACATGTTGATCACCAATAGAGAGAATCTTACTTTTATTCCTACAAGTCAATGATGATATGATGTAGATTCATTTTCATATTCATCAATGAGAAAATAATTCTTGAAAAGTAATTCTTTAATTGCTTCAATTAATTATAAATAATATGTGATGGTCATGTTCTCTGGTTCTAGCATTTTAACCATTTGATATATTATTTTATTAAATTTCATTGATCATGATGTTTATAATTATCTAAATATCATATTAATTATTGATCATGAAAAAAAATCAATGTTGACAACAACCCATCACACGCTTCTACTGCACCCAGAAACTTCAAAATCATCATCAATAAATTATGAACCATAATCTCATGTCATAAAATTATGGAACCATGATAAATATAGTAAATAATATCATATGTAAAGTATAACTACCAATACCATCAACATAGTGTATCATGACACACCTATTTCCCACACTAGATTAGGATGCACCTGTTTCCCAAAGTAGATCGAGTCGCACCAGTTTTTCATTGTGGATCAAGCCCATATAATTGTTTCCCATTATTATCTCATAAGATATAAATATATAACCTATGAATTGGATTGAGATATAGTTACCATAAATCACATAATGAAATCCATACATATGTGTTCCACAATAATATAAATAATTCATCATATCAGAACCCATGAAAAGAAATGTATTTCATAAAACATTCATCATTGCATAACCCATGGAAAAGTAGTGGGATTCATAAAAATCATGTCATAATAAAAATAAACCATACAAATAAAGAAAAAGGGTGGATTACTCGAATCATATCCCTATAAAACATAAGTAATATCAAATAATGTTGTCTTATTTGGAAAATGATCTTAAAATATCACTTCAAATAATTCTAGTGGAAAATAACCTTTGTGTTTTGAAAACATTTTTTTAAAGACACATAATTATAAAGGAAAAATTTTTCTTTCAAAAGAAACTTATAAACATGTAGAGGAAGAATCAATACATTAATGTGTCATGATGGTGGGAAAATATTCTCATGCCATATAGGCTAAAAAAAAATTCTTTCGTATTTTTGTTGGAACTGTGAAACGCACGGCCGATTGTCGCCTATCAACCGGTAAAGGTTACGGTGCTATGCTAATGTGTATAGCAGCACTCAGGTCGAATCCTCGGCGATGATACTTTGTAATAGTCGTTTTTTAGTTAATTGTATTTTGATTGGGGGGTTTGTTTTCAGAGTTTAATTGAAATAGTTTATTGATTAAGATTGATTTAATAATTTGATAAATATTGGGATGAGTTCATCATTAGGTAGTTAATCTTGTGATATCTTTGAGCCTTTCTTTATATTTCATTGAATTAACACCCATGTCACAAGTTTACATTTATTGGAATTACTAAGTGTTAAGACTTTAATCCAAGCCTTAACTTAACTTGGATTCTAATATCAATAAGTACTTGATCGTGGTAGTGTATTTATGGTTCCAATAATCCATGGAATCCATATGATAAACAAAATAAGTCATTAATCCATGACATGTTAAGTCCAACATACACAATGTTTATTTAAAGAACATTCATTGAGAAAAATCTCTCAATCACTTAACATACCTAAATTATAACTCATCACAATTAAAGATTTACTCAACCATTAAAATGATTACTAATCTGTTTATCATGATTATGATGATAAATTAATAAGATAAGATAAAGAAAGGGATTAGAAAAAATTGGTACGCCGAACACACACACACGAACAATGATGATAATAAAAAATGGATTTTCGATTGAATGAGGAAGCAAAAGAAGGGAAGGGGATTAAACTGTATTTAAACTATTTTAATAAAATTAATATTAGACTATAGAAGGTGGATGAGAATATGATATATTTTAGAAGAAACTTTCATTAAAACAGAATTACAAAGGAAAGGACTTACAAAATTACAACAATGAAGAACATAAAAGTAAATGAAAACAAAGATAGGAGGAAAGGTATCTCAAGTGAAAACCTGAGTATGGAGGATCCTCACAAGCCTTTGGAAAGGCTTTGTTCATTCCAATATGATCTCCTCTCTTCTAAAATTCCAACCCCTTTGATGGGAGATGAGGGGATGTATTAATAGCCCAAGGTGGTGGACTGTATTCATTTCAGAATTACCCCTGCACTTGGATCCCAGATTTGGACATTCATAAAGACAAATCTTGAAATATATCCTTCTTCAAAGATGTAGATATAAAATTCATATGTCTACTGTGAAAAGTTGGAATCCATTGGACTTATTAAGCAAAGGTTATAGAGGTTTTACTAAACAACTCTGATCTGTCCATTTCAATCTAGTCTTTTTCAAAGACCATAATTTGAATGGGTTTTGGAATAGGAAGATTCCCTCAAATAAAAATCATTACTTAAAAAGACTTGTCCGACCATATCTCCTATTTTACACTGAAAATCTCATCTCGAATGGATTTCCACATCCGGAGAAATGTCAATATTTGTGTCATGCTATTATTTCTCGGCCAGAATGGTGTGCTGGATTTCAATGCATCATTTGGGCCCATTTTTGTTATTATTAGGCCCTGAAATTTTTATCCTGGACTCCTTAAATTGTCCCCCGAACTATGGTGGAGAATAATAGAATTTATACTTTTTTATTTAGCCCAGTAAATCAATCTTCATGAATAGTCCAGTTTCTTCAAAGATTCTTTGGTCTTCTTTTTGAGGACCATATGACCATTCAATATGGCAGAATTGGATCATGGTACTTTATAATGAAATGTTTTATAATGAATTGGGAATCCTTAAAAATAAGAACCACACAATTTGTATATGTAGGGTGAGAGTTATTAGTAAAATAGTAAACTGACTCCATTGGACTACTTCTAAAAAGTCTCAAAAATTATACTTAGTATTAAAATATTAATATTTCACACACATTATGAAAATTTCATATAAAATAAGTAAAGGGGGTATATAATAAGTCATTAAAATATTAATAACATCAACTCCCCCACACCTAGTTTTGTGTATTTTCTCATGTGAAAAAAATATAAAAACATGACAAAATCATTTTCACTCACCAACAAATATTAAAATTTTGTTTTCTCCAATCAAGGGAGGTTTAGACTATTTCACACATCCACCACAAATTGTTACAGAAACAATGTTCCAAAACTAATTCATTTTTTCATGCTCAAATTTAGAAATAGAAAATGTGGACACTCAAAACTCACACCTCTCAAGATGATAAAATTCATTTGCGGAGGTTCACTCTTTCACCAACCAAAAGTAAAAATATTAGAGTTTGAAAGAGATCTCAGCTTAAAATACCTATCCAAAGTGCACAAGAATCAAGAGGTATTTTTAAGGGGTTTTCTGTGGATATGGGATGGTAGGAATATAATGTCCAAGAGAGAGAAAAAGGGTTAAAACACCAACATAGAAAAATAAATGCACATTTTTTTTAAATGAAACATGGAAGGAAATGAAAACACATATTTACAAGGGAATGATTGTGTGAAGAAAGACACAATAGAGTAATATAATATTAAGGTAATGAGAATATTGAATATTTACAAAACACAAAACTTCTCCCAAAAATAATATAATGCAAGTGTTATTTTTTTTTCTTTTCCTTTTTTTTCTTTGTTTTTTCAAAAGTTTACCTTGAAAAAAATCTCACACTCATATCCCAACCCATGTTTGATCTCCTCATGAAACTAATTGTAATAGTTATAAAAAGATTAAAGGTTTAGGAAGAGTGATTTTTGACCTACCCAAGACACAACCCATTTTTTTATTTTTATTTTTTTTGATTTTGTTTTCATCATTTTTGATTTTTTTTAACACTTGTCAATAACATTTACAAAATTACATAAATGGAAGTACATTACATTCCATAAAACACACTAAATGTCAACCTATACCCCACACTGAAATGGATTCTTTACCTCAATCAGATGATAACTCGTTGAAAATCAATAATAGGGTACCCAAAAAATGAAATCTATTCCCCCCACACTTAAATTTCGAAAAATTATGCAATGAAAATCCATGTTGATATTGGTTGGGAAAATTTATTGGGCTTGTAATGTGTCTATCAAAGAAAAGGTTTTCATAGGCTCAAAGGGGATTTCAAAAGGAGGATTAATGTAAGGGAAATGGGAGGCTATTTGGCTATTGTGATTCTCATGTGGTTCAGAAAATGCCTCTATCATATTAATGCACACGAAGGTAGAAATTTCAGCTTGAAGGTCCACAAACTCAAGACTCACAAATGGGGGTTAAAACACACATTTTTAAAATATGTCCATAGGTGGACATGGCATGAAATAAAATGTTGTTCCTCATGGTTTGGGAAAAGAATTTTCCAAATCAAAAATTGAGCATTCAAAATTTGTTAATTTTGACACACTATTCTTTATACAATGTCACGTTGAAAATACAAACTTTTTGAGATGAAAACATGCCTGTTGACTCCCCAAAAAGTTTGTACCAAATTTCAAAACTCAATGGTGAGTAAGAATGACTACTGATTTTTTTTATAATTCTTTTTTGTTTTTTTGTTTTTTTGTTTTTCAGTTTTAAATAAAGACACACTCACACAAAAGAGAAAGATAAATATAAAGGTTTTGAAAAATAAAGTGGTAAAAAATTAAAAGATAGAGGAGGAGGAAGAAAGAGATAGAGGTAGGAAGATAGAGAGAGATAGAGTTAAAGGGAAATAGGTGCCCCCTGGTTTGGATTTGGTGGGTTTACATCTCCATCTAGTGGTGGGTTTACTACAGAAGTTGGGGATCCAATAGAAGTCGATGTTGATCCAGGATTGTGTGTCGTCTCATGGTGATGCTTTATCCTATGTCCATTAATTTTGAATGTACTTTTGGAAGAGGGGTCTTGGAATTGCACATCACCAAATGGGTAAACATTAGTAATAACAAAAGGACCTTCCCAATGAGAATTAAGCTTACCTGAGTGAAGCCGAAATCGAGAATTGAAGAGAATTACCTTTTCACCTTCATGAAATAGCTTTCTTAGGATGTGTTTATCATGGAGTGCCTTGGATTTTTCTTTGTAGAGAATATAATTATCATAAGAATCAAGTCGAATCTCCTCAAGTTCAGCCAATTTCAACAATATTTCTTCTTCAGATTTTTCAAGATCAAAATTACAAGTTTTCACTGCCAAAAAAGACTTATGTTGGATTTCAACTGGTAGATGACATGATTTACCAAAAACTAGCCTAAAAGGAGACATCCCAATGGGTGTTTTATAGGCAGTTTGATAAGCCCAAAGTGCTTCACCAAGTCATTCATGTCAGTCTTTTCTGGTGGGTTTTACAATTCTCTCATGCACTCTTTTTACTTCTCTATTAGAAATTTCAGCCATGCCATTTGTTTGGGGCTGATATGTAGTTGAAGTTTTATGTACAACCCCATTCTTTTTCAAAATATATTGCATGGTTTTATTACAAAAATGGGTTCCTAAGTCACTTATCAAGGCACGTGGTGTGCCAAATCTAGGGAGGATGCGGGTTTTTAGGAACTCAATAACAATTTGTGAATCATCCTTTCTGGTGGTTTTTCCTCGACCCACCTAAAAACATAATCAAATGCATGAATTATGTATGAGAATCCATTGGAAGGGGGAAATGGTCCCATAAAATTGATACCCCAAACATCGAATATCTCACTGAAAATTAAAGGCTTTGGGGGAATTTCATTTCTCTTTGAAATTGTGCCAAACTTTTGGCAAGTGGGACATGATTGACATAACTCATGTGAGACCTTGAATAGTGATGGCCAAAAGAATCTAGAGTATAGGAACTTTCGGGAGGTCCTTTGTGGTCCAAAGTGGCCACCACTAGGAATTTAGTGACAGAATTATAAGATAGAGGAATTTTCATCTTTATCAACACATCTCGTAATTACCATATCTACCCCAGTTTTCCAAAGTTTATTTTCTTCCCAAAAATTGTGTTTTTAATCACTTTTCAACTTCATTTCCTGTTCTTTTGAAAAAAATCTGGAAAACACCAAAAACCAAGTAATTTACAATTGGGGCATACCATGGTAACTTTAGAGTGAGAGATGAAAGGTGCTTAGTGGGGAATTTAGGATCGATAATTTCCGAATGAGAAGAATTAGAAATTCTACTCAAGTGATCAGCCACATGGTTTTCTTTTCCTGGTCTATCTTTTATTTCAAGTTCAAACTCTTGGAGCATTAGGATCCATATTATTAGCCTCGTTTTGGAATCACTTTTATTGAGTAAGAACTTTATAGCATAATGGTCTGTGATGTTGATGATTTTGGCACCTAAGAAATAGGGAAAAAATTTATCTAAGGCAAAAACAACTGCTAAAAGTTCTTTTTCAGTGATAGTGTAGTGAGATTGAGTTTCATACAATGTTTTTGAGGCATAATAGATGAAATGAGTAATTATTTCTATTCTTTGACCAAGAACAGCCCCAACATCTCTATTAGAAGCACCACACATCAACTCAAAGGGTAAGGACCAATCTTGGGGTTGGATTATTGGGGCAGATGTAAGAGTAGTTTTGAGTTCAACAAAGGCTATCTTGCAAACCTCATCTAAATAGAAAGTGACATCATTTTGGAGCACCCTAGTGAGTGGGAGGGAATTTTTACTGAAGTTATGGATGAATCTTTGATAGAAACTGGTATGACTGAGAAATGAACAGATGTCTCGAACATAAGTGGGTTGAGGAAGTGATTGGATCACTTCAATTTTTTCAGGATCAACATCAATACCATCTTTTAAAACTATGTTCCCTAGAACTATCCCATTTGTATCCATGAAGTGACTTTTTTCAAAATTTAACACAAGGTTACACTTGGCACACTTTTAGAGGACTAGAGAGAGTGAATTCAAACAAGATTCAAATGACTCTCAATAAATGGTGAAGTCATCCATGAATACTTCCATGCAGTGTTCAATGAATTCTGAAAAGATACTCATCATACACCTTTGGAATGTTGTGGGATCATTGAAAAGGCCAAAAGGAATTCTTCTATATGAATATATTTCAAAGGGGCATGTGAAAGTAGTCTTTTCATGGTCTTGAGGTGCGATTGGGATTTGGAAGTAGTTAGTGTATCCATCAAGAAAGCAATAGTGTGACTTTCCAGCTAATCGTTCTAGCATTTGATCAAGGAATGGAAGAGGGTAGTGATATTTTCTTATTTCAACATTAAATTTTCTATAGTCAATGCACACATGCCATTTTTTTCACTCGAGTTGTGACTACCACTCCATGTTCATTTGTGACAAAAGTTATCCCACCCTTATTATGTACAACTTGAATTGGACTAACCCATTCACTATCAGAAATTAGGTAGATAATACCAACTTGAAGAAGCTTGGTGATCTCTTCCCTAACTACCTCAAGGATTAGTGGATTGAGTCTTCTTTGTTGTTGTCTAATTGGGTTGGATGACTCCTCTATATGTATGTGATGCATGCAAAGTGCAGGTTTGATTCCTGGTATGTCATCTAAGGTCCTCCCTAAGGCCTTTTTGTTTTCCTCTAACACCTGAACAAGTTTTGACTCCTCAGTTTCGGTAAGTGAAGATGAGATAATGACAGGAGAAGAGTTATCATGGAAAAGGAATGCATATTTCAAGTGTTCAGGAAGAGGCTTCAGATCAGTCTCATCTTTCATTTGTGAGTTAGGAAACTCAGGAATGGAGGAAGAGACTTCATTTGATTTAGATTCATTTTCTTTAATATTTTCCACGGTGGAGCAGTAGATATCACAGTTGATGTGGGATTCAAGACTGTTTTCAAGTTCCTCTAGATTGATGGAGTTTATGAATGAGAGGTCCATATCAACTTCATCATTTATGACTTGGTTAATCATGGTGCAAATTTCACAAGATCTTTTGTCATTTGAACATGGAGAACATGATGGAATGGGGTTCCATTGACTCTCAGAAGTATCCTTAGAAGAATGGATTGTGAATGCAGAGTGATCCTCAGATGGGTATCGCATGGCTTGGAAAATGTTTAACTTGACCAGTTGGTCACCAAATTCCATGGATAATATTCCTGAATGTATATCAATCTTGTTTTTCGCTATCATTAGTAATGGTCTTCCTAGAATTAGGGGAGATCGAGAAGATTTCATCTCACCTTCCATGTCAGGGATATAGAAATCAGCAGGGAAGATAAGATCATTGACACGAACAAGGACATCCTCAATTATTCCCTTAGGACTGGCGGTGCTTCGATTGGCTAATTGAATTAAAACACTTTTTTGGTGCAAGGGACCTAGACCAAGGTTAGAGAAGATGGATTTAGGCATGAAATTAATTGAGCCTCCTAGGTCTATGAGTGCATCATCAAATTTGGAACATCCAATTTGGCATGGAACCGTAAAGGTCCCTAGATCATTGCACTTATTGGGTATGGACTCTTGGGTTGAAACATTTTCAAAGGTCCTAAGTTGGCTCTTGTGGGTTAACAACTCCTTGAATAACTTGGCATACTTAATAATTTGTTTTATGGCATCTAAGAGGGTAATGTTGACTTCAACACATCTAAACATGTCGAGCATTTCAGGATCAGGTTTAAAGGACTTCCTTGGTTTAGAAATAGCTTGAGGAAAAGGAATTGGATTCCTAAGTGGAATGGAAGGAGGTGAGGGAATGGATTCAGGTTCCTTTCCAGGTATCTTTTTCTTTTCATTTTCTAGGTCAACATCCAAAGGAGGGTTGGAGGTCTTATCATGAGGCATAGAAATTTTCTTTCCTGATCTAAGTACAATTTCACTTACATTACCCTTGGGGTTAAGTAATGGTTGAACTGGGAGTTGGGGAGAATTGGATGGTTGTTGTTGACTAAGGTGGGATGCAAGTTGACCAATTTGGGTTTCAATGTTCTTGAGGCTTGAACGGGTGAAAGAGGAAAGATCTTCCACTACACTTTCCCATGGATTATTAGAATAAGAGGCTTGTCCCAAATTGGGATTACCTTGATTTTTGTTCTTGGGAAAGCGATTTTATTGGTTTTGGAATTGGGAAGGCTCCCTATGATAATTGAATTCAGGAGGAGGATTGTTCCTTTGAGGTTCTGGAAGAAAAGGATAAGGTTATTAGAAGTTACCAACACCTTGACCATATTGAAACTGGTTTTGGTTTTGGGGATGGAATTGAGGGGGATGAGATATGGGATTTCCATACCTCAGGCCTTGGTTATAAAAAGAATAGAAGATCTCAAAGTGAGGTTGGTTGAAGTTTCTAATGAACTGACCTGATAGTTGAGGGTTGGTGTTCCGCTAAGCATATGCTGCATTGAGCTCCATTGGTCCAGATGAATCGGATTGATCCTCTTGAAGTTTTGGACATGTGTTAGTTGGATGAGATGGAGAGTTACAGATTCCAAAGCTTTTGACAGGTCCAGGAAGTAGTGATTGTGGAGAAGATGAGGTTAGGGATTTGGATGCCATAGCTAGTTGTCACACAAGACCTGTAAGTTCACTCATCCACTCGGTCATCTTATTAGGATCAATTGATTGATTATCTTGGGATTTTTTTACTTGATCATGTGCTCAAGTATGGAATTTTTGTGTGTTTGTAGCCATGTTACTTATGAGATCTCTTGCAGCTTCAAGAGTTTTATCAACAAGAGCACCGCCACTTGCGGCATCAATGAGAGTTCTCTCCATAGCCAATAACCCCTCATAGCAGTATTAAATCAAGAGTTTGTCAGGGATTTGGTGGTGTGGGAAGGTTGCAAAATGCTTTTTGAACCTCTACCAGTATTCATGGAGTGATTCACCTGGGAACTAACGGATACCACTTATTTCCTTTCGGATAGAAGCAGTACGAGAAGTAGGAAAGAATTTCTCTAAGAAGAGTTTATTCATGTCATTCCATGTGGTTATAGAACTAGGAGGAATATATTAGAGCCATGAATTAGCAGTGTCAACTAGGGAGAAAGAGAATTCTAGGGGTTTTATTTGTTCTTCAGAAACCCCTTGAGGCTTCATGATAGAGCACACCACTTGGAACTCTTTAAGGTGAAGATGTGGATCCTCACTGGCTAGCCCATCGAAATAAGGAAGAAGATGAATCAAACACAATTTGAGTTTGAAGTCAGCTTATATGTTTGGATATTGAATACCAAGAGGTTGGTAATTAATATCAGGGGCAGCGAGTTCTTTAAGTGTTTGTTCCCTAAGATTAGCCATATCTAATTCAACTGGTTGGACAATGACTAGTTCTTGAATGAGTTGATTATCTCTTAACTTCCTCCTAATTTAGTGAAGAGTTCGCTCAATTTCAGGGTCAAAAAAATCTGAGGGATTGTTTGGAAGGCTAAGAGGCATTCAGAGTGATTTCTGAAGAAAGAGGAAGATGGTTTTTTCTTTGTATTTTATTTCAGTTTATGATTTTTATGAGAAGACGGGTTTTTCTTTGTATTTTTTTCAATTTTCTTAAAAAAAAATTTTGTTTTTTATTAAAATAACCCGAAACTAATGAATACTTAAAGAGCCATCCCCGGAAACAATTCCATTTGAAATGCACGGACAATTTTCGCCTATCGACCGGTCAAGGTTTCGGTTTTCTACTAATGTGTATAGCAGCACTCGGGTCAAATCATCGACGATGATACTTTATAATAGTTGTTTGTTTTTAGTTATTTGTATTTTGATTGGGTGGTTTGTTTTCAGAGCTTAATTTAAATGATTTAATGATTAATATTGATTTAATAGTTGATAAATATTGGGATGAGTTCATCATTAGGTAGTTAATCTTGTGATATACTTGATCTTTTCTTTATATTTCATTGAATTAACACCCATGTCACAAGTTGACGTTGATTGTAATTCCTAAGTCTTAAGACATTAATCCAAACCTTAACTTAACTAGGATTCTAATCTCAATAAGTACATGATTGTGGTAGTGTATTTATGGTTCTAATAATCCATGGAATCCATATTTTAATTAAAACAAGTAATTAATCCATGACATGTTAAGTCTAACATACACAATGTTAATTTAAAGAACATTCATCGAGAAAAATCTCTCAATCACTTAACATACCTAAATTATAACTCAACCGAATTAAAGAATTACTTATATATTAAAATGATTAATAATCTGGATTTAATGATTATGATGATAAATTAAGAAGGTAAGATAAATAAAGGGATTAGAAAAGAGTGGTACATCGAACACACACACACGAACAATGATGATAATTAAAAATGGATTTTCGATTGAATGAGAAAGAAAAAGAAGCGAAGGGTATTAAACTATATTTAAACTATTTTAAGAAAATTAATATTATACTACAGATTTTGGATGAGAATAAGATATATTGAAGAAGAAACTTGCATTAAAACATAATTACAAAGGAAAGGACTTACAGAATTACAACAATGAAGAACATAAAAGTAAATGAAAAAGAGAGAGTAGGAAAGGTCTCTCAATTGAAAACTTGAGTATGGAAGATCCTCCCAATCCTTTGGAAAGGCTTTGGTCGTTCCAATATGATCTCCTCTCTTCTTAAATGCCAACCCCTTTGAAGGGAGAGGAGGGAATGTATTAATAGCCCAAGGTGGTGGACTGTTTGCATTCCAGAATTACCCCTCCACTTGGCTCGCTGATTTGGACATTTATAAAGCCAAATCATGAAATATATCATTTTTAAAAAGTTTTAGATATAAAATTCCTATATCTAATATGAAAATTTGGAATCCATTGGACTTATGGAGCAATGGTTATGGTGGTTTTACTAAACAACTCTGATCATTCCATTTCAATCCAAACTTTTTCAAAGACCATAATGTGAATGGGTTTTGGAATAGAAATATGCCCTCAAATAAAAACTATTTCTTCAAAAGAGTTGTCCTTACATATCTCCTCTTTCACACTGAAAACTATCAGCTCGAATGGATGTCCACATTAGGAGAAATTTCAATATTTGTGTGATGTTTTTATTTCTCTTCCAAAATGGTGGGATGGATTTAAATGCATCATTTGGGCACATTTTTTTTATTATTAGGCCTTGAAATTTTTATCCTCGACTCATTAAATTTTCCCCCGAACTATGGTGTAGAATAATAGAATTTGGACTTCTGTATTTAGCCCAGTAAATCAATCTTCATGAATAGTTTAGTTTCTTCACAGATTATTTGGTCTTGTTTTTGAGGAACATATGAACATTCAAATGGAATAATTGGCTCATGGTACCTTCTAATGAAATGTTTTATATTGAATTGGGAATCCTAAAATATAAGAACTAAACAATTTGGAATAGTAGGGTGAGAGTTATAAATAAAATAGTAAACTGACTCCATTGCAATACTTATAAAAATGCTCAAAAATTATACTTTGTATTAAAATATTAATATTTCACACCCATTATGCACATTTCATATAAAATCAGTAAAGGGAGTATACAATAAGTCATTAAAATATTAATAACATCAAACTGTCACAAAAGTACCTTGTTTATAAAATGAAAAAAAACTCCTTTGAAACCACTTTTTAAAAAGTAGAAAATTGGTAAAAATGATTTTAAAAAACAGTAAAAACACTTTTGAAAACATTTTTAGAGAACATGGACATGAATGAGACATATTCCCCAATGGATAAAATCTTGAATAATATTGAGAATGTGAAATAAACCCTTACCTCAAGTCTTTCCTTTATCCATTCATGTTAAAACATCCTATATAATAAATATGGATTTATTATATATTTATTTCAAAACCCTAATTATATCATACCATTTATTATTTATTTATAACATATTATCACATGTTTATTAATAGTTTATTATTAAAATCACTGTTCTAGTTGGTAACTGTTTTGTTTTCCAAGCATATTTCATTTCGAAAGTCTTGGTACTTATAATTTTATATTGTTCTCATAATTTTCATAATTTTAATAATATTACAGACATCATATATAATAATTATATACATATTTAAAATCATTCATAGAAAGTAGAGATAGAAAAATGAATTTCACCATTCATAAAGACGGTAGGCCATGTTGGAGTTGGTGGTCTAGAACCAACTAATTTGTACTTTATTCATTAAAAAAAGCCTTATCACATCTTGATTGTTCTTCTTCAAGACAATTCATGTGATAATGTCCTAAGTATAGCTGTTGCATTAATGGTTCATAGCAGATCCCTACTATGATGAGAACCTGGAAGTGCCATAACACTGTTCTTGAAATATATGTTCTATGGCCAGATGATATTATTTGAGGGACACAAATAATACAGGTCATTGGGGGCGAGGACTCATAAAATATTGTGGCACCTTCTCATGGTGTTCACCCTTGGTAATATTCAGGAGGATATTATGAGAATGAGACCCGCCAGTAAGAAATCCACTTTTCATAGTGTCATTGGATGTTCCTATCTGCGAACATGTGTATTGGTCCTTAGAATTTAAGATTATTATTAATGGGTATTACAACTCGCACACTTAGATGTATTGATGAAAATTGTGATGACACATTGTTCACAGTGAGGTAGGATACGTTGGGTGTGTCACGAGTAATACTACATTAATAGATAATGCGATAAAGGATTTGTCCCTTCTGTTCCATAACGGAAGTAGATATCTCAGGCCCTTTGATGGAATTGATATATCCTACATAAATCCATGTCCATGGTAAGGTATGGGTTAGATCAATTCCGGGAAGTCAAAGAAAGAATAATCGAGCACATGGGTTGATGGCACTAGCATGCAACCCGCTTGATTAGTGATATTGAGACAAAGGGATTATATTACATGATAAGTGTTCGTAGGAGGTGACACGTCATTGCGGCGTTAAATTCTTTCTCTATGGGTACCTTGTAGTGTTGCTAGACGCTAACCTTGGACTTTAGGCAAGCTCAACCTAATTCCACTGAGAAATAGGCCTAGAGGGTCACACACTAAGTGTGTCCATGTATCTCAGTTAAATATTAATTTTACAAGTTGAATAAAGATTATTCCCGATTGTGGTTTAATAATTATTCAAGGATGTATGATCCCATTTATTTCGACACTAGTTATTCAAGAGAATATATTGTGGGAGAAATGATATATATTTATTAGTGAGAAATCTAGTTAAATTTATTTAAGAAATAAATATCTATTACTCAAGGTCTAATAAATATGGTGGAGGAAAATAAATAAAACTGAAAAATAAAAGTACACGCCGTGTATATTTATATATACACGCCGTGTAGTTTATTTTTTAGGATTCGTGAGAAAATATTGTTTCCTTAATTAAATGATATTAAATGTAATACGTTGGACGTATGTCAATTAATAATGATGGTCAAATGTCATTATTAAGACATGGGGTATTATTAGAATTAAATTAAATGATTAAATAGTTATGAGCAATTAATTTATTTGATTATTCTAAGTATTATAAATCCTAATTATATTATTATAAAAGGGGTTATCCATTTTTGGTTGTGCACAAAGTATTGGAAATACTCTCAAGCCAAGATAAAATTCCCTTTCCACCAATAACACTTTCAAGTTACGAAAGCAAGATCCGCCACCGGATCAAGGTGATCGAATACAGACATCGCAAGTGAAGGATCTTCTGCGCTAGCACCCGGAGTTCCCTTCGGCGACATCCAGAGATACATGGAACACGTGTGGATCACCGCTAGAGGAATCCTATACTTGGATTCTCCGACGCAACGACGAATCACAGGATCGTGACCAGAGACACCAACGAAGAAATAATTTCATCGAGGTAATTATTATGAATTAATTAAATTAATTATAACAACATATGAGGATCCTATATCAAGGGTTCCAGGACTCTTCTTTTAATTTTCGTTCTTCGTTATATTCTGAAGATCCAGCGTTTTATATCGTGATGGATCTCGGATTGAACATCATTTAACGCTAAAATTAAATTTGGGAAAACCCACCGATGCGCTTCCACTACGCCCGGATCCTACAAGTGGTATCAGAGTGGGTCATATAGTTGGTTATAATTATTGAGTTTTTTATTGATGTTTTAAGCATTTAATAATTTAGTTATTTCAATTAAAGTTTAATCATTCTGGAAATCTGAATATCGAGATCTGTTCCTCCTCCCTCGTTTCTCGTTCACCACACAAAAACGAATTTTTCTTTTAATTTTGATTAAAATAAAATAGAGGAACTCAACCGGAGGGGCCAAACGTTTCTGGATGTACAACACCAGAATACGCAACATGTATTCGGAAGTACACACCATGTAGTCTAGGTTTAATGCATTGACCGATCTGCCAAATCAATCCATGTATTGAGGTCATTTAAGACACCGTGTGTTGACCAGAAACAGGTGGCACACAGTTTCTGGATTACACATCGTCTGGTCCAACTGAACATGGCGTGTAGTCCCTTTAGGTTTGGGTTGGTTCATGTCCCCGTACACGGCTTACCTGGCTGGAAACCATGTAACATGGAAACTACACGGTGTGTGTCCAAAAGAACACGCCGTGTACTCCAAAAATTTCTGAAGTACAATTACACGCCATGTCCCCAGGCGTGTACTTCGGATGGACGGTGAAGAAAAGTACACGCCGTGTAGTCGGAACTACACGCCGTGTACTCACCCAAATTACGCAGCTTTATTAAAATTTAATTATTATATTATACAAACCCTTGAGACGTGTACCATGGTGCAGGCGTAAAGCTGAGTCACAACACGTGATAGGTGTTATATATATGTGTGTTTAATTTAACATCTGTATAATGAACGGGAATTCACCGGGTTGCCTCCAAGGTACAAGTTACATACAAGGATAATTTTAAATGAATTTATTTTTTTAAAATTATGATGGATGAGAATCTCAAGGAAGTTCAGAAAAGGGGTTAATATAAAAGGATTGATTAATTAAAGGTAATGAATTAATTCGAGTGTGATTTATCTTAAACAAGAATGATTAAATAATTGAATGCTAAGTTTTATTTATGTGTAAATATCATTACATGTATGGATGATCATGAGCTAGACCGAGACCTTTGTATGTTAATTGTATCTTTTAATTTATTTATTTAAATTAAATTTGTTGGCATGCAAGTCATCTCCTCATTAATATGTAGGGCCTACGTGCCCAAGGATTCTTTTATGTAAAAACCACTTTTACCCCTCACCTGCGTGTGAGATAAATGCATATGTAATGGATGGATCTCCCAAGATAGTGGAGGTAGATCAAGTTAGGATCCGTGGTGAAACAAATCCAAGGAGATACAAAGGTGGACAGGTGGAAAGCTGTAAACACGAACCCACAAGGTTCAAGGTGTTTCTCCCCTAGATCTTGGGTTAGTTTGTCAACTGCTAGATAAACTAACCAATAGAACAAGCTCATGATCATACCATTTATTTTATTTCTGTCAGTTGCATTGTATATTTATTGTGTGTGTGTTGTCACGATCACACAATTAATGAATATAACAATCATGAAAGATAGAACTAAAATAAGACCGGTTTATACGTAAATATTATCTTAAACATGGTTAATCACTTAATTATATTCCACTTAATATTAAAAAGCATGTAATCAAAGATAATAAAATGGAAATTTACATATAAGGATAAAATCCCTCAAAAGAAATATTAATTCGGTATAGCCTTCCATAATCTTGGTTAGAATCGAACCATAGTTTAAAGTGCTTGACCAACCCTAGTTATGGTGCTTTCAATTATTAGGGAATTATAATTCAAGGTTTTGTGTTGACTTGACTTGGTTCACATCAAGGGTTGACTTCCACAGCAGGACTTGGTGTGGCCAAGAGGCAAAGGTTGAGGAAATCCAAAATAAAAGGATTTTAGGATTGGGGAGTCCACTCAGCGGATCAAGGAGCTGCGAGTTAATGTAGTTGGCATTTGGAATGACTACCTAAAACCCATCAAGTTTCTTGACCAACCCTAGTTGTGGTAATGCGAAGGGAAATATGGATACTTTCCACTAGAATATTCAGGCAACAAAATATTTTGAAGTCAACGGTGAGGTCTATTGGATTTCGATAAAATAGTGGGAGACTAATAAGTATTAATTTATTTATTTGTCTCAATTTTTTTTAATAAAGTAACAAACCTTTGCTCATCTTAATTTGTAGAAACGACAAGAAAATGACTTCAAACATATCATTTCACACTATACTCGAGAAGGAAAATCTTCTCACCAACACCAATTTCCAAGAGTGGCAGAGGTGTTTACGCATCGTCCTTCACCACGAAAGGAAATTGTATGTGCTGGAAGAGCCTATTCTAGTTCCACCTGGGAAAGAGGCCAGTGATGAGGAATTGTATCTCTATATGAAACACATGGATGATGCCATAGATGTCCAGTGTTTCATGCTATTGGCCGTGTCTAATGAACTCTTGAAGGAACATGAAAACATGGAAGAATATAGCATGATGTCTCACCTTAAGGATCTCTACCAAGAGAAGGAGAGACATGAGAGGTATGAGATCTCAAATGCTTTGTTCACCACGAAGCTTGGAGAGTATGTGCCAGCTAGGCCTCATGTAGTCAAGATTATTGGCTACATTGAATGCCTAGACATCTTAGGGATTAAATTCCCGGATGAGTTGTATACAGATCTCATCTTATCATCACTTCCCAAGACCTTCGCTAGCTTCATTGTCAACTATAATATGAGCGGCAATGAGAAGAGTCTATCGGAGTATCTAACCTTGATTTTCCAGGTAGATAAGGACATGGGGAGTGAAAACCCCACAGTCCTTATGGTGAACAAGAAAAGGAAGGTCAAGGAAAAGGGGCCAAAGACTTATAATTGGTCTGAAGCCTCCGAGCATCGTCCCTCCAAGAAGGGGAAGATCCAGAGGCAGGGAATGAAACGGGAGGCAGTTTGTTTTGTATGTGGCAAGCAAGGACACTAGAAGAGGAACTGCACCCAGAAGTGTGGGGATGCTAAAGGTGCATTTGTTATCGAGTGCAATATTTCTATTTCTACACATTGGGTATTAGATAAAGCTTGTGGGGCTCACATCTTTAATCAAATGCAGGAACCATGTAGATTTAGAAAGATTTCCAGATGATAGGTGGATCTTCGAGCTACCAATGCCGCAAGGCTAGATACGTTGGGTATTGGAGACTACCACCTATCATTGCCAACTGGCATGATTTTGGTTTTACAAAATAGTTATTTTGTGCCTAGTGTTACCAAGAACATAATTTATTTATCTTGTTTGGATATAGATGGATTTGTTTTCAAATTTGGAAATAAGGGTTTTCTTTTTTATAAGAACAATTTATGTTATGGTATGGAACATTTAAATAATGGTTTATATGTATTAAATTAAAAAACCAAGTGTTGGTAATCGATAACGAAAAAAACTCACATGACTCATACATCACCCAGTTGTGGCATCACTGCCTTGGTCATGTAAATGAGAATTGTTTGACAAAGATCTTTCAAGAGGGATATTTAGACTCCACTGAGCTAATACCACTTGATATATGTCACGCTTGTTTACAAGGTAAAATGACCAAGCCACCTTTCAGTGGAAAGGGTGAAAGGGCCACAAAGCTTCTTGGATTGGTACACACAGATGTATGTGGACCATTTCCAGTAGAATCTAGAGGTGGATATTCTTACTTCATTACTTTTACTGATGATTTGAGTAGATACGGATTTGTCTACTTAATAAGGTATAAGTCAGAAGCCTTAGAGAAATTTAAGGAATTCAAGAATGAAGTAGGGAATAATCTTGGTAAGAAGATAAAGAAGCTTCGATCGGATCGAGGTGGATAATATCTGAACCAAGAGTTCATCGGTCTTCTACGGGAGTCTGGGATTCTATCTCAGCTCACTCCTCCTTACACACCACAGTGGAATGGTGTTAGTGAAAGGAGGAACCACACCTTGTTGGACATGGTGAGGCCGATTATGAGTCATGCAGATCTTCCATTATCCTTTTGGGGATATGAATTACAAACTGCATCATACACATTAAACATAGTACCAACTAAAGTGGAAAATGTAATTCCCTCCGAGTTATGGAATGGAAAGAAACCCATTTTGTTGCATACACGTGTATGGGGATGCGAGGCATTTGTTAAATCCTTCCCAGGCAAAAACCTAGCACCCCGGGGCAGGAACTATATCTTTATATGATATCCTAAGGAAACGAAAGGATATTACATATATAACCCTCAAGACAAGAATGTGACTATCGCCAGACAAGTCTTCTTTCTTGAGAGGGAGCAGATCCTCAAAAAGGATAGTGGGAGAAAGACTGACTTCAACGAAGTTGATACTCAAGATACACAGGAGTTGGTATAGGAACAAGTTCCAGAAGTCCCCGTGGAAGAGGTTCCAAAAACAAAAGTACTATGTAGGAGCTCAAGAGAGGTAAGGGAACCAGAGATATTTGGTTTCCTAGTCACCGAGGTTGGTGAATCATTATTGTTGGACAATGATGAACCTATTTCCTACAAGGAAGCAGTAGAAATCTAAGAATCTGCAAGATGGCTAGAAGCTATGGATTCTGAAATGTATTCCATGTATCAAAACCAAGTTCGGGTTCTAGCCGATGATCCAGTTGATGTAAAGTCTATTAGATGCAAATGGGTATTCAAGAGAAAGATGGACATGGAAGGTCAAGTTAGCACCTATAAAGCAAGGCTAGTGGCTAAAGTATTCAAACAGCATCACAGAATTGACTATGATGAATCCTTCTCGCTAGTTTCCATGTTTAAATCTATAATAATCATACTTTCCATAGTAGCTTACCATGACTACGAGATTTGGCAGATGGATGTCAAAACAGCATTCCTTAATGGGAACCTTCAGGAAGATGTCTATATGACACAACCAGAAGGGTTTCTGACACCAGGTGAAGCCAAACGAATTTGCATGTTGCATAAATCAATTTATGGATTGAAGAAAGCATCCAGGTCAAGGAACATTCGATTTGATGAAGCCATAAAGGAATTTGGTTTCATTAAGAACGAATGTGAACCATGTGTTTATAAACAGTTTAATGGGAATGCGGTCATTATCCTAGTAGTATATGTTGACAGCATATTACTTATTGGAAATGATGTACCAGTCTTACATTCAGTTAAGGACTGGTTGAACATGTGTTTCTCCATGAAGGACTTGGGAGAAGCAGCCTATATTCTAGGGATAAAGATCATTAATGATAGATCCAAGAGGCTGCTTGGACTAATTCAGGGTACATACATTGACCAGATACTAAATATATTTAGTATGGAAAAATACAAGAGGGGATTGGTTCCAGTGTCACATGGCTTACATATTTCTATGAAAATGTGTCCCCAGACACAATAGGAGAAAGATAGGATGAGTAAGATCTCGTACGCTTCGTCTATAGGATCCATCATGTATGCCATGTTATTCACCAGGCTTGATTTTTCCTATGCACCGATCATGGTAGGAAGATATCAAGCAGATCCAGGGGAACATCATTGGACTACTGTTAAGACTATCCTTAAGTATCTGAGAAGAACTAAGGATATGTTCCTGGTGTATAGAGGAGACAAGGAGCTTGTCATCATAGGGTATGCTAATGCTGGTTTTCAGACAGATCAGAATGATCTGAAGTCGCAATCTGGATATGATTTCTGTCTCAATAGAGGAGTTGTGAGCTGGATGAGTTCAAAGTAGCCAGTTGTCGCCAATTCTATAGCGGAGTCTTAGTATATAGCGGCTTCTGATGCAGCCAAGGAATCCATCTGGATTTGTAACTTTTTCCAAGAGCTAGATGTGGTGCCTAGCAGTAAAGATCCCATTACATTGTACTGTGTTAATACTGCAGTGGTGTCTCTTTCAAAAGAACCAAGGTCACATCAACGGACAAAGCACATACTCTGGAAGTATCACCTCTTGAGGGATTTATATGAAAGGGGTGAAGTTGTAGTGAGCAGAGTGTCCACGAAAGAGAACGTGGTGGACCCCATGACTAAAGGCCTATCTCAGAAGAAGCATGAATATCACGTGAGAGCTAGTGGGTTAAAGGTTGTTAGCATTTTCTCTAGTCTAAGTGGGAGTCTGTTGGAGTTAGTGGTCTAGAACCAACTACTTTCTACTTTATTCATTAATAAAAGACTTATCACATCTTGATTTTTCTTCTGTGTGACAATGCATGTGATCATGTCCTAAGGATAACTGTTGCATTAATGGGTCATAGCAGATCCCTACTATGATGAGAACCCGGAAGTGCCATAACACTGTTCTTGAAATATATGTTCTATGGTCGGATGATATTATTTGAGGGACACAAATAATACAGTTCATTAGGGGTGAGGACTCATTAAACTTTGAGGCACCTTCTCATGGTGTGCGCCCTTGGTAATATCCAGGAGGATATTATGAGAATGAGACCCGCCAGTAGGAAATCCACTTTTCATAGTGTCATTGGATGTTCCTATCTGAAAACGTGTGTATTTGTCCTTAGACTTTAATATTATTATTAATGGGTATTAAAACTCACGCACTTAGATGTATTGACGAAAATTGTGACGACACACTATTCACAGCGAGGTAGAATACGTTGGGTGCGTCACGAGTAATACTGCATTAATAGATAATGCGAGAAAGGATTTTTCCCTTCTGTTCCATAACGGAAGTAGATATCTCATGCCCTTTGATGGAATTGATATAGCCTACATAAATACATGGCCATGGTAAGGTATGGGCGAGTTCAATTCTGGGAAGTCAAAGAAAGAATAATCGAGCACATGAGTTGATGGCACTAGCATGCAAACTGCTTGATTAGAGATATTGAGACAAAGGGATTATAATACACGGGAAGTGTTCGTAGGAGGTGACACGTCATTGCGACGTTAACTTCTTTCTCTATGGGTGCCTTGGTGTGTTTCTAGACGCTAACCTTGGACTTTAGGCATGCTCAACCTAATTCCACTGAGAAAGAGTCCTAGAGTGTCACACACTAAGTGTGTCCATGTATCTCATTTAAATATTAATTTAACAAATTGAATAAAGATTATTCCCGATTGTGGTTTAATAATTATTCAAGGATGTCTGATCGCATTTATTTTGACACTAGTTATCCGAGAGAATATATTGTGGGAGAAATAATATATATTTATTAGCGAGTAATGCAGTTACATTTATTTGATAAATAAATATCAATTACTCAAGGTCTAATAAATATGGTGGAGGAAAATAAATAAAACTGAAAAATAAAAGTACACGTCGTGTATATTTATATATACATGTCGTGTAGTTTATTTTTCGGGATTCATGAGAAAATATTGTTTATTTAATTAAATGATATTAAATGTAATATTTTGGATGCATGTCATGTAATAATGATGGTCAACTATCATTATTAAGACATGGGGTATTACTAAGAATTAAACGTAATGATTAAATGATATGAGAAATTAATTTATTTTATTATTCTAAGTATTATAAATCCTAAATACATTATTCTCAAAGGGGTTAGCCATTTTTGGCTGTGCACAACGGATTGGAAATACTCTCAAGCCAAGAGAGAATTCCCTTTCCACCAAGAACGCTTTCAAGTTACGAAAGCAAGATCCTACACCGGATCAAGGCGATCGAAGATGGACATCGCAAGCAAAGGATCTTCCGCGCTAGCACCCGGAGTTCCCTTTGGCAACGTCCAGAGATAATTGGCACACGTGTGGATCACCGCTAGAGGAATCCTACACTTGGATTCTCAGATGCAACGACGGATCATAGGATCATGACCAGAGACACCAACGAAGAAAGAATTCCATCGAGGTAATTCTTATGAATTAATTAAATTAATTATAACCAACATATTATGATCCTATCTCATGGGTTCCAGGACTCTTCTTTTCTTTTTCGTTCTTCATTCTATTCCGAAGATCTGGCGTTTTATATTGGGATGGATCTCGGATTGAACGTCATTTAACGCTAAAATTAATGTTGGGCAAACCCACCAACGCGCTTCCGCTGCGCCCGGATCCTACAGGCCATACTACGCATGAACATTGTTTTCATTTTTTGATTGATGGAATAATAATTTGTGTTTAAAAATATTTATTATATCATATATATAATATATATTCATTAAATCAATAATAATACCCATCCATAAAATATGGTGATGAAAAATGAATTGTATCGTTGTGTGGAGACAGTAATACATACGTACGCACGGGCGATACTTCCACTTCTCGTTTGATGGAAAACTGGGTGTATAATTCTGTTTTCATAATAATAATAACATTTCATCATATTTAGGATACTTAGTAATTATTTTATGATAAAAATAATGGATTTATAGTAGTTAAGGAAGATTATAAAAGGGAAGTGATCAGTTAGAGTGATTACCTCTTCTTCAAAATGTTTCGTTTGGGTCTACTCTAAAGGGCTCTAGGGTTGGGATTTTGAGAGAAACAACACATCTAGAATGTTCCTAGGGAAATTAATAAGATAAAATGGTAGATTATGGTCTATATATAAAGCTAAAGGTGGTGTAAATAATTGAGAAAGGAGGTTCCCTTTTATAGTTGAGGTGGGGGGCACATTTGGAATCTCACAAAAGATTAATTTTTTATAAATTAATTTTTTATAAAAATACCAAAAAAATATACATGTATTAGAAGATAAGATAATATAAGGTTGTAATATCATAAAACAATATATTTTAGACATGTTTTGGTATTATTTTAAACCTTATCATTCTTATTAACCCTTAGTTAACCTATTTTAATTTAAACTATTATAACAACTTATTCAATATTAAAAGGTTTTGATTTTATTTATATAGTGTAAATTGGACCATAAATGGAAAACTTATTAAAATTCATAATAATTTTATATTTTTTAAAATATTATTTTTATTTTTATAAAAATTAATAAAATAGTAATCCCATAAAATATCATTATTGTCAATTTTGATACTATTCACTACTTTGACTTTTAAAAATATCAAGAAAACATGTCAGCTTAAAAAAAATATTTTATTATATCTCTAACATTTAAAGGTCATCTATATAATTAATTTATTTCTTAAATATCTCAAATTATATTACTTTTAATAATTTTAATATTATTTATTTTATTTTTCTGTTAATAGAATAATTATTGCATCAGTGTTGTGTGATCATTTAGGGTAATTATTTAATTCCTAGAAATTATAAATTAATTAAAATAATGAATATAAATCTATTATATTTGAAAATAATATTTATATTTGAACATATCCTCTGGATAACCCAATATTAAAATGTTATAGTTATTAAAAACATGAATGTTACATCTTTGACTTTTCTTTAAATAAAATATTATAATGGTAATAATCTCATCCAAGTGGCCCCAAAAAGTAATAAATTATACTATTGGGTGATTATGGTCAAAACCTATTCATCCATTAAAATTTAAGCAAGTGTTAAGGCTATTTTGTAGTCCTTATCATATTATTTTTCCCCTTAATTACACAATTTACCCTTAATTGTTGTAACACAATTTACTATCATGATTGTTCATATTGACCAAAATAAAGGTCAAATATTTAATAAATTTTGATCCATTGATTCCCAATATGGAATACATTTTTCCATATTCAAAAAACATAATTTTTGTAATTTAATTTAAAATTAAATCAGCAAAGCACAATAAAAAACTATTTTTTGAAAAAAATTCCCTTTTAAAACATAAAATGTTTTATACTAAATTAAAGTATAAAAATCACTCAAAAAAATAATAATTGGATTTTTTTAAATCAAAATGAACTAATTAAAATTTAAAAAAAATCTAAATCATAATTTTACCTTGTCAATACTTTAAAATAAAATTGAGTTTTTAATAAAAATCTCCATTTTCATTATTCGTTGAAAAATGTATGTTTTTAGAAAATTATCAAAAAATAATTTTAAGATTATTTTCAAATGATGAATTAAAAAATGAAATTAATTTATCTATATACATTTTATATAACTTTTAGAAATTAATATTCACTCATAAAATGAATATTAACTCATTTGTGAAGAAAACGTGTTTTTGATGAATAAAATGACTTTAAAAAAATTGTGTGATCATTTTATAAACACTTACCAATACATTAATATTGAGTTAGATATTTATTTCACAAATTAGTTATTTCTATTCATTCCTTTAAATTTAATGTCTAAGTTTTAATGGACATATAATATTTTAATAATATTTCACAGTTCTTCTAAACTTTTTATTGTGTACGACGCAAGCTAACAAATAAATAAAAATATTTAAAAATATATTTCATAAAAATATCAGGTTATTACATGGTGAGAATCTTTATACCTTCATTTTCTATAAGTAGGACAAGTAACTAACGACTCATTTTCACCATAATATGGGATGTAATCATTTGAACATGCATGAATCTTATGATAACGAAGACCCAAATTACGAACAATCCTCTTGTTCTCATAGAAATTTATAGAAAACGCATTTCTTTTAGGTAAAAGTGATTTAACCAAAGATAATATCTAATCAAAAGAGTTATTTGATATTCCCTTATCTATTTTAATATCCATAAATTTTATAACCGCTTAAAAATTTCTTATCTTGCAACTAGGATATAAGTCATTCTCAATATACTTCAGAAACTCATAAAATTGAGATGGTTCTAAATCATTAGTTAAATCAATATCTTTTTTATTTTATGTTTTTTGAAAAGATGTACCATCAACCTCATATAATAATGTTTGAAACCTTGATTGATATGGAACCAAATTATTATTATCTTTTCAGGAACTGTATTCACCATGTTGATACCAAAAAACATAATCCTTTCAAAAACCAAAATGCAATAGATGACCTCTAAAATTGTCTAATATTTTAAATTTCTTCAAATCACATTTCTTACAACGACAGTTAACTGTCCCTTTTGAAAAAAATTCTTTTTTTGATTATACAAATGATTTAAAAAGCATCAACACCCTCAATATATACATGATGTATACCACAACCATTTGGATTTCTATGATGAATTATTCAATCGTGATCTTGTAATAAAAACTATTATCTACTTACTTGTTCAATATTTTTTAAAAAATAATAAATAAAATTATTTCTTATGATTAATCTGATATAAGTAAGAGATGATCCAAAAAATGAAAATCAAAAAATTACAAATTACTTGTAAATATTACCCATTCAATCTAATTATCACTAATTTTTTTCTAATTACCGCTAATTTCTTCTCATTCCAAAAATTATCGCTAATATTTTAAAATTATTGCTATTTTCTTCTAATCACAGTTTATCCATGTCTAACTCTCCTCCAAATGGTCTAAATGTAGGGGCCCTAGAATTATTTCACTCTGTCGTCACCTCCATCCCCTCACCTATATGATTTCATCAAGGTATGATGGGGGTGGAGGGGTGGAGGAGACCGCAGACGGAAATAATTTTGACACCCCTATTTAGATCGATTAGAGAAAATACAATCATGGATAAACATGTGAGTTGTGGAAGAGGAAGCAGATGTGAGAGATAATAATAACACTCTTAGCAGATTATTTCCCATTTTAGATTAAATCTATCGTCATGATAAAATAATGTTTTCCCAATAATCATGTATTTACGTTATGATTATCAATAAAACATTATTTTCTCATGAAGAGAGATTATATCAAAAAAGGGAAAAAACTCACTAAGCATGTCATTATTTTCTCTCACATTTATTTCCTCTTCCATCACTCGTAGGTTTACTCATGAATATCTCTCCTCCAAATGGTCTGAACTCAGGGGCCTCAGAATTCTTTCACTTCATTGTTACCTTCATCTCCTCCACCGCATGCTTCCCTCATGCCCCTTGGTCAGCCTTATATTACAAATTATGCTTAGTTTTGGGTGATTTTGGATAATTGTGGTTATTTTTTACCATTAATTTTTACTAATTGTTGTTAATTATATATAATTATTTTCTAATTATCGATAATTACCACTAATATTTACTAATTACCACTAATTACCACTAATTTTTATTAATTGTTTCAAATTATCGAAAATTTTTACTAATTAATGCTAATTTTTACTAATTAATGATAATTTTTACTATTTGTCGCAAATTCTTACAATTTACCGATAACTACCTCTATTTCCTATTATTTTCACTAATAAAAACTAATTACCACTAGAGTTTACTAAATATATTTAGTTACTACTATTTTTTATTAATTAAATCTAATCACCATTAATTTTTACTAATCATTGCTAATTTTTACTAATTACAACTAATCACCACAAATTTTTACTAATTACCGTTATTTCCCACTAATTATTTCTATTTAACACTATATATTTCTATTTACCATTGACAATTTCTATTCACCACTAATTTCTTCTTTTTATCACTCATTATTTCTATTTACTACTAATTTTTATTATTTACTACTAATTTTTACTCTTTACCACTAATTTTTACTATTTACAGCTAATTTATGACAATTTTATCTAATTTCATCTAGTTTTTACTAATTACCACTAATTACCATAAATTATTAAAAACTAAAACTAATTTTTTCTAATTACAACTGATTATGACTAATTTTTACTAATTACTATTACTTTTTACTAATTACCACAATTTATTTTTAATTAGTGCTGATTATTTCTAATTACCATTAATTTTTATTAATTATCACTAATTAATTTTTATTACTGTTAATTATTTTTCTAATTTCCATTATTTATTTTAAATTATTGATACTTAATACTAATTAAGGCTAATTATTTTATATTTTTAGTAATAGTTAATAATAATTTATTAATTGTGTATAATTGTTTACCGATTATTTATCGATTATTTAATATAAATATTAACTATAACTGATTACAGTTAATTATTGCTACTAATTTATATTGTAAAATAAAATAAAATAATTAACAATTAAAAATATAAAATTAAATACCTCTAAATTGATGCTTTGACAGAATTAAAACAACATTGGGGTTATTGACGGTGTTAGATCTCTAGAAGATTAAAAAATAGAGAACGCTACTAAACATATGCCTTTTAATTGTGCGCAAAAATGGCTTTTAAGAGTGCTAAAAGGGCGTTGTTAATCACAGTGTTGGTAATGGCCAAGCTTCCTATAATGTGTTGTTAATAAAATAGCACACCCAAAAAAACCTTTAATTTCAAACAATGTTATATACATTTAATTTAAGTCATGAATACAAACATGTTCAGTCATGGTATATACAAAAAAACTATTATATAAATTTCAAACAAGGTTTTATATAATTATATTTGAAATTATCCAACAAACATTTAAAAACATTAATGTTTCATCTTTTGATGCATGTGATCCCATCTCAAAAATTTCCGCCCATGGTATCAGTTGTTAAACAAATCATATTAACCTGAGTAAAATATTTTACCTATATAAGAAAACAAATATTATGTTGGTAATACTATAAAGAAATTAATTAAACATTAATATGAAAGAATTAATTAATAAAATTGAAATTTTTAACAAAAAAACACATTTGGAGTTATACCAGTCACATCGCGCATCGTATTAAGGTGGGTTTGATTCCTACACATCACAAATTAGTTATGGATCATTGTCCAAAAATATCAAAAAAATATGAATGTGTTTTCTTAGCTTTGAGTATGTAAATGTTCTTTTACTAAAATTAATGTCAATTTTAAATTATGACACATTTGGAGTTATACTGATCAAATTGTGGGTCAGATTGAGGTGCAACTGATTCTTACACATCATAAATTACTGATGGATTTTTTTCTTAAAGTATCAAAACAATCCAAATGTGTTTGCTCAGTTTTCAGTATGTCAGTTTTCCTTTTTTACTAAAATGTCATTTCAAATTCGAGAAATGCATTTTGAGTCATACAGGTTTCTTCATGCATCAGTTTGATGTGATACTACTTCATACACATCACAAATGACTTATGAATTGTTGTCTTAATTTTTCAAGACAATCAGAGCACATTTTCTTGGTATTTAGTGAGTGATTCTTTTTGATCTAAAATGTCAATTTTAAACTGATAACAGACACTTTTAGTTATACCGGTTACACCATGCATCGTATTGAGGTTTGGTTGATTCTTACACATCACAAATGACCTATAGATCATTTTTCTAAAGTATCAAAACAATCTGAATGTGTTTTCTCAGTTTTTAGTATGTCACTTGTTCTTTTTAATAAAATTATTGTCAATTTTAAATAAAAGACACACTTTGAGTCATACTGGTCACACCGTAAGTCGTATTGAGGTGTTGTTGACTCCGACACGTCCAAAATGACTCATGGGTCGTTTTCCTATATTATCTAAACAATCTGAATTCATTTTCTAGGTTTTTAGTATGTCACTTGTTCTTATTACTAAAATTAATGTCAATTTTTAATAAAAAGAGACATTTTGAGTTATATCAGAAAAAACATGTATCATATTGAGGTTTGGTTAATTCCTACATGTCAAAAATGATTTATAGATAATTTTCCTAAAGAATCAAAACAATCTGAATGTTTTTTCTTAGTTTTCAATATGTCAGTTTTGTTTTTTTACTAAAATGTCATTTCAAACTATAAACATGCATTTTGAGTCATACTGGTCACATCGTGCATCGGTTTGATATGAGACTACTTCATACATGTAAAAAATGGCTTATGAATCACTATCCTAAATTATCAAGATAATCGAAGCGCGTTTTCTTGGTTTTCAGTGAGTGACACGTTTTGAACTAAATTGTCAATTTTAAACTACTAACAGACACTTTTAGTCATATCTGTCACACCATGTATCAGATTGAGGTTTGGTTGATTCTTACATGTCACAAATGACTCATGGATTTTTTTCCTAAAGTATCAAAATATGCAAAAAAAATTCCTCAATTTTAGGTATGTCCCTTGTTCTTTTTACTTAAATTAATGTCAATTTTAAATAAAAATACACACTTAGAGTCATACCTATCACATTGTGCATCTTATTGAGGTGAGGTTTACTCCTACACATCAAAAATGACTCATGTATTATTTTCCTAAATTATCAAAAACGATCTGAATGTTTTTTCTTAGTTTTCGGTATGTCACTTGTTCTTTTTACTAAAATTAATGTCAATTTTAAATAAAAAAGAGACACTTTGAGTTATACCGACCACAACATGCATCATATTGAGGTATGGTTGATTCTTACAAATAAAAAATGATTTATATATTATTTTCCTAAAGTTTTAGAACAATATTATTTCATTTTCTTGGTTTTCAGTTTGTCAATTGTGTTTTTTTACTTAAATGTCATTTCAAACTAGAAGCACTCATTTTCAGTCATATCGGTCGCATCGTGCATCAGTTTGATTTGAGACTACTTCATACATATCAAAAATGAATTATTTATCACTTTTCTAAATTATGAATAAAACAAGTGTAACACCCCAAGATTTCATAGTACATTATCTCATTAAAGTAATTCAATAGTTTGTGCTACACGCAACACCGAGTTTGAGCGCACCAAAACTTACCAAACTAGCCGTTCAAAAATCAGTTATGAATTATATTAACTACATTTTTAATCTTATATACTCTATATAATTTTAACATCCATATTATCTGTTTCTTAGACATAATATAAGAACAAATTCATTTTTTCAGATAAAAGAAGTATTTTTCAAAAAATGAAATTTTACCGCCTTTTAATGGAGAACCCTTTTTAAAACCAATATTTGAAACTTTTATATATTAAATTTAAAAAAATTAAATTCTTCTTTAGAAGTGGGACATAAAATTTTAGTTTGGATAAATTTTTGTTACTTTTCTGATAACTTTCATATTTTGATGAATAGTAAATATTTTATGTTTTAATTGAAAACAACGTTTTTAATAAAAAACTTTTATAGTGTTAAATTATGAATTTGAAGGGGTTTAAAGTATAATTAGATTATATTTTTATCATTTCATACAATTTATGTCATTATATAAGTAATTTCACATTTAAATTTGACATAAACACATGTCAATCTTTTGATAGTTTTTACTTTTTAAAAACCCGCTTTTTGGTTTTGACAACGGAAATTAATTTTAAATTAATTAATGAAACTTCTATGTTTTTAATTTGGTAAAACATTATTCATTTTCGAATTCATAATATCAAAATTAGATTAGGGTTAATATTTAGTATTTTTCTGAAAACATTCAATTTTTGATGAATAGTGAAAAACACTTTGTTATTGTTTAAAACCAACTTTTTATTTAAATAATTATTTATTTTATTTAAATTTATTTTAAGTAAAAATATATATATAATACCTATATAAGTTCAATTTATTTCATTGGATTCATTTTATAATAAAATTTGATGTATAAATTTTTAATGAACACTTTACCGTCTTTTACCCACCTTCTAGGAGCATTTACAAATTTGCATAAAACATAATTTTACCGCTTCTGTGAGTTGAATTTTTAAAATTTGAGAGATACAGTTGATATAAGTAATTAAAATGTGCTTCAATAAGATGAAAATAATTTTTGGTGAATAGTAACTTTTGACTTTTATTTACCACAGTTAAAAGTAAATAAGGTAATTAAAGGTAAAAATGATAAAAATAATTACTCTAACACATGTACTAATTCTATTGGATAAGTTTATTTTTACTAAAAAAAATATTAGGAATAAAATATGATCTTTTAGGTCCACTTGGATTAGATTAGGACACTTATTATTATTTTATATAAAGAAGAGTTAAAAGTGTTAAATTCAATGTTTAATAACTAATCCATTTTTAATATAGGGTTACACATAATATAAATTCGACTATAAATATTCATTAGAAATATAAAAATATTTCCTACATAATTGTATTTTATTTATTATTTTTAGACATTAAATAATTAAATTTATTTATGGCACAATGATGATGCAGTAATTACCTTATTAATGAAAGAATCAAATAAATGGCATTATAAATATTAAAATAAATCTAATTTCAAAGTTTTTATAACATCCACGAATTTTATAGGTAAATATGACATGTTAGGGTTGATTAAATATATATTTTTCGAACTAATCAAGTTTTGATAACCTTCACAAAAAACAAATACTAAATAGTGTCAAAATTGACATAAATGAGATTTTTAAAACAAATATTATGTTATTAAATTATATAATATTCATAAAAATATAAGGTTTGTCCAAAGGGCTTAAATAATAATATATATTTCATTAATTAACCACTTGAGGTTCTCTTTGAATTTTAGAGTAAGTTTATTAACCATATAGTGTAAGAATACAAGAAGACGCGGTAAAAGTAAAACTATTTAACTAAGAGTTAAATATAAAAGATAAGGTTAATATGGTGACATAAACCTATCTAAAACCTATTTGTTTAGTGGTTTTAGACACATACCCACCTTATCCTAGAAATAAATCATTTTTAGCCATTATAAACTGAAAATTATTTTATTATAAAATAATATTTCAATATTTTCTTAAAGTGACCCTCACCCCTCTTATAAAAGGGTACTTCCATTTCTCTCAAAAGTCACAACTCCAAATCCATTTGGATCGAACAAAAACTGAAAAAATATCCTTCCAACTTACCTCACTTCAACATATAGGCCTTACCTTGATCATAAAGGCAACCTACGGATCCCTTTTGTTCAAATCAAAAGGAAACACCCAAAGAAGAGGTAATTATTTTATCACCTCTTTAAAAGTTCTTTTCTTCTTCCACTTTCTCATTCTTTGTTATTTACATACAAAAATAATAACTCTATTAACTTATAAATATTTTGATGTTATTATAAATATTTTTAAACAATATTCATTATTTTATCCATCCAATAAATGATAATGTCACCATGCGTGCGTACGTACGACATACCGTCTCCACGTCGTGGAGTAATTTGTTATTCAACACTACGTTATTTGGATGGATATAATGATGGGTAATATGTATATAAATAATGAAACTAACATGATAATTTATCTTTAAAATTAATATACCATCAGATTCCACACCTTTTAATCATTAAGTAAATCATATCGTCTCTTGTGTATACGTACGACTTACCGTCTCCACGATGCGATGAGATTCATTTCCACATTCACCATTCAACGATGATTATAAAAATGTATATATTTAATAAGTATGTAATATATGACATAATAATGATACTGAAAATATATATTTGGGTGTATTTGTGTGTGTGTGTGTATTTAAATATATCGTATTCACTTAGTTCCGTTCAATGCGATATGAAAATAGAAATAGCGTTTATGTATACGTATGACCTACCATCTCCATAAACAGTGTTTTTCATTTCATATATCTATCTATTATACATATTTATATTCTAAATATATATGATATATAAATAATGTTTTATATTCTAGAAGTATTTAAATCATGATCTAAGTGATACGATCAAGAATAACGAGTTAAACCACGTACGATAAAGAAAGCGATTATTACCTGAAATGTTATTTTAACATGGAAATCGGGGGATGAGCCCATAAGGGGTACACTGCACTAGGGTTTCCTCACCTTTCGTCGCCTCCTTCCCCACGTCATGTCGACTTCGGCTCCTTCCCTGTGCTTCTTCGTGGTGAATTTTGGGGTGGTTTCTCCTTCAGTGGAAGCGTTCCCATTGTGACCTCGGCTATTGTGGCTTGTCCACCGTTTGATGGCCCATTCCACACCCTTTGCCTCCTTCGTTGGCTAGGGTTTCTTTGGCGGCGCGATGAGATCCAGTGGTTGAGCTCTATCTTTTTGTCCAAGGGTAGTTGTCTTGGGTGTCGGTCGGGAGTGCATGGGGTGGTTTGCGATGGTCTCTACAGTGGATGTGAAGGCAGTGATGGGTCGCGTTCATGACATGCGGTGTTTCTTCTTCCGGCACGAACTGAAATTTGGTGTTTTGTGGTGATGTTTTCTGTTTACATTTTCTATCTAAGTGATTTGGATCTGGATTGTTTGTTCATAATGTGTGATTTCTCGGAGGACCAACTTATTTTGGTTTCGGTGGTGTGTTTTGAATTTGTTGATGGTTTGATGTGCTCGATGTTGTCCTGTGGCCTGTGTTTGAGGCTGTTGGCAGAGGATGCGGCATTTGATTGGTTTAGACATGGTGAAGGATGGAATTCCTTCTGGTTTCTGGTTTCCTGTGTGATTTATTGATCCCATTGGCATGCGTTGTCGAGGATGAGATGATGAATATGGTGTTTGTTGATGGTAACGACAATGTGGTCGATGTTTTCTTGACGTGGCTGACATCGAAGATGGTGATGGCTTGCGGCCTATGGTGTTTTTTAGTGCCTGGTATGAGGTTCACTTTTTAATTTTGAATTCAAAGATTGGGGTTGATTTCGGTACTGTTTGTTTATATTTTGAATTTGGTTTCCCACTTGGATGGTGTGGTCATGTTGTATTTGGGTTTTGGTATGTGCGGTTCCCACTGACCCACAAAGTGGATTTAAGAAAATACAAAAAAAATCGATTAGCCTCAACATGGAAATCATTATTAAATGGATAGTATAATGTCATAAATGAATCATGTATGATATAATAAATATGAATATGGTTCTGGTATAATTTAATAACATACTATGGTCATTATACAAAAGGTTAAACGCACCCTCGACCAAAAAAAAGTGCAAGGTAAGGGTTATTTCCTCAATATCATTATTATCCGAGATTGTTTATGTGTAAGTATTTACTAGGTCATATTTATCATTGATTCCCATTTTTCATTTAAATTTTTTCAAAATGAATCTTTTATGGTTTTATGGAAGTGTCTATTTAACTAGATCATCGTTTTAAATGTTTTAAAGATTTATCTTTCTAAATCCTTTTAATTAATGTCCATGTTTTCAAAATATTTTTAAGGATTTATTTATATGGACATGAATGTTTTGAAATGATAATTCTTTTAAAAAATTTCAAATTATTATGGGACACATTTATTCAAAAATCAAATTTAAATAAATTCCTTTATAAATGTGTAACTTTTAAATAATTTCACAATAACGGATATTTCTCTCAAAAAAATTTACTGATCATTTTAAACTATATCAACATTATTTATTAGGTATTATTCTTGATTAAGGTTGATTTATTATAATAAAATCTTCCATATTGTATTGAATGATTTATGATATGTTTTACTGTAGAACTGCTATTTTTATACCCTTTATGGTTTATGGTTGAAGTATTAACATTTCGTATGCTAGTTTTAATACGAATGTTTATGTTATGTTTCAACCTATTCATATGAGGAATGCATTGAAATTAGTAAGTGATGGGTGGAGCCCGTCATAGCTCCTCGATGCATCGGTAGGTCTTATGAGACAAACTAGTGTCTTGGCACAAGTCCTTGACAAATATTTTATTTCTAGTCTTGGCACAAGGCCTTGATTATGTGGTAATGATGTCCGGTGTTAGGAATTCCCTCATTATGAAATTAGTTATTACATGTGATTATTTGACTAGTAGAATATCCATGTGCATGTTTATATGGTGATGTTTGATTTATTTTTTTCCATATTATGTTCAAGATTATGTTTAAAAATGTTGTTGTTTTTATTACACATCTTTCTTTAAAAGTTTATAGCTTTTGATAAATTATTTACCCTTACTAAGAATCTGATCTCACCCCTTTATTATGTTTTATTTTCCTAGGATTCCAAGAAGTGTATTATGATTGATATGTAGGGTTATGTTAAAGGGAATAATGGCATTCTCAAAGAACTATATATGTTGTATTTTATGTTTGAAATTGTAATGTAAAGTTAATATATGTAATATATTTTCCAAGACTGCTAAATTGATCGGTCCTTCGGGACATGATTCCTTGTAATCATGCCAATGTATTAAAATAATGCACCAGCTCTGGGTAACTGGGTTCGGGGCATTACAGTTGGTATCAGAGTAAATTTAGCAATAAACTTGGAAACTAGATTTAGAAAAACTCTGATTAGAGAACATTACCCTAAGGTAGACTTTGAGGATTAGAATAGAAGAACATACTAGAATTTTGCTAAAGTAGAGATTTTGTGAATTTTTTAAGAAATACATCCATGTCTGGATATGAGTAGGTAGAGGCGGATCTGGCACAGATGTATCTAGGACTGAAAAATCCAACAAGGAGTTTCAGGCTTGACCCGGGGTATCCTGGTACACGACAACGGGCCTTGCTGCACTTTTGGCTACGAAAATCCCAGGGGATATTCTTAGGATAATTCATATTTTCTTTACAAGCCATTATAAAGGATTTAGGAGTAAATACTTCCCAAAAGAAAACATTTTTTTATGATTATAGATTATATGCATAATCATTTCAATTTATGTTATGTATTTTATAAGTTCTAAATTACGCATTTCGATTCTTAAAACTAACCTAGTGTATGCTATTGTTTAGAAATGGCACCCAGTAGATGGAATGAGAACATCAGCAATACGCATGATCCAAATAGTAAGAAGGGTCATATATTTCATGGTATTAAGCCAATATTTAGAAAGGAAATAGTCTCCCATGTATTCTCATCATATGAATAAATAGTATCATGTGTTAATAAGATAAGTAAATAATTTTATTATTCCTATGGCTTTGAAGGGAAGCCAGAAAAGAAAAGGATGGTAGAGAGAAAAATGGATAAAGGGAATAAGGGAAAGAAGGATTTTCCCATATGTGATAACTGTGGAAAGAATCACCTTGGTAAATGCTTGAAGGGAATGGGAGTTTGTTATAAGTGTGGAGATAAAGGACACCGAGTACGTGATTGCAAGGGTAAGAAAAAGGTTTCAAATGTAAAATGCTTCATCTGCAAGGAGTTGGGACACTATGAAAATCAATGTCCAAATCATCACAGCATACCACAAATGATGATGTTGGATAATAATCAAGTTATGATATTACCCCAGATGAAGAGTAATGACTAGTGTTCTTATGTTTATATTAAAGAATTATGTCATTTGAGTATTGTATCAATTATTTAATGGTTATAATAATTATGGAGTATATAAGGATTGTACTATAGTACTATTTCATTAAAGAATTGATATTGTGTGGTACCAATAAAAGTGACTCAATAGCAAGTTAAACTTTTTGGAAAATACATGGTTGAAGGAAAGATACAAAATTAATTTGGTTTTGATACTGAGGTATTGATTTTGGAATAAGAGATGATTAATTTGGATAAGTTATATTGGATATTATTAACATCCTTGGAACTGATTAATGGTTTTTTTATTCCATCATTGTTGGAGTTTACAAAATTTTTGGATATAAGGAGTATATCCAGTATTCTATAAAGAATAAGGGAGTATGAATGTAATCAATATGATTTTATGGTAATTCAGGGTGTTACTGTGTTTTAAAATAATACATGATGAAGGTATTCACATTTTATTACATGGAAAAAATAATCTTCATTGTGTTTACCTTCCATATACATTTTGGACTGTGAATTTGGACAAAAGTATTTTGGATAAGTCTAAAGGCTGGAATGGATTAAGTTTGAAATTGGATACTATTATTAATGTTAAATTATTTATTAAGATTATTTTTGGATTGTTATAAAAAGGACAACCTAGAGGTCGGGTGACAACCTGTCTTGTCAGACAAGGCCGCGAGACTTGAACCCGCAACCGAAGGGTAATAAGGGTGAATCACCTACCACTAGCCTACATAATGTCCTAGTTTGTATAATGTATTTTTTTTAATAGTCTGACAAATGAATTATAAATTCATTATTTTTGTAACCCCATATGATTAGGAAAAATAGAATATTTTTGAATTCTATTATCTTTTGGAGTGAAAGATGAACTTGTGGTAGGAATTAGTTGAAGGATGAAACTCTACATGTCAAGTATATATTTTTTTCTCTTATTATATGAAGAAATTAATTCTTAAGCTTTAGAAAAGTGATATTAAAAGAAAAATTATGTATCCTAATACATTATGTTTTGTTGAACTGATAATATTTTAAATCATCATAGATTGATGGCTTTGAGGCCCTTAATTGTACACTTGTTTGTGATTGATGACCTCAATAACTCCCTATAAATAATTATGTTTTTTCTCCAATTATGTGTCTGTAATTTCCTGAAATGGTCTCTTAATCAAGATCATAATTTTGTGGTGACTTTTTCTTTTCCCTTTCCCTCTTATTAAGACTAAATTTTATTAACCCAATTTCTGATGTGGGTTTTCCAAAAATGTATTTTTATATTTTTAACCTTTTATTTTTGAAAAAAAAATTCAAATTACAAGGATGAAATTTATTGAAGTAGGGGAGAATGTAACACCCCAAGATTTCATAGTACGTTATCTCATTAAAGTAATTCAATAGCTTTCATTTCAAACAACACTGAGTTTGAGCGCACCACAACTTACCAAACTAGTCGTTGAAAAAGTGGTTATGAATAGTATTAACTGCATTTTGAATCTTATATACTCTATATAATTTTAACATACATATTATGTGTTTATAAGACATAATATAAGAACAAATTCATATTTTCAGATAAAAGAAGTATTTTAAAAAAAAGCAATTTTATCGCATTTTAATGGAAAACCCTTTTTAAAACCAATATTTGACACTTTTATATATTCAATTTATTGAAATTAAATTCTTATTTATAATAGGGACAATAAAATTTAGTTTGGATAATTTTTTGGTACTTTTCTAATAACTTTCAAATTTTGATGAATAGTAAAATATACTATATTTTAATTGAAAACATCTTTTTTAATCGAAATAATTTATTATCGTTATATTATGAAATTGAATAGTTTTCAAGTATAATTAGATTATATTTTTATCATTTAATACAATGTAGGTCATTATAATTCATTTCACATTTAAATTTGACATAAACACATGTCAATCTTTTCATAGTCTTTACTTTTTAAAAACCCTATTTTTGGTTTTGACAACGGGAATTAATTTTAAATTAATTAATGAAACATCTATGTTATGAATTTGGTAAAACAGAATTAATTTTTGAATTCTTAATATCAAAATTATATTAGGATGAATTTTTGGTATTTTTATGAAAACATTCAATTTTTTATGAATAGTGAAAAACACAGTGTTATTGTTTAAAACTGACTTTTTATTTAAATAGTTATTTATTTTATTTAAATTTATTTTAAGTAAAAATAGATATATAATACCTATATAAGTTCAATTTAATTCATTGGAGTCATTTTATAATAAAATTAGATGTATAAATATTTATTGGACTTTTTAACGTCTTTTACGCACCTTGTAGGAGAATTTGCAAATTTTCCTAAATCTTAATTTTACCACTTTTTTGAGTTTAATTTCCAAAATCCGAGAGACTTGGATGATATTAGTAAGTAAAATTTGGTTTAATAAGATAAAATTAATTTTGGAGAATAGTAACTTTTGACTTTTATTTACCACAGTTAAAAGTAAATAAGGTAATTAAAGGTAAAAATGATATTATAATCACCCTAACACATGTCCTAATTCTATTGGATAAGTGTATTTCGACCAAAAAAATCTTAGTAATAAAATATGATCCTTTAGGTCCACTTGGATTAGATTAGTACATTTATTATTATTTTATTTAAAGAAGAGTTAAAAGTGTTAAAGTCAATGTTTAAAAACTAATCCATTTTTAATATAGGGTTACACATAAGATAAATTAAACTATAAATATTCATTAAAAATATAAAAATATTTCCAACATAATTGTATTTTATTTATAATTTTTAGACATTAAATAATTAAATTTATTTATGACACAATGATGATGTAGTAATTACTTTATTAATGAAAGAATCAAATAAATGGTATTATAAATATTAAAATAAATATAATTTCAAAGTTTTTATAACATCCACGAATTTTATAGGTGAATATAAAATGTTATGGTTGATTTAATGTATCCTGTTCGAAGTAATAATGTTGTTATTACTTTCAAAAAAACCAAATACTAAATAGTGTCAAAATTGACATAAATGTGTTTTTAAAACAAATATTATGTTATTAAAGTATATAATATTACTAAAAATATAATGTTAGGCCAAAGGGATTGTATAATATTATATATATATTTAATTAACCATGTGAGGTTATCTTTAAAGTTTAGAGTAAGTTTATTAACCATATTGTGTAAGAATACAAGAAGACACGGTAAAAGTTAAACTACTTAACTAAGAGTTATATCTAAATGATAAGGTTAATATGGTGACCTAAACCTGTATAAAACCTATTGGTTGAGTATTTTTAGACCCATACCCACATTATCATAGAAATAAATCACTTTGGATTCATTAGAAACTGAAAATGATTTTATTATAAAATAATATTTTAAGCTGTTCCTAAAGTGACCCTCACCCCTCTCATAAAAGGGTACTTCCCCTTCTCTCAAAAATCACAACTCCAAAGCCATTTGTCTTGGAAAAACCTTACCCAAATCTCCTCCCAACTTCTCTAACTTCAACCTGGACGATTTACCTTGATAATAAAAGAAACCTAAGGATCCCTTTTGTTCAAATCAAAAGGAAACACCCAATGAAGAGGTAATTATTTTATCACCTCTTTCAAAGTTTTTTTCTTTTTCCACTTTCTATTTCTGTGTCATTTCCATAAAAAAAAATAACTCCAGTACCTTATACATACTGTGATTTTATTATAAATATGGTACAACCATATTCATTATTCTATTCATCCTATGAATGATAATGTCACCATGCGTGTGTTTGTACGGCTTACCATCTCCACGATGTGGTGTAATTTTTTATTCAACACTATGTTATCTAGATGGATATAATGATGATCAATATGTATATAAATAATTAAAATAACATTCTAATGTATCTATAAAATTAATATACCATCTAATTCCACACCATTTAATCATTGAGGAAATTATATAGTTGCTCGTGTGTACGTACGGCTTATCGTCTCCACGACGCGATGAGATTCATTTCAACATTCACCATTCAATGATGATTATAAATATATATATATATATATAATAAGTATGTAATATATGACATAATAATGCTACTGAAAATGTATATATATATATATGTGTGTGTGTGTGTATTTAAATATATCGTATTCAATTAGTTCCGTTCAATACGATATGAAAACAGAAACAGCGTTTATGCGTACGTACGGCCTACCGTCTCCATAAATGGTGTTTTTCATTTAATATATCTGTTGATTATACATATTTATATTCTAAATATATATGATATATAAATAATTTTTTATATTATATAATTATTTAAATCATGATCTACGTGATACAATCAAGAATAACAAGTTAAAACATGTATGATAAAAAGAAAGTGATTAATACCCAAAATGTTAATTTAACATGGAAATCATTATTAAATGGCTAGTATAAAGTCATAAATGAATCATGTATGATATAATAAATATGAATATGATTTTGGTTCTGGTATAATTTAATAACATACTATGGTCATTATATAGGAGGTTAAATGTACCCTCGACCAAAGGAAAAAAGCAAAGGTAAGGGTTATTTCCTCAATCTCATTATTATCCAAGATTGTTTATGTGTAAGTATTTACTCGGGAATATTTATCATCGATACCCATATTTAATAAAAATGTTTTCAAAAGGAATATTTTAAGGTTTTATGGGAGGGTCTATTTAACTAGATCGTTATTTTAAATTTTTTAATGATTTATCTTTCTAAATCCTTTTAATTAATGTTCATGTTTTTAAAATGATTTTAAGGATTTATTTATATGGACATGAATGTATTGAAATTATAATTCTTTTCAAAAGTATCAAAGTGGTATGGGACACTTTGATTCAAAAATATATTTTAATGACTTCCTTTGTAAATGTGTTCTTTTTAAATGATTTCACAAAAATGGATATTTCTCTCAAAAAGTGTTACTGATCATTTTCAACTATATAAACATCCTTTACTACATATTATTATTGATTAAGGATGATTTATTATAATAAAATATTTCATATTGTAATGAATGAGTTATGATATGTTTGACTATAGATGTGATAATTTTATACCCTTTATGGTTTATGGTTGAATTATTGACATTTCATATGCTAGTTTTAATACGAATGTTTATGTTATGTTTCAACCTTTTCATATGAGGAATACAGTGGACATAGTAAGTGATGAGTGGATCCTGTTATTACTCCTCAATGCATCGGTAGGTCTCATGAGAAAAACTGCTGTCTTGGAAAAAGGCCTTGAGAAAAAATTTATTTTTAGTCTTGGAACAAGACCATGACTATATGGTAATGATGTCTGGCGTTAGGTATTCCATCATTATGAAATTAGTTATTACATGTGATTATTCGACTAGTATAATATCCATGTGCATGTTTATATTGTGATTTTTGATTTATTTTTTCCATATTATGTTCAAGATTATGTTTAAAAAGGCTGTTGTTTTTATTACACATCTTGCCTTAAAAGTTTATAGCTTCTGCTAAATTATTTACCCTTACTGAGCATCTGAGATCACCCATTTCTTATATTTAATTTTCCCAAGATTCCAAGATGTTTATTATTATTGATAAACATGGTTAAGATAAAGGGAATAATGGTATTCTCAAAGAACTATCTATGATGTATTTTATGTTTGAAATTGTAATTTAATGTTAATGTATGTAATCTATTTGCCAGGACTGCTAAATTGGTCGATCCTTCAGGACATGATTCCTTATAATCATGCCAATGTATTAAAATAATGCATCGGCTCTGGGTAAATGGGGTCCAGGCGTTATAATCAGAGTGCATTTTCTTGGTTTTCAGTGAGTGACACTTTTTAAACTAAAATATCAATTTTAAACTGATAACGAACACTTTTAGTCATATTAGTAACACAATGAATTGGATAGAGGTGTGGTTGATTCTTATACATAAAAAATGACTCGTGGATAATTTTTCTAAAGTATAAAAATAAAATGAACACATTTTCTCAGTTTTCAGTATTTCACTTGTTCTTTTTACTTAAATTAATGTCAATTTTATATAAAAAAGAGACATTTTGAGTCATACCAGACACACTGTGTGTTTTATTGAGATTTAGTTGACTTCTACATGTCATAAATGACTCATGGATCATTTTACAAAATTATCAAAATAATATGAATGTGTTTTATAGGTTTTTAGTATGTCACTTTTTCTTTTTACTAAAATTAATATTAATTTTAAATGAAAACATAATATATTAAAAAAACATTACCTTCTCATTGAATTCTGAGTTACAGATTTGAAGTCCTATCTCTCATGAGCATGAGAATATTCGAACAAACCACCCCAAATAGAACAAAATAATCCACTTGTATACGAAAATAATTCTTATGTGAGTAATACTAAAAAGAAGTAGATTATACATAAATATGAAACAATCAACTAATTCAATGGAAGTCACATATTCATGCTATTTGTGTACATTCTTCCATTAGTTATGTTGCCTATTTGTTTCTAAGAAAATATATATCGTCTTTTGAATATGATTCTTTTCAACAGTCACAGTAGTAATGAAAAAATATTAATATAAAAAAGGATTAATAAATATTTTAAATTAAATAGTAATTATCTTTGAAAATACCTCTTCAATGATGCTAGTTTGTTAATGGAATATGATCTCTCTCATAAATTTAAAAACATAATAACCATAATATTTTCCATTTTTTTGTTTAGTACACTGCAGAAACATTGAGAAAAATAATTAATTTGTTTTGTCATGTTTTTGGATAGTGAAATATCATTATATATACCTTGATACTTGTCCAGATGTAGAACTTTTCAAGGTCCTCATGCTTACCCCTGGCCTCATTCCCTATTTTTCATGATATTAATGCACCACCCTATCATAAAATAATCCTCATTAAAAGATAATATAAATTATATAACATTATTTTTTGTTCTAAAATGTTGGATGTGGTGTATTAAAAATTGAAAAACACCATCATGTGTGGTCGGTTTGTCAGGTATTCATGCATTGAATCCAGGAAATTAATCTTTTGAGTATCCAAATTAACCACAATGAGAATCCAATGTTTCCTAAAAAAAGAGTAAGTAATGAAATAAATGAAAATATATTTTATATGATTAAATTGTGTATTTTTACCCCTACATCATTGGTATTAAGAAGATTATTTCATCCATAATTTGTTTTCAAACAATTTGACCAAGTCTTCCATAATTTCATCCTTTTTTATTCTTTTTTTATTCTATAGAAGTGGTGTGAGAAATAAAAAGTCCAAAAAATCACGGAAATCCCTTCAATTGTTTTTTTATATATATGCCTGCTAAAAATATGAAATGTATTTAGTCATAATTAACACGTTATATCAGATTTTGGAAAATCAAATCATGAAATCATATCTCATGTATACATTTAAAACTGAGGTGCCTAGCCAATCATAGTCGAGGATTTCATTTACATTATCAACACTAATTTAGTCCTTATCTTCCTCTCTGTATATATTTTCATCAAAATTAACTATGTGACTACTGCCATTTTTAACATTGTATCCAAATGAACCTTCAATGATAGTAAATGCGGATATAGAACGGGCAGGGTAAAGGTGATTTCAGTAGATCTTTTTGATCGGTTGGTTGATCCTTTAGATGGTTTTGAGTTAGTATTTCATTTCACCAACTTTTTTTTCTGTATTTAATAACATTTATTGGTTCATACCTTTTTCATTAATTATTAAAGGTTTATCTTGAAAAATAAATTGTAAATGAATACCACCTTGTCAACATGTTTTTTACAAGATGTGATGGCCATGCGATGAATGTTCCAAAATCTTGGTCGGCCATATGAATATCATCGTCATCAAGTGGAATAGGTATCTTAGTGCTTGGATCATGAGCTATGTTAATCACCACTCTCACATGACCTGTTGGAAGTGGTCTATTGTGTAGATTGTCTCCTTGGATATTGAACATCGTAGCCCTTGTTATAAGGAGATGGGTGGGTCTTGATATATATATTAATCACAGTTATTTTCTCCCTGTAGAATATCAGTATAGAAATGGAATTACTATTTTTCTAATTCACATTTCATAGAAACAATTATTAGAATATTGATTACATCAACTAAGATAGCTCTTTGATGGGAATTTTTCACCTCAAAGATGGTGGGGGTGGGGTATGATCTTCACACGATGGTTTTTCTTGAGTTATTTCTTCTCTTTTCTTCCCCTAATAATATTTTCTAGCAACTCTCTCTGTCATTGAAATTATTCTTTAAGGGTAGCTAGTTTTTCTCTCATATATTTCATTTCTTCACCTTTATACTCTTCTTTTTTTTCCCTCAAAATATGTTCGGGGTGTCACCCCAAAACGTGAACCTCTGACGCAGTCATACTGTTATATCCACTTCAAGGCCACCGATAGTAGGTGTTCATCTAGTACATATGTTTTTGATTCATGAGACTTATCGGATAGAAAATAAAGAAAAATAAGTAATCATTGTTATGTAATAGCAATTTAAAGCAAAACAAATTTTTATTATGTCATACTCACACATGTTTCCCACACTTTTTGTGTGTTTTCTGATATTAGTATATCATCTTTATTTACACATACCTTTTTCCATATCACATGGTGTGGGATGGAAGTAGCTTTGGATTTGGATTCATCAATCTGCATATAAATATAATAACATAATTATGTTTGTGTTTAATGTCACATAAAATTATTATAATATATTTAAGATAGATACCAATTTTTTTTTAAGTGAAGAATACCTCATCATTGCTTTAAAATAGGGCTACATTGATTTTATTGATCATTCCTTATTTTCAGCACTCAGTTTATTTTCATAAATAAAAATTCTCAATCAAAGTGATGAATATCCATATAGTCAAACAATGTATTACTAGCCACAATTTCTGTAAAAATACACATTCATACAATGTCAAGTAAATATGTCACATGCTTCTTGGGTTATCAGGTGTGCATAGATAAGTAATGGGTGTGGGTTTATTTTCCCTTCAGCATCTTTAAGATGACGTCTTGTTAGAATTGTGTGAAAACCTTTGTGAATCCTTCCAATAAGCGTTAATACATAATTTATGTGAGAGTAATCTACTATAAATTCACTCTACAAGGGATGATGAAGAGTAATTAAATATTTTATTATTTTATATTTTAGTAAAATAAAGAAATGATATCATAATATTAGCATAATATCTTCCCACATAAATGTCTTAAGCATAGGCACAACATGGTTCCACAAATCTAAATCAATCGGTATGTGTTTTCGAGTGATAATTCCAATGTAACTATTGAACATGGCCTTGTTGGGATTAACATGATAGCCCATCACATTCCATCCAACCTCGTATTTGATGTCTTTGATTTTTTCCTTAATAATTTTTTATAACACCATTAAACTATGACACTTTTGTTTTTTCTACATCACTAGTCCTTCATCGCCTACCATTTCCCCATATTCAACATTTTTAATATGTTCCTATGGAGTGGTAGCATCAGTATATGTAGATGTTCATTGTACCTCTTTATTGGGAGCAGTAACGGGGTGAGAAACCTATTGTTCCTCAAAATTATGATCACCATCACATGCAGAAGGTCATTGTTCTGTTGCACTGCGAGTAGAAGCAGTTTGAGAGACCTATTGTTTCTCAGGATTGGGAGCACTAGAATGTGTAGAATTCATTATCTATATAATTGGTTTAACATTTAATTTAGAGTACATAAATGTAGCATTGAATGGATAATGACAATAGGTAACACAATGTATATTGAATAAAATAACCGTATTATTTAACTCTATTTTTTAAAAGGTTGAAGGGATTTGACCCCTCTATATACTATCCAAATCCCTTCATTGTGGTCTCCCTTTACATAAAAAACATCATATACATTGGTACCATTGTGAAATGATTATGATGTTCCAATTAAAGGGTTATCCTCAGTTGAATTTTCATCTAGCCCATCAATGGTTTTATTCAATAACAGAACAGTTGACAACTTTCGGTTTGTGCGATCTTGGACATAAAATACTTGTAATTTCTGTGATTCCATTATAAACGGTCCATCTTTGTACCCTTCCTTACTAAAATAAACTTTCACAAATCCCAATTCATCTATTTTAACATCACTCCTGTTATCAACCCACTTGTATTGAAAAATCAGCACTTGGAATGTTGTATAATCCAACTCTCATATTTTTTTGATGATGCCAAAGTATGACATATTCATGTAAATTTGATTTTTTCCTTAGTACCAGAAACATACATCTCTTCAGCTGTAAGTGTAACTCCACTATTTTTCATGGTGTTGTCATTATCATATTCATTTGTATAAAACATATAAACATTAATCACATAACCATTGTAAGATAATACACACACACTTGGTCCTTCGGCTAGCCATCGAAGTCGTTCTAAAATTGAATCTATATTTTCATATGACTTCTTAAAAATGTGGTACATAAACCATACTATAAACTATTTATTATGTGTATTTGATATCCATATTACATCCCTTGATGGATTGAAATTCCTAAGAATTTATTTGTGGGATTCAATATATAGGAGAACCTCAAAACTATTATGCAGAACGTAAAGGTGGGCCTACTTTGGATCTATAATATTGATGGTGAAAATATCTCTTCTAGAAATTTCTTCACCCACAAGCTACCTAGTGTGACGAGATTTTGGTAGACCAATGTTTTTCACATTGGATAGTTATTTGGTGTATAATTCAATAGCTTCCTCAAAAATATATCCCTCCGCAATATAAACCTCTAGACAACTTTGATTTTTGACATACCCTTTTCAAAATATTTATATACCGTTCAATGAGGTACATCCATCTATAGTGTACAAAACCACGTAGTCTAATCTCTCTCACAAAGTGAACCATAAAATGAACCATCATATCATAGAATGTGGGCTAGAAGATCATTTACAATTCACATAATATTATGGGAATTTCTCTTTCCATATTTGGTAATTTCGTCGGGTCAATAACTTTGTTTCATATATATTTGAAAAAGAAACTGATCTTGATTAATATATGATGGAAATTCTTGGGAAAAATACAACATAAATATATGGTAATTAGATCTTTTATCAAAACATAAAATTCATGTGATTTCAAACCCTTTAACTTTAAATTTTTTATTGACACGATGTTCTTGATATTCGATGAATACCCCTCTTGAACCTTTATGTCATTCAAGAAGTTACAAAACTGATATCTCTATTTTCTAGAAAGATTTTAAGCAACTGGAGGAAGAAAAGTTCATTTTTCACCTTTCAATGGCGCCAACTCTTCTCATATTCTCATGTCTACCATGTCCAACCTATCCTTAATTTCATCCTTTTTAGGTGCATTTACCAATGTTTTGATGACACTGTCACATAATTTTTTTTCAACATGCATAACATCAAAAAAATGCCTGACATACAGACAATTCTAGTATGGTAATTCAAAAAAAACTGATCTCTTTTTCCGACTGGTTTTCGTAAGGTTTTTCAAAAATAGTTTACCAAAAGTAGTGTCCATATATTTTACTTTATCAAATAGTTGATCACCTATTAGTGGATATGGTGTTGTACATTCTTCTAAACTTCCATCAAATAATTTCATCCAATATCATTACTTATGTCATCAGGGTAGAAATCTACAATATCCGAGAAACATGGTTTTCGATGAATGTTTCATCCTAATTGACTGTGTACCTTGTTAGAAAATGGGACACACTTGAGTTCCTTTAATGTTATATCCTAAAAAAATTCATCAGCATAAAAGTCATTTATCATCCCATACAATAAGGTTCTTAACATGAAATCTTCATTTCTATAATCATCATAAAATGTAACATCAGAATCCCATAATAATTTCAAATCCTCGATCAATGGAGCCAAATAAACATCAATATCATTACCCAGTTGTTTTGGTCCTGATATAAGAATAGATAACATGATGTATTTTTGTTTCATGGAGAACTATGGTAGAAAATTATAATTTACGAACATAATAAGCCATGTACTGTGAATGCTACTTTATAAACCAAAAGGATTCACTCCATCTATAGATAACACAAGACGAAGGTTTCTTGAATTGTTTCCAAATTCATGATACTCATGATCAATTCTCTTCTAATGAGTAGGGTCTATTGAGTGACATAGTTTCATATATTTATTTCCTATATCTATATACCACGTCAATTTCTTTTTAGTCTCCTAACTTTTATATAGGTGTTTAAACCTTGGAATGATTGGAAAGTACCATACAAATTTTGTAGGACCGAATTCATCTTTCTTGTATTGAGAAGAACCACACTTTGGGCATTTTGTAAGTGATTTTTGATCCTTATAAAATAGTATACAATCATTCATGAAAACATGTATTCTTTTAGAGATCATACCCATCAAGTGTAGCATTCATTTAGCATTGTATGTTCGGATCGGTAGATCATTATATTCTGGGAGCATGTCATTCAAGAGAGAAAGTAGTTCTATAAAACTGACATCACTCCATCTATTGTATGCCTTCAAATTATACATCTCAATATGACTGAAAATGTTTTATATTTAGTGAAACCAGTATAAAATTCTTTGCATGACTCTTTAACTTCTCAAACAATTTTGGGAAATCATGAAGTTCATCTTCAAGTCCTTGTCATTTTCTCAATACAATCTTCATCATCATTCACATATTTAATCACATCCTCAATACGGTCTTTTTCTTTTTCCACACTTGTAATCATATCAGATGATCCATAAAATGCAGTGTTATCTCAATCACTAGCTACGTTCACATTTTCCTCATGTTTATTCCAACATTTATAACTTAGATCTATTCCATGAAAGGTCAAGTGTTCTTACAACTCCTCGGGAATAATTAATCTTGAATAAAAATATCATAAACACAAAAAAAAAAATATTTGAGAAGGTTTATATGCATGATCTTTTGCAAACTTGATGAACCCTTTCACTCCATCTTCATAATCTTTTGTTAGACGATTATCATCCATCCATTATTTATTCATATCCATCCTATTTTTTTAGTAATATTAATATTTAATAAACTAAATACACAAAAGATGTTCAACTATGGTCATCATCCAACTGTATGTCCCTTTTAGAAGATCCAAAGGAAGCCAAAAAATCCAGAACAAACCTGAACCTATAAAATATAGGCATGATCTAAAATTATAGTAGGTCACCACAACCTACCAAATCTAAGAGATCACTTTCATATTACATCTTAAAAAATTTATTTTGAAATAAATTAATAAATAAACATTTTCTATATAGTTTTACCAAATAAGTAGCAACACATAAAAGTCTGTTAAACCCATTTTTCTATGATTTTCATTAAATAAAAACAATCACTTAGAAAACATTTTTCCATGGCCAATACCACTTGGTCAAATAACCTTTTTTAAAATATTAATTTAAACTATTTTATAAAAATCCATTTTTGAAATACACATTTCAAAACTCAAAGTGGTTTCCAACTATCATGCAGTTTTCTAAAATGTGTTTGAAAACCAACCATTTCCATAAAACTATGCATGGTTGCCTAAACCACCATTTTAGAAACTCACGCATTCTTGGAGTTTCAAATACAAACCATTTTAAATTTTATCATTTGAGAACACTTTTCAAACTCATTATTAAAATAGTTTGAAAAAACTTCAAAAACACCCTTTCCTTTTTTCCTACTTTAAAAACCATTCACAATCCCTTTTCAAAAAATTCGAAAAGAAAACCATAAAAATAAGGAAGAAAGCATAGAATCGAGCACCATTATGTCAAGTTTCAAAAACTAAGACATCAATAATAAATATCCCCACATTAGATCACAAGATACAATGGTCATAAAATAATCAAAGGGGCATGATAGGGTATCACACCTTTTATGGAAACTCATTTTTTATAAAATTTCAAATGGGTCTTCTCTTTTCAAAACATGGTTCAAATTCCAATCCATTTTACCATTTATACAATCCATCCCAATCCCATCTTCGGACCAATTTTATCCAAATTCCTTTGAAACTCAAATGGGAATTTACACTACCCTTTAAATGGACATTGAAAAACATTCAAAGACATGATAATTTTAAAAATCCTATACATATGGGAAAACACACCCTTTTGAAATAATACATCTCATTTGGAAATCTTAAAAGCTTTAAACACCCCAAAACGTTGATACAAAAATTAACCAATGTTAAAAAATGTCGTTTTAAATATAGATCATAAGCGTTAAGTCGCCACTTTAAAAATAAAATAACATTTTCCAACATTTTTTACACTTTAAAATCACCTAAAATCTTGGTTTGAAATCCAATAAACATAAGAATAGTTTTTAAAACATAAAGTTAGTGATTACCACTAATTTTAAAACCAAAATCATTCTTTTAAAAAAACCATTTAGGCATTTTCTCAAACACTTTTTATCGAATATCATTCCATAATAAGGGATAAAACCACTTGGAAAACACCATTTATCCCTCATGGGAACTCATATTGGCATAAGTATAATAAGGAAATTCTTTAAAAACAAAAATAATTTAAAGATAAAGAAAATATGAAGGCGAAAGAAAAAAGAAAGGGAACATGGTATATAATAAAGATAGTAAAAATAAGATGATATAGTAAGGACTGAGAAGGAAACATCGAATCTAACCAAAGTATATCTATAAATGACACATAATCCATTTATAAAGAGGATGATCCATTTAATGGATTAAGAGTAATATAAAAATTAAGGTAAATGTTCAAGAAATGGTACATCAATATCCCATTCACCATTGAAATATCATAAATGTTGTCATATGACAAGTTCCTTAAGGAACTCATTTATAATAAAAATAAATTAGAATATATAGGAGTGATTTTTCTAAAATATTGTTTCTTAATTATAGTTAAATGAAATATTCCACTAAAATTTCAACATCCATGTAGCTTTTATATTCCATGCAATATCAGTGTTTGAACTTTCTAGAATGCCCTTTTTGATTTATAGGGGGTCATTCGGCCTATGATGCTAAATATTTTCAAGAAAAGTAATCCAAATACAATAGATTTTATTCTTAAACTATAGGACCAGTCCATCAGGTATGTCATTAGAATTTAGGATGATGTCTTGGATTATATAGGGAAATGAATAATTCCCTTTGATATTATAATTCTAGAAATTGAATAAGAATGATAAGTACTAATAACCATTTAATGAAATTTCATATCCATGGGAAAGTTGTTCATTAATTTTAATCTAGGAAAGTTGATTTTTTAAGTTGTAGAGGAGAAAGTCCAATTTCTCTTGATGAAAGAGGTGAATTAAGTTGCTGAACAAGAATATTATCATGTCTTCATTTCCACTAATGATGATTATAGAGATTTAAAAATAAAATTGGTTAATGAAAAGGGTATTATGTACTTGATCAATGTAAAATCCAAAAGGAATACTCTAGAAAGTCATGAGAATATGGAATAAAAAGAAATATTCGATACAATAAAACTAATTTCAGGGGCTTCCTTTACTAAATTGATTCTATAAATTTTGGTTTCACCCAAGTTAGAAATATGGAAATTCTTGACAAACTTCAGGTACTAATTCTTAGGAAAATCAAAGGAAATAGTTGGGGAGGTCATGGACTGTAAAGAACTCTAAAAAATGTCATGGTGGGAGTTATAGATAAGCCAGAAGATAAAGACTGTGATGGGGACATTGTTGTAATTGAGAGAAGAGTTGGTATTGATATTGAACTCAAAGTATCCTTTGAGGACATTAATATTTGGTGGGCTAAAACAAGAAAATCAAATGGAGTTTTCAAATAATCCATGTTCTTTATCCAATAACAAATATAGTAAAAACCCCATACTGAAAATGGATATTGAAAAACTTAAATAAAAAATTATGAAAATTTTGGAAACATGGTCGAGGTATGGATCATGAATGAAGAACGGTCCTAGATAATTGATGGCCTAAACAATTTATTGAATGATCTAGTCAAGAGAATAAAGTAACTCAAAATTGATGTTAGGAAGTTTTGATCTAAGTGTGATTATTAAGAGAGGCTTTTAACTCTCCAAATTGAATAAGAAAGATCATGTGAATGGGCTATAAATGATGAAAAGGATGTACATTAGGAATCTTCATAGATGGTAGATACCGATAGACCATTAAAGTGGTTCCAAGATAAATGAAATTTAGAACTATGTAATGATAATAAGAACAAATTGTCAATAGATTAAGAAAACCCTCAATGAACCAATTTGTGGAAAAGGTTGCATTTAATAACTTACAGTAAAATCAAAAACCAAAATATGGTGATGAAAAGACATAAGCAATACACTAAATATTTGGTGTTATTGTTATGTAAATATGAGACATAAAAAATGCATTCTATAGAAAAGTGGAACTTTATGGATAATTAGAAACAAAAATATATGATAACAATTTTAATTCATGATATATTTACAATGATTATTGCTAATTTTGTAGGATATGGCTACAAAGACATGTATTTCCAATCTAAGGTATGAATGGATGTACCAAAACAAAACTAAAGGGGAAGATCGCAACTGTTAGAAGTATCATCAAGCGTGATGAAAATGTATAAAGGTAAAAATATCACCAAATAGAAAATGTAGTAGTCTAGAAACAATTGATAAAAACCTTATCTACGACGGCGATGGGAGAGATGGCGTCAAGGCAAGGAGCAACAACGACGGTGAAGGAGAATGAGGGCAGTGGGGATAGAAGAGAGGGCGGGGGGGGGGGCAGTGTGGCGAAGTGGAGGTGTGGTGGCAGTGCGGCTGGAGGAGGGTGGTGTGTGGCGGCAACGGGCTTCGACAACGGTAGTGGCGCTTTGCGGTGACTGCAGTGCGGTTGGGCGACACCAGGGTTCGATTAGAGCGGTGACGCGGTGGTGCGACGACAGTCTGCTTTCACGAGAGCTTGAAGTGTGTGAGGGAAGAAGTTGGCTGTTAGGGTTCAATTATAAAATCAGGTAATGCTTTTATCAGCGCTACTTAAAAAGAACTGATAAAATGTATGTTTTGTCAGTGCTAAAATAGAAAGTGCTGATAAAACAAACAAACCTCACACACATGTTGGAAAGGCGGACCGTAGCTCCCTGCATGGGATAGCCCACCCATCAAGCCTTATTTATTCAATACATAGCTCATGGGCCCAATGGGAATGAAGCCCATTACATGGTTCGTAGGGCCAGTGAGCATGAAAGCTCATTACATGGCCCTGATGGTCCAAATTTTTAACTCAAAGGCCCTCCAGTGAACAGTGTTGTTACAGTACTAGGGTTGTTGTAGTGTCTGCTGTAGTGCCCGCCTCCGCTGTAGTGTCTCTGGTCACTAGTTCCATCAGTGCTACAGTATGCTACGGTACCTGCACCCAGTAGGTTTTGAACCCTCATTTTTTATGACGTATTACGGGGTGTTTACCACTAAACAAAGCCCCAACTACGTTATAATAAATATATATTTAATTATAGTTATAATTATATATATATATATATAAATAATTGTAAAATTATAAGAAATATATTTATTATATTTATAATTTTATTAATATATATAATTAATATATTTATTATAATTTTATAATTATTTAAATATATCTATATTTATTTATAATTATAATTATAAATATAAATATTTGTATTTATTTATAAAACTTCGTATATATTTATTTAATTATATAAATTTGTAAAATTAAAAGTATAATAAATATTTTTTTATAATTTTATAATTATTTAAATAAATATATATTTATTTATAATTATAAATATAAATAAATATTTATTTATTTGCAATTAAAAAATTATAATAAATATATACTTATTTATAGTTATAATTATAAATATATTTATTTATTTATATAATTATAAAATTATAAAAAATATATTTATTATATTTATTATATTTATAATTTTATAAATATATATAATCAATATATTTATTATAATCTTATAATTATTTAAATATATCTATATCTATTTAGAATTATAATTATAAATATTTGTATTTATTTATAAATATTTTTATATATTTATAAATATATTTATTTAATTATATATATTTATAGCTTTATAAGTATAATAAATATATTTATTATAATTTTATAATTATTTACATATATATATATATTTATTTATAATTATACATATAAATAAATATATTTATATATATTTATATATAATTATAATAGATGTATCTATTATAATTTATAATTATTTATTTATATATATATATAGTTATAATTATAATTATAAGTAATTGTATTTAAAAAGTATTTATATATTATAAATACAATAAATATATTTATCGTATTGTTATAAGTATTTATGAGAACATAGTAGATTCATGCATATACAATGAATGAATCATATACCTAGTAAAGTATAGATCATAAAAAACGAGTCATCACATATATGGACAACATGAATAATAATAAGGTGTAATGTATAAATGAATATTCATGATGAATACATAACATATGCACGTCTCTTTTTTGTTTGATTGTTAATTTTCTTTTTATTTTAATAAGTAGTCAGGAGCCTAGGCTTCTGGCTGGACAGACTTCGTAATTATAAATATATATTTGTAAATATAATAAATATATTTATTATAATCTTATAATTATTTAAATCTATATTTATTTAATTATAATCTTATAAATACTTTTTTAAAATATTATATATATATATATATATTTGAATTATTAAAAAAAATATTAATTATAAACATGCATTTTTTATTTATTGTATATAAATAAACATTATTTTTGAATATAAATATAATAATTTTATATAAATTAATAATACTTTTTATTAAAAACTTTTATCTGTGCTAATAATAGCGCTGATAAATCTACCATTTATCGATGGTAACAAAAGCGTTGATAAAAAGATATATCTTTATCAGCGCTTTTTTAGCGCTGATAATGGTTAGATTTATCATCGCTTTTAGCTAGCGTTGATAAAAGCCCCCCCTATCAGTGCGTTTTTCTAAGCACTGAAAAAATTTGATGCTGCCCTTGCGCCAATCTGTGGTAGTGGAATGAACAAAAAGTCTGATGTATGATATTAGTGGAAGGATGTGAGTGAAGGAATATTGTTGAAAAATTCAGCCAAAGATCATATATATATGTTAGATTAATTGCGATGAGACTACTTGTGATGGAATTTCCGTCGCAAAAACATTTATTTGCGACGGTTTTCGACAAAAATTACATCTTCCATAAATACCCATGTTAGTGGTGTAAAACTATTTGTGACATTTCCCATTGCAGAAATAGTTACTACTGATAGATTATTCACGATGAGCCCATTACCAATAACTAGTCATTTGCAACGCACCCCATCGCGAATAATAAATATTGGTGGCGGGACCCGTCGCATATACCCCTGACATTAAGAAATATATCAGATATATGAACAATTAATTGGGATGGAAATCCTTTCCATAGCAAAAAAATAACATTTCCCATGGTATGACAGGTATTCGCGCGAAAAAGTATTTGTGACGGGAAGAGTTTTTCATCGCAAATAATTAGTGAAAATAATTATTTGCGACGAGGTCGTAACCAGTTGCAAATATCCAATTTCCCCATAGTGGTTGTTGCCTCTTGTTCATGAAGGTAAGTGGTGCTAGGAGTTCTCACTACCCATTGAACATCATCATTAGAAGATGTGGTCCCGGGAGGGCATCAAGTTCTGATGAGCTCTCCCGTGGCCACTTTGAATTGTTTCCACCTTCTTGGGGAGGTAGGCTTTAAGAATATTTCTAGCATCCAAGACCCTTGAAGCACGAAGCATAGGATGAAAAGGAACCAACATGAAATGTTCAGCCTTGGAATCAATTTATTCTCTTCGGTCAAACATGAATTGGTTGATGTGTATGGTAGAACTCACACTTATTTTGTTAATCGTCATTTTTAATTTAGAGGTGATGATTCTAACCTTCTTTCTAAGGTCAATGTTTATGGTTTTGATCATCTTCATGATGATATGCACTCTCTGTAGTATGTTACTTTTCCTTGTCACATAAATGTGACGTCACCTGCTTTTCAGATTCTCACTCAACCACAAAGGTAATTTTTTTCCATAAATAAAGAATATTTAATTTTCAGCTAGGGTTCGCTTCGATTTTTTTCACCACCCCAATTTCTTGAAAAAAAAGCATGGAACATTATCAGCGTTGAAAAAAGTGGAGATTGATAGTATATTTTATCAACATTTTCATATAATATTGATAAAGATTTTCCTTTAATTAGGATATTTTTTCAACGATGATAAGGGATGGACCATTTTAGTGATTTTTTTACGGTGAGAAAGGTCGCCCTTCATATTTATATAAGTATAATAAAATGTAAATATATATCTTAAATGTCAATTATATAAAAATATAAATAATATATATATATATATATATTTATTTATAAAAAGGCAAGGTCAAGGACCCTTAAATAGAATAGAAAAACAAGACAAAAGAGTGAGAGGATGAGGTCAAACAGAACATCATTGCCCCCATCGAAGAAATCAAAGATGAAGTTTTTTCCTAATCTTAGATCCAATCTTTTTCTCTTCTTCTCGAAGGTCATTCCAATTTATACATTGTCCATGCCCACGACCCCCGACCTCTAAAATATCTCTCTTCTAATCTTCTTGTCTGTTGAAGGAGACTTTTTATGTCCATGTCATCTGAGTCGGATTCAATCAATGGTTGCAAATCTTCTTTTTCAGTAGCCCATTATGCACATCCAACAATTATATATATATTGCATATTAAGGTTATATTTATATTTAAGTATATTTATATTAATATATGACTTTGTATGCCCACAGGGCATGAGTAAGTTTGTGAATGGCGGTGGTGTCCTGACCCCGAGGTTCCGGGTTTGAGTCCCCACAAGACAACAAACACTATATGCCATTATCACCTCTCATGAGCACCTTTACCCTGTGTGGAATTGTCCTGAACGCCTGGCTGTCGTTACACTTGGTTCTGCGGCTGGGGGAGTACATAAAGGCGCTCGATGGTGGGTGACGGCCCACATATACCGTGTAACCCCTTGGGCCTGAAAACCCAGTGTACTTTTGCCCACGGGGCATGAGTGAGTTGGTGAGCGGCGGTGGCGTCCTGTCCCCGAGATTTCGGGTTCAAGTCCTCACAAGGCAGCACACACTATATGTCATTATCACCTCTCATGGGCCCTCTACCCCAGGTGGAACTGGCCTGAACGCCAGGGTGTCGTTACACCTAGACTAGCGGATGGGGGAGTACATAAAGGTACTCAGTGGTGGGTGACGACCCACTTATACTGTGTAACCCCTTGGGCCTGAAAACCCAGTGAAATTTTTCCGCTTCGACGGTGGCGTAGTGATGAAGGAGAGGGGTATAACCACGTTGTTCTTTGGGAGGTTCATGGTTCGAATATTGGGAGTCCACTTTCGGGACGAACCTCTCCATCGGGATCCACTCGCTTTGTCGGGTCACCCGGTTCCTAACTGGGTGGGCAAAATGAGGCGCAACCCACCTGTACTGACAGATTGCTGTGTTGAACCATCATCGCTCGGGTCGTCACCTTTCAGGACGCTCTGCCATTTCGGCTGGCAACAGTTCCTTCCCGGATGGGGCTCTGTCCGGAGTGATCCCTTCGTGGGGAGGGGGGTTTCCTGGTTTGGAGGGTTCGAAACTGCCACACCTGAAAAATTCCCTTTAAGAAAATAAAAATATATGTCTTTATATATATTACAAAATATACCAACATATATATAAATATATAATTATATACACAAAACCCGTAAGGTCTAGTAATCAGAGTGATTCTCTACAATGTGGTACGCTGCTTTTGAATCCTATCTGGTTTGGTGTTGCTTGGCAGGCTCTTTGGTTGACGATTTCCCCATAAAAACTTTTTATTTACAATGCATGCAGGTAAATAAGCGGGGGAAAAATTATCTATATATGTAATGTAACAAATTTAATTAACATTAAAATATATTTGAGGACGAAGTACAATAAAATAAAATTAACTAAGGTGTAAATGAACTAAAAAAATATAACTATTCACATCAATTAAATTAAAATTAAAAATATATATTAATAAAATTGCCCCCAGTGCCAGTTCGGACCATGAGATGGGTTACGTGACTTCAGCGGGGCCGGAGCGTTTTGCATTTCTTGGCTTTTTTGAGGTCCCCCTGGCCTAGTAGTGTCACGGTTCGGTGATCCCCACCATGGATTTTATGGACCACCCTGCCCGGCTGACGGACTGACGGACCCCGCCCCGCCCCGCCCGCCCGATTGCATTCCCATCGTCACAGCTCCCATCTTTTACGGGTCCCACCCGCGCTTTTACCCCGGACCCGAACCATTTGTTTAATCGATATAATATTTTGATACCCAAAATATATATATTCAAACTAATTTAAAAATAGATCGGATCGGCTAATGACAGGCTTAATATACGGGATCTTAAATATAATTTTATTCCAAGGACCAAATATATATATGTCAAGTTAAGCGTGGGATAAATGTCAAGTTTTTTTGGAGGTGGGGGGGGGGGATCCTGGATGCGTGGTTGTTTTAAAAAAAACATATACAAAACCTGAAAAAATAGATATATTAAAATACCCTCACATATGAAGCGGACCACTATTTATCTAATTTATATATTTTAATTATAATAAATGTTAATATTATAATAAAATTTTTATGTATCCATATTTTTTATAATGTTTTAAAATAAAAAATTACAATATCTACCATTTGTTTTGAAAATAAATACATATTATTGTGAGTTTTTTTTCATTGCAAACTTAAAGTGTGTGTGTATTTGTAATAACTACATAATAATAATTATTATTATAACAATAATATATATATATATATAATGTTTTTAAAAATTTTAATTTTTGATTTTTGCATTAAAAATTAATATATACTAATGCAGCTTATTTAAAAAACAAAAATACTTTATAAAAAATATAAATAAAAACAGAACACAATATATTTATGTGTGTGTATGTATACACTAAAAATATGCACTATAAATTTCAAATGAAAAAATACCTTTTATATTTCTATTGATAAAAAATATATTTATGTGTGTGTACACTGAAAACATGAACTTGAAATTATTAGTGTAATTTTGCACTGTGAATTTTCGGTGGAAATTAACAATGTGTGTTAATAAATTTTCACTGGCAATTAATCATGTTTATTTTAAAATCTTGATAATCAAATTTCTAATATAAATTTTCAATGTAAATTTTCAATGTAAATTTTTAGTGCAAACACATATTGTATGATTTCATGTGTGTATATAAATACATTTTGTGTGCATATACTTATATATATATATATATATATATTTATGTATAAATAATTAGATTTTTATGTATGTAAGTAAAAAAGTATGTATGTAAATACTAATATTAATAAAACAATTAGGTATGTATGTATGTATATTTATAATTACACACAAACATATTACTCTATCACGTGGAAGGGAAAATTTATTAAAACCTCAATTATTGTGGAAGAAAACCTTACTATATTAACCAAAAATGACAAAAGTTTTGGAAATGCACTAAAATATGGCATACCGCACTATAAAAAAACAGTATACATTGGTTACCTTTATCACCACTATATAAAACCACTAATAAAGGTACCATTTATCAGTGTTAGAAAAAATGTTGATAAATGATGTTTTTTATCCGTGCTTGAAAAAACATTAATTTTGAAGAACCTTTGTGATAATTTGTTTTAACAATGTTTTTTGTATTTATTGACAACTAACCTTTTTATATAAGAATGTTTTTGTTATTCAGAATCGGACCCACTCTATCAAAATGAGTTTTCATAAGAAAGTTGGACGTTGTATGATTCAAACATAAAGGAAGAGAAAAGTTTTATCGTTAAGAAGTTTGTTTTCCAAACACAGGTTTCTAGACTCAGGTTTTCAGGCCGAGCAACACCAAACGTAGAAGCAGTCAGAAATATGAAGTTGTTGCTCAAACACAAAATTGGTCTCATATCCATCGACATGATGTTAAAGGTTCATCGGACTCGGTATTAGTTAAAAAATCCGAGGTTCTTGAGAATTAAAGTTAGAATGTTGCTGAAAATATTGAATGAAGCTAGTAATGTCAGGAGTTTGAAAGTTTTCATACTTTCCAACCTAAATCAGACGATGCTTTTCTGTTCTTAAAATTTTCTTTAAATCATGAAAACTCTAATGATGAAAGTTGATGAAAAAATGAAAGGAATTGTAAAGTTTGTATCACTTCTAGAAACTCGGACACAGAAGATTGGATCCAGAAGTATCGGACTCAGAAGTTGTTAGAATTCAGTATGGTTATAACTGATAAGGTTTGAAAAATTTAAAAATTTAAAAGTGAATAATTTCATCATAATGAGAATTTCATCATTATGAGGATTCCATCAAACTGACTCTGAGAAGAAAAGATGATCGAGTTGACTCTAAGAAGGAAAAATGATAGGATCGACTTTGAGAAGGAAAGTCAATCAGACTAACTCTAAAGTGGATAACCAGATCGTAATGAGATAAAGATAGTCATATTGTTTCAAGCAGAGAAAGATAGTCAGACCGTGGTGAGATGAAGATGTTTCATCGTAATGTTGCTGAGGAAGATAATCAGACTGAAGCTGAGCAAGATAATAACACTGATGCTGAGCAAGATAACCAGACTAAATCTGTGAAAAATAATCGTACTAAAGCTGAGCAAGATAATCAGACTGAAACTAAGCAAGATAATCAGAATGAAGCTGAGTAAGATAATCAGAATGAAGTTGAACAAGATAATCGTACTGGAGATGAGCAAGTTAATGTGACTGAATAAAGTTAGTATGTTCGAGAAGACTGATATCCTAGAAATCTTAAGAAGGTTTGAAAAAGTCAAAGTTGAAGTTTAAATGTGAGTGATTTTTGGGGTTTTGCAATTTGGGTAAGTGGGAAAAGTTTTTCAGGTTCCCGCCTTTGAAATTCTATGTTCCCATAAATATAATCAAAGTTCATTCGCATTTTGTAAGTTTTCATGAGTATGGAAAAGGTGGAGCGTTATATATTTCTTGCCATGTTTTTCTTTTCAGACTGAGATCTCAGAAGAAGGCCGGACTGCAGAAAGTTTTGTCAATCGGACTGAAGAAGATCATATTGAGCATTTGAGCAGAGTTTGAGTTTTTCAGATTGAGACCAAGTGCGTCGTACCGAGTCAATCGGACCAGGGTCATCAGACCTAGGAACTTTTGTGGAGAAAATTGAACAAAGTATTCATTATTTTGTTTTGTCTCAACTGTTTTGTAAGCAATTTTGTAAAATAATGGAAGTCAATATAATCATTATTATCGGGAGATAGAAGACGTCTAACGGGAGCTGATGCAAGTTGTATTCACTTATTCGTAATAGTGAATTTCCATAGACCCATGGAAGTAGCTATGATAAAGATGTAGGTTCTCGCACTAAGGCTGAACCTTTTAAAACTTGTATGCTTTGCTTATTTCCCTACATTTTCATACATGAGTATTTAATAAAAGATAATAAGAAAATTAATCTTAACAGGTTGCAGGGGTTAAGTTTCTAAAAGTTTTGAAACTCATAAAAGCGAACAACTGATTCAACTCTCCCTTCTCAGTTGTTTTTCAATCCTTTGGAACTTCAGATACCTTTATCAGCGTTTTTTTAAACGCTCATAAAAGATAACCTTTATTTGAGTTTTTAAGCATTGATAAATACCACCTTTCAAAAACATTTTTTAGCACCGATAAAGGTTATATTCCATTAAAAAAATATATCATTTAAAAACAAATATTAATATTTAAATATATTTATATTGATAAAAATATAACATATTTTATTAAATATGATTTATATAGGACTAAATATATATTTGCACTTAATATATAAGATAATAAGTTAAAATGTCATATACAATAATATATATATATATATATATATATAATTTTCCTACATATTTTTTATATAATAAGAAATATGTATTATAGATTATATAAATTTATGTCATATATTTAGTGAAAAACAGTTTATTAAATTAATTAAAAATACTTAATATTAATTAAAAACTATTTATTAATTAAGACATTTTGTTTTATCAATGTCATTTTTATCAATTTGACACATATATAAAATAATAATTAATTAATTAATAATAATTTTTTTTGACTAAATATGTTACACTTAATATGTCATACACTAATTTCCCACGAAACCAATTCAATTTTACAGAGACAAACATATACAAATAATATAAATTGTTAATATCATCGTTTTATATTTTTATTTATTAATATTTAATATTTAATATTTAATTTAACATGTTTTTAATTATTACATTTTATTTATTCTCTATATTTATATTTAATATATATTATTTATTACTATTTATAATATATATATATAATAAATTTATTCATTTTTATTTATAATTATTTCATTAATAATTTCTCTTATTATTTTTGTAATTTATTTATTTTTTATTTTTATTTGTTTAATATTTTTTAAATGTTATTCATTTATAATATTTATTTATATTTATTGATTAACGTTTAATGTTTTTAATACAATTTTAATTTACATATTTAATATATATTCATTTTCATTTAAACATGTATTCATTTTTTTTAAATTTACATAATTAATCACTTTTTCAATTTTTAAATATTTTTTCAATCTATTCATCGTTTAATTAAATTTCACTCCATTTAACATACATTCATTTAATATTATTTATTTATAATCAATTTTAAGTGCTTTTTTACTTGTTTTTATAACTTATATATTTTAAATATATATTCGTTTAATTTTATTAATTTATTTACAACTTTTTAATATATATATATATATATATGTATTAAATTTATTCATTTTTAATTTTTAATTTTTAATATTTTTTAATTTTATTTGTTTTTAATATTTATTTATTAACATTAAATATGTTTTTAATACAGTTGTAATTTACATATATCAAACTCAAGTTACGTTAATTTTACACACATATACTATTTATTACTTTTTAATTTTTTTCCAAATTTATTTATTTTTAATATCATTTATTCATTAATAATTGTAATTGTTTTTTTAATATTTTTATAATTAATTCATTTTCATTTTTTCTTTGTTTAATATTTTGGTAATTTTATCCATTTTTAATATTTATTTACACATGTTTATTAATTAATATTTAATTGTTTAATATGGTTTTAATTTATATAATTGATATGTATTCCATATCATTAACATATATTCATTTTTAGTATTTTAATAATCTATACCATTAATAACACATTCATTTTTTAAATTTATTCATTCTTATTATTTATTTCATTAATAGATGTTATATATTATATAATTTCATTGTTTAATTCAACATATATCAAATTTGTGTTGCACACACAAACACATTAATTTCACGAACACATTTACGTAATTATTGCAATCTTATATAGAAACACACACACAGTTTTTATGTAATTTATTCAAATTTTAATATTCATTTCTAAATTTCATTTAGTAACATAATATATTTAATATATTATGTTTTTAATCAAAAAATTTTATTTATTCATTTTTAATATTATTTTAGTTAATATTATTTATTCATTTTTAGAATTTATCAATTTTTGTATTTTTTGGAATTTAATCATTTTCTAATATTAATTTATAAATATCTATTTACTATGTTTTAATATTTTCAATATATATTCATATTTATTTTAATTTATATCCACATTTTTTTAATAATTAGTATAATTAATAAAATTTATCCATTTTTTAAATATTTTTAATGTATATTCATTTTTAAGTATTCAATTTTTCTCTTTTTTAACATTCATGCATTTAAGATTATATATTCATTAATAATGTTAAAAATATATTTATAAAAATATATTTATAAATACATATTTATGAATACATGTTTACAATTCTTTTAATATATTTTTAATTATATAAATAATTATATATTTATAATTATTTATATAATTATTTATCTATCTATATATATAATTGTAATTATAAATATATATGTATAATTATTTAAATATATTAATAATTATAAAAATATTTATTTATAATTATATACATTTATATTTCTTTATAATTATATATATTTTATTTTTTTAATTATTTTAATTAGATTTTTAAATATTAATTATATATGTTTTTATCAGCATTTTTTTACCGCTGATAAAGACTTATCTTTATTAGTGCTATAATATAGAGCACCGATAAAAGTTATCTTTATCAGCACTAATATTCTAGCACAGATAAAGAGGGGTTTTATCAGCAATTATTATTTTGGCGTTGATTAAACCTCTTTTTATCAGTGCTTTTTTAAAAGTACTGATAAAACCCTTCACAATCTTAGCCCTAACTGAACTCAGTTCTCTTGCACCGTTCATGCTATCGTGAAAGTTCACCTCTCCTGCTGCTTCCCCTCGATCTTCTAAGATGAATCTAGCCCCTCAAAACCTAAGGTATGTTATTATTTCTACCCCTCTCTCATTTATCAGTTTCTTTATATGCATCACCTCCCTCGCACATAACTAGAACCACCGCGCATGGTCGCCCACAATATCCCTTTCCTATCCTCTTATCATGTTCTTTAGCATTAATATGACCCAAACTACATCAAATATATATAAATAATTTTATAAAACATTTTTAAAATAATGAAACACTCAACATCAATACATTGGAATGATTTCAATAATGTATCATTCCAATATAGATGCCTAATACATGGATATCATTTATTTTCACTGTATTAGTGACTATCTTCAATGAAACTTGGAATGCCAATAAAATTTATTCATTTTAATTGGGATATTTATGATTTTACTTTCGTTTTTTTATTTAAGTACATATATGATTTATCTTCCCTAACGCTACACAATATTTCTAAAATATTGTTTGATACATGTTGACTTTAACATCCAAAAGGATTCCCTCAAATTGAATCCACATGCTTTTCTAAAACCATAAAATTCATCACTTTAATTTTAGACATGTCAATGTGAATAATTTTCTTGAGGAAAAACTATAGGTTTTTTTAAAAAACGTATAAAAGATCTTAATAACTGTATAATGGGTTTCACATAGATTGGGTGAAATTTTTCTATTCACTAAATTCATTAACAGATCAAATTATGATAAAGAATTTTATAAACGACTACTCAATGATAAATTTTTTATTTTAGACCATTTTTTCATAGTAACCATGACCATAGTGGAAATATCCTCCTATTTTTTTTGTGGAATTATATTCTGGGATAGGTTTATAGATGATCCAAGAAGATGATATGGTGATTGGAATCACAAAATCTCAAGAAAGAAATCATACATTATACTAATGATAATATAGATATGTATTTAGGGAAGGTAAACAATGAGCATAGGGGGTTAAGGATATATTTAGAGCACTCCCACCCACTCAATGAATGCTTCTCATCTTGATTCATTAAATAGATTGAGGATTATCATTATCCCTAAAATAAAATTTTAAAGTGATTATTTTTTTAAAATTTTAAATTACTATTAAAATTTTATAAAATTATTTACATTCTATTTATGACTTATAATAAAAACAATGAAATATTTGAATTCAAAAACATGATCCTTAAATATTATATCTATTACATATAGTTATATGGGGAATATATTTATAACATTATAATTTTTTTATTCATTTCAACATTGGTTCCAATTAGTAGGTGGGTCTTTCTTTTCATTACGTTCTTGCTCTTTGACTCACTTGCATTCATTCGACCACCATTGGATTTCTTCAAGCCATAAATATTTTTATCTTTTTTTCCAGTTGCCTTTATCGATCCATCCCATTGAGACACACCTAAAATTTTATTTAAAACCTGGTCCTAGTTATGGGGACACCTAGAAATCTATTTAATCCCCCATTCAGACACCCCTCCACTCTTTAAATTGGTATTGTGACCGACATTCAAAACATCAATATATGTTTTTTCCTTGTTTGAACATCATGCCACAACCCTCCCTCCAAATATTCCCCTCCTGAGCTGCCAATAATGGAACAGAGATAATGAACCCGATTCCCACCTCTAGTAGACCCTAGGGTGGCGACCAACACCAAGGGTATACAAATCTCACAAAATGGGAGGCATTGCCCTTTTTACAGTAACCAGATCGGGAGGTAAGATGTATAAACCACAAAAAACTCTAATACATATATAAAATAAATCCATAATCCATCCCACATGCGTGTTTAAAAACATAACTTCTAAAAATATAATAAACTCCAAAGTAAGTACCAAAAAAACAAAGCTAAGCAGTGATACAACAACTATCTCTACATTCGAGCTAGTAAAGTCCAGCATGGTCCATGAAATCCTCCTAGAAACCTGAAATTAGTTTTATACGTAGAGTGAGCATACAAGTATACTCAGTAAGAAAACACAAGGTCTCTCATGCACAAGTGGGAGAAATATACTAATGCCTCTATGAGAAAACAGTAGAAACCAATAACACCAAATAAAGAATACTAGTCATTCCAACCTCACCAAGTCATTATCACCAAATATCATAAGTAATATAAATTAATATAACAATCACATTTATTTTAGGGTACCTCGCACCACTTCCCACCGGTTAACTTCTTATATCCTAAAAAATGTCCCGATGCTTCTAAACTCTTCCACAAACCCTATGTCACAACCCCCCCCCCCCACACACACACCTGGTCCACAACCATACCACATCCCTTCCACAAACACCTAGGCCACAACCATACCACATCTTGAAGACACCTGTGAAGTACACCACATCTCATCTTGTAGAGACCTAGGAAAGCATACCTCACTCGCAGACACCTGGGCCTCACAACCATAGCAGAACCTGCCCAAAGAATCTTAGGCTACCAATGCCTAGAAGAGGGAGTGGGGAAGATCCAATAACCATCCATCCATCCTCCCACTGAGATGTTAGTAAAAGTCACCCTCCCCCGTGAAAATGGGGGTGTTCGAAACGTAGTGCTCAATTGGGGTTGAATTCGTATAGACAAAATAAGGAAAGTACATGTATATATATTTAGTACCAAATACTCAAACCCAACCTATGGGTCATTCCCAAAAAAAACCAACCCACAAAACCACCTTTGCTGCTACCTCTAAATGTATTTATCAACACCAATAATAGTCACTTTGGAAGTTGATAAATGAAAGATTCTTCACAACCAACCAAAACTAAATCATATCCCCATCTAACTCATTTAACCAATTATCATTATTTATTAAGAAACCCATTTGTTTATTCCTTCCATACCTGGGAAACTACTAATCACACAACACAACAAGACACACAACATAAACCATGAAGAGGAAAAAGAACCATAGTAAGGTGCCTCACTTCATATTTACACTCTGTTCAATACCCCTACCGACCATTTTCATCATCATTCTTCAAAGTCATTCTGCCCAATCCATCCTATAAACAAGAAAACCTCAACTCACAATCAATCTCAGAAACACATCTCATCACAACCAAATATGATAGCCCTACTGTATAAAAATACCACACCCATCCCACCCAGTAACATAAACATAACATAACATAACCCAAACCAGCAACCCCACTACTCAAACAATACCCATACATTCCATAATCACTCAATCTCTCAACCTGATATTCCATTACACCACCCGTACCAACCCACCTTACAGCCGTTCTCTCAACCCTATCACCACACAACCACAAAAGGCACAAGACATAACAAAACCACACATAGAAAACAACCACAACGAACAATGCATGGTGTATTCAGATTTAGCAAACACTCGTTCATTAGTTCCTCTTTGATAATTCAGAGCTTATCAAAAATCAAGTTCGATCCTAAGGAATCCATTTATTTAATCAGATATACATAGTTAATCAATTGAATATATATATATATACATATATCTGGTCAACACATGATCAACAACAATCCATCATATGTCATACAAAGTGCACAAACAAAGAACACTAATGACCATGATTTTCAATAGGCATATAGCCAATATAGATCAAAATATTAACAAAAAATGAAACTAAATCATGCATCACTCTTCCCTAGCCCCTGTTTATTGGTTTAAATCTGATTCAATTATCTTCGTTAAATTTGGATTTAATTGCCTTCACATGGGAAGCATTCGTACACCCACCTCACATGATACACAAACAAGAGGGATGAAGGGATCCCTACTTCAACAAACAAAAAATCATCACCTCATCCTTGCGCTAAACAAGGGGTGAATAAGGCTCTAGGGAAACAGGATCCAAGGGTACAACAAAAATGGAAATCTCTTCGGGGAAGAAAGGTTATGGGGACGCTTAATAACTAGAGTAAAGGGAAACATACAAGGAATAAATGGTCTCATCTTTTGAAGGGCCAGATCCTATATCAACAGAAGAATGGTTTCAAAAGCCATTAAATCTAGATCATGATCAAGACCACGTGTTTTTGTCATTTAGAAGACTCAAGATTTTAGAAAACTCAAGGATATGATTTATGGCACCCGAAACAGCTTCAAATAACTTAAATATGGTTTTAAACTCAATTTATTTCAAATAAAATGTTAAAGGGAGAAACTGGACAATTTGGAGAAAATTGGGATTTTGAAAAACAGTTAGGGATGAATCACCATTAGGTGAGTCATCATCGTGAGTCGCCTGTGGGTGAGGCACCGTTGGGTGACTCACCATTGGATGACTCACTGGTGAGAGCTGCTGATGACGAGCTATCGATGGTGAGTCACCATTCGGTGAGACACCGTTCGGTGAGTCACTGTTCAGTGAGCTATCGTTTGGTGAGTCACTGTCATGACTCACCATTACGATTCACCAATCTAGACTCACCTTTAGATACCTACTTTTTCTGAATCACCATTGCGAGTCACCATTGCGAATCACTGGTGGATGAATCACCATCAGACGAGCTACCATTGGAAAAACTTGAATTTTGGAAAACTCCTGAAATGAGTCACCGTTATCTCCAGAACACCTCAAACACTATATTTCGACAAAGTAATGGACCAAAGAGGTCCAAGACATTACATCAGATACCACTCAAACTATTCTCGCCCTCAAGAATTCAAAACCAAACCCATAAGGAAAAGTGGAGTCTGAACAAACACCCCTTAAGATACCTCTCAAGGATCTTGCTATACTTGAAACACCGTTACCGACATCAAGATTGAAGGTCCATAGCATAAATATGACAAAAAATACACCAAGTATATATAAATTATTTTATAAAACCATTTTAAAATAAAGAAACACTCAACATCAACAACTTGGAAGGATTTCAATAATGCATCATTCCAATATGGATGCCGAATATATGAATATCATTTATTTTCACTGTATTAGTGCCTCTCTTTAATGAAACCTAGAATTCCTATAATAAGTTTTAAATAATTTATTCATTTTAATTAGGATATTAATGATTTTAATTTTTCTTAATTTTTTTTATATAAGTACATATAAGATTTATCTTTTCCCTAACACTACATAAAATTTCTAAAATATTGTTTGATACATGTTGACTTTAACATCCAAAAGGATTTCCTCAACTTGCATCCACCTGCATTTCTAAAACCACAAAATTCGTTATTTTAATTTTTTATATGTCAATATGAATAATTTTATTAAGGAAAAACTATAGGTTTTTTTAAAAAAACATATAAAATCTATTGATGATTTCATAATGGGGTTCATATAGATTGGGTGAAATTTTCCTATTCACTAAATTCATTAACAGATCAGATTATGATAAGGAATTTTTTAAATAACTAATCAATGATAAATATTTCATTTTACACAATTTTTTCATAGTAACCATGACCATAGTGGAAATATCCATATATTTTTTTGGAATTATTTTTGAGTGTAGGTTTATAGAAGATTCAAGAAGCTGATATGGTGATTAAAATCACAAAATCTCAAGAGAGAAATCATAAATTGTACTAATGATAATATAGATATGTATTTAGGGAAGGTAAAAAATGAACATAGGGGTTAACTATATATTTAGAGCACTCCCACCCACTAAATGAATGCTTCCCATTTGGATTCATTAAATAGATTGATGATTATCATTGTCCCTAAAATAAAATATTGTAGTTATTATTTGATTAAAATTTCAAATAACTATTAAAATTTTATAAAATTATTTACATTCTATTTATGACCTATAATAAAAAAATGAAATATTTTAATTAAAAAACATGATCATTAAATATTTTAATTAAAAACATGATCATTAATTATTTTATCTATTATATATAGTTATATGGGGAATATATTTATCACATTTTAAAGTTTTTATTTATTTCAACCTCGGTTCCAATTAGTAGGTGGGTATTTCTTTTCACTACGTTCTTTCTCTTTGATTCACATGCATTAATTTGACCACCATTAGATTTCTTTAAGCCATCAATATTTTGATCTTTTTTTCTAGTTGACATTATTGATCCATACCATTGAGGAAAACCCACAATTTTATTTAAAACCTGGTCCTAGTTATGGGGAATCCTAGAAATCTATTTAAAGCCCCATTCAGACTACCCTTCACTCTTTAAATTGGTATCATGACTAGCATTAAAAACATCCATATCTGATTTTGTCCCATTTAAACATCATTTCATGACCCCTCCCTCCAAATATGCCCCTCCTGAGCTGAAAATGAAGGAAGAGAGATAATGACCCTGAGTCCCACCTCCAGTAGGCCCTAGGGTGGTGACCAACACCAAGGGTATACAAATCTCACAAAATGGGAGGCATTATTCTTTTTGCAGTAACTAGATCGAATGGTAAGATCTATAAACCACGAATCAACTCTAAGACATAAATAAAAGAAATCTAAAATCCATCCCACAAGCATTTTTAAAAAACATAAATGCTACAAATACAATATACTCCAAAGTAAGTACCAAAAAAACAAATCTAAGCAATGATACAACAACTAGTTAACTGCTCATATCCTAATTCCCCTGTGAGAAAATAGTAGAAACCAACAACACCAAACAAGGAATACTAGCCATACCAACCTCACCAAGGAATGTTCGCCAAATATCACAAGTAATGTAATGTAATATAATAAGCACATTTATGTTTGGGTACCCCTCACTACATCCCACTAGTTAACTGCTCATATCCTAACGACAAACGTCCTACCACTTCCACACTCTTCCACAAACCCCATGTCACAACCCCCCCACACACTTGGGACAAAACCATACAACATCACTCTCAGAGAAACTGGGGGCACAACCATACCACATCCTGAAGACACCTGGGAATCACACCACATCTCATCCCATGGAGACATGGGAAAGCATACCTCACTTGCAGACACTTGGGCCTCAAAACTGCACCAAAACCTGCCTGAAGAATCTTAGGCTACCAATGCCTAGAAGAGGGAGCATAGAAGATACAATAACCAACCATCCATCCTCCCACTGAGATGTTGGGAAAAGTCACCCTCCCCCATGACAATGGGGGTGTTCGACACATAGTTCTCAACTAGGGTGGGATTCATATAGATAACACAAGGAAAGTACATGTATATATATTTAGTATCAAACACTCAAGTCCAACCTATGGGTTATTTCCAAAAAAAACAAACAACCCACAAAACCACCTTTTAGGTTACCTCTAAATATATTTATCAACACCAGAAAAAGTCAATTCGGAAGTTGATAAATGAAATATGCTTCACAACAATCTACAACTCAAACATACCCCCATCCAACTCATTTACCCAATTATCATTCTTTATTAAGAAATCCATTTGTTTATTCCATCCCGACTCGGGCAACTACTAATCACACAACACAAAAAGACACACAAAAAAAACTACATAGAGGAAAAACGAACCATAGTACGGTGAATCGCATCATATTTACACTCTGTTTAACACCCCTACCAACCATTGCCATCATCATTCTTCGAAGTAATTCTTCCCAATCCATCCTCTCAATAAGAAACCCCCCAACTCATAGTCAAAATCATAAACACATCCCATCAAAACCAAACTTGACAGCCCCATTTTATAGAAATACCACACCCATCACACCCAGTAAAATAAACATAAAAAAACTCGAACCAGCAAACCCACTACTTAAACACTTCCCATCCATTCCACAATCAGTCAATATCTCATCCTGATATTCCATTACACCACATGTACCACCCCACCTTACAACATTTATCTCAACCCTATCACCACAAAACAACATAATGCAGAAGACAGAACAAAACCACAAATATAAAATAACCACACCAAACAATGCAGAGTGTATTCAGATTTAGAAAACACTCATTCTTTAATTCCTTTTTGATAACTCAGGGGTTATCACAGAGCAAGTTTGATCCTAAGGAATATGTTTATTTCATCTAATATACATAGTTAATCAATTGAATATATATATATACACACACATTCTTTCAGCACATGATCAACAATAATCCATCAAAAGTCATCCAATGTGCACAAACAAAGACCACTAATGACCAAGATTTTCAATAGGCATATAGCCCATATAGATCAAAATATTAACAAAAAATGAAACTGAAGCATGCGTCACTTTTCCCTAGCCCATGTTTATTGGTTTAAATAAAATTCAATTATCTTTTTTAAATTTGGATTTAACTGCCTTCACATGGGAAACATTCGTACACCCATCTTTAATGATACACAAACAAGAAGGATGAAGGGATCCCTAATTAAATAAACAAACAGTAATCACCTCATCCTTTCTCCAAACTAGGGGTGTGAAAGGCTCTAGGAAAACGTCATCCAAGGGTACAACATAGATGAAAATCTCCCGAGGGATGGAAGGTTATGGGGATGCTCAGTAGAAAGAGTAAAGGGAAATGTACAAGGAAGAAAGGGTCTCATCTTTTAAAGGGATAGATCCTATATCAATGAAAGAATGGTTTCAAAAGCCATTAAATCTAGATCATGATCAAGGCCACATGTTTTGGTCGTTTAGAAGACTTGATATTTTAGAAAAGTTGAAGATATGATTTATGGAACTTAAAATAGCTTTGAAAAACGTAAATATGGTTTTAAACTCAATTTATGTCAAATAAAACATTAAAGAAAAAAACTGGACAATTTGGAGAAAAATGGGATTTTGACAATCTATTACGGATAAATCACCATTGGGTGAGTCATCATCACGAGTCACCAGTGGGTGAGGCACCGTTGGGTGAACCACCGTTGGATGACTCACCTGTGAGAGCTACCGATGATAAGCTACCGATGGTGAGTCACCATTCGGTGAGACAACATTCAGCGAGTCACCGTTCAGTGAGTCAATGTTCAGTGAGAAATCATTCGGTGATCTACCGTTTGGTGAATCACTGTTTGGTGAGTCATTGTCGTGACTCACTATCGCAACCCACCATCAGCAAGTCACTGTTGCAAGTCACCAAGCTTGACTCACTGTCAGTGACCTACCATTCTTGACTCACCATTACAAGTGACCAGTTTGGACTCACCATTATAGGCCTACTATTCTTGAATCACCATAGAAAGTCACCATTGTGAATCACTGGTAAACGAATCACCATCAGATGAGCTACCGTTGGAAAAACTAGAATTTTGGAAAACTCCTGAAATGAGTCACCATTATCTCTATAACACCTCAAACACTGTATTTTAACAAAGTAATGGACCAAGAGGTCCAGAACATTACATAAAATCCTCTAAAACTATTCATTCCCTCAATAATTCAAAACCAAACCCATAAGGAAAAGAGGGGTCTGAACAACCACCCCTTGAGATACCTCTCAAGGATCATTCTAAACTTGAATCACCACTACCGACATCAAAATTCAAGTTCTGTAGCATAAATATGACACAAAATACACCAAATATATATAATTAATTTTATAAAACCATTTTAAAATAACACAACAATAAACATCAATACCTTGGAATGATTTCAATAATGCATCATTCCAATATGGATGCCTAATATATGGATATCATTTATTTTGACTATATTAGTGTCTCTCTTCAATGAAACTTGGAATGCCTATAATATGTTTTAAATAATTTATTCATTTTAATTGGGATATTTATGATTTTAATTTTTCTTACTTTTTTATATATGTACATATAAGATTTATCTTCCCTAATGCTACAAAATATTTCTAAAATATTGTTTGATACATGTCAACTTTAACATCCAAAAGGATTCTCTCAACTTGCATTCACCTGGTTTTCTAAAACCATAAAATTCATTACATTAATTTTATACATGTTAATGCAAATAATTTTCTTGAAGAAAAACTATAGGTTTTTTTAGAAACATATAAAATCTCTTGATGATTTCATTATGGGTCTCACATATATTGGGTGAAATTTTATTATTAACTAAATTCATTAATAGATCAACTTATGATAAGGAATTTTTTAAAAGACTGATCAATGATAAATATTTCATTTTACCCCATTTTATTCAAAGTAGACATGACCACAGTGGAAATATCCATATATTTGTTTTTGTGGAATTATCTTTCGGGACAGGTTTATAGATGATCCAAGAAGTGGATATGGTGATTGGAATCACAGAATCTCAAGAGAGAAATCATACATTGTACTAATTATAATATAGATATTTATTTAGGTAAGGTAAATAATGAAGATAGGGGGTCAATTATATATTTAGAGAAATCCCACCCAATCAATTAGTTCCTCTCATTTGAGTTCATTAAATTTATTGAGGATTATCATTATCCCTAAAATAAATTTTTTTAGTGATTGTTTTTTTAAATTTCAAATAACTATTAAAATTTTATAAAATTATTTACATTATATTTATGACCTATAATAAAAATAATAAAATATTTGAATTCAAAAACATGATCATTAAATATTATATCTATTATATATAGTTATACGGGGAATATATTTATAACCTTAGAATGATTGTATTCATTTCAACCTCAGTTCCAACTAGTAAGCATGTCTTTATTTTCACTGTGTTCTTTCTCATTGAATAACTTTAATTCATTTGACCACCATTGAATTTATTTAATCCATCAATATTTTTATATTTTTTATAGTTGACTTTGTTGATCCATCCCTTTGAGACAGACCCACAATTTTATTTAAAACCTGGTCCTTGTTATAGGGACTCCTACAACTTGATTTAAAGTTCCAATAAGACTATACTTAACTCTTTAAATTGGTATCATGACCAGAATTAAAAAAAATACATATATGCTTTTGTCTTGTTTAAAAATCTATTCCATTTTTCACTCTGAAAATTTTCCAAATTTGATTCTCTCTATTGTTTCCACTGTGGTTGAGTTTTGTTTTCAGGTGATCCCAGACAGTTGGAATTATACTCCCATCATTAGTTTGAGATAAGGATTTATGCTAATCCCATTAGGATACTTATTCAAATTATGTTGAAGTTATTTCATAACATGATAAAATGTTATCAACTTTGGTTCCTAAGCACCCTGTTAATGAAACACCACCTAAACCAACACATACCAATCAATGAAATGAATAAACATCAACCCCTACAACCTATTGGACTCCCCCAACATTGTTACAAAAACCATGCTAGAATTACTTCCTTTTTGAACCACACAACATAAAATTGATACCCTAGACCAAAAACCACATGTTTACCCCAAGTTATTTCTTTTCATGTCACCCTTGTGTAAAATGATAACTTTTTAGGAATCATCACCAGTAATATTCAGATGTTGGGTTCCCCTTATTAGAATTATCTATAACTTTCTCCTTTGATTATGAATATCTTATGTGTATTTGTTTTGTAGAAAATGAATATTTTATGAACCTAATAAGATGGATATTAATCGAAAATGGATGAATTCTAATTGTATGAAAAAAATATTATGGATATGGAGTTGAAGGGTCAATCGAGTTTGCAATAGAGCATGTATACAGCCCTTCTCAAATCCTTCATTTGTGTTTACATTGTTCTTATTTAAGAAAAATTAGTTTGGAAGAGTTGGAATAACATTTTATTTTTCAAATAATAGATCAGAGCTATAAATGTTAAACTGAACATGAAGAGAAACTAAATATACACACTGGTTTAGATGATACTGCATTTTATGGATCATTTTATATGAATACAAGTGTAAATGATTATGGAGATCATATGGAAGAAATTATAATGACAATTGAAATGAAATTTGAGATTGTCAAAAGTTGTTTGAGAAGATAAATAGATATTCTAAGAGAACCATTGTGTACCAGATGTACTAAATATAAAACATTGTTACCTACATTGAAGTTATATAATTTGAATGTAGACAATAGATGGAGCAACACTTGCTTTACAAAACTACTTGGTCTCCTGAATGATATGCTACTAGAAGAAAATGAAATTCCTTGTTGAACATATGATGCTAAAAGAATGATATGTTCAATGGTAATGATATTTGAAAATATAAATTTCATTTTAAACGATTTCATATTGTTTCACAAGGACCATGAATCACTCATAAAATTCCCTAAGTGTGGTGTGGATCGATAAAAGAAAGATGAATCAAGTCCTTCTAAAGACGTATAGTACTTTCCTATCATTACATGGTTTAGACAACTACCAGAATGTTAGAAAACTGTGAAACAATTTACATGGTACATAGATACAATAATTGAATATGGTAAACTATTTCATCTAGCAAACTATCCTTAGTGGAAGAAAATTGATTACGAGTATCCTGAATTTTTAAATAAGCCAATAAACCTCAATCTTATGTTATCTATATAAGAAATAAATCCTTTTTGTTTATATATTATAACTCACAGTACATGGATATTTATTTTAGTAAATTATAACTCAACACCATGTTTATATATGAATCACAAATACATTATTTTATCTCTACTTATATATGGACCAAAACAACCAGGTAATAATATTGATGTCCATTTGGCTCCATTGATCGAAGATCCGAAATTGATATAGGATATAGGTGTTACATTGTATGATGATCATATAAGTGATGAATTCACATTGAGATCCATGTTCTATGAGATGATAACTATATTTGTAGCTTATGGAAAATGTTTAGGCTATAACATTAAAGGAATGTTGTCATATCCCATTTGTGAAGAATTCACACACTCAGTTCGGTTGAAACATTCCTTGATCATTTTTTTAGGTCATAAGAAATTTTTACTTCATTGACATAAATACTGATCCTAGATAACAACATTTGATGGGAGTATAGAACAAGTTTCAACACCATCTCCAATAAATATTGATAAAATTTTCAATTAAGTAAAATATATTGATGCTGTTTTTGGTAAACCGTTTTTGAAAAACCTTAAAAAAGTAGGTTGGAAAAAGAGATCAATTTTCTTTGAATTACCATACTAAAATTGTTTATATATCATACATTTTCTTGATGTTATTCATGTAGAAAAAATGCATTTGATACAGTTATTTACACATTACTAAATGTTCCTGAAAAAAATATGACATCAAGGCTAGGTTGGACATGATTTATATGAGGATAAGTTAAGAGTTGGTGCCAGTGAAGGGTGAAAGTAAATATTTTTTTCCTCAAGAAGCTTACACTCTATCCATAAAAGAAAAATTGAAAATTTCAATTTAATTAATGGTATAAAATTTCCATAGGGGTATCCATCAAATATCAAGAATGTGATGTCAGTGACTAATTTGAAGTTATAGGGTCAAAAATCACACGTCTTTCATGTTTTGATGAAAGATTTGATTACATTTGATTTACATTGAATTCTTTCTAAAAATTTATGACATAAATTAACCAGACTCTCCTTATTTTTAAAATCCATATGTAGTAAATTTATAGACCCGATGAAGTTTCCAATCATGAATAAGGATATTGCAATCATATTACATGAATTATAGATATTCTTCACACCATGATTATTTGATATAATGGTCCACCTAATGGTTCACTTGGTTATAGAGGTTCAAATATATGGTCCTATACATTACATATGGATGTACCCCATTGAATAATATATGAAGAGTTTGAAAGGGTACATCAAGAATCTAAGTTGTCCATAAGATTGTTTTGTAGATCAATATATTTTTGAAGAAGATGCTGGATTATATATCGAACACCTATTAGATATTGATAGCATTGGTCTCTAAAATTATCAACATAATAGAAAACATATGGGAAAAGGATTTTTGGAAGATTTGTTGTTACAATTACCATCAAAGAGTGGGAGAAATCTCACCTTTACATTTTATATAATAGTGTAGAGGTTTTTCCATACATTAAAACCCGCAAATTAATTCTTGGAAATTTTAATCCATAAAGTGATAAAGGATGTATATGAAACACACATAAAAAAATTTATAGGATGGTTATGAGATTATATTTATAAGGATTTATCAGAAAATATGAATTCAATTTCCGGATGACTTCGATGGCTAGCTAGGGGAAAAAATGTAAATGTTATATCTTACATTGATTTTTTAATTAATGATTATACATTCTATATAAAGAAACAATATAAATGCAGTATGATGCAAAAAAAAATTGAGTTATGATTATGGAGGAAGTGATTCACATATTTAGTTCTAAGGATAAAAATTCAATTTATGTGAATATTTAATTTTTTGGAATCATTGAATATATATACAAGTTGGATTATAAAAGTTTTAAACTGTCTGTTTTCAATTGAAAATGGGTTGATATGAATTTCAATGAATTGGGCTTTGTGAAGGTGAATTTTAGTGTGTAAGGGTATAAGGATAAGCCATTCATAATGGCATCATAATCATTACAGGTATCTTATGTATCATATATAGAAAACAAGAATTGGAAAATCATATTGTTGAAGACAAATTTTTTTTTGGGTCAAATGGAAATTCAATTGAGGTTGAACCTTTCAGTGGGAAATTAGAATAATTTCATGGCAATCCTAATGCAGAAAATGCCTTGTACATTAGAGGGGTCCATAAAGAGGGGATTTGGATGCTCGATAGAGGATCCAAATCCCTTAAACCTTTTAAGATAAAATAGAGTTCAATGATAAGGTTAAAGTGTTTTTAATATACTATTATTTTCCTCATAATACTATTGCTCTCTACTACATTTACATAATCCAAGTTAAAGTTTTGACTACTCATGCAGATAATGAGTTCTGTACATGATGATATTACCAATCCCGAGGAAAAACAGATAATTGATGCTAACATTTTAGAATTATTATGGGATCAATAACATGTTGATGAAAAAAATAATGACATAGAATCACTATGTTAAATAAAATTATTAATGTAAGGAGTAAGGGTATAAAATTTGAGGATGTTTGGAATCAACGTGACCAACTTGTTAAACCCAAAAATTCAATGTTTATTAGTTATATTGGGATTACAATAAGAATGAATGTGCAAATTGATATAGATACATGGAACCCTGTATTTCATATATTGATGGAAACCCTTTGACAATATATTAAGGTGATGTTATAATATATTTTCTCTATTTTATCAAAAAATTATATAATAATTTTTTATTTAATTTTCAACACCCCTTAAAGAGTTCATTTATTTTATATGATTTATATAATATATATGTCATAATGTCCACAAGAAAAGTTCAAAGAGGATTCTAAAAACTTCTTACAAATAATCATCTTAGGGATATTGAGGGGAAACTAAATTTACACCCACTAGTTACATATTCACACATTATAAAACATGATATATGGAAAGATTACATTATTAATCAAGATAATAAATGATTTTAGGTTCATTATATTCGATGATATTTTATTTGACATTATTTATTTTATCAACTTTTATTCAGAATTATTAATTTATACAACAAAAATGAGTTCTAAAAGTAAATAATGTGCAAAAAACCAATGTACCTTTAATAAAAATCACGGATGTGGTATGATTCACTTGAAAAGAAAATGCTATGTATTTTAAATCTATAATAAAAGTTTTATGTGATATGAAACAATATATATTCCTTTTTTTAAATTCAAATTTATGAATCAAAATATAAGGCCACTTCCATCCCAAAGAATGTGTTATAGATGGAGGTCCATGTAAATAAATTGGTTAAACTAGTTGATGAAAACAAACAAGCAGTATGAGAAGCATGTGCAAGTATGACATAATAGTAATTAATTGTGATTTATAAAGGAATTATATAAAAATATATATTTATATTCATATGTTTTTATATGGTTTAGATACAATAATTTTCATTGTATGTACCTAAATAAAAACCACTTTCATTACCTTTTTAGTTTACAGAACAATATGGCTGCGTTAGAGGTGAAAATTTTGGAGTGTCACCTAAAACATATTTCAAGGAGACAAATCCAGAAGGAGATACCTATGAGATAATGAAAAGATGATAGAAAAAGATAGATTATTTGAAATATATTATTTTTTGGTTTGTTTTGGTGGACCAATATATGCAAAAGGATCAAATAAAATCAAAAGTTGAACAAATAAAAATACATGAAGATCCAAATTACCACTAGATTTATGGATAAAAATTATCCTAAACCGCCTACCTTACATGAGGTAATCAATTTTTTCCTTATTATTTCTACTAAATGTAAACTTAAGATAAATTTATATTACTGAAATTCTATAGGGTGAAGTTTTAAGTGATTTATATCTATCAACACCCACAAATCACTTTTTTGTGATAGGTATGATGTATAATTTCACAAGATACATTCTATACAAAATCCAACCCCCAAAAGATCACATGAGAGTGGGGATTGAAGTAGCTCCCTAGCTGAGCACTGAGTTTCCTGTTCCACTTGATGACCTGGATATTACTATAATCAATGATTCTATTGGAAATTTTATAGAATAACTATCTAATCTTATAAGGATATATGAGGTATGTTATTTTATTTTTTTCAAATGAAAAGAATTTAATAGCTAATGAAACAAGGTATAAAATGATGTATGGTATTAAATATGGATAAAATGATGGGGAAACAGAAGGCCGAATCAAGAGAATCTAGAAAATCAACCAAGAAATCAAAATGATATTTTGGGAGTACCTTCTCCCCACCAGTTCCACTGCCACATATGTTAACATTACAAGTTTATACATACAAAACATTAAAAAATGAAGATATTTTCTATATTAAATATTAAGAATAATTATTTAGAAATTTCATTATAGACACAGTGGGTTTAGAGAGTATAAATTATATTATCAAGTTTGAATGGTTTGGAGTCTTAGATGTGGATACATACATGAGGTACATTTTCATAATTCACCCGTCTAAAAAATGATTTACCATGTTCATTAGGTTAATACCTATTAATATTTTATATATTCATTTATATTACAACTATATGAAGGTAAAAACCTATGAAATATGATTTTGACACATTAATCCTTGTATAATTTCTATGCATGAAATTTATTTGGACTTGATATAAATTGATAAGAGAAAAGATGAACTAAGTGAGTCATTTGAGAAGAAAATAACAAACGAAAGACTCTTCTTGATTCCTATAATGTAGGGTTAAAATTAAGAAATATAATAATATAAAATATATTTTTATTTTTTTCATTACTTATTTGTTTTTGATTTTTTTTAGAAATAACTTAATGCTGATCACAATCAATTTGGACACCCTAAATGTTTATTTTTTGGATCCAGTGCATGGATTTCCATCAAATCGACCACAGATGATGATTATTGTGAATTTGTAATGCACTAAAATCAACATTTTACAAATAAAATTCAAATTATATGTGTTAGTTTTAGTTTTAATGAGATTTTTTATGATAGGGTGATTTATAAATATAGGCTAAATCATTATTTGAGGTCAGTGACTGAACATAAGAAGACTATTGATTTCTTCAAATGGAAAAAATTAAGCTATATATAGAAATATTTAACTATAAAAACATATTTAAAAACAATTTACTTATTTTGTTCAATTTTTATGAAGTGTTTGAATTAAGACAATGACATTGATTGTGGATATTAAATTTTCAAATTCATGAAATATATCATATACCATAAAAAGACTATCATCCTCGAACATGTAATTTTTGAGGGTAATTAAATTTTCATTAAAAATATTTAATAATAATTTTTTGTCTATATTTTATCAGGTACTACCAAAACTAACATCAATATACATACTAAAAAAAGAAGTATTTTTTTAGTGATGAGTGGGTATAGTACATGGTGTTAGAATGTTTTTTGACATCAAATTTAGGCGACTACAAATTATGTTTGTGTTCTAGTATGGGATATAACTTTAGAGAAACATTTGGGATGTGAAGCATTAGTAATATAATTATTATTAATTATATTTGTTCCTATTTATCATGTATATTTATAATGTAGGATTATACTCTAGGGATTTTGGTAGAGCTAGTAACATGTCCAAATATGCTCATGCTCATGAGAGATTGGAATTCAAGGCTGTAACTGTGATGATGGATAAAGGGAAATGGGTCAATAATAAATACAAACATCATGAAAAGGTGACTTCCCACTACTTATTTAGTTAATTTTGACATCATTTTATCTAATATTTTTAAGATAATTTCTTTATCATTTTTATATGATACTTATTTAGTTTTTTTCATATATCTTTTGGGAAGTCATGATTTTCTTTCAACTATCTGTAACAAAATAGAAAAGAGATAATATATTAATTTTAGATGGAATAGTAAACCACATTCTTCTTGAAACATGAAATTAATCACAAGGATACATCTACAAAATCTATAATCACACTAATTTTATTCAATCCATTTTTGAAAGAGACTCTATAGTTCAAATAGAATCTCTCATCTACTAAGGTATTTTTCTATAATTGAAGGAAAAGTATGAATTCTCCAAAATTCTATCATTAAAAATATCTTGAATAGTGTAGGAATCATCCAAACCTTAATCATCCCCACCTATATCCAATACAAAATGTTCTCGGTATTACTCAAAGTGTATGTTTTATTATATAATTTACATTTTATCTCAAAAAACACATCACATACTCAAAACCAAGAAAATAAAATTATATTATTTTGATTCTTTAGGAAAATTATACATAAGTAATTTTTGACGTGGAGGAATCAACCACACCTTAATTCGATACACGATGGTATGAATCAAAGTGTGTGTTTTCAGTTTAAAATTGATATTTCAGTTCAAAAAACATATGACATACTCAAAACCAAAAAAAAAAACAAATTCATATTGTTTTGATACTTTAGAAAATATATACATAAGTCATTTGTGATATGTAGTAATCAACCGTACATAAATTTGATACATGATGTGCCTGTTATGACTCAAAGTGTATGTTTTTTTTAAATTGACCATTTAGTTCAAAACAATCACCACATACTTAAAACTGAGAAAAAAAATTTATATTGTTTTAATACATCAGAACAATAATCCATAACATATTTTTTAAATATAGGAATCCACTACAGATCATCCCAATACACGGTGTTCCTAGTATGACTCCAAGTGTATGTTTTTAGTTTGAAATTAACAAATTAGTTCAAAACACATGTGACATACTCAAAAATGATCAAACATATTCATATTGTTTTTATACTTTAAGACAATGATCCATAAGTCATTTTTGATAAATAAGAATCAACTTCACATCAATCCAACACATGATGTGGCCGGTATGACTCAAAGTTCTTTTTTTCATGCTAGAAGATCCATTTAAGTTTGAAACATGTGTTACATATCCAAAACTAACCAAACGATCGTAGATTTTTTCAAAATTTAAGAAAATAATAGATAATTTATTTATGATGCGTAGGAATAAACATCATGATAATTTGACATGTGATGTGGTCATTATGACTCTAAGTACATATTTTCAATATAAAAGTGTCATTTTAGTTTAAAATGTGTCACATAGAAAAGCTAAAAAAAGAGTTTGTATTGTTTTCAAACATTAGAAAAAAGTATATAATTCATTTTCAATGTGTAGGATTTGACAGTACTTCAATCCTATCGATGATGTGGCAGGAATGATTCGAAGTGCATATTTTCAATATATAAGTGCAATTTTAGTTTAAAACATGCATCACAAAGCCAAAACCGAGCAAGTGAGATCATATTATTTTCAAACTTTATAAAAATGATCCACAATTCATTCGTGACATGTAGGAATTGACCACACATCAATCCAACACATGATATATTTGGAATGAATTGAAGTGTGTTATTTCAATATAAAAGTTTCATTTTAGTTTAAATTGCGCATCACATAGCCAAAAATGAGAAAAAAATGCTCAAATTATTTTAAAAATTTAGGAAAAAAATCCACAATTTATTTTTTATTTATAGGAATTAATCTCATGTCAATATCACATGGGATGTGGTCAGTATGAATCAATGTTTGTGTTTTCAATATAAAAGTGTAAATGTAATGACTTGGATTTTTCCAATTTTATTTTTAAAAATTATTTGGTAAAATTCTGAGACCAGGCATTGAGACAGCGTGCGATTCCGAGACATTGTGTGCCCGAAACAATTTGTTGAAAAATTTTTAAGTTCTTAATAGCTTGTGTGCATGAATTTCTTTCAAAAGTGAAATATATTTTAAACGTATACCTAGATGAGAAATCTAATGGAACCGTTGAGCTTAGAATGGTAGCTTTACCCTAGGCGCCACCTAACTTTGGTCAGTGTAGATCATCTGAATAAAATGTAACCAAGGATGTAAATGTTAATAAAATAATTAAATAAAACTATATTATTTTAAAATCCTAATAAATCATGAAAGGTGACTCAGATTAGAAATCTATGACCGCCATTGAGTTCATAATGTGGTGTTTTCCCTAGGAGTGACTTAACTTTAGTCGGCAAGGGTCTGCTGCAAAAAAACCCAAAAAGGATATAATCATTATTAAATAATTTAGAGATAAATTATTTTATTGACACAATGATTGTTTATCCTTTAAATGAACGATTATAGAATTTTCCTTAGGGATAACAACTCAAACCTTAGAGATTCAGACAACCATTAGAGAGATTTTCTGGCGAATGACGGTAGATCGAAGTTCGGATCGTGGATCGTCACGCTGACAGAGTTGGAGGATCTCATCAACAACGACAACACAATTTTATTCACCAATGATCGATCCAAATTCCATATAGGTAAGTTTATTTCTTATTCATTTTCCTAGTTCTTGATTTTCATGATGAATGTGGGTCAATCCACAAACAGATTGACCCGCGATTCAATCGTTGTGGGATGGTAATTAAATTGCGGGGGTAATTAATGAGAGTTAGTTTCAGATTATTCTTCGTTATTCATTATTTATTCCAATGAGAATGAATTGAGGCCTACACTAACAAAGTATCATGTTCGTTCCTCGGGAGTTATTTGTGCTTCCCTTACCCCCATTCTTTACATTCATCACCGTTGGACCCCCTCGGCCAAGTTTCGACTTACCGGGTGGATCCGAATGCTATCAGACCCCTGGGTTAGAGGAAAACCAAAAATGAAGGATGGATTTGTGTAGATCGTGTCTTGAGGAGCACAGATCTGTGATCATTTTTAAATCTGGGAATTAGAGGTGGTGTGATGGTCTGCAGAAGGGACCACCGGCACAAGTCCGACGCAATGGTGCGGCGACTGGAGGCAGTGGCTATGGTGGCAGCCACAAATGATAGTGGCAGTGACAATCACCATTAAGGAAACAACTAGGTGGGCCACTTGCGATGGCCTAGATGGCATGAGCTCGAGCAAGCAGATCAAGGGGATATGGACCAAGCCCTGGTAGAGTGGGACTGGCCCAAACGGAGCGAACCAGACCAGATCTGGGTCAGACCCCGGATCGACCCAGGGCGGTCGCATAGTCAACCGCCACAGCAGATCAAACTTCCATGGTGTGGTCATGTGCGGTGCGATCGCATAGACCAATTGCAGGGTGGACTGACCATGAGTCGGTCCGTTGGACCAGTGACCCCCATCCTTTGAAACTTCAAACCCCCATAACATTCATATGATGTGTCTGTTTGATGATCCATCAGTGGTGTTGGGACCCTTATAATGATGAGGTTATTTTAAAATATACATAGTGTTTTTTTGTGTAAGTGTTCATATGATCTAATGACTTGAGGAGTGAGGTCTCCTTAAATGAACACGCTTCAAGAAAACATTTTTGTGGTTGGATATGACCTAGAGATTGTGTGTCTTATAGAGAATGTGTGTCTTATGAAGACTATGTGTATTATGGAGACTATGTGTCTTATGGAGACAGTGTTTCTTATGAAGACTATGTGTCTTGTTGAGATTGTGTTTATTAATGGATTGAGTATATCTAGATGTTCTTATTACATGTGTGGTAGACATACATTTGTGTGGAGTTAAATGTTAATTTTTCATCATGGTATTTCCTTAGTGGTATATCCTTTGTGGTATTTCCTTAGTGGTATTTCCTTAGTGGTATTTCCTTGGAGGTATTTTCTTGGTGGTATTTCCTTCATGGTATTTACATCATGTCATTTCCTTCATGGTATTTCCTTTTTGGTTTTTGGGTTTCCTATTGAGTATTTCTTTACTCACCCTTGCACGGGCTTTGCCCGCACACGTCATGTATTACGAAGATGATCAACCATTCGATGGAGTTCTAGGAAGACAAAGAATAGTTTGATCCTTGTGAGACTGTATTGAACGAGGTGTGTCCTAGTGGATTTTTAGATAATATTCCTAGTACATCTTATTTTATAGGTTGGACTTGGGGTTATAGACTCTTTTTTGCGGGTTTGTATTTTGGATTTTTTTTACCTTACAGGAATTTCACTGATGTACTCTAGTTGTGGGATATAGTGGTTTTCATGCATTGTTTACTTAGTGCTTTTACATTTCAGTATTTGTGGCTTGGAGATGTGTGCGTGCATACAAGTACTTAGTCAAAGGCCTCCTATTTGTGGGATATTCCTACTCGGTGCTGGTTACTAGACCACGACCTATTGGAGACAAGATTGTGACAGTCATGACCCGGCCCCCTTTGGGATGGGTCATGATAGAGTGGTATCAGAGGATTTTGGCTCTAATTTAGGACCAGGAGTCTGTGATATTGGATTGGGACAACAGACTTATGTTTTTTGAGTTTGGATTTTAGGCCAGAGAATCAAGTGTTAAAGCAGCGACTGACATATCCATACACTAGGACTCTGGTTTCATACTATTCAACTCAGTACATGAAAACACTGGCTGTAGGGATAAAATAATGGTACATGCATCATATAGTAATGGTTGTGTCTTCCATATACTTATTGGGTCAGCTCTCCAAATATACTCCATTGACTATGGTACATCTTGTTTTACTTAAAGATGCCTCCATGTAGACAGTCTACCAGGATTCCACTGCATGATCACAGGGATGATCTTCCAGGTGACGAGACATCGATACAAGGATTTGAATTGAAGATAGAACATATAGGTGATAAACCAAATTTACCACCACCTGTAGAGTATCACACTGTACTCGTAATATCAATATATGAGAAGCGAAAGCTGAGCATGATTCTCAAGTTTCAGTGATAGGGACCCCTTAGGTTTTGAGGTGAGCCTGACCCTCAGGCGGCTAAGGACTGACTTGAGGTGGCAACCTATGATAGAGCTAATATTTTCCAAATTCTTTGTATGCATTTAATTTTTTTTAATCATCCAAAATAATCAATTTGAGCTTATATGACCCAATTTTGGATATATGATGTTTTTGAGAAAAATAGTGAAATGCGCATAATTCTGGATTTTAGACATATTTTTGCATCAAGGGTATTTTATTCATTTCATGAAAAAGGTAAATCAAAATTGAGTGAATATTATTTTTTTAAATCCTTACTTTATTTCCTCTAATTTTTTCTTCTTTACCAGGAGTTGATTCGGAAATCTAAAGGATCTAAAAATTCATTGATATTGGAAACTTTCCCGGGCGGACAACATGGACCCCACCACCGTAACAGAACCAAAACTCGGCCTTCACACACCAGATTGAGGTTCTTCCACCTGGTATAGCACTAGAAAACATAGTTTCGGATCTAAACAATATTTTTTGGAGTTTTGAAGTCATTAATGCATCTATTGGATGTTATAATTTTAGAGGAACCTTTCAAGAAGCTACATCCATAAAAAGAAACATCTAATGAAAAATTCATAACCCATTCATCCGGTGTCCAAATGAGGTGATCGTTTTAGGGTAAACGACCAACGCATTAAGGAACAACTTTTATTAAAGGGTCAACATGTTAGTCAACAATTTATTAGGATACAAACGTGAAAAATATCAGATTCTATAATTATTCCTATTAAAGGAGGCCCTCACCTCCTTCCCAAAGCATCTATCATTCCATTCCATTCCTTCTAGGACACCAAGTAGGAGAAATTTTTTGGCTTTATATTTTATTTATTTTCTTTTTTATAGTTTTTTAATGCCTTCCTCTTCCCCATTCATCTCGATTACCCTTACCATGGTGGGGTAAACATTTGGAGTAATTGAAGAAGGTTTGGATTTCTATGTTGTAATTCTTGAGTTCTTGAACGTAATTGAATGAAATTTCTTTCTTATTCAAAGTTGTTTTAAATTTCATATAGAATATTTTATTATCAAGTGCATTAATTCTTGAATTTTAATTTCGTTATTGATTTTTTCCTTGGTAAAATAATCAGTATCTCCCTCCACTAATTTCTAGTTTATATATGATGGAATAGATCGAGAATTAGTGGTGAAGTACTCGACAATCGTCAGTACGTGTAAAAGGGGTAGTGAATGTTCATGATTTTTTGGGATAAAAAAATACCCTATCGGGTATTTCCCATGTCAATTAAGGACATTTAATACAACTATTTTTCACATGGAAGGAGAGTTGACCAAACTGAGATCTTGGTAAGGTTTTATCTCACCATCATAATTTCACCAAGGAAGTGACAGGAAACGATTGTGGAAACTCACTTTAATAAAATAATAAGAATAGTTTTGAATTAAATTGAACAAGGATATCATTACAATTAGGAAACTGACCCAACCTACCCTTTTTAATATCATTGTTTTTTCAATCATTTGATTTTCAAATTTCCTTTAAAAAACAGAACATTTTTACCCTCATTTTAAAGTGACAAACTATTTTGTGTGCACTCATTTTTAGGAGACATCCTAGGTCAACCAAATTAATACATTTTAACTTATGAAATAATTGTTTTTCCATGCCCTATGACAGGAGTGAATCAACCTGGGTTTTCTATCTAGTCAGGTCACCAACATATTAGATAGTAGTCTTGGAAGAAAGCCTTCTATACATCTCATCAGGACGATGGTGGAATTTGGTTATCCAATCTTACAATGAGGATAATATTCTATGGATAGATTTTGGGATCCTTTTTTGAGAGTATTTATCACCTTGTATGATGAGGGCTATGCGTGTCTAGGAGCTTCTATACATCTGGAAGGACAACATGTCAATTTCTAAGAATTCATCAAAGCATACCATCCTCTCCAGGTACTGATGGATATGATACAAAATTCGTATATTAGGGCTCGAACCATCAAGTGAGTTTTACATAGGGACGCCAGATCAAACATTACCCCTATGGGAATTCATAGTTATGATGGGGTGCTAGAGCTAACCTTTGTGGTTGAGAGTTCCGTGGATGGGTGGATACATCCAGTGATTGTCGGTAGTGGGAAAGAAAGAGTAGAGGCCTCAATAGTAGGGATATGATGTTAGTATCAGGGACTTGGACGTGTGAGACATTTCAAGATAAGGTCCCAAGATAAGGGATATACAGCTCAGAGCTCATAGGGTGGGTCTAGTTAGCCGAGAGAGAGGCAATTCTTTTAATGTAACAGTAGAGGACATCTCTCTAGGGATTTTCCAACCTGTCGTACTACTAATGAAGAGATGGTGGGAGGACCACTGAGGTAGAGGTATATATAGGAGCAGGGTGGTCTACAGGGTGGAAGACGTGGTAGAGGAGTTGTGGGAAATATAAGGAGGTGGTCGATATTTCATCATGTTACCACCACCACCCTAGGTGGTCCACACCAGGCTTAGGGAGCTGGTGGATAGGGACGAGGCCAGCTACTGATGATGGAGGATTATGACCTAGAGGCTCTAAGGATGATTCGAGGTATAATATTTTTCTTTTCTACCTTAGCTGATGGTTTTATAGACATAGGTTCTAATCATTACATTCTTTTTATGAACCTTGTTCAGGACTCAGAGATTCCAGTTGAACCATTCACTCAACCCTTACGCTTAGAGACTCCTACATGAGAAGATTCAATGATCACACAGTACTGCTAGCTGTGTGACCTGGATCTTGGAGGTGAGAGTTTGAGTTGGGATTTCTTGGTAGCAACGTTGAGGCCTTACGACATCATTCATTGTATGAATTTATTATCCATGGTTCATGCTCTAATTGGTTGTTTTAGTCACAAAGTATGGTGTGTACATAGTGATGGGACCAGGTCTTCCTTTTTTGGTCAAAAGAAAATACATACAACATAGGATGGAATCACACGTAGGAGGGTGCATCCAATTAATCATAAATTGGCTAGCCTCACCCTTGGTGTAGTGGATGATATGAGTCCTCAGTTTCCTATAGTTTTGGAAGAGTATGAGGACATCTTTCCTGACGATGTTCTAGGATTACCTCCCCATAGAGAGTTATAATTCTGCATTAATCTATACCCTAGGACGACACCTATATTTTGACCCGCATATCGGATGGCTCATATAGAGCTTCCGAAACTGAGGGTATAGTTGGAGGAATTTTATAAGAAGGGATTCGTGAGACCCAATGTTTTACCCTGGCCTTCCCTAGTTTTGTTTTCCAAGAAGGCAGAAGGGAGATTAAGGTTATGTGTGCACTTTCGATGCCCGGACAAGGTGATTGTAAAGAACAAGTAACCATTATCGAGAATTGACGACCTCTTTGACCAGTTGAGAGGAGTGAGACGGTTCTCGAAGATCGACCTTTGGTTAGGCTATCGCTAATTTTTATTATGAGATGAGGATATACCAAATACGACTTTAAGATATCGTTACGGTCACTATGAGTACTTAGTGATGCTGTTTGGCATAATGAATTCCCAAGCAGTGTTTATGGGACTCATGAAGAGGATATTTTATCATTTTTTTGTAGATGAAGAAGTGCTAGTAGTGATTTATAGAGCTGAGGCAGAGGTTGATGATCACTCCCATATTGATATTTCTAGAGGTGGACATCGAGTATGTGGTGTTCTGCGATGCATCAAAGACCGGGCTTGGTTGTGTCCTGATATAGGGGAACACTGTGACTGCCTATGTTTCATGTTAGTTGAGACCACATGAGTAGAACTACATGACCCATGATCTTGAGTTGGCAGTGGTAGTCTTATCTTTAAAAAAGTGATGACCATATCAGATAGGTCAATGATTATCATCTACTATGAACACATGAGTCTCAAGTATATATTCTCTCTGAAGGATCTGAACATGAGACAGAGGTGATGGCTATAATTCCAACAGGACTATGACCATGATATTTTCTATACTCATGGGAAGGGGAGTGTGGTGGAATATTCTCTTAGTTGGAGATCTAGTTCTTAGTTGCTGAATGAGGCATCAGAGAAGTTGTCCTCGTTGCAGATATCCTTTGTGGATAGGGATGGACGATATTTTCTCCAGTTTATGGATGTTAATCCTCCATTCGTACAGTGAGTTAGGGAGGCACATCTTGGGGATATCAACTATAAGACTTTAAATGCTCAGATGTAAACAGGGCATGCCCCTGATGGATATTCAAAAGGTGGGGAGCACATCATTCTTTTAAAAGGGTACAAAGTAGTACGAGTAGCGTTGTAGAAGGAGGTTTTTAGGGAGCTCCATACACCCCCTTCAGTGGTACATCAAGGAGTGGAGAAGATGTAATAGGACCTACAACATCAGTTTTGGTGTCCAGGGATGAAGAAGGGAGTTGTAGAGTATTTTTATTGATGCCTCACTTTTCAGTAGGTGAAGGCCGAGCACTAGGTTCCAATGGGTTTAACTCAACCCCTTGAGGTTCCTAAATGGAAGTGGGATGGGGTATCAATGGAATTTGTGGAAGATTTACCATGTACATACAGGGGAAACAATACCATCTGGGTGGTCATCGACTGACTCCCCAAGTCAGCCCACTTCCTAGCTATTCGGGAGCAGAGTTTGGTAAAGAGATTGTGATGCTTCTATGTGTAGAAGATAGTTCGAATCCATAGAGTTCCATCAATGATAGTCCTAGATCGCAATTATCCCTTTACACCCTGGTTGTTGAAGGGATTATAGGAGGTGTTTGGGACTCAGTTACAGTTGAGTATAGAATTTCACCCACAAACAAATGGCTAGATAAAGAAAACTATTTAGGTTCTGGAGGACATGCTACGAGCATGCATATTAAATTTTGGTCATGGTTGGGAGGATCACCTACCCCTGTTGGAGTTTTCATACAACAACAGCTACTATTTCACCACTGGTATGTTACCATTCAAGTCCTTGTATGGGTGACCCTATAGGTTACCAATTTGTTGGGAGAACCTAGGATATTCAAAACTCATGGGCCTATAATTGGTGTAGGTGACTAAAGAGAAGGTTCAAATCATCCAGGAGGAGGTGAAGACTGCACATATGCATCTAATGTCTTATGCCGACAAACGACAGAGGCCTTTGTATTTCAAGGAAGGAGACCACATGTTCCATTGGGTCTCACCTCGATGGGGATTACAAAGATTTTACAAAGGTGTAAATTTATCTTCGAGGTTCATCGAAACATTCCTAATACTACATAGAGTTTTAGAGGTGGAATACCACATGGATCTACCTCTGTAGTTATAGTGGGTACACAATGTCTTCCACATGTCACAACTAATAAGGTACGTGGATAAAACATAAAACATCATTGACTAGGGAGAGATATAAATTTAGGAAGGGTAGAATTTTTTGGTGTACCTAGTGGATATCGATGATCGACATGAGAGGATCCTTTTGGGTGTTTAATTCCTTTGGTACGTGTCCAGTGCCAGCACGAGAATCTCCAGGAGAGAAAATTGGAGAGGGAGGATTAGATTCATGCTTAGTACCCTCATTTTTTAGAGTAGACCTTGTTTTGGATTTTGGGGGCATAAATCCCCATGGTGGGGAGAATTTAATGACTCTTATTTTACTGATTTTATTTTTAGAAATTATTTGGAAAAATTCTGTGACCAGGCACGGAGACGAAGTAAGATTTTGCGACCCAGTGTTCCCAAAACAATTCGTTGAAAAAATGTTAATTTTTTAATAGCATGTGCATGTGGGTTTTATTAAAAAGTGGAATATATTTTAAATTATTTATAGGATCAGAAATACAAGGGCATTATTGAGCTCAAAATGGTGGATTTACCCTAGGAAAGACTTAACTTTGGTTAGCATGAGTCATCTGAAGAAAAAGTCACCAAGGACATAACCATAAATAAAAAAATTAAATTAAATTATTTTATTTTAAAATACTAATAACTCATGAAAAGTGACTCAGATTAGAAATCTGATACCATTTTCGACTTCGTAATATGGTTTTTTCCCTAGGTGCAACATAACTTTACTCAGCGTAGGTCTTATGTGGAAAAACCTGGAAATGATGTAATCATCATTAAATAATTTAAAGATAAATTATTTTATTAACACAAGAAAATTTTATCCATTAAATACATGGTAATATAATTTCCTTAGGGTTGACTACTAAAACCCTAGATATTCAGACAATTGTTGGAGACCTTTTCTGGCGAACGATGATTGATTGATGTTCAGATCATGGATTGTTGCGCTGATGGAGTTGGAGGATCTCATCAATGATAGAAACACAAATGATCTTCATAAAAAATCAATCCAAACTCTAGGTAGGGTATTTTATTTCTTGTTCCTTTTCCTTGTTCAATATTTTCATGACAATCTCAGGTCAATCCATGAACAGATTGATGCACAGTTTGATCGTTGTAGGATGGTTATTAAATTACGGGGTTAATTAATGGGAGTTTGTTTTATATTCTTTTTCATTATTTGTTGTTCATTATAAAGAGAAATAATTGAGTCTGACATGAAAAAATTCTGATGTTCATTCCTTGGGCATTCTTTGTGCTTCCCTTATCACCCATTCTTCGCATTCATCATCGTTGGACCCCCGTGGCAACAGTTCAACTTATCATGTGGATCTGAATGAAATTGGTCCCCCAGATTGGAGGAAAATTAACAATTATGGATGATTCTATGTAGATCATGACCTAAGAAGAATGGATCCATGATCTTTTTGAAATTTGGGAATCAGAGGTGGTGTAGTGGTCTGTTGAAGGGACCATCGGTGTGGGTCTGGCATGATGGTCCGGCGAGGTGGCGTGAGGTGGTGCAGTGACTAGAGGCAACGACCACAAATAACAGTGGAAGTGGCCACAAATGATAGCAGAGATGATGGAGTGGGTTTCGTGGGACATGGCAGAGTGGATATGTGGGACACGACGAGGCCCCAATATGCAGTGAGGTGGATGCGTGGCGTGATAGGGCGACCACATGGGGCAGCGGGGTGGATGTGTGGAGCGGAGTACGCGGCAAGGTGGGCCACGTGTGATGACCAAGATGAACCATGATCAATCGGGCCAAGATAGGGGAGACGATCAGGGCCCAGGTGGAGCGAGATGGGCCCCATTAGAGAGGTCTGGGTCAGTCTCGACAGAGCAGGCCAGGTCGGCCCAGCAGACCAGACCAAATCCGGGTCGGACCCCTGATCGACCCGGGGCAGTCGCACGGTCGACCACAATGACAACTCTAGCTATCGTGGTATGTTCAACTATAGGAAAGACCAAGTTTGGAAGTCGACTTCCCCAGCTGACTTCCTGACTGCGAGTTGGTCCACAGGCCTAGTGACCCCCATCCTTTGAAACTTCAAACCTCTATAGCTTTCAAACAGTGCATCCTTTTGGCGTACTATCTACGAAGTTGGGACCCCTACGGTGAGAAAATAATATTGAGATATCCTAAGAGTGTTTTTGTGGGAGTTTGAATATTAAATAATGGATTGAAGAGTGAATTTTTCTAAAATGAGCGTTCTTTGAGCAAGTATTTCTATGGATGGATGTGACCTAGAGACTGTGTGTCTTATGGAGAATGTGTGTCTTATGGAGACTATTTGTCTCATGGAGACTATGTGTCTTATGGATAATGCATGTATTATGGATATTGTGTGTATTATAAATTCTATGTGTCTTTTTGAGACTATGTGACTTATTGGATTGATTATATTTGGATGTTCTTGCTACATGTGTTGTAGACATACACCTATGTGAAGATGACTGTGCATTTTCCATTGTGGAATTTACTTGGTGATATTTCCTTCATGGTATTTACTTGGTGGTATTTTCTTTGTGGTATTTCGTTGGTGTTATTTATTTCATGGCATTTTCGTGGTGGTATTTTCTTATTGGTATTTCCTTGGTGGTATTTTCTTCATGGTATTTCCTCGGTGGTATTTCATTCGTGGTATTTCCTTCATGGTATTTCATTTATGGTTTTGGGGTGTCCTACTGAGTATTGTTTTACTCACCCCTGCACAGGCTTTTCCCACAAATGTCATGTCTTATGAATATGATCGACCTTTCAATGAAGTTCCAGGCAGACCAGGATCAGGCAGTGCCTTGTGAGACTGGACAGACTGAGGTGTATCCCGATAACTTTTCAGAAAATAGTCCCAATACCTCTTATTTTTAGGATGTACTTATGGTTACATACTCTTTGGTGGGCTTGTATTATAGCCCTGTTTACTTTCCAGTACTTTCACTATTGTACTCTAGTTATGGTATATAGTGGTTTTCATGCATTGTTTACTTAGTTCTTTTACATTTCAAAATTTATGGCTTGGTGATGTGTGAGTGCGTACAAGTACTTATGAAAATTCCTCCCATTTCGGGGATATTACTACTCTATTCTAGTCACAAACCCTTATCCTATTGGGGGGGGGGGCTTGGGGTAGTCACAACACAGGCCCCTCTGGGATAGGTTGTAATAGTCAATTTAGTTTAAAACATGTATCACATATCCAAAAATGATAAAAATAGATCAAATTGTTTTAAAAATTTAGAATAATTATATATAATTCATTTTTGACATGTAAGAATCAACTATACATCAATCCAACAGATGACATGGAAAATATGACTTGAAGTGCATGTTTTCAATATAGATGTTCCATTTTAGTTTAAAACGAGCATCATATAGCCAAAACTGAGAAAAAAAGCTCATAATTAATTCAAACATCAGGAAAATGATCCATAATTCATTTGTGATATGTAGAAATAGAACACATGTCAATATGAAACATGATGTAGTCGGCATGACTTGAAGTGCATGTTTTCAATATAAAAGTGTCATTTTAGTTTAAAACACACATAAGATATCCAAAACCAAGAAAAAAAGATCATATTATTTTCAAACATTACAAAATTAATTCATAATCTATTTTTAATTTGTATGAATTGACTGTACATAAATTCAACACAAGATGTGGTCAATATGACTCAAAATTTATGTTTTTAATATAAAATTGACATTTATTTTAAAACATTTATCACATATCTATAACCAAGAAAATGAGTTTTTATTAATTTCAAAATTTATGAAAACCATCCATAATTCATTTGATATGTGTAGGAATCGACAGTATATCAATTCGACAAACGATGTGGAAATATGAATTGAAGTGGGTGTTTTCAATATAGAAGTGCTATTTTAGTTTAAAATTGATGTCACGTATACTAAACTAATAAAATGAGTTTAAATTATATTAAAACATTAAGATAATGATCCATAATTCATTTTTTATATGTATTAATCGACCAAACATCAATCCAACACACGAGAAGGTCAGTATGACTCAAAGTGTGTGTTTTTAATATAAAAGTGTCATTTTAGTTTAAAATGTGCATCACTTACCCAAAATTGATAAAATAATATTATATTATTGTCAAACATTATAAAATAAATCCATAGTTCATTTGTGACATGTAGGATTTTTTTTACCACCATTTTTTTTTTAAATTTAAGAAAAATCACTTTACGGCTAAGTTAGAACCTAACTAGAAGAACAACATTCAAAACTGTGAACCCAAGGGAATCCACCATTGAAGAAACTGGTGAGAGAACCAAAACACGAAGAGAAGCAGGACTGCGAACCCAAGGGGATCAACCATTGAAATAACCAGTCAGAAAAATAAAAAAACACCAAAAAATAGGTCGTAGAACGAACAATCAGATCAGTCGCGGGGCAAGGGACATCAGTATCTACCTGTACTACTACTACCATACACAATCGCGTGACACCCTCACCATACCATGTAGTAATTAATTTCAAATCAATACGACACATTATGTGGTCGGTATGACTCGAATTTCATGTTTTCAATATAAAAGTTTCATTTTAGTTTAAAACATACATCACATATCCAAAATCAGAAAAATGATCTTAGATTGTATTAAGACTTTAGTAAAATGATCTATAATTCATTTCTGATGTGTAGGAATTAATTTCATGTCAATTTGATAGACAATGTGGAAGGTATGACTCAAAGTGTGTGTTTTCAATATAAAAGTTCCATTTTAGTTTAAAACGGGCGTCACATAGCCAAAACTGAGAAAATTAGGTCAGATTATTTTCAAAATTTAGGGAAAATATCCATAATTCATTTGTGAAATACAGGAATCAACCACACATCAATCTGACACACGATGTGTCCGATATTACTCAAAGTGCGTTATTTAAATATAAAAGTGTCATTTTCAGTTAAAACGTGCATCACATAGTCAAAAAATGAGAAAAAAAGATCAAATTATTTTTAAACATTAGGATAATGATCCATAATAAACTTTTGATTTCTAGGAATTTATTGAACATCAATGTTAATATTTTGAATGTAATTTTTGAATTGAAATGATATATTTGTATTTTAATATAATTTTTTATCTATATGTATTTTTTTCTATTTGTATACTGATTAGGTTTGTAGTTATAGGGATGCTTCATCCTTGTAGTATTTTCATGTCCTTTATCAGTGCTTCAAAAAGCACCAATAAAGTGATCCTTTATTAGTGCTAGTAAAAGGGGTGATAATGACCCCCTTTATCAATACTAAAATAAAGTGCTGATAAAATACCCCTTTATCATTACTTTCATTAAGTTATAATAAAGGGTGACTTTATCCAATATTTTACTAGTGCTGATAAATGCCACATGCTTTTAATGGTACTTAGGTTGTCAGTGATTTTTTTGTGATGAAAAACCCCTTTTTAGTGATATTAAGGTCCTTACATATATTAGTGTTGTATTGTGAAATATACCCTAAGTCATAACCCACAATATGCATGTAATTCATATCATAGATTATAATATCCTTATATCTATAATGCATGGGATGCCTACATCATAGCTTTTGATAATATTACAATATGGGATACCTAATTCATGAGCACTGCCACATATACCACATGATTTACATTTGGTTATGAATCAATGTGTTAATTTATTTATAGTTTTACATGTATGATATAATCATTCAAAAATTCAATGATTATATAACTTCAACAGACAAATGTTATTATAATGCATGTTGACTGTCATTACATGGAAGATGATGCTCGATACCCTTCATTAAATGAAAGGAGTATATATAAATGATAAATTACTCACATTGATGTGTGTGAAAGACTACTAGGTCATAGAAAAATATCTCTTCATCCCAATTCACCATTCATTTTTATGGAGAAGGTGTTATCCCACATTTGGTGTTTGGGGGTCCTCTCATCACGAATGAGGATTCTAGTGGTAATTGTATCACTTGTGAAGGTGATAGTCCATTGGATATTGCTAAGTGATCTCTATTAAGCATACTCCATCAAAGAGTAGAAGATGAAGTTTACTATGATTCATGTATTTCTGTTTATATTTCATGTTCTTCATATTGTGTGTTGCTTTTTTTATGATAGATCGATCATTTTTCTGGGTTTCTTCTGCTAAAATGACAATGTGATGATCTCCAAAAACCCATATATGGTATCAAAGCCACAATCATCAATTAATCAACATGTTCTTTTACTATTTCTATGAAAAACATGCATATCATAATCTGATTGAGGCCATATTGTAGCATATGATATGTTGTGGTGGAATTTCATCAACTAGATCACTTGGATTTACGATTTAGGATATTTTAATTATGCTTTTTACTTCATCATGTATGAGTGGTCTATATTGTATGGTACAATACAATGAAATTTTTTCGTTTTGTTTTATATTGTAAGATAATATTTGTGATATCATTGGATATGAATAAAACTTGGGATAGAAGAAAACAAAGCATCATGCCATAATAATCATATAGTATATATCGTCAATATGACATGACCATATGTAATAAAATATCCATACATATGTTATATTCCTTTGCATGATAAAAACTCTTACATATGGGTTACCCCATACATGAGGCTTGTTACTTTGTGTGTGATACACTCTTACTTATGAGATACTCTATTCATATTTTTTCTCCTTTTTTGTATAAGGATTACTCAATATGTAATAATTTTCTAACATATGGCTTAGCCCACATGTAAGATTTTTTCCTTTTCCAAAAAAATAAAATGTAAAGGTACTCACTGATTGAATCATGACATACTATTGATAATCTCCTTATCAATCATAAAATACGATTAAAGAAAAAAGGATGAAATTTAATATTTTGGCTCAAAATAATTATATTTTATAATTTTTTTTTAAATGATAAGTGTTAGGAACTAAAAATAAGAGACTTCCATGCCTGAATAAAATACGAAATGTTCATATTAATATCTCATGTTTTAAAATAAATAATATTTTTTATTCATTTGTTTATTCCTTTAAAATATTCATATGTATAAATTGTTTATATAATTTGAATATTATGTATGAATTAATTTAGTAAATATGTTAATACTTATTGATTTTCAAACATGCATAGAGGAATAAAATAAGAGACAATAAATATTACATGAGATTCAATAGTTTTGGATTTAATATTAATATATATTTTTTGAATTATAGATACTTATACTGAATAAAACATAGTTTATATATAAAGTGTTTATATTGAAATTATAAATATAATTTATAAATTGTTTATAAATTACAATATAAATTTGAAATTAAAAAGTGTTTATATTTTATATTTTGAATTGTTAATAATATATTTAATTTTAATTGTTCAAATTAGAGGGCCTTATTTGATAAACTATTTAAACCACATAAAAAAGAGTCTTGATTATTCATTTGGTTATGGTTGTTGGGAAAACAAATCCCTTAAGGTGATGTTCTGATGTCTTTGGGTTTTTGTGTTTGTTGATAAAGATAGTTTAAAAATACACTCGAAAAAGTTCCAATGTGTTTGTTGAAAATGTTTATTGAAAATGTTTTAAGATCTTGGATACCTTACAACATTTATGAAGAAAGGTCACGGATGCTATGGAATATGTTCAAGAATTTTTGTAGGAAAAATGGAGCAAATGAAGAATTTTCATGAAAGTAAAAATTTGAGCAAATATAGTTATTCAAAATCAAGTCATTGAAAATTAAATAAAGGAAATATTGTTCATCAAAGTTTTAATGAATTATGGAAAATTGAGTTGTATGAAAGTGGTGCATGAAAGAGTGAAGTTGTGTGGAGATGGTGAAGTTTCACAAAGATGGTGAGTTGAATGTGAAAAGCTTCAATAAAGGTGTTACATTTTTCAGGTACATAAAGTTGTGTGAAGGTCCATTTATTCCTATAAATATCCCCTACCCTCATTAGGTATAGAAATACTTGGAGGATTGAATAACCTTTGTGATAATTTATTTTAAAAATGTTTTTTTATTTGTTGACAAATAACATTTTTGTAAAATATTGTTTTTGTTATTCATGATCAAAACCAATATATCATAATGTGTTTTTCATAAGAAATATGAAAGTTTCAAAATTATATTAAATACAAACAGAAAGGGAGAGAAAAAAATTTATCCTTAACAATGTTGTTGATCAGACACACCATAAGTATTAGGTTCATCTATATGTAGTTCAAGATCCATCAGGCACAATATCTGTTGTCAGAAGTTACTAAGTGAAGAAGTTGTAATGATTTCGAAGAGTTTTGAATGAATATAGTGAATTTAGATGTTAGAGATTTTTCATAATTTCTAACCTCAAATTAGACTATGCTTTTCGGGTCATGAAGTTCTCAAAAATCATGAAAAATATCACGATAAAAGATTTTGAATAAATGGAGGAATCATAAAATTTTTATATATTCCAAAAACCTAGATACATAAGATCATATCAAGAAGTATCATACTGATAGGTTATCAGAAATAAAATGTGTAAAGCTAATGAAGTTTGATGTTTTTCCAAGTTACTGAGTGGAGTCATCATCAGATGTAGAAACTTGTAATGATAATTCCATCATAATGATAATTCAATTATTATGAGGGTTTTAACCAGACTGATTCTAAGAAAGATCAATAGGATTAGGAGAAATCATTGTTTCATCAAATGAATAACTCACACCAATAACACATCGGATGTAGAACATCAGAGTGATTAGAGTTGATAATGACAATTCATCAAAGAGAGATTATTTATGAAAAGAAGTTAATATTCTAAAGGAGTTATGTTTTCTTGAGAATAAACAAATGTAGAGTTCAAATTTTCAATCTAATAATAATGTGACACAAATAAGTCATCCACTAAGGAAGTTCATCATAATGACCTAAGAAAGATAGTTAGATCGTAATGAGTTAAGAAAAAAATACATATCGTAATGAGATAAGAAAGAAAAATAGATCGTAATGAGCAGAGGAAGCTGAAGATAAGGAAGTTATATCGGACTGAAGAAAAAATAGTTTTTTGAGAAGGCTGATCCTGAATAAATCATGAGAAGGTTTGAAGAAGTCATTGTTGAAGAATAAATGCGAGTTATTTTCATATTTTTGACATTTGAGTAAGTTGTATTTTTTTTACTTTCCCATATTTACTTTTCTAAGTCACCTATAAATAAAAGGAAAGTTAATTTTCATTTTGTATCTTTTCACATAAGTAGAAAAGGAAGAGTGCTGAAGAATTTGAGTGAAAGTTCCTTTTAGATTGAGATCTCATTAGAAGATCAGACATCTGTTGTTTTTGTTTACCGGACTGAGAAACATCATATTAAGAACATCATATCTAGTTGATCAAAATGAGGAATATTTTATTAAGTTTTTGAGAAGAGTTTGATAAGTACATATTGAGAAATGGAATATCATATTGATTTGATTGGACTGAGTCAATCATACTGGGTTCATCGGACTGAAGGCCATCAGACTCAGGGTTATCGAACCCAAGAAATTTTGTGGTACAGTTAGAAAAAAGTATTTATTATTTTTTTTCTCAATTTTTTATAATAAAACTTTGTAAACTAATGGGAGTATATATAATATTACCTATCGGGAGATAAAAGTTGTATAATGGGAGTCGGAACAATTTGTATTCACTTCTTCATAATATTGAATTTTCATAGACCCACGAGAGTGGCTATGGAAAGGATATAGGTTCTCACACTGAGGAAGAACCTTGCAAATCTCATGTTCTTTACTTGCCTTCCCATTTTTTCATGCATGAGTATTTATAAAAATATGATAAGGATATGAACTTTAACTGGTCGTAGGGGTTATTTTTTAAAAAATATTGAAAATTATAAAAAGTGAACAACTGATTTGATAGGTATACTAGGCTAGATACCCTGAGGGGGGGGGGGGGGGTGAATCAGGGTATGAAAAATTTAAACAACTTCCCCTTTTGATCTTGTTTTGTTGTTAGAAAAAACCATCTTCTCACTCTTCTTCATATTGCAGAGTATGAATGAATCTTAAAACATGCATAGAACACAAGGATTTTACATTGTTCACCCTCACTGGGATACGTCCAAGGAGCATACACTGAAGATGTACCGATGTACCAAATACACTATAAGCACACTGCTATTTAAAAGTTTGAAGAGGACTCACTGTGCCTTCTAGTTTACAACCACTCACAATTTGAGAACTCACTACTCTCTCAACTGAAGTGAGATTACTAATTATTTAGAAGATCCACTCAAAGTTTATAGGCCTATAGGTCTCTTCATTATCACAAATGAATGAATCTTTCTTTGTATGTAGATGCTATGTTGATTTCCAACTTTCACCCACATATGAATCACACATTGCACCGGAGGTACTAGGAAATCTTCTAACTTTTTCACAGTCCTAGAGTGAATGGCACACTTCTCTGTGCTTGGCGCGCTTCTCTAATTCCTGGCGCGCTAATTCAAGCCTGAAGTGCAACTATCACCTAACCAATTTCATGACACACCCTTTGCCAACTACAAACTTGGGAGACTCACACCCTTTTACACCCAAACCAATATTGGCGCGCAAATATTAACTGGCACACAACTTCTGAATAACCTTATACTTGCGCGCTCACACCACTACTTGCGTGCCCAAACCACATGCGCGACTAGAGATCTAATTTTCTCTAAGTGTTGAACTCCATCCAAAATGGGTAGGGGTGGACCTCTATTTATAGGAATTTTGGAAACCCTGAGCACCGGTGAACATGTGTCCTCTCGGCGCACAAGTCCAGCTGCTCGAGCCTCTGTCGCCCTAGTCACTTGTGTGCCCAATCCAAAACTTGGGCGTTCCTCTTTCCTTTTCCATATTGTGATGTTATGATCTTGGAAAACATATGGCACATAAGTTTCCAAGATTCCAAGACACTGGCGTGCAATTCCCTTTTCCAAAAACACTTTTCTCCATTTTTTGATTTTGAGGCCCAAAAAATTTGCAAAGCATCGGAAAACGACACCACCTTGTATCTTCTCTCTTTGTACCGCTTCCAGATCATCCATTCCATTTTCAAGGTTCTTCTTCCAATTATGTATTTTAGCTAACATCTCTTGAACTCAAAAAATAACCATATAAACCCCTTTTGTCAACAAATCGAACATAGTGGTCTTCTTTATTAATAAACACAACATGGAGGCCCACTTTGTCAACAAACACAATCATCTAAAAATTTCTACAGTGATACTTTGAGGGATTTTTCCCTAAAAATATCCCCCTTTGGGTTTGTTGACAACTTTTCTCATAAAAATTTTATGCACTCTGATACTTCACTGAATATCCTTCCATCATCCACTATTTTCCTCTTACAATTCTTATAGAGATCAAGGATTCAGTCAACACATACTCTAAGCCCACATGAGAAATGCTCGACATAAGAACAAGAGTAAATGAAAAGTTAATCAATGTATCACTTAATTTATGATACCAACTATTGACAGCAAATTGATACCAATTTTTGATCACTGGAAACAATCTGACACCAATCCAACATCACTCTTCTGCTTTTATCACGATCCTCAGCTATCACGATATCTACTATTTGACTGATCACTTCTAGCATCATCATATTTAAATACTCTCCTTCTTCAGTTCTTGGGTTCTTGTGTTGTTCATGCTAAGATCTGGATGATCACTTTGAACACCGCATACTCTAATAATGATGCTCCTCCTATCAGCTTCTTCAATTGTCTTGATAAACTCCCCCTATCTCACTACAACACCTGTCAGCTTCTCCCTATGTATTTGAAAAGGAAATTGTTTCCCTTCTTTAGCCACAATTTATCCCCCTTGAGGAGTCACTATTTCTCCCCCTTTTTCAATGAACCCAAAGTTCACTCCTTTGTGGTCTGAGACATTGGAAATAACAAGGATTAGAACATTAGAGAAAAACACACCATACCTCGGGGAGGGGGGGACATACACACTTTTTCAAGTGCAGGGAGTCTACTGAACTCCCAAAACCAATCAATGCCTCTCAAAAGCTTCCTTTGGTAATGCCTTCATTAGAATGTCTGCAACCTGTAGTTCTGTAGGCATATACTTCAACATCACGATTCCCTACTCAACCTTATCCTTTATAAAATGATACTTTATCTAATGTGCTTTGTCCTTGAATGATGGATGGGTTTTTTGTCGAGATTTATAACACTTGAGTTATCACATTGGATTTCAATCAGAGACTTCACTTTAACTCCTATATCATCAAGCTGTTTCTTCATCCACAATAACTTAGTGCATGCTTGAGTGAACTCAATATAATTAGATTCTGCGGTGCTCAATGAAATGAAATCTTTCTTATTTCTTAGCCAAGAAATACACAATCAACCAAGATAGAAAGTACCTACTAACGTTGATTTCTTGTCATCCCCTGAACCGATACAATCTGCATTATTATATCCCAATAACTTTGACTGAGATTTGACACTATATATCAAGCTGGAATCCACCATGCCCTTGATATACCGAAGTATTATTTTCACTGAAATCATGTGACCTTACTAGGGATTGCTTTGATATCGCACTGCTTGGCATGTGGCAAAAAAAATATCAGGTATCATCACTATTAGGTACAGTAAACTCCCAATAATATGCCTCTATTCTGTGATATTAACTACCTTACCATTATCATCTTTTGATAATTACATCCAGGTAGAAACCAGAGTCTTCATATCCTTGCGATTTTTCATTCCAAATCATCTTAGAAAGTCTTTGGCATATTTGTATTGAGAACTGAATGTGCCATTACTTCCTTGTGTCACCTATAAATCAAGGAAAAATGTTATCTCACCAATCATAGACATTTTGAACTCATGTTTCATGAATTTAGAAAACAGTCTGCACTATTCTTCATCTGATCCACCAAATATTATGTCATCGACATAAACAAGAACCATCATCCATTGATTACTATTTTTGTTGAAATAGAGATTGTAATCAACTCCACCACACTAGAAACCAATCTTCATAAATTACTAATCAATCCTTGAGTACCATGCTCTCGGTGCTTATTTCAGACCATATAATGCCTTCTTTAGCCAAAAAACCTTGTTCTCATCCTTATGAATGAGAAAAACATCTGGATACTCGATGTACACTTCTTCCTCTAGAATCCCATTCATGAATGCATATTTTGCATCCATCTGGAACACTATGAACTTAATTTTCACTACAATGGCTAAGAATAATATGATTGTCTCCAACCTTGAAATTGGTGTCAATGTCTAATCGACATCAATTTCCTATATCTAGGAGTATCCTTTTCACACTAGTCATGAATTGTTTTGAATCACTATTCTATCATCATTCATCTTGTTGTGAAAGACCCATTTAGTCCTGATGACATTCTTATCAGATAGCCTCAAAACAATCTCCCACATCTGATTCTTCTCAATCTGATCTATCTCTTCATTCATAGCCTTAACCTAGTTTTCATCTTCAGCTGCATCAAAAAGAATTGAGGCTCTACCTGAGATAAGAAAGATGTCTTCTACAGTGATTGCATTCTTCTTGTTTGAACTAAAGCTGATTGATCACCAATGATATTTTTCCTATCAATTTTAGCCTGACTACTTGGCTTCTGTGCAAATATATATTTTTCTTCTCCATGCCCATCATTAGTATCTTCTTCTGAATCAGCATCAACCACTTCTACTCCTCCTGCATTTCTTTCCTCCTCATCACTTTCATTAGGAAACTGTTAACTGTGCTATTGAATGTTCTCATCATTTTCCACAACAATGACTTCATTTATCTTAAATAATTTTCCTATCCTTTTATTAAAGCATTTACATGCTTTTATTTTTCCTAAGTATCTAAGTAATATTCCCTCATCTTCACATGACTCAAATTTCTTGTGTTTTTCTTTGTTGAGTATAAATAACTTACTCTAAAATATTCGAAAGTACTTCACCATTTGATTATTCCCATACCATATCTCATATGGAGTTTTTCCTTCCTTCAAACAAAATATATCCTTGTTAGAAATGTAGACCAATGTAAATACTAATTCCTTCCAAAATTTATTTAGTAGGTCTTTTTCTATAAGAATTGTTCTGGACATGTTGTTGATGATCCAATTTCTCCTTTCAACTACTCCATTCTATTGGGGGGGGGGGGGGTTCTTACTAAAGAAACTTGATTCCTTATCTTGTGTTTTTCGAGATAGTCTTCCACCTGACTATTTGTGAATTCTGTACTATTGTTAGTAGGAAACTTCAGAATTTTCTATCCAAGCATCCTTTCACATTCTCTCTGGTACCATTTTTAGTAGATGAACACATCACACTTATGGTCGATAACAAATACCCATGCCATTATGCTATAGTAATTAATGAAAAGAATGTATTACCTCTTTTCATCAATTTCTCTTAGTGTGATAGGCCCAAAAACATCAATATGCACTAATTCAAGCACTCTTGTTGACTTATTTTCCTTTGCCATATACGTCTTTCTGATGTGATTACCTTGTTGGCATGCATCGCACATGTGAGTATGATCACGTGATAGTTTAAGGAGACCTCTTACTACATAACACTTTACCAGATCGTCTAGGGATGGTTGGCATAGATGATCAAGTCGTTTATGCCACAACTTTTTTGTCTTCCTCTCTGGACAGAAAGCACATATATTCTTCTCTACTTACCAGGTAGAGATTTACCTTTGTTCATTTTCCCTATAGAACCACTACCACATATATTCCTTTGATGATACACATCTTCTTTGTAAACCTTATAGAATTTCCTAAGTCACATAGTTGACTTACGCTGAAAAAATTGTGTCTGAGGGCTTCTACTACTAAGACATCAGCACGTATCATCTCTTTGCCCCCAAACATGGCCTTTCTTGAGCCAACAATCTTCAGGCCTTCATCATTTCCAAACTTGAAAACTCCTTATATGTCATACTTTATGCCTATAATAAGATCCTTATTACCCGTCATGTGATATGTGAAACCCCTGTCAAGGATCCACACACCAATGCGATCTGATTCTTTAAGGGAAATTTTTTCCATCACTACCTTCTCATCCTTTTTCTTCTTGGTCCATATTTTTTCCATCACATTCATCATGGATTGAGACTTCTGATATTTCTCATAGTATGATGGATCAACTTAATCTTGAAAAGATTCAAATCTATTTTGAATTTTTAACTCACCTGTTGGTTCATTGATCTACTAATTGCGAACATTTTGATTCTTCTTTAGCACATTCCTCTGCATGGTAGATGTATAGTATCTATCCATGTTCCCAAATACTCTTCAACGAAAACAACGTCCTTATAAATATGTTCTACAGAACCATTCTCTATTTGGATTCCACCTATGTTCTTATTCCTTTTGATATCTCTTGGCTATGGAACACACATACTATGAAGGTCCCGTCTTTCCACAACTTTAACACATTACATAAGGTGCATTCCTTCATTTCACATCCACACTGTGAGTTTCCCCTTGGGATCTATGAATATTTTGATTCTTCTTTGTGAAAAAATCAACCTTCAATCTTGGAATGGGTTCTTACGTCCTAACTTCAATTTTCATAGTTTTTTGTTTTCGATCAAGCCCCTCATTAGCCTTATCATCTGACCATAATTGATGTTCCCTTTCTTCTAAAAAACTATGCTCAACTTTTAGCTTCTCGATTTTTTGAGTAATCTACTTTCCTAATGCCCTAACAGGAGTAAAGAGTTTCTCTTGAGCCTTAACCTTTTTCCACAAACCAACAACTTCTCCTTCATGTTCTTCAATATGCTTGATTTGATCTTTCCTTGTGTTATTCAATCCATCGATATCCCTTTTATGTTTTTCATCCTTGAGTTTATATTCATCGACCTATTCTGAGCTCTTTGGTCTATTAGGCTTAAGGTTTTAAATTTATTTTATCTGCTCAGACTTTTCTTCATCCTACTATTACATGTATAGTCTGGCATTATGTACCACCTTGTTGGATTTCTTTGTTTTTTCTCTCCAAAAATCTATCTCTTCAAGAGATGCTTCTAATTATGCTTCCATGTGGACTCTTCCTTAAATTTCTTATTCTTATTCATAATTTTTGGTTTCTTTATTTTTTTGAGAGATACCAACAACTTCCACTATAGCATTCTCTCCCCGATCTGTGCAGCTCTCTATCTCTTCAACCTCTTCAGGCTCAGACTCATCTGAACTACCACAATCTTATGAGAGAGGATTATTTTTCTTAAAGAAATTTCTCTTAAATTGTTTCTTGCCTTTCACATAGGCTGAATTGTTCTTCTTGGGAATTTCAATTTCATCCTTATCATCTTCTTGATACTTCCTGGGGAACCTTGCGGCAAGGCGTCCAACTTTTCCACATCTAAAGCAAGAGAGTGGAAGTTTCCCTTTGAATTTTCCTTTTCCTCTTTCAAGATTCAAGGAAAGGAATGACATCACCTCATCTATCTCTTGTTCTTCTTGATAATCTTCAATATAGAGCTTATTCATGGCCTTGAATGACACCTATTTGGATTTCCACTTTTATAAAACATTTTTATCATCACTCCTCATTTCATATACAACAAGGGTGCTATGCAGGTTATCAAATGACAGCTCTTTCGAGTATTTATCTTCCAAAACTAAAAATTTTGGATTGAACTGAGGTGGAAGTTTCCTTAATATGTGCTTCAAAATCATTATGTCTTCAATAAATTCTCCATGACCTTGCATTTTTTCCACTACAACATTTACCCTATCAAATAATGCATCAACACACTCATCCAGGTTCATTCATAGATCATCATACTTGTTCCACAACACTTGAAACTTTTCCTCTATGACCTTTGAATCTCCTTCATATATGTTCAATAGATTTTCCCACATATAATTTTATATTTTTCATGACATCACCTTCATATAGATTTTATTGGACATGGCCCCCCCTAAAGCATTGATTCCTTTGGCGTCGACATCTAATTCTCTTCGCTCATCTTCTAATAATGCACCATTGTTAATATTTGTAGTTATGCCATGCAGTGTTTCTATGAACACATCCATTCCCAAAGATCAAATGTAGGGTTGCATCCGATTCTTCCATAGCTGAAAATTATTCCTGTCAAAGATCTGAATCCCTTTGTGATTGATGACCTCCATTTGGGACAGAAACACTGATACCAACCTTTCCCTCTGATACCAATTGTTTGGTTCACTAGGTTAGATACTCTGGGGGGGCGGGGGTGAATTACGGTATGAAAAATTAAAACAACTTCCCCTTTTGATATTGTTTTTTTTGTTAGACAAAACCCTCTTCTCTCTCTCCTTCCCATTGTAGAGTATGAATGAATCTTAAAGCATGCACATGACATAACAATTTTACTTGATTCACCCTCACAAGGCTATGTCCAAAGAGCATACATCGACAATGTGCTGATGTACCAAATCCACTATAAGCACACTACTATTTACAAGTTTGAAGAGGACTCACTATCCCTTCTAGTTTACAACCACTCACAATTTGAGAACTCATTGCTCTCTTAACTGAAGTGAGCTCACTGCTTCTTCATAAGATCCACTCATAGTTTATAGACCAATAGGTCTCTTAATTATCACAAATAAATGCATCTTTATCTGTATATAGATGATATGTTGACGTCCAAATTTCACCCACAGATGAATCACACTTTTCACCAGAGGTACTAGAAAATCGTCCATCTTTTGCGCAGTCCTGGAGTGACTGGTGTGCTTCTCTATGCTTGGCATGCTTCTCTAATGTCTGGAATGATTCTTCAATCCTGACACACAAGTTTCACCTAACCACTTGTGAAACACTCTCTTTTCCAACTCTAAACTTGGGTGACTCACACCCTTTTATGCCCAAAACAATATTGGCACACAAATATCAACTAGCACGCCACTTCTGAATAACTTTATACTTGCACGCTCACACCACCACTTGCGCATCGAAACCACCTGAGTGAATGGAGCTCTAATTTTCTCTAAGTGTTAGACTCTATACAAAATGAGGAGGGGTAGACCTCTATTTATAGGAATTTTGAAAACCCTGAGCACCGGCGTGCAAGTCTCCTCCCGGCGTGCAAGTCCAGCCGCCTGAGCCTCTGTTTCCCTAGTCACTTGCGCTACAAAACCAAAACATGGGTGCCCCTCTTTTTTTCTCACCATATTTTGATGTTTTGATCTTGGAAAACATATTTCACTCAAGTTTCCAAGATTCCAAGACACCATCTCGCAAGTCCCTTTTCCAAAAACCCTTTTCCCCATTTGTCGATTCTGAGGCCCAAAAAATTTGGCAAACACTGGAAAATGGCACCACTTAGTATCTTATCTTTTTGTACTGCCTCCATATCATCCATTCCATTGTCGAGGTTCTTCTTTCAATCATGGATTGTAGATAAAATCTTTTTATCTCAACAACATACCATATAAACCCCTTTTGTCAACAAATTGAACATCATGGTCTGCTTTGTTAACAAACACAACATGGAGGCCCACTTTGTCAACAAACATAATCACCTAAAAAATGCTACAATGATACCTTGAGGGATTTTTTCCCAACATGATTCAACCCCCCCTCTTAGTTTTTATTCGATCCTCTGGAACTTCAATTGGTATAAGAGTTAATCTTCTCTTGTTGAATCATTATCATGTATAATATAAATTTTGTTATTAGTAGAGGAATTCTTACATATTATGGATAAAATTATTATCAATAGAAAAATAATAAGATTTATTATCTCATATATCTTGTCCTTGATGTTTTTGATTTTACAAAAATTGGGTTTCCATCTATTGAGAAGGATGCCCCGATGACTTTTACTGATAATAGAAATATCAACGTTGACGGAAAATCTAGAAATTGTATCTTTATTTACTTGTTATAAAATGTTTGTATGAAGGTGATGAGTCTCAAAACTTCAAATAGTATGTGGGAAAATTTGAAAATTATTTTCTAAGGGAATACTAAAGTGAAGTAATCAAAACTACACACTCGGTATAATAATTATGAAGACATCATAATGAAAAAAAATTGATGATTACTTCACCAGAGTAAATTAATTTTTTTTCAACATCAAAAAATTTAGAGATATCCTAAAATATTATATAATTTTTAAGAAACTTTTGAGAAACTTTGTAGATAGGTTTGATTCCAAAATCTCCTCGTTAGAAGATAAGTATGATTTATCTCTTGATAAATTTAAAAACCTTCTTATTTCTTATGAAATGAGGAGAGGTTAAATGTTGAAAAATAATATAAAAGATGAAATGGATTTTTATTCCATGAGAAAAATAAAAATACAAGATGTTGAAGATATTTATCCTTGTGACTCTAATGATAAATAGGATGATGATTTGAATGAAAAAATCATGTCTCTTATATCTAAGAACTATCAAAGTGGAATATGAAGTGGAAAGTATGGAGGTAAAATTCTTTTCAAATGTTTTGAGTGTGGTGGAATCAAATAATTTGTCATGAATTTACCCAAGAATAATTTTGGAGAATATCGAGATAATTCTGATGAAAAAAAATCGATGGATGAAGTGAAAAAAAAGTTATAAAGAAGAAAATTCATCCAAAAAATCTAAAAAGAATTATACTGGAAAAAAATAAGTATGTTGAGTAAGAAAGAAGAATCATTCCCAATTGAAAACAATTCCTTGGAAGATAAAAGTTCATAAAAATTCATAACTATCATTGCAAAAGTTGAGAAAGAAAATGATTCCTTAGATAGTGAATAAGGTGGTGAAGAATCATATAGAGAGAATCAACTTAGAATAGAACTTTTTGAATGTCTTGATCAAAACAAGACTCTTAGGAAATAAATTAGAGAAATGAATAAATATTGTGAATATGTTATTGGATAAAGAAAATATGTCATCAAGTAGGAGGAAGAATACATCTAGGAGATATTAAGTTAAAAACATAGAATTGCTGAACATTGAAAGATAATTGAAGATCTCAATATGAAACTGGACTCTATGTAAGATGAATTTAAAAAGTTTCAATAAAAAATTATTGAGTCCAAAATTACCTTGAGAAAGATGAACAAAAACTTTAAAAAATATTTTGGGATACTTCTAATGTTTCTGAGAATGCTCAAAACAAGAATCAGGTGAAATCCTCACACACCAAAAATAATGTTTCATATAATTATTTTAATATTTAAGGTTTTTTAAAAGATTTTGAGAAATATTGGGTGGATCATGGATTTGAGAAAACTATCACATCTACAAAAGTTGAAAACTAACTTAGAAGGAAATATGGTCCATGTCCCAAATATGATAGAGTAGAAATAAGTTATAATGCTGGAAAAAGTTTCTAAAAAAATATATTTCTTTAGTAGAAAATCAAAATTTGATTTCTATTATTGGTGTTTTGGAATCTATGGGTATAGATCTTATAATTTTTGGACTAACTTTTCACTTCTCAGAATAAGGTTTGAACAAAGGGAAAGTAATGGTGGAAGAAGGATGAGTAACTTTCCTATCCCATAGGTAGTTAAAAAAGGAAAAACTCAAGATGTTAGAAACATTCCAACAAAAAATCAATTTGAATGTCTGGAAGAAGTTTATAGAAGATTTGATCAGGCTGTTCATCAAGCTGAAGGATGTATGACACTCTTTACAGAACATGTTTCTTATGGTAGAAAGGAAAATGAAGATGGAAAGAATACAATTAAGGAAAGAGCCTTTATTATTTTGATAACTTTGAAATCACGTAAATGAAACAAACCATGGATACTTTATAGTGGTTATTCTTCACATAAGATAGGTGATATAAAAATATTGAAACATGTTAAAATTCATGAGGAAGGATAAGTTACCTTTGGTAATAATAGTTCCTTAAAAATCAGAGGAATAGAAATAGCTGAGATTGAAGCAGAAAATTTGAAATCTAAGGAAGTTTTATTTGTTGATGGTATAAAACATAAATTACTTAGTTTAATTAAACTTTTTGATGATGGAAAATAAGTTATCTTCAGAAAATATTCTTGCATTATCAAAATTATGAAATATAAAAATGTTATTATAAAAGGATAAAGAACCAGTTGGAATATCATCCAAATAGGAGAGTTTAATAAATCCTATTACTTGATTACTGAAGATCAAAATAATTTGAATCACTGAAGACTCAACCACCATGGGAAGAAAATCATGAAAAAACTTTCTAAAGTTGACATTGTTTGTTATTTTCTAGAATTGAAAATAATAGATGAAGATGTTTGTGTTACTTATCAAAAAGGGAAGATTACTAAAAAAAGTCATAAGAGATTTGAGATTCAATATACCAGACATCCTAAGCTTATTCATTATGATTTATTTAAACCAATGATACATAAATAAAAAAAGTACATTTATACTACATCACTTTTATTTATTATTTCACTCAGATAAAAGATATCATGTTTATAAAACATAATTCATAGGCTATGGAAATGATCAATTTTTTCAGAAAAAAATTGAGAAAGAAATGAGGGTTTATATAATGAAATTGAGAATAGATAATGACATCTAATTCACAAACAATACTTTTGAAACATATTTTATAAAACACAGTATCAAAAATTAGTATTTTTCTCCCTATACTCCACAACAAAATGGAGTAGCAGAAAGAAAGAATATAAGTTTGGTAAAAATGGGAAGAAATATATTAATATAATACGAAATTTCAAAGTTTTATTAGAAAGAAGATATTATTTTTGTTGTACATGTTCAAAATATATGCTTATTGAGAACAAAAACCAACATGACTTCTTATTAAATTTGTTGTAACAAAAAACCTTTATTTAATCACTTTATGTTTTTTGAACGTTCATGTTTACTAAAAATAAAAAACATAGATTTGGTAATGTTTGATGAGAAAGTTGAGGATGTAATTTTTATTGGTTATTCACCCAATGTAAAAAGTTAAAAATGTTTTAAAAAATACTTACAAAGGTTTATGGAATCATATGATGTGAAAGTAATCAAAAATAAAAATTACTTAATAAAATTTGTTGAGAATGATGAGTAAGATAAATTGGAGATATCCAACAATAGTGAAAGTATATCAAAACATCCTTACTAAGATTTAGGAGAATCTTGTGATGAGGAAAGTTTAGCTGGAATATAAACATTGAAATTTACTACCTTATAAAAACATGTGTGTTTGTAAACATTATTGGAAATAAAAGGCCCCTATTTAGACTTGAATAAAGTTGAGATTAGAAATAATACTTCACTTATGTGAAAAATTGAACCAGAATCAGTTTCAGAAGCTATTCAACACAATGAATGGGTGGATGATATGAATGAAGTTTTAGATCAGATTGAGAAAAATGACACATGGGAAATTTTTCAATGGCCAATAAATAAAAATTTTATCATAACAAAGTGGGTTTACAGAAACAAATTTAATGATCATGAAGAAGTTTCAAGTAACAAAACTAGACTTGTTTTTAAAGCCCATGCATAGGTGGAAGGTGTGGATTTTGAGGAAACGTTTTCTCCAGTTTCAAGAATAAAAATTATTATAATGTTTCTATTAGTGTCCAAACAACAAAATTACAAATTTTATTAGATGTATGTAAATTCATCTTTCTTAAATAGTGAGATTGAGGGAGAATTTTATATTGAACAACCTTGTGGTTTTAAACTTTATAATGATGAAATAAAGGTTTTTAGATTGAATAAATCCTTGTATGGGTTGAAACAAGCCCCATGTTCCTGGTATTAAAAAAATATCTATTTGAGAATTTTGATTTTTTATAAAGGAAAGGTTGATAGTAACTTATATGTGAAATAAGTTAACTCCTGCATAATAATTGTTATCGTGTATGTGGATGATATAATTTTTTCTAGTGGGGAAAAAGTTTTTAATGAATTTGATGAGGAAAAGAAAAAGAATTTTGAAGGAGGGTGGTACAAAAAAAATTCTCTTTGGGGGGTGTAGGGTTTTATTCCTAGGAGCCCAATCTTGGGTGAATTTATTCTCCCCCCAGATCCGCTCATCTTTCTGGGTCACCTTGTTTTTTAATTGGGTGGGAAGAAGGGTGCAACCCACCTGTGCTGATGGATTTTTATGTCGAACCATCACCACTTGGGTAGTCACCCCACAAGATACTCTAAGATCTAAGTTGAAAACATCTCCTTCCTAGCTAGGGCTCACTCTAGAATGACCTTTTCATGGGGAGGGGGTTCCCTGGTGTGGAGTGTTTAAAAATTGACACTCCTTGGGATTCTATTTAAAGAAGTAAATGAAGAAGAATTTAAAAATGTAAATTTTGGGAGAATTAACTTTATTCCTTGTTTTAAAAATTCAATAAAAAGAAAAGTACATTTTCTTATCATAAGAAAAGTATGCTAGGGAATTGTTAATGAAGTTTGGGATTATAGAATCCAAAGAAGTTTCTACTCCTATACTTTTCAGCACAAAGTTGAGTAAAGATGAGTCCATAAAAAGTGTGAATCAGAAAGACTTTTTGAATATGGTAGGAAGTCTAATTTACCTTATATCCTTAAGGTCTGATATTGTTTATTCTATAACTTAATGTGCCATGTATCAAAGAAGTCTAAAATAATAACATATGTTGGAAGGAAATAGAATTCTGAGATATGTCAAAGTAACAATTTCACATGGGTTGTTATAAAAAATAAATTATTAGATACAATTTCATGGTTATACTAATTCTGATTAGGTTGGAGATTGTAATGATATAAAATCAACATCAAGAGGAACATTTTTCTTGGGGGAATGTTATGTGAGTTGGCATAGTAAGAAACAAAGTTTAGTAAATTTAAGCATAACTGAATCCAAATATTTTAAATGTACTTAGTATTTTACTAAAATGTTGTGTATGAAAGTTCAAATGGAAGACTTTAAAGTGAGATTTTTTAAACCATTTAAGATACTTTGTGATAATCATAGTTCTATTGATCTTTCTAAAAATCCTACCCAACATTCAAGTTCAAAACACATTGATATAAAGTTTCACTTTATAAAAGTAAAATTTTCTATTGGAGATATTATTCTGGAACATATCATAATAAAATATCAAATAGATGATATCATCATAAAATATATACTAAAGGAGAGATTTTTGTAATTGAGGCTGTAACTTCATGTTCATCCTCCGCTCATGACTTCCTAAACCTCATAAGAAAGGACCCCTCTGTGCTTTGGATTATGTTAGCAAAGGGGGATAAAAAGTAATGACTTTATACTTTGTAAGAAGTTTTTTCTTATCTTTATTTAAGGAATATAAAGCTATGGTTATCATAAAATGGGGGATAGAGAGAAAAATAAAGGGAGAGAAAAATAAAAGTGTGAGGAAACGATAAAAATGAGGGGTAGTTTATCTTAATATAGTCACAAGAATTTCTTTCCACTATGGGATGAAATTCCTTCAAAAATATTACTTTATCTAGTAGTGTAGTGTCAGGACACTCTCTTTTGAGAAAGGTTATGTTTTGATAAAATTTTAAAAACCTTTAGTTGTTTAAAAAATTTAATTTATGAAAAATTTCTAAGAGTTTGAAAAGTTATTAATAAGGGTTGTTAAAAAAATAAAAAGGAGGATATTGAAGAAACTTTGTGATAATTTTTTTAAAAAAGTTTTTGTATTTATTGACAACTAACAATTTTTTAAAAGAATATTTTTGTTATTCAGGATCATACCCAGTCCATCGTAATGAATTTTTCATAAGAAATATTAAATTTTCTAAATGTTGTTGAATATAAACACAAAGGGAGAGAAAATATTTATCCTTAAATAAATTTGTATTTCGAAATCAGGTCATCAAACTGAGTAGCATTAGATGAAAAAGTGGCCATAAAGATGATGTTTTTGATTAGACACACCATCAGTCTTTGGTTCATCGGTACAAAGTTCAAGATCCATCGGACACGATCTTTTTTAGAAAGTTAGAAGTTACTGAGTGAATAATTCATAATATTGCTGAAGAGTTTTGAAATAAGATAGTGAATTTAGGAATTAATTTTTTTTCGTACTTTCTAACCTCAAATCTGACTATGCTTTACTGGTCCTGAAGTTATCAAAAATAAAGAAAACTATTATGATAAAATATATTGAAGGAATAGAGGAATCATATAGTTTTTATTAGTTATAGAAACTTGGATAAAGAAAATCGGATTGAGAAGTACTGGAATGATAGGTTGTTAGAAATCAGAATGTGTAAACCTGATGAAGTTTGAAGTTTTTCAAAGTTGTTGAGTGGAGTCATCATTAAATGTAGAACATCCTAATGATAATTACATTGTAATGATAATTCCATCATTATGAGGCTTTTAACCAGACTGGATTTAAGGGGTAAGATCAATGGGATTAGGAAAAACTACCATTTCAACAAATGAATGACTCACACCAATAGTAAATCATATAAAGAACATTGGAGTGATTGGAGTTTCTGATTCCGATGCATCAAAGGGAGATCAGTTATGAAAATAAGTGAATATTTTAAAAGAGTTTCATTTTATTGAGAATAAACACAAGGAGAGTTTAATTTTACAATCAAATAATATTGTGACACCAATAAGTCATCTATGAAGGATGATCATTGTAATGAACTGAGGAAGATAGTTAGATTATAATGAGATGAAAAAGAAAGAAAAATAATAATGAGTTGAGAAAGAAATGAAGATCATAATGAGTAGAGGAAGCTGATAATAAGGATGTTATATCACACTGAAGAAAAGTTAGTTTGTTTGAGAAGACTGATCTCAAAGAAATATTGAGAAGGTTTGAAGAAGTCAAAGTTGAAGTTTAAATTGAGTAATTTTCAGTGTTTTGAAATTTGAGTAAGCTGGAAATGTTTTTTAAGTTTCATACCATTACTTTTATGAGTTTCTTATAAATTGAAGCAGGGTTCATTAACATTTTGTAACTTTTAATGTAAGCATAAAAGGCGGAGCGCTGAAGAATTCGAGTGAAAGTTCCTTCCAAATAGAGATCCCATTAGAAGATTGAATATCTGTTGTTTTTGTTTAATGGACTGAGAAACATCATATTTAGTATATCACATTGAGTCGATCAAACTGAGGAAAATCATATTGAGTTTTGAGTAGATTTTGAGAAATGTATATTGATAAAGGAATGATTTTATTTAGTCGATCAAATTGAGTCAATCATACTTGGTACATTGGACTGAAGTCCATCAGACTCAGGGTCATCGGACCCACAAACTTTTGTGGATCAATTTAAAAAATTTCTTTATTATTTTGTTTTGGAACAATTTTTTATAAGAAAACTTTGTAAACTTATGGGAGTCAGTATAATATTTCTTATTAGGATATAGAAGGTGTCTAATTGGAGTTGGAACAAGTTTTATTCACTTATTCATAACTTTAAATTTCTATAGACCCATGAGAGTGGCTATGAAAAGGATGTAGGTTCTCACATTGATGCTTAACCTTGTAAATATCTTGTGATTCACTTTCATTCCTATTTTTTCCTGCATGATTATTTACAAAAATTTCATAAGGAACTTTAATAGGTTACATAGGTTAAGTTTTAAAATGTATTGAAACTTATAAAAAGTGAACAACTGATTCAACCCCCCCTTATCAGTTGTTATTCAATCCTTTAGAACTTCAAGGATATTAGGGATTTTTTGTCACATAAGACTAACATGAATGTACTTCTTACATGGACAATTTTACAAAAATATTAGATTCACAAAGAAAGGAGATTTGTTTTTGTGAAAAATTAAGTTTCATGAAATATTTTATGTTTCACTAAAATTTGAAAGTAATGTGAAAGTGTTGAAGTTGTATGATTTTTTTTGGAAATGTTGTACGAAAGTGGATGTTTTGTGAACCCTAAGATAATTTACCATAATTTTTTTTGGTAAATAGATGTTTATAATTTGGATGAAAGAAGAGATTTATGACACACCAATTATGGTGTAATTAGAGGTGATTAAATTCATCGAAGGATATCTATTGAAGGATTAGTTAGTACACTTTAGCAAAGAGAGAAAAAATATTTTAACAAGTGAGTGGTTTTAAATTAGGAAGGATAGTGAGTCTGCTCTAAACATTGTAACAAAATTGTGATTTAGTGATTCTGGTAAATTAAAACATTTACTTTGTATGCTATATGGATTATCCAAGTTACGTTGAACCAAGTTAAATTACTATATCTCCTTTTTTATTTCATTTAAGCTTATATATTATTATGAGAAGAAGATAGAAGAGAGTTCTATTTAATGATGAAACATGATCAAAATAGGGTTTATCTGAAATACCTTTATTTACCCCCACCCTTAGAGAATTTAAACTAGTGAAGAAAACAATTATAATTCAAGTTAGAGGTTAAATTCATTGAATCTATATTATTCTGTAGAGTCCATGAAAAGAGTTAATCACAAAGGGATTCCGATCTTCGAGGGAAATGATTTTAATATGTGGAAGAATTGGATGAAAAACTAATTCTAATAATTAGGCATGGATGTATATATAAATATTATACATGGGATTTAATTATGTATAGATAATGAGGATCTATCAAAAGGATTCCGTAAAGAACTAGATGCTGATTCCATAAGAATTAAAGATTTAGTGGGAACTTATTAAATATAATCTACATAAAGGTGACATCATATAAATCCTCGCACAAAACATGGTTAAAGATGATCAATATATATGGAGGTGATTCAAAAGTCTAAGAATATAAACTAAAAGTTCTTCATAAAAAGTATGAGGACCTGAGGATACACCCAAATGAATTAGTTGATATATTTTTTGATTGATTGTATGTAATTTTAGGGTATATGTGTGGTATTGGAGAAACCTTTGATGATGTGAAGCTCATCAAGAATATCCTAAGAATATTGATACCCCAATTCAGTCCTAAATTCTATGTAATTGAGGATAAATATCTAATGGAACTAATATTGTATATTTTATACAGTACTCCCAACACACATGTTATGAGAAATAATGATAACAAGGTTGTAGAAAAGGGTAAGTATAAGGAGGTAGAACTCAAGGCCATGAAGAAACACACTATAGAGTATGGTCAAAAAGAAGAAGAAGTGGATGGATTTAGGTCATTACTTTACTCAAATCCACAAAGGAGAAAAGGAAAGTTTAAAGGGAAACTTCCACTCATACGATTTCAGTGTGGAAAGGTTAGTCACCTTGCAACAAAGTTTCCTAAGAAACCTCAATATGACGATAGAGATGATGAAGTCTTAATGAATTCAGCCAATGTGAAGGGTAGGAGAAGTAAGAAACATGTAAAATTTAAGGAAAAGAACATTCCTTAATAAGAGGATAATAATTTGAACGAAATTGAGGAAAAAGAAATTGAATACATCAAATACAATAAAGAATATGATCTTGTGGTAGTTGTTGGTAGTTCCCAAATAAGGGAAGAGCGTGATGGTGACAATGGATAAGTGGATACGAGTTATGATCTCTAAGTAGAGTTGGATTATGCTCTCAAATATATAGATATTTGGATATCCAAATAAAAGAAATATAAAAGAGTAGTGTATGATTCTAAACTCTATATACAACATTAACAAGAGTATAAGTTTTAGTTAAAGTTATATATTGAAAATATTAAATCTATAAAGCTAAAAATCATGGATAAGGTTGTTGAGTATAAGATCAAATCTGAATAAAAAGTTAGGGTTATCAATGGTTTCACTAACACATTGAAGGACCAAGTCAAATGTATCAACGATCTTGAGGAGGAAGTTATTAAACCATGATAAAAAGTAGAATATCAGGAGAGACACTAGACTCATGGTATGATGTTGGAAAATAAAATCAAACGAGTGAAAAAATTGTGAAAGTGGAGAGTTATGATTTAGTTAAATAGATAATAGATTATTAGGAGAATAAAAATACACATAAAAATGAAAAATATGATATGGATATTGAACAAAAATAGAAATAAATGATAGTTAATTCCAGGCTACGAACACCCACATTGAAGTTCAAAGCTGATTTGGGTATGACCCAAAATCTAAAAACTGAGAGAACCCAAGGGATAACAGATGTTTCAATAATGAAACCCTATAATGAAAATTTTATAATGTGTTATCATTGTAGAAATATTAGACACTCTCAAAATGATTATTCTATAACCAAAAGTTATCTAAGGGCATAATAACAAGAAATGAAATTGAATAGAGTTCAATATTACATGCATGATTTTGATGGTTACTGTATCTAGTTGGGAAGATTTAGACATATGAATAGGTATTTCTCATAAAAAATGTAGAGGAATATATCAGTGGAGGCCCAAAAAGTTCATACACAGTAGCTCAAAGAGTCATCAAGTGGGATGAAAACACAAAATTGATTTTAATAATTGAAACATGAAGTTATTCCATATTATTTTGAATAAGATAAAGCATGTCAATTAACACTGACTATGAAGTCGAAGACATGGATAAAAAAGAAAAGAGATGATAAGTATTCCTATATTGACCTAAAAGCACTGGATCATACATGTTTATCAATATTTGATAGCAGGTGTACTTCCCATATGATGAGAAATATAAATCTTTTCACATATATAAAGTTTAAAAAAAAATTGTTTTCATATTTTTAAATGACAATGGATTAAATATAATTAGATCTAAGAAATCAAAATTTGAGGTAAAATATATGATTTAAACATATATCTTTTTTTGGAAGGTCTCAATAAATTTTTTCTAAGTTTGAGTTAATTGTGTGAGTTAGAGAATGTGATAAACTTTACCAAGAAAACTTCTATATTCAAGGGGAAAGACGATGAAATTGTAATTCATGGAAAACACATAAAGGGAAATATATACCATATCAATGGATAATAATATATATGTTTTCTATCCAAGGAAGAAAAAAATAGATTTTGTTATAAATGGATTGTGCATTTGAGACAAAAAACTTTAGAAGATCTGGTGAAAAATGATAGATCTAGAGATCTCCCTAATATATCACATGATCGTACACACCCATGTGATATTTAATAGAAAGTGAACAATTCTTGAAATTTTTACATGAAAAAAAGAACATAAGTCAACAAGGGTGATTAAATTGGTGCATGTTGATGTGTGCACTGATTTCAGAAATAGCTATTAACGGGAAGAGATATTATATTATTTTCATCAATGACTACATCAATATGGAATGAATAATGGTTATAACTCACAAGATTGAGGTGTTCATTTCCATTACTCAGTATCCGAGGGATCCTGAAAATATACCTAGATAGAAAATTCTAATGTTTTGGAGTGATAATGGCCTAGATTTTACAAATATCTAGATGGAGGATTATCTCGGGAAGCATTAGATAAGGAGCCAAGTCTGAACAGTAAGAACTCATTAGAAAAATAGTGTAGTTGGGAGTAAAAACTAGATCATAAACAACATGGTTAGAAAAATTATTATCGAGAAGGACTTATGAGAGAAGTTTTGGAAATATGTAGTACCTACATCAATTTAAATATCTAACAGAGGTTTTTTTGTGTTTGGGGGAAGATATGTCTTTATAAGAGTTATGGTATAGAATTAATTTTATGTTGAAGTACTTTCAAATATTTGTAAGTGTTTCGTTATCAACAAGGAGAAACAAATAAAGTTTGAATCTTATAGAGACAAATTAATATTCCCTAGATACCTAGGAAAAAGAAAAGTAAACGAATTATTTAATAAATGGATAGGAAATGTTTCTGAAAGAAATGATCTAACTACAATGGAAAATGATTGGAATATTTAAAAAAACAATGATAAGATTCATGAGGATAATGATAAAGAGTTGAGTGGCTTAGGGGGAAATCAAGGTCCTTGGGAAATATAAGAAAATATTGATGATGATTAGGATGAATTTATACTTGTTTTTTCATGGAATCCAAATAGGAAAGTTGAAATTGGTGAGAAAAATATCATATATGACTGGACAATACCAGTCCATACGAGGAGAAAAAAGTCTCTAAAGAAATCTTTCTTTCTCAAGTAGAGTCAAGGTTTTTTTAATGAAGATGTTAGGGATGGGAAATGGGTTTAGATGATGAATGAAGATCCCAACCAAATCAAATATAATCTTAATTGGGATATTTTTTTGAGGCCAACTGATAAAAATGTCATTGGGAACAAATGGGAATTCTATAATAAAATAAATGAAGATGATAAAATGATTCAAAATAAATCATGAATAGTGTGAAAGGTATACTTTTAGATTGAGGGAATTAATTTATATGAAACATTTTTACGCATTAAAAGGATAGATAAAATTTGACTACTCTTATCCATCGTAGTGAAAAGTAAATTTAAGATATTCTAGATGGACATCAAGTCAAAAATTCTAAGTGGAGTTATTAAAGAATAGGTGTTTATTGAAAAACCAGATGGTTTTCTTATCCATAAAGTTGAAAACAAAATTTTTTAATTGAATAATTATATTAATGGGATAAATCAGGAACCAAGAACATGGTATTCGAGACTGAATCAATATTTTATAAATCTCAATTTCTAGTATGGTGGAGTTGATCACATTCACATTGTAAATAATGAGAGTGATTAAATGATGATGGAAATACTACGTATTTATGACATAATCTTTGGTGTATTTAATGAATAATAGTGAAATAAATTTTTAGAATTTATGATGTTAATGTTAAAAATTTTGGTTATTGGTGAATTGAAATTTTTCCTTGGTATACAGGTGATGCAATGAGGTCACGTTACATTCATCTATTAATCTAAAAATGAATAGGAGGTTATGAGAAGATTCAAAATGGATGATTAAAAGGAGATAATGTAACATCCCACGTAAATAAAGAAATATGACATTTTCATATTTATTAATATTTTTTAATTAAATATTAATTTTAATTTAAAGATGATTTCTATGTTCCATGACGTACTTGATACGCAACAATGGGTTTCTTTGAAATATTACGTTGCACACTAATAATATAATATTATTATTTTAAATGGTAGTTAACGCCTAGCCATTATATTGAAAATAATGAATAGAACTAACTAAAATATGATTATACATGTTTTTAATTGTTTTTACATCTATCCAATAAATATCAGAGGCTTAAAATAAGAAAGAATTCGATTTTAAGCATAAATACTCAAATATTCATTAAAAGGTCAATTTATCATCTTTTGATGGAAAACCCTCTTTAAATATAGTTTTGTCACTTTTATATGTTCTATTTGACAAAATAATATTATTATTTAGAATCAGGACATCAAAATTTACATTGGATGAATTTTTGGTATTTTTCTGATAAAATTCATTTTTAATGAATAATGAGAAAATACTGTATTTTAATTCAAAACTGCCTTTTAATCTAATTTGTTTATATGGTTATATTATAGTTTTAATTGATTTTAAAGTGTAATTAGATTATGTTTTTACAATTTAATCCAATATTTTTCATTGGAATTAATTTCACTGTGAAATTGGACAAAAACAAGTGTCAATCTTTTCATAGTAAATATTTCTTAAAAACATGCATTTTGTTTTGACAGCGGGAATTAATTTTAAAATAATTTCTGCCACTTTTGTGTTTTGAATTTGAAAAAATGGATTCATATATTTGGAATCAGTAGGTAAAAATTGTGTAAATAGGTAACTTTTATTTTTATACATAATGAAAATTCACTTCAGTAAATATTTTATTTACCACGGTTAAAGGGTAAATCTAGTAAATAAGGGTAAAACAATATTATTATAATAATATAAAATTACCCTAACATGTGTACTAATCCTATTGGTTGATAAATATCCAAACATGGTCATCCTTGGGTCGATTTTGGGACCATGTGGAGCCACATGAGGGTGATAATGGCACTTTATATTAATTAATTTAAAGTAAAGACAAAAATGATATAAACAAATATCTTTTAGTAAATCAATTTTTACATGGGGTTATATAAGTCATATATTTGACTATAAATATTAATTGGAAATATAAAAATATTTTCGACATCATGATAGTTTTTTTATAATTTTTAGACATCAAATAAATTAAATTATTTATGACACAATAATGATGCAGTATTTACCTCATTAATAAATGATTTAAATAAACAAGATTATAAATATTACAAAAATATCCAAAACCTGTACAATTCTTATTGGATGATTTTATTTATACCATTAGTCATCTCATATTAGACTTTAATTAGTTTTGGACCTTTATAAACTGAATATCATTATATAATAAAATAATATTTTCACACTTTCCTAAAGAGCCCCTCCTCCCACTTATAAAAATCCCCCACTTATAACTCATTCCTCACACCTCTAAAGACCCTTGGTTCATCCAAAACCTACCCAAATAATCTCTCAAGATCTATATCTTGAACCTAGAAGCCTTACCTTAGGCAAAAGTCACTTTAAGAAATACTTTTAGTTCAAACCAAAGGGAGTTACCCAAATTAAAGGTAACAGTTTCTCTTAAATTCTTCTGTTTTATTTTGTTTTATTTTACTTCTCCAACCGCTAAACTATTTTTATTACTTAATTTTATAACTAAAACAATATCTTAAATATATTATGTTTTTTTATGTGAAGTATTCTAACTACACTTACACACACCTCCATCTAATGGGTAAAGAACATATTGTTACTGTGGATGGCGAACTACTACCTCACGAAATGATGACTGTTCAAATATCTCTAACCGCCTCTCATGGAGGCCATTATGATGAAAATTTATTTATATATTATATATATTATATTTAAATTTTTTCTATTCTTATGTATTTTTTATTTATATAATACCTTTATGGTTTCCATAATGGGTAAACGTGATAATTTCATTTGAGGAAGTGTGAACTACCACCCCCTCAAAGTGATTTGACTCATTAATGCCATATGTGGGATGTATAAAGGATGGATTTAATGATATTATATTTGATATTATACTTTAATTATAATATACCTATGTATAATTATGTATTCATTCCATTAAAATATGAAATATAAATGGAAGTAGTGTTCATGCGTACGTACGACTTACCGTCTCCATGAACGGTGCATTTCATTTATTATATTCAAATGTTATTTACTATTATAAATACATGTATATAATAGATATATATGATATATATGATATCTAAATCATGAATATTATTATGTATATAATGAACTTTTTACCACATGAACAACTTGTAATTATAAGAAGTCCATTTTTGACTCAAGTACCAAATATCGACAAAATGACCATTATTAACTTAAATGATTACATAATATTCATAAAATGGTAATAATTGATAGAAAAGGAATAATAAACTTTAAATGGTTCTTAATCAAGTAGAAATTAACTTTAGGTTATTATTCAAGAGATTAAAGAACGAACGGGTTAAGTCAGACACGAGGTAAGGGAACTTCTTAACCCAATTTCCATTATTTGGGTTGATCTTCTCTTTCTTGATTATGTCGTTATTTGATTATGTGAGAAATGAATTTTTATATCTTATCATGTATTTATTATTTCTTTATGTCTGATTATATTTAATACACATAATCAATCTATTTTATTTACAAAATGATCTTTGTAAGGGACATCGTCTCAATCTTCTTTCATTGAGGCATATTTGGTTTTATACATGACTTTATTTTATACGGTGTATAAAAACCTTTGACTTTTCATTTCATTCAAATGGAATATTTTTCTATGAGGTGTTTTACTAAATGAAAATAAATAATGTTTATTTCTAACATAAGCGGTGACAATGACCTTTCCACTGCCGCGAGTATTATTTGATCTTTGGCTTCCTTAAAAAGCTATAATTTTTTTAAAAGGAAAATAAATACCATATACTCTTTTAGGTATTTTGGTTTTAAAAATGTTTTTGATAATTTATTTTTTATGTCAATATATTTAAATCATATATTGTGATTGAAATGTAGAAATGTTATCTTTCCTTTATGTTTGTTTCATATGTTATGGTTCTTGGGCATTGTTTATGTATACGGGTGGTTCCATGATAAAACCAGGGAGGGTGAGCCCGAGATAGCTCTCCAATGCATTGGGTAACATGATAGAGGTAAATTTGAATGTTTCTCTTAAGAGATTTAGGGAATATACTGTGATGGGTATTCCAAATGTGACTCCCTATATAGCTATGAAAGCTACAATGTAAGTATGTTATGGATTCCACAAGTTACCTTTATGATTTGTGATTACTATGTTTTATTCATAAATATTATGTTTTCATGAGGTATGTAAAAGAGTTTATGTTTTGTATGTATTGATGGACTATTGATTTCTTTATTTATTTTATAACCCTTACTGAGATTTTTATTCTCATCCCATGTTTTGAAATGTTTTTCACAAGACTTGAAGATGAATTGGGTCAAGGATGTGATCAAGGAAAAGTCATGCTATCTAAAACATGGAAATATACATGACACTTTTTTTTCAAAGAGTTTTTATTTTGCAAAAAAATGGAAAATGAGTAGAAGTTTCTACTTTGTATTTTTGATATGTAATGTAATAGTTATGGCCTAATTCTCAAAAAATCTAAACCTGAAAATATTCTCAATGTGAATTATTCATTTAATTCAATATTATGTAATGTTTAAGGCTGATTACTTATAAATAAAAACTATAGTTTCTACCCAGATTAATTTATCAATAGATAATGATAAAAAAATGATCAGTTTCATATAATACATGTTGATCATTAGTATCATATTTCACTTAATAGTGACATGTTCTGAAATTGTATTTAACACGTGTCAGGAATTATGAAATCAAATAAATCCCAAATAGATCCACTTGCTTATAGTAAAAATAATATTATGGTATATCAAATACATGGTAGAGTTTGGTTATAATTACAACAAAACATATTAGAAAGAGTTATTGGGATATAAAGATATTGATGGGGAAAGTTCATCGAATGATAGAAATTCAACATTAAGCCATGTATTCTATATTGGAAGATTGTTCTTTTATTATCATAGAAAGAGACATGAATTCGTATCTCTAAGAAATCCAGAGGTATAATATGTTATTTCCACTCAAGATTTTACACAATTACTATGTATGAAGAATCAACTTGATTACAAGGGATTTGAAGTGAAATATTCGATCAAAATCAATTGTGATAATTCAAGTTCTATTAATATTATAAAAAATATATTCCATCAATCAAGTAAAAAGAACATTGATATCAATAATCAATTTATTAAGGTGAAATTGGAGAATGGGTTAGTGATGTTGGAGTATACACCTACATTACATCAAGTCATAGACATCATAAAAAAGGTTATACCTAAGGAAGTGTTTAAATGGAATCCGCTAGATCTTAGTGTCCAATTGAATCCCTACACATAAATATTATTGATTTGGATTCCCTACTCTCTAAGGAATGTTGGAAATTTCCCTATATTTTAAAAACTGTTCTTTTCCTATTTCATACCACAAAGGAGTGACCTTTGGGTTCATTGAAAAAGAGGGAGAAATATTCATAAATGAGTAAGTGTTTGTTCAAAATTTCAATAGGGGAAAGTAAAGTGATGAAAGGGTGGAGGTTTTATGTTTTGAATTATGGGAGAAAGTATGTTGGGGGATTTTTTATACATGATGATTCTGAATATGTTATTTTAATAAAGAGAAATCACAAAAGGAGTTACCTATGGGTTTCTGATAAGAGCAATTACTAAGTGTGGTGTAGGAGATAACCACGAGAGATGAACACAATTCAGTAGAAAATCCATTATTTCAAAAGTTGGCATTGATAACTATGTGATTCATTAATGATATTTACATGTTATTCCGATTTCTCACACTGATCATGACTCATGTGGGCATGGACTATGTATTGAGTGAGTCTTTGATTACTATTCGGAGTTGGATATCTTAGGCTACATAAAGAAAAATGGTGACTCAAAAAGTAATAATGATAATGTTTTTGAACATAAGTTTGAGGATTTTAAGTTTTTTTAACTAAACAAAGGGGGGGGGGGTATTGTTGAAAAAAACCATCAAGGTCATGTTTTTTTGTTTTTGGGTTGTTGCATTTTACAACAAATATGGTTGAAAATTTTCTAGTTTATTTGTTGAAAAATAGAATTGAAAATGTTATAAGACTATGTATACCATACAAAATTTATAAAGAAGGGTTTTAGAAGCTTTATAATGTACTCATGAATTTGGGTAGGAAAAATAGAGCAAAATATTTTTATACAAGTTAAAAGTTGTGAAAACATATTGATTTAAAGCTATGTAATTTTAAATTTAAAAAATGAATGATTTTCAAACAAGTATTAAAGTATCATATAAAATGGAGTTGATAGAACTCAGTGAATGAATAAGTAAAGTTTCATAAATATGGTGAGGTTTCATGAAGATGGTGAGTTGCATGTGAAAATATTCAATGAAGGCATCATGTTTTCTTAGTGTGGAATGTTTTGTGAAGGGTAAGCTATTCCTATAAATATCCCCCATCATTTGGAGAGTAATACTTGGTGTATCTTAGGTATTTTTTTCATGTAATACTTATGTGAATGTACTTATAGCATGTAATATTTTACAAAAACATTAGTTTATGAAGAAAATATATTATGTTTTCATGAACAAGTGAGTTTTACAAATGAGTATGAGTTTCATGAATGATTGGAAGTTGTAAAAAAGTTGGGAAGTTGAAAAACATTTGTACGAAGGTTGGTAAAAAGTGGATGTTGCATGGAACTCAAGAGAATTGCCAAAAATTTCCATGGAAAATTGGTGTTTATCATTTGGATGAAATAAGATCATTATAACACACTAATTATAGTGTAATAAAATGTGATTCAAATCATTACAGGATATCCATTGAAGGAAAAATGAGTACAATTCAGAAAATTGAGTATCAAACTTTCAAGAATTGAGTGGTTTTAAACAAGAATTTATAATGAGTCTACTTCAAAAATTATAATAGATGTTCACTTTAGTGATTCTGGTACATTAACACATTACCTTTGTAATCTCTTTGGATTATCCTGATTAGGGTAAACCATGTAAAATTACCGTGACTCTTGCATGATTTCTTTTCATCTCATACATTACCTTGAGAAAAATATAGAAGATAGTTTTATTTAATGATGGAACAAGATATAAATGGGTAATTGTTTATCTGACATACACTGATTCACTCCACTCTCATGGTATTTTACCCAACAAGGCCAACACAGGTTTAAATAATAATTATTATGTGATATTTTGATTATGTAAAATGTTTACATAATATAATTGAAATGTTAAATGTCTATACTTCATGTAATATCATATATTTAATGTAAATTCCATATAATGAATAATATGAAAGAGTTCATATTATTAAATGAATATATAGTGTTTATATTCAATATTATATAATGTACATAATCAAAAAATAATTTATAATATGGTTATAATCTTATTTATTTATGAATTTTCCTAAACATTTATTTCATATTTAAATTTATTAATTGTTCATTTATTTAAAATTTATCCTCTACATTATTCATAGATATAATTTTTATATTATTAATTATTTTATATGATTTAATTTATGTGGAAAATTTCATCTTATAAATTATAATACCAAGTATTACCTACTAGGTATGACAAAATATGATTTATTTTCCATTCACTTTGATCTTAGTTTGTAATTAATGTTATTAGTTTGATTTTAGCTATTGAATATCAATAGTGAAAATTTAGGATATAGCCACAGGAAATAACCATGGCTATAACCCTTACAACCGTGGAGGCTATTGCTTTGAAAGTAGACTTAGGGATATGGTCATGATATAGTTTGGCTATTTCCACGGGTTATGATGATGAAATAACCTCGACCACATGAACACTACTTCTACAGTCATAAAGGGATATCTCTATAGGTGATTCCCATGATCAAAGCCTAAAAAAGAAAAAAATATAGAATTTGAACCTAAGAACTCCTTAATACTATATCCAAGACTTTACCACTATCCTATAATAACTTATATATATATATGAATAGACACACATATACATATATATATATACACACACACACACACATACACATAATTATTTAAAAATGAAAACCTTGGTGGGCCTAGGACCCTACAACCATGGTTGAGGCATGACCATGGTTGTAGGCCTTCTATAAGGTCCTATGACCACAACTGAGTGATGATAATGGACTTAAACTACCTTATAAATACGAGCTTCACCTGACCATGGTTATAGGATACCCTTCATCCACAATAATAACCCGACCGTGGTTATAGTCATGGATATAGGCTAAATTTCAAGTAGTGTATAGTTTCTACATAATAGGTATTAGAGTCGTGATGAATTAAAAATATCTCTTAAGTAAAGTATCACTTTATTGAGGGAATTTGGCTCAGAATTCACATTATCCTAGATGGTTATGACTTGTTTTATAAATGTGGGGGTATACTATCTATGGGATTAATCATGTAAGGATTATCAATTTCATATAATTTTAAACATTTACATGAAAAATCATTTACCATACTAATGGGTTAAATTTGGATATGTGTAAATATGTATAGCTTCTATTTTCTGGTGATTATCACAAACTATGAGTTATATAAAGAGTTTCACATTAATATGGTTCGAACATATTAATTTTGATGGTGGAATAGTAATTTAAAAAATAAATCATTATAATCCTACATACACAAAGGGAATATCACAGGATAAGATATTGAGATTAAATCCCCTTAATAATACAATGTGTTATATTCCTTCTAAATATATACTTTTCAAGAACTTTATCATTCAAAAAGGTTAATTAACACCAAATTGGGGTACCCTTAGATTATCTTTTTTAAGTCAATTAAGTAATGAGACAACCCTATGAGATTGATGCCTCCTTATTTTCATTTGATTTGGGATATACGTAGTTGGAAAAACCAAGAAGTTTGGAAACTAAAGGAATTAATTTAATTAAATCCACATGATGGATTGGGAAAAGGTTTATCCAATCAACTATATATGTGTCATATGTGATATTATTGGAATGTTTTCCTACCTATATAACTAATGTGATGAGGTTCATTCCATAGTGGGGTCATTACTTAGTGTAATATAGATCTTGGACCACTAATGGATATGATGAATTTAAAAGGGGTTATAATTTTAGTGGACGTAATTTAACTAAAATTTCATGATTAAAATATGTACAACATAATACTAATATAATGAAAGATTCTGTTGTAGATAAATAACACCTTAACCATCAAACTTAACTTTGAGATTAACCTTTGAGAAAGAGAAGCATAATGAAAACAACTTATGTGGTTGGTAACATAAAAAAGTTCTTAATATAAATTCAGGGTAATATAGAAACACCTTCCTAAGTAACCAAACTATTTAAGTTGTTCAAAACATGGAATCTAGATGCTTATGAGTAGCATATAATGATACAATTAAGGTTTTAAATACATTAAAAGTGAATTGACCCAAGTAATTTTAGTCTCTGATCATATACCCAACATAATTTAGTATTCCAATGACTTTGTGAGACTAAATATTTATTTATGTATATATTTGGTTATATAATTCATCTTGTTGTAAGCATTGGAATATTTCTAAAAATGTGAATGGTTTCAATAAAATTTTATCTAATATTTTTAGAGTGTTGAGGATTGTTTAACTGGGCATGGATCTCTAGGTTCTAGTGTAGTATAAATATTATAAGTGGGTAATAGTTTAAAAACAAACCTAAAAATTTTAATGATAGAGTCCAATAAAATTTATATAATTAGTTAGTTAAGGCCAATGAAATCTAAATGTGTTATCAAGAAATTAAAATATTATTGAGTAACTGTTAAATTTATAGTTTTGATTTTAAAATTGTGGGAGACTAATCCTATGATCCCATTTCAATCATTTTGAGATGTTTTTTTCATGTCATTAATATGTCATTTTGAAATGATTTTTATTACTAGAAGTTGAGTTAATATTATAATAATATCAACTTAATGAATTGTATCAAATATTTATAAAATATTTACACAACATGAAAAAATGAGTCAAGTTATTCATACATCACAATGGTTAAAAAAACTATATCAAAAATTATTATAGACAAATATTGATACCAATTTAATATGCTCACACAATCTGATGCCAAAAACCTATCTACAACATAACATAGTGATTAATATTTGATAGTTATTTTAGAACATAAATTCAATCAATTTGTCATCTACAATCCATACACATTTATCAAATCCATACTTTATTTGAATAACATTACAAAAATCCAATTATGAAAAAATTACATTGATTATTGGCTAGTGTTACAAACCATAGTCCTAAACATATCCTAAGAGGTGGGGGTGAATTATGGTGTGATGGTATTATCTTCGTTAATTTGATCTCATTCTTTCATCAGAAAGAACCCTTTGTGTAACAACCCAAAATTTTATCAATGAAAATTCTCTTTTTATAATCATTTAATATAATATAATACACATAGAATCACTTTGATAGCATAATAAAAGCTTTATAAATGACGAATTAATGAAATAAGAGGTATGACTAGAATTTAAAGAAGTAATACCAATGTAATAGTAACTTGACCTTTGAAATAGTAATGTGATCATTAAGAATAGTAATTCATCCAATATAATAGTAAACTCATATATTAAATTATAGATAATTTTTTTTTCATATTATAAATGACAATATGATATAATTATATCATGGCATAAGTAAATAAATATTTTAAAAATTGTTAATTAAGTGTTGGTATTTTTATAAAATATAAATGTTTATTTAGAATTTTACAATTAATATAATTACCTAAAATAAAATTCATTTCCATAAAATATATTCATAAATTAATATTTTGTTGTCTTATTATTATAAGACAATTTAATGAGACCTTAAATATTTTTTTAAAAGTGTTATAAAATCAGTTATAATTTTAAAATCTGTAATTTTCAAGTAAATGATGATTTTAATTAAAAACGAAATTTATCATATTTAGAAAATTATTTTCATAAAATATATTTTATTTTTTAATTCTACTCATCAAAAAATGGGTTGGGTTAATTTTTCTTATTTTTTTGAAAAACTTGTAATTTTGGTGTATAGTAAAATACAGTAATTTATAGTATATATACATTATAAATTAAATACACTATTCCTTGACTCATGGATGATGTAAGAACCATAATCTCGGACTATCATTACTTATTTTAATATATTTATTTATAAGTTTTAAACTATTTATAGTTTTGATCTAAAATAATAAACTAATGAATAAAATAATGAGAAAACACCCATCTCCTCCCCTATAAATACCACCCCTCACCACCTATTCTCCTCACACCTTACAAGATTTTAGCCTTGTAAAAATTATTCCCATTACTATTTAAAATCCCCTCCACCACATCCAAAATCCTTTAGTCTCAAAAAAATACCAAAACCAACCCCCCTAAGGAGGTTCTCAAGGAGTAGGATTCAAGAGGTTAAATACTCTTTCTTTTCTTTTAATTTCTTTTCAAGTTCTTTTATTTTCATTTTATATCCTCACCTCCCATAATCCTAGTGGCATGATAACTCAATAACCATATATATACTATAATTTAATTATTCTAATGGAGTAATCCATCATTAAACCCCTTCTCCTCTCCCCTTTATTCTAAAAATGAAAATGTCATCCGTGAGGTGTTGATTTATCACCTTTAAGGACGAAAAGTTTTCATTTTACCTCACCACCTTCAAGGATGGTCATAAAACAATTATAATTGTTGATTTTTTTTAAATTTATGTTATAACCTTTTTTATGTTATGTAGCTAACATATATACATAATACTAAATGATAAAACAAAACGAGTTCATTGTGATAAAAAACCGCTAAAATTAACCTAAAATGATTATCATTAATTTTTTTTCTAACGGTTCATCCTCATATTATATAAACAAATGATATATAAGATAATTTAATATTATTTAAGTTAATTAATAAAATATGATATTATTTTTTTATAATTATCCTCATTCTACATTAACTTCTATACATTTAAAAAAGTGAACCGATCATGAAAACCAAGAAAACAAACACCCTCAGAACGATTATATTGAACACTATAACTCATCATAATGGCCATAAGTGAACTTAATAAAATTATAATGAATAAAATAAATGTATAATAGGTTATTTATTAATTAATTAATTAATCTAATTTTATTATCTAGGATATTAACGTGAATAAATCATTCAGACATAAGGTAAGGGGAATTCTCAAACCCAACTCTCTTTCTTTGGAGTTTCTCACTTTCACTCCATTTTTAGAATGGTTGTTACTTTAATATTCCATAAATACCATTTATTTTTCATAAATTTTATTTTTTGGGATATACATGTTTCCAATATGGTTTTATGATAGATGAAAATATTTTTCCAAAAGACTCATCCTTATAAAAACACATCTTTTACTTCTCTCAATATTGTTTCTTCTTCACTAAATATTGATAATTATTATACTAATTATTTTATTCTCTTTTTATTTTGTGGAATCAAAAGTTTATACATGAATTTATGCTTTATTAAATTCTCATTAAACCCATTTTCTTTTCCATGTGCTATTTTATGGAAAATATTGTTATAAATTCTACGTGGCATGCATGATTATGTAAATTTTATGATGTGACGAGTGCACTCAGAATTATATAGTGCTCCAATGCATTGGGTAATTCAATGTATATCAATAGATAATGTGAAATATTAATGAAAATTATGCCATATTATACCAAAATTATGATTTTACGATGATTCAAATATGTTATGCGTGAACATGATGCTAGCTTTGTTCACAACTATGTGTAATAGTTTACCACTAAGACATGATGTTTTATTTTTATGAATTTTCACTTTCCATGCCTTTATCCAATGTTTTTCTCATTATTATGATGTTATTATGATTTTTATGATCACCCATTTTATATTTATTCATGTATTTATCTATCCTCTTACCAGGCTCATGGATCACACATTTATTTGATGTATATCCTTAGGTGATTACTTGTTCACAGGAGAACATGAGGTCCAATATTAAGATAAAGAAGAATGAATTAAATAAATGTTTATGTTTTATTATGTAAAATTTATATATGGTCCTAATTTTACCAAGACACTAAATCTTTATATCCTGGTTATATAGCACTATTATTTTGTTTATCTTTAAATCATGTAACAGTTATGTAAGAAAAACCAGGGTCACTATACTTTGATCCAGTCAATATCAAGTACATGAAAAGTCCAAATTCAAAAAAGTAAACACAACAACAAATAAATATTACTTGGTTCACAATTTAGGGATACTCCAAGGAGTAAAAATCAGTGATGTGATGACATACCATAGGATATCACTACCCACTATAAATGATTTCAAAGTTTTTTAAAGTTTCACTATCGATCCAAGGGTTAATTCCTAAACTTATCTCTCCACACACTTATTTGAGGAATGGAATACAAAAATATGACTCAAATTTCACTTAAAATAAAATATAAAAATAAAATTAACACTAATATAGTGAGGGTGTTGCCTTCATTCATTAATTTCTTCAGTTAATATTTGGATCTTCAATAGATTTCTTCATATTCCTTCTTCTTCTATATTTACTAATATAGTTTTTTCCTTTTAAAAATACATAATCATTCTTTAAATAACCTTTAATTTAAACCTCTATGTTCATCAAATTTGATTTCTAAATTCCATCCTATCATTAATATATCTATCTAATTCATGTTTGAATTAATTGAATCTCAAATTTAAATCCATATAAAGTTCAGGATAAAATTTCATAGAATATTTATGTTTCTATGAATCTAAAACAACTATGCCATAAATATTTCCAAAATTCCCATTTGGGTCATATAACTCAGAAAAAACTCCAAATACCATGAATTTTTCCCTTCCACAACCCAATAGTTTTACTATTTTAAATTTTAAATTCGGCTATGTCATGGTTGACAACAACACAATGTTCTCAATACCATGGTGTAGTGATCCACTAGAAATAACCCCTTATGATAACACTTAAAAAATGACCAATTGTTCATTTTTATTCCCCTATAGAAATATTGATACTCCAAATGGATTCGTCTATGACATGGTCTCATCATAATCCTCATGTTGTTTAATATTACATATGAAGCACCAAGAATCAAAAAATTCTCATTAGGATTCATATATTTCTAAAATAGATTTTGTAATCGTAGCATGATTTGCATAACTACATGGTAAAGAAACATATCCCAATTTTACATCACAATTCAATCACTGTAGTCTTAACTATAACCATTATAATGACCATCAATCTATTTCTCCTTATAAATATTTCGATGATTTATCTATTAGTTAAATAATGGCTCTGACTATAACAGCCTCGAATCCAGTAACCTAAAGTTGGTTGTTACTTTATTACATCGATACAGAATGAAAGAGATCACAACATGTAGGATCCAAAAATTTAGTAGTCTTAGGAGACTGGATACATACATGATTCTCACATTACATATGAAAACTTAAAAATGAAGTTGAAAATTACATTGACAAATTTATTATTCCTTCTAGTATATTCATGAACTCATTTATAGTTCTCTTCTTGGTTCCTTAGGGAAAGGGAAATAAAATGAAATATGTGAGTGAAATTCTTAGTAAGGGGTATCATACAATTAAATCTTTACTAAAATACACAAGGTGTGATTAATATAGAAATAATAAGAAATAATAACAAATTCCATTACTAGAAGAATGGGAAGGTAATATATCCATGGATGAAATAACATTATAAATAATCACATAGAAAATAATAAATTATTTCATTATAATGGAATGTATAATGAAAAACTACTTAATCTTACCATCAAGGTCTCATGCTATGACATCATATGTAAATAAGCAAGTCATATTCCAAATACCCAGGATAGGTTGTCTCATGATACCTACCAATGAATCAAGGGGATATATAATTCTAGGAATCACCCATCTCTAAATAATTTATATGAATTCATCACATGAAAGGAATTAATATACAATACAATACATAATAAATAGAACTTAGTAATCAATGAACATATGAATTGGCACATGAGCCTCAACCCAGTTGGTGAGGTATCCTTAAGTGCATCCAGAAGACCCAGGTTCAAAACCAAGTAGAGGTATATTTTTGGGTACTGTAGTAGTACTGTAGTAGGTACTGTACAAGGCACTGTAGTAGTACTGTACAATGTACGGTACTGTAGTAGAACTGTACACTGTACAGGTACTGTAGTAGAAATGTACACTGTGCGGGCACTGCAGTAGGAACTATAGCAGGGACTGTAGCAGTGGGAACTATTCACCTTTGGCCACCAGTTTGGGCTTGGAGTCTTTAAGGCTTTCAGGCCACCCAGGCCTTCAGGTCAGTAGGGATTTGAGGCCACCTTTAAGGCCCTCAGGCCACCTCAAGGCCTTTGGGCCAAATACAATTTCCCCAGACACACTACAAAAAGGAGCAACCCCAAAAGAGGATTCAGAGCAGGTGCACTCACCAGAGCAGAGCCAAATGGATTTTTAGAATGAGAGGGTATGGCTATACCATCGGTACCACCCTGTGCTTGCATAGGAATCCTAGCCAGACAACCATGCAAAGGTGGAGAGCTTCTATCAAGACACAGATGCTGGTGAGGGACAGTTCCTTGTAGATAGTCTAGTTGAATTCCCTAAATACCTTCAGGTCATGTAATATCCTAATCCTATGGGCCTTGTAATCTCTGATCCTACGGGCCTTGTAAGGGTTCCACCTCATCCCTTTAAAGGGGGTTATCAAAAATCAATAAAAATGAAGGCCTTCCGGCCATTCGGGTCAATGAACATATGTATTGAAATATGTACATGAAATATCAATATTTCCTCAATTAATAAATGAAACTACTTTCTTGATAAGTAACCATTAAACTGAAAACTTACAGTTATACATTTATATCAATATAAAAAGTATAAATGATATAGAATATATATATGAGATAAAATAACATGGACATGAAGGAAAAATTAATTCAAGAGGAATATGAATAGTGATAGAGAAATTAATCATAAAAATACATATGGAAGAAAATGAGTCCATTAATTCATCATCAATGTATATAAGATAGTATACACCCAAGAATTTGATAATAATCATAATTCTATAATACCTTAGTTAACCCATGGAAATAAATGTGTTTCATGAAAATTCCCTAAAAGATCACCACAATCCATATAGAGTATGAAAATGGATAATATAATGAGAAAAAATCCCCAGTGAAGTATAAAAATAATCAAAGGATATTGACATAAATGATTTTTTTTATAAAATCATTATAAATACGATTTAAAAAACAAGAATAAATATCCTTTTATTATTGTAAATTTTGAAAATGAAACTTTAATAGAATAATGGGAATGATATTTTTTTTAAAAAAACCATAGAAACTTTAAAATAAATCTTAATGATGAATAATGGTCATGATAGTGGGAAAAGTGTAGGATCAAAGAGTATATTAATGGGTACAAGATAGGGGGTGAATTATATTTTCTAAAAGTTATAAATAAAAAAACCTTTACCTATTTTGATCCATCTAATGGAACTTGTGTTTTATGACTTAAAAGTTGAAATAAGATTCACTCCAAACTAATAAAATTTATATAACCAGAGTTTATAAGAAAATTAAATTACAAAACTAAACATTCCTTATAAAATGAATAGTATAAACAATGACTTTTAAAAACAAGAAAAATAAAAATTTACAAATTTATAATGTAAAACTAATAAAAACTTTTTAAAAGAAATAAGAATAATTTCACCTTAATTATAAAGGAATTCAATAACCTTGACTTAAGGTATCCATAGTTTTAACCAAACTGTAAGGTTTGTATTTATTTAAGAATAATTCCCTCGATCAAAAATACCAGAATAAGATATATATTCCTATCCCTAAAATCCATTGATTGAACCAAATATGATTCAGTAGTCTTCCTATCCCTGGATGCCCTTGATCGAACGAAATAGGATTCAATAGTATTCCTATCCTTGTAAGCCCTTGATCAAACCAGATCAGAATCAGTGATTACAAAATATTTTTTTAAGGAATCCTCACTTTGATTCTTTAGAATAAAAACTATAAAAATATTTAAAAAGAAAAAGTAACAAGATTTTACAACTGATTAAACTTCATATGGGTTGAGTTGAAAAATTACTGTCTCCCTTCTCCTCAAATGCACCTCTATTTATAGGCACACCTAAAATAATCATATTTAAGGATTATTGGATTTGGTTTCATTAGAAATGGATGATTTGGATCCTGAGAGCTCTACACGACCTGTATTGACTTACTCCAATGGTCACTCTGATAGTATCATCACAATGGTGTTAAATATTCCATCTAGTAGAAATAACATTGTTCATTTAATTACAAAATTATAATCATCTGATTAACTAAACCTCATTTTCTAGGTGGAATGAAATTCATTTGTCTGATGGAACAAAAATTAATTTTTCTGGTGGACTAAACTTCATTCATCCGATGGACTAAACTTATTTCATCTGATGGAATAAACTAAGTTAATATGATGGATTGAACTGAGTTCATCAGATGTATTGAATTGAGTTTGTCAAATGTATTGAACTGACTTTTCTTGATAGAATAAATTGAGTTCGTCTGATTGATTTAATTGAGTTCATCTGATGCACTAAATTGAGTTCTTCTAATGAGCTAAACTAATTTCATTTGATCGATTAAACTAAGTTCATCTGATTATAAAGTTTTAAATGTCTGTTAAAAATAAGTGTTTTCTAAAATAATTCTCCAAATATTTGGATATATAAATTTAACAAAATATAGTATTTAATAAAATATAATGGAATTTTCAAAATAAGGATTAGAAATTGTATAATGTAGAAATTTTGACTCAATAATCTCCCCCTTTTATAAAAGTAAAAAAGAAAACACTTAAAGAGGAAAACTAATAACTTTAAAAAATTACAATCCCTTTCTCTTACACATTTTAGATATTTTATTTTCTCACCCTATCTTTGAATAACCCTTTTATTTAAAAAAATATATTTAGAATATTTATTATCATATTTGTAAGATAAGTACATATCAATCCCTTCTGTTTAATAAATTCTCCCCCTTTGAGATTCTAAAAAATAATATAGGATATAAAGTGTATATGTGAAATTAGATAAAAATATCTCTATGAAAAAATTTATTAAAAATGAATATTCATATAAAAATATAGAAATAATATTTATCCAATATTCTTTGGAAATAGTTGATTGAAATTGTATGAAGAAATATTTATTCCATATCATTATTTCTTCCTAAAAATTGTTATAATATTATAAAATCAATAAGATTTAAAAGAGAAAAAAATTAGTCTTTATTTTAAAAATTCATCACAATAGATTTCATTTCCTTGAAATCATCATGAAATTTATCTAACTCTATATTTGAGGATTCTATTTTAGAAATCTTGGCCTCCATCACTGGAATGTTCATATTATATTGTTTCAACCTGATAAATTCTTCTCCAAGAAATTGTACTTTGGTACTTTCCACTTTCAACTTCAAGTCATGTTATTCTAAAGACAAAAAATTATATTTCTATAATAAAACTTCTTCAAAATAAGTTTCAAGAAATTTGAGATCATATAAATATTTTAATCTTTTAGAAACATTAGAAGATAATTATATAAAATATCTTGATATAACCAAATATGACTGCTTACAACCTTCAAATTTCTCATCATGAAATTTTATATCACTCTCAGTTTTCTTGATCCATCTAATAACTTGTTTTAACCTTCTTATTTCTTCCTCCAAAACATCTCTAAATGATTTGAAATTTTTTAATTTTTTACAATGGTCTCAGATATCTATTTCAAAGATTCCTATTTTTCTAAGGCATCCAACCTACTTTGAATGTAGTTATAATGAGATTAAATACTTGGAAAACAAGTAAGTGAATCATAAATATTAATCAACACTTTTTTAAAATATGTAATTCTAATTTCTAATATTTGATCATAATTACTAGTTGAAGGTTGAGTTGATTCCAATAACACATCCTAAATAGGATGTTTTGAAGATTCACCTTTTTCCTTATTCCTTTTATCTTCACTTTTATATACTTAAAAAACTTCCATATTCTTATGAAATTCAACCTTATCTAATATCTTAGTATTTGAATGTTGACCATATTCCTATTTTATAGATCATTCATCTTCTTATAAAACTTTCAAATCTGGATCATTCTCGAACTGAGATGAGAAAGTGGTGGTATTATAATAAATTTATTTTATTATTATTATTCTTATTCTTCTTCTTATAACTCTTCTTTATAAAACACTTAATAACTATTCATAACTTATTAAATCATATTTTCCTGATTTATTCATATATTCTTGAACTTGAACATCTACATGTTCCGGTAAATACTTTTCTTATACAACAACTTTCAATTTTCCTTTTAAATGGATAAAAAGACATCGAAAGTTAAATTTTTTTATTTATTTGATGGAATATCTTGAACAACATTGGACATTGGGGAAAATGATTGAGGATTAGTGAAAGTATGTATCAATTTAATAAATCATAATAGATAAATTGAAAGAGATCATTCCTATTTTGAGACATGAAAATATCTATGAGCTTTATCCACACATTTTATAATACTTTAAAAAAATTTATACACATCAAATATTTTCTTTATCAAAATTTCATTTTATTCTTTCTTAATATTCTCATGATTATACTCTTTTAATTCCAAAGCATCTGCCTTGTCCAAACCAAAAATTAGATCACTTAGATTATTTTTTAATTTATATTTCATCTACTATAGAAAGATTTATTGGAAATGGTTTTTAATTTTTCTTTGATCTTGAAGGATAAGAACCAACATTTCACATTTATTTTTATTTTTACTGCAACACTTCTCTATTAGATATAGCCTTGTTTGATTCCCCCCCCAAAAAAATAGTTAAGGAACATCAAATAACCTCATTGTAAAGATGGTTTCTTCATTAATAGAAGAAAAATTTCCTCTCATAGAAACAACAATTTTCTATATTTTCCCCACCTTTATAAAATTAACTAATATCTTGTTAATCAAAAAAGGAAATAAAATAATATTTAGCATTATAAAACCTTTATTCATATATTTTATTGAGATACAAACAATCTTGACATTGTGAAAATTTATTATATTTCACAGGATGTCCAAAACATATATTTATAAAAATTTTAATGTATCTCTATCCCATTTTTTTAGGGTAATATAACCTATTATCTATAGGGAAACAACCCTTAAATCTGAAGATAAGTGAATTTTTTTATCACTTTCTCATAATAAGGAAACAAAGATGTATTATCCTTTTATTTCTAAAAAATTTATAGATTCTCTAAAAGATTATAAGTAATTAGATGAACTTATCCTTTAAGAGAAACTTCAACCTAGTATACTACTTGTTGAATGTTTATCTTGTAGCATTTTTTAAAAATATTAAAAGTAATAACTTCCAAATTATCTTTAAAACTAAAAAATACATAAGAATAAAATTATTTTACCATCACTAATTAGTAAAGATAAATGTTCTTATTTTCTATACAGACCTTCTCCCAGAATTTAAATAAAATGATGTTCTTGAGAAAAGAATTTAATTTATAGAACCAAAAATTTTCAATCAAAATTTCCTTTACTACTTATATATTTTTAAATTTTTTGAGGATGCCACTTCTTTAATAAGATAAGGTTTCCAATGAGACTTATATTTATGATTAGAATAATCTAAAATGATCAGATTAAGATAAAATTAAGATCCGCGAGTCGAGATCAATTAGTGAGAGTGATGTGGGATGAGGTGACCCACACATGTATTTATTAGATTTTAATGGGGTTACCATTCAATTTATATGTTTCTGACGAATGAGATTAAAAATCATTTTGATACGATTACTAACTTCAAAATATTAAATGATTTCTCTAAACTCTTAATATATTTTTGTAAGAAAAATTTCATCAGTTGAAGTTTTTATCTAAAAATAGAATCTTTTGATTTTGTAATTAAAAATTTATAGAATATAACTTAAGAAAATGTAAAATAGAATATTATAAAAAGAATAAAAGGCAATAAAGAGTAAATATTTAGAAAAGTACCTCTTAGAATAAAAATTAACTTTCCATGATAAATTTTGTCTAGTAATATTTATTCTTGTTTTTCTAAATAATTTTTTTATGATATTTTTTTAAAAAAGTTTGTCTAATAATTTTTTTAAGAAAATCTTTTTCCGATAATGTTTTTAAGAAATGTTTTTCCCGATAAAGTTTTTCGAAAAACTAAAGAAATATGTACTAACCCTTCCAAAAGTATTTTATTTCTATAAAAATATTATTAAATGGTAAGTATATATGATTGATCATCTTTATTGAACATTCCTAGCTTCAGTTTAATATATTATAATATATCTGATTTTAAGGGTGTTATAATTATATCAGAAAGTTGTTATTTCATTATGATGAATTGTAAAATGGTATATCCTTTTTGTGTGTAATATAAAATCAAATTTTCTATTATATATATATTCTTATATCATGATTGATGTGTTGGGTTTTTAATTAAATCTATGAAACTAGTGTTATCACACTATATTTGAGTTTTATTAAAACTCATGTCAAAACCAGTGAGTGTGCATTGCATCAACAACATTTCCACACAAAAAATTCCAGCTACCACATATTTATCTATAGAAGTAGAAAGTACTACATAATGTGTTTTATTACAAGACCAAAAAACTAAATCTTCTCCAAAGAAATTAAAAGATCTAGATGTACTTTTTATATCCATTTTTTAACCACTATAGTGAATATCTGAATTTTTTTATGTTCAAAATAATTTTTTTAAAAATAAAATAATCCATGATCCATAGTTTTTTTAAGATAAAAAAATATTTTATTAAAAAATTTAATATGGGATTATTTTATATTTTATTGATATCTTGCACACAAGAATAAAGAGAACATCAAATCTCGATTACTAGATATTAAGTATAGTAAACTACCAATCACTCTAATAATATTATGATCATCTAGTTTCCTAGATTCATCAAGATCTAAATTATTTGAGGTTTCAATAGGAGTACTTATACTTTTATTATTTTAATATCCAAATCTATTAAGAAGATATTTTAGATACTTATGTTGATATATAAAAATTCCTCTTGGTTTTTGTGAAATTTGAAAACCAAGAAATAAAGTATTTTCACCCATCATGCTCATCTCAATGTTAATTTTCATAATTTCCAAAAAAGAATATTTATGATGTTTTTAAGTTTACCGAAATATAATTTCATCAAAATAAATTTGAACAAAAATGGTGTTTTAAGAAACGTTTTTAATAAAATGTTTTGGATTCAAAGATCCCTTAACAAAGTTTTTTTATAGCAAAAATATATTTAATCTATCATAATTGGCTATGGGGGCTTGTTTAAGTCTATATAGTGACTTAGTAAGTCTAAATAAATGTTCTAGAGATTTTTATTTTTAAAACTAGGGGGTTTCCAACAAAAAATTCCTTCTTTACACAACCATTAAGAAAATCACACTTCACATCCATTTGAATTTTTTTTGTTGATTATAAAACTTTTCAACAATCCTAACTTTATTGCTAACTATAATTCTAATTTCATCACATTTATTTCAAAAAAACCATTTTACCCCAATAACGGGATAATATTTAGGTAGTTATACTAAAGTAAAAACATGATTATTTTTGAATTAATTGGGTTTATCTTGTATAAATTTTACCTATCTCTATCATCTAAATAATTATTATGATCCTTAAGTTCAAATTATGATAAAAATGCACAATGTTAAATTTCATTTATCAAGGAACTTCTAGTTCTAATTGTTTGATCTATATCACTAATGATATTATTACTTTGATGATTTATAAGAATAAACTAATTCCATGGGTTTATAAAACTATGTTATTAACAAATAGGTTGAAATTATTCTGAGGTAAAACTTTAATAAGATTTATCCATTTGTTATCTCATAGAAGTAATTTTCTAAAATGGTTTGGAAAATAGTTTTTTAATTAATATACGAAGATACGATTTGACGTTTTTTGAAAATAGAAGGATTAATTTCATCAAATTTAATATTCCCTATTTCATCAGTAGTACATTTATTTTTATTAAAAACACTTTAATTCTTACTTGTGGTGGAATAAACAACGAATATTATTTCATCATATTTTAGGGAAAATTTATATAGATTATCTTTGGTATTCAAAATGAATTATTTTCATCCAAAAACATTTATGTAAGAAAGTTTTGGATTTCTACCTTTCTTAAACTCATAAGGATTTTTATTAATAAAAGGTCTTATTAAAACATGATTTATAGTATAACATGCATAACTAACCACTCCAACCCAATTTTTTTATCAATTGAGTATTACATCGACATAGTTATAGTAATATCAACAAGAATTATATTTCTTCTTTCAACTATTATAATTTTAAAGCATTCTAGGTGTTGATAGGTTATGTATTATAGCTTTTTTAATACAAAAAGTGTAAAATTATGAATTTATAAATTATTCCCCATGATCATTATGAATACTTAACAAGGTTATATTTTTCTCATTTTTAACATGATCTAAAAAAGTTTTAAAATAGAAAAAGTATTATGACTTCTTTGTTAGAAAATAAACCCATGTATATCTAGTGTAATCATCAACTAAAACATATACATAGTATTTTACACCTATACTTCTAGTTTTTTAGGACCAATTAAATCCATTTTCACTAACTGTAAAGCATAAAAAGTTGATACATCACTTATAGATTTAAAACTAGACTTATGTTGCTTTGAAAAATTGATCTGGATCAAAAAATTTAGAAAAATTAAACTTATGCTCTGGCATATATCAAACTAGTCTTTTTTTGTAGATTTTGGATAAAGTTATAACATTATAATTTCTTAAAATTGTAGGCCATAACTAAGATTTATCTTCTATGTAAAGGTATATCTTAGCTCCTAAGGTCCCTTAGGTTAAGTATATATACAATATCATGCCCATTGTAAAAAAATACACTTATCTTCTGAAATATGAATAATAAATTTATTACACCTGAAGTTCACAAGATAACCCTCATCATATAATTAACTTATTCTAATAAGTTTATACTTAAGTCCAAAAAAAATTTATATTAAAACTCTACTAATAAGAACAATATTAGCTATTCTAATAATTTCTCTTTGATCATTGTCACAAAAAGTGACTTGTACACATTTTATTTTAATAATATTATTGAATAAATCATTTTTCCCATTCATATGCCTAGAACAACCACTATCAGTGCACCTAATATTATTTCTATTTGTACCTTTCTTATTTTTAAAATGTAATAAGATTAGTATTATAGAACCCAAACCTACTTGGGTCTGGCATTATTAGAAAATAAAATTTTCAGAATCCACAGCTATCCAACTTTAATATGTTGAGAAGTTTTCAATTATTTATAAAAATAATCTTTATGAAAACATAAATATTGATATTTATATAAGGAGTATCTAATTTTACAATATCCTACAATTTGACACTCTATACAGAATAGGGAACTCTTTGTAAATAAATATTTATTTTGAAAATTTTGTTTTTTATTAGTAAAACTAATTCAACATACATAACTTTGAGGTTTTATTTGTATATACATTTAAAAAAAATTGTTTTCTAGTATTAAATTTTGATAGTAAATTTTTTAGTCTTCAAATTTTAGAATTTAGTGTCACATCTAAATTTTTATTCTCTATAGATGTAGTACTAGTATTAAGTTTTTAAAATTATTTTGAATAATTATCTTTCTGAAGATTAAATTTCTCTAATTATTTTGAAAGATTAGAAATTTCATAATTGAGTGTTGAAATTATGAAATTTTCTTTGGAAAATTTTTCCTCAGTAATATCAAGTTTTTTTATAACCTTTTTAATTTGGGTTTTTTAACAGTTTAACAAATCTTGAAACTTATTTAAAGATATGTAAAGTATTATTATCTTCCAATATAGAATCTTAATATGATGATATATAATTATCATCATTTTCATGATCAGGATAATTATAATTCAAAGTAATCTTGGATAAGGTTTCAGTAGATACCTTGGATATAAAGCAATTATTACACATTGGAATTTCAGAAAATAAATTAATATTATTTTGATATTTACATTCAGAATCTGATGAATTATCTAAAGTTATATTACCCCCACTTTAACTCTAATTATATAAGTATTTTATACTTTTAATTAATATTTTATATGTAAAACTTCTTATAATTCCGTTTATAACATATATCCTTCTTATATTTTCTCTTAATATTAGGAAAATATGGTCATATAATACTAGGATTCTTGTACTCATAACATATAATGTCAGAATAATCCTTCTTCTCAATTTTATATTTAAAATTTTTATTATACTTGTAATAGAAATATTTTATCCCAACAATATTTTTTATCCTCTTGTTAATATTGGATAACTCATTATCAAATTACTCAGAAGAACTAATCTCTTTCTCAAGTTGAACTTTATTTTTCTTTTAAGACTTAGAAAATTTCTTTACAAATGTCACTTTCTCAGTAACATCTTAAGTAGAATCAAAAGGTACCCCACCATTATTATTATTTTAAATTTTCAGCACCTCTTTTCAATATACCCTCAAAATGTGTAAGAGTACCAATAAAAACATCAAAACTCAACCTAGTAATATGATTTTTATCATCAAGATCTATTCTCTTGGATTACAACTCTCCTATAATAATATCTAGGATCTTTTCAACCAAAATCTGATATGTAAGATCTTTATCACCCATATACTGTAAATTATTAACAATTTTTATAAATCTAAAATGCATATTAGAAATATATTTTATAGGTAATAAATAAAATTCTTGATAATTAGGTCTAAGATTTTACCTTCTAGTTTCAATAACATTAGAAGTAACAGAAATGAGAAATTTACTACATTATGAAAATACTATTTGTAGTTTCACAAGAAGAAATATGACAATAGATATTCCTTCTAATAGAACATAGAAAATTATTCCTTACATGAAAATCTAATTTATATTCAAGATTCTCTATATTTTAAAATGTAGAAACTTATTTCTTAGGTATTTTATAATTTTTAGTAAGAATAACAAATTTTCTATCCCAGTGTTAATAATAAAGGTTTTCATACAATCTCTCCAATATTCATAATCATCCCCATAGAAAATTTTCGGCCTAATAGGATTAATTTTATCAAGAGTTACAAAATTTAAACCTTCCATATTTATCATAATATAATATAATCTTTCTACAAATAAATATAAGTGTAAAAAATTTTATAATAAAATTTTTAAACCGAATTTTACTACAAAAGTTATAAAACTTTAGAAACTTACTTAAAATAAATAAAGTGAAAAATAGAAAGTTAATAAGTAGAACCTCCTCTAATACAAAATTTAGGATCAATGAGTATATTAATGGATATAATAGGGGGGCTAAATTATAGTTTCTAAAAATTATAACTAATAAAGAACTTTACATCTTTTGATATATCATTTATAACTTGTGTATGATGATCTCAAAGTTGTAATAAGGCTCACTATAAACTGATACAATTCATATAATCATATTTTATAAGAATATTAAATTACAAAACTAAACTTTCCTGATAAAGTTCAATGTTCAAATAATTTCTTATAAAAATAAACAAAATAAAAATTTATAAAGTTAAAAAGTAAAATTAACAGAAACATTACAAAATAAATAAGAACAATTTAAAATTCAGCATAAAGGAAGTCAATAACCACGAATTAAGGTATTAATAGTTTTAACCAAAATGTTAGGTATGTATTTATTCAAGATGAAATCCCTTGATCACACATATTAGAGTAAGTTCTTTCTTCCTATCCCCGAAATCCCTTAATTGAACCACATTAGCTTCAACAATCTCCCTATCTCCAGAATCCCTTGATCAAAGTAGACTAGATTAAACAATCTTCCTATACCCATAATTCCTCGATCAAACCAAATTATATTGAGTAGTATTCCTATCTCTAGAGTCCCTTGATCGAACTAGATTATAATTAGTGATTAAAAAATAAAAATTTTATAAGGATATTTCAATCCTCACTCGAATTCCTTAGAATAAAAACTCTTTAAATATTTAAAAAATGAAATTTACAAGATGTTACAAATGATTAATAATTAGATGGGTTGAGTTACAAAAGAATAATCTCCCTTCTCCTCAAATGAAGTTCTATTTATAGACACATCTCCAATGTTTATATTCCATGATTCTTAGAGTTGGTTGCAACATCCTTTTATGAGATTCATCCTGATAGCTTAACATGATCTATATAGACTTCATATGATGGCCTCTTTGATAGCATCATCACAATGATACTAATATTCCATTTGGTAGAAATAATTTTTTTCATTTGATTATAAAATTTTAATCATACGATAAATTGAACTTAATTTTTTCAATGGAATAAACTTCATTTGCCTGATAGACTAATTTTCTTCATTTGATGGACTGAACTTCGTTCATCTGATGGACTAAACTAAATTTGTCTGAGGGATTGAACTGAGTTCATCTGATGGACTAAAATGAGTTTGTTTGATGGACTAAACTAAATTCATCTTATGAAAAGAATTTAGTTCTTTAGATGGATTAAAATCATTTAATTTGATGGAATAATCTCAGTTCATCCTATAGACTAAAGTAATTCTGTCAGAATATAATGTTTACCACATCTAATAAAAAAGTGTTTTCTATAAAAAAATTCTAAATATTAAGAATTATAAAGTTAGTAAAAAATATTATTTATGAAATTTTAATGTGATTTTAAAAACTAGGATTAATATATATATAAATTAGTACTATAGACTCCACAAAAATGTGTTCATACAATATACATTAAAAACATTCTATTCAGAATTTTATAAATAGAGTAAAAAATGACTCTTAGAGAAAGTACTAAAATTATTCATTTCTAAAATTTTGTAACGAAATTAAAAGTAAAAAAATATATTTATAAATAATTAAATTATATATACTAACATTATTAAAAAAATATAAAGAATATGTACTTAGAGGAAAAAGATTCCTGACCGAAAATAATGATAAGGTCAATTTCACTTATGAATATATTTTCAATTGGATCATATACCAAAGGGATGTGTAATGGTAATATAGAATATAAAACCTGTAAATAACCAAATTATAAGAAAATAGATGGGGTTTTAGAGATAAATAAATTATACATTCCATTTATAATTCCTTATTACCCATATATTAATTGTTTAACATTAAAAATTACTATTTATGCTTGAATATTTGGTTTCGCTTCCATAATTTGGTTTGGTGGTTTTGGTACTTTCTTCTTGTTCATTGGTTAATCACCTCCAGAAATTTAATTATAAGTTAATTCATGCATTGTATATATTTCTAGTGTCCCATAGTCATTTTATGGAACTTATGGTGATGGTTCTCATGAAATTCTTAAAAATTTCCGTTTTTGGTGATTATTGAATTAACAAAAGAATTGAATTAATAGGTAAATATTTTTTTAATATTAAAAATAAATAATTATGAAAAAACATTAAATTCATAATTATTACATATTAATTCCAGTACTTAAGTTTGTTAATCTTTAATATGACAAAAAATCATAACATTATTCATGTTGGTTGTAAAACCAACCAAAACAAGAACAAGTTATAAGAGTTGAATGAGTAAGAAAATGTTATTATATAGTGATATTATAACTTATAAAAAAGTATAATGTTTTATTTTTTTAAAGGGATAAATCAAATTCAATAATAGGAGGATGAAAAATAAATATATGAATAATCAAGGTGAAGATATCGCTTACGTCGAAGTCTCCTCTTGAAGGGCCTCCTAGAAATGAGAGGTTAAGGAATTATTAATGGGACCAGAACCTCAACAAAACAAGATAGGATTATTAGGTATGTAAATATAAAATATTAACAATAGGCATTTTACTTTTTGGTCTATATTTGAAGTGGTAGTGGAGGGATCCTTTTATAAGTGATAGGAGTGTCATTTTTGTAATATTAATTTCTTAATATAAAAAGTAAAATCATTCTCAAGGAAAATAGATTAAAAATTGAAAAAAATAGATAATATACAAGGGTTAGGTCTATAAAAAATATATCTAACAATTTAAAGATAAGTTTTTGTCATATTGTTTAACCTTATTCTTTAATTTAACCATTTTAGCACATTTAACCTTTATTTTGGTGGCTAACGTTTACGTAGGTAACATATTTTTATGAAAAAATGAAATGTAAATTTTTACCTAATTTGAATATAATGTAAAAAATATGATTTTTTACAATATTTAATTTATAGAAGTGGTAAAAATTAATTTTAATAAAAGGATTCTTAACACAATAAATAGAGTTTTTTGAAAAATTCCTTTTTAATCATAAAAATAAAATTTCCCTAATATCATATATATTATTGATTCCCATAATATTATTTTTTTATTATTAAAAAAATATTTTTTGAATTTAAAGGAAATCCCAAATTTAATGGATAATTGTGAATACTTAATCAATAGAATAGGGTTTTTATTGGAATAAAATATATCTTATGTTCTAAAATGTAAAACATAAATTTATAAATTTAACATAATATTTTTAAATGAATTATTTTATTTTATTAAATAAATTTTTGGTTCATAAAAGGGTTTCATTATTTTTTTATCAATTCTTATATCATGATGATTTCATAAAAGTATTGAAATTTGTGAAGACTTTATTTTTACTATTCACTAAAAAATTAACCTTTTAAAAAATTCTCAAAACATTCACCATAAGATTATTTTGATGTACTAAATCCAAAAAATGGTGTTAATATAATAAAATTCAAACTATAAAATTTAGTAATATTATCTTTAAACATATTCATGAATAAAAATATTTCCATTTTTCTATAATGATGAGATAATGGAATGTGAATTGTGTTATAGTTTGGGGATGTGGGTCTTACCTGTTATAGTATAATCTTAAGTATTAAATTCTCTACACTTACATATTTTCATCCTGAAAATTGTGATATACATCATCTAAAAACACAAATATGGGTAATTATTCATCATTTCGTCTTTAGGTTCCCACATTGCATCTTCTAAATAATGATTCCTCTACAATACATTGACCAACGAAGCCGTTCTATTCTAGAAAACTTGATCTCTAGTGTTAATAATGTAGAAAATATGTTTATTATAAGACAAGTTAGGTTCCAATTATATTACCTCATTGGTAAGTTTGCACATTGGGTCTAGCATATACTTCTTCAGCAATGAAACATGGAATATTTAATGCACATTAGAGAGGCTAAGTGGAATATCCAAACAAAAACCATTCATTATAATAATCTTTAAAATTTAATAAGGCCCAATATACCTAGGAATAATATTCCCCTTCTTACTAATCCTTATAATTCCCTTTAATGAAATACCTTTAAATAAATATAACCCCCTTGAAATTCCAATTCCTTCCTCCTATTTCCAGCATCATTTTTTTGAATGCTCTAAGCTATCATGATATAATCTACAATAATGGTCACCTTTATAGTTGTCTTCTAAAAACATTATAGTCCTAAAATATTCATTCATCCAACATCATCCCAATAGGTTGGATTATAACATCACTTCCAATATAATGCTTCATACGGTGCCAAATTAATGATTGAATGAAATCTATTATATGAAAATTCCATTAATGGTAGATACTAGTCCCATGTTCCTTGAAGATAAAATGAGTATGATCTGAACATCTATTCTAATGTCCGAATAGTCCTTTTATATTTACCATAGGGTTATGGATGATAGGTGGTGTTCAAATTAATCTTATTTTTGAGAGGCTTCTGAAGACTCCTCCAAAATTTTGTTGTCAAATGAGGCTCACGATCAGATATAATCAATATAGGATCACCATAATGTTTTAAAAATTCATTAATATATAGATATTCAATATGATTAAGGGGTAGATCCTCCCTCATTGCTAATAAATGTGTATATTTGGTAAGGTAATTCACAATAACCCATATAGTATCATTCCTCCTAATATTCTTAAAACATTTAGCAATTAAGTCCATTGTAACATTGTCCAACTTTCACATTGGTATAAGGAGAGGTTGTATTAATACCTTAGGCTATTGTCTCTCAACCTTTATATGTTTTCATGCCATACATATTGATACATAATCAGTAATTTTCCATTTCATTTTTTCTCCCAAGACATGCTCCCTAAAATCCCTATAAATCTTGCTGCTACTAGGGTCTATAAAGAAATTTGAGTTATGAGATTCCTCTAGAATTTCTCACATTATCTTAGGTATGGATGGAAAATATAGTATCTTTGAAAAATTTAATATACCAAATTAATAAATGAAATATGATAGTCTCCCATCATTCATGGACTTAATTTTCATTTGTAAACCCTTGTATTCACATTGGGATTTCATTATCTTCTTGATTAAATATGGTTTGGAAATATCTTAAAAAATTAATTATGATCCCCATTCCCATACAATTACCATATAAATATTCAATAAATATATGAAAATAGGATCCCAAATTATCCCCATCATGGTCAGAACTCCATGGTTATTCCTACTCAATGCATTAGATGCATTATTTTCCTTCCCAAGGTCGCATTGTATTGTGTAGTAATTGTCCTTGAGTATTTACAACCATATTATTTGTCTCATATTAAGATATTTATAATAAAATATGTACTTAATTTTTTTGGTCCATATATATGTCATATATTTCACCATAGATATAGTATCTCAATATCTTTAAGATAAATATTTAAAATTACAACTCAAGATCATGAGCTGGATAGTTTTGTTCATGGATCCTTAACTTCCTTAATGAAAAAGAATCCAATATATCATTTCATACAAGGACACATCCCATTAATTTATTTTATACATCAATATATATCACAAATCCTTCCTTTCATAATGGTAAAGTTTATACCATTTCGTTGATCAATCTATTCATTATATCATGAAAAATTTCTTCACATTCCATTGACGATGAGAACTTTAACCCTTTATGTGTCAACTTGGTTAATAGGTTGACCGATCATTTTTTTTGAAAAAATCAATAATACTAACCTTTGTAACCAATGTAACTATTTATTTTAGTTATATTTATTGGGGTGGTAAATTCTTTGACAACCTTTATCTTTGAAGTATCGACATATATTTTATCCTTAGAGATAATATGGATAATAAAAGAGACCTCATGGATCCAAAATTCACACTTAATAAATTTTCCATATAACTAATTTTTTCTAAGAGTCTCAAGGATGATTTATAAATGATTATTATGTTCTTTATAAGTTTTCAATTGTAACAAGATTTCATCAATAAATACAATAATGATTTCATTGAGATAATCCTCACATACTCTATTAATCAGATCTATAAATACAGAGGGTGAAATAGTTAATCTATAAGAAATTACTATAAACTCATGATGTCCATACCTTGTATGAAATGTCATCTTCAGTTTATCATATTTATTCAACCTTAATTGATGATAGAAAAAATGAATATTAATCTTTGAAAAATATTGATCCCTTTATATTTGATCAAATAAATCATTAATTCGTAACAAATGATACTTATTATTTATCATAATGGTATTGATTTCATTATTATATATGAATAATATTATATACCCATCCTTTTTAACAAATAATATAGGGGTTAAGTAAGTTGAAACACTACAACATATGAATCCCTTATCCCAAAAATCCAATAGTTTTACTTAAATCTAAAAATTATACTAGTTACATTCTACAAGGAGTCTTAGATGTTGGTTTTTCATCAGGTATGAGCTTAATGAAAAACTCAACTTCACGCTTAGGTGGATGTCTATGTAATTATTCTAGAAATAAATAAAAGTATTCTTGAAAAATAGCTACATCCTCTATTATTAGGATGTTTATCCCATCCAAGGATTGTGTTTTCTATTCCTCTTATACCAGAATTCCTTTTAGGTGAGGTAATGTAGGTGGATGTAGATAAGAATAAAATATTGATTTTTTTCCTTAGAAATAAGGGATTTTATGCCCCCTTCACAAATATTAATTTCATTTTTTGATTATAAATTATTTAATTATACTTTTATATCCAATCCATACCAATGATTATGTCAAAGTCAATCATGGGAATAATAATCAAGTTTGAAACTAAGGAATATATACACATATTAACTTGGGCTACCTGATATATTCTCATTGAAACCAAATTACCATTGGGTGTCTTGGTTGAAAACTACTCCTTCAAAGTGTCAAGGGATGATTCAACATTTTACGAAAATATGAAAGATATAAAAGAGTGCATAGATCCCATCTAAAATAAATCATTATCTAGCTTTCAGTTTAAGATCAAATTTCCTAATATCACATCATCGATGAATTCAAATTCACCTATAGTAATTAGATAATCTCATCCTTTTTAAGGCCTTTTCTGAGGTAAATTACATTAATGTTGGGGGAATTAATTCACATAGTTCCTCATATCCTTAAATTTAAAGCATTGTATATTGGTCATTTATCCCTTTATTTTTTATTCATGATATTGTTGAACTTTATTTCTATACATTAAATAAACTCTCATTTCATTCAAGCAATTCCTATAGTTTTTCATTTTATAATCATTATAGGTTGTAAATACCACCCTTCCCTTCTCCCCCTTTGTCACATTTCTCATTTTAAGGTGCTCAAACATCTTACAACACACCAATATTTATATATATATTTCTCTTTTAAATGAATATTATGTTATATATCTTGAGATATACATAACATAAAACTAAAATGAACCATGATACTTTTATTGATATAAAATATTATAATTATAGATAAACATTAATACATTATGAGGATGATATAATAATCAAAAGTAAGATAAATACAATTTGAATAAAATAAAAAATATTTAAAAAATACAATAAAATATAATTTTTATCCTTATGGTCTTCCATGAATATCATAATTCTGATCACAAAAATAGATAAAAGGATAATAAGTAGAACTATTATTGGCATGATCAGATTGAAGTAAGGATTTTAGAGATTTATGAAGGATTTTATAGGAAGGTAATATGTACATTAGGATTATATGGTCATTGGGATTATATAGTTGTTGTACCTATATGACCATTGTTCTTATATATTTATTGGGTATAATACTAGTAATTTTTTGATAAAAATAAATGATTTGTTATGACTAAAATCATAGATTTTTTATCAAAAAATATTTTTATTGTGTTGTTTATTTTATCCTAATAAATTAATCACTTTAAAAAAATTATTATGAAAATATATGATATTTCAACATATGAACTAATTTATTAACATTAATATAATGGGGGTTACTAGATAAGGAATGAGTATAAACTAATTTTATGCTTTAAAAATACATTGCCTTAAAAAATGGGTATTATTGAATTTTTTGCATGGATATTATAATTAATTTATGATAATTTAACAAATTGTATTTGAAAAATGGATATCATTTTTAAAATAAGCATTTTATAATAGTATTATCATTAATTTATGATTTTTTTTAAAAGATTTACTTTTAAGTGAATTGTAAAAAATGTCATTTTTCGCAAAACTATCATTTTTTTTAAATAATGTAATTTAAAAGTAAAATTATATTTTAGATTTAGTTTTAAAGTAAAATAAGGTAACATATATTAAAAATAATTTAATTAATTCCATATTAATCAAAATTATATTTGATTTTGGTATGTGTTTATTTTTATGCTTAACAATGCATTTTTCTTGAAATTATTTTTGATGCATTTTTCATAATTAAATTAAATTAAATTTCTATAAATTATGGGATATGAATCTTAGAAAATATAGTTTATATTTAAAATCGTGTTGTACAAATATGGTAGATAGAAAATTTTTATTTTTGGTCATAATGATTAGTAACCATGGTAAAATTTGATCACCACAGAAAAGGGTAAAACATAATGATTAATGTTAAAACTATGGGATATGGTATAAAAATCAACCCAATACTTGAAATTATTTAATTGTATGAGATAAATTAGACCATAACCATTATAAATCTTAAAATATGTAATTTTCTTCCAATTTACTTTGATTACGACCATAATATTATTTTAAGTTAATAAAAATTACAAAATGTCACTCTATTTATTTTAATATATTTAATATGTTATTATAGTGATAAAAATAATATATGAATGTTTATAAATGGTTATTTTTAATATTAATAAATTATTTTTATTATAGTAATTTATATTTAATTTTTATAGATAGTATCCTTTCCTTGAAAGTTTACGCAACACCGACGCAACACTTGTTCATGTAGTAGAAAATAAAAATATATGATATGATAAAAATTAAAAATAATATATTATTGATGAATTATATTTACCAAATAATTTAATGGGTAATTATAATATATAATTTATGTTCAATTATTTTATATTATAATTCCAATATTATCTTGACACCTTTAAAATCAAGATACATGAATAGTTCTAAAAATGACATTAAATAGTATTTAATATTTAAAAAATTATTTTTAAACTTTTTAAAAATTATAAAAACCCTATATTGACTCGAGTGGAGGGGAAATTCTAGATAATATTATTTATTCTTCATTTATGTTTCACTTTGATTTTTTAAAATGACTTTCATGACCCTATCCCTTCATGCAACTATCTTTGCTGTACACAGGGATATCCATGATGCTGCATCTATACAACCAGGTAACATGAATAATATATTTCTAGATCTTAATACCCTTAGAATGATGAGAGTTTTAGAAAGTCCAAGGAAATATATATTTGAAATTAATTCAATGTATTTCCATGATTATCTCACACATAATGGTTAATTTTGATAGAGCAGCCTCTGTAATGCTAGGTCCTTTGGGTTGTAGAGGTGTCTTCCGCTCCCACTGTGGTTTTATTAAAGGTTGCTTCCATAAATTTATTGGGAAGGGAACTAATTATGAGACCTAGATATGGTCTATAATCTATGATATCAATCATGTTGTATACCATAACTATAAATCACTATAGACTGAATCAGACTCTCAAATGTTTGTTAATATTCTCAAAGCAAGAACAAGGGATGCCCTATGGAAAATTATACCTCATTGGGTTATATGCCTCAGTCATGTACGAAAACTCAATTTTACTATTTAAAATGTATACAGGGAAGATAATCATGTGAAAGATGCATTATCAAAGAGATAAATCATGGAAACGAACACCATGTGGTCCTTCCAGACACCTGATTATTGTGCAATGATGGTAGATGAGGATATACGGGGAGTGGTGGACTCTCGTATTTATGAATCCCCTTATAATGCTTAAATTTTTAATTATAATTTTATTTAATAATTTATGTCCAAATTTTCTAGATCTTGGATCTTTCTGTTATATTACTTATCTTTTTACCCTTTAACCTATTAAAAAAATGACAAAATCGTTCATGCATACGTGTGGAATATCACCTCTATGAAGAAATGAAATTTATTTGTCACATTCTCATTTCATAGATGATTATAAAATATTATTTAATATATAAAATGATAATTATTTCTTGATTAATATTGGTGAGATTATGGAAGCATAACCCCTCAGACCATGGTCAACTTTCCAATGTTTTTTTGGAATTATGAACTGAATGTCCTTAAAAAGTTCAATGTAAACATACCTAATTTAGTAACTAAATAAGTTATGGTAATTAATGAAATAAAATTAATAGTGGTAAGATAATAAACATAAACAAGGTTATTAATCAAGTATAAAACTAACATAAATTTATTATTAAGTAATTATAGAACATATAAAATGATTTGGGACATTATGTAAGGTATTTCTCATCTCAAATTCCTTTCATTGAAACTTATTACATTTTCACCATATGTTTTCATTTTTTTGTTTTATATAATTCCATATTGATATATTTTACAACTAATTTATTGAAATTTAGGAGGTCTAAAAATCCTTTTAATGTTCACTTCTTCAATATCCCGTTGATTTAAAAGTTACCAAAGTAGTAAGGGATTTTCCTTTATTTTTTTTAAAGTTTTCCTTTCCAAATACTTCTCCTCCATGGAAATGTTTATAAAAAGTTACAATAATGTTCTTATTTATGTTAAAAATATTGTTAAAGTCCATTTTCAAATACTTTACATTTTTTTGAAAATGATTAAAAATAACCATTTCAAATGTTTTTTATATGACCCACTTATCATTTTTTACAAAACTGCCAAAAGAATGTTCTCTTTTAACATATAAAACATGAAAGTATTTTCCCACTATAATAACCATTATTTTATTTGAAGATTAATTTATAATTTTCCTTCATTATTTTTAAATAGAATCATTTCCTTAATATTAAGGAAATTTTTATTTAAATTGTTATTAAAGGAAAAAAGATATGTTTTTCATGATTTAAAAGAAAGGTTAAAATGTTATTTTTGAGGTATTTTCATCTACTTCAATATACTTTGATGATTCATATGATTTACCAGGGATATACTCAAATAATACCATCCACATTATTTCTTTGTATGGTGTATGATCACATTGTTCTATTTATTATAAATTTATTTTATTTAATAAATACATTGGATTTAGTAAGTGATGGGAGAGTCCTTATTATAGATATACCATCAATGAATCAGTAGGTCTTATGAGAAAAACTATCCTAAGTATTGAGTACATGTATACCCAATTATTTATGATGTCATGGAATAAGGACTTGATGGTATATTTATGATGTCTTAGAACATGAACTTGATGATATGATTATGATGTCTAAGATTATAAATTCTATCATTATGAAATTATTTATTATTATATATGTAATTATTTATATTTTTATCCTTGGATATATTTTATGTTCTAGTTACTGATGGTTTTTATGGAAATATCCTAATTTCATAAGATAAGGAAATAAAACTTTATTTAAAATATTGTTTACGATATCCTATGGGTAAAAGAAATATTTTAATTGAATTTTTTTTATTTTTTTCAAGAAACCATAATTAATTATTATTTTTATGTTATTATCTATTATGAAATGTTTAGTGATAAAATTTGGTCAAAAATTTGACTTAAAGAGTGATTAAGTGAATATTTTAAAATCAAAGTTTTTTACTAGAGAAATAAAACATTATTATGGAATTTCATGAATTTAAAATGGATTAACAAGTTTCTGCTATTTTTAAAACCCTTACCAAGCTTTGATTTTATCATCCCACATTTTTGAATGTTTTTTATAGGGATTAAGGATTAGTAGGAGTAATATCATGGACTATCTTTCTATTATGGGGATACGTGTTAAAATAAGAGAACATGTTTTGAATTAAACATGAGTTTAAATTTAAGAATCATATTTTTGTGGAATAAAATAAATATTTATTAGAAATATACACTTTTTATTGTATGGTTTTGACATGTAATAGTTTCTGCCAATTCTTTGAAACTCTAAACCAAAAATATCCTCAAAATATAATAAAGTATAAACCTTTATATAAATCATGTAATTATTGATTTTTTAAGTTACATGGAACTATATTAGGTATCAAAGAAAAAGGTTTAGACAACTTTATAAGTTAGGATGATTTATATGAGTATATTTTTAGAGTTTTAGGTACCATTATGGTTTAATAAATCCATGTTTGATCATAAGTATAAAGGCATAGATATAGATTTTTAGTTTTTATGTGATGTGAGTTTAATATTATTAAGGATATTTTGGAAATAATTTACAGGAATAATACCCTTGGTTTTAGTATATGTTTTATTAAAAATATTATTTAATGAATAATGGATTTATATTTTCTGTACATAAGTTTAAAGTTATTTATAACCTTTACAGTTAGTATGGACTTTGGTGTTAAGTAAATTATGTTTAATTGGATAAAGGGGTTATTACATTTTTGGGAACATATGGTTTATCATTTAGATAGACATGAGATTAAAAATTGATTTGGTGATTAAGTGATTATTTTTATTTTTAAAGAGTTCACTATATTGGGAACATTATATGGTTATGGTAAATGGAAATATTTTTGGATAGTATGTGATTTTATTTGATGAATAGAGGTTGAGATATCTTTTAGAAGCATATATGATTTTTATCATGTCTTTATAGTGATTCAGGTTATTTATGGGAAAGATTATCATATTTTTAATATTATATGATTAGGGTATATGAATTTTTGGTATGTGAATTTATGAATGGTTAAGGTTGTTTTGAGATAAATTTTAAATTAATCTTGAAAAAATATATGATCAAATAATTCTGATTTTTGGGTTTTCAACTTGGTCAAGCATATTTTGAAGAGTTTTAAGTTTAGTTAATTATAGAATGATTTAAGATTAACTTTGGGTGTTAATGTCAAGGATTTGGATATTAATATAGTATTTTTTAATATTATTTTTTATTCATATCGGATATTATCTTACCTTGTGATAACCATTTTAGGTTTTGATCAATATATAGGAATATGATAAATAAATTTTCATCCTTTTATGGATCTTATGATCTATTAAAGGTTTAATTTATTGATCAAGTCATTAAAAATTTATCATAATTATAATGATTAACATTAGAGGATGAAATCATGCTTAAAAAAATTGAATAATTTATGTAAGAAAATTTTATTATATTTTCTATCCCAATGTTAAAATAATTCCTCAAACTAAATTAAAGTAAAGAAAAATATATTGAGCCTTATGTGGAAAGTCACACTCAAAAATCAATCCAAACTTTTAGAAACTCAACTTTATGTGTGAGTCATATAGAGGTCCATTATTTTAACTAATAATAAGTTTCCTGATCTAGCCCTAAAATAAGGTTTATTAAAAAATCTATAATTGATTTTTTTACTATGATAAATTCAATTTGAAGAGTTAAATTAAAATTATGAGGATGTAATTTTTGTAACCAGGGGAGAATATAACACACCAATATTTAAATATGAAATTATAATTTAAATGAATATTATTTTTGATATATTATGAAAAACACAATATCAAACTAAAATTAATTGTGAAAATATTATTTAGATAAAATATAACAATTGCAGATAAACATTAATGAACTATAAAGCTACAATAATAATCAATAGTAAGAATGATATAATTATAATAATTGAAAAATATATAAAAATACCATTAGAATATAATATTTATCCCCATGATCTTCCAAGAAGATCATAATCCTGATCACAACTATAGATAAAAGGCAAAGATGAAGAATTATTATTGGCATGATGAGAGAGAAGTAAAGAATTTTGGGATTTATATAGGTAATATAGCCGTTTTTATTATATAGCCATGAGAATCATATGGTAATTGGGATTATATATACATTGTAATTATATGAACACTGTGATTATATAGTTAGTGAGTATGATACTAGTAATTTTTTAATAAAAAGAAATGTTTTGATATGCTTGAAATCATATTTTTTCAAGAGATAACTTTAAGGTGTTGTGTATTTTGTCATAATAAATTAATAAAATTGAAAATATGATTATGAAAATATGATATGTTTCAAAATATGAACTAATATATTAAAATTAACCTAATGGTGGTTACTATATAAGGAATGAGCATAAATTCATTTTATGCTTTAAAAATACGTTTTATACAAAAGTGGGTTTTATTTCATTTTTTATGTGGATATTATAATTAATTTATACCAATTTAATAATTTTTATTTTACAAAATTTATACATTTTTTTAAATCATAATTTCATAATATACTTAGGATTAATTTTTTAGATTTTTCTGAAAATATTGATTTTTAATTGAATAGTGAAAATTTTGATTTTTGAAAAACTTCCATTTATTTCCCTTAAATAACGAAATTTAAAAGTAAAATTATATTTTTATTTGGTTTTAAATTATAAAAATATTAATTTTTTGTAAAATTAACCCAATTAATTCCATAGGAATTAACATTGTATTTTATTTTGGTAGAAGTTCTTTTTTATGCTTAAAAACACATTTTTCTAGAAACTGTTTTCGATGCATTTTGCGTTCTTATATTAAAATAAATTAATAAAAATTCTAAAAATTTAATATTGAAAAATTTATTTCATATTACTAATCATGAGGTTAATATTTTATAAATTGTTCAGTTTATTTTTTAGTAACAACGAATAACAACCATGATAAAATTTTATCACCGTGGTAATGAGAAAAGCTTGCTAATTAAGGTTAAAACAATGGGATAAGGTCTCAAAATCAGCCCAACACTTTAATTTATTTAATTTTATTATATTAATTCGACCATAAACATACTAAATTATAAAATATGTATTTTTCCACTTTCCTTTTATTATGAATTTTATATTATTTAAAGTTAAGAAAATTTACAAAATATTACTCTTTGTTTTATATCTCTAATATGTTTTCATAAGGATAAAAGTAGATATGAATAGTTATAAATAATTATTTTTAATATTAAAAAAATTATGTTTATAATATTTATATATTTTTAATTTTTATTGATCGTATAATTTCCTTGAACGCTTACTCAGCGCCAATGCAATGCTTGTGCATGCATTAAAAAAATCAAATAAATGATTTGAAAAACATTAAATGTAATATATTTAGGATGAATTATTGTTACCCATTAATTTAATAGATAATTATAATTTATAAATTATGCTTAAATATTTTATATTCTAATTTCAGTGTTATCTTGATTCCTTTAATGTAAATATATATCAATAGTTCTGAAAATGACATTAAATTAAATTTAATATTTAAAAATTATTTTTAAATCATGATAAAATTAAAAAAATCCAATACTGACTAAATTGGATGGATTGTTTTGATCCCATCATATATTTTTCATTTATTTTTTACTTTAAAATTTTAAAATTATTTTCACGGCTCTTAATGAGTGAAAACATTGTTACAATAGTTAGGGTTAAGCAAGGTTAATGAGGGTGTTAACCAAAAGATAAAGATTAAAATCGAACATAAAAATTTCTAATTTACACTGTTTGATCATATATCAACCTTAATTATATTTTAATATATGTCAATTTGGATCCATTTTACCTGAGTGAGATACATATTATATATTGATATTTCAAGTATTTTCTGGATTGTCACCCACCTCACTTATAGAAGGAAACCCCCTCTCCCCTATTCCTTATACTTTATAATCCATTTATTTCAATTAATATATAACAAAATACATTTAAATATTCCTTATACACTTTCTATATCTTTTGGTATTCCCCTTTGATCATCCTAATAAGGATTATGGTGTAAGACAAATGAGGATTTCTAAAGAAGTGGTATAACTCTTAACCGAGTTATTTGATTTTATTTATTATTTTACCTACTTCAATCCTATTATAACCATGTTGATATAATAAAATTAAAATATTAAATATAATTAAATTTTATATTGATGGTTTCAAAACCCTTATTCATCTCATTTTTCATCCTAAGGGAAATTAAAACATCACTCGTGCGTACGTGTGGATTGCCACCTATACAAAGCAGTGTGTTTAATTTTTCATCACCACCTCACAAGTACAATTATTATTATGGATTTAATTAATATATATATTATATTTATGAAATCATTATTATTTTGTAAATATTATATATTAATTAACTTCTTACCCTTCCACCTGCTAAAAAAGATAATGTCGCACGTGCGTACGTGTGGACTACCACCTCTATGAAGCGATGTGATTAATTTTTCATATATAACTTTCAGGAATTATTATAAAATTATATTTCATGTATAAACATGGTAATTATAAAATGATTAATGTTAATGATAATATTTAATCATAACACCTTTTACCATGGTAAACTTTCCAATGTTTTTTTTGAATTATGAACCGAACATCATCAAAATGTCCGACATAGACATAACAGATTTAGTAACTAAATAAGCCATCATGATAAATTAAATAAAAGGAATAATTATAATGGAATAAATATGAAAAAATTATTATTCAAGTAAAAACTAATATAATTTTATTATTTTTGAATTAGAGAATGTATAAAATGATTCGAGATACGAGGTAAGGGATTTCTCATATCAACTTTCTTTATATGAGACTTATCCCATTTTAATCCAATATTTTCCTTTAGGTGGTATATATACTACCTTATGGATTTATTTAATTATTAATTTATGAAAATTAAAATGTTTTAATACTCATTTTAAAGATATCTTCTTCAATGTCTTTTTTATTTAAAAGTTACCAAAGGGGTTAGAGATTTTCCTTTAAACCCTTATTTTAGTGATTTTGTTTCCAAATAATTGTCCTCTATGTCCATGTTCATAAAATATTTCAATAATGTTCTTATTTATATTTAAAGTATTGTTAAAGTTTGTTTTAAACTATTTTTGACTTTATTTATGAATAATTAAAAGGAATATTTTTATTTATTTCCGCAAGACTCACCGATGACTTTCTATAAAAGTGTGACAAGAATGTTTGATTTTAATGTATACAATAAGAACGAATTTTACTTCCATAATGACTGTTATTTTATTTGAATTTTAATTTATAAATTTCCATAGTTATTTTCAAATAAATTCATTTACTAAATATTACTACAATTTTTATTTAAAATGTTATCAAAGGAAAAGGATATTTTCTCAAGTTTCCAATGAAAGGCTCAAATGTTCCATTATAATTATTTTGAGCTATGTCAACATAATTTTAAGTTTCTTATGATTTAATGGGATATAATCTTATGATACCATCTACCATATTTTTTTTGGATGATGTATGACCTTGTTTTTCTATTTATTTTCAATGGAAAATATTGACATTTCATATGCTAGTTTTTCAATATAAATGTTTATGTTGATTGTGTACTGTATTGTTATTAATTTATTTTATATGATGAATGAATTATAATTAATAAGTGAATGGTGAAGAAATGTTATGAATAAAACCTTGATGCATTGGTAGGTATCATGAGAGAAACTATCATGTTGATTTGGTGTATGCCTACCCAATTATTTATGATATCTTGGCATGAGGCCTTGATGGTATGTTTATGATGTTTTGGCACAAGGCCTTGATAGTATGGTGATGATATCTAAAATTATCCATTCCATAATTATGAAATTATTTGTTTTTATCCATGTTATTATTTATATTTTTATCCTCGAATATATTTTATATTCTAGTTGTTGATGTTTTTTATTGAATTATATTAATTTATTTAGATTAAAAAATGAAATCTTATTTAAAATATTGTTTTTGACACCCTATGATTAAAAGTTTTATTTTCAAGGAAAAGATTTTATGTTTTTCAAGAAACACTCATAAATTATAATTTTTAATTTATTTTTACTTATGAAATGTTTTATAAAAAACTTTGGAAAACTAGTTGATTTCAATAATAAGTGATTATTTTAAACTCAATTTTTTTTTGAAAAAAGGAAAACATCCTTATGGGTTTTCATGAATTTAAAGTGGATTAATGAGTTTTACTTTTTTTTATATCCCTTAATGATATTTTTTTTTCTCATACAATGTTTTAAATTGTTTTTCATAGGGATTAAGGATGAGTAAGAACTATGTAAATGGTAATCTTTCCATTATGGGGATCCTTCTTATAAGAAGAAAAAATGTTTTGAATAAAACTTGAGTTTAAATTTAAGAATCCTATTTTTGTGGAATAAAATAGACATTGAGTGTAAGTGTCCAATTGTTATTGTAAGGTTTTGATATGTATGGATTTTTCCTAAATATGTGAAACTATAAACCAAAAAGATCCTTGAAATATAATAAAACAAAAAACTTGTTATAAATCATATAATTATAGGTTGTTTTAGTTACGAGTCACTATAGTCTTATTATTCTATTACATTCATTTGAAAATATAAGACATAGATAATTATTTCTCTATCTTAATGAAACTTGATACTATATCCTCATATTATGAAAATTCTAGAGAGTCTAATTCCAAATAAATACTTGGATTTATCCCATCAAATAATAAATTACTCATGATTTTTTGTTTACATACATAGTCTATAGCATGTCCTACTAACCTCATAAAGTAAGCTGCATACTCAAAAATATATTCCACTTCCTTTTATCTCAAATTGAGGAATTTACTTTTCTATATTAGCACATTTCTCATAAGGAAAGAATTTTTTGAAGAAGATCTTCTTAAATTCATTCATTCCATACCATCCATCTCCTATACATCCTTAGTGTCTTGAACTGATAAACACAATTGATCAACATGTACCTTTAGACAATATAAAGAAATGATAAAATTATTCATTTAATTACTTCCCAAAGTGAGAAATATCTTATTTAGGGAATTAATCCATATCCTAGATATTGATGGATTAGTGGTTCCATTGAATGATTTAGGTTTCTCTCACATGAATCTATCCAACTTTGTTACACCGTGTTTTTGATTAGTAGGTTTCTCAATATATAAGAAAGGCTATTGTTTATAACCTAAGCCAATTTCCCTAATATAGTTATAATATTCTCACCTCTAACTACAACCTAATTGAATTTAGAATGAGGGAAATCCCTATATGTATTATGGGTGTTGATATGATTTCTATTCTTCCTACTATAAACTATTTATAAATATTTGATTACATTTAATTGGTTCATAAAATTATATATATTTAATCATAGTATTCTGTTACTATGTGAATAAAATCAACTAAAAGGATTTCATAAATATATTAAGGGATTATCATAATGTTTTTTCCATGTTATTGAATAACATTTCTGGTGGTTTATTTTAAAATTATTTTGTATTTGTTGGCAACTAATCTTTTTGTTGAAGAATTTTTTTGATTTATAGAAAGTTGAAGTTGTTGGTTGCTTATGATTTTCTTAAAGAGGATGTTTTTGAAGAAGAAGAAGTCAGAAGTTAATAAAGTGTCTAAAACATTCTAAACAAAATTAGATGATGATTTTCCGATCTTAAATTTCTCAAAAATCATGAAAATATTCATGATAAAAGCTGTTTAAGAAATCGTGAAGAGGGTTGCTGATTTTCTCTGAGAAAAATTCTGAGAAAATTCAGAACATGTTTTTCTGAACCTAAAAAACTAGAACCTGATTTCAGAACTTGATTCCTGAGAAAACCAGATCCTGATTTCTAAACAAGAAAAACTAGAACCTGATTTCGGAACCTGATTCCTCCAAAAACTGAAACCTGTTTTCTGAACCTGAAAACCAGAACCTAATTTCAGAACCTGATTCCAAAGAAAACCAGAACCTGATTTTTGAACCTGAAAAACCAGAACCTGATTTCGAAACCTAATTCCTGAGAAAACCAGAACATGGTTTCTGAACCTAAAAACTAGAACTTGATTTTGGAACTTGATTCATGAGAAAACCATAAACTGATTTCTGAAACTAAAAACTAGAACCTTATTTAGAAACCTGATTTTGTAGAAAACCAGAACCTAATTTCTAAACCTGAAAACCAGAACATGATTTCAAGAACCTGATTCCTGAGAAAACCAAAACCTGATTTTTGAAAATGAAAACTAGAACTTGATTTCAAAACCAGATTCCTGAGAAAACCAGAACCTGATTTCGGAACCTGATTCCTGAGAAAACCAGAACATGTCTTTTAAACCTGAAAACCAGAACCTAGTTTTGGAACTTGATTCATGAGAAAAATAGAACCCGATTTCTGAACTTGAAGTACATAACCTGATTTCAGAACCTGATTCCTGAGAAAACCATAACCTGATTCCTAAACCTAAAAACCAAAACCTGATTTCAGAACCTAAATCATGAGAAAAATAGAACCTGAATTCTAAACCTGAAAACCAGAACCTGATTTCCTAACCTGATTCCTGAGAAAACCAGAACCTGATTTCTAAACCAGAAACCAGAACCTGAATTCAGAACCTGAAACCAAAACTTGAATTCAAAAACTAAATTCTTCATAATTCGGAACCTGATTCCTGAGTAATTTGGAACCTTATTTCTCAACAATTCGGAACCTGATTTCTGAGTATGTTTCTGGAAAATCAGAACCAAGATCCAACATTATCATTCTGAGAAAGATATAAAGAGTTCAAGAAGGAAAACCTAAATTTCAACTTTGCGTAAATCTCAAATAAATTTAAGGAGGCTTGAAGAAGTCAAATATTGAAGATTAAATGTGATAGATTTGTGGAGTTTTTGAGATTTGAGGAAGAAGGAAAGATTTTCAAGATTCTCGCCTTTGTTTTCTGTGTTTCCTATAAATATGTTCTTAGATCATTCACTCATTTTTAACTTTCACACATTCAAAAAAGGTGGAGTACTGGAGAATTCAATGTGAAATGTTCCTACCATCTTGAAGAAGTTTTCTTGAGTGTTGAGAATACAATAATCAGAATTATCTTACCTTCCTAAGGAGATTAGAATTATCTTAAAAAAGTTTTCCCTTAGTTTTTTAATATAAGGAAATCAGAACCACTATTACCTTGCTGAGAATACCTTTTTCAGAAAATTGGATTCAAGAAAACTAGACTGAATATTTTGAGTGATCATTTGTGGAGAAACTTTAATAATGTTCTTATTCTTGTGTTTAGATCATTTTTTCATTAATAAGAAATTTTAAATTGACGGGAGTAAGTATAATCTATCATATCAGGAGATAGAAGGTTTCTAACATGAGTTAGAAGAAGTTGTATTCACATATTTATTATAGTAGATTTCAATAGACCCATGAGAGTGGCTATGGCAAGGATGTAGGTTCTCTTATTGCGGCTGAACCTTGTAAATCTTGTGTGCTTTCTTGCTTTACTTTTCTTGAATTATTGAGTTTCTTTCTAAAGGTTGATAGGAAAATAAAACATAACAGGTTGAAAGGGTTGAATTTCTTAAAGTTTTGAAACATATAAAAAGTGAAACAATGGATTCAACCCCCATTCTCAGTTATTATTCAATACTTGGAACTTCAAGTGGTATCAGATGTAGGTTCCCTTATTGAATCCTTATCATGGATAATATCAATTCTGTTAATAGTATAGGAGTTCCTATATTCAATGGGAAGAATTATTATGGATGAAAAAATATGTTGTTTCTTTATATCCAATCTCTTGTCTTGGATGTTTTTGATGTTTCCACTATTAGTTTTCCTCCTATTGGGAAATATTCCCCCATGAAAACTACTAATAAAAAGAACATAGAAGTTGATGGAAAGGAAAGAAATGAAATTCTTATTTCCTTATCAGAGAATGTTTATCAAAAGGAGATGGGTCTTAAATCTTCCAAAAGTATGTGGGACAATCTTGAGAGTGTTTTTGAAGGAAATACTAAAGTTAAGGAAGTAAAGATACATATCTGGTATAGTAAGTATGAAGACATATGAATGAGAGATGAAGAAAAAATGATGAATACTTCACCAGAGTAAATGAAGTTGTTTGCAACATCAGGGGGTTTGGAGATGTTTTGGAGGACTCAAAAATTGTGAAGAAACTTATAAGAAACTTTCTAGACATGTTTGATTCTAAAATTTCAGTTTTATAGGATTAGGATGGTTTATCTCTTGATAAATTGTATAACATTCTTGTTGCTTATGAAATGAGGAAAGATCTATTCTTTAAGAAGAAGATGAAAGATGAAATAGATTTTGAAGCTATAAGAAAGTTGAAAATCCAAGATGATGATGAAGCTAATCCTTGTGATTACAATTATAAGAAAGATAAAGAGTTGAATGAAAAAAAATCATGTCTCTCATATAAAAGAACTATATAACTATAAGGGGAAATTATGGATGGAAACTTTTTCTCAAATGTTTTAAGTGTGGCGGAATTGGACACATTTCTATGAATTTCTCTAAGAAGAAATTTGGAGAATATCAAGACATTTCTGATGAGAATCATTAATGGAAGAAATATAAAAATAACAAAAAATAAGGGAAGGATTCTAAATAATTCAAGAAGACGTTTTCCGTAAATAAAACAAGTATGTTGAGTAAGAAGGTTGAATCAGAATCATCTAGAAATGATTCCTTAGATGATGAAAGTAAAGAAAGATTCCGAACCTTCATTGCAAAAGTTGAGAAAACAAATGTTTCCTCAGAGAGTGAAGAAGGTGGTGAAGAATCATACAGAGAATATCAATTCAGATATGAACTTCTTTCATGTCTTTAAAAAAAATCTCTCAAGAAATAAATTCGTGTGATGAAGAAGAATCATAAAGAAGTTCATGATGGAAGTAATGATGTCACCAAGATGGAAGATGAATATATTTAAGAAATTTTATGTTAAAAACATAGAATTTCTGAACAAGTAAAGATGATCAAAGATCTTAACAAGAAGCTGGAAACTAAAGAAGAATAGGTTAACAAGTTTCAATCAAAAGTTATTGAGTCTGAAAATACCCTAAGGAAGATGAATGAAAACATTAACAAATCCACCGAAGAAAAAGATGAGACTTCCAAGATTGCTGATAAGGCTTACCATGAGAGTCAGGTGAAATATTATCTGATCAAAAATAATATTTTATCTGATTCTTATATCATTTCAGGTTATGGAAAAAGTATTAGTAAAGCTTGTGTGGAGAAAGGATGTGAGAAACCTATCAATCCTACAAAAGTATAAAACTCACTCAAAAGAAGAGATGGCCAATATCCTAAGTTTTCTAGAGCTGAAAGAAGTTATCAACCACAAAAAAGTTTCTATAAATAAAGATCATTATTTAATAAAAATCAAGATTTGAGGGATATTGATGGTGCTACGGAATATATGAGAATATAACTTATAATTTTTGGAACAATTTATCTCTACCCAAAAGAAGGTTTGTGCAAAGTGGAATAAATAGTGAAAGTAGAATGAGTGAATTTCTGTACTCAAAGAAAGTTGAAAAGGTGAATTCTGAAGATGTCAGAAACATTCCAACAAATTATCAATCAGAATGTTTGGAAGAAGTTTTTGGATGATGTGATCAGTTTGGTCATCATGCCGAAATATATATGACACTCCTTCCAAAACAAGTTTCTTATGATAAGAAAAAAATGAAATATGAAAATAAGAAGGTTGATGAGATAACTTTTGTTATTGAGATAGATTTAAAAGCAAGTAAGAGGAAAAAACCATGGATTCTTGACTGTGGTTGTTCTTCCTACATGATAAGTGATATAAAAATCATGGAACATGTTGAAAGTCATGATGGAGGAGCATTTAATTTTGGAAATAAGAGTTCCTTCAAAATTAATGGAATCAGAACAAAAGAGATTGAATTAGAGAAACTGAAATCTAAGGAAGTATTAATTATTGATGGGATAAAACATAATTAATTATTATATGTCAACTTTGTGATGATGGAAAAGAAGTTATCTTTATAAAGTATTCTTGTATAATCAAAATTATGAAAAATGGAAAAGTGATTACAAAAGGAGAAATAACCAGTGAGAATCTCTTTCAAATTGGAGAATCCAATAACACTTGTTATTTGAGTGATGAATATGAAAAAAAGTTGTTGCACTGAAGACTGGGCCACCTTGGGTAGAATAACATGAGTAAGTTTTCTAAATTTGATATTGTTCAGAATTTTCCATAACTGAAAAGAATATACGAAGATGTTTGTATTACTTTCCAGAAAGGAAATATGACTAACAAAAGTCATAAAATAGTTGAGATTAAATCTTACAAACCACTTGATCTTATTCATTCCAATATATGTGGGTTGATGAGACATTAATAAAAAAAATAAGATTTATACTTTATCACTTTTATTAATGATTTCACATGGATGAAAAACATCATGTCCAGGAATCTTAAGTCATAGGCTATTGAAATATTTAAATTCTTCAAAAAAGATATTGAGAATGAACTGGGAGCTTCTATAAAGAAGCTGAGAACAAACAATGGTACTGAATTCACAAAAAATTAGTTTGAAACTTATCAAAAGAAGCATGGTATCAAAAATCAGTATAGTGCTCCTTATACTTCACAAAAAAATAGAGTAGCAGAAAGGAAGAATAATAGATTGGTGGAAATGGGAAGAAGTATGTTATCAGAATACAAAATTTCAAAATTCTTTTGGAGAGAAGCTATTAGCACTGCTATACATGTTCAAAATAGATTCTTATTGAGACCAGAAACCAACATGAATCCTTATGATATGTGGTATAACAAAAAGCCTTCATTGAAATACTTCAATGTTTTTCTAAGTCCATGCTCAATCAAAATAAAAAATCCTGACTTAGGAATGTTTGATGAGAAAGATGAGAAGGAATATTTATGGGTTATTCACCAAATGGAAGAAGTTAAAAATGCTGGAACAAATGCTTACAGAAGTTGGTGGACTCATATGATGTGATGGTAATTTAAAATCCATGTTCCTTTGCAAAATCTATTAAGAATACTAAGGAAGATAAATTATATAATCCCCAAAAAAGTGAAAGTGAATCAGATGAGTCACATGGGGAAGAAAGTGATGCTGGGAAAGAAAATGTGAGTTTTCCTACCTTATGAAAACATGTTGAATCTGAAAATATTATTGGGAATCAAAAGGCTCTAGTTTAGACAAGAAAGAAGTTGAGATTAGAAAATAAGACTTCCCTTATCTCAAAAGTTAAACCAGAATTAGTTTGAGAATCTATTCAACATAAAGAATGGGTGGATGCTATGAATGAATAATTGGATCATATTGAGAAGAATGAAACATGGGTACTTGTTCCAAGGACTCAAAATAAAAATGTTATCATAACCAATTGGGTTTACAGAAATAAATTGAATGATCATGGAAAATTTACAAGAAACAAAGCAAGGCTTGTGTATAAAAGATATGCACAGGTGGAAGGTGTGGATTTTAATGAAACATTTTCCCCTGTTGCAAGGGTGAAAACTATTCAAATATTTATTGTTGGGGTTTCTCATCAAAATTTCAAGGTTTATTAGATGGATGTAAAGTCATATTTCTTAAATGGTGAGATTGAAGAAGAAGTTTACATTGAACAACCTTGTGGGTTTTTACTTGATGAGGATGAAAAAATGTTTGAATATTGAAGAAAGACTTGTATGTTCTGAAATAAGATCCACAAGCATGGTATTCGAATCTTGACAATTATTTGAAAGTGGTGAACTTTTCTAAAGGAAAGGTTGATAGAAACATGTATTTTAAAGATGTAGACTCCCAAACTTTAATTGTAATCGTTTATATAGATGATATAATTTTTGATAGAGATGAAAAAATGGTTTGTGAAGAGTTTGTTGAAGAGATGAAGAAATTTTTTGAAATTCCAAGGTTGGGAGAATTACCTTTCTTCCTTGGATTACAATTTCAACAACAAGAAAACTACATTTTCTTATCCCAAGAAATGTATACCAAGGATTTTTTAATGAATTTTGGGATGGAATAATCAAAGAAAGTTTCAACTCCTATCTCAATGAGCACAAAGTTTAGCAAAGATAAATCATTCAATAGTGTGAATCAGAAATAATTTTGAAAGTTGGCAGGAAGTCTTCTTTATCTTAAAACTTTAAGGCCTGATATTTCTTATGTTGTGACTCTATGTTACTGGTATCAACGTAATCCAAAATAATCACACATGTTGGAAGTTAAGAGGATTCTAAGATATGCTAAAGGAACAACTTCACATGGGTTGTTATACAAGAGAAACAATGAGATGAATTTTCATGGTTATACTAATGCTTATTGGGATGGTGATTGTAATCATAGAAAATAAACATCAGGAGAAACATTTTTCTTAGGGAAATGTTGTGTGAGTTGGCATAGTAAGAAAAAAATTTCATTAACTATAATCATAGCTGAATCCAAATATGTTGCAGCTACTTATTCTTGTACTCAAATGATGTGGATGAAGGTTCAGCTACAAGATTAGAAAGTGAATGTTTCTAAACCTTTGAAGATATTCTACGATAATCAAAGTACCATTGATCTTTCTACAAATCTTGTTCAAAATTCAAGATCAAAACACATTGATATAAAGTATCACTTTTTAAAAGATAAATCTGATACAGGAGATTTATTGATGGAATATATTTCAATAAAGTATCAGATTACTGATATTTTTACAAAATCAATGTTAAAGGAAAGGTTTGTTGAACTGAGGTTTCAACTCCATGTTCATCCTCCTCCTGTAACTTCCTAAAACTCATAAGGAAGTTCCCCCCACTGTGCTTTGGATTATGTCGAAAAAGGGGGAGAGTAAGTAACAACTTTCTACATTGAAAGGTGTGTTTAATTGGATTTATTTTATGCATCTGAAGCTGTGGTTATCATATAATGGGGGATAGAGAAAGAAAAATGAGAGAGGAAAAGAAAAGCAAGAAATAGAAAGATGAAAGTTGAGGGAGAGTTTGAGTAAGGTGACATTTATCCTTACATGGATGCAAAATTTTCCTCTCACCATGGGATATAAATCCATTAAAAACATTACTTTATCTAGTAGTTTGGTGTCAGGACACTCTCTTTTTTAGAAAGGATATGTTTTGCTAAAGTCTAAGAACTTGAGATGTGCCAATTTTTGAGAGGTGAAAATTTGTTAACAAGGGTTGACAACAAATCCAAAGGGGGAGATTGAAGAACCTTTATGAGGTTTTGTTTTAACAATGTTTTTTATTTGTTGACAACTAATATTTTTGATGAAGAATGTTTTTGAGTTATAGAAAGTTGAAGATGCTGGTTTCTCATGATTTTCTTAAAGAGGATATTTTTGAAGAATAAGAAGTCAGAAGTTAAGAAAGTTTCTCAAACTTTATAAACTAAATTATATGATGCTTTTCTAATCATAAAGTTCTCACAAATCATGAAAATTTTTATGATAAAAGCTGTTGAAGAAATGGTGAAGAGTTTTGACAATTTTCACTGAGAAAAATTATGATAAAATTCAAAACCTATTTTTCTAAACCTGAAAAACCAAAACCTGATTATAGAACCTGATTCTTGAGAAAACCAGAACATGATTTTTGAGCCTAAAAACCAGAACCTGATTTCAGAACCTAATTTATAAGAAAACCAGAACCTTCTTTCTGAATCTGAAAACCAGAACTTGATTCCTGAGAAAACAAGAACATGATTTCTGAACCTGAAAACCAGAACCTGATTTAAGAACCTGAATTTGGTGAAAACAGGAATATGATTTTTGAACTTGAAAACCAAAACCTGATTTTGAAACCTGAATCCTGAGAAAACCAGAACCTTATTTCTGAACCTGAAAACTAGAACCTGATTTCATAACCTGATTCATGAGAAAACTAGAACCTGATTTTGGAACCTGAAAACCAGAATATGATTTCAAAACCTAATTCCTGAGAAAACAAGAACCTGATTTCTAAACCTGAAAACCAAAACCAGATTTCGGAACCCGATTCTTGAGAAAACCAGAACATGATTTCAGAACCTGATTCCTGTGAAAAACAGAACCTGTTTTCTAAACCTAAAAACCAGAACTTGATTCCTGAGAAAATCAAAACCTGATTTCAGAACCTGAAGTTTAAAACCAGATTTCGGAACCTGATTCCTGATAAAACCAGAACCTGATTCTCGAACCTAAAAACCAGAACCTGATTTCAAAACTTGATTCCTAAGAAAACTGGAACCTGATTTCTAAACCTGAAAACCAGAACCTGATTTCAGAACCTGATTCCTGAGAAAATGAGAACCTGATTTCTAAACCTAAAAACCAGAACATGAATTCTGCACAATTCAGAACCTGATTCTTAATTAATTTAGAACCTTATTTCAAAAAAATTCAGAACCTGATTTCTGAGCTTGGTTCTAAGAAAATCAGAACCAAGATCCAACATTATCATTATGAGAAATATATGAAGAGTTCAAGAAGGAAAAATTGAATTTCAACTTTGTGTAAATCTCAGATAAATTTAAGGAGGTTTGAAAAATTCAAATATTGAATATTAAATGTGGGAGATTTGTGGGGTTTTTGAGATTTTAGGAAGCATGAAATATTTTCAAGATTCCTGTATTTTTTTTCCATGTCACCTATAAATATGTTCTCATATCATTCGCTCATTTGTAACTTTCACACATGCAGAAAAGGTAGAGCGCTGTAGAATTCAAAGTGAAAAGTTCATACCATCTTGAGAATGTTTTATTAAGTGTTGAGAATAATAGAATCAAAATCATCTTACCTTGCTAAGGAGATTGAAATTATCTTGAAGAAGTTTTTTCCTGAGTTTTTTAACAGAAGGAAATTAGAACCATTATTACCTTGATGAGAAGACTGATTTCAGAAAATCAGATTCAAGAAAACCGGATTGAAGATTCTGAGTGAGCATTTGTGGAATAGCTTCAATAAAGTTCTTATTCTTGTGTTTGGATAATTTGTTCTTTAAGAAAACATTGTAAACTGACCGGAGTCAGTATAATCTTTCCTATCGGGATATATACGGTGTCTAATGGGAGTTGGCACAAGTTATATTCACTTATTTATTATAGTGGATTTCCATAGACCCACGGAAGTGGCTACAGCAAGAACATAGGGTTTCTTATTGAGGCTGAACCTTGTAAATCTTGTGTGCCTTTCTTGATTTACATTTCTTGTATGCTTGAGTTTCTTTCTAAAGGTTGATAAGAAAAAAAATCTTAAGAGGTTGCAAGGGTTAAGTTTCTTAATGTTTTGAAACTTATAAAAAGTTAAACAACTGATTCAACCCCCCCCTTCTCATTTGTTATTATATCCTTGGAACTTCAATTATACCATGTTATTTTATTTTTAGTTCCCAATGTTTCTGCTAAACATTCTTAGATACCAATCATAAAATCCCCAAATCTAGTAACATGGAGCAGGTGGTAACTTTATTACATTGGTACGTAATGAATGATATCAAATCACACATGATCAAATAGTTTATTAATCTCAGGAAACTAGATACATATTCGATTCTTAAACATCATATGAAAATATAAAATAAAACTTAAATTTACATTGAGAACTTTATTATTCCTTCTAGTATATATTTGAAATCATTTTGAGTTGTCTTCATTATTCATTTTTTAAAGGAAAATAAAATGAAAGGGGTGGGTTTAGATTCTTAGTAATAGGTATAATACTACATAAACTATCATAAAATATATAATTCTTGATTATTATTATTATATAAATAATTAATAATTAAATATTACATAACCATAAGCATGGGTGTGGAATATATCCTTGGATTACATAACAATTTATATATTCACAAAGATAAAAAATCAGACTTCATTATAATGGAATATATAATTCTATACAACTTAATCTTATTATCAAGGCCTTATACTAATCCATTATACAAAAATAAGTAATGAATATGCTAAATATCTAGGGTAGTATGTCTCATGAGTCCAATCGATGCATTGAGGAGTTATATAATGTCTTTCCCACACATCACTAGGTAATTCAAATCCATTCATCATATTAATGGAATGAAAAAAAATAAAATACATATTAAACATACAATAACAATCAATAAATATCAATATTGGAATAATTATAAAAATGTCAATATTTCCAAATTCAATAAATATAACAAATTTTTTGTTATGTACCCTTTAAATTGATAACATATAGTTATATAGTTCAGTTAATATCACTATAGAAAAGTGGGAATGATATATAGTATATCCATGAGATAACAAACATGTGTGTGAAGAAAAAATTAATGTTTAGAGGAAGTTGAAGAGGGATAGAGAAATTAATAATAAAATATATAATATAGAAATAAATACCATCAATTTATTAGAAATTAAATTAAGAAATTATACTCTCATGAACTAAACAGCAATCATAATTCCATTACAACTCTGTTAACCCATGGAAAGAAACAAGTTTCATGAAAAATTATTTAAAAGATCATTATAATCCATATAGAAAAAGAAGGTGGATGATATAATTAGATCAAATCCCTAGTAAAGCATAATAATCATTTAAGGATATTGACATATATGAAAAACACTTTTGTAAAATCATTAGAAATATTATTTGAAAAACATGAAGAAATATCCTTTTCTTTTGGTGACTTTTAAAAATGAACAACTCATAGAATAATAGGAATACGATTTTCTTTTAAAGCCTATTAAAACATGAAAATTTATCATAATAATGAATAATTTTCATGATGATAGGGAAAGGAAGTCATGTGATATAAGTTTTAAAAACATTATTTTCACACGTTTTCAAAGAGAGTAAAAAATGTCTCATACAAAAAACTTTAAAAAATTAATTTATAAGTTTTTATAAAAAAAATTTAATAAAAAATGACCATTATCAATAATTTAATTATAAATAATAACATTCTTGAAATAATATAATGAATATGGGTATGTATTAAAAATATTCTTGATCAAAAATAACGATAATGTCATTTTCACTTGTGGATGTATTTTTGGTTGAATCATGAACCAAATGAAATTTTAATGGTAATAGGAAATAAAAAACTTAAAATAAATAGATTAGAATAATATATATGGGATTTTATAAATAAGGAATATATGATTTCCTCAAATAATATTTTTGACATAAAAAATTTTGAACTAAAAGAAGGATTGAAAAGAAACCCTTAACTTTGAATTCGACTTGGTCAAATGCGACAGAACCAATATTTTTAGTAATTTTCCTTTAAATTTCAATTTTTTGATTCCATCCATGTGTAATTTTATGGGAAATTATCACATTTTGAGGTTTTATTAGTAAATTTTAAGAATCCAGATGTTTATATGAGTCACATATTCTTTTTATTTTGGTTTAAATATTTTTTACGGTCTAATGTGAATAACCTTTGAGGTCACGGGTGTATCAGGGTTGAAGACTTGTTATCATGTTGTAGTTTCTGGGGAGAGACATATCCTGTAGTCTTAATCTAGTTTATTCTCTTTAATGGTTTTATTTAGTTATAATGTTGGATCTTCCGGTTTCTCACTTTTTCCTCAAAAGTGTTTGATAATAAAAAAGTTAATTTTCAGTCAGTATCGGGGGTGTCCAAGGCGTGTATGGAGCCTAGATCCTGACTTTTTAGAAAAATAAGAGAGGCCATATGGTTAGTAGAAACCATACATGGCGGGCCTCATGGTATAGATAACTATGTGAGGACTGGATAGAGGGTAAGAGGAGTCCACATGGGTTGTCAAACTGCGTGGATGGTGGCACACACCCATGGGAGAGCCTCTGCAGTTTTTGACTGTGGGTTATGACACAATTTTCATATATTTTTCCAAATCATTCATGAAAACCATGATATGATCCCCTCCTTATAGTAGTGGGTGCATGGTTGGTGTATGGTTTGGCCAAACATGCAACCAAACTATGCGACCCAGGTTTTTGGTGTAAAATTACCTATTTTCCATTAAAATGTTTATGACCTAAAAAGTATATTATTCCATTCCCATTGCACAGTTGTGAGATTTGATAGATCCTATTTAATCAAAAAGGTATGATTTTCTACCATTTCTCCATCCAATATTGGAATTGTGCACCATCATTCTCGTTGGATCAACATCGTTGAGTACTCAATTCTTTTTATGTAATTCTTCATTATTCTTGGTATTAGTAGAGTTATTAAGATGCGAGCTGTTTTTTTCTTATTTTCAGGTTCTTCATCCGTTATTTGTTTTTCTTTTGATCTGATTTGAATTAGAAGCTAATATTGGATGAGAAATCTACTACAGAACTATGATTGTTGGTCGATACCTTTAGCAAATGGTTTAGTGTATTATTAATCTAGTTTCCATTATACCGCATGTTGTACTTTCTGGTGTGGCCCCAAAATTTAATTTATTAATTTAATTAAATGAAATGGAACCTATTAGGGATTCCCCTTATTTACTTTGAGATGCATTAGAGATTGTTTCCCCAACCAAGTCCACGTATGGTGTGCACTATGTAAATATCATTGCCCATGACTTTGTTGAATCACCCATGGGGCGAGTTAGTGATTTCCTAGTTAGAGGAATTCCATTTATAAATTATTTGAAGTAAATTTATTAATTAGGAGATGTTTTCCCTCCTTTTAATGTTTATTCTATTGACTAAATGGGTTATATGGATTTGTGGAAATGAGTTGTTAAACTCATAAAATATGATTTTAATATGAATTATAACATTAGTGGGTATACTCATGGAACTTGAATTTCAATTGATGAATAATTACATAGGATGCCATGTGTGCTCTATTCCATGGTTCATAGAAATAGTAGAGAATTACATGGAACTGTATGATCATTAGATTCTTATTTTTTAAGATTCCTTAGGCCATACTACCCCTTGGATATAGTTTTCTTGGGCTCACAATGGACATTGGCTGGTGACATGCTCCTTGGACCCCAATTTAAGCCTAGCGAGTTTTCCATCGAGATGATCCTTAAACTCGATGAGGATTCCTTGGTCCACTATACCTTGGATCCGTCCTTGTGGGGTATGACACTTCTATTATATGGTGGGACCATGGTAAATGTGACATGATGGGTTGTACAATGTAGTTGTGGTAAATGTAAAATTTGTGGTTGTACATCACGGCTGTGGTTGTTTTGATATTCAGATTATATGACAAGGATGTGGGTGACATGATATGATGTGTATATGGAATGATTGTGGTGTTTATTTTTTTCTTTAATACTACCTTGTTATAGAATCTTAACACATGTTTTTCATGGCTATATAATATCCCTTGTTCTAAAGTACACATGCCATGGGTAGTTTAATTTTATTTTTTGATTAATTGTGATATGTATTACACTCTTCTTTATCTTGTTATATTATATAGCCAAGACTTGTTATAGACATTTGTTTGGTTACTTACTAGGATTGTATCTTACACCCTATTTGGGACACCATTGGTTAAATGGATAGACTATTTGGTTATAGGTAGGGATAGGGGAAAGTTCCCATAGTATGATGCTTGACTTTGTACCATGCATAAGAGAAGGGGAGGACGAGAATGAGTTGAGACTTATGATGCTATTAGGGGATAGTTATTTTTGGTACTTTTTTTATTTGGATACATGTATTATACCGATTCCATGTATACTTGTTTTGGCTGTTTTTTAGACATGTGACATGATCATCATTGTATATGAGACTCTTTTTGGCATTGTTACCTATTCCTATTGGTATCTATTGTTTGAATGTTATACTATTTCCGCTATTATTTTCTATTATTTCTACATCTATGTTACACTCTAGTAAGAGGGAGTAGTCTTCCCATAGAAACACCATAGGTCCTCACTGCTAGTTAGAAGCCTCTAACATTTGAAGAGATGCACTTTAGGCCATGTGAACAACCATGATTGAGGAACCCTTTAGTGGAATCTGAGCTTGGGATGTTACAAAGTGGTATCAAAATAGGTTTTCCTTTTCTTTCATTATTATTTCGTGAATATAGATAGGGATAAGAAGGTATAGGAATTTGGTAATGAGTTTTTCTTAGGCATAGTTAATCAATGTATAGGGAAAATATAAATTTGCTTGAATGAAAATTTATGTTTCATGATTTTGAATATTACATTTGATTTGATTCGGCTATTGGGTGATGAAATTAAATTGTGATGTTATTTTTGATATGATTCTGGGTTCTATTTTGTTCCAACCTAAGGAGATGTGGGTATTCCATCTCATGTATCATTTTAGGCACTTTTAGAAATCACATGCCATGAATTATGTCGTGACATATAAGATGAATTTCTTGTTTGAATGATGTTGTGATAGGTACCGTGATTGATATATTTACAGTTGTGATAGAAATTATATGTAGAGAATTAAAAAACATAGTTGGTACTCAGAGCACCTTCTATAACCTAAGTAGTGTTTTCTTGATTAGGCTATAGTATACACCCTAAGCATCCAATTGTGGAATGTTGGGTTATGGACCATGAGTCACATCGAATAGAAAATCTTATTGTTTGGATTAGGTGGATGTCACATTTCAATTTATAAGAAGTATGTGCCTATATGGATTAGAATTTTGTGAACCATTTGGTTTAACCATTGAAAATGAAATGTGAAATGAATATGAAAATGAAATGGAAAATTGAAATGATATATATAGAACTCAAACTAGAACCATATTTTGAGTGGAAAGAAGACATTGTCTCTAATTATGTTTATGATTGTTTCATTTTTATATTCTTGGATTCAGGAGTAGGATATGTGGTATGACCTATTTATCAAAAGGTTTTGACATGTCCTATAATTTTTATCTATAAAATTTAATATCGTTATTTTCTAAGCTTTGAATTTTGAATTATAGAGACAATAAAACATGACAACCACATGTAGTATGCCAGGAGGGTGGAAATGACCATTCTCCATAGGTAGTGGGATGTGTGCTAGTGGTGGATCCTCCTTTAATGCCAACTGAGGCACCAACTTTTATTCCAAACATAGGTGCTGAGACATAGTTCCATGAGGGGTTTTATCGTTTCATGCATACTTTTCAGGGAGTACCGAAACCTTCCTTGTCTATGAATGAGATGAAATGTGTGTTCCAGTAGAAGTATGCTCCCATGTTTTTGGGTGATGGTAGTCCACAGGATATTGAGATATGGATTTATAATACTATTTCTGTCTTCGATCATCTGGAGAGACCTCCTATGAGGAGAGTGTTTCTCGTGACTTATATGATTTGAGGAGCAGCAAAGTGTTGGTTGGATCTTCTAAACCGGGCTAACAGGATATGAGATATAGTTTGGGATGATTTCCAAACTAGGTTCTTTGAATAATTTTACCCTGATACTCTAAGGTCATAATGGGCTAGTGAGTTTATGTGTTTGGAGTAGGATGCTATGATGGTTATAGAGTAATTAACATGCTTTATAGAGATGCACCATTTTTTGATGACGTACCCTGATGATGATCTATTGATGGAGATATAATTCAAATAAGGTCTCAAAATTTATATTTAGTCTCAGTTCAATGTGTTCATATTGACCACCATTATTAAGATAGTGGAATAGGCACATATTACAAAGTGAAACCCGAGAGAAACTAGGGGTGCAGAGGAGAGTAGTGTAGTCTCTTGATCCAGTAGTTAAACTTCTAGTGGTAGTAACTAATGTTATGAGGCTTCCTGTGAGATAAGTATCGACCAGGATGTGAGTATTGGTAGCTCATTATTTTGTCATCGGTGTGAAATATGGGGACACATGAGGAATCAATGCAACTGCGACCTAGTCAAGTACCACGATTGCGGAAGGATGGGTTGCATCCAACGTTTCTGCAAGATCTTCCATATAGTAGTGAGTGGGAGGGGGTCATCTCTAAAACCATTTTTAGGAGAAAGTTCTACAGCTTCACATCAGATAGTGGATAAAGCAGTACCAGTCGATCAGGCCATGGTGGTGGTGGTCGTGGTCAAGGTAGTCAGGATCCAATTGTATCGAGATAGTAGATTTGGCCTACTATGGGTAGTGTGGTTATGTTATAGGGCCGCAGTTTTGGTTAGATATTTTATATATATCCTACACTTAATGAGAAGGGTGTTGGACCATCTATGGTGAGAGGTACATTTCTAGTAGCCTTTATTTTGGTGTCTCCTCTTTTTGAAATAGGCGCATCACATAGTTTTAGATATGTACCTGTTGTGGAGAGCCTTGGGCTCTTGATTCAGTTTTATAAGGGTGTTATGATGCTTGAAACTCCTTTGTAGATTATAATGAAGGATGTATATCTATGTAGAGAGTACCCCTTAAGGTTGGAAGGTGTCACTTCATATAGAATATTTTTTACCTTAAGATGACTGGTTTTGACATCATACTCTATATGGAATGGTTAGTGGATTATCGAGACTAAATCTACTAATATCACTAGAGGGTGACTTTCACATCACCAAAGGGTAAATTTTATACTCAAAATGGTGAATGGGATGTCCAGGAAAGCCATGATGGACCAGATCATTGTGGGATGGGCGGCGAGATGACAACCTAGATTGCTTGTTTTATCTGGATGATTAGGGAGCATGTCAGGAGGGCATTCCTCCAGTGGTTGATCATTTCAGTGATGTATTCCCGGATAAATTTTATCATTTAAATCATAAGATATAATTTGATTTATCTATTGAGATAGTTCCTAGAGATGCATCAATATTGAATCCTCCTTAAAGGATGGATATGATGGAGTTTCAGGATCTCAAGAGGTAGCTAGAGAATTTGGAGTCAAATGGGTTTATATGACCCAATAATTCTCCATGGGGTTATTTGATCATTTTTTTCAAAAACATTAGATGGAACCCTTAGGATATGCATGGATTACCCGAAATTGAACCAGCTAACAGTTAAGAATCAGTATCCCTTTCCATGGATATATGACTTGTTTGATTAGTTTCGAGGAGCCTAGGTGTTCTCAAAAATTTATTTGAAGTTGGGATATCACCAGGTACATGTTGAACTTACATACATACCTCATAAACCTTTTTATATTAGGTATGGTCTATAAAATTATCGGGTTATGTTATTCAGCCTCACGAATTCACCAACATTTTTCATAGTGTTGATGAACCAAGTTTTCCATACGTATATGGAGGTTTTTTTGTGGGTTTCAAGGATTATATATATTTGTATTATCACAATCAACATGACTATTCCAAACATCTTGATATCTTTTTGGATACATTGAGATATCATTATTTATATGCTAAAATCACAATTTTTTACTTTTTTATGGAAAAAATTCACTTTTTGGGACATATTTTCTTAGATACAAGAGTATCATTATACCTATACAAGGTGAGAGCTGTTGTTTCATGGGAGAATCCCAAGAATATATTTTAAATAAAAATTTTCTTTGGTATATTTGGATATTATATACATTTCATATAATACTTCTCACACCTAGAATCACCGATCATGGGATTGACTAAAAATGGTGTGAAGTTTATATGGTCAAATACATGTGAGATAACCTTTTAGGAGATGAAAGGGAGATTTAATTTAGAACAAGTCCTAATTAATACAAAGTCTGTAAGAAGATACACTATGTATTTTGATGAATTAGGTATTGAGTAAGAACAAGATCTGATTTAGGGGATAGAGTCATGGAGTATGGGTCTCGACAACCGAGGTCACCCAAGAGGAATTGCCCAACACACAATCTCTAGTTATCTTATTTTGTTCATGATTTTCATTTTGGAGACATTATTTACATGGAGAGTATTTTTTGGTGTACAAGAACCACAAAATCCACAAGTTAATATTTAAACAACATGATCTAAATATGAGGAAATGAAGGTGATTTGAATACCTACATTCTTTTGAATTCAAGCTTGACTACATTCTTGGGAGGGAAATACAATGACTGACGACCTGGTTAGGATGACTCATATACCAATTGTTCAATAGACTAATAGAGAGTAGAAAATTATGGATTTATTAATTGAGATTCACTTAGAGGTTCAGTATAGTTAGGGGTAGTCCCATATTATATCTTTATAAGTGAACTCTACCCTACTAGATAGAGTGAGGATGATGCAACAATTAGATTCAGAGGGCCTAGTCTTATGAGAAAGTGTGGTAGGTGAGGACCCTCCTCCTAGTTGTACCACAAGAAAGGATGATGTTATGCATATCCATGGTTGGGTTTGGGTTCCATTGGACATACGTGAGGAGATGATGTGGGAGGTTCATGCCTTAGTTTGTTCAGTGCATCCCAGTGTTACCAAGATGTATAATGACTTACACTATCAGTATTGGTGGTTGGGTATAAAACCTGAGCTAGCTAGTTTTTTCATGAGGTGTTCCACCTGTCAGTAGGTGAAGGGAGAACATCAGTGACCATCAGGACTTTTACAAAAGTTACCAATTCACTATTGGAAATAGGATGGTGTCACTATAGATTTCATGATTGGTTTTCCATGGTCACCTTGAGGTAGTGATTTCATTTGGGTTGTTGTGGAAAAGATCACGAAGGTTGGTCATTTCTTACAGATCAAAGAGAATTTCAGTGTAGATGAGTTTGGTAGGTTTTACACCATGACATTATATGACTACATGGGGTCCCATGTATTATTGTTTCAGATAGGTATACCTGATTTACATCTCCTTTCTGATAGAGTTTACATAGGGCGCTGGTTACATATGTTCTTTTGAGCATAGTATACCACCCTAAGACTGATGGCTAGTCAGAAATCATGATTCAGGTGCTTAAGGACATGATGTGGGCATGCTACTTGAATTTTGGGGGATTTTTTGAGAGGCATATAACCCTTGTTGAGTCTTCCTAAAATAATAGTTATCAGGTGACAATACATATGGAACCTTATGAGGATTTTTATGGTAGTTCATATTGATTTTCCCTATACTGGTTAGAGGTAGGTGAGGCATCTTTACATGGACCATGTCTTGTGCAGGTGACTTCTAAGAAAGTCCACTTGATCAAGAAGTGAATGAATACTGCACAATATCAATATAAATCTTATTCCAATCTGTGAAAAAGACCTCTAGAGTTCAAGGTTGGGGATCATGTCTTTTTACGTTTTTCACTGAGGATGAGACATTAATAGATCAGAATATAGGGTAATGTTTCACCATGATATGTCGATCCATTTCCGATTCTAGAGAGAGTCAAGTTGGCAGACTATCCTTTGTCATTACATTAGAGTTATCAGGGCATGCATTAAGTCTTCCATATGTCTCATCTATGCTATTATCATTTTGACCCATTTCATACTTTTCAATCTAAGGAGGTTGATTTATAACTAGATTTATTTGTTTAGAAGCATATGATTCGTATCATTTATAAGATCACAAAGTTTCTTTGAGACCATTCATTTACTATAGTACGAGTGCTATGAAAGTATGACCATTTATAAGACAAGACCTAGGAGTGGGAGGCTGATGTACATGCTCAGTGGCTACAGTTATTCTTAGACAATTCCTGACCACCCTTGAGAGGGAAATTTAGGGATGAATTTCTTTAAGGGGGGAATATCGTAAGAAATTGGGTTTTCATATGAGGTAAATATCCTTTTTATTTTGGTTTAAATTATTTTTATGTCTTGATGTGAATAAACTTTAAGGTCACGAGTGTATCAGGGGTGTATCAGGATTGTTCAGAGCTCGAAGCTCATCTTTTTGAAAAAATAGGATATGCCACATTGTTAATAGAAACCGTGTGGGGAATTCCACACAGTTTGAATAACCATACGATGCCTAGATAGAGGGAAATAGGAGCCCACATGGGTTTTCAAACAATGGGGATATAGGCTCATGCCCATGCAGAAACCTCTTCAATTTTTGATAGTGGGATGAGAAATGGTCTGTGCACGGTTTGGAAAACTGTTTGTGCAAACTGTGTAAGGTTCCCCTCCATAAAATAGTGGGCACATGGTTAGTTAATGGTTTGACCAACCGTGTGAGCTAGGGTTTGGGGGTAAAATTACCTATTTTCCCTTAATATGTTTGTAAACTAAAAACTATTCTTTTTATCCTCCCATTACATATCCCTGAGCATTGAGAGATCCACTTGAAGCCAAAAGGTTGGATTTTATACTATTTCTCTATCTAACTTTAGAATTGAGAAGCATTGGTCTCATTTGATCTATGTTAGTGAGCAATCAATTCCTTTTGTGATGTTCTTAATTCCTATTTGTATCAATGAAGTTATTTCGGTGTAAGATAATTTTCTCTATTTTTAGGGTCTTCATTTATTATTCATTTTTATTTTGATCTGAGTTGAATCACAAGATGATAATAGAATAACACTCTACTATGGACATATAGTAGTTGGTCTATACTTTTCCCAAATGGTATGGTGCTTTATTAAGTTAGTTTTCATTTTTCTGCCATCAGAATTTCTGGCATGGCCACTAAATTGAATTTATTAATTGAATTAAATGAAATTGAACCTATTAGAGATTCCCTTTATTACCTTTGAGATTCTTTGTAGGTTTTTTCTCTAACCAAGACCACCCATGGGATGTACCATGTAAATTTATTTGCCTATGAATTTATTTAACTACCCATGGGGTGAGTTAGTGATCTCCTTGTTAAAGGAAGACCATTTATAAATGATTTTAATAGAATTTATTAATTAGGATATATTTGTTCTCTACATATTGATACTCTTGACTAAATGGGTTATATGGATTTATAATATTGAGTAAATAAACTCATGAAATGTAATTTGAATGTGAATTGTGATATGAGTGGGTATACTCATGGAACATGAATGTGAATTGATGAATAACTACATAGGACTCCATGTGTGTGCTATGCCATGGGTCATGGAGTAAATGGTAGGGAATGAATTGGACTTGTATGGTCCTTGGATTCTGATTTCATTAGATACATTGGGCCTTGCTACCGTTAAGATCTGGTTAGTTTGGGCTCGCAGTGGACATCATCTTGTGACATTATCCTTGGACCCCAATTCAATACTAACTGAGTTTCCATTGATATGCTCCTGGACTTGATGAGTATTCCATGGTCCACTATACCTTGGATCTGGCCTTACTGGGTTGGAAACTTTTGACATACGACACAACCATTTTAAATGTGACATGATTGGTTAAACGGGGTGACCATGGTAAATGTGAAACCTATGGTTGCAAATCATGGCCATGTTTGTTTTTATTTTCAGATTATATGTCAAGGATATGAGTGACATGATATTTTGTGTATACGGTATGGATGTGGTGTTTATTTTTGTTGCTTTATTACTGCCTTGTTATAGGAGATTTACCCATGTTTTGTAGGGATCCTTGTTGAGATATACAATATCACATGTTTTATAGTACACATGACATGGAAACATTACTTTTATTTACATCTTACCAGTGATACATATTTCACTATACTTTACATTGTTATATTTCACATCCAAGACTTGTTATAGACCTTTTGGTGGTTATATTCTGGAATTGTATCTCACACCATATTCGGGCCACCATTGGGTACCCAAATAGACTATTTGGATGAAATTAAGGATTAGAGAATACACACATAGTATAATTATTGAATTTCTACCATTATTTGAATAAGGGGAGAAAAGGAACATGTTGAGGATTGTGATGCTATCAGAAAAAACTGATTTTTTTTTTAATTTGGAAACATGTATTGTACTGATGCCATGTATACTTATTTTGGATATTTTTAGGCACATGAAATGATCATCATTGTATATGAGATTATTTTTTTACATTGTTATCAATTCCTACTATTATCTATTTTCTGGCTGTTATAATACTTTCACTATTATTTTGTATGATTTATATCATTGTGTTACACTTTGTTAAGAGGGAATAATCACTCCACAGGAACACCCTTGGCCCACACTGCTAGTGAGTAGCCTATGGAATTTGGGGATATGTGGTTGAGGCCATGTAACCAACTGGGATAAGGGCACCATTTAATAGAATCTGGGTCTAGGTGGTTACATAAATTAAGATTAATTGCAAAAATATCTTAATTTTATAGTTTTAACTATTTTTATTTACTTCTATATTTTAGTCATAAAATATATTTTTTGATCCAAATTGAAAATTTTATTTATTTTAGTTTTCTATGTTCATTGAGATACGTTTCATTAAATTGTACTAGGATTTGAATCAAATTATTGGATCCCTAAAAGGATCTCACATGTCAAGCCTTGAAATATATACTTAGATCTATAGACATTCAAAAATGACCCATATATCTCAAATAGAAATATCAATTTAGGTGAAATTTCACATGGGGAAAGACAACTAAACTAAGAACAATTTCTTAAAGTTTGGATATGTGTTTTTCTTACTTATTAATGGCCATAAATTCATGGAAAATTATTGCATGGTAATATGAAGTGTAATCCTATCCAGAAATGTTTTCTAGATTAGATCTCTCATAACCTTAGCCACACTTGTCAATAGAAGTTGAGAGATTGAGATAAAATGAGGAAGATATAGGGAACAACTTTCTATAATAAAAATTTCCAAAATTATTCCATTTAGTGTTCATACCATGCACCATATTTTGGAGGATAATTTTTATAGACAAAGTTATCATCTTTGTTTCCTATAAAAATGTATAATCTCTTCCATTTAAGAGTTAGAAATTTTTGAGTATATTTTTAGAGGATACAATGTTGTAATAGTCTAATATAATTTCAATGGATTTTTTTTAGTTTTATTCCGATTAAATCATTTTTTTCTTTCACTTTAGTGTTCTTCCAATAAAACTCTATAATACTCACGACGGTGAGTAACTGACACTAGTATTGGCATTTTATAAGTGAGGAGTGATATTTTTATAATACTAATTTATTAATGTAAAAAAGGAAATTCATTATCAAGGAAGGTGAATAGAAAATTGATAATAATTTAAAATGTATAAGATTTAGTTTTAGAAAAAAATATATCCATCCATTTAAATATAAGATTTTTTGATATTTTGTGACCTTATACATTAATTTAACCATTTTAGCACATTTAACCATTATCGTGGTCTCAAAGTTTTACCTAAGTAAATATATTTTGTGAATAAAAATGAAATGCAACATATTATATAATTTGAGTAATATAAATAAAAATATAAAAACCATTTTATAAGATTCAATTTCTAGGGGTGGTGTAAATTAATTTTAAAAAAAGTATGCATAATGCAATGAAAATAGTTTTTAGAACAATTCCTTTTTTAAGAATACAAATCAATTTACACAAAAACCATGTATATTATTGATTCCCATGATATTTATTCATTTATTATTAAAAATTAAGAGTTTTATGACTTTCAAAGGAAGATGAAACCAAATGGATCATTTTGAACACCAAATTAAAGGAAAATAACCAAAATAGTTTTTATTGGAATAAAATACATATTAAATTCTAAAATTCCATACATAGATTTATAAATTCGACATAATATTTTTAAATTAATTTTTTTTATTTCTTAAATATATTTTTTATTGATCAAAATGTTTGATAAAATTTTAATCTATTCTTATATCATGATTATTTGATAAAACTCATGGTATTTATGAAAACTATATTTTTACTATTCACCAAAAGGAAACCTTTTTATAAAATTTCTAAAAATATTCCAAAGATACTTTTATCATGTTTAATCCAACAATGGATTATATCTAATAAAATTTAAACTATAAATTTATGTAATATTTCATTTAAACATAGTCACGAATAAAACTATTTTTATGTTACTATAATGATGATATCAGTCAGAATGGCCTGAAGGCCTTCATTTTTTTTATGATAATCCACCTTTCAAGGGGTGAGTTGGAACCCTTACAAGGCCCGAAGTCTTAGAGACAATTTCATGACCTGTAGGTCTTATAGGGAATCACCCAGACACGACAACTTGGAACTGCTCCTCCCCATCATATGTCATGAAATCAGCACTCCACCTTCACATGGCTGGTCGACTAGCTATCCTATGAAAAGCTGCACAAGCCCTATACCGACTACAAAGCAATACCCTCTCATTATTACAATTCCAGTTAGCTCTTCTCCAGTGAATGTGCCTACCCTGAATCCTCATCTGAAGCCTTTTCCCTTGTAGTCTGACTGGTACATCTTCATTCATCTGGCCCGAAGGCCTTGGGGTGGACCTAAGGCCTTAAGGTGGCTCTAAGTCCTTGAGAAACAACTGGCCCGAAGGCCTTGGGTGGCCCAAATGCCTTGCAGGACCCGAGGACCAAACCAGTGTCCCAAAGGCATAGATGGATGAATAGTTCTAGTTGTTACACTACCGAATAGTGACTACTACAGTACTACTACAGTACCAACAATTCGCCTCCACCCGAATATACGGAATAAATTTTATTATACATATTTTCACTATCCATCTTATTGATATATTATCAACTGTCTTCACCACAAAAACATCTTTTATGGTTGGAATTCCTTCCAACATGACATACAATTCATGTTGTTTTAGATCATCTCTACACTATGAATGCCAAAATATCCACAAGGTTATTAGGTGATAAGATGAAATTATATATATATATATATATATATTGGATACATTTATTTAAGGTTTATTCATGATTTATTCAATAATTCACTGAGTTTTCGTTTCTTTTCACATGAATTATTAATTCTAAATTTAAAGGAAGAAATGCTGAAAAAGTGCCAAAGATATGCTTTACTTGCCATGTGTCACATACAAAATGTGTATAAATTATTTATAACATGCTTAAAATAACAAAAAAACCCATGAATTTATTTCAAGAAATTAATACAATACACAATGTGTATATATAGTACACGATGTACTTATTTTAAAGATCATAATCCCATGAAAAGTGAACCACACACGCGACATGTAGAGATTTTATGATGTAAAAGTTTCAAAGGCTCACCCAATAAAATATATAAACCAATTATTCGGTGGGAAAATTGGATTTCAAATAAATTTTGTGCAACCAACTTACATGATTTGAAGATGTCAAAACAGAAGTCACTTAAGCCACCACACGACATCCATGATTTAAACACTGTCTACTTCTTAGGCCTATTAATATTATAACCTATCTTCCATGCATAGAATCTTTGAAATGTTTCATTCTATATCATTCTTATTATTCCTTTTTAATTCATTTTCATCCAAAACTAGATTTCATTCATTCCGTTAATTTTCTACTGAATCATTTTAAGTGGTTAATCATTATACACTTGTTCTTCATCCATTGCAATCTAGTTTACATTCCCAATGTTTGTTTCAATGCCACACAAAATTCGTCATCAAATCTTTCATCGCTCTTCAAAGTTTCATCATTTGTAGGTATTTATTGATGGTTTATTATTTTTTTTTATTTTGGATTTCTTTTTCTTTATTTTTTCATTATAGGTAGTTAGTTACTAATTAAATTTACATTATTTTAAATTGTTTAATATTGACTCTTTCTTGTTTTATTAATGGATTTTTTTATTTCTTAACTACTTATTAATTATGCATAACATGTTTAATATTTCCTTGGTTTTGATCATAACTTCCATGCATGGCTAATCCAGCTAGGGTTAGAGGTCATGAGTAGGGGTGTTTCTGATCCTAATGAATCTATATATTGAACCTTGGTAACCCTATGGCTAGTAATTAGGTTAGTAATAATTGTTCATCACATTCATTTTCACAACCATGACAATGGGAAGTGAAATTGACCGAACCTAACCTTATTGAAGTTGAGAAGGACTATGACCATTATCATATGATGATTTATTCATAGAATATAAGCATGATGATCCTAAGTTATTAGTTATACAATGACCAAGGGATAATTTTTGTATAGGAAGATCCAATTGGTTTGACCAAAACCAATTGGTGAATTTAGAACCGTTTTACTGACAAATACATAAGAATATTCAAAGTTAAATCTTGGATTTTTTTTCAAGATCCCTAAAATTGACCTCAACCTATTCCTTTGTTATCTGTATTAAATCCAAACTACTTACTTTAGTAAACACCAAACATGAATATTGAAAGTGAGGAATCCTTATTAAGGGTTTGGTTGAATTATTTGTTGAACTACCTGTAGTCCTCATGGGTTTGACACACTGCCACTTTACTATGCCCTAGTAGTGAGTGTAGTTTGGAACTATAAATTTATAATCTGATAAACAGTCATGTGGATTCAATGAAACATGTGGGTGATTCGAATTTTGGAAAATTTTCCAGATATTACTATTTCTTAGGCATAGTGACATTCATATTGAACCCAAGATTACCTCAGCCTCCCCTTTATTCTTTTTTCCTTCCCATTTTCTATTTTACATTTTTCTTCTTCAAGTACACCCATGAACTCTCTTTCTTTCTCTCTCTATTTTCTATCAGCTAGTTTATATTAAAGGGACCCTTGAATCACTCAGGAAACCTGGATGAATTAAAACATTTCTCTTCAATACCAATATTGATCAATCAATTTCTATGCACCACTGATTTTTAATGGAAGTTCCAAAAAACCTTACACCACCACACCTTAATGACCCCCTACATGTGCCACCTGAAAATCAGGGTGAGAGATCAGTGATATAGGAGAGAACCATTATAGACCATGGTTTTCCATACATTAGTAGTCTTACACCTAGAATTGTGAACCTTCTCATCCAGGAGAATACTTTTGGAATTAATCCTGAACTCATCCATATAATCCAAAATATGGGGAAGTTCAGTGGGATTCAAAGTGAAGACCCCCATAGGCACATTTTTTAGATTTCTTGAGGTTTGTGATACATTTTGTCACCATGTTCTATCATCAGGATCTATTTTATTAATATTTTTTCCATTATCCTTATGCGATAGAGCAAAAGATTGGATAAAAATTAAAGCTCCAAAGTCAATTACAACGTGGGATAAATTAAAAAATAATTTTCTAGAAAACTACTTCCCACTAACCTAGACTTGGATGCTCTAGAAAGATATTCAAAACATTACCTAGGAAGATGGAGAATCAGTGTGGGAAGAATGGGAAAAATTCAAGGGTCTAACTAAAAAATTCCCACGTCATGGACTATATGTGTGGATTAAATTACAGACATTCTATAAAGTACTTTATCCTGTTACAAAAACTATGGTGGATTCCATTATTGATGACATATTAATTCTCATGATATAGAAATTTGGCTAAAAAATTCTTGATGAAGTTTCCCAAATTGCTAGTCTGTGTCAAAGTGATAAAGGACCGCCATAACATGGAATTTATTAGGTGGAAGAAACCACCCACCTAGAATATCAAGTTGTGGCTCCTACACAGAAGATGGAATTATTTCAGTTACCTATTGCACCACCACCCCTTCTACTCCTGTGATGAAAATTAAATCATGCAAGATGTATGGAGTCCTAAATTCTTACCAAGGCTGTAGGGAAAAAATAGAAGAAACCCAATATCAAGATTTCAATTATGTATATTACAATCGACGAGGCCAACAATTTTATAAACCTCAAAAATAACAACAATAGAAACACTACCAAAAAATACCAACTCAAACGCATAAAAATAAAGGCTATTTATAACAAATGAGTGGAAAGATACCACAAAGGAATCCAGGACCACCTGGGTACCCACCACAAGGTTCATCTCCTCAACCACAATAACAATTACAACTAAAATTTCTTAGAGATAAACAGTTTACTATAAAAAATCAGAATAAATTACTACAAGCTCCACTAATACTACAAAAACAAGCCCAACCTCTATAGACTAATCTTTAAAATATTCTCACTTCCTTCATAGATAAATCAAATCATAGGATGAAAACCCAAGAGATAGAGAAGAAAAACCACAAGATTGCACTATGAAACATGGATAATCAAATAAAGAATATCTCTAAGACCTTATCTGATTAAATACTAGGAAATTTTCATCGTAATACCAAATATCATATAATGAAATATTCTAATGATATAGTTATTAAAAGTGAAAATGATCTAGATTTTCAGCAACCTTATGGAGTTGAGAAAACTCAGTTGAAAAAATCTAATGAATTTTGTCATTCAGAAACTTGAGTGATAAAACCATTTGAGAAAGATATAGTTGAGTAATAGACTAAAAAGGGATATAAATATGTAGTGACACCCCTATACAATCGACCTCTTCCCTTTACTAAATGGATACAAAAATGAAAAAAGGACTGGGAGTATAAAAAATTCATTCAATTATATAAATAATTTCATATTATTATCCCCTTTGTAGAGGAAATTTCATAAGTAACAGCACTTGCATGATTCTTTAATGTATTTATATTAAGTAAAAAGAAAATTGAAGTCTTACGAATCATTTTTATAAATGAATAATGATCTGTAGTTTTTAAATGAAAGATACCTATCAAAAAGAGAGACCCTGAAAGTTTTTTAATCCCTTGAACTATCAAGGCATGTATTTTTGAAATGTCCTTGTGTGACCTAAACCCAAGTATAAATCTCATTGCCATGAGTTTTTATAAGAAACTGGGGCTTATATAATTGAAACCAACTAGGGTGGCACACCAACTTGCTGACCATCAAGTCAAGAACCCCCATGGACTACTCAAGGATATCTTAGTAAAAGTCAGTAAATTAATATTCCATATTGATTTCCTCATTTTGGATATGGAAGAGTATGGTAGTATTCCCCTCATTCAAGGAATACCATTTCTACCCACTATAAATGTTTTTATTGATGTTAACTTAGGGAGATTTATTTTTTAGAGTTGGTGAAGAACATGTTGTGTTCAACACAGAGAAGGATGTTAATAAAAGTAATGCATTGAAAATTTTTCAAACTATATCACACACTAAAAAAAATTAAATCATGTGAAATGTTAAGAAGAAAATAAGAAACCACCACTTATTGATAAAGGATCCAGTGCTTACAAGAATGCAACTTGAACTGCACCTCTAATAAAGGATTCCATCCCACCTTTAGTCCCATATGTTTTCAAAAATAATTATACAAGGGGTATCAACAAAAAATTAATGTCTTATGATTCAAAAAATGTCTTTATATAGAAAATAAATAAATCATTGATTGGTAGGAAGCACAGGGTAGGATCTATAGGCTAATGTAGGGTAGCTTATTCTTTAGGAGGGTTTAGAGGGATTCTAGAAGTATTTCAGGAGGACCAAATCCAAAAAGGGAACAATTTGAAAAATAATCACAGTGTATGAAATACATAGCATGTAATAGTGAAGTGACTAAAAAATTTAAAAAAAATCATCATTTTCATGCTTTGTATGAAATAAACGATGTGTAAATGTTGGGGAAAGTTTTAAAAACTATGAAACCTAGGTTCACGCCCCCTATATTTCCTTCTGCGTACATGACCCCTACCCTTACCCGAGCATTCTCACCTAAATCCACACCCCCTATTATCCTCACCTCCTTCCCTACCACTTAACACCTCTATTCATATTCATAGACTACACCACCATGCATCTTCCTTCCATCCTTCATGGAATGCAGAAAAACCATTCACATGCCACCCGCTGATCACATGCCTAAGCTCGAGGACGCACCTCTTCCACCTAAACAGTGGAATACTAATCCTAAAATCCCCACAAATCCATCCTCATTGACCCTTTATTCTGTCTCTGCCTCTGCTACTGCCTCTGATGACTCATAGTTAGATTTTAGTAGACTGTAGGGCCTTTCACATCCTCAACATCATTCATGGCTCCATTTATCTGACCCTGCACACCTGGTCCAGTTTTTCCATCTCTAGGACAAGCCATTATGGACCAACAAGATTTTAGTTCCCCATATAATGGAGAGGATGCACATCTACTAGGTTGGTCCCCAACCTCATTGGCCAGCTGCACCTAACACAATCACATCGGTACAAGAGGAGGCTTACAAGGATTCCTTTCTCAAGTTCTTGGACACCTTTGAGTTGGAAATTGAATTTTTCCACTTTTTAATAGTAGATAAACCCTGGGAGATTATTTTGGGAGACTTTTATATCGACATTCACATCTACTCTACAAGTTATTAGTTTCTTCCATCTTCCCAACATTGAAACTCAAGCCTAACAAGGCCAGGTCTTCATGAATTTCGGCTAAGATTGAAAGAGATCAGCAGAGCGTGTATGATCCTCACTCCACAAAGAGAACCACAGTCTAAGGTGCTGCCCAACATATCCTACACATGGAATTATCTCATGCTTGGATGACCCATGGACATTCCCATGGTAGGGTGATCCATATCAAGTTCATTATTCTTACTTCAACCATGGGCGGCATGACCATCAACATGGCCAGGTAATTCAGTGATTTGTATTGAACACTCGACAAGAAGACTCATGCTACTTTGATGGGTGGATTTTCCATCATCCATTTGGATAGGAATCTTGGTGAATTTGAGGTAGCCAAACCCCACACGTTCATCAACCAAATGGAGGGAACAATCCTACTTCTAATCTACAAGATGGGGCTTCTCAAATTGCATGATAGCATCTACCAATGGGAACCAAAATATTTTGAGGATGTTGAAAATGACCCTACTCAGTATGTAGCTGAAACAGTCACACCAGCCTCCCCTACTAATGCCTATACTACCACTACTACCACCACCTCCACCACAGCCTCCAACCCTGGCACCTCTTCCATCCCACTATCCACCAATCTCCCTGCCCCTATTTTTTCCACCACCACCACAAATAGACCTACTATATTTTCACCCACCCCATTATACCTGATATATATCTAGTCCATGCACCAATATATTCTAGAGAACCTGTGTCATATCTTCCACCACTTTGATATCCAATTTATTTCACCACTATTCTTTACCATTTGTACACCACCACCACCCACCATAGCCTCCCACCCACCACCATTGGTATACGCTTAATTCTCATATATACCATTAATAGGTCCAATAAAGATCCCTATACCCTATAAACCGATAGAACCTATAGCCCTACATGATTTATTAGTATAGTAGGTCTGATAGGGAAAGGGCCTAATATAAGGACCCAACTTTAAACATTACATAATCTTGAATTAAGTAAATAATTCACATTGAATATATTTTCAAGTTTAGAGCTTTAGAGAATTAGGTCATAACATATACATAACAACATGAATATTACATGTAGACAGTTCTACACAGTATCCATATTTTTCATAAAATAATAACTCTTGAAAAAAAGAGACATGTCTAGTTCCATGTTTTAGACAACATGACTTTTCCTTGATCCCATCCTTGACCCTATTAATCTTTACGTCTCATGGAAAACATTTCAAAACCTCGGATGATCATAAAAAGATTAGTAAGGGTTGTAAAACAAATAATTAAAACATTAGTTCATCAATACATACATAACAAAAGTTATTTAACATACCTCATGAAATCATAATATTTATGAATAACACATAGTAATCCCAAATCATAATGGTAACTTGTGGCATCCATAACATACTTAAGTTGTACCTTTCATAGCTACGCAGGGAGTTACATTTGGAATACCCATCATAGTATATTCTCTAAATCTCTTAGGAGAAACATTATCATTTACCTTTTTCATGTTACCCAATGCATTGGAGAGCTATCTTGGGCTCACCCGCCCGAGGTTTATCACAGAACCACCCATATATGTAAACAATTCCCAAGATCTATAACATATTCATAACTTATAAAACAAACATAAAGAAAAGATAACATTTCCACATAATTTAAATATATTGACATAACAAATCCATTATCAAAACCATTTTCAATAGAAAAATACCTAAAGTGTATATGGTATTTATTTTCCTTCTAAAAACATAAATACTTGTTAAGGAAGCCATAGATCAAATAATACTCACAGTAGCAGAAAAGGTCATTGTCACTGCTTACGTTAAAAGAAACATTATTTTTTGTAATTTAGTAAAATGGATCATATAAAAAGATTCCCTTTGAATGAAATAAAAATTCAAAGGTGTTTATACACTGTATAAAATAAAGTTGTGTATAAAACAAAATATGCCTCAATAAAAAGAGATTGAGATGAAGTCCTGTACCCCATATCTGACTTGACCCGTTCATTCTTTAATCTTATGAAAAATAAACTAAAGTTAATTTATATTTTCTTAATAACCTTTTTCAAGTTTATTATTTCTTTTATATCACTTATTATCATGTTATAAACATTATGTAATCATTTAAGTTAATAATGGTTGTTTTTTCGATATTTGGTACTTGAGTCAAAAATGATCTTCTTATATTTACAAGTTCTCCATGTGGTCAAAATAACATTATCTCCAAAATGATATTCATGATTTATATATCATATATATCATATATATCCTGTATATATATGTATTTATAGTAGTATATAACATTTGGGGATAAGAAATGAAATGCACTATTCATGGAGACGGTAAGTCATACGTACGCATGAACACTACTTTCATTTCTATTTCATATATAATTGAATGAAAAATTAATGATACATAGGTATATTATAATTATAGTATAATATCATATATATTTTCATTAACTTCATCCTTTATACCTTCCATATATGGCATAAATGAGTCATATCACTTTGAGGGGGTAGTAGTCCCCACTTCCTCAAATGAAATTATCGCATTTACCCATTATGGAAACCATAAAGGTATGATATAAATGAAAGATACAGAAGTATAGAGATAATAAAAATATAATATATATCACATATAAATATAGTTCCATCATAATAGCCACCATGAGAGGTGGTAGGATATAATTGAACAATCATCATTTCGTGTGGCGTTAGTTTTCCGTCAACAAAAACATTATGTTCTTTACCCCTTAGATGGAAGTATGTGTAAGTGTATTTGGAATCCTTATCATTAAAAAAACCTAGTATATTGAGGATAAATATTTTAATAAAAAGATTTTATGGGTTTGGATAAGTAAAATAAAAGAAAATAACTTAAGAGAAGAAGTTACCTTTTAATCGGGTAACTCCCTTTGGTTTGAACTGAAAGGATTTCTTGATGTGCCTTCTGGAAAAGGTAAGGATTCTAGTTTGAAGATAGGGATCTTGGGAGATTATTTGATCATAGTTTGGATGATCCATGGGGATTGATAGATGTGAGTAATGGGTTACAGGTGAGGGCTTTTTATATGGGGGAGGAGGGGCTCTTTAGTAAAGTTTTATAATATTATTTTATTATGTAATAATTTTCATTTTCTAAAGGTACAAAACTTATTAAATTAGAAGATAAGATGAATATTGTTCTAAATAAAATCATCCATTAATAATTAGACAGGTTTTGGATATTGTTTTATTCTTTATAATCTTATTTATTTAAATTATTCATTAATGAATTAAACAGTTCACCATTATTGTGTCATAAATAATTTTATTTATTTGATGTATAAAATTATAAAAAAATACCATGATGTAGGAAATATTTATATATTTCAAATTAATATTTATATTCAAAGAAATAACTTATATAACCACATGTAAAAAATTAATTTACTAAAAGATATAGGTTTATGTTATTTTTGTATTCACTTTATATTAATTAATATAAAGTGTCATTATCACTCCCAAGTGTCTCCATGGGGTCCCAAATTCGACCCAAGGATTCCCATGGTAGGACATGTATCAATAAATAAAAATAGGACACATGTTAGGGTAATTTAATATTATTATAATAATATTGTTTTTACGCTTATTTACTAGATTTACCCTTTTACTATGGTAAATAAAATATTTACTGAAGTAAATATTCATAATGTCTAAAAATAAAACTTACCTATTTATAAAAATTGAAAATCATGATTCGAAATATTGAATCCATTTTTCTAAATTCATAATATAGAATTGGTAGAAATTAATTTAAAATCAATTCTCGTTGTTAAAACAAAAAGCGTGTTTTTAAGAAATATTAACTATCAAAAGATTTACCTTTGTTTATGTCCAATTTAAGAATTAAATTAATTCTAATGACCAATATTGGATTAAATGGTAAAACTATAATCCAATTACACTTTAAAACCAATTAATATAATATTCTATCTATATAAATAAATTAGATTATAAGGCAGTTTTGAATTAAAATGCTGTATTTTTCACTATTTATAAAAAAATGCACATTATCAGAAAAATACCAAAATTTCATACAAAGTAAATTTTGATGTCCCTTTTATAAATAATAATATTATTTTGTCAAATATAACATATAAAAGTGACAAAAACTAGATTTAAAAATGGTTTTCCATCAAAATGTGGTAAATCCACCCTTTAAAGTATATTAAAATATTTATGCTTAGAATTGGATTCTTTCTTATTTTAAGCCTCTAAAATTTATTTGATAAATGTAAAAACATTCAAAAAACATGTATAATCATATTGTAGTTAATTATATTCATTACCGCCAATACAATGGCTTGGCGTGAACTACCATTTAAAATAATATTATATTATTATTATTCTGTATGACTCAGTATTGTGTGCAACATTAGACTTTGGAGAAACCCATTGTTTCATGTTTGGTATGCCATCAAACACAGAATCCCATTAAAAGTAAAATTAATATTTAATTCAAATTTTTTAATAAATATGAAAATGTATTATTCTTTATTTACCTATGATGTTACATTCTTTACCAATTTAGAAATTGTATCCTCACAATTTTATTCACTTATAAAATAAGTGTGGGTATTTATCCCTCATATCATTTTCAAATTCTCATGTTTACTCTTCAACCATATGAGTTTTCCACAAAATATTTGCCTAATAAATTACCTTATTTCACAACACTTGCTCTCTTCGGTCAAGAATCTGGACTAGTTGTTCCTCATAAGAGAGAATCTATTCCAACTGAACTACCTTTATGCTCAAAATATGAGATGGATAGGAAATATACTTTCTAAACATTGAATGATGAAAAATACTATGTACCTGGGATAAAATTGTAGGTAATGCCACTCTGTATGCAACTGATCCAAATTTCACTAGGATTTCATAAGGTCCAATGAACCTCGAACTCAAATTTCCCTTATTACCATAACACATCACACTTTTTCATGAAGAAACTTTGAGAAAGACATGATCAGAAACCTCAAAAGAAAGATCCTTCTCGTGGTTATCTACATAACTTTTTTTCCTGCTCTGAGCTATTCTCATGTGCTTCTGAATCAATTGGACTTTTTCTGCCATCTCTTCTACCAATTCTAGTCTCATCAATTTCTTTTTAGCTACTTTATCCCAAAAATATGGTTTTTGACACTGCTTCCCACATAATTCCTCAAATGGAGCCATCGGTATACTGGAATAAAAGCTGTTATTATAAGAAAATTCAACCAAAGAAAGATGTTGGTCCCTACTTCCTTGGTGATCCAGTGAACAAGCACGTATCAAATCCTCCAAGGTATGAATTGTTCATTTTGACTACCCATATCATTGAGGAATAAAATCTGTATTAAAATTTAATTCAGTACCCAATGACTTTTGAAGGCCTTTCCAAAAGTTAGAAGTAAACCTGAGATCACAATAAGATACAATGGAGAGGGGAAATCCATGCAACCTGACTATCTCTTTAACATACAACTGATAAAGTTGATATAGAGACAAAGTGTCTCGAATAGGAAGGTAATGAGTAGATTTAGTCAATCAATCAAAAATAAACATGATTGCATTATTACCTTGATATGTATTTGGTAATCCCACAACGAAGTCCATGGATATATTTTCCCATTTCCACTCTGGCCCTGGTAAATAATAAAGCATCTATTTTAGTAACTGCTGCTTTGCATTATCCTATTGAAAAGTCAATCAATTAATAGTAAAGTTAGAAATATCTCTTTTCATTCCATCCCACCATTAATACTCCCAAATATCTCTGTACATATTAGTACTGCCAGGATGAACAGAAAACAAAGAACTATGAGTTTCACATAATAACTCTTTCTTCAACTTTGAATCACAAGGCACACATAATCTCTTCCAAGACCTCAAAACAAAATCATTTTCAGTGTTAAAATTATGAAACTTACCCTTTTGAACCAACTCTACCTTTTTCTACAACTCATTGTCTTCCTTCTGGGCTTTCTTAATTCTGTCTAATAGAGATGATTTCACTGACACCTGAAACAAAACAGAGGAATTTACTACACCAACAACTTCTATGAAAATTTTTATCAAGTCATTAATCAAAGGATATTGTTCCAAATGTAACAAGGTCAATGTAACATTACTTTTTCAACTCAAAGCATCAACCACTTTATTTGATTTTCTCGGATGGTAATAGATCATATAATAATAATCCTTGATTAATTCCAGCCATCTCCTTTGTCTTATATTCAATTATTTATGAGTGAATATATACTTCAAAATTTTGTAATTAGAATATATTTCACACTTTAATCAATAAAAATGATGCCTCCAACTTTTTAAAGCAAAAAAAACAGCATCTAATTCCAAATCATGTGTATGGTAATTTAAATCATGAAGTTTCAACTGACATAAAGCATAAGCAATTACCTGATCATTCTGCATAAGGACACAACCAAGTCCTTTCAACGAAGCATCACTATAGATAAAAAATCACCATTTTTGGATGGAAGTTACAAAACTGTAGCATTCACCAATCTTCTTTTCAATTCCTGAAAACAATCGTCTCATTATTTTATCCAAATGAAATTAACACCTTTTTGAGTTAATTTTTCCATTGAGCTAGATAAAAATGAAAACTTTTCAACAAACCTCTGTTAATAACCTGCTAAACCAAGAAAACTATGGATCTCGGTTATATTTTTGGTTCTTGACCATTCTTCAAAAAAAATTATTTTAGCAAGATCAATAGTTATGCCATTTTTTTGAAACAATGTGACCAAGGAATGAAATTTGTTGTAACCAAAATCCAAACTTTCTGAATTTCCCATACAGTTTCTTTTATTTTAAGGTTTTCAAGACAACCCTTAAATGATTTTCATCATCCTCTTTAATTTTATAAGAAACAAAAATATCATCAATGAACAAAACCAAAAACTTATCTAATAACTCACAGAAAATTCTATTCATAAGATCCATTAATACAGTAGGTGCATTGGTTAACCCAATAGGATAAACTAAAAATTCCTAATGGCCATATCTAGTAAGAAATGTGGTCTTCAGAATGTCTTCTTCCTTTACTTTCAATTGATGGAACCCCGACCTCAAATGAATATTCGAAAAATACTGAGCTCCCTCGAGCTAATCAAACAAATCATCGATATGAGGCAAAGGTTACTTGTTATTAACAATTATGTTATTCAATACTCTATAATAAATGAAAAGTCTCATTTAACCATATTTATTTTTAACAAACAAGATAGGATCACCCCATGGTGATGTGCTAGGTCAAATGAAAACATTATCGAATAACTCCTGCAATTTATTTTTTGACTCTAAAATTTCAAATTGAGCCATTCGATAAGGGGGTTTTGAAATTGGCTTAGCATCAGGAACTAATTAAATAGTAAATTCAACTTTCTGATCTGTTATAATACCAGAAAAATAATTAGGAAAGACATCAAGTTACTCATTTAGTATTGGCACATCAGTAATCTAAATAGATCCTTTGTTTTCAACAATATGTGCAAGGTAACATTCATTTCCATATTTTACTAGTTTCTCAGATTCTGGATATGTTATCAAAATTAAGGGTTCATTATTTTACACAAACTGAAAATATTTCTAAAAAGAAACCTCTTTAGCTCTGAAATAAATCTTACTATGATAAATGGAAAGCCAATCCATTCCCAAAATAACATCAAACTCTACTATATGGAAAACAATAAGGTTTGCAGGTAGATTCTTTCCACACCCAAGGACCTAAAGTTTCTTATAATTTCTTTTTGTCTCAACATTTCCCCCTGGTGTTTTTACCATAAGTTCAAGATTTATATCTTGAGATGTAATTCCCAATTTACTAGAAAACTTCTCAGAAATGAATGAATGTGTAGACCCTAAATCAAACAACACATTAGTATAATCTAAACAAACAAACAATGTACCTGATATTACTTCATTTGATGGCCCAACATATACTGAAGTAGTTACAAAGGATTTCACCACCCCTTTCGGCTTGTAGTCTGGATGCTTTCTCCCAGTTGAGTTCTTCTTTGGACACTCATTTTCATAATGACCCATTTCATTGCACATAAAAATTTTTACTGACAGTAAATCAGATTTTTTCTTACCATTAACCTGATCTTATTCAGCACAATTAGGATCCTTATGTACAATTTTTCCACATCAATAGTACTTACCAGAATTAAAAATACATTTCTTAGTATTATTGTTACCACAATTTCACAAACTATAAACTTAAGTTTCTAACCATAATACGTTTTTGAAGAGTTCTTCTCTTTTATCTGCCACCTCGACCTCTTATACTTTTGTTTGTCAAAGAACACATAATCATCAGAAAACTCCATTTACACCTTCTATGCACATAAAAAAAATAATAACTTTTGGAATGATGATAAGCTAAATCCCTTCGATACTTTGGCTTCAATCCTGAGTAAAAATGATTTATTTTACTATCAAGATATCATTTGAAGTTTAGATAATACCTTGCCAGTCTAGTGAATTTTTCTTCATAAGCAGCCACTAAGTCATCCACTTACCTCAATTCCAACAATTGTTTTTCCATACGAAGATGAACCACATTAGGAAAATATTTCTCAAGAAACATACCTTTGAATTCAACCCAATCATGAGTATCCATCTCCACACTATCCCTGATATTTTTCACCATCAACCACCGTTTATCGGCTTCATCTTAAAAATGGTAAACAAAAAGACTAACCTTTTGATGTTATGGACACCCCATGTCTTCAAAAATCTTTTCTAGTTCTTTAATCCACCCTTCTACTTGCATAGGGTCAGATGATCCTTTGAATGATGTGGGATGTTGCCTCATGAAATGCTCCACTACAAACTTGTTCCTCTGTGGTTGATCTGGATGATCTCATTCATGGATACCACCACCATTTATAGCATGCGTCAACTATGCTATCACTGCAACAAACTGTTCAGTTCAAATTCTGACCATCTTAGGTTGTTGATTTGGAAGTTTTTCTTCCTCCTAATATCATCCCATCATAGATACCATGTTTCCTCTACAGAAAACCATTCTAAACACAGAAATATCTTAGGCGAAGAAACATGGTAATCTGTTAATGCTATATCATTTCAATAATACCATAAATTAATTTATGGAGATTAATTAAACAATATTATAACTCCTAAATTTGTCTAATCTGACATCTGATACCAACTATAAGGACCCAACCTCAAACATTATATAATATTGAATTAAGTTAATAATTCACATCGAGGATCTTTTCAAGTTTAGAGTTTTAATGAATTAGGTCATAAAATATACATAACAAATTGAATATTACATGTAGACACTTATACACAGTATCCATTTTTTTATAAAATAAAAAATCTTGAAAAAAAGATCCATGTGTAGTTCCATGTTTTAGACAACATGACTTTTCCTTTATTCCATTCTTGACCCTATTCATCTTTAAGTCCTATATAAATTTTTTTAAAACTTGGGATGAGCATAAAAATCCCAGTATGGGTTATAAAACAAAGAATGAAAATATTACTTCATCAATACATACATAACATAAACTCTATATCATACCTCATGAAAACATAATATTTATGAATAACACATATTAATCACAAATCATAAAGGTAACTTGTGGCATCCATAACATACTTACATTGTAGCTTTCACAGCTACGTAGGGAGTTATATTTGGAATACCCATCACAGTATATTCTCTAAATCTCTTAGGAGAAAATTTACCATTTAACTCTATCACGTTACCCAATTCATTGGAGATCTATCTCGGGCTCACCCTCCATAGGTTTATCAAGGAACCATCCGTATATGTAAATAATTCCTAAGAACCATAACATATTTATAACACATAAAAAAACATAAAGGAAAGATAACATTTCAACATCATTTAAATATATTGATATAAAAAATCCATTATCAAATCCATTTTCAATACCAAAATATGTAAAATATTATATAGTACTTACATTCATTTTAAAAACATTACGCCTTGTTAAGGAAGCCATAGATCAAATAATACTCGTGGAAGCTGAAAAGGTCATTGTCACTAATTACATTAAAAGGAATTTTTATTTTTGTTTAGTAAAACTCCTTGTAGAAAAAGATTCCCTTTGAATGAAATGAAACTTAAAAGGTGTTTATACTACTTATAAAATAATTTTATGTATAAAACAATATATGCCTCAATGAAAGGATATTGAGACGAAGTCCCCTACCTCATGTCCGACTTGACCCGTTCATTCTTTTATCTCATGAATAATAAACTAAAGTTAATTTCTAATTGATTAAGAACATTTTTCAAGTTTATTATTCCTTTTATATCACTTATTACCATGTTATAAACATTATGTAATCATTTAAGTTAATAAAAATCATTTTATCGATATTTGGTACTTAGTCAAGAATGAACTTCTTATATCTACAAGTTGTCCATGTGGTAAAATGTCCATTATATCCAGAATAATATTCATGATTTAGATATCATATATATAATATATATCCAGTATATATTTTTATTTGAAATAGTACATAACATTTGGAGATAAGTACTGAAATACAACATTCATGGAGATGGTAAGCCTTACGTACACATGAACGCTACTTTCATTTCTATTTCGTATTTAATAGAATGAAAAATTAATGATAAATTGGTAGATTATAATTTCAATATAATATCATATATATTTTCATTAACTCCATCCTTTATACATTCCATGTATTGCATGAATGAGTCATATCACTTTGAGGGGGCGGTAGTCCGCACTTTCTCAAATGAAATTGTCGCATTTACCCATTATGGAAACCATAATGGTATGATATAAATGAAAAATACATAAGTATAGTGATAATATAAATATAATATATATCACATATAAATATAAGTCCATCATAATGGCCACCATTAGAGGTTGTAGGAGATAATTTAACAATCATCATTTTGTGAGGCGTTAGTTTACCGTCCACAGAAACGGTATGTTCCTTATCCAATAGATGGAGGTGTGTGTAAGTGTAGTTCGAATACATCTCATAACAAAAACCTAGTATATTGAGGATACTGGTGTTGTTATAAAATAAATGAATAAAAAAAATTTATGGGGTTGGAGAAGTAAAATAAAATAAAAGAACAAAAGAGAAGACGTTACCTTTAAACCGGGTAACTCCCTTTGGTTTGAACCAAAAGGATTTCTTGAAGTGCCTTCTGGATAAGTTAATGATTCTAGGTGTAAGGGATGGATCTTGAGTGATTATTTAATCAGAGTTTGGATGAGATAAGGGGTTTTATAGGTGTGAGTAATGTGTTATAGGTGAGTTATTTTTATAAGAGGGAGGAGGGGATCTTTAGGAAAGTTTAAAAATATTATTTTATTATATAATGATTTTCGGTTTGTAATGGTATAAACTTATTACAATCAAAGATAAGATGACTCTTATTCTAAATAAAATAATCCAATAATAATTTGATAGGTTTTTGATATTGTTTTAATGTTTATAATCTTATTTATTTAAATCATTTATTAATGTGGTAAACAATGCATAATTATTGTGTCATAAATAAATAAATTTATTTGTTTTCTAAAAATTATAAAAAAAATACCATGATGTAGGAAATATTTTTTTATTTCAAATTAATATTTATAGTCAAGGATATAACATATATAACCCCATGTTTAAATTTATTTACTAAAAGATATATGTTTTTTTCATTTTTGTCTTTAATTTAAATTAATTAATATTAAGTGTCATTATCACTCACAAGTGGCTCCATGGGGTCCCAAAATAGACCCAAGGACGACCATGGTCGGACAGGTATCACACAATATGAATATGACATATTTTAGGGTAATTTAATATTATTATAATAATATTTTTTTACCTTTATTTACCAGATTTACCCTTTTACCATGGTAAATAAAATATTTACTAAAGTAAATATTAATAATTAGTAAAAGTAAAAGTTACCTATTTACACAATTTGAACATCTAGATTCTAAATATGGAATCAATTTTTCCAAATTCAAAATATATAAGTTTCAAAAATTAATTTAAAATCAATTCATGTTGTCAAAACAAAAAGCGTGTTTTTAAGAAATAATAACTATCAAAAGTTTTACCTTTGTTTATGTCCAATTTAAGAGTGAAATTACTTATAATGACCAAAATTAGATTAAATGGTAATAATATAATCCAATTACACTTTTTAACCAATTAAAATATTATTATAAATATATAGATAAATTTGGATAAAAGGCATTTTTGAATTAAAATGCTGTTTTTTTCACTATTCATTAAAAAAATGAACATTATCAGAAAAATATAAAAATTTATTCCAAAGTAAATTTTGATGTACCTATTCTAAATAATAATATTATTTTTTCAAATAAAACATATAAAAGTTACAAAATCAAGATTTAAAATGGGTTCTCCATCAAAAGGTGGTAAATCAACCCTCTAAAAAATATTAGAGTATTTATGCTTAAAATTGGATTATTTATTATTTTAAGCCTCTAAAATTTATTGGATAAATGTAAAAACATTTAAAAAACATGTATAATCATATTTTAGTTAGTTCTGTTCATTCCTTCCAATACAATGACTAGGTGTTAACTACCATTTAAAATAATACTATGTTATTATTTTTTACTATGACTCAGCATTGTGTGCAAAATTAGACTTTGGAGAAACCCATTGTTGCATGTCAGGTATTCCATCAAACATAGTACCCACTTTAAATTGAAATTAATATTTAATTCACAAATTTTAATAAATATGAAAATGTATTACTCTTTATTTACTTGGGATGTTACACCTATCCCTCCCACCATCTACTAAGGTGTCATTCATTGACTATTTTTCCAAACATATGAATACCATTAGGATCAGAACCTTGCATTTTCATTCCACCGATATTGCTACCAGTACTAAGGAACCACTAATGAACATCAATTATCCTTTTTCTATATCTATAGAGGGCATTGATATGGAAGGCTAGATCAAAGGACCCACTATTTGGGATGGTACTTCAAATACCGCCTTAAGAGAGCGAGTTCCCCTGATTCTGAGTTTTACCCTGTACCCTCCCCCATTTATATTCTTTTTGGGTAAAATTTTTTTATACTACTTGTATTCCATTTCTAAATAATATATCATTTCTCTATATATACATGTGATAGAATTTTTTTTATTTATTTCTGGTTGTACTATTTTTATTTCATTACTATATTACATTAGCCATGTCTTGATCTTCTGACTCATCTATGGTTATTGATACACCTATCCCACCACCATTTAACTAATTACTTTGGATGAATAAACATCTGGTAGACATCGAGTGACAACACTAGGAGCTTTCACTATAGATTTGTGCTCAGTAGGGATCCAAACTGTGATTATGTAAAGACCCGTAAAATTCAAGGGAAATTTTTTCTTAATTTTCTTTAGAATTTTACAAGAGCGCGGTTTCAGACGGCACCGGATTCCGAGGCCCGGAGTGCCCGGAATTAATTTCCGAAGTTTGGCTCGGGTACGTTCAGTGAACAAACGAGCGGGAATTCCTAACTTTTGATCCGGTGCTTGGAATTGAAATCCGAGGGCACCGATGAACTCGCAGCGCCGATTTTCGCTTAAAGAGACCTTTTCGGGAGTTGCGTTTGTTGCGAGTTGAAAGTTAGTTTTGGGGTTTTCAGTTGAGTTAAATAAAATTTGTGTAAGACAAATTTTATTTTAACTTATTAAAAACCTACCAAAGGAGGTTGGAAGTGGGACCCACACCCACTTAACCTCCCTTGGGAGGATTAAGTGTGGTGGGGCCCACACGAACCCCTAGACTTTTCAAGTCCCCTTAACCCCCCACTTAATTGGCTTAAGTTACTCTTAATTAATTTTGGGGGTTAACTCTTTTGAATTTCAAACTTTTGAAATTCTTTTATGTTTTGTAATAATAAAATAAGATGTTATCTTATTTTATTATGGGTTGTTGGTTTGTCCCCTTGAGAGCTTTTTGAGAGCTTCCTCTTCATCTTCAAGCTCTGACGAAGAACGAAGAACGCTCAAACTCCGACGAAGAACGACGCCTCTCTTCTTCGTCCTCGGTGTCAACAAGAGGAAAGGCCGCTTCCTCTTCGGACCTTCTTCGTCGGCATACGAAGATTCGACAACGACTCTTCCTCCGCGACACCGATATTCCACGACTCCGTCAACGTGCGACTATCGAGGTAGAGGTTCTTGAGTTCGTTGTTCTCTTTTTAATTTGACTTTCCTCAAGACTTGACGAGGAACGCTCTTTTTCCGATGAAGAACGCCGCACCTCCTTTCTTCGTTCACCGTGACAACGAAGGGGACGCCATCTCTTCTTCGGACAACCTTCGTCGGCGTGCAAGTTTCGCCAACGACGTATCTCTTCGGGCATATCTCTTTGTCAACGGATTTGACGAACGACGACCGCGACGCCCGACTTCCGCGACGCCGTCTTCCGCGGAACGTAGACGAATCTTCGAATCTTAAACCCGAGGTAGGGGTTGTCGATTTCTTTTGGTTTCCTTATTTTATTCTTGATCGTGATTTTATCAAGACTAACGTATGACTTGATTTTATTTTGAGTTGCGTTATTATTTTAACGTGAGGGGGGCCGGACCGCACGAACACGGCCGAACCCCCCCTCCATTGTTCTTGTTTAATTCTTGCGGTGGAAGCAAAGTGGCGTGGTGCCGTCGCACCACGCGGATGATCGTACAAATAATTTACGCGATGCCGTCGCGCGCACCTTGGAAGAAATAACAAGAACACGACGCCGTCGCGCCGCGTTGAATGATTATCAAAGTATGGCGAAGGGGCGCGGTGCCGTCGCACCACGCCGGATGACGAACGCCGCGGCCGGTTCCGGGCCGCGGCGGGACGAGAAGACCGTGGCCGGTTCCGGGCCGCGGCGGGACGAGGAGACCGCGGCCGGTTCCGGGCCGCGGCGGGACGAGAAGACCGCGGCCGGTTCCGGGCCGCGGCGGAAGAGAAGGCCGGCGGCCGGGCCGCCGGCGTCGGAAGTCAAAGGCGGGACCGGAATTTCCGGTCCCGTTGGTAAAAACCGGCCGGCCAGCTGGCCGGCCGGATGACTGAAAACCGGGGGAATAAATCCCCCGGACCGTTCAGCAAACCCCCCCTCTTAATGAGGGGGGCGGTTCCATGAAAGGGGGGCAGCAGCCCCCCGGTTCCTTTGAATTAAACCGGCCCCCACGTGGGGGGCCGTTTGTTGCAAAGGCACGGCTCAAGGCCGTGCCGCCTTGTCAAAAGAGCGGGGGCTTAGCCCCCCGCGTGCGCCGTGGCCCGCCGCCGCCATCGCGGCCCGCCGCCGCCGCCACCGCGGCCCGCCGCCGCCGCCGCCACCGCGGCCCGCCGCCGCCGCCGCCACCGCGGCCCGCCGCCGCCGCCGCCCCCGCGGCCCGCCGCCGCCGCACCGCCGCGCCGCCGCGTTGCCGCGTCGCGCCGCCGCCGCCGCCGGCCGCCGCGCCGCCGCCGCGCCGCCCCGGGGGGGGGGGGGGGTCGGGCCGGGTCGGCCCGGACCCGGACCCCCCCGTTTCGAACCAGATTTGGTTTTTGGCTCATAACTTGAGCCTCGGACCTCCGAATGACGAACCGTCAGCGGCAACACGATCCTTGGATCGAGACGGTCTTTTCGGTATATCGCACTCAAGGTTTCGGATTACTTTGAGTTCGGCCGGGTTGGTTCGTTCACGAAACCAACCGGGCCTTCGGAGCGGAAACGCTCATATCTTGAGCCACGAACGTCCGATTGACGCGCCGTCAGTCGCGTTGTGTTCCTCTTAGTGAGACGGATCTTTTGGCATACTCCGCCCGAGGTTTGGACGCAGGTGGAGTACGGTCGGGTTGGTTTTGCCTTAAAAACCAACCGGGCCCCGGAGACGAAAAACCTAATAACTCACAGACCGAGCGTCCGATTGACGCGCCGTCTGTTTCGTTGACTTCATCTTGATGAGACGGAACTTTTGACATACTCCGCCCGAGTTTTGGATACAGTCGGAGTATGGCCGGGTTGGATTGTACCCGAAATCCAACCGGGCCCCTGGAACGGAAAAGCTGATATCATTCAGACAGGACGTCCGTTTGACGAACCGTCAGCGGCGTTGGTGTTTACGTTTAGTAACGGTCCCTATGAGTATACCCTATGGGAGTTCGGGGTACAGATGAGATACGGCCGGGATTGGTTCGTACTCGAAACCAACCGGGCCTCTGGGACGAAAAGGCTAATAACTCACAGACCGAGCGTCCGATCGACGTGCCGTCTGTTGCGTTGAGACCCCTGTGACGAGTCGGACTTTTGAGATACTTCTTTGCGGGACTTTGAGATACTTGGGTATCGACCTGTAGCTCGTGGAGCGGACCCTCCCAGTGACGAGCGTGCGATGTACGGAGACCGTGTAGCTGGCTGAGACCTGACGACTGCTTGACCGACTCGACTTGGAGTGAGTCGACTAGCCCAGTGGACAGAGCACTACTTTCTGAGGTGCAGACCCATGTCGGACGGAGCACTACCTGTGTGACAGTGCAGACCCGCGGTGCTCGTCCGGAGAGTACCTCAGCAGGCTACTAGGGGGTGTGCACTACGGAGTTTGGGTGACATACCTCGGCGGGAAGCACTACTGTGTTTGGGTGGCTGGCCCGCAGTACTTGACAGGAGGAGTACTTCAGCAGTCTTAGGTTAGTGAGCAGTACCTCGGAGTCGTGACAGGACCACTGTACACTCTAGAGACGGAGCTCTTCAGCAGTTACGGTTTCGATAATGAAAATCCTGGTTTGAGCTGAGACTTTTGACCTTGTGTTTATTTCATGATTGAGATGGGTCACTTGCTAACTTGGGTATATGTATGGGCATATACCCGGGTAGTGGTTATCCGTCGTTTTCACAATTCTTGTGTTTCCTCATGATTGAGATGGGTTACTTGATAACTTAGGTATATGTATGGGCATATACCTAAGTAAGGTTTATCTGTTGAGATCTTCTTGTGTTTATCCTTGTTGGTTTTAGTGAGACCTTGAGGGTCTCGGGGTCCCTACTGAGTATCGTTATACTCACCCCTGCACGGGCTATGCCCGCACCTCGTTGTGTTGGTTGCAGACGACAGACAGTGCTGACAGAAGCCGAAGGTTCAAGGACTGGACGGTACCTGGAGGTGGACTATACGACGAGGCGGTACCCGGAGGTGGACCACTGGGCGAGACATACTCGGAGCGGATGGCGGGACCCGAGGAGCAGAGGAGCTATCTGTACCCACCCTTCAGGTGGGATCTCCAGTGGACATCTCAGCGTAGCAGCTTTACTTTTCAGTCGCTGTTTTCCCTTTCGAGTTGTACTTTACAGTTGGGCTTGTATTTCCGGCCCCTTTTTACTTTTCAGCTCTTCTTTTGTACTTAGTGTTTTACTTCCGCTTGCTTACTCTGTGGTGTTTGTTTACTTTACAAAGGCAATGCCTTCCCTTTTTCTGGGATTTATGCCTTGGTGCTAGTCGCCAGCCCCTGGCCTATGGAAGGCGGGCTTGGGGTAGTCACGACACGGACCCCGGGGGCGGGTTGTGACAAATTGGTATCAGAGGAGTTCGGTTCTACCGCAGACTCTGATCTTTCTTTCTGTGAAGCAATAGTGTTAAGGGTACCGAGTGTGGTTTTCAGTTCAGGGAGTCCAGTGTTGGTGCGGGCGGCCGACGTATCCATACACCAGGACCCTGACAACTGATTTCCGACTTTGTGCACGAAAACACTGATTGCGTGTGTGTTTTCAAAAGTTTTTCCCCTTAAAACAGCTCAAACCAGGTCAGCTCACCAGGTATAATAGTTTGATCGTGTTACGTTGTTTCTTTCAGGATGTCTTTTCTCAGACGACCAGCTAGAGCCCGGAGGGATGAGCGTGCTGACAGTCTGTCGAGCGACGAGGCTTCAGTGCAGGGCCCTCTTGCAGTTGAGGCACCAGCGGAGGCACCAGCGGTACTACCATACGTTGGGCCACCGATGCCACCAGCCCCAGCAGTAGGCGATGCACGACGCTTGAGCGCGCTGCACGAGTTCCAGCGCCAGAGGCCACCCAGGTTCCGGGGAGAGACGGACCCGCAGGCGGCTGAGGTTTGGCTGGAGGCTGTGGTGAGAGTCTTCAGGCTAGTGGGGACGCCGGCAGACTTCATGGTGATCTTTGCTACCAGCCTCCTTCAGGCAGCAGCAGGTAGGTGGTGGAGCCACTTGTTTCAGTTTTGTGATGAGATGAACTTCGCATGGGAAGACTTCGAGACCTTCTTCAGGGTGGAGTTTGTGCCAGTATCTCTACACCCCGAGCGTGTACAGGAGATTCTGCCTTTGCCGCGTGTTTTTCGATCAGAAGCCGAGTCATCTGTGGGCAGTAGACAGATGATGCAGAGGTCCAGGAGGACCAGACCAGCAGTTGGGCGATCTCGGGTTTTAGGACCAGTGGTGCGGGGCACCCGAGGTGGGGTCAGAGCCAGGCGTGCCAGAAACGGACAATGTTACTCCTGTGGCGGAAAGGGTCACCTGGCACGTGACTGTCCGACTCCTCGATCCGCAGGCTTGGAGGGAGCCACCGAGGTTGAGGCAGCGACAAATGCTGAAGCTCTGGGAGCAGGTGGACAGGGGAGGAACTAGTGGATACGTCTTTTGTACTTCTAGTTCCATGTTGATGTTGCTTTTGTGTAGCGTCTTGTATTATGAGCTGCAATAATAAAAGACGCATACCTTTGTGATGTTTTCTTTCCTGTCCTCTTTTGTGATGTTACTAAGAGGTTCCAGTTGACTGTTGACTTGACCCTCACTTGTGAGACATCTACTGGAGGAGACCCAGTTACCACACACTGATGCCGACAGTGTGACTCAACCCTTGGAGGTGAGAGTAACGGTTGGATCTCTTAGTAGTAGCGTCGAGGCCTTACGACGTCATCCTTGGTATGGATTAGTATCATCCATGTTAGGATTGACTGTTTTAGGCAAAGAATGTGGTTCATCCAGGGGATGAGACCAGGTTTCTCTTATCGGCAAAGAAGAAATCTCGCAGCTCTTATGGGACCAGAGATGGTCCGGGCCATGTCAGAAGAGGTCCATGTCATCCAGGAGCGGATGGGGACAGCACAGAGCCGGCAGAAGTCATATGCTGACAGGAGGCGGAGGCCACTGGAGTTCGAGGATGGCGACCACGTCTTCTTGCGGGTCTCACCTCGACGTGGTATTCGGAGATTTGGCCGAGGCGGCAAGTTATCTCCGCGCTTCATCGGACCCTTCCAGGTCCTCAACAGGGTTGGTGAGATGGCTTATCGCCTGGCTCTACCACCTCAGTTGCACCGGGTGCACGACGTCTTCCACGTGTCTCAGTTAAGGAGATGCGTGCACGACCCGACGCACATCCCTGATCATGTGGAGCTTGACGTTGACAATGGGGCGACTTTTACGGAGGTCCCGGTGGAGATAGAGGATTGACAGGAGCGGGTCCTACATGGGCGATCGATTCCTCTTGTGCGCAACAGATGGCGGCACGGGAATCTCCAGGAGAGCACATGGGAGCGGGAGGCTCAGATGCGTGCTCAGTACCCTCTTTTGTTTCCCTAGTTATTGATGTAGCTTTACGGGGACGTAAAGCCCTGAGGTGGGAGTAATGTAAAGACCCGTAAAATTCAAGGGAAATTTTTTCTTAATTTTCTTTAGAATTTTACAAGAGCGCGGTTTCAGACGGCACCGGATTCCGAGGCCCGGAGTGCCCGGAATTAATTTCCGAAGTTTGGCTCGGGTACGTTCAGTGAACGAACGAGCGGGAATTCCTAACTTTTGATCCGGTGCTCGGAATTGAAATCCGAGGGCACCGATGAACTCGCAGCGCCGATTTTCGCTTAAAGAGACCTTTTCGGGAGTTGCGTTTGTTGCGAGTTGAAAGTTAGTTTTGGGGTTTTCAGTTGAGTTAAATAAAATTTGTGTAAGACAAATTTTATTTTAACTTATTAAAAACCTACCAAAGGAGGTTGGAAGTGGGACCCACACCCACTTAACCTCCCTTGGGAGGATTAAGTGTGGTGGGGCCCACACGAACCCCTAGACTTTTCAAGTCCCCTTAACCCCCCACTTAATTGGCTTAAGTTACTCTTAATTAATTTTGGGGGTTAACTCTTTTGAATTTCAAACTTTTGAAATTCTTTTATGTTTTGTAATAATAAAATAAGATGTTATCTTATTTTATTATGGGTTGTTGGTTTGTCCCCTTGAGAGCTTTTTGAGAGCTTCCTCTTCATCTTCAAGCTCTGACGAAGAACAAAGAACGCTCAAACTCCGACGAAGAACGACGCCTCTCTTCTTCGTCCTCGGTGTCAACAAGAGGAAACGCCGCTTCCTCTTCGGACCTTCTTCGTCGGCATACGAAGATTCGACAACGACTCTTCCTCCGCGACACCGATATTCCACGACTCCGTCAACGTGCGACTATCGAGGTAGAGGTTCTTGAGTTCGTTGTTCTCTTTTTAATTTGACTTTCCTCAAGACTTGACGAGGAACGCTCTTTTTCCGACGAAGAACGCCGCACCTCCTTTCTTCGTTCACCGTGACAACGAAGGGGACGCCATCTCTTCTTCGGACAACCTTCGTCGGCGTGCAAGTTTCGCCAACGACGTATCTCTTCGGGCATATATCTTCGTCAACGGATTTGACGAACGACGACCGCGACGCCCGACTTCCGCGACGCCGTCTTCCGCGGAACGTAGACGAATCTTCGAATCTTAAACCCGAGGTAGGGGTTGTCGATTTCTTTTGGTTTCCTTATTTTATTCTTGATCGTGATTTTATCAAGACTAACGTATGACTTGATTTTATTTTGAGTTGCGTTATTATTTTAACGTGAGGGGGGCCGGACCGCACGAACACGGCCGAACCCCCCCTCCATTGTTCTTGTTTAATTCTTGCGGTGGAAGCAAAGTGGCGTGGTGTCGTCGCACCACGCGGATGATCGTACAAATAATTTACGCGATGCCGTCGCGCGCACCTTGGAAGAAATAACAAGAACACGACGCCGTCGCGCCGCGTTGAATGATTATCAAAGTACGGCGAAGGGGCGCGGTGCCGTCGCACCACGCCGGATGACGAACGCCGCGGCCGGTTCCGGGCCGCGGCGGGACGAGAAGACCGCGGCCGGTTCCGGGCCGCGGCGGGACGAGGAGACCGCGGCCGGTTCCGGGCCGCGGCGGGACGAGGAGACCGCGGCCGGTTCCGGGCCGCGGCGGGACGAGGAGACCGCGGCCGGTTCCGGGCCGCGGCGGGACGAGGAGACCGCGGCCGGTTCCGGGCCGCGGCGGGACGAGAAGACCGCGGCCGGTTCCGGGCCGCGGCGGAAGAGAAGGCCGGCGGCCGGGCCGCTGGCGTCGGAAGTCAAAGGCGGGACCGGAATTTCCGGTCCCGTTGGTAAAAACCGGCCGGCCAGCTGGCCGGCCGGATGACTGAAAACCGGGGGAATAAATCCCCCGGACCGTTAAGCAAAACCCCCCTCTTAATGAGGGGGGCGGTTCCATGAAAGGGGGGCAGCAGCCCCCCGGTTCTTTTGAATTAAACCGGCCCCAACGTTGGGGGCCGTTTGTTGCAAAGGCACGGCTCAAGGCCGTGCCGCCTTGTCAAAAGAGCGGGGGCTTAGCCCCCCGCGTGCGCCGCGGCCCGCCGCCGCCATCGCGGCCCCCGCCGCCGCCATCGCGGCCCGCCGCCGCCGCCACCGCGGCCCGCCGCCGCCGCCGCCACCGCGGCCCGCCGCCGCCGCCGCCACCGCGGCCCGCCGCCGCCGCCGCCACCGCGGCCCGCCGCCGCCGCCGCCGCCACCGCGGCCCGCCGCCGCCGCCGCCGCCACCGCGGCCCGCCGCCGCCGCCGCCGCCACCGCGGCCCGCCGCCGCCGCCGCCGCCACCGCGGCCCGCCGCCGCCGCCGCCGCCACCGCGGCCCGCCGCCGCCGCCGCCGCCGCGCCGCCCCGGGGGGGGGGGGGGGTCGGGCCGGGTCGGCCCGGACCCGGACCCCCCCGTTTCGAACCAGATTTGGTTTTTGGCTCAAAACATGAGCCTCGGACCTCCGAATGACGAACCGTCAGCGGCAACACGATCCTTGGATCGAGACGGTCTTTTAGGTATATCGCACTCAAGGTTTCGGATTACTTTGAGTTCGGCCGGGTTGGTTCGTTCACGAAACCAACCGGGCCTTCGGAGCGGAAACGCTCATATCTTGAGCCACGAACGTCCGATTGACGCGCCGTCAGTCGCGTTGTGTTCCTCTTAGTGAGACGGATCTTTTGGCATACTCCGCCCGAGGTTTGGACGCAGGTGGAGTACGGTCGGGTTGGTTTTGCCTTAAAAACCAACCGGGCCCCGGAGACGAAAAACCTAATAACTCACAGACCGGGCGTCCGATTGACGCGCCATCTGTTTCGTTGACTTCCTCTTGATGAGACGGAACTTTTGACATACTCCGCCCGAGTTTTGGATACAGTCGGAGTATGTCCGGGTTGGATTGTACCCGAAATCCAACCGGGCCCCTGGAACGGAAAAGCTGATATCTTTCAGACAGGACGTCCGTTTGACGAACCGTCAGCGACGTTGGTGTTTACGTTTAGTAACGGTCCCTATGAGTATACCCTATGGGAGTTCGGGGTACAGATGAGATACGGCCGGGATTGGTTCGCACTCGAAACCAACCGGGCCCCTGGGACGAAAAGGCTAATAACTCACGGACCGGGCGTTCGATCGACGTGCCGTCTATTGCGTTGAGACCCCTGTGACGAGTCGGACTTTTGAGATACTTCTTTGCGGGACTTTGAGATACTTGGGTATCGACCTGTAGCTCGTGGAGCGGACCCTCCCAGTGACGAGCGTGCGATGTACGGAGACCGTGTAGCTGGCTGAGACCTGACGACTGCTTGACCGACTCGACTTGGAGTGAGTCGACTAGCCCAGTGGACGGAGCACTACTTTCTGAGGTGCAGACCCATGGCGGACGGAGCACTACCTGTGTGACAGTGCAGACCCGCGGTGCTCGTCCGGAGAGTACCTCAGCAGGCTACTAGGGGGTGTGCACTACGGAGTTTGGGTGACATACCTCGGCGGGAAGCACTACTGTGTTTGGGTGGCTGGCCCGCAGTACTTGACAGGAGGAGTACTTCAGCAGTCTTAGGTTAGTGAGCAGTACCTCGGAGTCGTGATAGGACCACTGTACACTCTAGAGACGGAGCTCTTCAGCAGTTACGGTTTCGATAATGAAAATCCTGGTTTGAGATGAGACTTTTGACCTTGTGTTTACTTCATGATTGAGATGGGTCACTTGCTAACTTGGGTATATGTATGGGCATATACCCGGGTAGTGGTTATCCGTCGTTTTCACAATTCTTGTGTTTCCTCATGATTGAGATGGGTTACTTGATAACTTAGGTATATGTATGGGCATATACCTAAGTAAGGTTTATCTGTTGAGATCTTCTTGTGTTTATCCTTGTTGGTTTTAGTGAGACCTTGAGGGTCTCGGGGTCCCTACTGAGTATCGTTATACTCACCCCTGTACGGGCTATGCCCGCACCTCGTTGTGTTGGTTGCAGACGACAGACAGTGCTGACAGAAGCCGAAGGTTCAAGGACTGGACGGTACCTGGAGGTGGACTATACGACGAGGCGGTACCCGGAGGTGGACCACTGGGCGGGACATACTCGGAGCGGATGGCGGGACCCGAGGAGCAGAGGAGCTATCTGTACCCACCCTTCAGGTGGGATCTCCAGTGGACATCTCAGCGTAGCAGCTTTACTTTTCAGTCGCTGTTTTCCCTTTCGAGTTGTACTTTACAGTTGGGCTTGTATTTCCGGCCCCTTTTTACTTTTCAGCTCTTCTTTTGTACTTAGTGTTTTACTTCCGCTTGCTTACTCTGTGGTGTTTGTTTACTTTACAAAGGCAATGCCTTCCCTTTTTCTGGGATTTACGCCTTGGTGCTAGTCGCCAGCCCCTGGCCTATGGAAGGCGAGCTTGGGGTAGTCACGGCACGGACCCCGAGGGCGGGTTGTGACAGATTAGAATGAATGATATTATTTATTCATGAGATTATTGCTTAGTATTCTCTTGATGTGGTGAACCCCACCAAGAATTCACAAGATATTGATGAAACAACCACAATTTTCTATAGGAGGCAGTGAACTTCTGAGAATATGGATGACACTACCTAATCCTTTTATATATTAATCTGGATAATGATTTAATTGTTTGTTCTTTTTTGGTGGAAAACACATTTTTTCTTTTATTTTCAGTCCCATGATTAGGATCTTTGTTTTATTTTTAGTAGTTTTCATGTTCATAGGATATTTGTGAACCTCACTTTACTCACCTATCTACATTTATATATGAGTTATTTTTATTTATTATTCACAGTGTGAACCTATCAATTTCATTGATTTCACTCTATTTAGACCATGTGGAATAATGTTTTATATATTTCATGTTTTTTATTCTTTTAAAATTATATATGTAACCCAAATTGACATCATTATCTACCAAGTTTCTCCCCTAAAAAGACATCCATCAAAGAGAGCTCTCAATTCTCTAAAATAAATTTCAATTTTCCATTTCATTTTTTCTATGCTATATATGTGATTTGTATCCCATGATAATTTCTAGTAAAGTGGATAAACTATCTCATTTTAAGTGTAGGGGAGTATATCTTGAGCTTTATTGCATATACACTTGGATTATTGCTTGTTTCCACCTATCCAGGAGACATTTTCACTAAAATCATGATTTAAACATGAAAAAACATCACACCCATGTAAATAAAAGAAAAAGTTTGGTTGGAAGTTGTTGAAATACATGTTTTACTCGTATTTATATTTTTAGCATGGTTTCTAAGTTTATTAATTTAATTCAAATTGAAAATTTTTGAAATTTATTTTGTTTGAATTATTACTTGATTTTATACCATGAGTGATTGCCAATTATATTTTTTTACTCCCATTATCAAGAGGATTCTAGACCCATGATTTCATATTCTTTTATGAGAATATTTCTTGAGAGACACATGGCGAATTTAAACCTATCATAACGTGAATAGAGATTTCGTTTAGGCTATGATTAAACAAATGTATTTTTAATATAATTGAGGAAATTCTTTCATGGAACTTTTTCCTAAGACCCACCATACATTTTTCCTTCTTTATCCCATAGTATCCATGAATACCTATTTTAGTATGGAGTTATTTAAAGATGATTATCTATTTCTACCCTACTATTGGAATTATGCATGATTATCCTTTGAACAAGTGAGGGGGAATTTTCAGTTGATGGAAACAGGATGTTATTATTGAGTAGATGTTATGTGGAATTTTATTTACCGTATTGATATAATGTGATCCTTGATTAATTTTGGAATTTTTTATTATTATCATGTTCCTTTGAAAAATATATAAATAAAAAGAAAAATATATTGGGTTGTGTATTAGGAAGGTCAAAAATCAATATTTCTACAACGATGAATCCTATGATGGATCATATGTGGTTAGGGGATGAATGTTAGATCTAGCCTAAACATGAATTTCAAAATATAAATAAAAGAAAAAGAAAAATAATAGAACAAGGTACATTTTTAATACTTACTTGATATATTCATGGATCCAATTTGATATTTTTATAGCATGAACACCATTTTATCTTGGAGGAGCCAGTTCGTTGCACGATTTTAATTTATCATTTGAACCATTTTTACTAAAGTTCTCATGGTTGATTTTGTTTTTTTATTTATGAAGTGGTGATGATAGAACCAATTCAATCCTATAGTTAGGAACATGTATTTAGGGTATGAGCATAACTCCAGTTATATTTTACCTTGAGTGATGAGAGAAAATTTAGTTTGAGGTAAATTGAAAAATGGGTATAGAATTTACGAAATGATTATTAAATAATAATTAAAGAATAAAGAATCTAGATAAATAACTTAACTATGAGGAATGACTGATATTCTCAATAGGATTGATCCTAGAGGACTGAATTTTTCTTCCTATACTTAGTTTTAGTTTTCTAGTTGTAATGAACATTTCTTATTTTAAAAAATATTTATTTTGGAAACCCTATTGAGATTCTTTTTTCTCAAGGACAAGAAAACTTTCATGTTCATAGGGATTTGATAAGATAAAATTATACATATATATATATATATAAGATACATTTATTTGAGGTTTATTCATGATTTATTCAATAATTCACTATTTTTTTTCTTTCACAAGATTTAGAAATTTTGGATTTAAATGAAGAAATGCAGAAAAGTGCCCAGAACAGGATTTAAAAGCCATGTATCAGATACATGACCTATATAGATCATTCACATCACGTTTTCAAGACCAAATACCAACCCATGAAGACATTATATGACGTAAATACAATACATGATGTGTACATCTAGTTCACAATGTGTAGATTTCCAAGATCATAATCCCATGAAAAGTGAACCACATACAAAATGTGAAGATATTGCGTGATGTGAATGTTTCAAAGGCTCTCCCTGTAAAATATACAAATCGATTCTTTGGTAGTAAAATTGGATCTTAGATACATGGTGTGAAACCAACTTACATGAAATGAAAATTTTAGGTCAAAAGTCATTTAATCTAGTGCACAACATACACGACTTACACACCATATACTTCTCAGGCCTATTAATATTCTAAGCACTCTAACGTGCATATAAGCTTCACACAGTTTCACTATATCTCATTTTTTATCTATTATTTTAATTCATTTTCATCCTAAACTATATTTCATTCATTACTTTAATTATTTTACAGAATCCTTTTGAGTGGTTAATCATTCTACACTCATTCTTCTTCTGTTGCAATTTTGTTTCCATTCCTAACATCTGTTTCAATGTTAGAGCCATTATTCATAAAATCATGCATCATCATTAAAATTTTCTTAATTTATAGGGATTTATTGATTAATGATTATTATTATTTGATTCTAGATTTCTCATTATTCATTTTTTCATCGTCTAAATTCAGTTTTGGATTAGATTTACATTTCTGGAATTTTTTTAACTTTGATTATAGATTATTTTAATCCTAGATTGTTTATTTCTTAATTTTTTCATGATTATGAATTGAATGTTTAATATTTATTTTATTTTGATATTTATCTCCATGTGTGGAAAATCCACCTTAGGTTAGGTGTTGAGATTAGGGTTGTTTTCGGGCTTAATGATTCAATAGATTGAACTTTTGTAACCCTATCACTGGTGATTAGGTTAATAATAATTGTTCATCACATTATTTTTCAAAACCATGACTATGGGATGTGAAATTTAATAAACCTAAGATAATTAGGGTTGATAAGAACTATGACCATTAGCCTGTGATGATTTCTAAATAGAAGCTATGTGTAATGAAAATAAGTTGTTAGCTATACCCTGAGCATGGTATAGTTGCAGTATAGGTAGTTCCATTTGGTTTGACCAAAACCAATTGGTGTCTTTAGAATTGCTTCACACCCTAAGCTATAGTACTATTCCAAGTTAAATCTTGGATTATATTTTTTCAAGATCCCTGTAATTAACCATGATACCTTTATTTATTATATTACTTAAATTTAAATTACTTAGATTTAGTAACCACCAAACTTGAAGAGTGAAGGTGAGGAATCCTTCTAAAGGGATTTTTTTCAATTGGTTGTTGAACTTCCAGTAGTCCTCATGGGTTTGACCCACACTGTCACTTTACTACACCCAAGTGGTTAGTGTAGTTTGGTACTATAGATTTATAATCTAATCAACCCTCTCATGAATTCAATGATGCGTAAAGGCGAGTCATTAGGATTGGATGTGAAAAATATTTTTTTGATAATTATTATAAGCTTCTAAAAAGAGGATTTCTAGAAATTCTGATTTAGAACAATATGGAAATATGGACAATGGTACCGAGTTTCAAAATCATAGATATTTAGCGATAAATATTAAGGGTTATAAGTGTGTATAAGAATCAATTTGGATTGAGTAAGAGTAGCTTTGTCGATATGTAAGTGTAACCTTGAGTTTTGAAATGCTATGTAATATTCATCAGAGATCTATATATGGTTAAATATCTGGCTTCCATTGTTCTCTAGAAGTTGGTAATTAAGGTGGTGAATTTATTGTGTAGATAGAAACAACCTTGATCAAGTGGGGATTATTCATGATGATTATAATGTGTCCCTAGTTCGAATGGATGTAATTTTATATATATATGAAAGTGGGGTTACTTGTTTTAGTATCTTGTAACAAATCTATTCTTTTTCTTATATTTCTAAAAAACAAATAGTGTTTCTCCCAAGGAGTAGATAAAGTTATAAACCACATAATATATTGTGTTGAAATTCCAAGTTAGTGTGTTTCCTTTTAGTTCTTTATCCTAAAAGTTATATATGAATTAGATCATGGTGATTCATAATGTTACTAGGGTTCATAGTCTTATTAGTTCTAAATGCACTATTTTAGGCATCATTATGTTTTAGAAGATCCTAAATTTTTCTTTTAAGCGAATTCCCTGATAGTATATTCCATCTCATGGTTTTTGGGTTCCAAAATGTGTTTTAAGAGCTTGTAGTTTATAAAGTGTCAGAGAAATTGGTTTTTAAATAATATTTGGTAACATATTTTTTATTTAAAAATTTAAATTATTGGAAGTTATATTTAGAAATAATATCATTGTAAGAAAGAAATATTTATATTGAAAAAGTCACAAGATCAAATTTTGGATTATATAGGATGAAAGTAGAGGATTAATTATATTAAAGGATATAGGGCTCCCATAGAAGTGGATCAAAATATAAGTAATAGATAAAGTGGAATGGGAAAGTCTCAACAATAAGGTATTAGGAGTCATTAATATGATTTTGGCATGAAATTTTTTCTTTAAAATTTGGTAGGTGAATACCTCTAAGGAATTGATGAAGACTCTATCCAATATGTTTGATAATCCTACAATAATGAATAAAGTGCTTCTGATATAATTACTTTTTTGGAATCAATATATCAAAAGGTAAGTCTATAAATGATCATGTCAGTGAATACAACATGATTCAAATTATATTAGAATTAATAGGTGTAAAACCTTGATACTTTATAAAATTTATTTTTTTCAAATAATTTTAATTTCATCGATAACTTGCATTACATGAAGTATTGAGTTTTAACAGACCACAATATACTATTAATATTATTATTTAAACATGATTATTATAACCTAGCCATTAAACTTGGTAGTATTAATGTGAATAAATAAATTTTTATAATTAATTATAATGTTTTTAGATAAGAAAAATACATTGATAAATATGTACTTAATTTTTGGTAAAGTCAATATATACTTTGATAACACATTTCTTCAAAACATGATTTCTATTTATTTTTGGCAAGAAATAATAAAATTAAAATTTTACAATTTTATAAAAATTATTTAAAAAAATTAAGTTCATTTTTGGAATCAAAATGTCAAAATTATCTTAGTATGAAATTTTGGTAATTTTCGGAAGAGATTATTTTTTTTGACGAATAGTGAAAAATACAGATTTTTATTAAAAATATCCTTTTCAATTAATGTATTTACAAAGTTAATTATTATTTTAATATGGTTTAAAATTAAAATTATTTCAATTATATTTTTTTTGTAACGTTCCATCTTGGGTGCCACACACCAATGCCATGAGCTGGTCAGTCACGTGACCTCAAGTGAAACTCCCCGTACGCTAGAGGCTACTGACTAACAGCAAGGGTCTGATAAGTCATAAATAGGGATACTATACCATTTTGATAAGAGTAATACATAATTGGAAATAAAAAAACAATAGAGGAAGAATATATAACCATAAACAATACCAATATCTCAAGATAAGTAGTACGAGAAAATACAATATCCAACTAAAGAAGAAAACATGACATGCTAATGTATGTGTTAAGTGTCTAATATGAAAAATGAAAATAATGACACCAAAAACTCAAAAAAGGGTCTCTAACCACAGCCAATTCCATAATCAAAGCTTCATACACAAATTATCCATATAACCCATGGTCTTTTCCCTTAACCTATACTACAAGAATAAAGTCTATTTCATTCACCGATCAGACAGTCTGTGTAAGGTGTGAGTACAACTCAGCAAGACACCACCAAAAATTTCTAAAATAATATCTCGTTAGATAATAGTGTATGTAGTTCTATAAATAAATATGTATAATTCATAATTATAGAATCATCACTTTATCATTTATTCTTTACTTAACCATATTAATTCATGGGTATCTGAGGACACTCATACCTCAACACTAGCTTCAACTCATGTAAGATCCCTATGTGTTCCTAGGTAATATCATATCTTAATACCTACTTTGTCTCATGCTGCATCCTGAAGTATTCAAAGGTTAAATCATATCTCAATATCTTCTTCAACTCATGCTATAGCCCGAAGTATTCCATTGTGAGGTTGTGTCTCAGAGTACCAGTTTTATCATTCTTTTATTGATAATTAAATGCCCATGTTAGAATCTATACATAAATAATTATAATTACTATATCCCAATTCTCGAATTCATACTTGAATGACCATGTTACCATTTATAAACATACATTATAATGTCCATGTTACCATTCTCTAATTCATGATTAAATGACCATGTTCCCATTCATAAACACACATTTGAATGACTAAGTTACCATTCTTTACATCATAATTGAATGAACATGTCCCTATTCATGAAAAAATAATTAATTTAGAAATTAATTACTCTCATAAATTCCATTATTAATTCAACAATTAGTTTATCACATAATTACTCATAATAAATTCTCCAATTAATTAAGTCATCAAACCAATTAATTAATTTAACAACTAGATAATCAATATTCACAAACTCAGATCCCATAATTTACCCCAAAATTAATTATCTCATTCTCAATATCAATTATTCATAATTAGTTCCAAAATTAATTATCCCAATCTATAATATCAATATCAAATAATTAATCACACAATTAATTAACTCAATTCAACAAATTCAATATCTAATAATTAATTCTACAATTAAATATCCAATTCACAATCCCTAAATCTCATAATTCATCCCCCAATTAATTATCTAATTGGAGAAAACCTAAATCTCATAATTAATTCTCCAATTAATTATCTATTTCCATAATACATTGATAAATAAATTGGAAACATTAATTAACCCAATTTAGCAATTCAATTACTAAATAATTCTATAAATTAAATAATTTTCATACATGTATCAAAATCAGTACTATGGGAATTGAATATTAGATCACCTACCTCAATTCATTGATTCATAATCAACAAATGGAAATTCCCAAAAATTGAGTGGCATAACGACATAGATCAGGATCCAGATCTAAAACCCTAAATCAAGATGAAACAAAAAAATATCTCTTAATCATTGATCTAGATCCAAAAGTATATATCTAGATTCACCAAATATATATCTAGATATTGAAAAATGGAATATTAATTCCCACCCAAAGAATGGCAGAAGGAAGGAGGATGAATGAGAAAGTAATGGGATATGATCCACTTACCGGGAGAGGAAAATATCATCAATTTGGGATTCTAATAACAAATAATTGCGGTCATAAAACCTTTTAATCCCTCCAGAAAGCTATGATATCATCCAAAATCACAAGGGTCCGATTTTGGGTTGAAATGGGCTAGTTTCAAGGGATTGGGGTAATTAAAAACTAATTTTTCAGCCACATTAAAATTCACGTACGATTTCTTGGTAGGGATACATTTTTTCCCTAATAGTACGACAACCGTGCACTTATTATTTAAGGGGGACACAATTTCTCCTTTTAGGGAACAAAAATTGATAAACCATGCACCAAACATGCAAACCCCCCCACTTTCCAGGGTTGCATGGTTTGTTGGCCTAGGGTGCACAATTTCCTCTAACTGTGCAACAACCATGCATAACCACTTATTCTTTCAATTTTTTTTCAAAATTACACACAAACACATCGGAAGTTATAATAAAAAAATGTAATAAAATAAGGGAAAAGGGTACCTAAATACAAGATTGATTCAACTATAGAAATGGTCAGGATCTTACAATATCCCCACCTTATAAAAACTCATCCTTGAGCAACACTCACAAGATTCCATAATATTACAAGCAAGAAATGTTGATAAAATAAGCCTACATATATTCTTCCCTTTCCTTTTTTTCCTCTTACACATTACCATGTTGCCACAATACATGAACTATCAACATGGTCTTTCAGCACTACACTTTCTAACTGTGATCTAACATACATATCAGATGTTCCTCAAATGATGTATCTATATCAAGATAAACGTTATCCACATAGATCACATGATAAGGGTCTGGATGAAACTACCACAGTTTTTATACATGAAAAAAATAATGTATAACACTGTATTTATGTGGTAGTGCCAATCGGTATGCCACAGGCCCGATTCTCTCCACTACCTCAAATGGTCCAACGAACATGGGCCCCAACTTTCCCTAATTCCATATCCTGTAGTGACCCATCCTAGGAAATCCCCTAAGGAATACATGATCCCCCTTTATAAACTCTAGGGGCCATATCTATATATCAGGATATGACTTCTTCTTTCTCTGAGATATAGCTATATTTTTTTTAATCAGCTGAACCTGCTCCGACATCTCTCGCACGAGACTCGGTGCCAACAACTCTAACTCACTAGCCTCCTTCCAACATAGTGGTGATATTCATAGACTAACATAAAGATAATTTTATGGTTCCATATGTATCATTTCTTATTAACCATTGTTATAGGAAAACTCCACTAAATCCAAGTTCCTTTCCTAATACCCACCAATGTTAGTAACACATTGTCACAGTATATCCTCAAGCACATGTATAATACACTCTAACTTCCCTTCTGTCTGTGGGTAGAAATTAATAATCAATAATCCCCTTATAACAAGCTCTTTCTATAATCCCTTCTAGAATCATGAAGCGAAACATGATTCATGATCTAAAACTATAGTCTATAGAACCCTATACAGATGCACTATCTCCCGTACATACAAATATCTGGGATGCTCCATTGATAATGTCTCCCATATAGGTAATAAATGATCTAATTTTATCAGTCGATCCCTAATAACCAAAATAGCATCATTTTTTACTTGGTGTCTTTGGGAGACCGACCACAAGGTCCATTGTCATGTCACCCTACATCCATTCAGGAATGGGCAATGACTGCCGAAAACCTCTAAGTCATTGATGATATGCATTTACCTACTGACATGTGTAGTATTGTGTCACTAACTCTAATATCTCATTTTTAATTCTAGGACACCAAAACTATCATCATAGTTCATGGTATATTTTAGTTTCACCTGGATATATCACCCAATTCAAGGGATGAAATTTCCACACAACCTCCACTCACATGCTTATAGGAACAAAATCCCGATTCCTGATGTAGATGATCCCATTCTCATCTAACTAACAATCTAAAGGTGACTCCCCACCTTCAATGCTTTAACTCAATCTCAAAAACTATGGATCCTCATAATGGCTATCCAAGATCTATCTAAAAAGTATAGAATCCACTAAAAGTGATACTAGAGTCATCTTCTCTTCGTTCTCTTAAACTGACACATGAATCTCATCCACCGAGGTCATCATATTCCACTCAGTACTGGACTTCTAAACTATCTGAGTCTGAGTCTTCCTTCTCTACAAATCAACATTATTGTTTCCTTTCCTAGGTGTATATGATAAGTCAAAATCAAATGACTACATATAATCGACCCATCTCTGCTACTAGAGATTCAAATCTCATTGTGATAAGATATACCTTAATCTCTTGTGATCCATATACATAGTTAACTTCTCACCCAACCAAATATTGCCACCAATACTTTAGAGAATAAACTACCTTTTCTTACTTGAGTTTATGTGTAGGGTAGTTCAATTCATGTATCCTTAGTTACCGAGACTTGTACACCATGAATCAATCCATTTTCATCATCCAAAATCCAATCCCTAATACAAAAGCATCACAATACACCATGTACTACTCACCTAGATTAGGTTGGATCAAAATTGACCCTGATGTCAAATGATTCTTTGACTCCTAGATGAACATCTCACAAGCTCCGACCAATCAAACTTTGTCCCATTTTTGGTTAAGCGCTAAATCAGTGCTTCCAAATGGGAAAAGTCCTAGTTGAATATCCAATAATATCTATCTAACCCCATAAAAGTATGAATATAAAATATGTTCTTGGGATGCTCCCTAGAAACCAATGTCTAAACCTTCTCTGGGTCCACTAACACACCTTCCTCTGAGATGATGTGTCCCAAAAAGTGTACCTGATCGATCCAGAATTAAAACTTAGATATCATGGAATATATCCAATTCTCTCTATATGTACTTCGGATGATGTAAATATGTTGGGCATGATCATCATGATTCTTGGAGTACACCAAGAGTTCATCCATGAACACTACTAAAAACCGATCTAGATGCAGATGAAATATTTTGTTTATAAAGTCCATAAAAATTTATGGCACATTCATTAACCCAAAAGGCCTTATGAAGAACTCATAAAGGTCATACCTATTTCTGAATGTAGTCCTCTATATATCAGAAGTCTGAAATCTCAGCTGATGATACCCTGATCTAAATTCGATCTTAGAGAAAATTCAAGATCCTCGTAACTGGTCAAATAGATTTTTGATATTCGGAAGAGGATACTATTTATTTACAGTCATCTAGTTAAACTTACGATAACCAACACACAAGTGTAGATTCCCATTATCCTTTTTGGAAAACAATATAGTTGAACCCTAAGGCAATGTTATCGATTGGATAAATCCCATATCCGCTAAATCCTCCTGCAGAGTCCTGAGTTCTTGAAGCTCTATTGGTGCCATTCTATACGGTGGAATTAATAATGGATCATCCCTTTACATGAGGCGAATAGTTAATTACACATCTCTCTCTGGTGGAAAACCTAAGAAGTATTTAGGAAAAACATCTTGAAAGTGATCCACCACTGGTGGAAAGATATTAAGCTTTATGCCTCCATCATCTAGTAATGAACTAGAAACTAAGGCTATGAGCTCTTCCAGTTTCTAAGTAATTGGCCCTACTTGTCTTGTTTGGATATCCCACTCCCCACGATGAATATAATGGTCAACCATAGGATACATAAAATTCACTCTCCTCTGGTAACAATCTACATGGGATTGATATGCAACTAGAAAATCCATACCCATAATTAGGTTGAATCCTGAAATGCCAAGGATGTAACATCCCAGGTATATAAAGAATAAATAATTTTCATATTTATTATTATTTACTAATTAAATATTAATTTTATTTTAAAGGGGTTGCTATGTTCGATAGCGTACCCGATACGCAACGATGAGTTTCTTTGAAACTTACGTAGCACACTAGTAATAAAATAATATTATTTTAAATGTTAGTTAACAAGTAGCCGTTTTACTGGCGGGAATGGATAGAAATAACTAAAATATGATTAGATATGTTTTTAAATGTTTATACATTTACCCAATAAAAGATAAAGGCTTAAAATACGGAAAGTGTTCAATTTTAGGGCATATATACTCTAATTTTCACTAAAGGTTCACTTATCACCTTTTAATGGTGAACCGTCATTAAATATAGTTCTGATCACTCTTATACTATATTTTGGACCAAATATAACTCTTCTTTAGAATCGGGACATCAAAATTTACTTTGTGTAAATTTTTGGTACCTTTCTGATAAAGTTCATTTTTTTATGAATAGTGTAAAATGTTGTATTTTAATTCAAAACCTCTTTTTAATCTAAATTATTTATATGATTAGATTATTATTTTAATTGGTTTTAAAGTTAAATTAGAAAATATTTTTACCAGTTAATCCAATGGTGGTCATTGGAATCAATTTCACTTTGAAATTGGACTTAAACTGGTGTCAATCTTTTGATACTTATTGTTTCACAAAAACACTCTATTTGTCATGACAGTGGGAATTAATTATTAAATTAATTAATTTTACTTATATGTTTTGAATTTTGTAAAATGGACTTCATTTTTGAATTCGGAATATCAAATATAGCTTAGGGTGAATTTTTGGTTATTTTCTGAAAAACTTCAATTTTTGATGAATAGTGAAACCACTAAGTGGTAATCAAGCAAACTGATTTTTCATTTAAATGAAAGTTTACCACTAATGTGTATTGAATTTTGAAAATCCGACATACATGGTTTTCATTAAGAAGTAAAATGTGGTTCAATGAGATTAAAATAATTTTTTGGTGAATAGTAACTTTTTTTTTCATTAATCGCGATTAGAGGTAATTAGTGTAGTTTAAGGTAAAAATGGTATTATAAGAATGTGAAAACACCGTGAAACTTGTCCTAAACCTATTGGGTGAGTCATGGCCGACCAAGACAAGCCATGGGCCAACTTGGGGACCCCATGGATCCACTTTAGTTGGAAAATGACATTAATATATTTTTATTTAATGTTAAAGTGAAAATGACACTAACATAAATTGTTTTACTAAAATAATTTTTGAGTGGGGTTATACAAGTCCACATTTTGATTATAAATAGTCATTGGAAATCTAAAAAGATTTCCTACATCATAGTAATTTTTTTAGGATTTTTAGACATTAAATAAAGTAAATTATTTATGACATAATAATGATGCAGTGATGACATCATTATTTGGAGATTTAAATAAAATGGAAAGATAATGAAAAATCTAAACCCTAAACATGTCCAAAACCAATTGGATGAGTGGATTTAGAACCCTTATCACCTTATCCACGAATTATATCAATGTGGGACCTTTTAAAACCGAAACACATTTTCAAATAAAGTAATATTTCTTTACTTTCCAAAAGTGCCCCTCCTCTCCTCTTATAAAAGGCCCCCACCTCTACCCCATTTCACACACTTCTCAAGACTTTGGCTCAGCCAAACCCTGCCCAATTACTCTCTCCACATCCCTCTCCTCATCTTAGAGGATTCCCTTTGGGAAGAATCCTTTCAAATGAAGCCTTTAGGCTCAAATCAAAAGGAGTTACACTTTTAAAGGTAATTCATTCTCTCTTGTTCATTTGTTTTATTTTGCTTCTCCAACCCTCTAAACTCTTTTTATTTACTTATTTTATAATAACACCAGTATCTTCAATATACTAGGATGTTGTTATAATATTTATTTGAGCTACACTCTCACACAACTACATCAAATGGTTAAAGAACATACGGTTTTCGTGGATGGCGAAATTCTGCCTCCCGAAACGATGATTGTTCAATACTCATTTAACACCTTCAAAGGTGGCCATTATGATGTCACCATTTTTATATATGATATATAATATTTTTATGTTTTCTTTAAGCTTCTGTATTTTTCATTTTTGGCATACCTTTATGGTTTCCATTATGGGTAAACACGATATCTTCATTTAAGGAAGTGCGGACTACCGCCCCCTAAAAGTGATGTGATTCGTTAATGCCATATGTGGGACGTGTAAAGGATGGATTTAAAGTTATTATATATGATGTTATACTGGAATTATAATATACCTGTATATCATTATTATTTCTTTCCATTAAAGTATGAGATAGAAATGAAAGTAGCGTTCATGCGTACGTATGGCTTACCGTCTCCATGAACGGTGCATTTCATTTCTTATCCCCAAATGTAATGTACTATTTAAAATTACATGTATATAATGTATATATATAATTAATTATATATCTAAATGATGAATATAATTATGGAATTAAAACATACATACCTCTCATTTAGTTTTAATTCCACTAATATGATAAAGAAATGAAAGTAGCGTTCATGCGTACGTACGGCTTACCGTCTCCATGAACGGTGCATTTCATTTCTTACATCTAAATGATTATGTAATATTATAAATACATGTATATTCTGGATATATATGATATATATTATATCCAAATCGGGAATTTCATTCTGGATATAAAGAACTTTTGACCACATGAACAACATGTAATTGTAAGAAGTCAACTTTCGACTTAAGAACCAAATATTGACAAAACAAACATTATTAACTTAAATGGTTAAATAATGTTTATAAAATGGTAGTAAGTGATATAAAAGGAATAATAAACTTTAAAAAGGTTCTTAATCAATTATAAATTAACTCAAGTTTATTATTCAGGACGTTAAAGAACAATCGAGTCAAGTCGGACCCAAGGTAAGGGACTTCGTCTCAATCTCCTTTCATTGAGGCATATTTCGTTTTATACACAACGTTCTTTTATACGGTGTATAAACCCCTTTGACTTTTACTTTTATAAAAAAGGAATCTTTTTCTACGAAGCGTTTTACTAAACGACAAAAAGGAATGTTTTTTTAACGTACGCGGTGACAACGACTTTTTCCACCGCCACGAGTATTATTTGATCTTTGGCTTTCTCAACAAGCCGTAATGTTTTTAGAATAAAATAAATACCATATAATCTTTTATGTATTTTGGTATTGAAAATGGTTTTGAAAAAGGATTCTATTATGTCAATATATTTATGATATATTGTGATTGAAATGTGGAAATGTTATCATTCCTTTATATTGGTTTTATGTTTTATGATTTTATACTGGTACTTGGACATTTTAACGGGTGGTTACGTTATAAACCATATGACGGGTGGTGCCGTGAATACCAGGACGGGTGGTTACGTTATAACCTCCAATGCATTGGGTATGGAAGTCGGCCGTATGGCTATTCCATTATGTATTTATGGAAATTGGCCGTATGGCTATTCCATTAAGTGATATGTGTGGAAGTCAACCGTATGGTTATTCCACTTAAGTATGTTTATGTCCCAAGTTACCTTTATATATTCTATGTGTTGTTTATATGGGTTTTATGGTAATCCTTTGGTTACAAAAAGGTAAGTAATGATACTTTATTCAGTGAAGATTTTTTTTACTACTTCATGAATGTGAAGGTATTACTTTGATATAGTAGACATGGTTTACTTGATGTTTGAAAAACTAACAGTTTTCATTCTTTTTGTATCCCTTACTGAGCTTTTTATGCTCACCCCAAGATTTTCGAAATGTTTTTCACAGGACTTAAAGTGGAATAAGGTCAAGGATGGGATCAAGGGAATTTCATGCTATCTAAAACATCGAATCTAGACATCTTTATTTTTAAGAGTTTTTATTTTATGGAGACTTAGTAGAAGTGTCTACTTTGTAATCTTTTAAGATGTAATAGTTATGTTCTAATTCTCTAAAACTCTAAACCTGAAAAGATCCTCATTGTGAATTATTAATTTAATTCAATATTAAGTAAGGTTTAAGGCTGGGGCCTTATAGTTGGTATCAGAGGTCGGTTTAGACAACTTTAGGAGTTAGAAAAGTGTTAAATTATAATATGATTGAAATGATATAGCATTTACGGATTACCATGTTGCTTCGCCTAAGATATTTCTGTGTTCAGAATGGTTTTCCGCAGAGGAAACAAAGCAGCTATGTTGGGACGACATCAGGAGGAAGATAACCTTCCAAATAAGCAACCTGAGATGGTCGGAATCGGAACTGAACAGTTTGTTGCAGTGATGGCACAGTTGAATCAGGCTATAAATGGTGGTGGTATCCATGCACGAGATCAGCCAGATCAACCGCAGAGGAACATGTCAGTGGTGGAACATTTCATGAGGCAACATCCCCCATCATTCAGAGGATCATCTGACCCTGTGCAAGCTGAAGGGTGGATTAAAGCACTGGAGAAGATTTTTGATGTCATGGGGTGTTCATAACATCAAAAGGTTAGTCTTGCTGTTTACCGTTTTGAAGGTGAAGCTGATCAGTGGTGGCCGATGGTGAAAAATATAAGGGATAGTGATGAGATTGAGGATCTTCACTGGGACGAATTCAAAGGTATGTTTCTTGAGAAATATTTTCCTAAGGTGGTTCGTCTTAGGATGGAAAAACAGTTCCTAGAATTGAGGCAGGAGGATGATTCAGTGACTGCTTATGAAGAAAAGTTTACTCGATTGGCAAGGTATGCTCCAAACATCATACGAGATCTTGATAGTAAAATAAACCGTTTTTAATCAGGGTTAAAGCCAAAGTATCGAAGGGCTTTAGCTTCTCGTGAGTTCAAAAGTTATGAAAAACTTGTTCGATGTGCGGAGAAGGTAGAAATGGAGTTTGCCGATGATCAGGTGTTCTATGACAAACAACAGAATAAGAGGTCTAGTTGGCAGGAAAAGGGGAAGAATTCATCAAAGAAGCAAGGAGGTAAGAAAACCAAATATCCATCCTGTGAGACGTGTGGTAAAATGCATCCTGGAGAATGTTTATCCATTTCTGGTAAGTGCTTTCGGTGTGGTAAGTCTGGTCATATTGCTCATAACTGTAAGGAAGATGATCAAGCAGGAAATGAAAAGCCAACAGTAAGATGTTTTAAGTGTAATGAAATGGGTCATTATGCAGACGAGTGTCCGACAAGGAGCTTGAGTGATGGGAAGCAGTTAGACTACAAGCAGAAAGGGGTGGTAAAATCCTTTGCAACAACTTCAGCAGATGTTGGGCCATCGAATGAAGTGGTATCAGCTCCAGGGAGCTCAGTATTTTTCGAAGATTGACTTGAGGTCGCGGTACCATCAGTTGAAAGTAAAAGAAGCAGACGTTCCGAAGACTGCGTTCCATACTAGATATGGCCATTATGAATTTGTAGTTATGACTTTTGGGTTAACCAATGCACCTGTTGTATTCATGGACCTTATGAATAAAATTTTCCATGAGTTCTTGGATAAGTTTGTGTTTGTGTTTTGAGGTTTGTGAAGAGGTTATGTGTGCCTTGTGATTCACAGTTGAAGAATGAGTTGTTTTTTCATCCTGGCAGTACTAAGATGTACAGAGGTCTGTGGGAGTATTACTAGTGGGATGGAATGAAAAGAGACATTGCTGATTTTACTGTGAAGTGTTTGACATGTCAACAGGTTAAAGAAGAGCAGCAGTTACCGAAAGGGATGCCTCAGCCTTTACCAGTTCTAGAGTGAAAATGGGAAAACATATCCATGGACTTTGTTGTGGGATTACCGAGGACATCTCGAGGTAATAATGCAATCTGGGTTATTGTTGAACGCTTGACCAAATCTGCTCATTTCCTTTCTATACGAGATACTTTCTCTCTAGATCAAATTTCCCGTTTGTATCTTAAAGAGATAGTCAGGTTACATGGAGTTCCTCTCTCCATTGTATTGGATTGTGAACCCAGGTATTACTTCTAACTTTTGGAAAGGCCTTCAGAAGTCGTTGGGTACTGAATTAAAATTTTAGTACAGCTTTTCATCCTCAATCAGATGGGCAGTCAGAATGAACAATTCAGAAATTGGAGGATATGCTATGAGCTTATTTGATGGATTATCCGGGAAGTTGGGACCAACATCTTTCTTTGGTTGAGTTTTCTTATGATAACAGTTTTCATTCCAGTATACAGATGGCACCATTTTAGGCATTATATGGGAAGCAGTGTCGAACTCTAGCTTTCTGGGATGAAGTTGGTGAAAGGAAGTTGATGGGACGAGAATTGGTAGAAGAGTTGGCAGAAAAAGTTCAGTTGATTCAGAAGCACATGAGAACAGCTCAGAGCAGGCAGAAGAGTTTTGCGAATAACCAGAGGAAGGATCTATATTTCGAGGTAGGTGATCATGTTTTTTTCAAGGTTTCTCCTTGGAAAAGTGTGATGAGATTTGGTAAGAAAGGAAATCTGAGTCCAAGGTTTATTGGACCATATGAAATTCTGGAGAGAGTTGGATCAGTTGCATACCGAGTGTCTTTACCTCCGAGTTTATCAGGTACACAATGTTTTTCACGTTTCGATGTTGAGAAAGTATATGCCAGATCCATCTCATGTTTTGAGTCCAGAGGTAGTTTAGCTGGAAGAGAACCTATCTTATGAGGAACAACCGGTCCAGATTCTTGACCACAGGGAGCAAGTGTTACGGAATAAGTTGATTCATCAGGTAAAGGTTTTGTGGAAAAACCATGTGATTGAAGAGGCAACGTGGTAATCTGAAAATGCTATGAGGGATAAATACCCCCACTTATTTTGATAAGTGAATAAAATTGCGAGGACGCAATTCCCAAAAGGGGGGAAGGATGTAACATCCCAAGTAAATAAAGAATAAAGAATTTTCATATTTATTAATATTTACGAATTAAATATTAATTTTATTTTAAAGGGGTTGCTATGTTCGATAGCGTACCCGATACACAACGATGAGTTTCTTTGAAACTTACGTAGCACACTAGTAATAAAATAATATTATTTTAAATGTTAGTTAACAAGTAGCCGTTGTACTGGCAGGAATGGATAGAAATAACTAAAATATGATTAGATATTTTTTTAAATGTTTATACATTTACCCAATAAAAGATAAAGGCTTAAAATACGGAAAGAGTTCAATTTTAGGGCATATATACTCTAATTTTCACTAAAGGTTCACTTATCACCGTTTAATGGTGAACCGTCATTAAATATAGTTTTGATCACTCTTATACTTTATTTTGGACCAAATATAACTCTTCTTTAGAATCGGGACATCAAAATTTACTTTGTGTAAATTTTTGGTACCTTTCTGATAAAGTTCATTTTTTATGAATAGTGTAAAATGTTGTATTTTAATTCAAAAACTCTTTTTAATCTAAATTTTTTATATGATTAGATTATTATTTTAATTGGTTTTAAAGTGAAATTAGAAAATATTTTTACCAGTTAATCCAATGGTGGTCATTGGAATCAATTTCACTTTGAAATTGGACTTAAACTGGTGTCAATCTTTTGATACTTATTGTTTCACAAAAACACGCTATTTGTCATGACAGCGGGATTTAATTATTAAATTAATTAATTTGACATATATGTTTTGAATTTTGTAAAATGAACTTCATTTTTGAATTCGGAATATCAAATATAGCTTAGGGAGAATTTTTGGTAATTTTCTGAAAAACTTCAAGTTTTGATGAATAGTGAAACCACTAAGTGGTAATCAAGCAAACTGATTTTTCAGTTAAATGAAAGTTTACCACTAATGTGTATTGAATTTTGAAAATCCGACATACATGGTTGTCATTAAGAAGTAAAATGTGGTTCAATGAGATTAAAATAATTTTTTGGTGAATAGTAACTTTTTTTTTTCATTAATCGCGATTAGAGGTAATTAGTGTAGTTTAAGGTAAAAATAGTATTATAAGAATGTGAAAACACCATGACACTTGTCCTACACCTATTGGGTGAGTCATGGCCGACCAAGACAAGCCATGGGCCAACTTGGGGACCCCATGGAGCCACTTTAGTTGGAAAATGACATTAATATATTTTTATTTAATGTTAAAGTGAAAATGACACTAACATAAATTGTATTACTAAAATAATTTTTGAGTGGGGTTATACAAGTCCAAATTTTGATTATAAATAGTCATTGGAAAGCTAAAACGATTTCCTACATCATAGTAATTTTTTTATGATTTTTAGACATTAAATAAATTAAATTATTTATGACATAATAATGATGCAGTGATGACATCATTATTTGGCGATTTAAATAAAATGGAAAGATAATGAAACATCTAAAACCTACACATGTCCAAAACCAATTGGATGAGTTGATTTAGAACCCGTATCACCTTATCCACGAATTATATCAATGTGAGACCTTTTAAAACCGAAACACATTTTCAAATAAAGTAATATTTCTTTACTTTCCAAAAGTGCCCCTCCTCTCCTCTTATAAAAGGCCCCCACCTCTACCCCATTTCACACACTTCTCAAGCCTTTGGCTCGGCCAAACCCTGCCCAATTACTCTCTCCAAATCCCTCTCCTCATCCTAGAGGATTCCCTTTGGGCAGAATCCTTTCAAAGGAAGCCTTTAGGCTCAAATCAAAAGGAGTTACACTTTTAAAGGTAATTCATTCTCTCTTGTTCATTTGTTTTATTTTGCTTCTCCAACCCTCTAAACTATTTTTATTTACTTATTTTATAACAAAACCAGTATCTTCAATATACTAGGATGTTGTTATAATATTTATTTGAGCTACACTCTCACACAACTACATCAAATGGTTAAAGAACATACGGTTTCCGTGGATGGCGAAATTCCGCCTCCCGAAACGATGATTGTTCAATACTCATTTAACACCTTCAAAGGTGGCCATTATGATGTCACTATTTTTATATATGATATATAATATGTTTATGTTTTCTTTAAGCTTCTGTATTTTTCATTTTTGGAATACCTTTATGGTTTCGATTATGGGTAAACACGATATCTTCATTTAAGGAAGTGCGGACTACCGCCCCCTAAAAGTGATGTGATTCGTTAATGCCATATGTGGGACGTGTAAAGGATGGATTTAAAGTTATTATATATGATGTTATAATGTAATTATAATATACCTCTATATCATTATTATTTCTTTCCATTAAAGTATGAGATAGAAATGAAAGTAGCGTTCATGCGTACGTACGACTTACCGTCTCCATGAACGGTGCATTTCATTTCTTATCCCCAAATGTAATGTACTATTTAAAATTACATGTATATAATGTATATATATAATTAATGATATATCTAAATGATGAATATAATTCTGGAATTAAAATATACATACCTCTCATTTAGTTTTAATTCCACTAATATGATAAAGAAATGAAAGTAGCGTTCCTGCGTACGTACGGCTTACCGTCTCCATGAACGGTGCATTTCGTTTCTTACCTCTAAATGATTATGTAATATTATAAATACATGTATATTCTGGATATATATGATACATATTATATCCAAATCGGGAATTTCATTCTGGATATAAAGAACTTTTGACCACATGAACAACATGTAATTGTAAGAAGTCAACTTTCGACTTAAGAACCAAATATTGACAAAACAAACATTATTAACTTAAATGGTTACATAATGTTTATAACATGGCAGTAAGTGATATAAAAGGAATAATAAACTTTAAAAAGGTTCTTAATCAATTATAAATTAACTCAAGTTTATTATTCAGGACGTTAAAGAACGATCGAGTCAAGTCGGACCCAAGGTAAGGGACTTCGTCTCAATCTCCTTTCATTGAGGCATATTTCGTTTTATACACAACGTTCTTTTATACGGTGTATAAACCCCTTTGACTTTTACTTTTATAAAAAAGGAATCTCTTTCTACGAAGCGTTTTACTAAACGACAAAAAGGAATGTTTTTTTAACGTATGCGGTGACAACGACTTTTTCCACCGCCGCGAGTATTATTTGATCTTTGGCTTTCTCAACAAGCCGTAATGTTTTTAGAATAAAATAAATACCATATACTCTTTTATGTATTTTGGTATTGAAAATGGTTTTGAAAAAGGATTCTATTATGTCAATATATTTATGATATATTGTGATTGAAATGTGGAAATGTTATCATTCCTTTATATTGGTTTTATGTTTTATGATTTTATACTGGTACTTGGACATTTTAACGGGTGGTTACGTTATAAACCATATGACGGGTGGTGCCGTGAATACCAGGATGGGTGGTTACGTTATAACTTCCAATGCATTGGGTATGGAAGTCGGCCGTATGGCTATTCCATTAAGTATGTATGGAAATTGGCCGTATGGCTATTCCATTAAGTGATATGTGTGGAAGTCAACCGTATGGTTATTCCACTTAAGTATGTTTATGTCCCAAGTTACCTTTATATATTCTATGTGTTCTTTATATGGGTTTTATGGTAATCCTTTGGCTACAATAAGGTAAGTAATGATACTTTATTCAGTGAAGATTTTTTTTTTACTACTTCATGAAGGTGAAGGTATTACTTTGATATAGTAGACATGGTTTACATGATGTTTGAAAAACTAACAGTTTTCATTCTTTTTGTATCCCTTACTGAGCTTTTTATGCTCACCCCAAGTTTTTCGAAATGTTTTTCACAGGACTTAAAGTGGAATAAGGTCAAGGATGGGATCAAGGGAATTTCATGCTATCTAAAACATGGAATCTAGACATCTTTCTTTTTAAGAGTTTTTATTTTATGGGGACTTAGTAGAAGTGTCTACTTTGTAATATTTTAAGATGTAATAGTTATGTTCTAATTCTCTAAAACTCTAAACCTGAAAAGATCCTCAATGTGAATTATTAATTTAATTCAATATTAAGTAAGGTTTAAGGCTGGGGCCTTATAAAGGATATAGAGATCCGACAGAAAACGATACTCCCCAACCACAGGAGAACATCCCTTTCATATAAAGATGTCTCTAGACTATAATCCCAATGGTGTATCTATAGTCATAACCTCGCTCACAAGCTCCACCGCTATTCTCAAACAATTAAAAGGTTTTGTAGATAGAAAGGAATGAATGAAACTAGTAGAAAATAAGGCACTAGATAATGTAAAAGCTGCCAGAATAGTACCTCACACTATTGACAGTCCAATCACACTATCTACAATATAGGCCACACCACATGTAGTCATCCTGCCCCTCTTCTATGTGATGCAGTCTCACTCCAATAAGTTGAACCACTCTAATGATATGGGCACTCTTTCCTAGAATCACCACATCCACTACCTCTACCACCTCAGCCAGTAGAACTCTAACTGCCAATTTGATAAGGTTTAGAATATCTCCTTCCCACAATGATTATATCTATATACACCCTCATTTTTGTCTATCACTGTGTTCTGTATAAATTCTATTGATTCCCTATATTTCTATAAGACCGTCACTCTACTAGTGGTTGAGGGATGTTGGAAAAAAATACCTCAAGGGTTCATTGAAGCATTTTTGAGGTGATTGTGTTTATTTACAAAGTGGGCATCTGTGTTGTGTTTGTTGACAAAGAAAACCATGACATACAAATTTGTTGACAAAGGGGATTTCTTTATGGCATGTAGAGTTCAAGGTATATTGTTAACGATCCATGTTTGATTCAATAATGTTGATAAAGGAATGATCGATATGGAGGCGATTCAAAAAGAGCAGATACAAGGTGATGCCTTTTATCCAGTGTTTGCCAAATTTTTGGGCCTGAAAGTGGAAAAATGGAGAAAATTGGTTTTAGAAAAGGGAATTATGCGCCGTTTTATTAAAGGAGAGGAAACTTGCTCAACATATGATTTTTAGGATCAGAACATAAAAATATGGAAAAGGGATATGGGGCACCCAAGTTTTAGAGTTGGTCGCGCAAGTGACTTGCGCGGCAGAGACTTGCACGCCGAGACTTGCGTGCCGAGAGGAGACTTGCGTGCCATCGCGCAGGCTGTACAAATTCCTATAAATAGAGTTCGACCACTCCCCATTCTGTGTGAGTTTAACACTTAGAAAAAATTAGAGCTCTCGTCGCGTATGTCTGGTCGTCATGCAAGTAGAAGTTGCACGCCAGTTTTTTTTTGCGCGACTAAGGAGGTTTGGGTGAGAAAGGAATGGAGTTTCCCAAGTTTTGAGTTGTATAAGGGGGTGTCATGCAAGTTTTTTGGTGACACTTTCGCTCCAAGTTTTGAAGAAGCGCGATAGTTGATGGTTGCATGCCAATATCAGTTTGAGTGTAAAAGGGTGTGAGTCGTGAAAGTTTGGAGTTGTATAAGCTTATGTCGTGCAGGTGGTTGAGGTGGAATTGTGCACCAGTTGTAACTTGTGCTCTGAAACATGCGTGCTATCTTGGAGAAGGGCGCCAGGTATGGTTGGAGCATGATAGTGATTCAGTGCTACGTGACAGCTCAAATTTTGCCTGATACCTTCAGTGAAAAGTGAGATTTATCTATGGGTGAAAGTTGGACTTTAATAGAGCATCTACCAACATCATAGGATGTATTCATTATTGATAATGAAGAGACCTATAGGTCTATAAACAATGAGTGGTTCCTTTCCAGATTAGTGAGAAAAGTAAGAGGAAGAAGGTGATCCTCCCCACCAGCAGTGATTTAGAGAGAGAGAAATAGGGAGTGACCCTTGGGAAAGAAGTGAGCTGACCCTAAACATTGTAAAGGCAGTGAGCCTGGGCATAGAAGTGATCTAGCCCGAAAATTGTAAATTGCAGTGAGCATTAGTGGATTTGGTACAATGTCACATCGTTGTTGTATTCTCCTTGGACGTAGCCAAGTATGGGTGAACCATGTAAAAATCTCTGTGTCAACCTGCTCGCTTCCCTGCATTGCATTCAATGCATCATCATCAGATGTGGAAGAAAAGAAGTGATCATAATAAACACAAAAGTGAAAATAGATTGACCCTTGTAATAAAGAGGTCAAGATCCAGTGGGGTAGGAAGAATTTTGAGAAGAATATCCATACCCTGATTCACCCCCCTCTTAGGGTATATAGGCCCCTATTGGTCCTAACAATTGGTATCATAGGGAAAGGTTGATATTTTTACTTATCTCTCTATGGAGGTCACAAATCATAAAGGGATTCCGATCTTCAACGAAAGTAATTTTTAAATATGGAAGAATCAAATGAAACACTATTTCTGATCTTTGGGAATGGATGTGTTTATAGTAGCTATGCATGGTATCTCAGCTGACATCAACAATGGAGCATTATCAAAAGCGGAAAGAAGGGAGTTAGATGCTGACATGATTGTTTTTAATGCTTTATGTGGAGCCCCCTCAAATGATATATATACAAAGGTGATGTCATGAAAAACGTCACATGCTATGTTTGAAAAGCTTTTGAATATATATGAAGGGGATATAAAAGTTAGAGAAGAAAACCTTCATGTTCTGTGGAACATGTATGAAGATTTGAGAATGAGCCCGAATGAATCTGTTGATGTATTTTTCAATAGGGTATATTTTGTTGTGGAAGACATGCAGGGTCATGGAGAAGTCATCGAAGATATAAATATTGTGAAGAGTATCTTGGGGGAGCTTCCACCTCGGTTAAATCTGAAAGTCTCAGTCTTGGAAGATAAAGACCCAAAAGAGCTAACATTGGATAATCTGCATAGTACTCTTATTGCATATGAAATGAGGAATGATGAAAATGATGCCATAGAAAAGGGGAAATCTAAGGAGGTGGAATTTAAGGCCATGAATAATCTCACCATTGTAGAATCTCAGGATAATGCAGAGATAGATGAAGTGATGTCATTCCTTTCCTCAAACCTTCAAAGAGGAAATTTAATGTTTAAAGAGAAACTTCAACTTGAATTATTTAGATGCGGAAAGGTTGGACATCTCGTAGCAAGATTCCCCAAAAAGTTTCAAGAATAAAATGATGAAGATGATGTTGAAATTCCCAAGAAAAAATCTTCTACCTATGTGAAAGGGAAGAAGCATTTCAAGAGAAATTTCTCCAAGAATAAGAACCTTCTTTAACAAGAAATATATAGTTCAGATGAGTCTGAGGTTGAAGAGGCTGAGGAGATTAAAAACTTCAAAGATCGTGGAGGAAATGCTATGGCGGCACTCGTTAGTAGTTCTTAGGAGAAGAAAAAAACTGAAGTTTATGATGAAGAAGATGAAGTTGAAGGAAGAATTGATATGCAAGCTGAGTTAGAGGCTGCTCTTGAAGAGATAGATGTTTGGAGATCCAAAATAAATAAAGATAACAAAGTTGTTCACGATGCCGAACTCTATATGTAGCAGCAGGAAGAAGAGAAGTCTGAGTTGATCTAAGAGATTTAGAAACACAAGTTATCAACACCAGAAAACTCAGAATCAGTTAGTGTGTATAAACTCAAGATTGAAAAACAGAAAAGGGAGATCGATGGCTTGAATAGAAAAGTGAATGATCAAGTCAAGTGTATCAAAGAAATTGAAGAAGAAGTGGTCTGTCTGTGATAAAAAATTAAGGATCAAGAAAAAATCTTGATTCCCAATTTGATATCAGGAAACTAGGTCATTTATAGGACAGAAAAGATGATATAGGAGGCTAGTAGTTCAGTTTGAAAGAAGAATCAATTGAGATCAGGTGCTAAGGATGAATTGGGGATTGATCGAAAACAAAAAACTTTAAATATTGATGTCAGACCGCAAGCACCCATTCCGAGAGTGAAGATAGATTTGGGTATGAAACAGAATATTAGCAGATTTCAAGGGAAAACCAACAGTGCATAAGTGACACATAATAATTCTCCTTACATTATGTTCTATTGTTGTGGAAAGATGGGACACTCAAAAAATGTGTGTTCTATAGCCAAGAGATACCGAAGGGCACAAGAACAACAGTGGAATCCAAACAGATCTCAATATTATAGAACATCATTTGAAGGTCATTGTTTTTGGTGTGGAGGATTTGGGAACATGGCTAGATATTGCACATCAATCATACAAAGGAATGTGCCAAAGAAAAACTCGAGCAGTCATAAGCAGCAAGTTAGGGAATCTTCAAGGGAGCTGAAAACACAAAATCGATTTGCAGCTCTACAGGATGAATCTGGTCCATCAAACTCTAAGGAATATCAATTTCTCCTAACCTCACCAAGTGTGAAGTTGAAGACATTGATCAAAAAGAAAAAGGATGGTAAGGCAGTAGTTGCGTAAATTACCCTTAAAGCCTCATATCATTTAGGAGTATGGATCAATGATAGTGGTTGCACATCCCATATGATAGGTAACAAGGATCTCATTACAAGCATTAAATATGACAAAGAAGGTTTTGTAAAGTTTGGTAATGATGAAGGGATGAAGATTATTGGTTCAAGAAAGGCTAAATTTTGGGGAAAAGAAATGAGACATGCTAATGTCTTGGTAGTAGAGGGTCTCAGTCATAACTTGCTCAGTGTCAGTCAACTATGTGACTCTCTGCACTCTATCTGATTTAACAAGAAGATGTGTACTGTGAAAGGAAAAGATGGAGCAGTTTTTCTATAGGAGAAAAGGACAAAGTGAAATCTTTACCTTGTAAGTGGGGAAGAAGATACGTGACTTTTATCCAGAGAGGAAGAAAACAAGCTATGGCATAAGCGACTTGGTCATCTATGACAACCATCTATGGAAGATCTGGTAAAGTGTGATGCTACTAGAGACCTTCCTAAATATTCATGTGATCATACTCATGCATGCGATGCTTGCCGACAAGGAAAGATCATTAGAAAGTCATAAAAGCAGAAGGAAAAGAAATCAACCAAAGTGCTCGAATTGGTGCATGGTGATGTATGTGGACCTATCTCACCATGAGCCATAAATGGGAAAAGGTACTATGTCCTTTTCATTGATGATTTTAGCAGAATGGTGTGGGTATTTTTCATTTCCCATAAGTCAGATGTGTTCAGTTGTATAATTCAGTATCGGAGGGAATCCGAAAATATTCTTGGGTAGAAAATTCTGAAGTTTCATACTGATAATGGTACAGAATTCAAAAAGATTCAAGTAGAAGAATATCTCAAGAAACACGGGATAATACATCAATTTTCATCAGTGAGAACTCCCCAAAAAAATGGAGTAGTTGAAAGGAGAAATTAGATCATCAACAATATGGCTATAAAGATGATTATTGAAAAGGACCTACTAGAGAAATTTTGGAAGGAAGCAGTTTTGACATCGGTCTATATTTCGAACAGGGCTCTGTTGTGTCTGAAGGAAGGAAAGAATCCATATGAAATGTGGTATAGAAAGAAGCCAACGTTGAAATATTTTCAAATCATTGGAAGTAAGTGTTTCATTCTCAACAAAGAAAATCACAGGAAGTGTTAGTCACGGGGAGATGAGGGGATATTCTTTGGCTACTCAGGTAAAAGAAAAGCGTATAAATGATTCCACAAAAGGCTGGAAAAAATCGTAGAGAGTAATGACATCACTATAGTATAAGATGAATAGAATAAACAAGGACTCATTGAAAAGTTTCTGGATGAAAGTGATGAGGAGGTAAGAAACACAAGAGGAGCAGAAGTGGCTGATGCTGATTCAGAAGAAGATACAGATGATGAGCATGAAGAATAAAAATCAGCTTCTACAAAGAATCCAAGGAGTCGAGGTGAAATTGAATGGAAAAATATCATTGACGATCTATTAGCTTCAGTTCAGACTCAAAGAATGAAATCACTACAGCAAACATCGTTTTTATCTCAGGAAGAGCAAAAAAAATTTTCCAATACAGTTGAAGATGAGTACTGGGCTAAAGCTATGAATGAAGAATTATATCAGATTGAGAAGAATCATATATGGAAGTTTTTTTCAAGGCCAACAGATAATAATGTCATTGGGACTAAATGGGTTTTTCACAATAAGATGAATGAAGATGACATAATGATTCAAAACAAAGAATGACTGGTGTGTAAAGTATACTCCCAAATAGAGGGTATTGATGTTGATGAGACATGTTCACCGGTTGCAAGGCTGGATACAATCTGATTATTTTTAGCCATAACAGTGCAAAGAAAGGTCAAAGTGTTCCAGATGGACGTCAAATCTGTATTTTGGAATGGGGTTCTGGAAGAAGAGGTGTAAATTAAGTAGCCATATGGTTTTCTCATTCATTAATATGATAATATAGTTTTTCGATTAAAGAAATCACTATATGGGTTGAAGCAAGCACCAAGAGCATAGTACTCAAGGCTGGATTAGTATTTGAAAAAGCTTGGATTTCAACATGGTGGAGTTGATTACAATATTTACGTCAACAACAACAGTGATCAAAGAATGACGATGTTGTTTTATGTCAATGACATCATATTTGGTGGATCAGATGATGCTTAGTGAAATATGTTTTCAGAATTCATGAAAAATGAGTTCGAGATGTCAATGATTGGTGAGCTAACATTATTCCTTGGTTTATAGGTGACACAAGGTAGTAATGGAACTTTTATTTATCAATATAAATTTGACAAGGAGGTTCTGAGAAGGTTTGGAATGGATAATTCAAAGGAAATGAAGACTATGATTGCTACACAGATGAAATTATCAAATGATGACAGTGGTAGGGCAGTTAATATCACTGAATACAGGAAGATTATCGGTAGTTTACTGTACCTAAAAACAACAAGACCTGATCTTGTTTTCACCACATGCCAAGCAGCACGTTACCAAAGAAGTCCAAAATAAATCCACATGCTCGCTATAAAAATAATACTTCGGTATATCAAAGGCACTGTGGATTTCGGTCTGATGTATAATGACAAATCTCAATCAGTGTTATTGGGTTACACAGATGCAGATTGGGTCGGATTGGGAGATTATAGAAAATCAATGCCAGGAGGTGCATTCTATCTTGGTGTATTGTGTATTTCTTGGATAAGAAAGAAGAAATATTGCATTTCATTATGCACCGCAAAGGCTGAGTATATTGTGGCCACTCAATCATGCACATAATTATTGTGGATGAAGCAGCAACATGAAGATATGGGAGTTGAAGTGAAATCTCGGATCGGAATCCAGTGTGATAACTCAAGTGATATAAATCTCAGCAAAAATCCAATCCATCACTCAAGGACAAAGAACATTGAGATAAAGTATCATTTTATCATGGAGAATGTTGAGCAGGGAATCATGAAGTTGGAGTATGTGTCTACAGAGCTACAGGTTGTAGAAATTCTGACAAAGGCCTTACCCAAGGAAGATTTTTAGAGGCATCGACTGGATCTAGAAGTTCAGTTGATTCCCCGCACTTAAAAGAGTGTGGATATGGGTCTCCCTCTCCCCGAGGTATGATGTGTTTTACCCAAGTGTACTAATATGTGTTTTTAGCCTGTTACAGACTGTAAAGGAGTTACCTTTGGGTTCTTTGACAAAGGGGGATAAAATAGTGATTGTTCAAGGGGGAGAAAGTGTGATAGTGTGGCTATTTTCCAAATCATTAATGATATGGGGAGAAGATGAAAAGTGGAGCATCGAGATAGGGGGAGCAATGAGAAAGGTCGAGAGTACAAAATATGACGATGCTAGAAGTGATCGATCAAAGAATTGATATCATGACAGCTGAGGATCATGATAATAGCAGAAGAGTGGTTTTGGAATGTGGTAAGAATATTTCCAAAAATTGGTATCAGTTTGGTGTCAATAGTGGGCGTCAGAGTTAAAGTGATTCATTTATGAACTTTTTATTTACTCTTGTTTCTCACACTGAGCATTGCTCATGTGGGCTTAGAGTATGTGTTGAGTAAATCCTTGATCGCTATCAGAATCGCAATAGGTGAATGGTGGCTAAAGAATTAATGATGTATATTTTTATGGAAGAGTTATCAACAAACCCAAAGGGGGAGATTGTTGGGAAAAAATCCCTCAAGGTATCATTGAAGCATTTTTGAGGTGATTGTGTTTGTTGACAAAGTGGGCATCTGTGTTGTGTTTGTTGAAAAAGCAATCCTTGACATACAAATTTGTTGAAAAATGGCATTTCTTTGTGGAATGTCGAGTTCAAGGGATGTTGTTAATGATCCATGTTTGATTCAAGAACGTCGATAATGGAATGATTGATCTAGAGGCGGTTCAAAAAGAGTAGATACAAGGTGACACCATTTTCCAGTGTTTTCCAAATATTTTGGCCTAAAAGTCAAAACATGGAGAAAAGTGGTTTTGGAAAAGGGACTTGCGTGCCATTTTATTTAAGAAGATAAAAATTGTGATCCATATTGTTTTCAGGATTAGAACATCAAAATATGGCAATGGGATAAGTGGCGCCCAAGTTTTAGGGTTGGTCGTGCAAGTGACTTGCGCGGTAGAGACTTGCATGCCGAGACTTGCGAACCAAGAGGAGACTTGAATGCCATCGCGCAGGGTGTCCAAATGCATATAAATAGAGGTCGACCCCTCTTCATTCTGTGTGAGTTCAACACTTATAAAAAATCAGATCTCTCGTCGCGCATGTGTGGTGGTCGCGCAAGTGGTGATGTGGTCGCGCAAGTAGAAGTTACGCGCCAGTTGTTTGTTGCGCGGCCAAGGAGGTTTGGGTGAGAAAGGAACTGATTCGCCCAAGTTTTTAGTTGGAGAAGAGGGTGTCACGCAAGTGGTTTGGTGACACTTGTGCACCATGTTTTGAAGAAGCACAATTGTTGATGGTTGCGCACAAATATCATTTTGGGCATAAAAGGGTGTGAATCGTGCAAGTTTGGAGTTGTAGAAGCTTGTGTCGCACAAGTGGTTGAGGTGGTCTTTTTTTCCAGTTGTATCTTGCACACCAAAATGGAGAAGGGCACTAGGTATGGTTGAAGCATGACAGTGATTCAGGGCTGCGTGAAAGCTGGAAGATTTCCCGATACCTTCGGTGAAAAGTGAGATTAATCTACGGGTGAAAGTGGGACTTCAATATAGCATCTATATAAAAAAAGGATGTATTAATTAGTGATAATTAATAGACCTACAGGTCTATAAATTGTGAGTGGATCCTTTACAGATCAGTGAGAAAAGGAAGAGAAAGAAGGTGATCCTCTCCACTGGCAGTGAGTCAAAGAGAGAGAAATAGGGAGTGACCCTTGAGAAACCAGTGAGCTGACCCTAAACATTGTAAGGTAGTGAGCCTGGGCATAGAAGTGATCTTGCCCAAACATTGTAAATTGGCAGTGAGATTTAGTGGATTTGGTACAAAAACACATCGTTGTTGTATGCTCCTTAGACGTAGCCCAGTGAGGGTGAACCAAGTAAAAAACTTTGTGTCTGCCTACTTGCTTCACTACATTGCATTCAAAGAATCATCATCAGATAAAGAAGAAAATAAGTGATCATAATAAACACACAAGTGAAAAAAAGTGACCCTTATAATAAAGAGGTCAAGATCCAGTGGGGCAGGAAGAATTTTGAGAAAAGTATCCATACCCTGATTCACCCCCACTTAGGGTATATAGGCCTCTATTGGTCCAAACAAAGGCAGTTTCTTTGATAATAGACTAACCTACCACACTGATGATAGATCACACTAGTAAGGTCTTATGTAATCAAACCTCCTATATAACCACTCAGCTTTCCACTGCCCCGACTAAAGTTCTCATAATGACACTTCCTTCTCTCAGATGTTAATTCTCTTGATCGTCCCATAGCAAATGTCTGTCTAGAAATGAAAGCCTCCTTTAGGTTCCCCTCAGCTATGAGATCCTGATCCACCACCTCAACAAAATTTTTAACCAAAAGAGGTTAACTTTGGAATTAATCTCTCACTTAAGTCCATATTGAAAGCCTCTTGTCATATCTATGTCATCTCATCCCAAATCTGGAGAAAAGTGCTACATATTTGTAAAGCATCCAACCACAACAACAAAACCCATGTTTAATAGCGCCAGTATTTATTAGTGCTATAAAAAAGTGCTGAAAATGGAATCATTACCAGTGCTAATGAAATCACTGATAAATTTAACCATTTATCAATGTTTTTTATCACTGATAAAAGTCACCTTTATCAGCGCTTTATTTTTAGCACAGATAAAGGGTACAAATTATCAGTACTTGATTTTTGGTGCTGATGAAGGAAACCCTTTATCAGTGCTTTATTTTTTTCATTGATAAAGGGTACTGTTTATCACCACTATATTTTTTGAGCTCATAAAATAGTCTTTTATGAGAATTTTTTAGTGCTAAAAAAGGACCAAATAAATAAAATGAAATGATTAAATAAAATAAAAATAAAAAATTAGTTTATTAAAAAATATTTTATGAATTTAATTAATTAAATATTTATTAATAAAAATGAATGAATTCATTATACTATATATAAATTATAAACACTAATAAATAGTATGTATTAAATATATAGATATGAAAAATGATAATTAAATAAATAAAAATAAAAATAAGTAAATTGAGAAAAGTATTAAACATTTTATTAATTAGATGATTATTGACAATGATAATAAATAGTATATGTTAATTATACATATATATATATATATATATTAATCTATATAAATATGATTTATATATTACAAAATATTTATGCACTATATTTAGTGAATAATGTTTTTTAATTAAAAATAAATATGAATTAAAAATACTGACAAATTTCATAGAGAAAATGACTTATAATTGAATGTCGTTTGATTTTTCAATTTAACATAGATTAAATGTGTGTTATATTGATTTCACATATACGTAATTAATGCATTTTAATATACAATGTACACCAGAAAAGTTATCTATTTTCAGTATTATCAAAGATTACTTATTTTAAATTTATTCAATTTCACTCATTTTTAACACGCATTTACTTAAAATTAGATATTTAATGATAATGTTAAAAAAATATATGTAAAAAATAATTTAAAGAATATTTATAAATAAATATATTTAAAAATGTACATGTTATATTCATAAAATTATATATTTATAATTATAAATAAATAAGTATTTTTTTAAAAGTATTTATTTAATTATAAATAAATAATTATATATATTTATATAATTATTAAATTTATAATAAATTTACTTAAATAATGAATATATTTACAATATATATATATATATTATATATGTATAATTATATAAATATATATAATGATATAAATATTCTTTTTTAAAAATATTTATTTAATAGTAAATAAATAATTATATATTTAAATAATTATAAAATTATAAAAATATATTTAAATAAGAAATATATTTACTATATTTGTATTTATATATATTGATTAAGTATATATATATATATTTACAATTTTTTTATAATTATAATTATAAATATTTTATTAACACTTAAGTAATAAACACTGATTAAAGAAATCTTTATCAACGCTAAAAAAACATTGATAAAAATACCTTTAAGGAATGCTTAAATAATTAGAAGTTATAAAAGGAATCTTTATCTGTTATTTTTAAAAGCGCTGATAAAAGTGTCCCGATCTAATTAAAAAATCCTAACTTGCTCTGAACTCGTCGCGATATAAAAAAACTATTGCGAACCCTTCAAAGGAGCTTTTTATTCATTCTCCCCTTTTTCTAACCATGATTTTCTCCAACCTTTCCCTCAATCGCTTCACCCTAAGGTACCAAATCCATTCAATTGTGTTCCAAATCTTTTGATCACAACCTCATAGTACAACGCAATATCAGGTCTTATTGATAGGTTAGTCTTTGAGTCTTGGGGGTAGCAAGATCGAGCAATGGTATGTCGGTCTATCAAAAGGAACATCATGATTCAGTGTTCTTTAGAGAATGATCTTGTCAGGTCTTGGTCTAGTGCCCCCCGTAGCTGTAACAGCTTCTAGTTCTATCTCTTTAGGTGGTCATATGACATCTATATGAAGTACAACATCCAATAGTAGCGATTTGGGATAGTTTTTCTAAGCTCCATTTACCTTTTCAAAATACATCAATTATACGCATGCTAGGGAATCTCGTTGGTAGATATTTATGTTCTGATAGTAGAACCCAATAAGTTTCTCACCCTATTTATCCTCACATTTTCATGGAATTTGATGTCTCGAGAGTGCCTACAAATTATATTGGGATTATAGTGGGGGAAGTATTTTGATGAAATAAGGTTTTGTAGGTTGAATCATGGGTCAATTTATATGGTTATTGTAAGAAATTGGGTCATTAAATTTCTTCTTGTAGGCGAGGGACCAAAAACCCTGAACAACATCTTGTTTCGATTTCTAGAGATAATGATAAGGGCTTAAAGCTTGGTGTTGGTGAAGGGTCGGTGGTGAAGATTCAGTTAGGCATTTTTACTGACCCATGCAATGAAAATACTATTCAATGTGAGTCTCAGGGGGGTGCATCTCTTCGGTGAATGGAAGTTATCAAATTATATATATTAGAAATTATTTTTAGGTATTCATTATTTTAGGGATATATATACTTTTTAGGAATATATATACATTTAATTAAGATTAATATAATTTATACTTAAATAACCAATAAAATATTATAAACTTAGGTTTCTTTAAAAATAATAAAATTAGGTAACTATATATACATTTTTCTGAAATAATTAACCTTTAAAAAATCTAAATAATTATATTTTATACAAAATTACCTAGAATACTAATTATTTATAATTAATATAATTTAAATTTTATTATTAATAATATTCTTTAGTTTCCTTAGAAAAAATGATATTATATATATATCGAATAATATATTATATATTTAATGAAATTTAAATATTACAAAAATATACACATATATATAATTATATTCAACTAAATTTATTAATATATATATATATAACATTTATATAAAATATTTAGGTAGATTCACTTTATTTATTTATGTATTAAATGAGAAGTGACCTCCATTTTATAATTTTTAACGGTGGAAGGCGTGAACCCAGTTCAGGTTTATTACCTATTGAGGTAAGTGTGAAAGAAGTACATGCCTCTATCGACCTATTTTTCTAATCATATAAAACCCCATCATTTTTTTAATAAAATAACACCAATTAAAAAAGTCCATGTTTTATAAAAAAAACATCAAAAAAATCCTTAACTAATTATTTTATTAATATTTTATTCAGACCCTTTTGGATAATTTTGATGATAAAAATGAAATTAATTCATCATTAAATCTACATCCATGTCAAATAAGATAAATTAATTTCAGTAACATATACTTTTCAGCTGAAATTACACTGTATTAACCCGAGACCCCTAGGCTGCACATCACTACAGTTGCATATTCTGATTCTTCAGTCTCCACCCTCTCTATTTCTTTCCCTACCTTCACTATATTGTTTCTCTTGTTTTGTGGAGATTTTATTGGGAAAGATTTGGAGGAAATAGAGGCATCGAGTTAATAACTAGTTCCAATGGTGTAATTCTAACAAATCAGAGGCATTTCCCCTTTTAAAGAACAAAGTGATATACAATTGTCATTATCATCAGCTCATCTCCCAAACATTTATCATTGTATTTTATTATTTGACACATATTCTCCATCTCTTATGGACATGGAGATATGTTTATTGAAATACTCTAAGAAGTAGTCATCCATGGGATGACTAATGCTCATATTAGTATAAATAACATTGGTGAAAGTCCAAAAGAGATGGGGGATGAGTCTCAAGTGAAAAAAATGCAATGATTATTGATTGGGAGATGAAACTGACGAGGATGACAATTGTAATTAATTATATTCTCTAAAAGGGGAAACACCTCCCATTTGTGAGAATTAAACCATTGAAATTAGTTATTAACTTTAATCCTCCATTACCACACAATCCTTCCGAAGAAAATCCTCACACAACTAGAGAAATTATAGAGTGAAGGGAGGGAAAGAAATGGGGAGGGTGGTGACCAAAGAATCATAATACACAACTGCAGTGCTGCACAGCCCATAGGTCTTGGGTTTCTATAGTGTAATTTTAGCTGATTAGTGTATATTATTGAAATTAATTTATTTTATTTTACGTAGAGGTAGAGTTAATTATGAGTTAATTTTATTTTTATCCACAAAATTATCTACAAGGATCCAAATAAAACATTAATAAAATAATTGGTTGAGGATTTTTTTATTGTTTTTTTTGATAAAACATGGCCCTTTTTAATAGCTTTTATTTTATTAAAAAAATGATATGGTTTTATATTATTCAAAAAGAGTTCAATGGAGGGGTATACTTCGTTACACCTACCTCGATAGGCAATACACCTAATTGGGGTTCTCACCTTCCACCATCAAAAACTATAAAATGGATGTCACTCCTAGTTTGATACGTAGATAAATAAATTGAATCTATATAAATACTATATGTATATATGTATTATATTAGTAAATTTATTTTAATATAATTATATATATGTATATTATTTATTATATTTAAATTTATTTAAATATAGAATATATTATTCGATATATATATATATATAACTATTTCTTCTTATGAAACTAAAAAAATACAATTAATTTTTTTTCTAAATTATATTTATTATAAATAATTATAATTCTCAGTAATTGTGTCCGTTATTAGTTTAAAATTGACATTTTAGTTAAAAAACGTCACTCACTAAAAACAAAGAAAACAAAATCAACTTGTATTGATAGTTTAGGGAATCAATTTATAAGTCCTTTTTGATGTGTAGGAATTAGTCTCACATTAAAACAATAAATGATGTGATTGGTATAGGTCAAAGTGCGTGTTTCCAGTTTGAAATGACATTTTAGTAAAAAAATTGTGACGCACTCAAAACTGATCTAACACATTTTTATTATTTTGATACTTTTGGACAATGATCCATAAGTCATTTGAGATGTGTAGGAATTAGACATACCTTAATCTAATGCACGATGTGATCAGTATGACTCCAAGTGAGTCTTTTTATTTAAAAATGACATCCATTTTCATAAAAAAGAAAAATGACCGACTCAAAACTGATAAAAATAATTCATATTGTTATGATACATTAGGGTAATGATCCATAAGTCATTTATGTTGTAAAGGAGTTAGCTACACCTCAATCTAATGCATGGTGTGCTCGGTATGACTCAATGTTTCAGTTATCAATTTAAAATTGATAGGTTAGTTAAAAAAATGTCACTCATTGAAAATCAAGAAAACAAACTAGGATTTTCTTGATATTTTGGAAATTAATTCATAACTCATTTTTGAGATATTTTAATTAGTCTCATTTCAAACCTATACATGATGTGACTGGTATGAGTCAATGTGTGTGTTTCCAGTTTAAAATGAAATTTTAGTAAAAAAGGCATGTGACGTACTCAAAACTGAGTAAACACATAAGGATTATTTTTATAATTTATGAAAATGATCCACAATCCATTTTATATGCATAATAATTATCCACACCTCAATATGATGCATAGATTGACTAATATGACTCAAAATGTGTTTTTTTTAAATTGAAATTATTTTTATTAAGAAGGAAAACTCACCTACTCAAAATCAAGAAAAATCATCGGATAATTTTAATAATTTGGTAAAACAATATATAGGCCATTTGTGATGTGTAGGAATCAGTGTTACCTCAATCTGATACACGATGTGTCCGGTATGACTCAATGTTTTCGTTATCTGTTTAAAATTAACATTTTAGTTCAAAAAGTGTCACTCATTGAAAACTGATCAAACACACTATGATTTTATTTATAATTTAGTAAAAATATTCATAAGTAATTTTTGATGTGTAATAATTAGTATCACATCAAACCAACACATGATATGAACGGTATGAGTCAACATGCGTGTTTCCAGTTTAAAATGACATTTTAGTAAAAAAGACAAGTGACATACTCAAAAATAGGATTTTTTTGAATTTTTTTGATACTTTAGGAAAATGATACATAAGTCATTTGAGATGTGTATGAATCAAACATACATCAATATGATGCATAGTTTAACCGGTATGACTCCATGTGTGTTATTTCAATATATTAGTATCATTTCAGTTTAAAACACACATCATATCGCCAATACCAATAAAACACGCCAAGACTATTTTTTTGTTCATTTAAATTTTGTATTAATACTTTTTTTTTGATTTTGTGGTGTTTTTGGTGCTTTGGTGTGATATTATAGCACACTGAACTAGTGGGGTAATTTACTGTAACAACACACGGTAGTGTGCCCCTTTATCAACGCTGATAAATGAGTCCTTTATCAGCACTTATATAATCACTGATAAATAGTCCTTTATTAGTGCTTGAGAAAACACCGATAAAAGTCTAGGGATTTAATCCTCACTCTAGTAGTCAGTGCTTATATAGAACTAATAAAGGCTATTTTTTAGCACCATTATAGGATTGTTTCGTAGTAGTGAACATAATCCATCACAGACATGGTCCCCTGAGTCAGCTTCATGAACTTCGTTTCTCTCTCTTACCTCAATATCTTTAGATTGAAGTGCTCCATGAACCTCTCCCAAAACTCCATCCATAAAATACTCTCAGTCCATGCCTATATATCTCCCTAGCTCTTTGATGATCCTTATAGCATATAAGCATCCAATTTGACCCTCCTCTCAGCAAGAGTCTCTAAATGTTCATGTATCATCTCGATGGACTCAACCTAGAAATCTGTTACCTCAGGTCCACCATCTTCAGTAAAAGTCAGAGGGTGCTACAAATGAAACTCCATTTTAAGGTCATAAATACTCTTTATAACCTACCCTATGACTCTTCCCATGAATTTCATGAATCTATTTGAGTTCTCTCAGCATTTATCCCCTTCTTCCTCACCCAACACTATCGATGCCTCAGGTTCCACTACGGGTAAAGAATTACGAACCATAGCCTCTTGTCATCTTTTAAACATGCATATTTATAGATCCAAATCTCTATAATTACATGAACACATATCAGGAATAAAAAAACAGATTTATCACATACATAGAAGGAATAATCACAAAAATTATTTTCCCCCAAACTACACCACATAGTCAAAACTAAGGTGCCATCATTACCCTTAACCATAATACACCTAGGTATTGGTTATCTAAGGGTATTCTCATTATCATATCAAGTTTATCATTTAGAAACCCAATTATTCACATTATTGCATCATTTTACCACTTCCAATTTCATATTAGGCACCGTTTTTAAGTAAATTTGACAAGCAAGGAAACAAATTTCAAGTTGATAAGGTATTGTCTGTTGATAAGGTATTGTCTGATAAAGCTAAGTTGATAAGGTATTGTCTGTTGATAGAAAAAATCTATTATAATCATTATTCTAATCCGAGGCACTGAGACTTGGATTTTTTTGTGGGTAGATAAGAGTTCCTAAAAGTGGAATCTCACTTGGGTCACTGTCATTTGGGTAAGAAAGGGAAGCTAGCACCGAGGTATGTGGGACCATTTGTGATTACCGAGAGAGTTGGTAAGGTAGAATATATGTTAGATTTTACTTATTAATTTATGTCAATCCATGATTTATTCCATGCCTCTCATCTGAAAAAGAATAACCCATATCTGTTTCATGTGTTGAATTTGGAAGAGTTGGAATTGGATCCTGATTTATTGGTGTTTGTGCAGCCAGTACGGATTGTGGATTCTCAGGAGATATTTCTTCGTGTGAAGTCTATGTAATTTGTCCGAGTTCATAGTAACATGGTAGTGACGAACGTGAGACATGGTAGTGGAAGTCTTGGATTAAGGAGGAGTATCCATTTTTATTCACTGATCAGGATTCGAGATGACTTTCCAAGGGCGAAAAGTTTTCATCGTTGGGAGAATTGTCACATACATGATTCTATTTTAAGGTATTTTTTATTTTTGTCCTTGAATTTATCCTTGGGTTTCCCCATGATTTTTCAATGAAAAATATAAATTTTGGGCTTCAGATCAGGTGGCACACGATTGGTAGACGTTTTGGGTAAACCAGGCACCCTCACCTAAGAAACTGTGTAGAAAATGTTCATTTTAGATAGCAGAGACTGCACGGTTTGGAAAACCATGTGGGATAAATGCGTGGAATGTTCCTCTTGGACGGTGAGGGATGAAAGGTCGACGTATAGTTTGAAAAATAATGATGGATAACCATGTGACCTATCTAGGTCATTAAAAAGTGAAAAATTACCTTTTTGGCCTCTTTATATTTAACCCCCAAACCACCCCCAATCCACCCCATTCAGTATTTTTAGCCCTAGGATCTCCCTCTTTCCCTACTTGAACCTCTTAAAATCCAATATTTGGGTGGGTTTAGTGTGGATAATTTAAGTAATCATCAAGTAATAATTTATTCTATTGATTTATCACTTCTTCTAGGGTTTCTCTTCCCTCTTCCTTTGGTTTTTCATTTCCAGTAGGTTGATTGAACTAAAAAGGGTTTTATCATGTGTTTTTGGGTGAAATCATGATGGTTATTGTTTGATTTTTTCTTTATCGGGTATTTTGATGTTTTAGTTGTGGTTTCTTACAATATTATGGTATTTTTCAAGTGTGAGGTAGGTGGCTCCATGCATTTACATTGTTAGATGAGTTTAGATTACATGCTTGATTTTTTAAATGTGTTCTATAGACTATTTTTGGGGTTAAAAAGATTTTTTTGAATTTTTTTGAGAGGCACATGTGATAAAAATGGTGTTTTTAAAAGAAATTGGTCATGTTTCTTTTGTACTTCGTTGTGGTTTTTTCTAGAATATGTTTTATGCATTGTGTAAAAGGTGCGAATTTTGTTTTCAAAGAGATTGAAAGGAGATAATGTGTTGAAAGTGTATATTACAAGATAATTGGGTTTTATTGAATGTTGGATTCCTTTTTGTTCACCTTAAATTTGTATTTTAATTGTGAAAGTGGTGTGAATGATTTTATAAAATTATTTTGATGCAAGTATGAATTTTAAAGGGGATTTTCCCATGGGAATGGTTGGATTCCATATGTGTTATTCTTGATGCATTTCCAAATGGGTTTCATAAATTATACAAGTGGTGCTAAATGTATTTCCAACAGGTTCTAGTGTGCATGTGAAATAGAAAATGATTTTTATGGAAAATGGTCGTTTATATGTGGATTTTGATCTTTGGATCAGTGTGAAGTTGTGAAAGTGGTGATATCCTCATGGGCTTATGATTCTTGGTATGTTTATGTTAAAGTGATGATTTATGTGATATGTGAAATGAAATTTGAGCACAAATGGAATCCTAGGTTTCTAGGTGGGTGAACCAGAACTATTATTCTAGTTGATTTAGATGTGGCTGAGGCATGGATTCTTCTACCAGGATTGATGACACAAAAATAAAAAACATGTGTTATGATCAGATACCACTAAACCTTGGGATGAGATCCCCTCTAGTGGCTGGTGCATGAGAACATGATTGGTCTTGGATTATTATATGGATACCACAAGATCATGGGATGCATTCCCCTCTAGTGGATTGTGTACAAGTATACTATTGGTAGTTTAGTTGGAGGATTTTTATCACTAAGGTACGAGGTTTACAGGGACCCACTTATGCTAGTTACAATAGGGATTTTCTCATGGTTCTCTAGACTGATCCAATATTTTTATTTATTTTAATTTAGTTTCAATTTTTTTAATCCTAAAAATGTGTTATTTTTTAGGTCTATTTTCACATTTTATAGTTTTTGAAGTAATTTGAACTTAATTACTAAAATGACCGATCTTGGATTCTAACTGTTTTAATATATTTCAGTTTTTTAGCCTTAAAATTTTTATAAAATAATCTAAATTGTGAAATTATTATTTTTAGGCTTACATAAATCATGGGATTAATTACATTCTACATGACATAAATCTGAATATAACATTTAAGGGACCAATATTAGCTCAAAATTATAACCTTGAAAAATGTGCATAGATCTAGATATTTTTGATATTGGGACCATATATAATAAATGGAAAAAATGAGATCAAAGTATATGTAGAGAAATAAGACATCTGGGGGAACAAATTATTTTATAGTGTCTCCACCTGATTTAGCCTTATTAAAGGTCATTAATCCATGGGAAAGTGAAGAATTGGAATATGAAGAGTCACATACACATAATTAATTTTTTCAATTTAATCAGACATAAATCTTACATAACACTTCCAATAGAGTTTATATTTTTTAGGTATAGGTGGATTAAGTATAAAAAAAACTTTTAAGAAGTAAACTATTCCAAATTAGTTCATTTACTAGGTCATCCATGAGAATACATTTGGTGGATAGAATTGGATCTAAAAATTTCCCCCCATTTTCTATAAAAATGTGTTTCTTCTTCATTCCAAAGGTTTAGAAACTTGGGGGTAGCATTTTTTCCATTTTATATAGTTTTTTAGTTTCATTTATTTTTAATAGTATTCTACATTTTTAGTATATTTTAGTCTTCCTCATCCTATCATTCTATCATTATTTTAATTTTTTGTGTTTCCACCGAGATAATCTCCACTATAATCTATTATGATCATGATCATGAGTTTCTAACCTATGGAATTTATTAATGGAGTAATCTAGTGTTTAACCCAAGTTTATGAGTTAAAATTTTTAATGTTTCATATTTTATTAGAGTTAGGCCAAGAATGATCTTAGTGGGTACGGTTCCCTTGTGTCTCCACTTGCCACCTGAGGCTTAGCTCATTCTTTCGGTAATATTCTCCCTCAATTAAAGAGGTGCATGTCTAAACTCTCAGTGATCATTGAGTGTACCATATATTAACAATATGGGAAGGAGGGTATGTTCATTCATATAGTGGATTATTCTCATTAGGTAAATTTGAAACTAATTAAGAGATGATGAAGGATCACTCTAGGTGTTCTCCAGGGAAGAACTCCTCCCCGTTTAACATCAATCATTCTATCTATATTTCATGTTTACATTTATTTATCTTACATTTATTATTTTTCATTCCCAAAATTTATTTTAATTTTATTTAAAATATATATATATATAAATAATAAGTAAATAGAAGTACAAAGTGTTTGATCGTAAAATCTCTTCAAGATAATTACCTAGGTATCCCCTGTGCTTTACTTAGGTAAAATATTGTTGAGAGTGCATACAATAATGATTTGTCAAATTGGAACCATATTTTAGGAGTCAATTGGCCTTAATTCACTATTTTTATTCACATTTTGTAAATAATTTTTTTTTCATAAAGAAAATCAAAAAATTTAAAAATTTATAAAAAAACTTCTTTGTTTGTGATGTTTTTAAATTCAAATTATTATGCATGGAATGAATATTATCAATTGAAACCAGAAGAATAAATTCAAAATGCTTAGTATAAATAACTTATATCAGACATAAAAATACATAAGATTAAATTTAAAAGGGTTAAAGAATATATTCATTCATTGGTGTAGCAACCTAAACTAGAACTAGAAACTGAATCAAAACAAGTGGTGTAAGAGATTTCACTGATCATTTTCTATGTTAAAGAACCTAAGGCAGCTAAGAAATAGGTATATAAGGAATTAATCACATCATCACAAACTAAAATATTTATCAAGGAGTACTTTTATGAAAACATGCTAACAGATATAATTATGGGAGATCAACATTTTTTGGAAGAATCTTGAAGTGACTTTGTTGAATATAACCTGAAACATGATCTTCTCATCCATGAAAATAAAAAATAAATACCTCTATACCACTATATTTCTTTGGAATATGATTATGAAGATGCACATACTGAGATGTATTTTCCAATAGTCCTTCTAGAAGAGATAAATTTTCAAGATGACATACTAGAAAGGGAATATTTCTTTATTGATTCGTCATGTTTTAATATTATTCAAGCTGAATTATTTTATGACTTATCTTTTTATGAAAATTCTAATAAATTAAAAATGGATCAATCCTTGGATATTAATGAAGATACCACCCATTTGGCGGTGACTAAAGAAGAATTATTGGTGAAGCATGTGGTGTAAATGCCTCCTCTACAACCACTTGCATACCATATTGGGGAGGAAACCACTGGAGTCTACAGGGAGCACCCCAATTTTTTTTCCCTCCCACTCTAGACATTAAATTATATATTTATTCTTTATTTTTGGTTTATAATTTTTTTTATTATTTAGGATTATATATTCATTATGTTTACTCATGGATACTGGATAAATCCATACGTGGTGGTTTATCTCAAAGAAACTACACCCACAATCTGATTGGGGATGATCCACTACAATTTCCATACTAGGGGATGTACAAACTTAACACCTACATGGGAATCTAAACAAATAATTATCCAATTTTATTTCCACTTTTTCTTTTATCTTTATTTTTATTATTCTTTGTTTCTTTCATTATTATGGTTTTAAAGGGGTAAATTTTGGATCGTAACTCAATGTCACCACTGAAAAACAAATCAAGTTGTGTCTTTTCTTGTCTTTATTTTATTTGCTTCTCAATTTAAATTCCAAGTGAAAATATTTCTTGATCTAATTTTATCTAAAAATAGGGTAGTAAATTGAATAAGTGTGTGTGTGTATGGGGGATGTCAAACTATTCTTATAATTTTTTGTGTGCTTTTATTTTATTTTTCATGTCTTTTTTCTTAATTTTTTATAATTTTATTTTTCCTTTTTTTGTTTTTTAGGATTCTTGAGATGAATATAATACTTTGGAAAATTCAAAATATGTTGTTATATTTTGGATCATTTATTGATTTTAATATTTTAATATTTATATGATTACTGAATGGATTTTTTCCATGATTTCCAATATTTTCATTTGATGAAATTTGATTGATTGTGGAACTCATGTGCATTAATACTATCTAAATTGAAAATATTTCCAAACCTGAGAGGTTTATAAACATGTTTTAAATATTATTTACATTTATATTTTTCTTTAGATTCTTAATACATGTTTTTTAAAATATAACTTTATGTTTTCCTCATTTTCAAAGCTATCAGAGTTGATGGAATGTGTTAAGTATGATTGAGGAATAAGATTGAAAGCCCCTTTTTTAAAATGAACTCTAATTTTGGCCTACATTTTAATATAATCCATTAAATAACCTGTTATGAAGCCAAATTAGAATCCATTTATCCCTTTACAACCTTCTCTAGAAGTTAAATACATGATTATTTTTGAGCTTAATTGTGGGGGAGGGAGAAGACGAGTTGTTTTTTCTTTCATAAAGAATATGTTTGAGTTGAAATAAAAAGGTATTTCAATATTTATTAACTATTTGGTGGAAGGAATTTCATGATTTAAATATGGTTGTGTGGCCTAAAATATCATTAAAAATATTGTTTTGGTGTTTACCAATATTTGAAGATAAAAATAGTCCTCTCTCTTCCTCAAAAGCATGACTCCGAAGAGAAATCCTGATCTAAATTCAAGTTGAAACAATGATACAAAATGTAAAAAAGAGGGAAAAAATAATTAATGATGAAAATTAAATGTTTTAAATTACCAAATAAATAAATTCATGTTTTTAGGTGATTCATTTTAGAGTTGATTGAGGAGCACAAAATTCTTTAGAAAAACTATTTTCATGTAATTACTTCACTTTAGAACCTAACACTACTCATTCCTCCTTAGATGTTTTTATATTTAAAACTAGAAAAACCATAGCCTTATAAATAGACATAAAAAAGGGCTCATGATTGATTAATTTATGACTCTTTTAAGCAGATATACTGGGGGATAACAAGACTATGAAGATCACACATGTTTTTGAGAATGAGAAAAACTCCACGTTAAAAATCATTGAGTGAAGAGATAAATATTTTTCCTAGGATGTAGTTACAACATAAACATGAGGATTAACATTGGAATGAATGAATTTTTATTATTTTTAAGGATCTAGAAAATTTTATCCATGTATGAGGCATGATATTTTCCTTTGATTTTACAATTGACTTGTGTTGTCATTTATGATTTGGGGAGTTTGTTTGGACCTTCATATAAGGTGATTGCTGAGGAGTGAAATGTTTAAGTTTGGGGTAATTGAAAGAGATAATATGTTTCAATTATTTTATTTTAATTTACATGTTTTTAATCACAAAAATGTTTTATTTTTAGGGAATTTTTTACATTTTTGTGGGTTTTGAAGTATTTTGTGCTTAATTACCAAAATGGTATATTTCCGATTTTTACTCTTATAATTTATTTATATTTTTAAGCCATAATTTTTTATAAATTTACCTAAATTGTGATTTTAATTTTTTATTCTTACATAAATCTAGTTATTCATTTCAATCTTCTAGACCTAAATCTCAATCCACCATTTGAGGTTGCAAAATTAGCTCACAAATCCATCCTAAAAAACTATGAATAGATCTGGAGATTTTTGATATTGGTATCATATCTCATTATTGGAAAAACCAAATGATATAAAATTATACATGAATAAATATTACATCATGGGGAACTAATTATTTAACTGTGGCCTTACCTGATTCAGGCTTATTCATGGTCATTAATGGATGAGAAATTGGAGCATTGGAATATGAAGAGTAACCTGTATAGAATTAATTTCATGTATTTAATCATACATAACTCCTACATACTAGGACCAATAAATATTATATATTGAGGGTGTATGAACCTAAATTATAAGAAAAAAATTATAAGAAGAAAACATTTCCAAATTTTATAATTCAATGCATTATCCCTGAACATATATTTAATAAACATAATTAGATCTGAAAATTTCCACCCTTTTCCTATTAAAATGTGTTTCTTCATCATTTCAAAGTGTTGAACACTTGGGGGTAACATTTCTTGGGATTTTTTTGTAGTTTAATTTATTTTTAATAGTATTCTACATTTTTATTATATGTTATTCTTCTTCATTCTATCATTATATCATTATTTTTATTTTTTGTGTTTCCACTACTATTTTCTCCACTATGAACTCTTATGATGTAGATCATGAGTAGAAAACCTAAGAAAGATCCCAAGTGAGTAATACAGTGTTGAACCCATGTTTATGAGATACCATTTTTTATGTTTCTTATTTTACTAGAGTTAGGTCTTGGGGGATATTAGTGTGTAAGACTCCCTTGTGTCTCCACTTACCACCAGAGGCTTAACATCTTCTTTCTGTAATATTCTTCCTCAATTGAGGAGGTGGATGTGTGGTCTCTCAGTGATCATTGATTGTACCATATATTTAAAAATTTTTAAGGATAATATGTTCATGAATGCGATGAAGCATTTTTATTAAGTAAATTTGAAACTAATTAAGATACGATGAATGTACACTCTGGGTCTTCTTCCTGGAGGATCACCTTTCGGTCTAACATCAATCATTCTTCCTAAATTACAAATTTCATGTTTAATTTTCTGTAACTTTATTTTATTATTTTTCTTTCTCAAATTTATTTTTGTTTCATTTAAAAAATTAAATAAAAAACAATAAGTTAATCATATGTAGTGAGTGATTGACCATAAAATCTCCTCAAAAGAATGACCTCGGTTAACCCCTATATCAAACATAGTTAAAATATTTTTGAGAGAACTACGACAATGCTTCATTAGATATCTTGTGACATGATACTTATGTGATGTGTTGAAAACCATTTTCATATGGTATAACTTGTTTAAATTTTTATTTCAATCAAGATTATCTTTGAAAAATGTTTTCCTTAAAGATTGTTTCTTGAAAATTTTTAACTTAAAATATTTTCATAGAAATGTTTCAAATATTATTATTGAAATGTGATTGTTGATTTGTATTTTAATGTTATGGAATGAAATATTTAATTTGGATGGCATCCTACTAGGAACTGGCTCACACCCTATATACACCTTTGGGTGTATATATACTTTGTTATGTATGACCCATGTAAATAAAAGATGAATCAAAGTGGGGATGGTAAATATGGTTGGAAGTGTTCCACTTCTTATAGGTGTTTATGGTGGTGGGTTTAGGGTGATTAACTTCTTATTGCATGGAGTTTTTTGGGATAGTTTTTTCTTCCCATTCTATTATAGAACACTTTGTTTTTGTTAAATTTGTAAAACGTTGAATTTGAAAAAAGTTTTACCTCATTTGGTTGTAGATATTTGTTATTGTGATGCTTATTATTATTAGTTTTTTTGATTGTATAAATGGGTGAAATCATTATAAAAGAATATAGTTGATACCCAGGAACAAGTTTTTAGCACATAAGGATTAGGAAAACACTTTGGGCCATGCCATAGGATAGGTCTAGTGTTGGGTTGGATGTAACTCTGGTTTGGTTCATGATAAAGATACTTCATGAAATAAGAATATTTTGTAAAGACAATAAAAATTTATCTTCCTCAGGGGTGTATTTTTGAAATGTATTGACTATTTATCTAAAAAGATATAATATTTTTATATTATAATCCCAGGTCACTATAATTGTTATTATATGAGGGTTTAATAATTTTTTGGAGATTAGGTGTATGCAAATTTAGTGATAAACCTAAGGATAAGTCAATTCTTAGGAAAATATTGTATAATTTTGGTGAAGGATAGAGAAAGTGGGTTCCAGGAAATTACATCCATTTTTTGGATACTATAAGTGGATACAGCTCTGGCACAATTTTACCTAGGGATAATAACTCTAAAGAGGGAGCATTGGGATTTGACATTATTTTCACCTGGTGCACAATAATGGTCATTACTACACACCTATTTTGACACTTCTAGGGGATATATTTTGGATATTCAAAAAATCTTTACAAACCATCAGGATGGATTTAATTAGATGATAACCATGAATAAAGTAAGTTAAACCTAATGTGTTATATATTTAAAATAAGATGTCATGATTTAAACATCCTATAAATTATTTTTCTTGATTAATCATTTTTATTAATGATGTTTGATGAATATTCTAAACATTTTGGTTTTAGTAAGGGAATAAAAATAGAACAATTAAGTTATAGTGGTAATAGGTATACTAAAATATTGAATTACCCTATTTAATATTATTTATATTAATTACTATACATTATAAAATGTACACGGGAATTTTATGTTATATCCCCAAGGACTATATTTTGAATTTGTAGTGAAAACCCCTAATGGTATGATGATCATATATCTATGATTCATCTATAGTTTGTTTTTTGGCAACACTATTCTTATAAATCACATTATTTTTCATTAGGTTTAATTTAATGTTATCTTAGGCATGGATTGGATTTCTATACATAAATTCCACATAAATTGTCAAGTAAGGAAATTCACTTATGATATTCTAAACCAACAAATGATCATCCATTTTTGTGATGAAAATATTAAATTTTCAATGAAATAATATCCATTTTATGTGTCTTAATTCCATTTCAAAATGAATGTTTATCATTAATGGTTAGGGATAAACTCAACAACAATGATATTCCTATTGTGAGGGAGTTTGTTGATGTCTTTACAAAAGAGTTTCCTAGTCTTCCACCTAATCATGAGGTTGAGTTGTAAATAGAACTCATACTTGGTGATACACCTATTTCTATGACTCCCTAGAGAATGGAACTATTTGAGTTCCAAGAATTGAAGAAGAATATATTGTAGAATATTGAAAAGGTATTTATTTTTCCATGAGTGTCACCTTGGGCCTCACCTATTCTTTTGTTGATAAAAAATATGGATCTATGCGAATTTTCATTAATTATTGGGAACTGAACAAGATCCTAATTAAGAAAAAGTATCCTCTACCATATATTGATTAATTATAGCTAAATACTTTTCCAAAAAGTTACCTTCATTATGGATATCATCATTTGAGGGTCAAGAAAGAGGATATACACAAGACAACATTCTATACAAGGTATGAACAATATGAATATATAATGATTCCATTTTTTCTTTTTAATAACCTTGATATATTTATGGATTTAATGAATATAATATTTGAATATTTCTTTGATTATTTTTTGATAGTATTTATAAAATATATTCTTATATATTAAAATAGTATGGAAGAGAATGAAAATAACTTGATAATTATAATGAATTCCCTCGGAAAGGATAAGTTGTTTGAAAAATTTACTATGTGTGAATTTTGGATAAAAAGGATTTTATTTTTGGGTCATATAATCTTAATAGAGTATAAATAAATGGATCCATCAAAGACTAATATTATGGATTGTTTACCTAGACCATCCATTAAGATTGAGATATGAAGTTTTCTTGGTTTTGTTGGATATTATCAATGGGTTGTTGAGAATTCCTCACGACTATCTAATCTACTCACCATGTTAACATAGAAGGGTTTCGAGTTCATTTGGACAGATGAATGTGAGGATAATTTAAAGGAAATAAAGATAAGATTAGTTAATTTACCTATTATTACACTTATATATAGTGGAAAAGGGTTTGTAATATATAGTGATTCATTAAATAGGGGACTGGGAAGCATCCCCAAGTATAATGATAAGGTTATATCATATACCTCATTAAAATTGAAGGTTCATGAGAAATATTATCCAAATCCAGATTTGGAGTTATATTTATTAATTTTTCATTAAACATATGGAGGAATTATCTTTATGGATAAATGTGTGATATATATAATTATCATAAAAGTATAAAAATATATATTTAAATAGAAAGAGTTGAATATGCATGATATAATATGGTTGGAGATGATTAAATATTATGAATGATCAATACATTACAACCTTAGGAAATCAAACAAGGTGGATGGTGATTTGAGTTGAAAGGATCATGAAATATTATCCAAGATGAACATAAAAAAGATCTAATATTTTTGGATTTGAAATTTTTGGATCTTGAAAGATTGTAAAAAGTGGAGAGACATTATCTTTATTATATAAGTGTTCAACCATCTATCCATGTGAGTATTAAATAAAAATTAAAGGAAGATATAGAACAATAGAAGAGTGTGAGTAAGATTCCTAATATTAAACTTGATTATGATGGAATGATAATGTTTAAGAACCGTGTATGTGTTACATCCATAACAAATTTTATAGAACTATTAGTGGAAGATCATTATTATTAATTTTATACTCATCCTGGATGTACCAAGATATATAGATATCTGAAATAGTTTTTATGGTGGGATGGAATGAAGAGAGATATTGATGAGTATGTATCTTAGTGCTTGGTATTTCAAAAATTTAAGGTTGGGACACACAAGTATATGGGGATTCTATAACCATTTCCCATACGATAATGGGAATGAGAAAACATCACCATGTATTTTTTTCATCATAATCCCCAATACATATAAAGGCCATAATAATATTTGGGTTGTAATAGATCTCCTTAAGAAGCTAGCACAATTTATCACTATTAGAGATGATTTATATCTTGATTATATTTTCATAATATAAATTAATTAAGTGGTAAGGTTATATAGAGTGCCACTTTTCGTCATATTTGATTAGGATCTAATATTTACCTCGATGTTCTGGAGAAGACTTTAACATTCCATTGATATAGAGTTGAGTTTCAAAACTATGCATCATCCTAATATAGATGGTTATTCTAAAAAACCATCCAAACCCAAGAATATATTCTAATATCTTGTTCTATTAATTTCAAAGGTTTCTGAGATCATCACATTCATCTAATTGATTTTTCTTACAATAATAGATTTCACTCGATAATTTAGTTGGATCCTTATTAATATCTATATGGAAAGAAGTGTAGAACTCAAACATATTAGAATATGTTTGGAGAATGAAATATAAAAAATGAAATATAAGTATAGATCCATTCAGTAACACATAAGGGATGTAAAAAGTTGATGGGAATGTTATACTGATAATCATCATAATGATTTGGAATTTGATGTTAGATGAGAAGACTTTTCTATGAATTTTCCCATGGAATATGGTTATGAGATTTATAAAGAAGGGAAATTTGAGACCTATAAATATTATACCATTTAATATTCTTGATCAAGTAGATATGATATCTTATAACTTGGAACTCCCTCTAAACCTTGCTCAAGTTCATGATGTGTTCCATGTATCTCTCATGTAGAAGTATATACTTAATCATTCGCATGTACTGAACTCAGATTTCATACCTATGAGAAATATCTTTCTTATAAGAAAAAAATGATGGATAATAAACACCATATAGGGAAATTTATATGAAATAATACCACTCACATGGTCAAATGTTTGTGTAGAAAAACCACCAATTTTAGGAACTCACATGGGAACCTGAGGATATGATAAGGTTGAAGTATCCTCAATTGTTTGCATCAAAGTAATAGAATTTTTAGGGTGAAATTAATTTTAAGTTGTGTATAATGTAACACTCTAGGATTTTATGAAACATATTTTTCTTCAAATAAATTTGATTTCTTTGATATCTTTCATTACACGTAACCCTAAGTTTTAACAAACAACAATAAACCATTAATATTATTATTTAAACATCATCATTATAACTACGATTCTAAAAATGTCTATAAAAATATGATTTTTTTGAAAATTATTTATAATGGTTTTTGATAAATAAAATATATTGATAAATGAGCACTTACTTTTTGATAAAGTCTTTATACATTTCCAAAATACATTCATTTTCAAAAAATAATTTTCATTTCCTTTTGTGAAAAAACAAAAAAATTAATTTTTTACAATTTAATAAAACTTATTGAAAAAAATTAACATTTTTTTATAATCATCATGTTAAAATTATATTTGGGTGAAATTTTTATAATTTTCTAAAAAGAATAAATTTTTGATTAATAGTGAAAAATATTGATTTTTTTAAAAAAAAACTGATTTTTTGTTTAAACTATTTATAAAGTTTTATATTGTTTTAAAATGGTTTAGAAGTAAAATTAGTTCAATTATATTATTATTAACCCATTTTATTCTATTTTAATCAATTTCATGTGAATTTTTATATAAAAATGTTTTATACTTATGAAAACTTTTTCTTTTGAAATCCTCTTTTTCATAGTGTTTGCAAGTTTAATTTTAAATTGAATTATACCACTTATGTGAATTGAATTTGGAAAAATTTATTCCAAATTTTAAATTATAATAATAATTATTATTTAATATGTCTATTTAATTTTTGGTCATAATTAATAGTAAAAATTGTAAAAATTAGTTACCATGGCTGAGGTTAAAACAAATTTATCGGGGGTTAAACCAAAAGATAATGGTAAACTTAAAAATAAATATTTTATAAATACTATTTTATGGAAATATTTAAACCTTATAGTATAATAAATTCTAATATATAGTTATTTGGAAGCACTTATCTTGGGAATAAATTTATTTTTTTGGATTCCTTTGGGAAATTTCCATGTAGTTTTAAAGTGGTTTCCTTTACCCATTTATAAAAGAAAGCCTCCACTAATCTCCTATACACACTCCAATATCCTTTTGGTTAAGAAAATACCTAACCAAATACCTTCCTTAATTACCTTCCCATGTTTTATAGGCCTTATTTATATTTGTAAACCCTCCTAATAATGCTTTAGGTATAAACTCTAAGAGGCTCTCCAATGAAGAGGTATAGTTCTAACCATGCATTTTTATTTTATTTATCATCATACCAACATAAAATATTCTTAAAATATACATGTATAATAAAAATATTATCTCCCATATCTTATATTTTATTATTTTAATGTAATAACCTTTATCCATGTCCTCTTCCATTGAATAGGATATGAAACCATCAATCCAGTGTATGGAAGACTACTGCTGTGAATCGTGTAATTCATTTACCATATCCAACACTCTTGGATGGATATAATGATGTCTTTAGATTATATTTATTATATTTATGAAATAATTATAATTTTTGAATTATTATATCACATATAACTTATTATCTTCCAATCCATAGAAAAAGGACAATGTCGCTCGTGCGTACATGTGGAATACCACCACTACGAAGCGATGCGATACATTTTGGATTTTATTTTGAAATGGACGGTAATGAGTATATATTTAATGAATATATATGATATAAATGATATAAAAATTATTATATAAGGTTAAATTATAATATAAATTTCTTTCGTTCCGTCCGTCGGGAAAATAGAAACAATATTCATGCATATGTACGGCCTACCCTCTCAATGAATGGTGTAATTTATTTTTCTATCTGTAAATAATATGGATGAATCTAAATATGTTTATAATTAATTTATAATATATTTATATCATGATAATTATTTTTTATATTATGGAACCATTATCAAAGTACAAGGAAAAAACTACTAAATCAGAATATACATGAAAAACGAAGCAGTAATTACTCGGAACAATGATTTAAATAAAGAATTATTATTGAATAAGTGGTAAAATGTTATAAGTAAATCATATATGGTATGACATATATGATTATGGTTCTTTAATATATGTATAATATATCTATAATTATTATATAGGAGGTTTAAACATATACAAATAAATTCAAGACTTGAGGTAAGATATTTTCATCCCACTTTTATTTTGGTGAGACACATGCCATATTCACGACATATTTCTTTTGTTTGAGGTTTATAATTACCATAAATTTATTTTAAGATTATTATCATACAAATTATGACATAATAATATCTATATATATTTATTTATTTCATTGGGCTTATGATTCAAAAAATTTCAAAGTGGTAAGGATTTTATTTTACAATCTCATTGTTCATTAGGATTGTTTATGATTATGTTTCCAAGGATAAAATATTATGATCTAAATCTAATGAAACTAATTATTTTTTATTATCTATTTATTGATAGAGAATACATTTTTTAATTTCATTTTCCCTCCTTAATAACTAAATATATCCAAAAAAAATGTTTTTATGGAAAATATAATCTATCACTCTCTTCAATTGAAAATACTCTCTCTTCTATGTCCGTGTTTTAGAAAAATGATTTAAGAATGTTTTTATTATTATTAAAAGATTTTTTAAAGTAATATTTTCCTTTTTTTTGAATTTTTATGAAATTCTATAAAGTTAATCTTCCTTTTATCTTATGAAATTAGATAACTTTTAATTTTTACCAAAAATGTGAAATGAATATTTTTTAACATATACGACATGAATGGTATTATATAATGTTAGGACTAATTAATTATTTAAAGATTCCCTTGAAAGTTTATATGTTTATTTTCAAAGAAAATGTTTTCTTTAATATTTGGGAAATTTATATATTTTAAATAAGTGATTTAAAAATGGAAATGATATTTTCCTCAAGAATGTTTTAATAATATTTTTATGAAATTTCTATTCATTCATTAGAAAAAACATTGGTATTTCTTATAATTTATTAGGGATATGATCTAATGGTACGTTGATTATTGTTTATCTATATTTTTTTTTATTATGACAATGAAGTGTTCATGAAACCCATTTAATCCCACGGGTTATGCTATAGAGAATTGATGAAATGTTTTTGAAACCCATTTCCCCTGTATGGGTTATGATGTGATTATATTATTGGTATTTTATGATTTTGTAACACAAACATGTTTGGTTTTCATTATGTGATGGGTGGTTTCATTATAAACCTAGTATGGGTGGTTATGTTATAAATCAAGTATGGGTGGTTACGTTATAAACTAAGAATGGGTGATCAGGTTATAACTCTCAAATGAATTGGGTAAATATAAAAAAGTCATGAGTTAATTATGTTATGTGTGAACCTTTTTTCATGTTCACATTGTTATGTGTAGAACTAGTTTCATATCCAAAATTTTATTTTTGGACCTAATTTGTAAAACCCCAATATTTCATAGTAATATATCTATATAAAGTAGTTTAATATCTTATATTTCATGCAACACCGACTTGGCTTATGTTATATGCAAGATTGAGTTTCTGCGAAACAACACATTAGTATTATAATTATTTAAATGATATATTTATTTATCAATTAAATATTGTAATATTAAAATTAAAAATTATTTTTAAATGTATTTTATAATGTTTTCACATAAATAAAACATATTTATAATGAAATGCATAAGTCTTGTTAAAATAGTTATATATTTAGAAAACCTTTTTCTTAAAAGAACTACTTTTTATGTCTTTTTGTTAACAATAATAAAATTAATTTTAGAAACTCCTAAAACTTGAATTTTTTAAAATATATTTCATTTTTAAATTTTGAATATCAAAATTATCTTAGGGTGAATATTTGGTATTTCTCTGAAAACATTCAATTTTTAATTAATAGTGAAAAATACTGCATAGTACATAAAAACCGACTTTTCATTTAAATATTTTTTTAATTAAAATTTATCTTAAAGTAAAAATAGATAAATAATATATATATTATTCCAATGAAATTCATTTTAGTCATTTTATAATAAGACTAGATATATAAAATTTGGTAGAACTTTTTAACGTATTTTACTCACCTTCTAAGCACATCTGCAAATTTTCATAAAATGAAATTTTATCGCTTTTGTGAATGGAATTTAAAAAATCTGAAAGACACAGTTTCCATAAGTAAGTAAAATGGGGTTCAATTGGATGAAAATAATTTTGGGTGAATAATAACTTTTGAATATTATTTACCGTGGTTAAAAGTAAATTGGGTAATTAAAGGTAAAAATAAGATTATAATAATAAAAAATTACCCTAACACATGTCTTAATTATATTTTATAAGTGTTTTTAGACCAAAATAAACCTTAGGATAAAAATAAGATCCCTTTTTATCCATTTGGGTTAGATTAGGGAATTTATTATATTTTATATAAAGAAGAATTAAAAGTGTTAAATTCAAATTTTAATAACTAAACCAATTTTAATATTGGGTTATACATAATATAAATTCAACTATAAATATTCATTAGAAATATAAAAATATTTCATACATCATGGTATTTTATTTATAATTTTTAGTCATTAAAAAATTAATTGTTTTTATGGAACAATGATGATACAGTAATTACCTTATTAATGATAGATTAAAATAATTGATTTTATAAATATTAAAAAAAATGTAAATTGAAACTTTTGATGACATCCAAGAATTTTTTAGGTGAATATGACATGTTAGGGTTGATTCAATGTATTTTTTTGAAGGAATAAACTTGTTATGACTTTCACAAAAACAAAATACTAAATAGTTTCAAAATTGACATAAATTAGTTTTAAAAAAAAATACTATTTTATTAAATGATATAATAGTCTTAAAAATCAAAGATTCTCCCAAATTACTTATATAATTTTATATATGTCAATATTTAATCACTTTATATTATATTTTCATTTTATAGTAACTATATTAATCATGTAGTATAAAAATACAAAAAATACATGGTAAAAGTTAAACTATTTAACTATGGGTTAAGTATAAAAGATAAGGATAATATAGTGACCTAAAGATGTCTAAAACCTATTGTTTGAGATTATTTGTACCCATAATCACCTTATACTATAAGTAAATTAATTTTTAGCTATTATCATCCTAAGATAATTTTATAATAAATTAATATTTGAAGCTTTTCCTAAAGTGTCCCTCACCACTCTTATAAATGGGCACCTACCTTTATTTTAATTCACACATCCAAATATATTTGTCATGGCCAAAACCTTCTAAAATATCCTCCCAAATACCACCACTTAATCATATAGGACTTACTTTTATAATAAATCCAACCTAATTATCCCTTTTGTTCAAACCAAAAGGAAGCACCCAAAGAAGAGGAAATTATTTCATCACCTCTTTCAAAGTTCTTTTATTCCATACTAAAATAAAAAATCCAGTACCTTATAAATAATGATATTTTATTATAAATATGATACAACCATATTCAATTTTATATCCATCCTATGAATGAAAAAGTCAGCATACGTGCGTACATACGACTTACTATCTCCACGACGTGGTGTAGTTTGTTATTCAACACTTAATTATTTTGATGAGTATAATAATGAGTATAATTGATGTAAATAATAAATAAAACACATTAATTATTCTTTTTATATAATATACCATCCAATTTAATCCAATTTCACCATAAATAGAATGATATTTTTGCTTGTGCATACGTACGACTTACTGTCTCCACGACGCAATGATATTCATCTTCAACGATCACCATTAAAGAATATTTATAAATATATATATATTGATTAAGTATGAAATTTATGAAATAATAATTCTACTGTATTAATATATATTTATTTAGTTAAATATATTCCATTTACTTAGTTCTATACCATACAATATGAAAACGGAAACAATGTTCATGTGTACGTATGGACTACCGTCTCCATGAACGATGTTTCCATTTCATATATCTAACTATTATACATATTTATATTATGAATATATATGATATATAAATCATTTATTTATATTTTTTATGTATTTAAATCATGATCTAAGTGATAAAATCAAGAATAACAAGTTAAAAAAGATACGATAAAGAATGTGATTCTTACCCGAAATGTTACTTTAACATGGAAATTATTATTAAATGGGCAGTATAAAGTCATAAATTAATCATTTATGATATAATATATAATAATATGGTTATGTTATAATTTAATAACATACTATGTTCATTATACAGGAGGTTAAACGTACCATCGACTCAAATAAAGTACAAGGTAACGGTTAATTTCACAATATCATTATTATTCGTCATTGTTGATATGTAAGTATATAATGGAACATATTTATTCATCCATGTCAATGTTTCCTACAAAAAATTTCAATAGTAATATTATAAGGTTTTATGGAAGGGTCACTTTAACTAGAGCATAATTTTAAATCTTTTAAAGATTTATTTTTCTAAATATTTTTAGTTAAGGTCCTTGTTTTCAAAATATTTTAGGGATTTATTTACATGAAATGATTGTTTTAAAATGTTACGTGATTTCAAACGTTTTAAAGTGGTATGGGACACTGTGATTCAAAAATCTCTTTTAAATTACTTTATAAATTGTGTGAATTTTCAATGATTTCATGAAAAAGGTATATTTCTCTCAAAGAGTTTTACTAATCATTTTAAACTATGTCAACATCCATTACTGGATATTATTATTGATTTATTTTGATTTATTATAATATAATCTTCCATATTGTATTGAATGAGTTGTGATATTTTTGACTATGGTTGTTCTATTTCTATACCATTCATGGTTCATGGTTAAAGTATTGTCATTTTGTATGCTGGTTTTAATACGAATGATTATGTTATGTTTAACCCTTTTCATATGAGGAATGAATTGAACTTAGTAAGTGACGGGAGTGGCCTGCTATAGCCGATCGATGCATTGGTAGGTCTTACGAGACGAACTTGTGTCTTTTCACAAGGCCTTTAAAAGATTTATATTTAGGGTCTTGGCACAATTCCTTGACATTGTGGTTAAGATGTATGTCATTATGAATTCCATCATTATGAGATTAGTTATTGATGTTACACGTGATTATTCAACTAGTATAATATCCATGTGAATAAGTAAATTGTATTATTTAATTTATCCTTTCCATGTTATGCTGAATTTTATGTCTAAAGGGCTGGTCTTTCAATTTTATACCTTGCCATAAAAGATTATGATTATTTATGATAGCTTCTGATATATTGTTTATTCTTACTGAGCATATGAGATAACCTCTTTCAAATGTTTTATTTTCCTAGGATTCCAAGATGTGAATTATGATTGATATTAAGAGTTAATCTAGGGGAATAATTTCATCCTCAAAGTATTATCTATGCTATGTTTTATGTTAAAAATTGTAATGTTAAGTTCTTATAGGTAATCTATTTTCCAAGACTACTAAACTGATCGGTCCTTTGGGAATGTATTCCTTGTAATAATGCCAATGTATTAAAATAATGGACTGGCTCTAGGCTTCTGGGTTCAGGGCATTACATACTTTCATTTATATAAGGTTATGTGCTGACCTAGTTTCTTATCCATAAGGTAATGTGTGGGCCTATTGTCATGTCTATAATGTTAGGTAAAAATTGGTTTCATTTTTATAAGGTTATATGTGGTCTTGGATTCATGACTATAAGTTTATTATAGGGCATGATTCTTTTACCTTACCTTCATTAGTGAACATTTTTCTATTTATACATGTTCATATTTTTATAAAATTATGTTTTCACCACACTCACATGTATATATTTCGCTTTCATGGGTTATGTTCATTGATATATTATATGATTCATGTCTTATGAAATACCAAGATTTATACCATGATCCAGGGTAATGATCTATGTCATGTAGGGCATGGTGTTTTAATGTTAAGATCATGTTATTATACCTTTATGTTCATGTTATGTTTAATTGATTAATGATATCTCCCTTTATTATCCTTACTGAGAATCTAATCTCACCCTTTATTATGTTTAATTTCCCTAGTTCATAATGAAAGGTTTTAAATAGAAAATATCTAAAGAGAAAATCCTTATGGGAGATATTGATGATATTTCATAAAATAAGAATATTTTGTATTTGTTTTCCAAAGAAACTAATCCTTTATGGTTCTCGGGTGTGTATTTGTGAAATTTATTGAATATTCATCTAAAAATATGTAATATTTATGTATGAGGATTTTGGTTCACTATAATAGGAGTGATGTTTGGGGGGGATAGTTTGTGCTCTTCTTATGATTTCATCACACCTGAAATCATGGGGTGTTATAGTTACAGCTTTAAGTAATTATAGCAATAAATTAGAATTAGTGTTTGATAACATTCATGATCATATTCTTAATGAGGATATTTGGTAAAAGCAAGTCTTAGAACCTACAAAATCATATTAAGTTAATAAAGTACATGGAATCATGTTCAATGAAAAATTCAAAATAATTTTTAAGAGAAGAGGGAAAGAAGTTGACGGAAATCAGCTGGGGGACGACTCATATATTGGAAATACAAGAATAAGGGTCACCTAAAAAAGTATTTTAGAGAACATATAGTTAATTTTGGAAGAATTGAATCTAGATGTTCTATAAATAACATAACTGATGAGGAAAGTAACATACTACAATGTGTTAAAATTTTGTTAGAATCATGGTTAATTAATTCTGTACATTCATTACATTCTATTACTGAGAGATGATGAATTAAAAACTATGATTCTAAAAGTTTCAGACTATTTCATTTTAAGTACAATGAAGTTATTTATATAATGGGAAAGGAAAGTTTAAAATTCCCAATTGAAAATAAAGGCTTTCTAAAATTTTGAAAAGTTCAACACTTATTAATTTTATCGAAGAAATTAATATCGATATGTGAGCTAGACAAAGTGGATTTCTGTACAATATTTGTAGATAGAGTATGGAAGATCATTTGAGGATCCATATTTTTGGATAATGGTGTTAATGATGAAATATTTTATTTGATAGGAAATTTGGATGAAGCAATGATTACTAAAACATGAAAAATTCAAAAGTCGAGAGTTATGGAATTATCATATTGGGAATATGAGTGGTAAGAATATGAAAGTCTTGGTTGCTAAAGTCATACCAAATCTTGGTCACATGGATTATAGAAAATTTAAAATTTGTATCATTTGGAATCATATGAAGGTTTCATTTGTTAAAAATGTATTAACACCCAAGACTCATAATATGTAGTTTTTTCACATGGATGTTTGGGGTTGAACTTTAGTTCTATCTCATGGAGGATCATAGAACTATGTTACCTTCATCGATGATACATTGTGAAAAGTGTAGATGATTTTGTTAAGAATAAATTTTAGGTTTTTGAAATATTCATTTTATTGAGGGACATTGTGGAATAGGATTCTTAAATAAAGTGTAATTGTTTGAGGTTTAATAATAAAGGTGAGCACAAAAGAAAATAATTCTAGGTATTTTTCAAGAATAAAAGAATTTGATATGTGAAAACAATTCCTTATGTGCCAAAGAAGAATGGTGTGGCGGTAAAAATAAATAGGATGATAAAAGATAAAGTTTTCAATATAAGGTTACATTTAGGTTTCCCAAAGGAATTTTGGGAAGAAGATGTGAATTGCACCACTTATATTACTAATCAGAGTCCATAGATAGCACTTGGTTAGGAGCTTCCAAAAAATATATAGACCAGAATATCAGTTGATGTTTCTTACATGATGTAACGTCCCGGTTCCGGAAGCCACTCAAAGGCGCCCCATACCCGGTTGGTCACTTGGCCTCAAGTGCATTTCCCCAAACGCCAGAGGCTACTGACTAGCAGTGATGGCCTTGGGTTTGATAGTGGGGAAACTATGCCCTCATTGGCCGAGTACACTGCAGAAGACGAATATACATGCAATAGAAGAAGCAGTAATAACCAACAATATAATAGCGGAAGACTAAATCAAAAAACTGAAGCACATATGTATATATGAAATAATGCATGATACATAACTAGGAAAGCATCCAAACAAGTCACAATGCTGAAAAACACTACAGTACCAAAAAAAGTTCAAAAGAAATGTAAACAGCTCCTCATCATCGCAAGCCAAAGCTTGGTCCCATGCTCCCCTGCTCCAAGCAATCAAGTTCCAGAAAACGAAGGGTGCTTTCCCTTGTATATACCTGCAACAACATAGTCTGCTTGGGAACAAAAGCATGGCCCAAACAGGGTGTGAGATAAAATCCCAGTAGGAAACCACCCGAATATCTGTGTCTAACAGTCAGCGAGTATATGGCAGGTAAAAGCACAATATGCAGTAAACAACAACAAAAAAGCAGTAGGTAGTAAACAGTAAGCAGTAAAACAGGATGATACATAATAGAAATCAATCCACAACCAATCAACAGAAAAAAACAACTAAAAGATGGAAACCCTTTTGGAAGTACTCGTATCCATTCCATCTGGTCCTATCAAAGAAGTATCACAACCCTCTGGGTAGTGCACTCAGCCTAACCCATCTGGCTTGGTCATACGCATTTATGAGACTCTCTGGGGAAGCTCACTTAGTCAATTCCCGTCATAGTCTAGGGTAGTCAGGGGATCTATTGATTAATATCACGCGGTCTAACCCTCTTAGCCCCATGGTCTAGATACTCTATGAGGAATCTATCTTAGGCAATTCCTCCTATAGCCTCAGGTATACCACAGACTCTCTGAGGAAGCTCACTCGGTCAATTCCCCCTCTAGCCTGGGAAGGTTCTAAAGGAAATTCAAACAAGGTAAGACTCTCTGAGGAAGCAAAATCGGTCTACCCTCCTGTAGTCTATAAAATCCAAGACTCTCTGTGAGCTCACTCGGTCCATCCCTTCTGTAGTCTGTAATATCTAAGACTCTCTGGGAATCTCCCTTGGTCTATCCCTTATAGTTTATAGCACCAGGTTCTCTCATCCCCGTGCCAGTCTATGCATAATAATGCTATAAGACCAAAGTAAACCTATAGATCTACTTGTCTAACCAAAGTACACCTATAGAGCTACTTAACTAACAGTCTACAAGGCAACAAGCATGTCATGAGTTTTCACTTCAACTTATAACCGCAAGGCATGAAACAAGTGTAGAAGCCAAAGGAAAATGAGACCCAAAAGTCATGAATGGAACAAAGCATGGGTAAATACATCCAAGCACAAAATATTATCCTCTAACATGGTTAAATTTACCTCTACACCAGCATAAAAGAATGTTTGGAAAACTACAAGGGAAAAAAGGTAGACACGCAATACCCCGTTCACGGGTATTGGTGGGAATTTCACATAAAACTCATAGACTTTGAACGCTAAGGCACAAACCACCTACCTCGATCCCAAGGGATCGATATACTTGAACCACGACGGCTGATTCTCCCTAGAACATCATAGATCTGAGAAAACGTAAAAAATGTTCAACCTTAGATAACTTGAGAAAGAGGGAGAATTGGAAAACCATGATCAAGCAGAAGGAAGAACTCACTGCTGTGCTTACAACGCAATTGACCATGCTCGAATCGAAGAATGGACGGAGAGGTGGGAACTCGGGGAAGATCTGGATGTACGGGTCGCTCTCGGACGAACCCGACCTAGAAGAAGAGGTTTATGATGATGATGCGTGACCCCGATCGGTTAAGTGAAAAAAAAGTACATGGCGTGTATTTTTAAAGTACACGGCATGTAGTGAGTCTTTCCGTACTCCGTCAAAATCGGCCTCCACGTCACCCTTACACACCGTGTGTGTTTCCTGGGCACGGCCAGCACACGGCTTCGAGCTAGAGAAGAGTACACAACGTGTACTCAGAAAGTACACGGCGTGGACTTTGAAATTTTCCAGAACTCCATTTTTCTTAAAAACTCTAGAAAAAGGAAAAACATACTTGAAATGAAGATCCGGGCTCCTACAAACATCCCCCCTTAAAGAAATTTGTCCCCGAATTTCCCTAGGTGGGCGGAGAAGAAGGGTCCTCGAACAGCTCTGGCCCCTATGGTCGAACCTCGGCCTCCCTCTACCAAGTTGCCTCCTGTACTCGCCCGTGCTACCATAGCACTCGTACTAGAGGGACGGACTGACCTCGGATAACCTTCATACTACGATTGACAATCCGGATAGGATGCTCTTCAAACGATGCATCTCCTTCGAGCTCAACCTCCTCGGGCTGAAAGTCATGAGATATGTCATAAAAGTAACATCAGAGCTGAGATACGTGGAAGACATCGTGCATTGCCCGATACCTCTGAGGTAGTTGCAGCCGATAGGAAACCGACCCATCTCTCTCCAATACCTCAAACGGCCCGACATACCGTGGTGAAAGCATACCCTATCTCTGAATCCTCTTGTGTCCCAACCTCGATGTGACACGTAAGAAAACCTAATCTCTGACCTCAAAATCCAGAGGTCATCTTTGCTGATCAGCATAAGAATTCTGTCGAGACCATGCTGCATCCATCCTCTTCTGAATCAACTCTATCTGCTCTGAGGTCTCCTGAACAAGAAGAGGTCCTAGAAAAGCTACCTCTCCTACCTACAGCCTCCATAAGGATGATCGACATGACCTACCATACAAATCCTCATATGGTGCCATCTGAATGGTCGCCTGAAAACTGATGTTATAGGCGAAATCCAAAATAGGTATATGCTTCTCCCAGGAACCGCCGAGGCCTAGAATGCAAGCTCAGAGTATATCCTCATGCACCTAGATCGTGCACTCGGACTGGCCATCAGTATGGGGATGGTAAACTATACTCAAAATCACCTGGTTACCCAAATCCTTCTGAGGTCCCTGCTAGAACTGAGAGGTAAAGCGTGCATCCCTGTCTGAAACAATAGAGTGTGGAACTCCATGTAGACGTACAATCTCTCGAATGTACAATAGTCCTAGATCATCAACACTGAAGGTATCCTTGATCGGCAAGAAGTGTGAAACCTTTGTAAGCCGGTCAACGGCGACCCAAACAACATCACTTCCCCAAGGTGACCTTGGAAACCCGGTCACTGAATCCATTGAGACGTCATTCCACTTCCACTCCGGAATGGATAACTGTAGTAAAAGCCCCACTGGTCTCTGATGCTCTAATTTCACCTGCTGACAAGTAGAACATTTCATGAAAAAACCAGAAACATCCTTCTTCATACCTGGCCACCAGTACTGGTGGTGTAGATCTCGATAAATCTTGGTGACGCCAGGATGAAATGACCAATCTGAGAAGTGAAAATCCTACATCATCTCCTCGCGTATGTCTGCTGGCACCCATACGCGTACTTGGAAATTCAAGATCTCATCCTCACCCACTATCCATCCAGGAAGAGAGTCCCCTCCTGACACACTCTCCCACAGGACCAAGGGCTCAGAGTCAGATAGCTACCTCATTCGTACCCGATCAAGAAGTGTAGAGGTAACAACCACAGATGAATGAAAGGTCTATCCTCGCCTATCGTGCACCTCCAAATGCATCTCATAGAAGAGAGATATAAGCTGCCACTCACTGCTGGCCTCTTAAACTACCTGAATCTGAGTTCGTCTGCTCAATGCATCTGCCACTGTATTGCCCTTTCCTGGCGTATAGGCGAGCTCGAAGTCAAAGGACTGAAGATACTCAACCCACCTGTGTTGTCTCAAATTCAGATCACGCTGAATGAAGATATACTTGAGACTCTTGTGGTCGGTAAAAACAACAATGTGCTCTCCTAGAAGATAGTGTCTCCAACAGTGTAATGCATGAACCACAGCTGCCAACTCTAGATCGTGCATAGGGTAGTTACTCTCATGTGGCCTCAACTGCCGAGACCATACACAATGACTCCGTTTCCATGCATGAGCACAAATCCCAGACCAATACCTAAAGCATCATAGTAAATAGTGCATCTCTTGCCCAGCTCTGGCAAGATTAGTATTGGTGCTGACGTCAACCTCCCTTTCATCTCCTGAAAGTCTTACTCACAAGAATCTGACCATAAAAACTTCACCCCCTTCTTGGTCAGAACTGTCAATGGTGCTGCTAAGCGCGAGAAGTCCTGAATGAAGCGTTTGTAGTATCCAGATAGCCCTAAGAAACTCCGCACCTCAAAGATGTTCTTCGGCTGATCCCACGAAACTACAACTCTCACTTTCTCTGGGTCCACTGACACTCCTATCTCTGAGATAACATGACCCAAGAAGTGAACCCAATCCATCTAAAAGTGGAACTTTGAGAGTTTAGCATAAATCTGATGCTCTCTTAGTGTAATCAGAATGATCTCAAGATGTGTGGCATGGTCGTGTCGAGTGTGAGAGTACACCAAGATATCATCCACGAAGACCACGATGAAAGAGTCTAAGTACAGATGGAACACTCGGGTCATCAGTGCCATGAAAACGACATGCATGTTCGTGAGACCGAATGACATGACTGTATACTCGAAAAGACCATACCTTCTCCTGAAGGCTGTCAGAGGTATATCTGATGGTCTAATGTGAAACTGATGATAGCCGGATCTCAAATTAATATTCGAGAACACTCTGGCTCCTCGAAGCTGATGGAAGAGATCATTGATCCTTTGTAAGGGATATCGGTTCTTGACCGTCAACTGGTTAAATTTCCGAGAATCCAAACAAATCCTAAGGGTACCATCTGCCATTTAAGAAAAAATAATAGGAGAACCCCAAGGAAAAGTACTAGGTTGGATGAAACCCTTTTCCTACAACTCCTCCAATTGCTTTTTGAGCTCCTGCAGCTCAGGTGTAGCCATCCTATAAGGAGAAATAGACGCCGGTGACAATCCTGGAATGAGCTGAATCGAGAATTCTACCTCACGCTCTGAAGTTAACCTGAAAAGTCTTCTGGAAAGACATCTCTAAAATGATCCACCACTAGAGGAAAGTCTAACTGTGAAGTCCCCTGGTCATCCTGATAAAGACTGGCAATATGAACTATCACTTCCCCTAGCCCATGATGCTTCGGTCCAGCTCTACCTGCCTGGACATCCCACTCACCTCTATGAAGGAAAGATCCGCCCTTTGGTGATACAAAACTCACCATGCGGTGATAAAAATCGACAACTGCCTGAAAAGGAACTAACCAGTCCATCCCGATAATGACGTCATAGCTCATCATCTCTAGAACATAGAGGTCTCATAAGAAATAACACCCCACAACCTCAAGATGGAACTCTCTACACTGACATACGCTAGATTTCCTCATTCCCAAAGGTGTGTCAAGAGTCACCAAGTAGGAAGATGAAAAGATACAGAGCCCAAAGATCTCCACAACCGCAATAGAGATAAAGCTATGCGATGAACCAGTATCGAAAAGAACTAAAGATAAGGCTGAGGCTACTAAGATCATGCCTCAAACTGTAGATGGGCTGGGATCCTGCTCCTGATAGGTCTGCTCCACAGTGAAGGACTGGCCTGCACCACGACCCTGCACCCCTGGCTAACTGCTCTGAGCTGATCCACTCTGCAGTCACTGATGACTTGGTGACTGACCACCACAGCTGCGACCTCCTCCTCAGCCTGAATAGCCATAAGAACTCCAGTTCCCTGACTAGTGGGATACTGGTGAAGCGTCTCTAGAACGTGAGGTCATAGAGGAACCCCTACCACCAGCTAAAGGTGAGAAGATGTGATAGAAACACTGAAGATGACCCATCTTGTCGCAAGACCGGCACTCCATCGGATCCCTCTGGAACTGAGGCCTAGTGTGCCCACTTCTATCACACTGGTAGAATATAACCTGGATGCCAGAATATGCATCACACGAACCTCGATCTCCACTAGAAGACTCTCTGAGATTCTTCATACTGTCCGTAGGAGGAACACAAGCTCTGGATGTCGAACCGCCATGGATCACTGCTCCAGAATCCCTCATATTGTGCTCAGTGATCTGCGCCTGGTTGACGATGGAGGATATTGAAGTCAAATGTAATATATTCACTTGGGAACGGATCTCCTGCCTAAGACCATCCTCGAACTTCCTAGCAAGGAACAACTCATCACCTGTTGTGTAGAGACCCGAATCTTGACGTACATGGACATTACATTACTTTTTCGGAATACTTAGTACATAACAAAAACACACACACAAGGATCGTAATAGTTTAGTGTCTTTGGAAACTCGGAATATAATCTTCTAATCGTGGTGAAAGATCTTCAACATCTCCCATAAATATCTTCCCTTTTTTTACCTAAAACCTTTCTTTATATCTTGGGGAAAAGAAAACATAAAAGGGTGAGCTCAAATTCTCAGTAAGGGTAAACAAAAGAAATATCAATCACATAATTTTCATAAGAACCTAACATTTTGGAAATCTTAACCTGCAAAAGAGAGCATAATTTCATAACATGGGATAAATCATAGTAGTGAAATGAAATCCCAATAATCATAACTTAAAACATAAATTTTTTTGGCATACACACATAATCATAGAGAATCATTTCTTATTAGTCAAGACTCATTTCCAAGACTATCTTAGTGGACAAAGTCCATTTCTGAACCGAGTCACCCTCGTTTCAGTCCGATTTCACTGAACCGGTATAACCTACAATTCCAGCCATATCTATCTCATGAGATATAAAATATTTACCCAATGCATTGGAGGGAGATATAGGTCCCACCCATCTCATAATGATACCATTCTTATGTGTGCCACAAAATCATAAATCATACATCATTGCATAACCCATGTAGTAAAAATGGGATTCTTAAACAACATGACATCATAAAACAATTCATATAAGATAAAGGAATTCATAAAAATATTTCCATCACAACATAATCAAATCCATGTAATAATAGGGATAGAAACATAACCCTATATTATCATAGATGGAAAATAATTTTGATAAAACACTTGAACTCCATTCTTGAGAAAAATATCCTTTCTACTTCAATTTTTTTTTCCATTCTTATCATGTCATACAATTTTAAACTAAAAGGAGTTGATTAAAAATAAACTTGAAAACTTGTAAAGTAAGGTTCTTGGAAATATTGTTTTAAAAATCCATTCATGCTGTATAAGATAAAAAAACATTCTTCATACTTTTGTCGGAAAAGTCAAAAAGTACCTCGTACGAAAAACGACAAAACATTCCTTTCATATATTTTACTAAAAACTCACCGAAGGGTAAAATTGGATATAGACTATTGTAGAAGTATATTAATATCACATATTGAGGAAACATGGATGTGGATGATAAAATACACCCCATTAAATACCAAAGCATAAACAATCTCGGATAAAAATGAGATTGTGATATTTTCCCTTACCTTAGGTCCGATTTGCTTTGTAAGTGTCCAAACCTCCTGTATAATGATTTAAATAATGTCATTTACTTATTACATAATCATATTCATTGTTTTTATATCATATATGTTTCACTTATGACTTTATATTACCCGTTCTTTTGTAAATTCATGTTAAAGTATCGTTTTGGGTAAAATTGTCTCATTTGTCGTTCGTGTTTTAACTTGTAATTATTCATATGATTACTTAGATCATGATTACTTAATTCCAGAATATAAAAAATTATTTATATATAGTATATATTCAGAATATACATATATATAATGGATCGATAAATCGATAGAAATACACTGTTCATGGAGACGGTAGGTCGTACATACGCATGAACGCTGTTTTCGTTTCCTTATTGAATTGAGCGGAATTAAGTAGATGACATAAATATATATATACATAAATACAGTATTATTATTATGTCATATATTTCATGAATACTTATTATATATACTTTATAATCATTCATTAATGGTTATCGTGGAGAATGAATCTCATCGCGTCGTGGAGATGGTAGACCGTACGTACGCACGAGCGATGATATCGTTCTCATGATCGTTGAATTGTATTGTAGTGTATGTATACTATTTAAGAATCAATATCACTTTAAAATAATCATATATAGTTATTATTTACACCATTATACCCATCCATGTAAGGTGGTTGTGGAAAATAGATTACACCACGGCGTGGAGACAGTATTCCGTACGTACGCACGCGCAGTGATTTCATTTACCGTAAGATGGATAGATGGTGAAATAGGGTTGTTTCAGACTTATAATAACATATAAGTATATGAGTGATACTGATGTTATTACTTCATAATGAAACAACCAAAGAAGAAGAAGTGGAAGAAGAAATAAAGTTGAAAGAATCGGAACAGACATTACCTTTTCTTTGAAGTACTTCTTTGAGACCTCCTTTTAGGGCACTAAAATAGGTCTTTGAAGAAGACCAGAACCTCTAGGATGTTTCTAGGGAAGTGGAGAGAAGAGATTTTCAGGGTTTGGCCTAGCTTGAAGGCTCAATGCGGTGTGAGGAAGAGGGGGAGGAGGTGCCCTTTTATAAGGGAGGAGAGGGGCACCTTTGGAATAACTAAAACTATTATTTTATTATAAAGTCAAGTTCGGTTTTAAATAGCTCCATATTGAGTTATTTAGAAGATAAGGTGGGGATGGGTCGAAATACTCTCATACAATAGAATTTAGAAAAGTTTAGGTCATTATATTAACCTTATCTTTTAGTTTGAACTCTTAGTGAATTAGATTGACATTTACCATGTCACTTTGTATTTTTATATTATATAGTTAATAAACTTACCATATACATCCAAGATACCCCCAAGTTGTGTTTTATTAATATATATAACCTTATCTAAGTCATTTTTATGAACGTAATATTTTTAGGAATAAAATAACTATTAACAATATAATATTTGTTTTAAAAACTATTTTATGTCAATTTTGACACTATTCAATAGTTGATTTTTTTGAAACTCATAACAGAATGATTACTTCGACCAAAGTTAATTAAATTAATCCAAACATGTCTTCTTAACCTATAAAATTAGTTTAATTCATAAAAAGTCTCAAATTATTTTTATTTGGGTATTTTTAACATCAATTATGTCAATATTTCATTAATAAGATAATTACTGCATCATTGTTGTGTCATAAATAAATTAATTTATTTAATGTCTAAAAATTACAAATAAAATAAAATTATGTAAGAAATCTTTTTATCTTTCTAATGAATATTTATAGTCAAATTTATCGTATGTATAACCCCATATTAAAAATTATTTACTTATTAAACTTTGATTTTAACTATTTTAACCCTTCTTTAAATAAAGTAATAATAAATGTCCTAATCTAATCCAAGTGGGCCTAAATGGTCATATTTTATTCCTAAGGTTGTTTTTGGTCGAATTACACTTGTACAATATAATTAGGACATGTTTTAGGGTAATAATAATATCATTTTTACCCTTAATTACCCTATTTACTTTTAACCGTGGTAAAAAAAAGTAAAAAGTTACTATTCACTAAAAATTATTTTCATCTCATTGAACCACATTTTACTTACTAACATAAACTGTGTCTCTCGGATTTTTTAAATTCCACTCATAGAAGTGGTAGAATTAAGTTTTATGAAAAATTCATTTTTTTTAACTACCACTTAGTGGTTTCACTATTCATCAAAAAATGAAAGTTTCCATAAAAATACCAAAAATTATGGCTAAGATATATTTGATATTATGAACTCAAAAATTATTTCTATTTTACCAAATTCAAAACATATTAGTTGCATTAATTAATTTAAAAATTAATTCCCATCATCAAAACAAATAGCGTGTTTTTAAGAGATAATAACCATCAAAAGATTGACACTTGTTTATGACTGGTTTAAATGTAAAATTACATCCAATGAACAACATTGTATTAAATTGTAAAAATATATTCTAAATATATTTTAAAACCACTCAAAATAATAATTTATCACTGTTAATTATTTATATTAAAAAAGTTCTTTTTAATTAAAATTTAGTAATTTTCACTATTCATCAGAATATGAAAGTTATCCGAAAAGTACCAAAATTTCACCCTAAGATAATTTCGATATTCCGAATCCAAAAATAAAGTTCATTTTGAAAAATAAAATTTAAAAAATTTCAAAAACTGGTTTTTACTATTCATAACTGCTAGTTTTAATAATATTGTAATAGCATATCGTTGTTTAGTGAAACGCGGTATTGCGTACTACACACACTATCGATGAAGGTTGTGATTGCGTGTAATGCAAGGAAAATCAAGGATGCGTGTTGTTCATGCTCCTTTTGGTGTTGCGTACAACACAATACATTAATGAAAAGAATATTTTTCATAAAATCTCGGGGTGTTACATGCTGGGATCGGTGTGAAACGCTGCAGCTCAGTGAAGCGAGATGAGTAATCCATAACAGAAAGAGTACCCTGTTGCAGACTCATAAACACCCGGGATCGATCGGACCTCAGGGTCTTCGGATAAAAGTAGTCATAGAAGGTGCATCGAAACTTGTCCAAAGACATATCCGGATGACGCCCTGACCGTGAGACCACCTCCCACCGCCTCTTGGCGGTGTCCCGGAGCATATAAGAATCCGGCTCTACCCTTTTATCTGGAGGGATCTCTAGGTGATCAAAGATGGTCAGTGTGGCCTTTATCAATGAATCTGCAGCCTGAGGTCCTCCATCCCCTGAAAAAGTAGGATGCTGCTGCTGCTGGAAAACCCACGTCAATTCAGCCATCGACGGGGTAGGAGGCGGTGCTCCCTGGATGGTGTGCATCATCCTCAGGAAGTCCTCCCTGAACTGCGCATCGGCGCCTGTGACTGGAATGACAGCTGGTGCCAAGGCTGGATCGACTGGAGGATCAGAAGGAAGTCCCTGATCAGCCATATCTGGCCTCTGATCACTGCCTGACGACAAACGTACAACAGGAGGACGTCTCAGAGGCATAGCTCTGAAAGATCAAAAGTATACCTTAGATCAGAAAAACAAGGACAGAGAACAGAAGAGTAAAAAACAGGAACAGGGGAATGAAAACACACAAGTTTACAAAACATGACTACACGGCGTGTATAAAAACTACATGACATGTCCTCTGAAGCCACTGACATGTGTGTGTACCCCTGCCCTACAGGACATGTAACACCTCGAACTACACGGCGTGTTGACCCAACACACGTCGTATACTTGAAGAATATTCCCCTGCCTGAGTCTCCTTACACAGTTAACTCACATGGTTCAAACTAACCCCAGACTACATTGCATGTTCCCTAGGGACATGGCGTGTACAAGACACTGACTTGGCAGCCCGTGTTGTTAGCTACACGGCCGTCTACACAGCGTGTTCCAAAAAAACACAATGTGTATAGGAGAAGGTGACACCATCCCGTGTTTTTCGTGACATGGCCGGGTACCTGGGCAAGACTACACGATGGGTTCCAAAAGCAACATGGCATGTCTTAGAGAAGGTCACGCTGACCCGTGTTGTTCGTGACACAGCCGAGTACCTGGACAGAACTACACGGTGTGTTCCCTTACAACACAACGTGTTCTTCTCGAGATTTCCGAACATGTGTTGTTAGTGACACGGCCGGGTACAAGGCTCTATACTACATGGTGTGTACATACCGTACACGACATGTTCCTTCCGTTATTTTCACAACACCGTGTTCCTGTACACACAGTCAGTAATAGGGCCTAAAAACTACACGACAAGTAACCAGAAAGTACATGCCGTGTATTCTAGGTTTTTATGGGTAGTATCTTAGAAACTGCAGAAAAACCCATAAACACTAAAAACAAGATCAAGAGGTGCCAAATTCCGATCCGTGAGGTCCCATACTCCCCACGAATCAAAGCTTGGCATCTCCTACAGTCATGTACAAGGGAAAACGGGATCATAATACACCAATTTCCGATTCAAGGGGGCCCATAACACCTCAAGAATCAAAATTTGGCGTTCATTTAAACAAGGTACAATACAAAAAATTCTCTAACAAGTAGCAGAGATTTTATCAAGCACCTAACAAAAAAACATGCATAATCTACACAACATCTATCACAACAACATGTAATCGCTAATGCACCCTAAATGGCATGGAAAGAATGCATGACATGTGATTTCTACAAGTGCCTATATGATGCATGAGATCGAATACCTTAATCTCATCATGTTGCGACAGAAATAGAACCGTAATATCAAAACAATAATAGTACAAAGCATGTGATTAACTCTAGGTGAAATCGTATCAACCGTAAAATCTCAAAACCAGAAAACTGCAATAAACGAGGTAGTATGGCTTTTCACTATACACGGGTTAGCTACTCCCGGGCACATCTTATTACAATGTACCGAATCCGTCCTATCCCTGGATAGAGTCTCCAAATAGTAATGCAAGAGAAAATAATTCCCTTGATACCACTTTGTAACATCCCAGTTCTAGAAGACACCCAGAGGCGCCCCGTACCCGGTTGGTCACATGGCCTCAAGCGCATTTTCCCTAACACCAGAGGCTGCTGACTAGTAGCAAGGCCCTTGGGTGTGATAGTGGGGAAACTATGCCCTCATTGGCAGAGTACAAAATGGAAGATGAATAAACATGCAATAACAGAAGCAGTAATAACCAACAATATAACAGTGGAAGACTAAATCAACAAACTAGAGCACATATGTATATATGAAATGATGCATGATACATAACTAGGAAAGCATCCAAACAAGTCACAATGCTGGAAAACAATACAGTACCAAAAAAATTACAAAAGAAAAGTAAACATCTCCTCAGCATCGCAAGACAAATATTGGTCCCATGCTCCCCTGCTCCAAGTAATCAAGTTCCATAAGTCGAAGGGTGCTTGCCCTTGTGGATACCTACAACAACATAGTCTGCTTGGGCCCAAAATCATGGACCAAACATGGTGTGAGATAAAATCCCAGTAGGAAACCACCCGAAGATATGTTCCTAACAGTCAGTGAGTATATGGCAGGTAAAATCACACTAAGCAGTAAATAGCAACGGCGAATTAATAGGCAGTAAACAGTAACCAGTAAAACAGGATGATACATAGAATAAATCAATCCACAACCAATCAACAGAAACAAACATATAAAAGCTGGAAACCCTCTGGTAAGTACTCGCAGCCATTCCCTCTGGTCCTATCCATGAAGTACCATAACCCTCTGGGTAGTGCACTCAGCCTAACCCATATGGCTTGTTCATACGCATTTATGAGACTCTCTGGGGAAGCTCACTCGGTCAATTCCCCTCATAGTCTAGGTTAGACAGGGGCTCTTTTGAGGAATACTAGGCGGTCTAACCCTCTTATCCCTAAGGTCTAGAGATTCATTAAGGAAGCTATCTCGGTCAATTCCTCCTATAGCCTCAGGTATACCACAGACTCTCTGAGGAAACTCATTGGGTCAATTCCCCCTCCTGCCTGGGAAGGTTCTTAAAGAAATTCAAACAAGGTAAGTCTCTTTGAGGAAGCACACTCGGACTACCCTCCTATAGTATATAAAATACAAGACTCTATGGGAGCTCACTCGGTCTATCCCCTATGCAGTCTATAATATCTAAGACTCTCTGGGAAGCTCACTCGGTCTATGCCTTATAGTCTATAGCACCAGGTTCTCTCAGCCATGTGCCAGTCTGTGCATTATAATGATATAAGGACAAAGTACACCTATGTAGCTACTTGGATAACCAAAGTACTCCTATAGAGCTAATTAGCTAACAGAATACAAGGCAACAAGCATGTCATGGGTTTTCACTTCAACCTATAACCGCAAGGCATGAAACAAGTGTAGCAGCCAAAGGAAAACGAGACCCAGAGGTCATGAATGGAAAAAAGCAAGGGTAAATACATACAAGAACAAAAAATTATCCTCTAACATGGTCAAATTTACATCTACACAAGAATACAATCAAGGAAGAAAAACAACGATGGAAAAAAGGTAAACATGCAATACCCCATTCACAGGTATTGGTGGAAATTCCACATAAAACTTAGAGACTTTGAATGGTAAGGGACTAAACACCTACCTCGATCCTAGGAAATCGATATACTTGAACTACGAAGGCTGATTCTCCTTATAATGTCGTAGATATGAGAAAATTCACAAAACCTTCAACCTTAGATAACTTGAGAAAGAGGGAGAATTAGAAAACAAGGCTCAAGAAGAAGGAAGAACTCACCGCTGCACTTCCAACGCAATCGACCATGGTCGAATCGTTGAACGGACAGAGAGGCATGAGATTAGGGAAGATTCGGTCATATGGGTCACTCTCGGACGAACCATACATAGTAGAAGAGGTTTATGATGATGAGGCGCAACCCCGGTCGGTTTAGTGAGAAAAAAAGAAAAGTACACAGCATGTAGTGGGTCTTTCCGTACTCCGCCAAAATCGGCCTCCACATCACCCCTACACACCGTGTCTGTGGCCCGGGCACGGCCATCACACGACTTCGAGCCGGAGAAGAGTACACGTCAAGTACTCAGAAAGTACACGGCGTGTACTTCGAAATTTTCCAAAAACTCCATTTTTCTTAAAAACTACAGAAAAATGAAAAATGTTCCTGAAACGAAGATCTGGGTTCTTACACATGAATTTTTTGAAAAGGATTGAATACATACATGTTGATGGTGAGAAAAGGGATAAGCTTAAGTTAAATACTTGAGTATATTTTTTTGTAGGGTATAGTAATGAAAAATGTAAATTTTATCTTTGATACAATGACTTATAGAAGGATTTTAGAATATGAAATGTTATCTTTAATCAAGATATCTTTTTCAATAATTAGAACTTGGCATAAAATATAATTAAGATCAAATAAAAATAAAGCAAGTCCATTTTTATCTGAATAGAGTACTGGATGTTCTATAATGTATATGGAGCACCAAAGTTTCTGAATATCCATCAAGGATTAAGGTCCCAAAATTTTCCACAACTAAATAATATTGATGAATATTTATTGAAGATTCAATTCTAGAAGGAGAAATAAATCAAGGTGAAGTGAGGAGGTCTATGAGATTCATATTACTAGTATAATGGTTCATAATTGATCTTTAATACTTGCTTTCTATTGATTCTGGGGAACCTAAAAGCCCTAAAGTGGTAGAAAGTCTCAACCATTAAAAATAGTGTGTGTTATCAATGAAGGAGGAGATAAAATCCATTCATGTCAATAAAACATGAGAGCTAATATAATTACAATAGGGAAAAGGTTATACAGAACAAATTGTTCTACTAGTTGAAGGAGGAATCATATGGTTAAAAATTTTACGATAAAATGTTTTTTAAAAAGGGTTTCAATAAAAAATGTGTATGTTCATAAAAAATAATCTCTCATATTTTTAATTACACAAAAATTTAGATGGTTCTTAACTTAGTAATGTCAGAAAGGGATATAGTTATATGTGAAAACTAATTTCATTAATAGCGAATCATATGAGATCTTCATGGATCAAATGAATGGTTTTAAGTAGTATATAAACAATATATTCTAAAGGCTAAGACAGATTTTTTATTTACTAAATAGAAAAACCATGAAATGGTACTTAAAATTCAATGCTTTATGGTAGATAATGGGTTCATACAGATAAATGTGAGTAATTGTTGCTACTAAAAGGTTTTTAATGATAAAAGTTTCATCATAATTATATTTTATGTGGATTACATTCTCTTTCAGGTCCAGATATGAAATAGATCATGGATCTAAAATCTAATATGTTTGGAAGGTTTGAGACAAAAGATCCTGGTGAATCCCAAAAATTATTGGGATTCATATTTGAAGACACGAGAAGACTAGAACCTTGGAATTGTATTAAAAAATGTACATTCATAAGGTCTTGGAATGATTCTAAAATTTAAAATATAAGGCTATGACAATCCCGTTGGATAAAAATTCCATGTTATCCAAAGGTAAATTACATAAAATTGAAGATGAGGCTAAGTTCATAAAAAAGTTCTATTTGCATAAATAGTCAAAAGTTTGATATACTCCATGGTTTACCCAATGTTTTCCATTATGGATACATTGAGAGTTATCAATAGGTTTATGGAGAATCTTGTAAAGGGGAATTAAGAAGAAGTAAAGTGGATTCTCTGATACCCTAGAGGAGTGGTAGAACTATCCATGTGTCTCAAATTGGATGATCCGTTACAAGGTTATATGGATGTGAACTTTTTTGGATATTTGGACAGAAAAAAGAGTACTACTAGATCTATATTTACCTTTATAGGTTTTAACATAACTTATATGTTGAAGGTATAATTGTTATTTTCCAAATATAATATAGAATCAGAGTATATAGCTATCAATGAAGTATATAATGTGTAGATCTAGTTGAAGTGTTTATTAAATGAACTTAATAGGATGTATGAGATTTTTTTTTGTTTTTAGACATTTAAGGGAAAATATATATTAAAATTAATACATGGATAAAAAAAATTAGTTGAATTATCACTTCATCCTAAATATAATTCAAGACAGAGTTCTAGAACTAAAGAAAATTAGAGGATTTCAGAATTTGGAAGATGCATTGAAAAAGGTTATATTATGGGAATGTATGGGGTACTATTGTTCCTCAATATGGCTTGGATGGAAGAAATTAAAGATTGTAAATTCATTTTTGGATTTTTGGAAGAAACAATTAAATTTCTTAAGTGATCTAGAGGATTTGGTGATATAAAAAAATTGAATTCAAGTGGAAGATTGTTAGGATTGGTTATGAAAACCATTTTTTTAACTATGTATTATGATGATTTTAAAATGGGTATTTAAAAAGGTTTTGATATTTAATTATATGTAGATAGGGTAATTAGTACTACATTATAGAATCATAGGTACTTAGTTAAAAAATAAAATTAATAGAATTATGTATAAGAAGAAACTTTGATTGCACAAGAGTAAATAACTCAATTTTTAAGAGTAACTGAGAGTTTTCAAATGATATTTAAGATTATTGAGGGGGATAAGTAATATTATATAGTTGTGTTAAAATTTTCACTGAATTTTGGTAGTTAAGGTGATGTATTTTTTGTGCAGCTGATAATTCCATTGATCAAGAGAGGGTCATCTACAAAGATCAGAATGTTGTGACACCATATCAATTGGATGGATTCGTCTATGTATAGGTGGGTGGGGTTGATTATTTTTGCATCATATAATAATTATATTATTTTTTTAATAAAACCAATTGTGTTTCTCCCATGAATTAGGGTCATTCCTAATCCATGTAATCACTTATGTTGTCATTCCAAGTGAGTGTGTTTTTGTTTTGTTATTTCATTCAAATTAGTTTTATGTTTTTGAGTATGATGGTTCACATTATAGTTGGGGTACTTGATCTTACTAGTTTAAAATATATATTTTTGGAAATCACTTCATTTTAGAAGTTCTATACTTTATCCCACATGTTATGTTCCAGAAAGTATCTTTCAGATCATGGTTTTTTAGCATCAAAAATGGTAACTAAATTCCTTATTTTCACCTAAACCATGACATAAAAATTCAAAAAATACCCATGGTGAGATTAAACTCCACCAGAGGCATATTAATTCTTCTGAAATGATCCTCCAATTTTCTAAAATACTTATATCATGATAAATATCATCAAGAACAAGATAATATAATCATTAATTTCCAATAAACACAATAACTTTACTTCATACATCCTTTCATAATTACTACAACTCTAAGAGAAACTCTTGGTTCTAACATTCTCCCCATTTGGGTTTATTATAAATTAAAGGTATATATAGTGAAATTAAAGTAATCTAATATTAATTATATACAAATAGAAATTTAATTACTCTTTCAGCACTCAACTTGTCTATAAGAAATGTTTGGTATGGAAAGAAATATATCAAAAACAAAAGATAACCATGCTGAATATGCATACCATGTTGTTTAATATAAAATCACCAATTAAAACCCCTAATTGAATTCACCCATACTCTTCATTTATTCTTTTATCATTCATAATCATATATATTCAATAATTATATCTTTCTATTACTAATACATTCTCATGCTTTGATAACAGGGATGATTTTGCTTCAAATTTTACAAAATCTTTTAAATTACCCCCGTTTGAAATAAACATAAAGAATTAATACCTATTATACATGTATAATTCATGTTAAAAATTTAAAACATATGAAGATATGGTAATTTTACAAAATTATTCATACTGAGGGGTGTGGTTGAAGACAAAGTTTTAACTGATGCTTTTCAAATTGTGGTGTGTCTAATGACATTGTGAAAATGTCTATCTCTTGTTGATTTTTCCCAACATAGTCCATCTTCATGACTCCATGCTCAAACTTTATTTTATAAAGTTATAACAAATATTGATTTTTTTTGTTTTAATATTTTACTAGGTTCTCCATTAACTCATTCACACTTTTTTTCACACCATATTACTATTGTGACATTCACATCTTCACCTAGATCTTTTTATTTTTGTTTTATATATAGATATTAAGTGAATTACTTGGTATATTATATGTATTACGCCTCAAATATGCTAACATACATAATATTTTTGTTATTTTATATCTATATAATTCACTTTCTCTCAATAAATAGTGTTCTTTTACATGTTTATTTTCTATCCAAAACATTTCCATCCCAATCAGTATCCAAAGAGACATATAATGTAGAATCAAATTTTCCATAGCCCCTATTTATCTAGATTTTATCTCACCTAGTTCTCCCATTTCATTGATTTAGGGTCCCCCTTACGATTCCAAAGGAAATAAATCCTATAAATTTTAAGGACCTTCTTCTCATCTTTTTTCTCCTCCCCTTTTTCAAAAATTTTATTTTTTATGGTTATCACTCCTAATTCTGTTTGGGTTTTGAGTTCCTTTTTCTATTGAGATTTTTTGGTCACTTTCTATATCCTAAGGTCATGTTCAATATATTATCTACTATACTTTATTAATACATCATGCAAAACCCTAAATATGGTATAAAATTACAGTTTTTTTGTATTTGCTTATGGTGGAGTGTTGATCAGGTGACCTGGTTGATCTATTTTATTATTTTTATCCATTGGATATGTATTCTACATTTGATTCTCACTATCATAGACCTTGTTTATGTATTATATACTCTAACTTCATGATTCACCATATTAGACCTTATTTTGGTCTACAATAATGCCAATTTTAGTAGTTTTAGATCATGTTAAAGTAGCACTTCTTAGTATTTTTATTGGATGTTACTCACAATGTCTTTATTATACCTGGTTTTATTTTCTCGATTCTATTTTTTCCCACTAGTTACATTTATATAATTTTATTCCCTCCTCTATTATTTTTACCTTCTTCTATCATCCCATGTTCTCATATTATTATAGTGTCGATCTCACTTCTATGAGCTCTCTCCTTTTTCTGTGATACTATTTAATACTATCTCTCTAATATACTCTTAATACAACTTCTTGGAAGGTACTATTAAGGGGGTCTATTAGTGAATTTCATAGTTTACATGGTGTAAATTTTCTGTTCCATTTCCCATCATTGGTGGTTCTTTGATTTCTACTTTAGATTTATCATAGAATTCTTTGGGTGATTTTTTTCAACAACATAGACGATTACCTTTTGACTTTTCCAGTTTTGGTGTTTATGAGTTCCTTACTTTCGATGTTTAATTTCAATTTATATGGTTACATTGATAATGATCAATGGTGACAACCAATATATGTATTCATGTGGTATGTGGTAACCACCATTTAGTGTTACTTAGGGATCAATGATGACATGATATAATCTTTTCATCTCAAGTTCCAGTCTTGGAGATCTATTTACCAAAATTGATTGAATTTTGAATTTCATCTTAGGTTTATTTATATTTTTTGATGTTTGGTATATGGTAGTTTTTTTAATGGATTTAATGTTACCACTCAACCCAAAAATTTTGTATTATTGAAAAATAAAAAAAATGGATATGGAGGAATAAGAATATAATACTCTATCATTCACGGAATAATGCACCAATCCATAATTGAATGTGCTTGGGATAAACCTCATAATTATATTCATAATAGTGATATGTTCTTCCTTCAGACTAATATAAAATCATTCCACCTATAATTTAGTATAGAAAATGAACAAAATCATTGTTGTGTTGTATAACAAACTTCCAATCATATTCCAGTAAAGCATGGGAACAACTAATTTTCATTCTTTAGATTTCTCAAACATGGTTCCAATGACTATTGATATTAAAACTTGTTTTATATTGTGAATATAAAACTTCCCTATAATATCATGTGTATATTTTTATTGAGATAAAAATTTATAATCATTTTTTGGGTTCAATTTAAGACTAATAATATATTTGAGTTCTTTGATCATTGAAATTTAAAAGTCTGAGCTCATCAACCATGCAAATACCTCCACTAATTTATACTTATTGGGTAAAAATATGATATATTATATATAAAAAATTACTATGAAATTCTCTTAATAGATTTATTTCATATAAATATTTAAATCAACACTACCCCTCTTAAATTCAAAATTATTCAAAAAGGTGTTTAAACTAGCATACCAGTCCCATGATGCTTATTTCAAGTACTATAAATCTTTTACAAACCTATAAACTTTTGATTCATTTCCATAAATTAGAAAACACCATGATTATTTTATGTAATATTATTATTTTAGAACTTATTTCAATATTTTTATCTTGGCATCCATATTATACACTTTAAATTTTATTTGAATTGTTATGGATAAGAATAGTCTTATCAAATCATTATTTCCATAGGTGTGAGAGTCTTTTCCATGTCAATACCTTCTACTTGTGCGTAACCTATACACACCAACTACACCTTATTTTAGATCATTTTTTCCCATTCATCAAACTTATTTTTATAAACCCATATGGTTTCAATGATGATGTGGATTATTGACCTATTCAAATGATATCAAGTCTGATTTTCTCAATTTGATCTTTGTCCTCATTTTGGCACTTGAGTCGTGATTCACATTTTACTACTTCCTAAAGTTATAGTTTTAAAACTTGTGATAATAGGATATTGTGATCAATATTCCTCATCCTTTAGGCTTTTGTTATAGTATATTTACCCATAATTAAATTTAATTCATCAATATCATCTCATAGATTATTTAATTGAGATAATGATTGAATTACTTTAGTAGCTTCTTCATATATTGATTCAACCTTATAATCCTCTTCACATGACTGACTATATGAGCAACCAAATTTTCTATCTATCCTATCATCATCATCACAGTATTTAATTATGTTTGGGATTCCCATTTTATTTCCATCATATTTTTGACATCATTGAAATCGTTGCTTTCCATAATTTTGTTAAACATTTTGATAAATCATTTATAGTACCCACTATTGAATGAGTGGCCTAAAAATATTACTTCATCATCCATGTCTCAAACTTTTCATTGATTTATTTTTTTATTCCTGATATATAACTCACTTCCATGAACTTTAATGTTATTTAGTGTTTTATTATTTCCATACCATAATTTTTATTGAATATTATTTCGCATGGACCTTAAAAAAACCTAATTTTGTGTATAAACTTTCACTTGAACATATTGCTTCTAATAATTCCTTGAAATTACACTTTCGACAAGAAATTTGTTTTCCATGTAGTTCACCATTTAATTTTTCCTTTAACAACACCATTTTATTATGGTTTTCTCATTGATGAGACCTAGATATCAATGTCGTGATTTTCTAGGTAACTTTTCAAATCATCAGGGGTATACTCCATACCATTATCTGATCAAAAAATCATAACTATTCTTTTGGTGTTATTTTAAACTCTATTCCAAAACCTATTGATGAAATAAATTACTTCAATCTTTTCTAACTTACACTTTTTGTTACCCATTCTACTATAATAATCAAAAAAGAAGGAGAATAATTTCACATTATGTGTTCTGGGAACCTTCATGGGACTATATACATTAGTGTGGATAGGGAATAAGAGGTTTGATACCCTATTATTCATTGGTTAGTTAGAATTTTCCACTATATTCCTTCTTACACAAGAATCAAAAATATTCTACCAATTACATCAAAAATCCAGGTTATCAACACAACCCTCAACATTTAAATTTCTTCACAAAATTTTTTAATTACATTCTTTAGTATTCCATGTTGTAGAATTTTGTCTTCTTCCATTATGATGATTCATGTGTTCTCATTAATATCCACTTGGTACAAGTTACTGTTTATCATCTAACCTTTTATATATAAATTGTAAGACTCGATTTTGATCAAACATCCATTAAAATTGAATGTAAATTCAATCCATAAATCATATAGTTGAATGAGAATTATAATATTGTCCCATAAACCATCAAAATAGAGTAAATATATTTTTTTAACTCATATTTACTCACTATTCATTTCTTACTACCTTTTATTTTCAAGTATCCCTCATCACCAAACTGGAACATAACATTCATAAACCCTTTAACATTATTTAATAGGTTTATGTTCTTGGTCATGTTGGACGAAAATCTACTATCAAAAATCCAATTATTTTTGTTCCTTGTTTTTTTAAGAGAGATTTAAACCAAGATAACCATCTTGTTCTTCTTCTTTTCCTTTTACAAAATAACTAGTTGAGGTGATGTATTAGATGGTAAATCCTCTCTCTTTTTAGTATAAATAGTGAATTCATACTATTATTCTTATTTTAAAGGGAAAAAATATTTCTAATGGAATCATGTTTGGTTATCTTGTATCCTTCCTCCTTTGGATACTATAAGAGTAAATTTGACTCCTCCATTTATTACAATCCATAACCTTATGTCCAAAGTTAAAACAATGAATCCAATATCAATAAAAGGTGTAACTTATTTGAATTATAATATATGATATAATTATTTTTTGATGACACCCATGTGTTTCTACTTTCAGGTAAATTTTCATCACTTCACAATAACACATAGTGTAACTAATATATCCAAAAAATTAACACATCATTAAGGAAAATATTTTAAGACAACCATCTTTCCACATGTCCCAGTATTATGAATAATTTTATATTTTTTTATTAAACCCAAGAAGATTTAGATGTATCTACAAAAACATAATCATATTTGATCTTAGAAATAATTTTTAATATATTTTATGATTTATATCCAAAGAAAATTTAAATTTTACTATATAATATGATTTATAATATTCTATCACTTTCTCAACAGCAGTTCTGTCTCTTTTGGCCAATTTTAATAATTCTGCATCTATGAAATTTAATAATTATTGGTTATTATTTGAGACATTTTATCTCATTTATATTTCAGGTTTCTTATTTAAATTTACTACATATTATTCAAGGGATTCAATCCATTTTTTCACTCCTATGTACAAAATTTATGGTCATCAATAAATGTAGATCATTATTTAACGTTTATCGTCAATTATACAATGTATTTAGATAATTCTTATGTGTTTAATTATTTCAATATAATCTTCTCTAACTAAGTGGGATCAACATCAATTTGGTTTATATTTTATAATTATTATTTTAAAAAACTACCTATATTACCATTTTTCTTCCACTAATGATCTAGCTCCTCAAGATCACCTTCAAGTTCCACTTTGAGGTCAAAAACTCATTCCAATTTATTTTCATACATAGTTTTATATTTATATTTCTTTAATATGGACATTATCACATCCTCTAGGTCTGAAATATATTCAATTTAATTCTCTTCAAGACACATATCATTTTTATCTTCTTCATTTATTACAAAAAAATTTCAATAAAACACCTTTCCCATTGAATTTCTAGATTTAAGGTTTCTTTTTGGGGGAACCTTTCTTCACTTATTTTTTATAAATTCTCCATTATTTTCCCCATAATCTTCCCTCAAACCTTTAAAAACAATGTTTCCAACCTTTCTATAGTTAAAATTTGAAAATTGTAATTTTCTTGGGAATCATTCATTAACTCACTTTAAATTTCTCTCTAAAAGTGAAAAGAACTCATAACTTACTTCTTCTTAAACTTATCCATATTCATGTACATCAAGATTTTAATTAGCCAAAAGGATATTTACTTTGAATAATGACTTGATACACCATTTATAATCACTCTTACCTCATATGAATCCATCTTTCTATGGTGATCATAAAGATAATGTTTTTCAATATTACTTTCATCAAGAGTTGAGGCATTTGTGTTGAAAAATGGTGATAGCTACCTATGATTTTATTCAAAATTTTAACATTCTTAAATTTATAAACATATCCATATAAATTTATACGAATTTCAATGAGATGATTATAGAATAAATCAATATTCTCACTTGGTCTCATCTTTAATTCATCAAACCTATTATGAAACACTTACAACTTTGTATCCTTCAATTTATTGTCTCCCATAAAAAAATTAGTATATTTTTACCAAATCGCCTTATATAGGATTTGAAAATGCTCTAAATATGTAATTTTATGATTTATCATCATCAATCATTATATTTTTGTTAGATTCAATTATTAATAACTCCATAACAACACTTATATGAATTAAACTAATAAAATATGAGTATAAATTAAGACCAAGAGATTATAGGTGTGATTTCATCCATCCCTTTTAAATTTTGTAGATTCATCCATCTAATAAAGGAACTCCTTTTATTTAAAGACCCAAACCCCGATTTCCTAGATCCAGTTCCTGATATTAATACACTAAAATGATTAAAAGAAAGTCATATCCCAAAGGAACAAATATTTTAGTTGTTTTGGAAAACAATATACAGACATAAGTTCAATATTACAACTTCGAATGAAATACATATTAAAAATTACATTGGAAACGTCAATGAATCCCAGGTTAACACTGAAAGTCATTCATAATATTTATCTTCACAACTTGGGGAAAATAAAACATAAGAAAGGGGTGAGATCAGATTCTCAGTAAGGGTAAGTAATACAGAGGAAGTGATAATAAAAATAAACACTAGGCATAGTGAAAAACTAAAAACACATGACTTTAAATATATACTTGATCATAATATAGAAGGAATTAAAGATGATTAAATGAGGAATTATAGATGAAAATCAGAGAATGAAACATAACCATTGATATTATACTAGTCAAATAATCACAATGTTTATCAATTACAAATACCATAATGAGAAAATTCATAATGTTGGACATCTAAAACATATTATCAAGCCCTCAACCAAGAAGTCTGAAAATATAAGGGTAAGGACTCAACCAAAACCCAATTCTGTTATGTCTCATGAGACCTACCAATGCATCTATAATCTATATTCCCCCCTGTAATGTCTTGGACCTCTCCAGTCCATTACGTTGTGAAAATGTGGTGCTGGAGGTGTTCCAGGAGGTCAAGGTGGCTTGGTGTGCGTTTGGGTGAAATTTTAAGGAAATCTAAAGGGTTATGGCCTTCCCACGGGAGGCGCACCGTTTTCCAAAACCGTGCATTCAAACCGTGCAAGGCTGGTCTTGGAGGTTGTGGATAATGCATGGTTAGCGCATGGTTTGTCTAACTGTGTAGACTAACTATGCGAGGAGTGGTTGTCAAAGAAGAAGCTAATGCACAATTAGCACATGGTTTGTTAAATCGTGCAGACTAACCAAGCAGGCACTTAATGTTAGATCCTAAAATTTTGGATCTAACTCGTTTTGCCTTTTATCACCTCGTTTAAGCCCCTAATCGGCCATAACATGGGATTACCTTTCCTAGGAGGTATGAGAATCTCTCCCAAGTGTTTTGGAGGAGATTCAGAGGTTTCCCTTAGCAAATCGGAGCCGATTTGTTGAGGTATGTGGTCATTCCTACATGATATTTTTAGATCAACATAGATATACTTTTACCCTTCTCTCAATTTCTTAGAACCATGCCCATTATCAGTAGATCTAAGTGTGTGGACGTCATTTATAATGTGTTTTTTTCTTGGTTGTGTTAGGAGAGGAGATCTAAGGAGGATTCGGGGAGAATCGACCCGGTTTCTTTGGCGTTCATCGACCATTGTGGTTTTCCTCAAAAAACATTGAGGTAGAGGATTCGTTGCTTCTCTTTTGTATGTGTAACGGTATCGATAGAATGTTGAATCCCACTGGATGATAATGGAATTGACCTAATAAATATATTTGAACCGGATAAAGAAATTTCTTTGATCGTTTTTTGTTGCCTCTTGTTTACTAGATTGTGTAATATATATGCCTTTCTTGTTAAGTATGTAGTTCTTGAAGAAATTTAAAAAAGAATGTAAATCTGGAATCAATTGATAATTGGTTGTCTAAATATAAAGAGGCATGAAAATAGACATGGTTCTTATTGTAATTTGATATTGATCAAATTTGGCATAGTAATCTTGTTTAATCTTCGGTGATAGCTTACTGAATTGGTTTATGATGTTGGAAACAAGGAATTGAATTTGTTAACTCAATATGGATTAAATAACTTGATTGAATTCCATGAAGGGTTCTTTGTTACCATCTTTTTGTGAATTAGGGCTAAATTCCCATTTGATGTGGTGTTGTTTTCCTGCTGCTTG